>OX422217.1:352745537-354023037 GCA_949130495.1 Sambucus nigra
GGGAACTTATTGTTATAATGTTATGCCTTTTGGTTTGAAAAATAAAGGAGCGACATATCAGCGGCTGATGAACAAGGTTTTTGCCGAACAAATCAGTTGCAATATGGAAGTCTATGTCGATGATATGCTGACAAAAAGCAAGAAAGCTGTTGATCATCTTGATGACTTAGGTCAGACCTTTGATCAACTGGATAAATACCAGATGAAGCTCAACCCGACGAAGTGCACCTTTGGAGTACGAGAAGGAATGTTCCTCGGGTACATTGTTAACCAGCGAGGCATTGAGGCAAATCCAACAAAGATCAAAGCTCTTTTAGGGTTGCGATCTCCAACGACAAAGAAAGAAGTGCAGAGTCTTACAGGACGAGTTGCAGCGCTCAATAGATTTGTATCTTGAGCAACTAATAGGTGCCTTCCATTCTTCAAAATACTCCAAAAAACTTTCGATTGGAATGATGAATGTGAAAAAGACTTTCAAGACTTGAAGAAATATCTGGGAACACCTCCACTGCTGTCCAGGCCAGTGATGGGAGAAAAGTTGTACTTATACCTGGCAGTATCAGAGAATGCAGTCAGCTCGGCATTGATCAGATTGGAGAATGGAGTCCAGAAGCCAATTTATTACACAAGTAAGGCTTTTCGAGGTGCAGAGATCTGGTACCCAAAGTTGGAAAAATTGGCATTAGCATTAATTGAAGCAAGTAGAAGAATGGGGCCTTATTTCCAGGCCCATACCATCGTCGTATACACCGACATGCCATTGAGACAAGCCCTTCATAAGCCAGAAAAATCAGGGTGACTGATGTATTGGGCAATAGAGCTTGGTGAATATGATATTGTATATGAACCCAGATCGTCATTAAAAGGGCAGGCTGTAGCAGACTTTATAGCAGAATTTACATATCCTGATACCCCCGAGGAGCAAAAGTTGCTCGCTAACAAACCTGTGGATGTTACAGGATCAACAGACATGAGTCCAGATCAACTCCGGTTGGTAAAAAGGCTTGTGGATATAGAAAGATCATCAAATTCAAACCCAGACCAACTCCGGTTGGTAAAAGGACGAAAAGAGATGGTCGACGAAGAACAAAAAATACCAGGGGAGGATGAAAGGAAACAGCAAATATTTCACTGAGGAACTCTGTCAGAAAAGAAATTTGAAGACGAGTTACCTACATGGAGATTATATGTAGATGGGTCATCTTTCACAACAGGTTGTGGGGCAGGGATTGTTTTGAACACCCCAGATGAGATTGACGTAGAATATGCCTTGCGATTCCAATTCAAAGCTTCCAATAATGAGGCTGAGTATGAAGCCTTGATAGCAGGTCTTAATTTAGCAAAGATTATGGAAGCGCAACAAGTGATGGTATTCAGTGATTCTCAATTAATTGTGAATCAGATAATGGGAACGTATGCAGTTAAAGGAGAATTAATGGTCAAGTATCATGCAAAGGCGATGGAGTTGTTGACAGAATTTGATGCCATTCAGTTGATCAGAATACCAAGAATGGAGAATGCACAAGCAGACGCACTGGCCCGACTAGTATCAGCTACTCGTACCGAGTTGCGAAGAACGATACCAATTGAGGTGTTAGAAAGTCGGAGCATAGATGAAGGCCTGGCGATGAATGTTATTTCCCTTGATTTAGGACCATCTTGGATGGATCCCATCAGGGCGTATGTCGAGGAAGGAGAATTACCGGAGGATAAGATCGCTGCCAAGAAATTAAAGTTTAAAGCTGCTCGGTATGTACTAACTAATGGTGTTTTGTATAGACGAGGAATTATGGCAGGTTTGCAAAGATGTGTACATCCCTCCGAGGTGAAAGGATTGATTGAAGAGATCCATGAAGGGTCTTGTGGAGCCCATGTAGCAGGTCGAACACTGTTGCAAAGGTTTTTCCTTCGTCCGACGAACTCCACAAGCATTCCTGACACCCATAACTTCCCCTTGGCCTTTTTCCATGTGGGGAATTGATTTGGTTGGACCATTGCCAACGACCCGAGGAAGATTCAAGTACCTCGTCGTCGCAGTGGATTATTTTACTAAGTGGATAGAAGCTGAGCCTCTGATTGATATGACATATGAGAAGGTGTACCAATTCGTTTGGAAAAATATTATCTGCCGATATGGTCTCCCTCATACCTTCATCACAGACCATGGTACACAATTTGATAACGAGGAGTTTGCCGCCTATTGTCATCAGTCAAACATTTTGAAGGTTCATTCAGCACCAGGCCATCCTCAAAGCAATGGGCAGACTAAAGTGACGTACATAACATTATTAAATGGTTTGAAGAAGAGGCTAAGTGAGGCTAAAGATAATTGGATTAATGAGCTACAGTCAGTATTGTGGGCTTACCGAACAACTCCCCGAGCAGCGACTGGAGAATCACCATATATGATGGCATTTGGAAGTGAGGCTGTAATACCTGCCGAGTTGGGTCTTCCAACACACAGAGTGCTGAATTTCAATTCCCCAGTCAGCGACCTGATGAGGAGATTAGATTTGGACATGCTCGAGGAAGTTAGAGAAGAGGCAGCCATTAGGAATGTTGCTTATCAACAGCGAACAACTCTGTTCTACAACAAGAGAGTGAAAAAATGCGACTTAAAATAAGGAGATTACGTGCTAAAGAAGGTCATTCAGAAGCACAATAAGTTGGAAGCAAACTGGCATGGACCTTACCGAGTTACTGCAGTTGTCCGAATAGCAACTCTAGAAGGAGAGGAATTTAAGAATGCATGGAATGCTGAACACCTACGCAAGTATTATCAGTGATGTAAAATGTAAAGCAGTCCCATCAATATGAATAAAACGATGATATTTCACAATCTTCTCTCCTTTTATTGAAAGTTTTTTGGGGAATACTAGTGTGTTTAACACTACGCTGCTCGACAGTAAAAAGAAGATGAGGTAAAAAGAAGATGATAGTTCAAACCCACGACCAACTCCGGTTGGTAAAAGGGCGAGAACAAACTATACTCCTTTGGTTAGGAGGCGTACACTAGTGTGACCAACTAAGGTTGGTAAAAGATCTAGTGGACATGATAGTTCAGACCCACGACCAACTCCGGGCGAGAACAAACTATACTCCTTTGGTTAGGAGGCGTACACTAGTGTGACCAACTAAGGTTGGTAAAAGATCTAGTGGACATGATAGTTCAGACACACGACCAACTCCGGTTGGTAAAAGGGAGAGAACAAACTATACTCCTTTGGTTAGGAGGCGTACACTAACGTGACCAATTCAGGTTGGTAAAAGAGCTAGTGTACATGATAGTTCAGACCTACGACCAACTCCGGTTGGTAAAAGGGCGAGAACAAAAGATGATCGATGCAAGACCAATCTCGGTTGGTTAGGAAGTAAGATATTATCTCAAATGCCAACTTATGTTGGTTGGGAAGTAAGTTTGTTACATAAAAGTTCCTCGAAGAACAAATATTCCAAATTGAACCAAGTATTGTTGGCCGGGGATAAAAACCCACTAACAGTAGTTGGTCGACGAGGAAAAATCTTTGACCTTGGTTGGTCGGGCACATTTTATGAAAAAGACAAAGTTTACCAAGTATAGCTGGTCGAGGATAAAAACCCATTAACTATAATTGGTCGATAAGCTCAACTTAACAACCTTGGTTGGTTGGAGAAAATTCTAACATTTTTATACTCATTACTTTATTATTAAGTGATCGAGCAACATTACTAATACTTGTAATTTTTTATTACTAAGTTGGTCGAGGAACCACACAATATTGTTATGCAAGCACAAATATAAAGTGTTTGACAAGCACAAAACAATAGCAATACAGATTTGCAAACAGAAAATGAAAGTCTTTCATTAAAATTCAAAACGAATTACAATTTTCATATGTGTACTAACTATTACATTGAAATCCCTACTCTATTGGTTTCTTTCCCTCAGCTTTTGAAATAGGTTCCTCGCCAGCAGGCGGATCATTTAAAGTCTGAGGAGAGTTAATGAAGTTCAAATCCTTCAGCATCCTGACGTTCATCACAGAAGGTCAATCTAGGAGATGCTCAGGACGAGATACTTCAAACTGAGAATGCAAACTATAGTCACCAAGGTATTTAGAAAGTAAGCTTCGAGGAATGGCACGAGCTGGGACCCATTCCATTTCCAAATTGAAAGGTGGCATAGGCAAATCAAGTAATCCAGGATCATAGTAGTCCCATAAATAGTGTCCCTGCTCAAGTTTCAACACACATAAGGCATTCAACCAGCCTTGTTTGTATCCCTCACTATTGGCATTCTGGATACGAGCATCTAAATGGAATAGCGCCTCTTTATATCCAGCCATCCAAAACTCCCTGGGCTGTTTATGGAATTGGAATGTTAACCTCTCAAGTTTCTCATGAAGATTCTGGATGAAAAGTTTATTAGTCTCCAACTCAGATTCTTTTGTAGAGATTTCTAGTTCCAGGTCTCTAATTTTCTTGGACATTTCAGACAAAGGCCGATCTTTTGCATTCAATTGGTACGCTTGAGTTTCCAATGTTGACAGAGTACGAGCTTCTTCAATACAACGAGGAATTCTTGATCGACCCCGAGCAGGTGGAGTACTTCGTTCCTCGACAACATCCTGGGCAACTCTTCCTCGCCCACGAGAACCTCTTCCTCGTCCCCGAGTAGAAGTAGAAGTACCAGACCTTCTCAGGATATCCAACTCTTGCCTTAATTTGGCATTCTCAACCTCTAAGAAGGAAAATCCCTCATCGGTCACTGGGATTACCACTGTTGAAGAAGAGGCTGCAGACTTATATTGTAAATTATTATTCTCTTGCTCCAGCAGTTCAACAATTTGTCTACAAGCTTCAACTTCTCCCTTTAGGGTCCTCTCCCTGACATCGTACCCAGCAAGGATCTTTTTGTGGCCTGTCTCGGCAGAAAGCTGCTGATACCTCTTTTCATACCCCTCGTGCAAAAGGGAAGTTGATTCTTTGTACTGAGTCTGAAGATCTTCTAGAGTATATTGAAGCTCCTCGATCATATCATAGTAAGCCACGTTATTGGCCACAGCTCGATCAAGTAAGCCCTTCAGGTATTGATAAGCTTCTACTGCCTGCTCTGAAGCACCATGGCCAAAGATGTCGGCAACTTCTGATGCACTTAGGTTTGTGTGACCAGCTATATAATATTCATGGCATTGCTGCATCAACTTTGTGTCATTAGCAGACAGAAGATCCATCCTGGCCAGAAACTAATAGAGAAAGAAAAAGAAGATCAAGACAGAGTGCAGATAGAGAAGAGACAATCATATGGAAGAAAAGAACTCAAATTTTATTAGATCATAAGGTAAAGTTACAAATATCTCGGATACAAAGTACATGTAGAAGAAAAATAGAAAGAGAATACCGAACAACTTCACACCTTTTCCTTGTCTCCCAAGACTTTCTCGGGAGGCTGGGATGAGGAGCTTGGTTGCTCGGTGGAAATAATGAGTTGGTCGGAGGGAGCTTGAATTTGTTCTGGAGGAGCTGGCAGAGATGAAAGCTCCTCGTCAGCAGGCTGGGTAAGGATGAGATCACCCACTACCAGTGAAGATTCTTCTGAGGCAGCTTCGTCCTCTTCTTCATCCTCGATGGCTGGGGGAGGACCAGGGAGATGCTGTAGAAATAACTCGGAGTCCTCGCTCACCTTCAATTCTTGCAAAGCAGCAACCCAGCCATCTCGGAAGTATTTCAAACATCCATATTGCACCTGAGTCATCATGGAAGCTACTCCCTTGTTCCACCCTTTGTCCCAACCTGTGTTGAAAGACTTCTTTATTGCCATCTTTCTTTTCATTTTCTCCGAGGAGAGCTTCTCGGATAGAAGGTCCTCGGAAGCTTTCAACTTGGCCTCCAACTCCTCCTTCTGACGATTTACTTCGCGCAGAAGGGTCAGCTCTTCCTCAGCTGATTTCAGTTTATTTTCAAGCTCCCCGAAGGCAGTGAGCTTCTCGGCATATTTCTTATTCTCCCTCTCCAAGTCCTTCACTTTATTTCCCAACTGCACCTTCTCTGCTTCAGATGCAACCAATTTCTTCTCCCATTCGCCTTTATCCTCGTCGTATTTTTGACGGGATTCCTTCAAGGATTGGGCCAAACCCTGGAAAGCATCCTCTACTCCAGACGAGGAGCTTGAAGCCTTGAGCGCCTCATCTTTCTTCACTATGGTGTTAAAGCAACTCACCAGCTGAAAAAGAAGGTAGTGATGAGTTAGTGCCGAGATACATATATTAATAGAAGGAAAGAGGAATTCAAGATAAGAAGAAACTTACTGAAGCAATGTGACGAGTAGCTAGGGATGTCAGCATATCCCTAGACATGTTTTCCTCAATTCCTTGGACTTCGAGAATAGTCCAAGTCTTTACCGAGCTCATTGCAGAGCTCGGGGAATAATGGTTGGAACACCAGCTCCACTAGCTTGGAGCTGGGGAATGACTTCAGAAAAACTAACAGAGGAGGACTTCTTCAATCTCCTCGGTGTCTTCTCAACAATCTCAACCAAAGAAGAACTTTTGGTTGGAGAGATAGTGATTACTTCCCCAGGCGCATCCTTCTGTACAGGAGCCACTGGGGCTTCTCGGCGGCCTTCTGAGAAGAAACAGAAGGGGAAGCATCCACTTTCTTTGTCCCCTTTGGGACATCAGCTTTATTTCTCTTTCCATCTCCAGCAGAGGAGGTCTCTTCAAAGAGAGCAGGAACTCTTCTCTTGCCCATCTTCTGACTCAAAGGAATGTGAGAGTCTGGTGAAGAGTCTTCAGAAGCTGGCAATGGTTCGCTAATGCTAGCCACAAGACGAGCAGTAAAAGAGGATGTATAGCTCCTGTACTGCAGCAAGTATGAAGCAGACCTAATGTGCTCGTCTGCAACCTTCTGATGCAAACTCCAGATATGTTTTAAATGCTTGATATTAACTTCTGTTTCTTTTGGAGTTTTTCTCTTACTGTCGACTGCAAACAAAAACATAGTGAAATATCAGTCATACATTTTGTCAAACACAATGAAATCATAATTTCAAAAAAAAACAAAATAAGATGAAAGTAACCTATCCCATTGCCATATGGGGGCATCTGGGACCCTCATATACTGCATCTCCAACCAAAGGGGCATGTTGCCAATTTTTTATAACTACTCCATGTTCAAAATAATCCCTGTTAGCATCAGGGAGGTTGACTACTAGAGCCCTATTCAAAAATCTAGTTTTTAAATAATAAACATTGTCTAAAACAGCCCATCTATAACATTACATAATCTCAAGAATTCCTATACGAGTTCCATGAGTTTGATTTAACCTATACACCCCATTAACTATTCTCCATGTGTTGGGGGCTATTTTTGCAGGGACAACATCGAAATACTGACAGAACTCTAAACACAAAGGGTTTGGTGGAAAAGAAAATCCACATTCAGCAATAAAGAGGCTAGGGAACCAATGTCCCTCAGCCAAATCAAAATAACTTGAAGGCTCAGAAAGACTTTCCAAAGTTACCCAAGAAGGAATAGAAAAGTCAGAACGGAATTTCTCAAGAGATTCGATAATATAAACTATGGTGAATAAAAAGAAATGAAGGAGAAGGAAGAAAATCTTACAGGAAAAAGGAGATCTGTTGATAAACAAACGAAGAAAGGGATGAACGCACAGAAGAGAGAAAATCTATAGAAAACTCGAAAGCAGAAATTGAAAAGGTAGAAGACGATGGGATTGCCTGTGAGGCTTAAATACTTTGCCTTGGGAAACGGCGAAAGAAATGATTACAAAAAAGAAACTATTACGCTACCGGCGGCTAAAAGGACAAAAAGGTCACGAAGATCGAAGCGCTTATAAAAATGCAAAAAGGCGGATTCTGCGAATTTGGAAGGAAATTCAAATACGAAGAAAAGGCTCCTAAAACCCGGGAAGGTCATTTAATATTGCCATATACCGAGAAAGAATGTTCCATACTCCTCAAAGTTCGAAATATGAAACATTGGGGGCTTCTGTTGATACCAAAATTAGTATGCTGATGTGGACAAATAATAAGAAGACACGTGTCAATCTACGAGGCGCAATAGCAACGAGGAAGATCATTCCCCCGACCAACATACTCACTCCGAGCAACAGGTATACTCCGAGGAACACCAGTCTTTCGAGGAACACCAACCCTCGGAGGAACTCTTATCCTCCGAGGAACTCCAATGCTCTGAGGAACTCTTGGACGACGAGCAACTAAGGCGGTTCGAGCTGCATCTCGACCGCAGCATTAATTGCCAGATAATCAACAGTTCAACTATTCATTGAATGCTTATCATCTTGACGCACACGTTTGAAGAGCATTAAATGAATTACCCTTTCATACGTGTATCATTTAATGTAACACCCTTTCATGTACAGCCTAAGGGCTATAAATACCTTGTATCGCCCTCATTCAAGAGGACCGGAATTTCTTGATAGCACTGGTAATCGAAAATTCCCAAACACTCAGCAATAACATAACAATGGACGTAGGCCATTCATATAAGGCTGAACCACTTTAAAATCTTTTGTCTCATTTATTCATCTGTGATTAAATAATTAGAGTAATCTAGTTTTTTACATCAACATCGAGTCTTTTAAATCAACTTTTAACTTTAAAATTTTACACTCAAGCAAATAATTATACCACTCTAATTTTAAAGACTCCTTCTTCATATTTTCAATCAATCCTAGAAGGTTATCTTGCTCTCCATTAATGAAAGAAAACTTATACCTAATAGTTTCGTTACATGCCCTAAAATCATTAATCAAAATATTTTTATCCTTTTTGGCACAAACACAAACTCTAATATTTTTCAAGTCCTCCTTTAACTATTTTTCTAAAAATAGGACTCTATCATTACTTTCCTTTTTGACCACTTTTAATGAATTAATGTCATCATATAAAGCACCAAACTTCTCACAAACGATATCTCCTTGATTTTGAACACTTTACAAAAGTTCAAAAACATTTTTAAAACGATTTTCAAGAAATTTAGTTCTTTTGGCAAACTTCAAATTCAAATGAGAATCTATCAAGAGACAAAAACACAAGCACGAGAGTGATGGAAAAACAACCACCCAAAAAGCAAGTAAACAAGATCAAAGACAATAACTTATTGAAATTCACTCTAATACCAATTCGTGAAAACAAAAGGTATCAATGGGAAAAACTTTTTGATAAAATCAGGATCACTCGATAACTTGGAGCAACCTTCTGTGATAAAAGCTCTAATACCAATTTGTAAACCCAAGGATGCTCTGAAACCAATTTGTAATGGGTAAGAATCCCAAGGGTGGTTTAAAAAAATTGCAATACCAAATTTTAAATGTGAATGCTAATTTTAAATCGATTTTATCTTTTTATCCTAATCATGCATCTATGGTGATAAAACAAATAAATTAAACAAGAAAATATGACAAGGCCAAGTTTCAGAAAAAAAATCCCCGCAAGGCAAAACACTTTTATTTTCACTAATAACATGCAAATCGTAACTTACAAACTTACAAGTTAAATACAACAATGAATTTTTACAGAAACCCACAAAGACCACAACCTTCAAATTTGCAATGATTCCCTCGAGAACCACAATGCATCGCAACCTTCCATCAACCTCAACCTTCGTCTGTAGCAGTGAATTCCTGCAGATATCACAAGTCAGCTATAGAGTGCCTCTCCATAAAAGGTGTATGCACGAGATACAAAACGTTTTAGGGTTTCAAGCTAATTCACAAGAACAATATTTTAGGATGTTTTGTTGTCAATTAAAACAATGTTTTTTAACACAAAAAGTGAAGAACTTTTGAAAAAAGATATGTAGGAAACGTTATGTCAATAGTCTTATAACATCTAATCACCAAACATGTATTTATAAAAATTTTGAGTAGGTGGGTCGTTTAAACGATTTCTGGATGTCGTTTGAATGACAAGAGGATGTCATTTGAATGTCTAAAGCATGTCATTTGAACGACTTCAAATATTATTAGGATAGACAAATGTATATCACTTGAACGACAATGTGTTGTTATTTGAACGACATAAATGAAAACTTTGAGATTAAAAAACCTTCGCTTATAGGAATCTCAGTAAATATATTTTCGAAAGCAAAAAGCGTTAATTTACTTTTGATAAAAATTAAACATATCAAATATAGTTTCATGAATTAAAACAAAACTCTAAATCATTTTATACCTTTTGGGATGTCAGGAAGTCTTCAAACTTGGATACGCTTGAGTTCGGTTTCGTCTTAACGGTGCGTGGCGATTTATAACGGGATACGCCAAACTAGCCTAAAGTTATGGTATGAATAATCCTTTAAAAATTGTTATTACAACAATACTTTGGAACCCTCATCCTCTCTCAACCGATGCGGGATATGAGAAAGTTTCAAATAAAATTGAAAAAATAAAAAATCAAATCAAATATAATTCAAAAAAATCGAATCGACAAAATTTTAGAAAAGTAAAATCAAAAAATTCGAAAATCATAATTATTTTGATTTTCGTTTCGATTTTTTTTAAAAAATCAAAAAACGAAAATCATCAAACCAAAATTTCATTCGAAATTCATAATATATCAGATCAAAAATCAAAAAAATTGAAAGTTCATAAAAAAATCCTAATGCAAAGTGGGCCTCCGTAAGCTCTCTTTTGATATGTTTTGGCTTTTAGATGAGCAACTAAAGAATTCAAATTCTCTTTTATGTCCTGAAAGTCATGTGAACGGACCAAAATGCCGTGGGAACATATGGATTTTTCCTTTCGAATGGTTTGCACTAGAATTTTAGTCAGGAACAAAAATTTCCAAAAAAGACTAAATTTTAAACCTGAATCTCCAAATTAAAAATATCAGTGATATGAATAAATTTAATGCATGGAAAATCATTCATTGTTTATTTGACATGCACAAATTTTCAGATAAATGCAAAGTGATGCACAAAAATCAATAACTCTCTCTCTCTCTCTCTCTCTCTCTCTCTCTCTCTCTCACACACACACACACACACACACAAATGCAAACACAAAAGTGTAAAATGTGATCGTGATTAGGTGACAAATGATAAAATTGATTTGCCACATAGATTTCCTTCAAATATTAATTAGCACACGAATTAGAAACACATCCCATCTAAATCTCAATTAATTCAACATACAAGACATAAAATACTTATCAAATCCATTTCTTTCAAATTTATAATATCAACCAAGGCATGTTTGTGCGACAATTATGGATATAAGATCAAAATGAATACACATAACTAAGTCATATAAAAATTACAAATGTGCTTAAATTTATCATTGTATCAATATCTTTTCAAGATCTCAAGAAAATATTAGTTTCTAACCATTTTTCTCTCTCAAGCATATGTTGGGCATAAGGTTATGAATGCCAACCAATATAACAATTTTCATTTTTGAAAATCTATGCCCAGTCTTATTTTTTTTTTATGTCGATTAAGATCTTAGATTGTTACTCTTCCCAACATATTGTCTTTTTATCATTGATTGGATTTTCACACACCTTGATGACACTTACACAAAGATACTTAAATTCAAAATCGAGTGTAATAAATCTAATAGTAGCCCTTAACAATGCATGAAAATTGTCATTTTTCAACTCCTTCAAATGTATTAAACACCCAAAAATTTGACAATGGACTATAAATACTTTCAAACCCAATACGAGATCTCGGGAGTTGATCATGATTAAGCCAGGCACTAAAAGTAAGAATCAGATAAGTAGAGTCATACACATCAAGTGATATTCACATGCTCATGTATTGTGAAATAAATACAAAAAACTTCAACAAATTTAACAATCATGATTTTTAGAAACAACATTTTCATTCAAGTGCTTAAAAATTCGCTTTCAATCATCATTCAAGTTAAATAAGTCATCAAACCATATGAATCAAAGACATAATAACATAATAACAAAAAGAAATAAAACATAAAATCTTTTTGGATTTGTTTAAAAGAATAATGCATGTATTTATAAAAAAAATATTTACCAAAGAATATAGCGTAGAAAGAAAATTCATAAAAATGCACATATACATGAATTCCTCACCAAAACATGAAAAATAATACCAAAATATTTTACAAACTCACACCCACAAGATTTACCTCTACAAAAATCAAGAATCACCTAGGAGGAGACCTACTAACAAATAAGATCATATGTATCCTAGCAAACTATCTACTTAGATAACGATGGGTGTTCCATCTCGTAGATTAGTGGGAGGAACAAAGATAACCTCTTTCATTACAGAACTCTTTTGTAGTGCAAATTCATAGGTTCAATCCTAGATAATCTAGTACCTAATCTTTAAATCCAACTCTCATTCCTCCTAGGATTCTTATGCCTAGTCCTTGAAATTTCAATATGTGGTCTAGGTTTAGGTCTTGAAAACTCACGTCTAGAATCACCTATATTTTACACGAAGAGTCTCATCCTTCTCATCAACTCACTTAGTTGACTCCTAAGGCCATCAATAGGATCTCTGTAAAAAAAAACCTTTTTCCTATTGTTAATGAACCTACGGTTTCATTGTCTAAAGAACCTGCAAGCATGATTTGTGTGGCCTTAAACTTGCAAAATGGACAAAAGGAACAATTTCTTGTCACGCCTTTTCTTACATTCTTTCTCACCTTTTGAGATTTTAAATTAAGTATTTCAAGTTTCATCTTTTTGAAGAAGAAGTGAACAACATGATTCATCTCACCACGAAATGTACATCTATCTTCACTTTTCATAAAAATGGATTTAGGCTCAACCTCTTGGTTTTTCAATAATGGATTTTTTTTCCTTAACATTGTTTTGAAGAATAAAAAATTCAAGCTTGGATTTTGACCTTATAACTTTTTTATACGAAGAATCTTCGAAACTAATTCCATGATTATTAGGTATCACTTGAGCATGATTTAGCAAAATACTATCTAAAACACTTGTTTACCAAACAACTCAAGCTTCGAACCCTTAGCATGTTGCATTTCAACTTTTAATTTTCCAGAGTCAATTTCAAAATATCGTTTTAAAGTTCTATCTCTTCCTTTTTTCATTCAAAATGGATTAATTTTTCAAATTTCAAAGAATGACATTATTTTTTCAACTTATCAACCTTATCTTTTACTTCGAAACATTCTAGTTGAACACAATCAATTTTTTCATCTTTTTATTCATGCTCACTTTGGAAATATTTCATTTTATTCAAAATTTTGATGTTTGACATTTTGAATTTCAAAGACTCTTGAAGAGTTAGTCAAATGCTTATTGAATGTCATTCACATCATCCACTATCTTCTTGTGATTTTTTAATAGATGTGTGTGAACCTTTACTACTACATGAAGACAATTCATTAAGTGCCCTATCACTAGAATATTTCATTCGAGTTTTCGTCACAACACTATCTAAATACATTCTCTCACTACTCAACTTTTCACTTTCATCTAGCCTAGCCATAAAGGCTATCTCACTTTTGCTTTCGTCAGTAGTGAAACTCTCATCACTCTCACATTTTTCGAGGCACTCAAGCAAGATTTATATACTTCCTTCTTTTTTTCTACTTTTTTCTTCTCAACCTTTCTTCAATGCGTGGGTCACACATTAATATAGTGTCCAACACCTCCACACCCATAGCAATGATCCTTATCTTTTTACTTTCTTTTCTTTTGATTAATCTTCTCACCAAAAAAATTATGTTTAGTTGCTTTGTATGGCTTTGGTTCAAATGTTCTACCATTATTGAAAATTTTATTATTATTTTTGTATAATTTTCTAAAATATTTTAAAAACAAAGTCATATATGCCTCAACAATTTCTTTAGGCTTGTCATCACCCTTCAAAGACACATTCTCACTAGATTCAATAATAAACGCTAAGTATATCTTAGGTTTAAGCACTATAACACTCTATTCTTGGTCATACATTATCAATTCCACAATACTACAAGCCTATGTGCCCTTCAACTAATTCAGAATGGAAACCTTCATGTTAAACCTAGAAGAAAGAGTTCTAAGTAATTTCTTAACAACTTTGTTCTCAAGAATCTTATCTCCAAGATTGAATGAATCATTAACAAGTTTTGTCAAACTGGTGTACTTGTCATTCAAAGTATCTTTCTCATCCATTCTCATAGTCCTAAACTTCATTGTAATGTGTTGCAACTTGGCACGCTTAACACTAGATATTCCCTCATACGTCACCCTAATTATACCCCAAGCCTCTTTTTATAATTTTTAATTAAGAATATCATTTTATTATTTTGTGCTCATGTAAACAAATAATGTGTTCAAAGTAATAGGGTTGAAATTATAATCTACAAACTCCGAATCCGTCCAAATAACCGTAGGCTTTTTCACTCAAACACCTTCCTCTTTCAGGAAAGATCCAACCTTCCTCAACATCCATAAAAAAAATCTCACATGTTTAAATCTTAAATTTGTTCTCGTCAACTTTCAAATGGCCATAATTTGAACCATCAAATTATGGTGGTCAATTCATGGAACTTGAATCATGATATTGATCCATCATATATAGACCAATATAATTCACAGTGTAAGGACATTTTTCTCATGTCCAACATGTTACATTTGTGTATGTCGTACGCCACTACATTTGGCATGTCACCTCACGATCTCACATGATGGCCTCTATCCGAATTTCGGTGATCAAGCATTCAACATCTCCATTAACATGTCCCACATCTTCGTCAACGACTTCACGTTCCACGTTTTTAGGGACTTAATGCAAGTGCTACGCAAGAGAAGTCAAAACAGTGAAAAAAGGCACGATAAGAGAGGTCAAGGGCATTTTAATAATTTTACAGCCATAGTCTGGAGGTCTGGTCAACTGGAAAGTTGAATATCTCGCCGCAACGAAGATACTGGAAGAAACGGCACCTCAATCCGAGCTACGGTGAAGGAGTTATGACCTCTTGAAGATGGAGAAGATTCCTTAAAGAATGCTGATTTTTGTTATCCCCAAACCAGAGAGGTACCCCAAACCGCATGGGGAACCGGTTCGGGGGGGGGAACCGGTTTGGGGTACACGCACAGAAACAGTCCTAGTTTCTTAAAACTCTTTTGGTTTCTTTATAAAAGCTAACTTCGGGGGAGCTGTTTTGCAAGACTTTGATAGACGAATTTGAGAGTCCTTTTTCCTCAAGTCTTCATATTTTTGAGTCCCAAGACTCATGTTTTGATTCACACAACTTTGCCAAACCTTTGTGAATCTTTTTGGTAACCCAAGAACACAACCTTGTGTTTGTTCAAACCTTTGTGGAGAGATCTTTGCAACCGAGGGCTGCGTGTCATTGTTGAGGGAGTCTCTACAAAGTGTTATGAGTGCGTGTCATTTAGGAGTGCTGCGGTTCTTCTTTGTTGATTGGACTGAGGTCCATGTGGGTTCACTGCGTGTGGGTTCATTGCTGACGACACCGACCGGCGCCTACGGGTATTCGTGTGGCACTATATTTGATTGTAATCCGTGTAAGTTGCGATTTGTTTATTATAATGAAATAAAAGGTTTTGCCCTGCGGGGATTTTTCCTTAAACTTGTGTCGCATGATTTATCTGTTTATGGTTTGACACACGCACACACGTAGATGCTTGTTTAGGGGCTAATTTAAATAAGGTTTGATTGGAATCTTGCGAATTAATTTAATTAAGTATCACATAGTCGCGTATATGACGTTTTCAAATTGGTATCAGAGCGGGTTACGATAATTTATCGCCTGATCTTGATTTTTCAAGGATTTTTTTTTATATACAATTTGACTTCTCACGTCGTCAAATTGGTATCAGAGCAAGTTAAGCTAATTTATCGTGTATTCCTATTTTCCGCAAAAATTTGTGTGATATTGATTTTTTTTAAATCAGTTTTGTGAAAAATCGCAATTTTTCCAATGAAACGCCCATTTAATGAGGAGCCTATTTTTGAAAAAATTCACGACCATGATGAAAATTTAAAAAGTTTGAATTTGAAACTTTGCAAAAGAATTATAGTTTTGGAGAAAGAAAATTCTCTCTTTGAAATTAAGATTGAATATTTGCAAGAGTTCCAAACTCAAAGTGATATTTGTCGTGAGCACTTTGGTAATTTGTGTATTGATTTTGATTCTTTGAAAATTGCCAAAAAGGAGAGTGATGATAGGGTCCTATTTTTAGAAAAGGAATTAAAGGACCTTAAAAATTTGATGGTTTGTGTTTGTTCCAAATAGGAGAAAAATATTTTAGTCAATGAGTTTGTGGCACGTGAAAAGACTCTTAGGAAAAAGTTTGCTTTAATTGAGGGAGAGAGAGATAAGCTTTTAGGAATTATTGAAAACTTGAAAAAGGCGTCCCTTAATTTGGAAGAGTCTAATTCTTTTCTTGAGTCCAAAATTTTGAAATTAAAAAATGATTTGACAGACTCAAGTAGGTTTGATAGTGATGGTAATGGCTCATCTTGTTCTCATGCTTCTAATGCTAAAGTAAAAAGAATTATTTGTTTTAGAGGGTCAACCAATTTTCAGGATGTTAGAAATGGTCAACCCATAGGTGCCGTTCCACCCCTTTACACATGTTCATATTGTGGTCGGAAAGGTCACCTTAGGCGTTTTTATTTTGATCTTGGAAAATGTCCTAGGAAATTTATGTCTAGTGTTCCCGTGGTTTCCAAATCCCCTACACGACGTTTCACATCTATTTTGGTTAGGAAATCACTTTTGGATACGCTAGATTTTAGACAAGTTGATTCTAGTTTGCTTGCACATGATTCTTCTCTTTCCATATCATATAGATAATTGTGTTTGCATGTTTGTCATACACTAGTTGAGGTTTCATGTTATATATTTGCTAGTGTGTTGAGATGTACTTTTTGTATGTTTTATTTTTTTTGGAAAAATTGTGAAAAATACAAAAAGATTTTATTTTTGATAAATTTTTTGAAAAATTCAAAAAGATTTTTGTATTTTGTTTTCACCGTTTATGGATGAAGACTTAGGATGACTAAGTTACAACATCATTCTATTTTACATGTGACTATTTGATAGTGTTTTGAGACAATAGGTCAATTCATCCTTGTGCTTTATAATGTTTGGAGTCATTAAGATGTAATTAAGTGTTACTTCCTACATGTTTGACTCATGTTTTCCTTTATTGCACACATGCACGGATTTGTTTTATTATTGTTATTGTCTTATCACATGTTGGTTGGGTGTTTTCACTTCAATCCTCTCCTTAAAACAAATCAAGCGCAATAAATTTTGATAAGGAAATTGTGCATATAAAAACCGTTTTGTGAGTTTGTGTGCTTTGTTTTAAAATGGGGAAGGGCTGCGAAAGGTTCATTTTTCCTTTGCGAATACTAAGCCACCGTTAAATTGGACCTAAAAAATGGAGGAATTTTATTATCAGAGGTCCAGAGAGGTTTGAAAAGAGCCCGAAAATATTTAAAGGCAATAAAAAGAAATTCATGCCAAATTATGGGCCATTTAGGTTTTTGCACCAATTCTCCAAAGTTTGAGAATTTAGATTACCTCTAAAAGAAAATATATATGAGGGAGTTTAGTTGGAGATTTTATAACGGGTTTGCACATCCTTAAAAGTCTTGAAAATGCGCTAAATAATTTTGGACGTTATTGGTGTGGAAATCACTTTGACTTTGATTTGTTGATTTGCATAAGACGATGTCATTTAAATTCAACAAATTTTTACACCTAAGGATACTTTTGATGATCATTCGTTAGGGGTACACATATGCATCGTGCACATATGATTGATTGAGTTGATTTACCTATCTAATGTTTTCACACCCATTCATTCCGTTTTCATGACTTGGTTGTTTGAGTCTAAATCCATGTTGTGATTTTTGTATCATGTTTTTTTCAAATGGTATCTATTTTTTATTTTGTATGAAAAATTTGAAAAATCAAAAATAGTTTGCGAAGATTTTTTTTAGCATCTCCTTACAAGAGCACGTTTGCAATTTGATTGATGCCTTGATTTGTATACCCTGACACCCCGATTTTTCTTGTTTGATTCATTCTTCTTATTTGTCTATTTGGGGACATCATAAAAAGGGGGAGAAAGAATTATCTTATTTTGGGGGAGTTTGAATTTTGGGGGAGTTTTTGAGATTTAACTTATGCTTTTCGTATAAATTAGTATCTGTGTTTATCTCATTTCAAACTCGATACGTCACTTGGTATTTTTTTCTTTATAGCATGTGTGTAGGTACTACATTGATGATCACTGAATTGCACACCCTGATGAGAAAAGATTTCAGATTTTAAAGATTGAAGATTTGAAGTTTTTAAGATTTGAAGAATAAACGACGAAGACTTATTCATTTGTATCTTTCCAGTTTTGGGATCATAGGAGGGTAGATTTGTATAGGCAATTTTGTTATTTGATAATTCGGATATTTTTATGTATGTACCGGCATAGATAGAGGGGGAGATTAGTAAGTACATTTTTCTCATGTCCAACATGTTACATTTGTGTATGTCGTACGCCGCTACATTTGGCATGTCACCTCACGTTCTCACATGATGGCCTCTATCCGAATTTCGGTAATCAAGCATTCAACATCTCCCAGTTTCAGTCCCAGTTTCTTAAAACTCTTTTGGTTTCCTTATAAAAGCCAACTTCGGGGGAGCTGTTTTGCAAGACTTTAATAGACGAATTTGAGAGTCCTTTTTCCTCAAGTCTTCATATTTTTGAGTCCCAAGACTCATGTTTTGATTCACATAACTTTGCCAAACCTTTGTGAATCTTTTTGGTAACCCAAGAACACAACCTTGTGTTTGTTCAAACCTTTGTGGAGAGATCTTTGCAACCGAGGGCTGCGTGTCATTGCTGAGGGAGTCTCTACAAAGTGTTTGACTGCGTGTCATTGAGGAGTGCTGCGGTTCTTCTTTGTTGATTGGACTGAGGTCCATATGGGTTCACTACGTGTGGATTCATTGCTGACAACACCAACCGACGCCTACGGGTATTCGTGTGGCACTATATTTCATTGTAATCCGTGTAAGTTGCGATTTACGTATTATAATGAAATAAAAGTTTTTGCCCTGCGGGGATTTTTCCTTAAACTTATGTCGCATGATTTATCTGTTTGTGGTTTGACACACGGACACACGTAGATGCTTGTTTAGGGGCTAATTTAAATAAGGTTTGATTGGAATCTTGCGAATTAATTTAATCATATATCACACAGTCGCATATACGACGTTTTCACACAGCAAGAAAGTTATATGAGAAAAAAAACTAATAAACGCACAATAATTTTAGAATCAACTCAAGCACATGAATACAAAATAAAGAGAAACCACTTTGGTACCAATTGAGGATGTTTGTTTGAACCACAAGTGTTCACGTAAAACAAACCTAGAGGGGGTGAATAGCTTTGATCATATAGCATGGCTAATTTTTTATTCAAAATTAGTTTGCTTGAAATTTCAATTATCCTAGAACATTAATTAACCAGGTGATGTTATGTATGTATTGAATTAAACATACAACAAGATCAATTAGGCAAATTCAGAGAGAATAACTATAATTCAACACCTAATCCCAATTTTAGATAATTACCCTAGATTTAGATGTGATCTACATGTAGTGAGTGATTAAAGGGTACAATTGAACAAATAAGAATCATAATTGTCCAAAAGACAAATTTTGTGGGGAAAAACAACCACCAAAGGGTAAAAAACCTTCACACACTCCAATTTCTGTTTCTACTTGAAAATATTTTTATATAAATTAATAAGGTACCTCTCATTCATGTACTCATAAGTAGTTACCTATGGACTGTGAACTTACCCCACAGAAGCATACAAATTTCCTTCGAACACCATGAAGCAAATGAGAAACTCCACACTTATGAATAAAATAGCCTCTAATTTTAGATCTATGGGTGATATATCTCCAATTTAAGTGTAGATGTTTTTTGAATTGAATAAGGTTATGTGGATCTGAACCAAGACACTCCCAATTCTTTCTCAAAAGCATAAATCAAGTATAAATCTTGGTTTTCTAGATTTTGGAGGGAACAAGTGAAGAGGAAATAGAGAAGCAAGCTAAAATGCTCTCAACCTTGAAAATGCTCTGAGAAATGTATTTAATTTATGAGGTTTTCAGATATCTTGAAATGGGAGGGAAAATGACATATTTATTCAATATTTCCAAAAAATATCTCCTTTGTGCACAGGGTTGATTATTTTCACGTCTATGATTCCAGGTCATGTTGAAACCTTGGCACAACCGTGCGCATGGGTCAATGTGGGACTGTGTGAACAGTTCCATGTTCATGGGTCTAATTAGGAACGTGTGAATGGTTTGAGGATGAAATATCTAAAATGCCTTAAACTTTGCACAAAAATCTTGGTCATTTTCCTGAATGGTTTACACAACACTTTGAGAAAAAATATCTCTTGTTAATCCAATTTAAAACGCACATTTTAAAAAGAACGTGCACATGTGTGAGTAGCTTTTAATCAAATCTCACAACTACTAAAATGATATGTCTTCAAGGTATGTGGAAATGGAAGTCTTTCGATTGCTAAGAAGATTGCATGATCTTCAAATTCAAAACCCATCTAATCCAAATGAGCACGCCTCACTCACACATATCAAGCCTAAGTGGCTGAAATGACTCAACGATTCAAATTTTTGGTCAATGAATTTATCCAATGAATATATAATACAAAATTTTACATTTTTAGAGATGCATATTATAGCTAGGCGTAAGCGGGAGTATGGTTTCATGACACACTTCTATTTTATTAATGAGGAGACTACGAAGTAGACTACCATTATATAGACTTTATACCAATTGTTCGGGATTTTCCTAATGTATTTAGGATGTGTCAGGGCTACTGAAAGACCAAGATATTGATTTTATGATTGACTTGGCTCCTATAACTAAGTCGATTGCGAAGGCATCATAATGAATGTATCGTTCTAAGATGAGGGAGTTAAGATAATATATTAAGCAGTGTTGGAGCAGGAATTCATACGGCATAGCAGATCATCATGGGGATATCCAATTCTCTTTTTGAAGAAGAAAGATGGTTAATTATGGTTGTGTTATGATTATCGTGAGTTAAACAAGGTAATGGTGAGGAATAGTTACCCTCCGTCGATGATTGATGATTTTTTTTACCAGTTACAGGATGCTTCATTCTTCTCAAAAATATATTTGCATTTAGCATACCATCAATTGAGGGTGTGAGAGGAGGGCGTACTGAAGACTAACTTTTTGACTCGTTATGTATCTTATGAATTCAAGGTCATGTCGTTTGGGCTGAATAACTCCCTTATCGTGTTTATGGAGTTGATAAATCGGGGGGTTTTGTCATATCTGGATTAGTTTATCATCATCTTAATAGATGAAATTTTGAGTTATTCACGGACCAAGGAGGAGAATGTTGAGCATTTGTGAATTAAACTTTAGACGTTACATGAGCATAACTTGTATGCTATGTTTTAAAGTGCGAGTTTTGGAGACGAGAGGTGCATTTTTTGGTTCAAGTAGTCAGAGTTAGGATTATCGGTGTATCAAGAAAGGGTATCGATCGTGTTATATTAGGACAACCCAAGACATCTATGGAGGTTTGTATCTTTTGGGATTGGCTAGTTATTATCGCAGGTTTATTTGGGGATTTACAAAAATAGAGGGACCATTGACCTAGTTCAATCGAAAGGGGATTCAATTCATTTGGACTGAGAGGTGCCAGCATACCTCTGACACTCTCAAGGAGAAGTTGACTTCGGCTCCAGTTTTTGCTCATCCTAGAAGTGGGGTTGAGTATTTGGTATAAAATGATGATTCCTATAGTGATTAGGTGGGGTGTGAAGCATGTGTATTGTTTTATTGCCAATGCATCTCGAAAGTTGAAATCCCATGAGGGTAACTATCTGATTCATGATTTGGATCTAGTGGTAGTGTTCGCACTACACATTAGGAGACATTATTTGACGGGTGAGAAGTTGAACCTCTTTAGTGATCATAAGAATTTTTAATATTTGTTCACAATAAAGGATTTGAATATGCGAAAAGGAATGTAGTTTGAGTTTATCAAGTTTTATGAGGTTACGATTAAGTATCACCGAGGGAAGGCTTATATAGTGGAAAATTCTTTGAGTTGACGATTGGGCGATGGTTTGTGTACTCTTAAGTTGAATAATGTAGGGTCCATTATGGTGATTGGCATGTTGATCGATGAGTTCATGAGGATGCTCGTCATGAATCTCGATATTCTTATACGGGTGTTTTGAGAACAAGAAGATGATGAGATATGTGAGGAGAAAGTGGTCGAGCTTTTGGCTATAGGTTTGCCTCTTTACACCATTGGTATGGATGGTGGATTATAGTATATAAGGAAGTTTATTGTACCTTCGTATGAGAAGTTTCATAGGACCTCCATGTAGGAGGTCTATGTGTCGTATGTTTTGATACATTACGATGGGGATACGATGTATAGGGACATGCAGAGACAGTATTAGTGGGATGGGATTTAATGAGACATTTTTATGTTTGTGTTCTAGTGTAGCACTTGTCAGATGGTGAAGGCGGATCACCAGTGACATTCGGGTACACTACATCCCTTACCTAATCCTAAGTGGAAGTGTAAAAGAATTTTGATGGGATTTATCGGCAGGTTGCCTCTGATGCCTAGGCAACTCGACTTTAATTGGGTTGTAGTGGATCTTTTGATGAGGTTTGCATATTTCTTTTCCGTCCGCAAAGACTTAACGATAGAAAACTATACACGTTGTAAGTGGTAGATATTATTCCTTTGAACGGGGTACCAATTTCAATCATCTAAGATAAAGATCTAACTTTCATGTCTTAGTTTTGGGGCAGTTTCCAAGAGGTAATGTGGACTAGTTTGCACTTGAGTACATCTTTTCACCCTCAAACACATGGGGAGATGGAATGGGTGAATCACATATTGGAGGATATGCTTTGATCAGGCGCGCGTAACTTAAGGGGTACTTTGGAGGGACACTTACCTTTGATTGAGCTTTCATAAACCAAAAGTTATAAAAAATCAAGTTTGGCATCGTATGGCCGACCATATAGGTCACCGGTGTGTTCGTTGGACCAGATAGAGAGTAGACTTAAATGATGATTCACTTTCATATCTTATACATCACATATTTTTGGTTAACTTTCCATCATATTTCTATATTTATATCTTTTATTTGGTTGAATAACATATTAACACATGGAAGACGTTTTAGGAATTCTTATACAACACGATAGGATTGGTTGTTTATGGATTTCTTTGCCTTTGGTCGCGCTTCTATTTGTATGTTATGTGTTGCTATACTTCTATATAATATTTGTAATCTTAATTTTTTTATATTTTGTCACAAAATATACACGTGTGGAGATTATAAGAGTGTACATGTTATTCATGAGCCCCAATAGGAAAGATTGTCTTATTTCGTTGACCAAATATACTTTGAGTATTGTCCTTGAGGTCGTTCCGGTAGAGCATCATGAAAATCATTCAAAAGACATCCTAACCTTCATGTGTATCCTTTTACATCACTATTAGGAAGGTAAATGGACACGTAGACTCATACACATTGTACTCACACATTAACTGTATATTAGAAAATACTTTCTTTTATGTGTGGGTGGTTGCGTTGATATCGATCTTTGGACTTATTTATGAAATGCAATATGATATTATTTAAAAATATTACAAATTTAATTTCATAAAGGATGCCAAGGTCTGTTATGGGAGACCTTCGCCACAACGAGGCTTTCTCTCGTTGAAGAAACAGTGCTCAATGATCGCATCTTGTTTTTTGAGAATTTATTCTTTGGATTGCCTTGTATCCTCGTGGCAGTTTCGCCAGAGCGACACAAATTTTTTTTGTTGCAAATGTCTAAATTATTACGCGACCTGGATCTCTCTTAAGGTTCGTTGCAACGATGAAATAGCTCGGTGCAACGGCCTTGCGGCGACATATGATAATTATTTTTTGGATTATGATTGTGCACATCTTTTTTGGCACTCGTGCAAACTAAAGATCTGACCACAACTTTTATACTTTTACACTTAGTCAATTCTAATAAGATAGTTGTACCATCTTAGATTCTCTTGCAAGCTGGATGAGTGTATATAAGTGGGTTAGCCATCATTTTGAAAAAGAATGTAAGTGTGATTTTTTCATTTCTTTGTGGAAAAATATTTTAGCTAAATCTTTCTTACCATCAGAATCATCTTTCAAGGAGATAAAAATATTTTGATAAAACTCTTTTTGAATCTTGTATTCATTCGAGTTTTAAGTCTTATTTTTCTCTTCTATAGATTCTTTAGATAATTTAAGTTTAATTACTTGTGAAATCTAAAAATATTTTGAGGTGAATTAATTTTCTATAAAATATTTTCAAAACCTTGGACATATATCTGTCTTATTGTTCTCTTGTGTAATTTTTATATTTTATATATCTCAAAGATATATTTTGTGAGTTAAGCAATTATTTTTAGAAAACACTTTCACCTTAGGTCATCACACACTACACTTCAAGGAGGATTTTCACCTTTGTTGCAAGCTTTGGAACACATGATTTTATTCAAACTCAATACGAAGAAAGTTTCTTATACTTTGAATAAGATTATTTTGGCACGAGGACTTGACAACATTGATTACCGACCAAAACTGATAGCGGTCATGTAGTGTTCTCCTTCTGGTGGCGCTCGATACGGAATATATGGTGGGAACGAGTGACTAGTCAGTTATAGTATCGTGGGGGTTGTAAGTCTATTTCTTCTAGTTTTAAAACTCTACCATAGTACGTTTGTATTTGTATCGGCCAGAGTTTTTTTTCGTTGTGGGTTTTTCCTTGTACGCCTTGGTGTTGTGCTATATTATTTATCTTTTCGCACTTAGATTAAGTCACCTCAATCTTGAAGAATTTTTTTTTTAATCTAATTGGTAAATAATTTGTCACATAAAACTCAGGACTTGTATTTGATATCCCAACTTGAACTTGTAAGGAAAACCTTATCACAACTTGTCAAGGATTTTGATTGTATATATTTTTTCCATATCAGTTTCAAGTGCAAGAACTGTCAATTGGTATCAGAGCGAGACCTCATTTTTAGAGGTTTAATCACCTTGAATTAGATCTTGTGTGTGTGAACATGGATTTTAGACGATGCAACAATTGGTGCATCTAATTTCCATGCCTCTTTCGGGCTTGCAATCTCGTGTGATATTTTGAATCACTCTATTTTTTAAAATGAAGATGTTTATATTAGTAGTAGTGCTAGTGATAGTGAATAAGATTATCTTCAAACTTCTTACGACATGTTTTGTATAGAATCCAAAACATTATTGGAAAAAATTACGATTCTATCTTTTAAGCTACAAAGATTTAATGAACCAAAATTCATTAAGAAGAATGAAGGTCTTTCCTCCTCTCAGTTGATCATTGAAATGGACAATTTATTGAAAAAAAAGCCAAACCCCTTAGAAGTAAGAAAATCAAAATTTCTCTTGAGCTAGCACTTGCAAAAAATGAAAATGAATTTTTATGTACTGGGAAAGCTGAAGGACCCATCCTCTTTTAAAACCTTAAAGTTGTTGATGTTTCTCTTATATATCTTTTGGACGTTCTTGATGAATTAAAAGATAAGAACATTATTACAAAAGAAGAGGATAAAAGTTTTACTAAATTTCAAGAGGAGAGAAAATGTTTTATTTTATCTCTTGAAAAGTCCAAAAAGGATCTTGTTTCGTGTGAAGAGTCCAAAGTTGCTTTGAAAAAAAAATTATTCAAAATGATATGATCTCATCCAAAAATAAAAAAGGAAATCTAGAGGCAAGATCGCAAAAAACTTGGAAATATTACTTTCAAACCAAGTCAAAAAGGAAATGATAAATGGGATTAGGTTTTAATAATTCTGATGTTTCAACTTTTAGAGAGGAAAATATTTTTGTGAAAGCTTCTTATCAAAACAATACAAAAAACATTGAATAAGGACCTCTAACATTTCAAGGGAAATGGAAAAATGTTGTTATTCATTTTAAAAAAAAGAAAGATTTTATAAACTCCAAGTTTAATAAAATAAATCACATGCTGAAACATAAGGGACCCCGAAAGGACATTGTTTGTTCCGATTGCCACAATAAGTGTCATCCTAAGGATTCTTGTTTTATATTGTAAAAGGTTAAACAATTTGATAAGTGTGATCCCAAGACATTTCCTCATGTGCACCTCATCCTCATGTTTATAAATGTGATCATTGTAATGCTAGGAAGAATTATAGATTTGTTAGGAATAGCACTTTGGGAAACCAACATGAACATCCTAGGCATATTCATAAGAAAAGGGGCAAAGTAATTGTAAATACACCCAAGATCCAACCTACTCCCAATTCACCTAATGTTAGACAAATGTGGATTATAAAGGATCTGTTGCATTTTTTAGATGTAGAAACTAAACCAGATTACTTGTTGATCCCCTAGACTTCTACTTGTTAGGAAGTTTCACTGGGGTCTTAGGACATCTTAGAACATTTTTCTTGTCTCTTATCTCTTTCTACATTATTTAATACATTATTTATATGATTTATTTCTAGATATTTTTTGTGATTATGTGTTTACATGCCACATTACTTAAATGCTAAGACTAATCTAGTTGACTTGTTTGCACATTATGCATGTATCTTGGTTGCGTTTGTGACTATAAACTCTACAATAAGAATTTAAAAGCTTTGAAAAATCAATGAATCTTTGAGAGTGATTTATCTAGAGCATAGGTCATAACTTGTCTCACTTACACTATATTGCATTTTTTTATCATTATCTTATGAACTAAAGAACAAAACACTTTTGAGTAATGCTTTATGAAATTTTCAAAATGTATTTTAATTGAAAAAAGGGTGTCATTTTTTTCTTTTTATGTGTGAGGCTTTTAACTTCATGGTTAGAGATGAAAATGATTCAAAATCATGAGAGTTGATGTGGTAAGCGCTACAATTTTGATTGGACAGTACTACCTTTGAAAATTGGAAATAGTATTCCATCATAGTAATCAATGCGTGAAAGCTGATATGCAACTAAAATTATCATATTTATACCCCAAATAGATACAATTTAATTGTTACTTCTCGTTAGAATTGGCCTTGCACGTGTATTTTTTTCTTTTGTAGGTCAATGCGAGTGATTGCAGTTCAAACGCTTAAATCAAGGCAACTATCACAAAATGTCTTTCAAAAGAATAATCAGAAATATTTAATGGCGTGAGACATCCCAAAACATCCCGAGAAATATTCCAATGTTTCCCCACTATTTGTGCATTATATTAGTTTTATTATTTTTTAGTATATATATATTTTTATATTTGTCCATGTCATTTTATTTTTTGTTTTTTTCTTATTTTTATTTTTATTTTTACTTTGTATATTTCATTATTTTATGTGATTGTAATATATTAGTGTACGTGTCATTTTATATATAGTAGTATATATGTGTCTATTTTTATTATTATAGGTGTGGGTCAATTTTGTTATGTTAGTTAATATATTGCTAAATTTTTATTTTATTCAAGAATAATGATTTGAGTATCAGTGAAAGATATACCCTACTGAAGATTAAACTATCTCTTGTAATGTCTACTATTTATAAATAACAATTGTATAGAATTATGAACAATTAATATAATGACAGAATTGAAACAGAATTAAAGAAATGAAATACTTACTAGAATTTGCAGAAATAATATTAGAATAGAAGAAATAATCCGAGCCCTGTTTAGAACAGTGTCCTTAAGACAAATTTATTCCCTCCACAAAGTGCCAAAGGTAATGAATAATTGTCTCCCAAGATAGAACGGATTTCCAAATTAATCAAGTAGCACAACAATGATTAATTTCTTCGAACACAATTCTGTGTTTATACTCAACCAGACCAAAGAGATGATATGCAGGAATGTATGCAGTAGCAATAGAAAAATGATTTATTTTTCTAGAAAAAGTGGCAGCATAAATTCTGAATTATGGGAGGGAAAATTTTCAGTAGTCAATTCTGTAGGGGGAATGTTTAATTTATAGATTTTGTGTTGACTGTTGGAACAGTCAACCGAAATTAACTGTCAAAAATAGTCAATCAGTTAAACGAAATTAACTGTTGACTGTTGGCAATAACTGCCAACAGTTTATTAATTAATTAATTAATTTCGTAATTAATTAATAATTAAAGCCTAGAAAGTTAAATAAATTCGGCCCAAAAATGTAGTAGATTTTTATAAGCCCGAGCCCGAGCCGGCCGGCCGGACGGACGGGCGCGCGCGCATGTGGACTTTTGACCAAAAGTCAACCCGTGCATAGCTTAGGTCATCTCCCCTTCAAAGAGTTGGGATACCCCCAAGGCATCCAAGCCTTAGTCCATACTTGGGGTGTTATTAACTCATCAAAATTCCACTACTCTTCCAATGTGGGACAAGAGTTAAAACACACCCAATTCATTAACTTTCATTTCTTTGTGAGTCACTTTGGGGACATAATTATCATTCATAACTTATTGAAATTGGACATATGAATATACTACGTTATTCTCCTTGCGGAGGTGAACGCGTTCGTATATGGTCCCACAATTTCCGTAGTGTGGGTCCCACCTAAATTTGAGCTCAAAGTTGCTCAAAATTCTGTCCAGATTGACTGCTTTATAATACCCATTTAAGTCCAATTTTCCAACAATCCCCCACATGAATGATATATCGCTATAAATAAAGCAAAATAGATGCTGATGCAGATGCAGACACAAGTTGAGTAAAACTGAAGACTTATTGCATCGGGAGAAGTAGCCTAGTGGCCTTGAACTTTCCTTAGTGATATACTATCGAATTTACTTGGTTAATCAATAGACTTCACGTCCTTGAACCGTCAACCGTTTTTGTAAACCTAGACAACAGTATTCACACAACAATTCTTCAACACAGTTGGTTCTCACGTTTGTGTTCATTTTGGCCGTGAACACCACTTGGTTCCGCAAGTATTTTAGAGAATATGTCTTTCATTATTCTCATAGAAGTGGCCCCCTTCTTACTTACGTAGGTGACTTCCATAAAGAGTATTCTGCAATACCCCACTTAGACGTACTAAGATATAGATGTCATTAAAAGCATAACTTATCCTAATTTCGCGGCAGATATGCACTGTCTCATCTTTGGAATGGATAGGATGATATATCCTCCAGTGCTTACTGAATACAACGTAGTTCGGTTTGCCCATTGAACCTAGATCTTGGGATCTCCAGTCAGCTAGGTTGGGTTGCCACTATATTGATTCTTATTTATTTATAGGCTTTAGACCCATTCCTCTCGATGATCTTTCAACTTGCTCTCGGTTTAAACCTTTCGTTAGTGGATCCGATATATTATCTTTTGACTTTACATAGTCAATTGAGATAATTCCGTTTGAGAGAAGTTGTCTAACGGTATTGTGTCTACGACGAATATGTCGTGACTTTCCGTTATACATGTGATTTTGTGCCCTTCCAATCGCTGATTGGCTATCACAATGTATACATATTGCGGGCACAGGTTTAGACCAATTTGGAACACCCTTTAAGAAATTTCGAAGCCATTCAGCTTCTTCTCCAGCTTTGTCTAGTGCAATGAATTCAGATTCCATTTTCGATCTAGCAATGCATGTTTGTTTTGAGGATTTCCAAGATACGGCTGCACCTCCGAGGGTAAACACATACCCACTCGTAGACTTAGAGTCTTTTGTACCAGATATCCAATTTGCATCGCAATTTCCTTCAAGAACAGCTGGATATTTTGAATAATACAATCCATAGTTTTGAGTATATTTTAAATAACCCAAAACTCTCAATATAGATTTCCAGTGATCTCTTCCTGGATTACTCGTAAATCGACTTAGCTTACTTATTGAGTATGCTATGTCCGGTCGCGTACAGTTCATGATATACATTAAACTGCCGATAATACGAGAATATTCTAGTTGAGATATTCTTTCACCATTATTTCTTGATAGATGTAAATTTACATCTACAGGTGTCTTGGTAGGAAAAATATCATACTTCTTGAATTTTTCAAGTACTTTCTCTATGTAATGAGATTGAGATAATATAAGTCCATCCGATGTTCTAGAAATTTTAATTCCTAATATAACATCGGCGATTCCCATATCTTTCATGTCAAATCTACTACTCAACATTTGTTTTGTATTTTTGATAATTTCCAAGTTACTACCCCTGATAAGCATATCATCAACATAGAGGCATACAATGACATATCCATTATGTATGTATTTAAAGTAAACACATTTATCGCATTCATTAATTTTGAAACCATTTGATAACATTGCATTATCAAATTTTTCATGCCATTGCTTAGGTGCTTGTTTTAATCCATATAGTGATTTAACAATCTTACATACTTTTCCTTCTTGTCCGGGAGCTTTGAACCCTTCAGGTTGCTCCATATAAATTTCCTCATCTAGTTCACCGTTTAAGAATGCAGTTTTTACATCCATTTGATGTATTTCAAGTCCATTAATAGCAGCTATTGCTATTAACATCCGAATGGACGTTATTCTTGTTACCAGTGAATATGTGTCGAAGTAATCCAACCCTTCCTTTTGCCTATAGCCTTTAGCTACAAGTCTAGCTTTATATTTATCAATTGATCCATCGACCTTCAATTTCTTTTTGAAGATCCATTTATAACCTAACGGTTTTGAACCTGGTGGAAGATCCACTAGTTCCCATGTATGATTTTGTAATATGGATTCAATTTCACTATTAATTGCTTCTTTCCAATTGGAAGCATCGGGTAAGGATATAGCTTCTTTATACGATTGAGGTTCATTTTCTAACAAATATGTTAGAAAATCTGGACCGAAAGAAGTCGAGGTTTTTGCTCTTTTACTACGTTTTGGTTCATCCTCTATTGATTCAATAGGTTGATGAGTACCACTTGTAGTAGCTTGATTTGTCCTTTTAGAAGGACCAGATTCTCGGGTCATGTTATACGGGAATTCATTTTCAAAAAATGAAGCATCCCTCGATTCAATAACCGTATTTACATGAATGTCCGAAATCTCAGATTTACAAACTAGAAATCGATATGCACTGCTATTAGTAGCATAACCGATGAATACACAATCCACGATTTTTGGCCATATTCTTACCTTTTTAGGTTTAGGAACCATCACTTTGGCTAAGCACCCCCACACTCGTAAATATTTATAGGAAGGTCTTCGACCTTTCCATAATTCATAAGGTGTCTTGTGAGTCTTTTTGTGAGGTACTTTATTGAGAATGTAATTAGCAGAAAGTAAGGCTTCCCCCCACAGATTTTGTGGAGCTCCTGAACTTAATAACATCGAGTTCATCATTTCTTTCAAAGTACGGTTTTTGCGTTCAGCAACACCATTCGATTGAGGAGAATAAGGAGCGGTTGTTTGATGAATAATCCCATTTTCAGAACAAAATTCCTCTAATGGATATTCATATTCACCTCCTCTATCACTTCTAATAGCCTTTATCGTTTTGCTTAATTGATTCTCAACTTCATTCTTACATTGTTTAAATGCATTAATGGCCTCATCTTTACTATGTAACAAATATACATAGCAATATTTTGTGCAATCGTCAATAAAAGTAATAAAATACTTTTTCCCACCTCTAGTTTGAACAAATTTTAAATCACAAATATCGGTGTGAATTAAATCTAAAGGTTCAGTTATCCTTTCAATAGAATGGAAAGGTAATCTAGCTAATTTATATTCCACACAAATTTCACATTTATGATTTTTATCAATATTAAATTTTGGCAAAAATTCCAAGTTAATTAATCTACGCAATGTATCAAAATTAACATGTCCCAATCTAGCATGCCAAATATTAGATGACTCAATCAAGTAAGAAGAACTAGCAATTTCATTCATTGAAACAGATGTTTTAGGGGTTACAGTAAGAACATTCAGTTTAAAGAGCCCCTCATTTAGGTAGCCCTTTCCTACATACATGTCATTTTTAGACAACACAAAGCGATCAGACACAAACACAAGCTTGAAACCATTTTTAGTAAGGAGAGATCCAGAAATCAGATTCTTTCGGATATCAGGCACGTGAAGAACATTGTTGAGAGTAAGTTCCTTTCCAGAAGTCATTTTCAAAGCAATCTTTCCTTGTCCCACCACCTTAGAAGTGGAAGAATTTCCCATAAAAAGGTTCTCCTCATTTTCCAAAGGCTTATAGGTGGAGAACATCCATTTGTTTGCACAAATGTGTCGTGTGGCTCCAGTGTCCACCCACCATTCCTTGGTATTTCCAACCAAGTTACATTCAGAGACAACGGCAGAAAGATTCATATCCGCCAAATCATTGGTGATATTCTCACCCTCAGTCACATTTGTTTGAGAGTTATTTTTATTTTGCTTCTTAGGCTTATGACACTCACTTGAGCGGTGTCCCGGTTTACCACAATTGTAGCATTTGCCTTTGAACTTTTTCTTGTTATGTTTGGAAGTGCCTTCCCCATCATACTTCCGTTTGTTCTTTTTAGGACCTTCAACGACATGGACCTTTGTTTCCATCGGATTCTTCCCACTTTTCTTTTGAGACTCACGGTTGTCTTCTTCGATTCTTAGCCGGACCACCAACTCCTCCACATTCATCTCCTTACGCTTGTGCTTGAGATAGTTTTTGAACAAAGTCCAAGAAGGTGGCAACTTTTCAACAATTGCAGCAACTTGGAAAGTTTCACTAATTGACATTCCTTCAGCATGAATGTTGTGGAGGATCACTTGGAATTCTTGCACTTGCGAGATCACAGATTTAGAATCAACCATTTTGAAGTCCAGAAAATGCCCAACGATAAATTTCTTCATCCCAGCATCTTTAGTTTTATACTTCTTTTCCAAAGAAATCCATAATTCCTTGGAAGTTTTGATAGTGCAATAGACATGGTACAAAGTCTTGTCCAAGTAGGCCAAAATATAATTTCGGCATAAGTAGTCTGAGTGCTTCCAAGCATCGACAGCAGCAACCTTTTCAGCGTCATCTCCCTCTTGAATAGAGGGGCAATCTTCATATACAAACATGCCCAGTTGGCAGGGAGTGAGATAGAAGTACATTTGTCCTTGCCAACGTTTGAAGTCAGCCCCAATGAACTTTTTCTGTTTCTCCCCGTGTGGCATAGATACGGGTGCAGTCACATTTGTGTTGGTGACAATCAATTTCGTAGGAGTAGTGTTCGTACTTTGTGATTCCATTTCTGTTACAAAAACAGAATTTTTATCAATGATAAAATTCATATATAATGAATTAATCAAAACAGAATACAAAATTCTGTGCACCAATTTCCTCCAAATATAATTCACAATAAATGAATTCCAAAAGAAATCAAATAATAATTCAGAATTAAAGTATAATATAAACAGAATTCCGTACAAAACAGAATTATAATTTAAGATTAAAAAATATATAGATAAACAGATTTTAACAAGAGTACACAAATAAAATTTTATTTTCTAAAACAGAATATAAAAATAGTATAGAAATTAATTTCTATATCAAAACTGTTTTACTAATTTCTACAATAAAGCAGTAAATTAATTCATTTTATTCGGTCAAAACAGATTTATTTCCAACAAATAAATTTGTGTAATAAAAAAAATTTTGTACACTAAAAAACAGTAGAACAAATAAATTTGTCTTAAGATTGTAATGTCTACTATTTATAAATAACAATTGTACAGAATTATGAACAATTAATATAATGACAGAATTGAAACAGAATTATAGAAATGAAATGCTTACTAGAATTTGTAGAAATAATATTAGAATAGAAGAAATAATCCGAGCCCTGTTTCGAACAGTGTCCTCAAGACAAATTTATTCCCTCCACAAAGTGCCAAAGGTAATGAATAATTGTCTCCCAAGATAAAACGGATTTCCAAATTAATCAAGTAGAACAACAATGATTAATTTCTTCGAACACAATTCTGTGTTTATACTCAATCAGACCAAAGAGATGATATGCAGGAATGTATGCAGTAGCAATGGAAAAAGGATTTATTTTTCTGGAAAAAGTGGCAGCATATATTCGGAATTATGGGAGGGCATAGCTTAGGTCATCTCCCCTTCAAAGAGTTGGGATACCCCCAAGGCATCCAAGCCTTAGTCCATACTTGGGGTGTTATTAACTTATCAAAATTCCACTACTCTTCCAATGTGGGACAAGAGTTAAAACACACCAAATTCATTAACTTTCATTGCTTTGTGAGTCACTTTGGGGACATAATTATCATTCATAACTTATTGAAATTGGACATATGAATATACTACGTTAATCTCCTTGCGGAGGTGAACGCGTTCGTATATGGTCCCATAATTTCCGTAGTGTGGGTCCCACCTAAATTTGAGCTCAAAGTTGCTCAAAATTCTGTCCAGATTGACTGCTTTATAATACCCATTTAAGTCCAATTTTCCAACATCTCTAGCCTTCACTTTCTGTCTCTGGCAAACCCTAACCCTAATTAGCATTTTCATGTCAAACACCATGCAAACTGATCATAAACCACCCGATCCAGTTATCCTTCAACTGGTTTGCCCAAATCATTTGTTAGTGTCCTTAACTCTTCTCCCTCACCAGGGGCGGACCCACCCCATCCCGAAGGGGTGCGGCCGCACCCATAGGAATTCCAAAATTTCCTGCTGAGTATGGTATAAAAAAAAGTTCTGGACCCATGTGTAAGTTTTGAATATAAAGGGTTATCAGGAAATAAAGTTTTTGGGGCAAATATATAAATATAAGAAAGTGAAAAGAACTTAAATTTAACCTAATCTATTCTCACCTCTCTTTCAGCCGCCCTCCTTCCCTTCTCTCCTCTCCCTCTCCCCTCCTCTCCCTCCCCTTCTCTCATCTCCCCTGCCTGCCTGCCGCCGGCCCAGCCAAGCAGCAGGACTCCTGCCGCTGCCGCCGCCCGCCGCTGCCCCCTGTCTGCGCCCGGGCTGCTCTGCTCCTCCTAGGCTTTCCTCTCCTCTCTCCCCTGGCAGCAGGTATTGATATTTTAGTTTAGTTTTTTTTTTAGTTGTTGAAGTTTTTAGTTGAAATTAGTTGCTGTTTTTTTGGTTTATATGCAGAAATTAGTTGCAGAAATTAGTTGCTATTTTAGTTTATATGCAGAAATTAGTTGCTATTTTTTTGGTGAAACTTTTTTTAGTTGCTCAACTTTTTTTAGTTGCTGAGCTTTTTGTTATTATTTTTGAAATTAATATGCAGAAATTAGTTGTTGATAACAAGAACTAAAAAAAGTTATTATTGCTATTGTTGCTGAATTTTTTTTTTTGTTATTATTGCTGAAATAAACTGCTGAATTTTTTTAGTTATTGTTAGTGTTGGTGAATTTTTTACCTTTTGTTATTATTGTTGAAATTAATATGCTAAAATTAGTTGTTGATTTTTTTTAGTTCTTGTTATTATTGCTGAATTTTTTATTTTTTGTTATTATTGCTGAAATTAACTGCTGAATTTTTTTAGTTTTTATTATTGTTGCTCAAATTAGTATGCTGAAATTAATTGCTCAAATTTGACTATCTATATATGTTAATTTTGATTATACGTCGCGTTTTTTTTTTTCGTATGTGTTTCGCCCACACCGCGATAAATTCCTGGGTCCGCCACTGTCCCTCACCCTCAAGAATGGAGATGAACCCCCAATCAAAATATAGAGGAGAACAAGCTATCATGTTCTCACGTGAAAACATTCAAAAACTAGATGATCCCTTCAAACTTGCAATGGTTGAAAATTCTTTCATAGAAGAACTAGAATAGACATCATCCAGAAAAATATTGAAGCTTTTGGTCTAAAGGCTTCATATAGTATTGGACTGCTGGATCATAAACATGTTTTGATAAGACTTTACTCAGAAGAAGACTTTGTGCACTTATGGATGAAGGAACAATGGCTCGTCGGAATATTTCCAATGAGAACTTTTAAATGGATGCCAAAATTTCAATCGGATAAAGAATGTTCTGTAGTACCAGTTTAGATCTCTTTTCCTGGCATTCCTCTTCATTTATTCGCGAAAGAATCTATGTATTCAATCAAAGAGGTAGCAGGCAAACCATTAAAAGTCGATGCTTCAACTCTTACAGTTAATAGGCCAAGTGTGGCAAGAGTTTATGTTGAACTAGACTTATTAAAAGAAAGAAAGTGTGTTTGGTTAGGATATGAAGACTATGGATTCTGGCAAGATATTATCTATGAACATATCCCAGACTATTATGGAATATGCTTTAAACTTGGGCATAAAGATGATAAATGTATTTTCAAATCCTAGACAACTAAGGGAGCAAAGAATACTATCAAATAAGTAGAAGTCAAGGCACCAAATCATAGTAAACAATGTAAAATCCTTCAAAGAGACTCAGTTATTCCTCCCAAAGTATCTAGACAAGAGAACTCCAACGACATATGTGATATCCAACGAGAAGTTCAAGTTATTCAAGAATATTTTTAGGAAGACAACTAAGAAGATCCTGTTCAAGAAGTGGTGAAACAGGTTAATTCAAAAATAGTCATGCAAAGTCAAAAACAGAGACAATTAAGAAGAAGAAATCCAAAAATGTCAGGGTAGAAGCCAAAACAAAGAAGCAAGGAAAACAATCCGTCATGAGGTGATCCATATATCATTTCTTCCAATCAATCAAGTTTTATTAAGGGAATAGGCATCCTTGATAATATCCTGTTAGGCCAATAAATATTGCATTTTATTGATTAGTAAAATTAAGGGGAAAATGTGGTTATTAAGTTGGACATGACCAAAGCTTATGACAGGGTTTCATGGTGGTTCGTAATCGAAGTGCTCAGAAGTTTTGGCTTTTCTGAAGGGTTTATTGACATCAGTTAGGGAAGCATATCTTCAAACTGGTTTTTAATTATAGTAAATGGTCAGCTTACTGGTTTCTTTAAGTCTTCAGGAGGCTTAAGACAAGGGGATCCTCTATCCACAAGTCTATTTGTGTTATCTCCTGAGATGTTGAGCAGGGGTCTCCAAATTCTAATGCAAAATGGCAGAATTGGTCATTTTTCCAATCCCAGAAACTGTCTTCTTATAAGTTATTTAGGTTTTGTTGATGAAATAATTATATTTTCAAAAGGTGGAAAAAGGATCCTAAATGCCTTAATGAAATTTATCAATGTCTACGAAAAAAACTTTAGGTTAGATAATAAATAAGGCTAAAAGTTAGTTCATTGTTCCTGCAAAAGCCAATCACATAAGGATTAGGACTATTTACTTAGTAACAGGGCTAGCAGTGGGGAAAAGTCTTATTAAACACCTACATTGCCCTCTATTTAAATGAAGGAGAAAATCAATTCACTTTGAAAGTTTGATTGACAACATATGAGCCAAAGTAGCTGGATCGAAATACAAATTCCTCTCTTATGCTGGAAGACTTGCCCTTATAAAATCAGTGTTAAGCTCAATGCCTGCCTATACTCTAGCTGCTTTACAACCATCGAAAATCATTTTTCAATAAAATAAACAAGATATTCAGTGACTTCTTTTAGGGGTGATAACAAAAAATATGGAAGGAAATACCATTGGTTTAAATGGCGGGAGATATGTTATACCACATAAGAAAGAGGTAGTAGGATTATAAGCATGTAAGATATTGTTAAAGCTTCAAGATGGAGATTGGCATGGAATTACATCAAAGGCAATTATTTATGGTATATTCACGATATGTAAATACAAAAAAGTGTATGGGTCCTATGGATCAATGGAAATGAAAAGCTTCAGAAATTATTTAAATAATGTTGAAAATCATATTACTGAAGTAGATGGTTAAAAGACCTAGACTTTGACAGAAGATGGGAACTTCAGTTTTAAGTCAGCTCATCGAATGATCAGATCATCAAAAATGTCTTCAATAGTTCTGAAATGTATTTGGGATAAACTTATACCTTGCAAAATTTCTATCCCGCTATGGAGATTCTTATTGAACATTGTCCACCTTAAGGAAAATATTAAAGAAATTGGTATTTTCATTATCCCTGTCTATAGATGTTGCTATAGAAACTTAGAAGAGATGGAACATTTATTCATCAATGGACCCATTGCTAAACAATTATGGTCTTTCTTTCCTGATTGACTTGGAATTAACCCGTCTTTTAGGTCTTTTAAAAGCGTGCTAATATAATGATGGTTGAGAATTCCTAATTATGAGGTAATAAATTTCCTTATGAAGGTTATTCCTTCTTGCATTTTATGGGAGATCTGGAAACATGGAAATCAAGATATATATGAAGGGACTAAAATGGATCCAACCAAAATAATTCATCATGTTATTTTATCAGTTCAAACCATTTTACGTAATCATCTACTGAAATGTGGAAAGAATTATTGAGAACTGACATTCATGTTTTCAATTAAAACTGGATACATAATTACAAATAGAATTCTTTTAATCTATTAGAAAAGATTTGCAGCAATTAGGTTGAAATTGAACATTGATGAATTATCAAAAGGTAATCTACGAATCTCTGAATTTGGAGGCATTCTTAGAAATGGCATGGGTGATTTTATACGGGCTTTCTCAGATTATGGAGATGTTGGTACTAATAATGTGATAGAAGCTAAGGGCTCGTTTGGGAGTTTTGGAGAGAAGAGAAAGGAAAGGAAAATTTTATTAGGAGGGAAAAGAAAAGAAGGGAAAGTTGATAAGAGAGAAAAGAAAAGAAAAGAAGAGAAAGGAGTTTGGGAGAGAAAAAATAATAATTTTCTTTCTTGCGTTTGGGAGTTTGGAAGGAAAATAATTTTTTTAAGAGGAAGAAGGAACATTTCATTAAAAACTTTCCTTTCTCTCCATTTCTTTCCGATTTGGAAAGAAAGTTTTGGAAAGAAAGGAAGAGAAAGTTTTTTAAAAATTTTCCTTTCTTTTCTCTCCTTTTAAACTCTCAAACGAGAGAAAGTCACTTTCTTTCCTACTTAAACTCCCAAACGAAGGAAAGGAACTTTCCTTTCCTTTCCTTTCTTTTCTCTCCAAAATAGAACTCTTAAACGAGACCTAAGGCTATCCTTCAAGGTCTAAAAAAATGCAAACAAAGGATGATGCTTAGTATTAATGTAGGCTTGAAACCACCATCAAAAATATTTTTCAAATGTTAGAAGGTATGGAAGTCAAGTTCATGCATTACTTTAGAGAGACTACTTATTCAACTGATTCTATGGCCAATCATGGAGTTTTCAACAAAAAAGAAAGTTTTTTTTATTAAGATTTCAAAGACTCCCAGGTGCACTAAAGGGTATTTAAACATGGATAAATGGAATGCCCCAACATTTAGAGTTTAAAAGAGAGACTCAATAATTAGGAATCCTGGCTTAGATTAGATATGCATTGTAATGGGAATAATTATAAATTCCCAAATTTTATTTTCAAGCCTTTCTTTATTGTAATGGGGATATACATAAATCCCTAAATTTATAGCTTTTTTAAGTTAACTTATTGGACTCAACAATTAACTTATGAGCCTAGTCTTTATTACCAAGAGCTTATAAATACCATTAGAGAGGCTATTTCTTTGTATTTTTTATAATAATTGCGGGGGTTCCGTTCATCTTCTTTAAAAAAATTCTTAATAAAATGCCCCGAATGAGTTGTGATGGCATTAAAACATTGTACTATTTTTTACTATCCTTATGACACGATACAATACTTTAAGTCTATGCCAGCTTATCTACGGGGGATTTGGAGATTGTTGTTGAGAAATTGAGAATCCTAACATTAGTCTTTAGTATTATGTCTATATACATATATCTATCCTCACACACACATAAACATCACATTAGCCACAAAACTCACACACAACATGCCACATAAACCCATTTTCCCCTCATTTTTCTTCTCTCTCATACATAACTTGTTCCCTCATGTAGCAGGCGGTCCCCTCACATTCCCTCGCCATCACACCCATATGTACTCACCATACCCACTTGCCTTCCTATGCACGTGTCAAAAAAACGTTTTTAAGACGACAACAGCCGTCTCAAAACGTTTTTTTGAGGCGAAAAATACATCGTCTCAAAATGTCATTGCTTATAGGACCCTTTTAAGATGGCGAAAAATCCGCCTTTTAAAGGGTTTTTAAGAGACGATGTATGCCGTCTCAAAAGAGTTTTTTTAGACGGTAACTTAATCGTCTCAAAAGGTCCTCGTTTATGGAATACTTTTAAAATGGAAAAGGAGCCGTCTTTAATAATTTTTGCGGCAAAATTAAAATTTCATCGATTCAATAATATGCTCAATATACTTTTAAATAAAAACTCTTTAAAATAATATATGAGATATTTGACATCCCATTTCAACAAATATTGATGATGCTGGAAACAGCACCACCCTTCAAGGTATTCGTGAGCTCAATTTAGTGTCAACAATGGCAGTATAAGGGTATTTAGTAGAAGGAGGTGAGGAGAAGAGGATTCACACCAGAATATAGGTGGTTCAGTAAATCAGGCCTACATCCACTGTGAAGGCGTGTGATTAATGTCACTGTATGAGGGTGCTAATGGCCATAAATACAAACTCTCAAGCTTTCTCTCTCTAGTGTGTATTTGAACAGATTTTCAGCTAGGATTTCCAATCTAGAATCCCTCTCCAAGAAGGAGAAGACAACTATATATAATACCTGGGGGTGTAATGAACCCCCCATGTATGCAATGAGCATGTGTGTGTTGATCTAGCCAACCGGATGAATACACCTGCCACTGCCACATGTAGAGAATGATGACGAAATATTCCCTCCACGTGAGGGGAATGACTTGTTATAACTGATTTGTGTACACGTGTTCCTAGCCCCACATATGCGCATAAGAGGTCGACCATCTGTGATTGGTCACAACCTCGGCCTGAAAGAGGATGAGGTGGTGACCTTGGTTTAGTGGGAGAGCCGAAGTAAGACATGTTAAGCTATGACGTCGGCCTGGGCTGAGGTAGTGGTGGCAAAGCAGCAACGTTGGCCGATCCCTAGCCAAGATTGATGTTGATGGCGGGTAACCTCTTCATCTTTCGAGATGAGGTTGCAATCCTCGGAAGACCAGGTGGATAACTGCCCCTGGATCATGGTGACCTCCTGTCGAGGTAGCTAGCAACGTCAGTCGTGGCCGACCTTGCCTAGGACGAGACCGTTAGTTGATGATCTAAGGTCCCTCTAACATCGTCCATCTCCATGGCCGAGGTTGATGTCTCTGAGTCGAGAGGGTACATTCAGGGCAAATCTGTGGCCATCCCCGATCCCCGTCGTGGAGGGAGAAAGGATCCTTCGGGTCCCGCGCGTCCCCTCTCGGGAGATCGCTTCGGCCGGCGTCGATTTGTGAGGTGTGAAAATGTAGAGAGATCTAGAGTCGCGTGTCTAGTTTACTCAAAACTGTAAGGACATTTTTCTCATGTCCGAAATGTTTCATTTATTTATGTCGTACGCCGCTACATTTGGCACGTCACCTCACGATCTCACATGACGGCCTCTATCCGAATTCCGGGAATCAAGCATGCATTATCTCCACTAATATATCCCTCATCTGCATCAACAACTTCACGTTCCTTGATTGTAGGCTCGAAATGCAAGTGGAACGCAAGAGAAGTCAAATCAGTGAAACAAGGCATGATAGGGATGTTCAAGGGAAAATTGGTAATTTTACAGCCACCGTCCGGAGGACCGGTCAACTGGAAAGTTAAAGATCTTGCCGCAACAAAGATACTGGAAGAAACGGCACCTCAATCCGAGCTACGGTGAACAAGTTATGGCCCGTTGAAAATGGAGATATGTTCATTGAAAATTCTGGGAATTTTTCTAAGTGTTTAAGCACCTTTCCCAGCACACTTTCCCGAACCCAGACCCAAACCGGTTCGGAGGGGCGAACCGGTTCGCAGGGGTACCCGAACCGGTTCGGGGTACCTGTACGCTGGATAGAATTTCAGCAGTTTAAAATCGTGGGTCTCTTCTGGGTTTTCCCTATAAATACCAACTTCGGGAGAGTTGTTTTGCAAGACTTCAAGAGACGAATTAGAGAGTCCAAATACATCTAGTCTTCATATTTTTGAGTCCCAAGACTCATGGTTTGATTCACACATCCTTGCCATACCTTTGTGAATCCTTTAGCAACCCAAGAACACAACTTTGGTTTGTTCAACCTTTGTGGAGGAGACCGTTCTTCTTCTTCATTGCAGCCCTACTGGAAAGGGATAATTCCAGCCGTGACTACAGAATCCGATACCCGAGGGTAATTCTTAGTCAACTTGTATTTTCATTGTAATCCGATTGTAAGCCGTTCTCTTACAAATTATAGTGAAAATAAATGGTTTTGCCCCTGAGGGGGATTTTTCCTTAATTGCATGTGTTTGAATGTTCTTGCGTAGATTATCAATTTATTCAATCACATACTGCTGCATGCCTAGGGTTTGTTTGTGTTAAAAGGGTTTTATATATAATTTGATCATTTGAACGCGAGCACACACGTTCTCAAATTGAAATTGTTTGTTTTTATCCTGCATGCTATATTTTATTTGATAAATCATCTAGATGCATGTCTTAGGGTTTAACTAAAATTTGGGATTAATTAAAATTGGTTTTTATTTGAGAAGTCGCAATATTTCCGCTGCAGCTGCTCTCTCAAATTGGTATCAGAGCGGGTTACGCTAATTATCGCGTGATCCTGATTTTTTGAGGATTTATTTTTTTTGATACAATTTGACTTCTCACGTCGTCAAATTGATATCAGAACCTGTTGCACTAAGTTATTGTGTTTTGATCCTGATTTTGCACAAAAATGGCTTTTGATGGTTTTGATGATCTTCGATGTCAAATTTTTGAAAAAATTTATTGGAAAATTCACACGAACTCTTGTTTTAAATCTTCTATTGAAAACGAATCTGAGAGGTGTCCTTGTTGTGAGGGTGTTGGTCACACGTTAGATGAGTGTACCACAAATTTAAAGAAGAAATTGAATAAACCGATTTCTCATGTTTCTACCCTTAGTGATAGCGATTCGAAAGAAGAAGTCTTTTATGCTTCTAGGCGAGAGCGTCCCATCCGTGTGATTAGTGATGGGAGTGTGGATGAAAGTGAGTGTGCCATAAAAAATAATGATTTTTTAGTTGAAGAACTTAGGGCTCATGTGAAAATTTTAAAAGAGAAGCTTGAGAAAATCGAGGGTAAGAGAGATAGTCTTAGAGGGTTGATGGAGACTATGAAAAAGGAGCTTTTAGAGTTTGAGGATTCTAAACGAGTACTTGAATCTAGGATAGGTGAACTTGAGGTGAAATTGAAAGATTCAAGTAAAGTGAAATTTGATTTGGAGTCTAGGTCTGAAAAACTTGACAAGATTTTAGGCACAGTCGAGATCAAAACGGATAGGGGTGGGATTGGTCTTGAAAAATATGTTGTACCCATTCCCACACGTGTGAGAGAGCCTCCTAGGTTTGTTAAGAAAGAGGCACCTAAAGTTGTTAGGAAATCACCCCTTAAGAACATTGTGAGAGAACCTTCTAGGATCATTAGGAGAGACCCACCTAGGCAAATTTGGAAAGAGCAACCGATAAATTTGAGGAGAGGGCCACCTTTAGGTAACACACACCGCCCGATTTACACTTGCACACATTGCGGTAGGCAAGGTCATCTTAGGCGATTTTGTTACAAGCTTTTAAATGGACCTAGGAAGGTTAATGAAAGAATAAATTCGATTCCCAAAACCCCCACACTTTGTTACACATCAATTTGGGTTAGAAAATCGGATTTAGAGGCTTATGGTTTATTTGTCCACGATTCCCATTTGCTTGCACGTGATTCACCCCATGTGAAATCTTTTGGTTGATTGTGGTTGCATGTTTGTCATACACTAGTTGTGGTTTCATGATATATTTTTACTAGTGTGATGACTTGTACTTTTTGTATAAATTCTTGTTTTTGAATTTTTTTGAAAAATACAAAAAGATTTTATTTTGATAAAATTTTGAGAAAATCCAAAAAGATTTTTGTATTGCACCGTTTATGGATGAACACTTTGGATGACCAAGTCACAACATCATTCCATTTTTTTCATGTGACTATTTGATAGTGTTTTGAGATAATAGGTCAATTCATCCTTGTGCTTTATAATGTTTGGAGTCATTAAGATGTAATTAAGTGTTACTTCCTACATGTTTGACTCATGTTTCCTTTATTGCACACATGCACGGATTTGTTTGATTATTGTGCTTGTCTTATCACATGTTGGTTGGGTGTTTTCATCTCAATCCTGTCTTTAAAACAAACCAAGCGCGATAATTTTTTATAAGGAAATTGTGCATATAAAAACCGTGTTGTGAGTTTGTGTGCTTTGTTTGAATAACGGGGAGGGGCTGCGAAAGGTAATTATCTTTCCTTTGCGCAAAAGCCACCGTTAAAAAGGACCTAAAAAATTGAGGAATTTTATTATCCGAGGTCCGAAGAGGTTAAAAGAGCCCGAAAAAATTGAAAGGCAATAAAAAAATATTCATGCCAAAAAGGGGCCATTTAGGTTTTTGCACCAATTCTCCAAAGTTTGAGAATTTAGATTACCTCTAAAAGAATATATACATGAGGGAGTTTGGTTGGAGAATTTAAACGGGTTTGCACGTCCTTGAAATTCTTGAAAATGCGCTACATAGTTTTGGACGTTATTGGTGTGAAAATCATTTTGACTTTGATTTGTTGATTTGCATAAGACAATGTCATCTAAATTCAACAAATTTTTACACCTAAGGATACCTTTGATGTTCATTCGATAGGGGTACACATATGCATCGTGCACATATGATTGATTGAGTTGATTTACCTATCGAATGTGTTCACACCCATTCATTCCATTTTCATGACTTGGTTGTTTGAGTCTAAAGCCATGGTGTGATATTTGTATCATATTTGTTCATATTGGTATCCTATGTTTGTATGAAAAATTTGAAAATTCAAAAATAGTTTGTGCTGTTTTGTGTACCGTGACACCCCGATTTTGCTATTTGATTTATTTCTCTCATTTGTCTATTTGGGGACATCATAAAAAGGGGGAGAAAGAATTATCATATTATGGGGGAGTTTTAAAATTTTGAGTTTGCTCATAATTTGGTATCTATATTTATCTCATTTCAAACTCGATATGTCACGTGGTATTTACTTTGTCTCATGTGTGTAGGTATGAAGATTGCAGATCTATATGTTACACACCCTGATGAGAAAAGTTTTGAGATTCCTGAAGAATTGAAGAACAAACGATGAAGACTATTCATTTGTACCTTTTCCAGTTTTGGGTTCATGGGAGGGTAGATTTGTATAGGCAATTTCATATTTGATAATTCGGATTTTTTATGCATGTACCGGCATAGACATAGGGGGAGATTTGTAAGGACATTTTTCTCATGTCCGAAATGTTTCATTTATTTATGTCGTACGCCGCTACATTTGGCACGTCACCTCACGATCTCACATGACGGCCTCTATCCGAATTCCGGGAATCAAGCATGCATTATCTCCACTAATGAAACAAGGCATCAACGACTTCACGTTCCTTGATTGTAGGCTCGTAATGCAAGTGGAACGCAAGAGAAGTCAAATCAGTGAAACAAGGCATGATAGGGATGTTCAAGGGAAAATTGGTAATTTTACAGCCACCGTCCGGAGGACCGGTCAACTGGAAAGTTGAAGAGCTTGTCGCAATAAAGATACTGGAAGAAACGGCACCTCAATCCGAGCTACGGTGAACAAGTTATGGCCCATTGAAAATGGAGATATGTTCATTGAAAATTCTGGGAATTTTTCTAAGTGTTTAAGCACCTTTCCCAGCACACTTTCCCGAACCCAGACCCAAACCAGTTCGGAGGGGCGAACCGGTTCGCAAGGGTACCCGAACCGGTTCGGGGTACCTGTACGCTGGATAGAATTTCAGCAGTTTAAAATCGTGGGTCTCTTCTTGGTTTTCCCTATAAATACCAACTTCGGGAGAGTTGTTTTGCAAGACTTTAAAAGACGAATTTGAGAGTCCAAATACATCTAGTCTTCATATTTTTGAGTCCCAAGACTCATGGTTTGATTCACACATCCTTTCCATACCTTCGTGAATCCTTTAGCAACCCAAGAACACAACTTTGGTTTGTTCAACCCTTATGGAGGAGTCCATTCTTCTTCTTCATTGCAGCCCTACTGGAAAGGGATAATTCCAGCCGCGACTACAGAATTCGATACCCGAGGGTAATTCTTAGTCAACTTGTATTTTCATTGTAATCCGATTGTAAGCCGTTCCCTTACAAATTATAGTGAAAATAAATGGTTTTGCCCCTGAGGGGGATTTTTCCTTAATTGCATGTGTTTGAATGTTCTTGCGTAGATTATCAATTTATTCAATCACATACTGCTGCATGTTTAGGGTTTGTTTGTGTTAAAAGGGTTTTATATATAATTTGATCATTTGAACGCGAGCACACACGTTCTCAAATTGAAATTGTTTGTTTTTATCCTGCATGCTATATTTTATTTGATAAATCATCTAGATGCATGTCTTAGGGTTTAACTAAAATTTGGGATTAATTAAAATTGGTTTTTATTTGAGAAGTCGCAATATTTCCGCTGCAGCTGCTCTCTCAAAAACAGACAAAAGAAAAAGGGGAAGCCACCCCGAAGGTTGGCATCCAAAGACATACTGGTGCGTGCGAAACCAAAATGATTCGAGAAGGTTTCGGAGGCTTAGTTACGAAAGGGGAAGGTGTTAGGCACCCATTTCTCCCTTTCGGTCTCTCATGAATATTTGTTATTTTTCTTTATATTTCCCCCCGTGATATGTGTGCATGTGTATATATAGAATGGAGGTAGGAATCCTCGACTTGTATCATGGAAAAGACAAAGCGATTCATCCGTAGGAATGTGAGATTTGTGTAGAAAATAAGATTTACGTGATTACCCCTACGTTGATCGTTATAAGGGAGCGATAACGCTTATGGAATAATACGTTACTAAGAATAAGTATATAGAATCTAATGGAAAATGAGATAAAGAGAAGATAGAAAATAAGAGAAAAAGTGAGAAAAGGACTCGAGTCTCGAGTTTTATCCCTAGACACCTACGTAGCCTATAAAGGCATCGAAGTCCACGTAGTTCGCATGTAAAGTGAGGGGTGGGGTTTAACCCATAAATCCAAATGGAGAAATCTCTTATTTGTAAGTTTGTGTGTGTGTGTGTAGAAAAAGTGTTTTAGTTGTGAGAAAAGTGTGAAAAAGTGTGAGAATCCCTACTTGGAATTTATGAGTAAACCCTCTTTTTCTTATTTTTTGGGTTTTTATTTATATGAAAATAGGAGATGTGCAATAATACTAGATAAAAAGTGTATTTATGGTGTGTGAGATGAGATAGAAAAAGTGCTAAGTAAGAAAACAAATTATTGCAAACTTAAGAGAATTTAGGAGAGAGTTTGAGAAAGTTGGACCTTCTTGGAGACCTTGAGATTTATCTTGAATGTTGAAAAGCAGCCCTTGCACTTGGATGATGATGGGGAGTGGTTAATTCATCAAGTTTGATGAAAGGGATGATGAAAAGTGGAAGTGAAAAAGGGATTTGGATGTTGAAATCACGCTGCCTTCGAGAGAGGTTTTTGGGGGTTTGTTGAGAGTGATTTGCTTCTCATCTGAGCTCCCCTTGCAAATGAGGCCAAGGCCTACTTTTATAGGCCCAGGTGTCTACCGATCGGCATTGCCATGGCACTACCTATCGGCAGGTGCCGATAGGTAGGGTCTGGGACCTGCCATTTGGTAGTACGCCTCAGGCTTTTTCAGAAAATTGATCGCCGAGGGCAAACCGTTGGTCAGAATTACGCACGGGGATACCGTTGGAAAGGTATTTCAGATTTGAAATTCCTTTGGACTACTCCCGAGTTCGGGAGTTGACTTTGGTTCAAATGTGGCTCGGAAGCATTTATCGGTCCGCTGGACGGGGAATTGTTCAGACGCAAATGGATCGTTCATCGGCATAGTGAGTCCGAATCGCACACGGGGCGGACCGTTAGAAAGGTTAGGAGATGTACTTCGACATTCCAAAGAGTTTGGCCTGGTTCGGGAAGTTAACTTCGATCAACCGGGCCCGATAAGCATTCGGTGACCTCTCGGAGTCAAACAAATCGTTCGTCCGCATGGAAAGTCGGAATTGCGCACAGGACGGACCGTTAAAAAGGGTATTCAGTACCCTTCAAAGATTCATTCAGCCTCAGTCGAGCTGAAGGGTTAAATTAGGTCAACAGAGCCCGGGAGCACCCGGTGGCCTCTAGGTTGGGGTTTCGGACGCAAACAGATCGTTCGTCTGCATGGTAAGTCAAAATTACGAATGGGATGGATCGTTGGAAAGGGTATTCAGTGCCCTTCGAAGATTCATTGAGTCTCGGTCGAGACGAAGAGTTTGATTTTTGGTCAAATTGAGCCGGGGGGTGCCCGATGGCTTCCTGGTCAGTGCTCGGGACATGACCTGGGTTTGTGGTGATGAGTGGAGGTACTAGGGACCTAAGGAGAGTTAGGGGGTAACAGAATGAGGTGTCTACAGAGCCCCTCGACGGGTAAGTTTGGAATAAATGATAGCCGTCGATTAGACACTGCATGATTCTTCTGAGAGAGTATGATCGATTTAGAGGATCGAGGCCGATTCTGAGGACCTAAGGAAGCGAGGATAACCAATTCAGAGGGTCGAGGCTGATTCTGAGGACCTAAGGAGCGTACTGGGGATGACCAAATCAGAGGGTCGAGGTCGATTATGAGGACCTAAGAATGGTGACGACCGAAGACCGAGGTCAATTCTGACCTAATTTAGGTGACGATCCAAGACCGGGGTCAATTCTGACCCAAGAGTGGTGACGACTGAGGACTGAGGTCAATTCTGACCTAATTTAGGTGACGATCCAAGATCGGGGTCAATTCTGACCCAAGAGTGATGGCGACCGAGGACCGAGGTCAATTATGACCTAACTTAGGTGATGATCCAAGATCGAGGTCAATTCTGACCCAAGAGTGGTGACGACCGAGGACGGAGGTCAATTCTGACCTAACTCAAGTGACGATCTAAGACCGGGGTCAATTCTGACCCAAGAGTGATTGCATTTCTTTGGGAAAAGAAAATGAGTTCCACTAGAGGTAAGGATTGGATTTGGGGTTCCGCTGGAGAACGGTGAATGAGCTGGGGAAAATTTGGATTGTCCTTTGGGAGAGATCGCTTGGGGCGAGTGATTCTTCTGATTTCTACTGGGAAAAATACCATGTGATATTGTATCGCACCAGATAGCCGATGGTTGGGGAGGCCTTTTGTAAAATCTACTGAGGAGGTGATTAGGTGATCCGGGCGCATTGCTCGAGAGGTCATTTTCTTGGATTTTGAGGGTTTCGTTGGGTAAAAAGATGTGTCGCCTGAAGGAGTGCAAAATTTTCTTGATGAAAATGTGCTAAATCCTTCTTGGGATTTTTAGGAATTTTTTGGGGATTTTTCGAGGCTTCCTGGTATTTTCTTGGAATTTCTGTACGAATTTTAAGGGGGGTGCTAGTCGGCATAGTATGAGGGGTGCCATTCGGCAGTGGCATGGACTTTTGGGCTGCATTCGGAAGGTGAGGAGACAGTGCCGATCGGTATGGCTGGGGTCAGTGACGATCGGCATGGCGCTTGGCCTACTATATAAAAGAGGCGAATCCCCTTCATTTTTCACAACTTCTTACATTCTCTATTTCTGTGATTTCTTTCTGCGAATTGTTCTAACGTTTCGATCTTCAAGAAATGGCCGCTTTTGTGAGTACCGCTGTCCATCGGGAATGGTTGACCGTTTGCTTTGGGGAATGAGAATGCCTTTGATGCATTTGACCGATTGCGGATGAGCGGACCTTGCTGCAGGAGCCGTCGCGTCATCGCTCTTAGAGAGTGATTCCCGGTGGTTATGTAAGTAACCTGACCATTGGCATTCCTTTATTTTTGGTTGATTTTTCCTTTTTCTTGACCTTTGACTGAATTTTTCCTTTTGCCAGACGGATATTTCTTTGAAGAACATGCGTGCCCACGGGATGACGGGGCTTAAGGATGTTTAGGAGCATCTTCCACCCGTGGTGTGCTGGATGGTATCATCAGCGGGTTTTGGGAGGTTGGCAGCTACGCTGGATGAGACGCCTCGTTCGACATCAGTCATGTGTGCTTTGGGGGAGAGGTGGTGGGACACTACCCACACTTTTCATTTTGGCCTAGGGGAGATGACGGTGACTCCCATAGATGTGCAGCAACTGCTGGGGCTGGATTATGACGGGGAGCATATAGAGGTGTATCGCTCCTTGCGGGTGAGGCTGGAGGCGGTGTATGCGGCACTTGGTGATGTGCGGAGGATAGTCTCTGGGGATTATATTCGGCTGTCCTTGCTGAAGGATGTTTTGCTGAGCAGGGTGGTTGATGTGGAGGACGGGCTGCAAGTGAGGAAGATGGCCCGGTTGTTCATCTTGTTGGTGCTGGGAGGTTTCATGGTGGTGTCGAGCGATGATGTCATCCATTTGTGGTTTCTGCCGTACTTGAGGATGTTTTCAAACATTCGTTTCTATGATTGGGGGAGTCTGACCTTGGCGACCCCTTACTCTTCTTTGGATGCATTCAGCGGGTGCTGCCGGCAGACTTTTACTGGAGCTACGCATCTCATTGAGGTATTCTTTACTTTGTGCATTTTCCTTTCATACATTCGCATTTTCCTTTTATGCATTCACATTTCTTTTATGCGTCTCTTTTTGCTTATGAATTCAGACGTGATTCTATGAGGTGATTGGGTGCAACACCCCGCTGATTGCTCTGAAGGACGACACTGTTGGGGACTTCTGCCGACTGTATCGATGGCGTATGGCCAACCGGCAGTCGAAGGGATCTCTTTCCGTGGAGACGGTGCGTCAGGTCTTAAATGACCTGACCAGTGGTCGGGTAAGACTTTTTCAAGTTCAGTCTTGGTTTTTGCACCTTCTAATCTTGTATTGACTCATGCCTGCTTGGGGATTTTCAGGTGACCTTTTATCCCTGGGGGAAAGCCATTTAGGATACGGGGATGACTGGGGTGAACACGCAGATGAGGCGTTTGTTGGTGCATGAGTACGGCCATTCCTGGTACCTCGGGGAGAGGGTGATTCGTCAGATTGCTGAGGAGGAGGTGGTGGTGCCTCCCGCACAGCCTCCTACATTTATGAGACAGGAGCGACAGTTGTTGGAGGATGAGAGGATCACGGCGATGATCGGTGAGTCCTATGCGTTGCATACTGATACGGCCGCTACGTATGATTATATGGACTTTATGACGAGCTGGTTGATGGCGCCCATCATACATGACGCTTTGCCTTTCCCACCTGCTGGTTCGAGTCGGGCAGTGGGGTCTTCCCACAGTGGTGGTGGTCCGTCGGCATCTGATGTGGCGGCGACCTCGGAGGTCCCTTTTGTTCGGTTGCACACTCTTTCGTACAACATCCGACGGGTTGATGGAGGGATAGTGCCGATGTTGCACCGTCCTCTTGCGATGGATCCGGAGGAGCTGGGCTTGACAGAGGAGGTCCTTCGTCCTATAGTAAACCTTTCGGTCCTTTTCCTCTTTTTTGATTTCTTTTTCTTGATACTGATTCTGCCTTTTCCTTGCAGCAAATCCGGGTGTCGACCACTTGGCTCAGGGACATCAGAGACTGGATATCATTGGCGACTGCCCACATTCGGGATGCTGTCCCTGTTCCTTCTTGTTTGGTGCCGTCAGCCTCGTCCGGGGAAGACTCTGGCTTGGGTAGTAGGGGCACGTCGTATCGCCGTAGAGGAAAGAGAGCGCGTCGCAGGGGTGGAAGCTCTTGAGAGAGAGAGAGAGAGAGGGAGAGAGAGAGAGAGAGTGTGGGTTCGGGCTGAGTCCCGTTGTTTTTTGGCTTTTTCTTTCTATTTCCTGCAAGATGATGTAACACAGAAAATAGATATATGCAATGCAATGTAATTTTTTGACTATCTTTTATTTTAATGATGAATGAATGCATGCACATGCGCTTTTTAATTTGCTACTGAGACCGTAAAACAGGAGTATTTTTGGAATTTTTCAAAAGAAAGCTGTTTTATTTAAAACGGGGAATCCCATTAGGAGAAAACAGGATTCTTGAAATTCTTTTAAAAATATCAATTTATTTTTATGGAGTTTTCTGATTTGACAAAAAAGGAAAGTAGGAAATTTCCAAAAATGGGGGGTTGCCGATCGGCAAGCACCCTGGCCTGCCTATCAGCAGTTCAGTCCAGTCCTTTAATTGAAAGCTTTGATTGGTACCCTCTTCAGCCTTTTGTACCTTGCGAGATAGGATTCCTTCCGATTTCTGCAGGGATTATGTCTTTTGTGAGAGTTCTCAAGTATAAAAAAGGGGGAGGGGTGGAGTATTTTCATCACACCTTTGCATCCTTATCTACCTGCCCACTATTTCTTTGCCCTACAAGATGGCTCTCCCTGGTAGCACCGAGTTTGTCAACTACCTCGAAGCCTTGGAAGCTATGTGCTCTTATAATGTCGACTATGATGCTTTCAACATGCGTTGAGTTTCCTTGTGGCGTAATCGACCTTTTGAGTGGAATATGCTGATGGCGGCAGTACAATTTTGGTACCCCGAAGACCATGTATTCCGCTTTGGGTTGGAAGAAGTTTGTCCTACCTATGAGGAATTTTCTGCCATACTAGGTGTGAATCCCAGTGTTGTCACGGTTTTACCCAAATTTTCCCGCTCCCCTAGGGATTTGTTGGCTGGGGTTCTTCATATCTCGCCTTCGGCGGCTAGGTCATTGGTTACCAGAGGAATGATCTCCCTCCCGGTGGTGTTGTAGTCCGTGCATTCGTGGGAAGTAGGTGGTGTTGGCTATGCTGGAGCCGTTGTTTTGGACCTGGTTTCAAAATTGCTGTTGATGACTGGGGAGGTGCGAGTGGACCCACAACTTGCAGCCATTACCTCATGGATGTCATACCGTCGCAATCCTGCGACGGTGATATTGGCGGAGACTCTGAATGGCTGGATGCCTGAAGAGAAGGTCGTTCCAACTTTTTTAGGGGTAGCCCTGTGATTCTGTTCATGTGGTTGTCTGAAAGATTTCGCTTGTCGACCCCTCCAGAATATCCTTTGTCGGCTGTACCCAACTTCTTTTCACGCTACTTCATTCGTGTTGTCCTGCATGTTGAGAATTGGGAGAATTAGCTTGTGAAGCATGGGGCTCGTGGGCTGTATTGGTCAGTGCCTTGGTGGGGACAGTTACAGCCTGTTTGGGAGCTAGGAGAGTATTCATATGTGTGGCTGGTTGGTCTCGTACAGACCCCTTTTTATTTCCCTTGGTGGATTTTGCGCCAATTTGGCTGGGCGAAGGTCGTGCCCCCTTGGACCTCAAATTTCTTTTCGGTAGAAGATTTGACTGAGCGCTTGCGTCTGTTGCTTGGATCTCTGTGGAAAAATCAGCATCCGTCGACCCGACCCTCTCAGTCTGTCGGGAAGGTTTGGCATGTCCCCAAAGATTATATGAGGTGTTTGTGGAGGAAAGTAGTCAGCAAGATGTTGGCAGTAGAGACTGGTCGAAGGTGGTTTATTTTATCTGACTCCATGGAAGGGGGTGTTGTGGTCTTTTTGAAGATGGTTAAGGCTCATCGGTCCATAGAGTGTTTGAGGCACTCCATTCAGGCAGGAAAAACTTGGGGTCCTCGGGATGTAGATGATGAGGGTGCAGGCTCTTCGGGTAGCTACGGGTAGGACTCCTGGGGAGTTTATTTATGTAACAGATGTGGGGGATTTTATCTGGTTTTTATGGTAGTAGGGGGAAAGGAGTTATCCGTTCCTTTTTCTTATGTAATATGTACTGTAGTTTCTTATTAATGAAATAAACAAGTTTCTGATCATCCAGCCGTGCCTTTCGATGAATTTTGTATTTTGAATTATCTATACCAATCGCTAAGGCATACATAATCCTTTTGTTCAAGTATATATTTAGAATGAACTGTCGTTCTCGGAGATAAGAAAAGAATATATTTTTGTGAAAAAAAAGGGGCCGTGCTCATGTGAGATGTATGAGCTGCCTACGTACCTCCGGGGTTTCTTTGAAAAGTTTTAAAATGGTTTTTTGTAGAGTATCAGGCCCACGTAGTTCTGGGTAGAGGGAAATGGAGAGTTTTTTTTTTAGAATAGAAAGGGGATGAGAAGAGTCGTAGCGCGCCGAGATTTCGGACTAGGGGTAGAATTTCTTGAGATGGTCCAGATTGACTGGACGAGCCATCTCTTCCCCATCCAGGTCAGTGAGCATAGTGGCACCGCCAGACAAGATCTTCTTCACAATGTAAGGGCCGCTCCAATTGGGCTTGAACTTTCCTCTGGAGTCCCAGATAGGTTCGATTATCTCTTTGAGGGCTAAATCCCCCTCCCGGACACCGCTATCCTTGACTTTCTTATTGAACGATCGCGCTATTCGGTGATGGTATCCCTGTATGTGATAAATATCTTTTAATCTTCTTTCATCTAGGAGGGCTATCTCATCAAGACAGCTTTGGTACCAGTCTTCTTCACTAGCCTTGCCTTCGAGCATGACATGTAGCGAGGGTATTTCCAGCTCCACAGGCAGGAATGCTTCTATGCCGTAGACCAAAGAGTAAGGGGTAGCCCCAGTAGAGGTTCGGATTGAGGTTCGATAGCCCCAGAGGGCGTACAGGATCCAGTCTGCCCAATCCTTACAACTTTTGGTCATCTTGCTGATGATGGTTTTGAGGTTTTTATTGTCGGCTTCAACTATACCATTGGTCTGAGGTCGGTAGGGAGAAGATTTGTGTCTCTGAATCCCATACTCGTTGACAACTTCTGTGACTTCTGCCTCAAAGTGCAAACCGTTATCTGACACTAGCTCGTGCGGGACTCCATATCGGCAGATGATATTTTTCTTGATGAATTTGGCCACCTTCTTGGCATTTAATACTGCGAATGACTCAGCTTCGACCCATTTGGTGAAGTAATCGATGGCAACCAGGATGAACTCATGCCTATTTGACGCCTTTGGTGTAACCTTCCCTATGATGTCGATACCCCAGGTGGAGAAAGGCCAGGGAAAAGTCATGTTGTATAATTCCCGTGGAGGTAGATGTTGGAGATTGGAGAACTGTTGGCATTTAGGGCATCTCCGAACATAGGCAGTGCAATCCTAGGCCATGGTGGTCTAGTAGTAGCCCTATCGAATGATCTTCTTGGCAATCATGTGACCGTTCATATGGGGCTCGCATTCCCCGCTGTGGGTTTTCTGCATTATCTTTTCAATGTCAGCCCCTGCGATACAGTGCAAATGAGTTCCATCGAAATTCCTCTTGAGTAGTGCTTTATGACAGATGATGTATTGAGCGGCCAGCCTTCGGAGGGTAGCTCGATCGTTCTTGTTGGAACCCTCGGGATACCTACCGTACCAGAGGAGGCACCAAATACCATAGTACCAGTAATTGACTAGCTCAGGATCTTATGAGGTGATAAGCTCAATATGGTAGCAATGGGTTGGTTTGTCTTGCTTTTGAACTACGAAGGGGGTCATTGTTAGTCCCTCGAGCATGTCGACCATGGAAGCCAAAGTAGCGAGAGCATCGGCTAGGTTATTCTTTACTTGGGGTAGGTTATGGAAGGTGATATCTCGGAATTGGGAGGCTAACTCTTCTAATTGGGCATGAAAGGGTTGGAGCTTTTCGTCCTTGACCTTCCACTTTCTGAGCACTTGACCGATGATGAGGGCAGAATCCCCATATACATCAAGGTGTTGAATACCTTTATTGAGAGCGACCTTGAGGCCCACTGTGCATGCCTCATATTCTGTCATGTTGTTGGTGCAAGGGAAATCCAATTTAATGGCGATAGGAGTGTGGGAGTCATCTGGGCGACCAGAAGTATCCCAATGCAATATCGCTTTTTGTTGGCAGCGCCATCGAAGAACATTTTCCATCGGAGGTAGTCTTGAGTGGTGCAGAGGACAGTTTCATCTAGGAATTCAGAGATCCAGACATCTGTTTCTTCTACAGGGTAGTCAGCGAGGTAGTCAGAGATGGCTCTTCCTTTAACGACTTTCTGTGTGACGTACATAATATCGAACTCGATTGGGAGCATCAACCATCGGTCATTCGGCTCGATAAGGCGGGTTTTTCGAGCAGGTATTTGATGGGATCCATTCGGGATACAAGTTTAATGGGGAAGGCGAGCATGTAGTGTCGCAACTTTTGGGTGACCCAGACAAGCGCGACACATTATTTTTCCAAAGCAGTGTAGTTGACCTCGTACTCGGTCAATTTGCGACTGGCATAATAGATGGCTCTTTCTTTGCGGGAGTCTTCATGGTATTGGGCTAGCAAAGCCCCAGCTGCAGTGTCGGTTATGGTTAGGTATAGGAGCAAAGGGAGACCAGGCTGTGGTGGCATGAGAACTGGAGGTTAGGTCAAATATTTTTTGATTCGATCAAAAGCTTCTTGCCAGGACTCGTTCCAAACCTTGGTTGAATCCTTTCGGAGGAGCTTGAAGATTGGTTCACAGATGGAGGTTAGCTGGCTGATGAACCGGCTGATATATTGTAATTTCCCAAGAAAACCTCGGACTTCTTTCTCTGTTTGGGGTGGTGGCATCTCAAGTATGGTCTTCAGCTTGGCGGGATCTGCTTCTATCCCCTTCTCACTGACCATGAATCCTACGAGTTTTCCCTTTATAACGTCGAAGATGCATTTTTGTGGATTAAGTCGCATCTGATACTGTCGCAGTCGTTCGAAGAACTTTCGGAGAGCAGGAGCATGACCTTCTCTAGTTTTGGACTTGATAATCATATCATCTACGTAAACCTTGACCTGTTTGTGAATCAAATCGTGCAGGATGGTTGTGGCGGCCCTTTGGTAGGTAGCCCCAACGTTCTTGAGACCGAATGGCATAACGGTGTAGCAAAAGGTTCCCCATGGGGTGATGAATGCGATTTTCTCTTGGTGGTCGGGATGCATCTTGATTTGGTTGTATTCGGCAAACCCGTCGACGAATGACTTGAGAGCATGACTGGATGTGTTTTCCACGATCATGTCGATGTTGGGTAGCGGATAATCATCCTTCGGAGAGGCTTTGTTTAAATCTCGGTAATCCACACACATTCGAACCTTTCCTCCTGATTTTGGTACAGGTACAATGTTGGCTAGCCACGTGGGATATTCGATTACTCGAATGAAACCCACATTTAACTGTTTGATCACCTCTTCTTTGACCTTAAGTGACCATTCGGTGCGGATCTTTCTTAATTTTTGTTTAACTGGCTTGGAATTTGGGAGAATGGGGATCTCATGAGAGCTATTTCGGGATCAATACCGGGCATGTCGCCGTAGGACCATGCGAAGACATCCACGGACTCCTTTATCAATTCTTCGAGTTGTGCGCGCTCATGCTCGTCAAGGGTGGCCCCTATCCTAATCTCGCACAGTTGGCTACTAGAACCGATATTAATAACAACAGTCTCTTATTCATTAACTTGAACGCGGTTATGTTGTTTGTTATTAACCTTATTTAAATCAGTTAAGAATTGTTCATTTGCAAAATCATCATCATCAAAAGCTTGATTAGAATCTAAACAATTAATATAAGGCACAACAAGATACTCAAAATCTTCATTTATTTCATTGATAGGAAAAACATCATTGAGAACCTCAGTAAAAGAGGTCTCGATTACATTTGAGCAAGGGTGGACAACAGAAGAAGAAATATGGTAAACATTGGGGTTAGGTGGGATTTCAATAGGTAGAGCTGGCACAACATGCCAGTTGAGGAGAGGTGTGTTAGCAGCTTTGATCAGATGAGAGGGGTCCAGTGATGTAGTGTCTGAATGAACCACGCAGAGTGCCAGCCCCAGTGTCTACAGGTTGAAGGAATCTTCGGAGTCACTTTCCTCAGTTTCTTCGGTATCTTTAATGAGCGATTGTACATGGTGTGGGAAACTCTCGGCCCATGGGTAGCTATCTTGGAAAAAGATCTCCATTCCAGGCTTCATCTTCTTGTCTGTGTGGTCGTACCATGGTTCTGGAAAGCCGTAAAAGGGGAAATCCTCGCCTTCTTTAATGAATTGTCCATTTAAGGAATCATCTGAGATAGTTCGAACGCAGTCTAACCCTCTTTTTGATCGAGTCTGGAAGATCATTCTGAGCTCTTGCTCTGATGGTTAATACCCCAAGCTGCAAGGAGGGAAAGCTTTCTTCAGTTCGATGGGCTCAAGTATCCCTTGCTGCATTTACCCTAGTCCCAGTTCGGGCATTTAATGCATGTTTCTGAACATCTGAATCACATTGACATTGCCATGAGGGTCATATTCTGGACAAACCCTCTCTTTAAAACCGTCCCCTAACGGGAGTAGGAATGGCTCGACTCGAAATCATGATAGGAGCATATCATTTGACCCATGCTGTATCTCGAGAATTGGATTGCTGGTGCTTGCACCCTAGGAGTTACCGTCGTCACCCAAGATGGTGATGACTCTCCCACCAATGAAGAACTTCAATTTCTGATGGAATGAGGAAGAGACACCCTTTATACTATGGAGCCAGGGTCGTCCGAGCAACAGGTTGAAACTGGACGGGATATCGATGACTTGGAATTCGACGACAGGGTTTATAGGACCAGCCCCTATTACAAGTTTTATGGATCCCATAACTTCACGACGGGTATTATCGTAGGCACGCACAGCAGCGGAGGTTGGAGCTAGGTCGCTTTCTTTCAGGCCTAAACATTTGAAGGTTATCAGTGGGCAGACATTCAAAGCGGATCCGTTATCAACGAGAGAAAGCGGTACAACCTTCCCCATAACTTCGACAAAGATATTGAGTGCATGATTGTGATTTGGCCCAATTCTGGGGATTTCTTCTTCAGAAAAGGACAACATTCGGGTGGAGGTCAAGGATCCGACCAAATTTACCTCTTCTTCTAGTGTGGTAGAAGGAGGAACTATGGGTCCTGTGAGCAACTAATTGAAAGCATTTATATGCTGCTGGGAAGACATGAAAAGCCCCCATAGAGTGATATTAGCTTGAGTTTTCTTCAGTTGATCGAGGATCTTGCTCTCCTCGAGGGTCATTTCTGGCATAGGAAGGTCTTCAACTCCCTTCCCCTTATCATTTGCTAGTAGTGAGTTTGGAATTTGGTAATGTCTCCCAGATCTGGTCATGTGATTTACTGAAGAAGGGAAAAACTTAAATCCAGTTTCCTCGTCAATCTCAGGTTGTTCTGCCACCCTATCTATTTCTCCGAGGAGTTCTTCAAATGATATCATCCCACATATGTCGGCTACTGGGCCGGTTCCTCCTGAAGTTTGTTCTTCATTTGAATCTTCGAATTCTTCCCCCCATCCAGTGGTAACAATTCTATTTTCCCTCGTGAAATCAATGCATTCCATAACTTCAACGGCTTCCTCATATAGGTCTTCCCATTCTGTGGGGATGTGTAAGAGTGAAGGGATCAGGCGCCCTTGTAGCTTCAAAGTGTCAAATAACTCGGTGATACGACAAATGTTGTTGGTTTGCCTGAATGCTTTGGCCATGACCTGGATAACATCATCTAAGCTAACTTCGTCGGTTGGTACCACCCACGTATCTAATTCTTGGGCCCATTTTCGTGCTTCCAAAAACAAGGCGCTGAACCTCTGGCAATCGATAATCATCTGTGAAGGCAATTTCAGCCCGAACTCTAGGAGTTGATTCAATACCTCTGACAATTCCATACTTCCACTTTCAGAACAGGTCTGGACAGTGATGCACGCTCTGGTAAGGAGTGACAATGCCTGATCAGCGGGGTTGGTAGGGTGTAGGAGGAAATATGGGTAAAGTTGAAGAGGTTTAGGAGGGTATAAGGGTGTGATTTGGGTTGATGGATCGAAATTCAGGTTTTCTTCCAAGAAGATGGCATTAGTGTGATTTGGGAGTGGGTTATGAGTAGTGTTTAGTTTAGGATTGGCTGGTGGGGCGATGGTACCCCGGTCAATGAGATCTAGGATTATGTTTCGATGGTGGAAGCATTGGTCGGTGCTATGGCAAGCTGTTTGGTGAAAGGTGCAATGAGCATCGGTCTTGAAATTTCTGGGAAGAGGATGGGGTAATTGACGGGGATCCAAGGGTTTTATAAGGTTTCGACTTAACAGGGCTTGGTAAACTTTGGAGAGGGGAGCATGAAGCTCTGTTTATTCCCTTCGAATGGGGGCAGGGCGAATTTCTGGTCCCCAGGATGTGGTTGGTTGAGAGATGTTGTTGATGGCTGAGACTGTAGCATTGGGAAGTTTGTCATACTTTCTAGGGGTGAACTGTCCGGACACCTTGTTCGGTTCAACTTCTATTTTGGCAAGACTTTCCTCGATTTCTACTCCTGCTTCTCTGAGAGCTCGAAAGTGGGGGTAATACTATCCTCCCATGATTGTTCGGACATGGGGCAAGAAACTCTTCTTCACTATGCTGACATTTTCTTCTTCAAATGGCCGATTGGTCATGATAGCTACTTTTTCCCTCCATCAGGCTATAAAGTTACTGATGGATTCTCCGAAGTTTTGTTTGAGCAGCTCTAAGTCACGGCGGGTGACCTCGAGCTCTTCGTTGTATTTGTACTGCGACATGAATTCTCGGGCTACATCCTCCCAGCTACGGATTATGTATTCCTCAAGAGAAAAACCATCGCAGGGCGCTATCCTTCAAAGTTTGCTGGAACAATTGGGCCATTACTTCTTCAGAAGACCCTAGTAGAGTCATGGAACGATGACAACTGCGAAGATGAGCAATTGGGGGACCACCCCCCTGAACTTCTCGATATTTGGCATCTTGAACTTCTCGGGTAACCTTGCTTTAAGATAAGAAGACATATGGGTGTAGTCCATGTAATTCCCAGAGATTCGGACTTGGTCGAACTTCTTAGTGAGCATCTTAAGATCTTCTTTGACTTTATTCAACTCCTCCTCCTTTGGAACAGCGACCACAGGCAGGTTAGCCACAGGCTGGGCAATATTTAGCATTCGAAGCTGGGTAGATGGCGTCCCATTAGCTGGAGGGGCACGTGGAACGTGATGATATTCCTTCGGGACCCAGATGGGCTCGCGTGGACCCATAACACGAGGGAATAGGGCCTCGGGCTCTTGAGGAATAGGGACTGGGTTTCATTGCATTTGTCGGACCTCAGCTTGGAGGTTGTCAATCTTGGCCACGAGCTGAGTTAGGACTGCCGGCAAATCTGGTTGTATGATCGGTGCTTGATCCGAATTCTCCATGGAAGATGGAAGGATTCCGAACTCGGAAGAAGTAGTAGAGGAGCGGATGAAACTCTGAGGTGATTTGACTGAAGACCGAAGCCAATAAGGAGCCATGCCAAGGGCGTGCGATCGACCTGGGAAGGCGTAGGATGATATTTATTTTTGGAGAAAAAAGGGAAGAAACTATTTTTGGATTTTTGATAAAAAGGGAGAAATGTTTTTTGATTTTTAATAAAGAAGGAATAAATGTTTTTGGATTTTTGATAAAAAAGGGAGAAATGTTTTTGGAGACGGAACTCAACATGATTATTATAATTATTATGTTCTCACTTGTATTTAATTCTCCTAAATGTAATGCCGGACGGGACCTGAACCTATTAAAGTGGGGGTCTTAATATATGCAAAGCTACGTTTGGACTTGTAACCAGGCTCGCGGACAGGGTACCATTTTAAAAAATGCGCGAAAATTAGGCAGCAGGCCGACACGGAATTTCGGCAGAGTTTCGAGCTGAAATCGGCAATCTAAAGTGTGTGTCCTAGGTTTGACACCTATATGCGGGTATGCAGTTGGTTGGGTGAATCGGCATGGGTTCCCCCCTTTGGCGTGACTTCCACGATATACCTCTTGCTTTTGCGGGCAATCGGTACGTATGGATAAGCCATTTGATATACATGAGTGTACGTGAATTTCCTCACCATATACCTCGTGGGGACGGTACGTGTGAGAGCGAATTTGATATACTCGGCATACATGAACGAATTCCCTGCGAGATACCTCGCGTCATGACTTCGGTCAAGCGGTACGATGCGGGGGAACCGTTCGATATACGTCGAAGGTACTTGGCCAATGGAAGGTGAGAGTCATATCGCTTAGGCTAACTGCGACCTGCCGGACCAGTGCCCATCAGGAAGTGACCCTCCAGTTACTGGGTAAAATTTGGTCAATAGCAATGCCATTTGGTGATATCGTGTGAATCATGCATGATTCTCTTATTAGTATCTTATGATAAGGATGCCTTTCTTGATTATGCCAAAAACAGGGAGCCAAGTACAAGTACCCCAAAAGGTACACCAAGTATGGATGGGTGATGCGTGCAACATGGGGATATACAAGTGATCCTAGGTGCACGTGGTGTGAAGTGTACATGGAGAATTTTTTACAAGTGTGTGAATATAAGCATAAGCATGGGATACACATGTGAGAAAGGGGGACATGCAGGTATGGCGAAAAAACATAAAATATAGCATTCATGTAAATAGAGTCAAGCCCTAAAAATATAATACACCTCCCCAACAGAGTCGCCACTGTGTCCATCCCAGATCCCCGCCGCGAAGGGAGAAAGGATCCTTCGGGTTCCGCGCATCCCCTCTCGGGAGATCGCTTCGACCGACGTCGATTTGTGAGGTGTGAAAATGTAGAGAGATTTAGAGTCGCCTGTCTATTTTACTCAAAACAGACAAAAGAAAAAGGGAAAGCCACCCCAAAGGATGGCATACAAAGACATACTGGTGCGTGCGAAACCAAAATAATTCGAGAAGGGTTCGGAGGTTTAGTTACGAAATGGGAAGGTGTTAGGCACCCATTCCGCACTTTCGGTCTCTCATGAATATTTGCTATTTTACTTTATATTTCCCCCCGTGATATGTGTGCATGTGTATGTATAGAATGGAGGTAGGAATCCTCGACTTGCATCATGGAAAAGACAAAGCGAGTCATCCGTACGAATGTGAGATTAGTGTAGAAAATAAGATTTACGTGATTACCCCTACGTTGATCGTTATAAGGGAGGGATAACGCATATGGAATAATACGTTACTAAGAACAAGTATATAGAATATAATGGAAAATGAGATAAAGAGAAGATAGAAAATAAGAGAAAAAGTGAGAAAAAGACTCGAGTCTCAGGTTTTACCCCGAGATGCCTACGTAGACTATAAAGGCATCAAAGTCCACGTAGTTCGAATGTAAAGTGAGGGGTGGGGTTTAACCCATAAATCCAAATGGAGAAATCTCTTATTTGTAAGTGTGTGTGTGTGTGTGTGTGTGTGTGTAGAAAAAGTGTTTTAGTTGTGAGAAAAGTGTGGAAAAAGTGTGAGAATACCTACTTGGAATTTATGAGCAAACCCTCTTTTTCTTATTTTTTGGGTTTTTATTTACATAAAAATAGGAGATGTGCAATAATACTAGATAAAAAGTGTATTTATGGTGTGTGAGATGAGATAGTAATAGTGTTAAGTAAGAAAACAAGTTATTACAAATTTAAGAGAATTTAGGAGAGAGTTTGAGAAAGTTGGACCTTCTTGGAGACCTTGAGCTTGATCTTGAATGTTGAAAAGTAGACCTTGCACTTGGATGATAATGGGGAGTGGTTAATTCATCAAGTTTGATGAAAGGGATGATGAAAAGTGGAAGTGAAAAGGGGATTTGGAAGTTGAAATCATGTTGCCTTCAAGAGAGGTTTCTGGGGGTTTGCTGAGAGTGATTTGCTTCTCATCTGAGCTCCCCTTGCAAATGAGGCCAAGGCCTCCTTTTATAGGCCCAAGGGTCTGCCAATTGGCATTGCCATGGCACTACCTATTGGCAGGTGCCGATAGGCAGGGTCTGGGACCGGCTATTTGGGAGTGCGCCTCAGGCTTTTTCGAAAAATTGGTCACCGAGGGCAAATCGTTGGTCAGAATCGTGCACGGGGCATACCGTTGGAAAGGTATTTCAGATACCTTCGAAAGTCATTTGGACTGCTCTCGAGTTTGGGAGATGACTTTGGGTCAAATGTGGCTCGGAAGCATTTTTCGGTCCATTGGACATGGAATAGTTCGGACGCAAATGGATCGTTCGTCCGCATAGTGAGTCCGAATCGCACACGGGGCGGACCATTAGAAAGGTTAGGAGATGTACTTCAACATTCCAAAGAGTTTGGCCCAGTTTGGGACGTTGACTTTGGTTAACCGGGCCCGAGAAGCATTCGGTGACCTCTCGGAGTCAAACGAATCATCCGTCCGCATGGAAAGTCGAAATTGCGCACAGGATAGACCATTGAAAAGGTTATTCAGTGACCATCAAAGATTCATTCAGCCTCGGTCGAGCTGAAGGGTTGACTTAGGTCAACAGAGCCTGGGAGCGCCCGGTGGCCTCTAGGTTGGGGTTTCGGACGCAAACGGATCGTTCGTTCGCATGGTAAGTCAAAATTGCGCACTGGACGGACCGTTGGAAAGGGTATTCAGTGCCCTTTGAAGATTCATTGAGTCTCGGTCGAGACAAAGAGTTTAATTTTTGGTCAAATTGAGCCGGGGGGTTCCCGATGTCTTCCAGGTCAGTGCTCGGGACATGACCTGGGTTTGCGGTGATGAGTGGAGGTACTAGAGACCTAAGGAGAGTTAGGGGGTAACAGAATGAGGTGTCTACATTGGCCATCTCCATGGCCGAGGTTGATGTCTCTGAGCCCAGGGGGTACATTCAGGGCATATCAATCACCCCCCCAGCCCTTAGTTACATGTGAGAGCAGGTGACTATGGGATCTACAACTCCGAGGTCCTTCTGTTTTGTGCCAATGTAACTTTGACACTTGTCAATTGCTGAAGTGTGAAGCGTGTCTGGCAAGCATGTGATGTCAGCCGTACTTTGGGCTCCCAAGGAAATGATGGGCCTTGGGATGCGTGTATTAGGTGTTGAGGGTTATACCCCCTTTCTTCTCTTTCTTCTTCATTTCTACATTCCCTCGCCTAAAACTCTCTCTCTCTCTACAAGGGCTTGCTTAAGGAACAATTGGTGGCTTTTTCTTGCATCTCTCTCTCTTTCTTCTTCACAAATTTTCTCAGGTATCGTTTATCTCCCCTTTCTCTCCTTTTGTTGCATTTTTCTGCCTTATTCTTACATTCGTTGTATTTTTCGGCGAGCTTAATCAGTTTTCGGTGAACCTATGAGTTTTCTAGTGAACTGTTCATTCATTATTCTTGCTCAAAAACCCAGTTTTGATCCTTAGTCAAATTACCAACATTGTTTGTTTAGAAGAGTCACAAGTGTAGGGTCTACTTCATATGCTCAGACCCCTTTACCAACTCTTAGAGGAATTCCCCTTTCTTAGGGAGAAGACCTTAGATAAAATTAGACAAATAGAAAGACCCCAAGAGGAAGCTCGTAGGGCAGAGGCGTTCCCCCTCATGCCTATTTTTCCACCACCTCTGAAGGTCATATACCTTGAACCATCTGAGCCAGTTATCCGAGTAGAGGTCCCAGTTGAACCCTCTCCAATGTCTAAGTCTGAGTCATCCACCTCAGACCCTATGTATGTTGACTCTTTTCAAGAGGCCACGGTAAGATCAGGTCCCTGATCAAATAGAGGTTTCCAGTCGCGTCTCATCCCATGACGAGTCTGGCACATCCCAGTCCTCCTCAGATGTTGAAGGTGTTAAATCGAGTGTGTCTTTTCCACCAATTCTTGAAGCCATTCCCCTATCGGCTGTCACAGGTGATGAGTTCGCTCAGAGGTTCCCAAGTGGTAACCCATCGTCTGCTCAGGCTGACATTGAATCGGATAATGATGATGGTAACGAGAGTGATGTTGACACCTCTGAGGCGGTCGAGATAGAGAGTACTGTCAGTGAGGTCGACCTCTTGGCCTTCAGACACCTATATTCTATAAGCCCCTCTATAAAACTCAGGAGACCTCTGAGGGAAGAGAGAGCTTATGATGGTCGTGATGGTGAGATCTGCCTGTATGAGCAGATGTTTAAGTTAGGGTTTTGTCTGCCCATTCATCCCATCATCAGGGATATATTGGCCTACCTCAACTTGGTTCCTTCCCAGTTGTCACCCAATGCCTGGAGGGTGATAATTGGTGCTATTGTCCTATGGAGGGTTATCCATCAAACAGACCTTCTAGTCCATGTCTTCACGGGGTACTATGTCCCTTCATCTGCCAGGAATCATCCGAGCTATTATCATTTTTAGCTCGAAAGTCAAATAAAAAGATGTTGCAGATCACCCAAACCTCTAACCATAATTGGAAGCCACATTACTTCTTTGTATCGGGGCCATGGGAATTTGGATCATGTGCCCTCTCTTCCTCACTAGAGCCGAGAATACCCTTGAGATAGGGAAAGGTTACAATGGCTGCTAGGGCCGACCCTAGACTAAGCCAACAGAATCTTCAGAAGGTCAAAGACCTTCAGGATTAGGGGGAGCATGGTCTATTTATCAAATTTGAACACCTAATGACCCCTTACTATCTCTTTGAGACTGGGCTTGGGGGGAGTCCCCTGATAAAACTTCGTAAGTCCTTTTTATTCCAACAAGTTTTACCTCTGAATTTGTGTATCTCTGATTTTCTAACTCAGACCTTTATGTTTTGCAGAGCACCCAAAAGGAATATCTGATGAACTCTGGGAGATGGTAGCCCTCGGTCTCACGAAGCTCATGAAGAAAGTTGGTCTGAATGCCCCTCCTCCCCCTCCCTCTACCTCAAGGGACAAGGCTACCAAGAAGAGAAAACCTGTCGACCCTGCCCCTGAAGATCAAAGGAAGAAGAAGAACAAGAAGGGGGACTGTGCCATCCCCATTTCTTCTAAGGATGCACTGATTGCTCGTCTCAAGAAATTAAATATTGGTGATAGTGTCATTGGCCAAAGTCTGAAGCCCCTTGATACCATCGGTGATGTCATGACCGAGTCTGACAAGCGCTACTGCCGCTCACTGGATAAGCCTCTGCTGGCTGAATTCTCCCTCCACCGTTCCATCCAAGTAAGACCTTTAACTCTTGCTTCTGAATTATTCAAGTGTAACATCGGCATCGAACCATATCAGATCTTAGACTGATGTCTCTGCACATGTTCCGCAGGGTCTTCTCACCATGCATCACTATGTCAACTAGACCTTAGGAAAACTTCCTCTAATTGAGAAGGGCCAAGAGGTCAAGAAGACTGAGGCCACTTTAAACACTGAAGTGGAACGTCTGAAGGCTGCTCTGAAGAAGGCTGAGAGTGACGTGAATGGACTGCAGAAGGATATGGACAAGCAGAGGGAAGATTATAACACTGCCCTGAAGACTCGGGTTGTCTCTCTTCAGCGTAAAGTCGATGTGTCTGTCAAGGCTGCCTTGGATGATGCCTCCGAGAAGATCTTGGAGGAGTACAAGGTCTCTAATGATTTTGTCAGCTTCGGCTTCGAATACCTAGAGAGAGGGGTCAAGGCTACTGGCAAATGGGCTTCCATGAAGGAGAAGGAATCAGGGAGCCTTACGGTCGCTGACTTCATCGGCGTGGGTTATGCCGACCCTAAATTTGCTCAGGCTCTGCAGGAGGTTGAGGAGGAGGGAGGTGCCGCACCTACTGAGACTACCCCCCAAGGAGACACCATGACTGAAGATGTTGGTGCCCAAGATGACGGGGTGGAGGTAACCACCCTCGGCCAGGGACATGTAGGCATGACCACTAACCCTGAGGCTGCAAACACTTAATTCTTGTGAAGCTTTAAGCAATCTTTTGTAACTCTTGATTTGTTGTAACCTCTAATAAACATTGTTACTTTGTATCTTTGCATTTTTGTAACTCCCAACTTAATCTATCAACCTCTGAGGAGGGCTTTTATTTCTTCACTTGCTGAATTATTTATTGAATGATTTTCTTTGCCATGCAATGTATGTTAAGTTCTGAGGTCTCGGTACAATGATATCTTTGTTAAGCCAAATGAATGGTTTTTAAGTTTTGAGGTCATCCAAGTATGATGTTTGACCTCAGACCTTGTCACCAAATCATGATGTTATAAGGTCTGAGGTCATCAACTAAGATTTTATCCTCATAAATAATTTTCACCAACTTAATGATATTAAGGGTCTGAGGTCATCCAAGTATGATGTCTGACCTCAGACCTTGTCACCAAATCATGATGTTATAAGGTCTGAGGTCATCACCTAAGATGTTAGCCTCATAAATAATTTTCACCAAATAAATGATGTTAAGGGTCTGAGGTCATCTAAGTACGATGTCTGACCTCAGACCTTGTCACCAAATCATAATATTATAAGGTCTGAGGTCATCACCTAGGATGTTAGCCTCATAAATAATTTTCACCAACTTAATGATGTCTAGGGTCTGAGGTCATCCAAGTACGATGTCTGACCTCAGACCTTGTCACCAAATCATGATGTTATAAGGGTCTGAGGTCATGCAAGTATGATGTCTGACCTCAGACCTTGTCACCAAATCATGATGTTATAAGGTCTGATGTCATCACCTAAGATGTTAGCCTCATAAATAATTTTCACCAAATAAATGATGTCTAGGGTCTGAGGTCATCCAAGTACGATGTCTGACCTCAGACCTTATCACCAAATCATGATGTTATAAGGGTCTGAGGTCATTCAAGTATGATGTCTGACCTCATACCTTGTCACGAAATCATGATGTTATAAGGTCTGAGGTCATCACCTAAGATGTTATCCTCATAAATTCTACCACTAGAGCACAATGAACCAAGAATTGTCATGGAAACTGATCTTCTCATTAATAATCTCTTCCTAAGATGATACATTCTCACACTCTCTTGCAATATCATATGTAATACTTCTTTAAATGATCAGCATTCCAAGGATTGGAAAAAGGTTCCCCCTCGAGGCTTTCTAGCATGTAGATCCCAGGTACAACCTCCTCAATCACCTTGTAAGGGCCATGCCAATTTGAGTGAAGTTTGTTTGTCTTCTGTAACGTCTTCTTCAGCACGAGGTCTCCTACAGTTATGGGTCTTAATTTGCCCTTTGATTATAGAATTTTGATGTTCTGTGCTGGTAAGCTGCTTGCCTAATTTCTGCATCTTCCCTTTTCTCTTCAATTAAGTCTAGGTCGAGTCTTCTTTCCTCTCCATTCTTCTCGGGGTCGTAGGTCTGAACCCTATGAGTAGGGAGTCTTACCTTTGTGGGTATGACGACCTCTTAGTCATGTGATAACATAAATGGGGTCTCCCCCGTTGGTGTCCTAGCCATCGTTCTATAGGCTCACAGTACAGCATAAACCTCTTAAGTCCATCTTACCTTAGCCTCTTCCAACCTCTTCTTGATCCCATCGAGGATTGTTCTGTTGGTGACTTCGGTTTGACCATTTGCCTGAGGTCGGCCAGGAGAAGAGAAAAATTACTTTATCCCAACTCTTTCGCGGTATTTTTCTAGGGAAGAATTCTTGAACTGGGTTTCGTTATCCGAAATGAGGGTATTTGGGAGGCCATGTCTGCATATGATATTCTTCCAAATAAAATGGAAGGTCTTATTCTCTGTAATCGTGATCATCGGCTCTGCCTCTACCCACTTGGAGAAGTAATCAATGGAAACTATCAGAAATCGATAAATATTTGCATCCCCCGGCAGGGGACCTACTAAGTCAATCCCCCATACTGCGAATGGCCAAGGGGAACTGATAGACATCATAGGCTGATGAGGTTGATGGGGGATTGCGGAGAATCTTTGACATTTTTCGCACCTCTTCACGTAAGTCGCAGCATCTTTGGCCAAGGTCGGCCACCAATATCCTTGCGTGAGAATCCTCTTGGCCAAATGTCTCCCTTCCATGTGACTGGAGAAAGAACCCTCATGTACCTCTTGTAAGGCGTGGGGAACTTCGGTAGGTTGAACACATCCGAGGAGAGGTAATAGGAATCCCTTCCTATACAGGACGTCTTCTACTATTGAGAACTTTGCAGCTCTGTACCTCAATTTCCTCCTCTATAACTTTGACTCCGGTAGCACCCCCTCTCTGATGTATCTGATAAGGGGATCCATCCATGAGTCCCCTAGGTTCAAATTGAGGTAAGGGTTACTGACCTCTTCTTCTTCGATGGTTGCTCTGGGAAAGATCTCAACAGGGACTGTTATTCTGATATCTGTCCTCGTTGCCGAAGCTAGCCTTGCTAATGCATCTGCATGACTGTTATTTTGCCGAGGTATTCTCTTCATATTTACCTCTTTGAAGCCTTGCAGTATCGTTCCCACCCTCTTCAGGTATTTGTCCATCCTTTCGTCCTTAGCCTCATAAACTCCCAATACTAGATTAACAACCAACCTTAAGTCACTGTGAAGGAGGAGTCATCTTATACCAATGGTCCTTGCCAAGGAGAGGCCTGCTATGATGGCCTCATATTCAGATTCGTTGTTTGACGCCTTAAAGTTAAAACTTAGGGCATATTCGATGTTAGTACCATCCGGGGCTGAGAGTATCAACCCCGCACCACTCCCACTTTCGCAAGAGGACCCGTCGACAAAGAGGTTCCAAATGTCTTTATATGATGAGAAGCCACCTTCTAATATTATTCCCTGCCTGAAGAGGTACTGGTCTTCCTCATTCTCGGCTATTCCATCCCTAGCTCCCTTGGTTATAACCTCTTCTAGGTGTCGAAAGACGTTGGTGTTTGACTCTTCTTCAATCTCTTGATTTTTCTCAATTTTGACCTCTTCCCATGTGAACTCTGCGACGAAGTCTGCACACGCCTGCCCTTTGATGGATGTCCTAGGCTGATAAGAAAGGTTATATTCTCCCAACTTAATGGCCTATGTCATCAACCTACCCGACTTCTCAGGTTTATCGAGGGCCTGTCTTAGTGAGGAGTCAGTGAGGATTACCATAGAATGGGCTTGAAAGTAGGGGTTCATCTTCCTAGAGGAGTGTATCAAGGCGTAGGCTAACTTTTCCATGCGAAGGTAATTCTACTCAGATCCCTAAAGGGCCTTACTGTTGAAATATACGGGCCTTTAAACCCCAATGTCCTCCCGCACAATGGCCTCACTTATAGCCGATCCATAGACCGCTAGATAAACAAATAGCCTCTCTCCCGCTATTGGCCGAGATAAGAGCAAGGGAGATCCAAGGTATGACTTGAGTTAATCAAAAGCCTCATCACACTCTTTGTCCCACTCGAAGGCCTTTATAAGCACCTTGAAGAATGGAAGACACTTGTCGATCTCCCTGGAAACAAATCTTTTGAGCGCAGCCACTCTTCCAATGAGCCTCTGAACGTCTTTGATACTCCTGGGTGTCTTCATGTCGAGTAAAGCCTTGATTTTCTCAGGGTTCGCCTCTATTCCTCTTTGATTGATGATGAATCCAAGAAATTTCCCAGCTCCTACCCCAGACACACTTTGTCGGGTTGAGTTTCATCCTGTACAGGTCCATGGTATTGAAGGTCTTTCCAGGTCTGCCACATGAGTTCAGGCCTTTAAGCTCTTCATCAATATATCGTCTACATATACCTCTATAGTCTTTCCTATTTGGTCTTCGAACATCTTATTCACAAGACGTTGATATGTTGCCCCTGCATTTTTCAATCCGAAGGGCATCACCTTATAGCAATACGTTCCTTTGTCAGTAATGAAGGCTGTTTTTCTGAGTCTTCAGCATCCATGAAGATCTGATTGTATCCTGAATATGCGTCCATGAAGCTCATGAGCTCATGTCCTGCCATTGCATCTACCATTTGGTCGATCCGAGGTAAGGGATAACTATCTTTTGGACAAGACTTGTTCAGGTCAATAAAATCTACACACATTCTCCACTTTCTGTTGGCTTTGGGCACAATGACTGCATTTGATAGACACTCCGAATATATCACTTCCCTGATGAATTCATCCTCTTCCAACTTTCTGATCTCTTCCCATATGATGTCGTACTTCTCCCTGGAGTATACTCCTCGTCTCTGTTTGATGGGCCTAGTATCCTTAGTCACATTCAGCTTGTGGCATATAACTTCAGGGCTGATGCCCAGCATGTCTGTGTGGCTCCAAGCGAAGACACTCTGCCTCTTCCTCAAGAAGTCCACGAGCTCTTCCTTGATTTCTGCCTTTAAGTCTTTTCCGACTTGGACGATTTTTTTCGGCTCATCCTCATTGAGGACGATGGATTCTACCTCTTCCACGGCATCTGCTTTCTTTAACTTTGTTTTATCTCTCGGGTCAAGTGTATAGATGTTCTAAGTGGTAGTTTCTCTCTTATGAGCCTCTCTCTCTTCAGCTAAGTTAAAGAAGCATTATCGTGCTATGGTCTGGTCACCCTGCACTTCCCCTACCCCATAGGGGGTCGAGAATTTTAGCATCTAGTGGACCATCAATGGCATGGCTTCAAACTCCTTAAGGGCTACTCTCCCTATGATGAGGTTATAGGCCGAGAAGATATTTTTGTCCACAATGAAAAAATTGATCTTCTGGGTTAACCTCTTAGGCCACTCATCGCCCATTCGCACGTCCATCTCATACATGCCCAGTGGATGGACCTTTTCACCGCTGAACCCCATTAACGGATGATGATAGGGTACCAGTCTAGCTCTGCTAAGGCCTAGGCTTTTAAAGCAGGGCCAGGATATCCCATCTGCTGAACTTCCTCCATCTACAAGAATTCTCTAAACCTCACATCCATGAACTCTTGTTGTGATCACCAAAGGGTCATCATGTGGAGCTAGGATGCCTTTGAAGTCGAGCTGGGAGAACCCAAATACGAGAGTGTCCATGTCTACCTTGGTTCTCTTCTGCATAGTCTCGAAAGACGTCAGGTTTACCACTTCAAGTTTAGCCAGTGATTTGGCCTCTGTCACATGAGCTTTTCTGTCAGCAATCTCAGAACCACTCCCCGAAAGTCCTCCGCATATGGTGCTAATGCCAAACGAGATCATACCAAACCTCTTCACTGGGGTGTTGTCATCTTTTGGTGGGAGGTCTGGATCGTCTTCGTCATCTCTATCTGAGTCACCATCTCTTCTTGCTTTGGTATCCTCACGACACTTGTCGTGTATCTTCTTTTTTGGGTCTTCCTCCTTTTGCGAGCTTTACCATCGATATATTTCCTTAACTTTCCTGACTTCAACATCTTCTCGATCTCATCCCTCAAGGCAAAGCACTTGTCTGTTATATCGCCATGGTCTTGGTGAAATTCACACCATAAGTTCTGGTTCCTCTTATGTGGAGGAGCCTTCAACTTCTTTGGCCATTTTAGGGATCGGTCATTCTTGATCTCATTGAGGATGTGTTCGTAGCTAACCATAAGAGGGGTATAATGCGCAAACTTATCATCAGCTGACCTCTTCTTTCCATCCTTCTTTCTTTGGAACTTTCCGCTGCTACCGTCGTTCTCTTCTTCATACTTAGCTTCCATGGCCTCCTCAGCATTCATGACCTTCCTCGCAGTTGCCAATAGTTCTGCCATAGACTTTGGAGGGTCTTCTGCAAGTTTCCACAATAACTTCCCCTTCTGAAGACCTCCTATGAGGGCAGTCATGGCAATATTCTCTTCGAAATATTTAACCTCAAGTTTTTCTTTATTAAACCTGGCGATGTAGTCTCTTAGGATCTCATGCTTGCCTTTCTTGACGTACAACAGACAGGTGGTCTTCTTTTGAGGTCTTACCCCAAAGCAGAAATTATGAATGAACCGTTCAGCCAAGCCCTTAAAGTTCTTAATTGAATTCTTCGAAAGAGATGTAAACCATATGTCCGCAGCTCCCGTCAAGGTCCCAGAGAAGGCTCGGCACTTCATCTCATCTGGTATCAAGTAGATGTCCGTCGCTGACTGGTACATCTGAATATAATATACAGGATTGGTGCTACCGTCATACTTCGGAGTAACTGTGGGTGGCTTGAACTTGGATGGGGTAGGGAAGCTTACTATCTTAGCCACAAACAGAGAGCCCTCTGATAAACCTCTTTGTAGTGGGTCCCGACTTTTGATGAGGTCTCCTATCTTGTCCTTAAGACGTTGGATGGAGTCATTCCATGGTCTTGCAATGTCTGCCTGGCCGAGGTTGTCCCCAGCCACCTCCAAGGGGTGGACTGAGGGTTCCCCAACCATAGCACAACGTCTGTTGTTGACCTCATCTTGGTCTCTTCGTCATTCCTGATGAGGCCGACGTTGCATCTCTTCCATTTGTGAGCCGACTGCTCTCCTCGACCTTGACAAACTCTGTCTTAGGTCATTTATGGGGCCGAGACTTTCGAAGGCTGACCCTCTGCTCAATCAATCAAAAGTTGATCCTCGCTGCTGGGCGTCTCCACCTCTTATGCTTCCACAACCTTGGCTTCGTTGGATAGGACGAACTATATTATTTGAAACCTCATACGGCTCCCAACAATCTTTCGGAACATCTTCCACCTCTAGATCATCATACTTGTCCTCAAGGCAAGGGTTTTCTTGCCTCCCCAGGCACAAGCGCCTAGGGTCAGCAACATCCCTCCTCCGCTGGGGTGTAGGTTGATTTTTCCACAGTGCCTGGGGTAGTCCCCTGGCGTCAGGATGAGGCTGAGCAGCCGTCGGAGTGATCATTTCCGATGAGACTCTAGGTGGCCTCTTCATATTTTGGCTGAGCTGTGCAAATTGCTCCTGCATCCAAAGACCTCAAGGCTGCGACCACCTCCGCCATTTCGTATTGGGGCGGTGCCTGGCTGGAGCTAGGTCCCCCCGCACCAGGCGGCGAAAGAGGTGGTGACGATTCCGGTGCCATGTCTTAGCATAAAAGAGCTGGTGTAGTAAATGAGCTTAATACCTTACATGACCTCTTTCAATGGTGAAACAGCTCCATGCAAAGGGGGCGAAGCCTGGTTTTCCACCAGAGTCTCCAATGAGGTTAAGCAACGGATGAGGAAGAGATAGCTTCTCATTCCCATAGACGACACCAAAATAATGATGCTGGAAACAACACCACCCTTCAAGGTGTTCGTGAGCTCAATTTAATGTCAACAATGACAGTATAAGGGTATTTAGTAGAAGGAGGTGAGGAGAAGAGGATTCACACCGGAATATAAGTGGTTAAGCCAATCAGGCCTACGTCCACTGTGCAAGCGTGTGATTAATATCACTGTATGAGGGATCTAATGGCCATAGATACAAACTCTCAATCTTTCTCTCTCTATTGTGTATTTGAACAGAGCTTCAACTAGGGTTTCCAATCTAGGATCCCTCTCCAAGAAGGAGAAGATAACTATATATAATACCTCGGGGGTGTAATGCACCCCCATGCATGCAATGAGCATGTGTGTGTTGATCTAGCCAACCGGATGAAGACACCTGCCACTGTCACATGTAGAGAATGATGACGAAATATTCCCTCCATGTGAGGGGAATGATTTGTTATAACTGATTTGTGTACACGTGTTCCTAGACCCACATATGCGCATAAGAGGCCATCTGTGATTGGTCACAACCTCGGCCTGGAAGAGGTGGTGACCTTGGTTCAGTGAGAGAGCCGAAGTAAGATATGTTGAGCTATAACGTCGGCCTAGGACGAGGTAGTGGTGGCAAAGCAGCAACGTCGGCCGATCCCTAGCCGAGATTGATGCTGATGACGGGTAACCTCTTCATCTTCTGAGCCGTGGTTGCAATCTTTGGAAGACCAGGTGGATAACCGCCCCTGGATGATGGTGACCTCCTGCCGAGGTAGTTAGCAACGTCGGTCGTTGTCAACTTTTCCTAGGACGAGACCGCTAGTTAATGATCCAAGGTCCCTCTAACATCGACCATCTCCATGACCGAGGTTGATGTCTCTGAGCCGAGGGGGTACATTCAGGGCATATCAAATATAACACACAATTTTCCATTCAACTAAAATTATAGTTCATACAAAGATAAAATAGACAATTTAAACATTATGACCACCAAACTAAATATCTCTACAAAATTTAACTTGTCTCATTAGAATAAATACTCGCAATCTTAAAGAAAACGATCGCCATTAAAACGTATCTTGCCTTGTCCACAAAATATTTCGACCTGAAATAAAATTTATTCAGTTTTAGTTACCGTAAACAAATAACTAATCTTTTTTAGTTCCTATTGCTGACAATCTTTAAAAACCTTATCAAATCTATATATCTTCATTTTATTAACTCTTAAACACTTAATATTTTTAAAAAAATTCGACAGAGTCTCATTTATTTATTCATGAAAACCAATCTGTTTAAACATAAAAATTAACTCAAAAACAACGATAGAAATCGCCACAACATTGTAAACAACTAAGAGAGAAATAGCCACAACATATATCGTACCTAACACTCCATCACATACATATATAAAAATAAAATAAAGATGTGTTATTACCTAGTCGGTTGGGGCCGTTAAGGAAATGGAAGCATGACTAGGGATAATACTCTAAAACAAGCTCAGCATTTCACTTCTTATGTCAGTTTTCATCTGTAGTAGTGCTTGTTGGTGGTAAAATTTTAATTCTTCGAGATCATGTCGATATCTAGCCTCTCGATCTTCATCGTCTTGTCTAGCTCTACCCTCTCATTCTCGGTACTTCTCTATATGAAGAACATGATTTATTTTCCCATCATACTTCAGACTAATCACATGAGCTTTAGGAAAGTCCACAATAGCTTGTACAAAAGGAGATCCTTTCATAAAACTTCTTTGTAAAGGGTTTTTCCTTCGCCATCTCTCCCAACCTATATTTAAATAGTTGAATAGAGCCCATTCATTCTTTATTACCAACATTATTACCAGCATTAAATCTATGTGTTGCAGCTCGGTTGTTACGACCAGGTGTTTATGATGAACTCTCCTTGTGTGAGGTCTGCTCGGCATGGACAAATTTTCGGGCATCTGATCTGGATTGGTTGAACTCTCATGGTGATCGGTTTGTCATCGAGTATTTGTCAACAATGCCTCGAGAACATTTATATTCCCCCTAGGTCCTAAACAATCAAAGGGAGATGCTCGGCTTAACCTTTCTAAGGCACTCAATATTTCAGGAGTATAAGATTGTTCATTATATGGTTCTGTAGTTTTAAGTGACGAACTTGCTCCTCGATGGTAGGACGTATCTCTGGTAGCCTGGGATTGGCTATGCCTGCTATTACTTGGAGGTGGGGGTGGCATATTTTCACGAACGAACAAGGTAGGAGATCCAGCCTGCAATGTTTGGGATAACTGCCTAATAGTGTCTTGCATAGCCTCCTATCCTTTAGCAAGGCTAGCCAGGATTCCAATCAGATTGTTATTTGTTGGTGGAGCATATGGAATAGGTGGAATGCCATCATTCATGCTTCTTGATTTAGGAATAACTGTCATGTTGGGTAAATGAATGAGTGAAAATGTTTAGAAATACGTTCTCATGGACGGCGCCAATCCGTTGATGTAAAAAACTAGACAAGGTCTAATTATTTAATCAAAAATAATATTTATAGGTAAAAAAAGAATAAAAAAGGTTTTTAAAGTGGTTCGGCTTATGGAGAACAACCTACACCCACTGTGCTTGTTATTTGTGTTTACCTTTTAATCACTTGACCTTGACGAAGGGTTTACAAAGTACTTATAGCCTAATAGGAAGATAAGGAGATGGAATATTGAAGGATGGAATGCCTTTATAAATTAGGCATTTACATAAGTACAGAATATCCATAATGTTTCTGGCTGTTGGTGTTTTGTTGATACTGTTTGTCGGCCTCCCTACAGTTGGTCGGGCTTCTTGATGTTGGTCGGCATTTCTGTACTTTTGGTCGGTGATTATACCCTGCTGAATAGAATTATTGCCACAGTGGAAGACACATGTCTATTTCTGATTGGTCCATGTAAATGGGTAATTTTTGGTATCAACAAATCGGTTTTGCTCATAAAATGTTTTCCAAGCATGAGATTCAACTGGATGCCTCAAGACACCATCGTCAATCTATTCCCCGGCGTGACATTTCATTAGAGGAGTTGAATTGGATGACCAAAATAATTTCTGCAATCTAGGTTTCAAAGGGAAATACCTTACTTTCTTTAAGGCTACCTTCGGGACTTGGACACCAACACTTGAATTATCATCTTTATATCAAGAAGATCCTTATATGTAACACTTTTCATGATTCTCAACTTGATTTTGAAACAACATACAGTTGTTTGGGCACCCATCCCATGTCTCATACTAGAATGCCAAGTCCTTCATTTGCTTGTTGGCTTGTAGTAAGACTTAGAAATTCTAGCATTAGGAAATACCCTCCCCAAAAAACCCAACAACTTTGTGAAAGAACGATTTGTCCATCCATTAAGCTACTTCATGTGAAAGAGTTCAACAACAAATGACAATTCCGTAACCCCCTCTGGACAACTTTCATACAAATCGCACTGCGCCTCTTTCAAAAGTCTAGAATACTCTAGAACATTTTCGTCCGATTCGAAGACTTCTGCGGTTCTACATTCTTCATCATTACCTATATTTTCATATGTGTGAGGAATACCCCTTCCCTCTTAAACCATTGTAATGGTTATTACTAAAAACTATCGCGTTACATGGACCAATCATGTAAGAACACGTTTCATCCATCTGGGCATTAATTCAAGTAAGCAAAGGCAAGCTACCGACCAACTGAAGGAATGTCGACCAACAGGTTAAAGAAGCCCGACCAACACTAGGAAAACAGATCAACCCCAGGAAGACCGACCAACACCAGTAATACCAACCAACGGTGACATCAAATCGTTAATAGTTGTATACATTATTAACATTGTACAGATGTAAATACCTATGTTATAAAGGCATTCCATCTTTTAATATTCCAACTCTTGTACACCCTCAAATTTCTATAAATACATTGTAAACCTTACACCCAAGGGACATGAGAAAAACGAGAAAAAATGTAATCAAACAAGCCCAAGGCAATACACAACAGTGGAGGTAGGCTATTTCTTATAGCTGAACCATTTTAAAAATTCTTTGTATCTTTTATCCATTTTTATCTGTGAAAAATTAATTAGTATAGTCTAGTTTTTTTGCATTAACAGACTGGCTCCATCTGTGGGAACTTATTTCTAATCATCCTCATTCATTCAAACACATAAATGGCTAATATTCCTGAATCAAGTCTGAGGAATAATGGCATTCCGCCTGTCCCTTCTACCCCACCAACAATAAATGAATTAATTGGAATTCTTGCCAGTCTCGCAAGAGGCCAAGAGGCTATGTAGTACACTATCAAGATATTCCACAAACTCTTCAAGCAGGAGCACCTGCTCTGTCTACCCTTGAAAATATGCCACCACCACCACCAAAAGGTGGCAGGCGAAGTCAGTCAAGACCTACAAGGAACACATCCTATCGTCTAGGATCAAATTCACTATCCATGGCATCAAAATCTTTCAATGCATAGTCCTACTCTCTAATAAGGCCAAGTCGTTCTTATCCCTTTAATCGTTTAGGACCCAAGGGGAATATAAATGTTCCTAGGGCAATGTTAAACGACCATCTGATCGAATGGAAAGATCTTTCGAGTCTAGATCAGACGCCCGATGTACTGCTCGGTTGAAGAAGCAATCCCATGAGGAGAGTTCAGTGAATAACAAAACAACAACATGTAGGTCTGATGATGGTAACAATGCTTGGAACGGTTCTATCCAGAGATTGGAGGAAAGTCTAGGATAGATGGCTAAGGTCAAAAACCCACTTTGCAAGCAATTGTAGATTTCCCCACTCCAGCAAAGTTTGAAGCCCAAGTAATTACACCCAAATATGATGGGAAAATAGATCCAGTCCTCCATATATAACAATACCAAGCAGAAACTGATATTTACACAGTTCCCGATAAAATGAGGTGTAGATCATTCTCTAGAACGATTACCAGGTGTACCCAAATCTGGTATAATAGCCTTCCTCATGGACAAATTTCCACCTTCCACCAGTTGGCCGAGCTATTTATTAGCAACTTTTGTTTTAGGGCCAAGCCTGTAAAAAGGGTGGCACATTTTCTTAGTGTACGCCAGAAAGAAGGAAAGAACACCAGGTATTACATCACTCGTTTTAACAATGAGAAGCTAGAGGTTGTGGATTATGAGGAGAAAACTGCTATAACAGCCCTTATGAGTGGATTACACCCTGAGAAACTCTATTGTAAACTTGCTAAAGATACCCCAAAGACCATGGTAGAATTAATGGCTAAAGCATCCCAAATCATGAATGCCGAGGAAGCAATGGCAGCCAAAAGGAGATCAGGTGTAAAAGTTGAGGGAAAAATGACAAGAAGAATCACAAAGATTCCAGGGAGCATAAGGAGTCAAAATAGAAAGCAATTATAGAAAAGATCAAGTAGTATCACAACTACACTCCACTAACCATAGGCATTCATCATGTCTTGGAAGAGATCAAACACAATAAGGATGTGCGTTGGCCTGATAAGTTAAGAAGTTACCTTACCAAGAGAGACAAAACTAAATACTACGAATTCCATAGAGACCATGGTCACACGACGAATTGTTGCATTGCTCTTAAAAATGAGAATAAAACTCTCATTCCAAGAGGAAAATTGAATCAGTTTGTTGATCAAAAGAATAATGAGGGAGCTCAATACATATCAAAATCCCTACACCTATATAGAGAAGAGAAGAAGAGCAGTTTTCATTCTTTTGATTGCCAAATGATTACAAGTGGAGACACAAGAGGGGGAGATCATACAGCAGAGCTAAAAGATTACCTAAATGAGGCCCAAGCTTCCTTGTACATACCGAGAATTAATCATGCCGAGGAAGACAAACCAAGGAAAATTAATAAATACAAATTGGTAATATGATTTTCTAAAAATGATCTATCAGGAGTATTGTACCCCCATGACGATCCCCGAGTAATTAAAATCATAAAGGAGGATATCATTGTCACTAGAGTGTTGGTAGATAATGGTATCTCGACAGATATCATGTTCTATCCTTGTTTCAGAATCTTAAACTTTAATCTCAACCAGTTAGAGACCTATCATCGACCATTAATAGGTTTTACATGAGAGAAAGTCTTCCCTTTGGGAACCATTAAGATGGAAGTTATGATTAGTACATTGTCAACCATGATTGGTACATGACCAACCACCCAAACAAAGAAAATTCATTTCTTTATAATGGATAAAAATATCCATTCAGCGTACAATATAATTATGGGAAGAGTTGGGCCGAAGAAGTTTGAGGCAGTGCCCTCTACCGTTGATCAATGCTTGAAAATCCCGACTAACTTTGGTGTAAGAGTCATGAAAGGTGATTAAAAGTAGCTCGGGAATGATACTATTCATTTACTGAGAAGGAAGAGCTGGAAGAAACAAAGAGGAAAACAACCACATACCAAGTGGATATCTCTGAACCTGAGAAGAATCCGAGGTTGAAACCTTAGATCCATGGGAGGAGATAGCGCTGCTAAATGGTCGAATTGTAGAAGCAACAGAAAACATTGTGTTAGATGATGACAAATAAGAGCGCACTACTCAAGTTGGAACAACGCTGGATCCTGCTGGTAAATAGGAGATAGTGAGCTTCCTTAGATAGAGAAAACATGTGTTCCCTTGGAGTCACGAAGATATGGAAGGAATTGATCCTAAATTCCTTTTCCATAAGATCAATGTTAATAAAGAAATCAAGCCAGTGAAGCAAAGGCAAAGAGTGTTCAACCCTGAGAAGAACCAAGCAATATAGGAGGAAGGTGGAAAGCTTCTGGAAGCAGCCTTCATTGACGAGGTAAGATATCTAGATTGGTTGGCCAATGTAGTGATGGTCAAGAAGAAAAATAATAAGTGGAGGATGTGCGTATACTTCACAGATCTTAACAAGGCATTCCCAAAGGATCACTTTCCTTTGCCCAAAATAAATCAGCTTGTGGACGCTACCTTAGGACATGAATTGCTCAGTTTTATGGATGCTTATTCTGGTTATAATCATATCAAACTGAACCCTGAAGACAGGGAAAACACTTTTTTTATCACTCCCCGAGGAACTTACTACTATAATGTTATGCCTTTTGGTTTGAAAAATGAAGGTGCTACGTATCAAAGGATGGTGAACAAGGTCTTTGAGGCTTAAATAGGAAAAAATATGGAGGTGTACGTGGATGATATGCTTACAAAGAGCAAAAAAGCATTTGACCATATCGTCGACCTCATCCAGACTTCTGATCAACTTGAGAAACATCAAATGAGATTAAACCCGACCAAATGCGTCTTTGGAGTATATGAAGGAATGTTCCTCGGGTAGATTGTAAATAAGAGGGGAATTAAAAAGAACCCAGACAAGATTAAGCCATTACTTGACATGTAGTCTCCGACTTGCAAGAAGGATTTGCAAAGGCTAACCGGGCGAGTAGCAGCTCTGAACAGGTTTGTGTACCGAGCTATAAATTGGGGCTTACCATTTTTTAAAATACTCAGAAAGAGTTTTGAGTGGAATGAAGAATGTGAGAAAGATTTTCTAGAATTGAAGAAGTATTTGGGGTCACCTCCACTGCTTTCCCGACGAATTATGGGGGGAAAATTGTACTTGTACTTAGCTATTTCGGAATCAGTTATAAGCTTTTCTTTGATCAGAGAGGAGAATGGAGTTCAAAAGCTTGTTTACTACACTAGTAAAGATTTTTTAGGAGAAGAATTTCGGTACCCTTGCTTAGAAAAGTTGGCACTAACACTGATTGAAGCATCTAGAAGCATGAAACCTTATATTCAAGCCCATACGATAGTAGTATACACTGATATGCCACTAAGGCAGGCTTTACACAAGCTAGAGAAGTCTGTAAGATTAATGTATTGGGCAGTGGAATTAGGGGAGTATGATATTATCTATAAACCAAGGTCTTCTTAAAAGGCCAAGCAGTAGAAGATTTCATAGCTGAATTCACTTACCCCGAGGTGCCCGAGGAGCAAAATCAGCAGTTCGAGCAAGGATCAGGAGATAATAAAGTTACCGAGAGTCAAGCTCCCGAGGAATTTTTACCAAAAGAGGTCATTATCGACCTGCTAGATTCCTCTCCCCGAATAAAGGAGATGTCAAAGAAGTGTGAGGAAGTAAGGAGAAAAATGTTCCACTATGGGATTTTGATAGACCAAGCACTTGCCGATGATATCCCAATATGAAACTTATACGTTGATGGGTCATCTTGTGCAACAGGCAGTGGAGCAGGTATACTACTTAACACTCCTGATAATATTGATATTGAATATGCTTAGTGATATCAATTCCAAGCCTTAAATAATGAAGAAGAATATGAAGCTCTCACTGTGGGCTTAAGTCTACCCTAATCACTGAATACCGAGAAATTTGTGGTAATAGTGATTTCCATTTAGTAGTAAATCAAATCTTGAGCTTGTATGGAGATAAAGGAGAATTGATAGTTAGATACTTGTCCAAAGAAATGGAGGTAGTGGACAAATTACCAGCTGTTCAAATGAATAGAATTCAAGAGTGGAAAATATTCGAGTAGATGCTCTTGGTCGTATAGCTTCAGCAACCAGAGTTGAACTCTGACAAACTATTCCTATTGAGATTTTGGCCAATAGGAGTATGAATGAAGATTTGATGATGGGTCCATCTTAGATGGATCTCATCAGAACATATATTGAGGAAGGAGCTTTGCCAACGGACATAGTTAAAGCCAAAAAGTTAAAGTATAAAGATGCCAGATACTAGACAAAGGAGTTTTGTATAAGAGAGGATTAACAGTCAATTTACATCATTGTGTTCATCCAGCATTGGTTCCAAACCTAATTTAAGAAGTACATGAAGGATATTATGGATCTCATATTGCAGGAAGAACACTTCTGTAGCGAATAAGTACGTAAGGATACTACTAGCCAAATATGCTAGCGGATTGTGCATCTTTTGCTAAAAAGTGTGACAAATGCAAAAGGTAAGACTCCACATGCTGATCTCACCCAATTACTTTACCTTAGCCATTTTCCATGTGGGGAATAGACTTTGTTGGGCCATTGCCGACCACTCGAAGAAGATGCAAGTACTTGGTTGTTGTAGTGGACTACTTTACAAAGTGGGTGGAGGAAGATCCATTGATAGACATTCCCTATGAGAAGGTCTACCAATTCATTTGGAAGAACATCATTTCTAGCTATGGGTTGCCTCATGCCTTCATCACCAACCATGGAATGCAGTTTGATAATGAGGAATTCATAACTTATTGTGCTCAGTCCAACATTCCAAAATTACACTCTGCTCCAAGCCACCCTAAGAGTAATGGGAAAAGTGAAGTGACAAATAAAACTCTGCTAAATGGGTAGAAGAAAAGTATTTATGATGCAAAGGGGAACTGGATCAACGAGGTACACTCCGTTTTATGGGCATATTGAACAACCCCGACGACTGCAATTGGAGAATCCCTATACATGTTAGAATTTGGGACTCAAGTAGTCATACCTATTGAGTTGGGTCTTCCATCCTATATAGTTTTGAATTTTAACTCTCCTATGAGTGATCTAATGCGACGGTTGGATTTGCATATGCTAGAAGAGGTGCGAGAAGATGTTGCTCTGAGAAATACAACTTACCAACAACGAACAACTCGGTTTTGTAATAAAAGTATGAAGACGACCAACTTAAAGGAGGGATATTATATTCTAAATAAGGTGCTCCAGAAAAATAATAAGCTTGAAGACAACCGATATGGGCCCTATCGTATTTCTACAGTCATCCGACCTGAAAATTACAGGATTGAGACTTTGGAGGGGGGAGAATTCAAGAGCACATTGAGCATCTTAGAAAATCTTACTAGTGATGTAATCAAGTGTACTTATTTCAATATCAATTTCTAGTATCAATAAAATGATCTTTCCTCCAATTTCTGTTTTTCCAAATTTTTTGGGAGTACTAGTGTTATGCACTACCTACATACTATACACTATATACTTGATCTTGAATAAGATTAAAATTTGGCCAGAAAAACTTTAAAGTGTTTCTCGACATAAGCAATAAGTTGCTCGGTAGAAGCAAAACTTTATCGGCATTGTACCAAACAAGTTATTATGACCTCAAGATGGTCAACAAGTATAAGGATAAAATAAGATCTTTATCCGACGGGAAAAGTACAGGAAGAACATTACGAAGATTCCTCAAGGGAATATAGGCACATATTCCACATATGCCTGGCCACACCATTGGTAACTATTATAGAAAAACTAAGTACGTAGGTGTGTTAGTAAAATCTTTAGAGAAACATGGGTAACTAGATCCAAATTTAGATTTTAATCTAAGTATGCTTGTCGAACATATGTATTCATTGGTAATTGATACTAAATTTAGATTTTAATCTAAGCGTGTCAATAGAACTAATGAAAAAGAATAAATCATTCACATTTATAAAACAATCACATTCAGAGATCAATAAGATAAGTTAATCAAATGCTTTTTCATTCATTTGAATAATGATCGCACAATTGTGTTTACAAAAGAAATATAGGGCATTATTCTAAAGGGCGTTTCCCCACAGCTTTGGAAACTTTATCCATGCCAGTTGTAGGATCATCTAAAGTATAAGGAGAATTCATAAAATTAAATTCTTGAAGCATTCTCCTATTTCTTCTACTTGGACGGTCTAACGTATGAGGAGGTTGGACGATTTCCATCTCGTCGTGCAGCTCATAGTATCCTAGATATTTAGAAATCAGGGCCTGGGGAATTGTGTTGGCAAGAATCTAGTTAACATCTAGTCTAAATGGAGGAACTTCAAGGTCTAACAACCAAGGATAATACCATTTCCAGAAAGGACTATTTTTCTCCACCTTCAACACTGTCAGACAATTGGTCTAACCCCATTTAGAGCCTTCATTCTGGGCCTATATAAACCTAGCATAAAATGCCCTAAAGATTCATTATACCCTTGCATCCAGATCTGTCTAGGTTTTTTGGGAAACTGGAAGGTCAGCCTCTCAACTTGGTGATGTAATTTCTTCAGCACTCAATCCTTAGTTTGCAGCTGAGAAGACTGATTAGCAAGTTGCTCAGATGAAGTTTGAAGCTTCTGGGATATCTCAGTCTAATTCTCTCGGTAAGAAGATGCAAACTTAGTCTTTTTCAGTGCCTCCAATTCTTCCATTAATCTAGCATTTTCAGCTTCCAAGAAAGAATGAGCTTCGTCAGTAGTAGCAACGGTAGTAAAAGAAGACTTCAATGCATTTAACGCATCTCTTAAATTGTTATTCTCCTCCCCCAATAGCTTGGCAATGGCTTTGGCTTCCTCTACTTCATGATTGAGCAAAAATTCTTGTCTTCGAAAGTGAGAAGCAAATTTTTCCAACTTTTGTTCAAAGCCCCAACCTTCACTCAAGGCCTTATACTTCTTCTCATATCTACGATGAAAAAGAGCCTTGGCCTCCTTATGCTCCTCCTGCGGCTCTTCAATCATTTCATAGTAGGCATCATTGTTTTCCACTACCCGATCCAGAAGGCATTTCAGATGAAGATAGGTTTCCTTAGCTTGCTCAAACACACCTTCCCCGAGCAATTTTAGTAGATCTTCCTCGGTCAGATAAAAATGACCAACTTTAAAAAGCTCATTGCATCTCTTGAGTATATCGGAGTCAGTAGAGGAGAAGTATTCCAGTTTATCAATGAACTATAAAAAACAATAAGAATATCCAATCATCAACAGAGTATAAAGTATGGAGAAAAGACAAGCAAAAGAGAAAGAACATTTCTTTTCATTGATAAACTGTTAAGTACAAATACATCATCAAAGAGAAAAAAAAATTACAAGTGCAGAAGAAAATAAAAACAAAAGAGGATCAGACAGATCTACGCCTTCTTCATGTCTGACATAGGTTAAACAGAAGTGGACGAAGGAGCAAGCAGAGGCAAATGGCTATCATATGGAGGAGGAGAAGAGTCAGCAGTTTGACACTGGTCGGTAGAATCCAACATCATTAGGGATTCACTTGAACCCCCATCATCTTCAATCTCCTTATCCATGTTAGGAGGAGCTCCTAGATCATGTCTAAGGAAGAGTTCAGAATCTTGAGGGGTGCCGACCTCCACCAGTGCTGCCGACCAGCTATCCTTGAAGCATTTTTCTTCACAAATTAAATTTGAAAAGAAGAATCCTCAATGGCTTTGTCCCAGGCCTTGTTGAAGCCAGCCTCCCTCGCCTAAGCCCTTTTGTGCCTCTTAGCAATAAACAGAGCCTTCTCAGCTTCCAAATCCTTCTACAGCTTAGTCGTTTTGGCTTTTTTTAGCATCCATGTCTTTTTATAGATCAACAACTTGGCCCCGAGCAGCCACTGCATCATTTTCTGCAACTCTTAATTTTTCCTCCCATTTTTTTGCTCATTAGCCAGGTCTTGTTGGGAATCAAGCAATGACTTTTTAAGATCATCAAAAGCTTCTTCAACCTCCTGAGAAGAAGAACACAAAGCATCATCCTTCTCCAATATATTTTTGAAGTCAACAAGGAAAAAACAAGGCAAGTTAATATAAAAAATATCAAACAAGGAGATAAAGAATGAAAAGAAAATTACTAGAGCTAGGCTTTGAGCAGCCCTTTCAAAACTCCTTGATCGGGGTAATGTAGCTGCAACACCCCTATGGTCTAGCAAAGTACCGGAATTTATTAATTATCTGGCCAAACTAGGGCTAAGTTCATCGGTGAACTCGAAACACATAAATCAACCAACTCTTGTTGGTCAGTGTTGGCTGAAGACCCTTCGCTAGCCTAAAAGGGAGTCATCTTTTCGTCCTCTTGACCAGACTTTCACCATCTTTCTCAGTAGGAATCTTTTTACTAACATCCCCCTTATTAGATCGGGGCTTCTTCCCAAGGTCCTCCTTATTAGATGGGGTCTTCTTCTCAGCATCCTGTTTATGTTTTGCTCCATCAGCAGCTTGTTTGGAGGAGCCAGTTGCAGTTATGTCACCCAAAATATTGGGAAACTTTCTCTTCCCCATGGCAGTAGCAAGAGGTAGGTCTGAATCTAAAAAAGAAGAAATAGTAGCAGGTTCACCACTGCCAGATGTAGTGGCAGAGGATATAGAGATGGGGTCTTGGTTAAGGTTGATTAAAAGAGAGGTTTTTCAGCTACAATTGGATGAGAAACAAAGGAGGTGATGGCATGTATATACTGCAACAAGTATGAAGCTGATCTAGTATGCTCTACCCCAACTTTCTAATGAATGCCCCAGATAAACCTCAACTCCCTAAGGTTGATGTCACTCTCCTTGAGACACTTTCTCTTTCGGTCAACCACAGGTAAAAGTCAACAAAATATACATCAATATTACCATTTAGCATATTATACAAAGAAACACAAGAGAACAAATGCAACCTATCTGATTGCAACTTGGTGGGCACTTAGGTCCCTGGTACTCAGCATTCCTAATCAAAGGATAATGTTACCAATTTTTAACAATCACTCCATGTTCGAAGTAATATCTTTAAGGACATATTTTTATAGGTCCGTTATCAATTTATTATGCCATATACCGCTACACCCTCAAAGAGAATTCAATAGACATTTACATCTAAGACGGATCCGAATCACTCAAGTTCTTCATCATTCAAGACTCCGTGAAGTTTTTTTTGGTAAGGTTATGTTTTAAATACCTTAACTTTTCTCTTAGAACTTTTGAGATATTTTTACAAAATATTTTCTAAGTGTTGGAGCGGACTTTTTCGTCAAAATTTGAGAATGAATATTTTTTCTAAGTGTTGAAGCGGACATTAAAATAATATTTTTTTCGCTCCAGTTGTTCGAGCGACATAGCATGTCGTTCGCGCGAGATAGCATATCGCGCGATCTCGTTCGAACGACAGTTGTCCTTCGTTCGAGCGACATGCTGATCTCGTTCGAACGAGCTCTGTTTTTGAGGTAGCGTGATTTTCTATAAAATCTCATTATCTGGTTCTGTTTTCATTAAGAAATCCATACGTTTTCCAGAACAAAAACACTGCGAAAGCAGAATTCTTTAGGCTTCTTCCTTTAGGGTTTTAATCCCTTTTTGGTTTTCAATTCACAAAACTCCCACATGCTTTAGTGAATTGTTTGGTGTTTAAGAATAACTTTGATTTTGTTCAACCTCTGTGGAGAAGGCATCTCCATCTTTGATCGGTGGATACCGGGCGTAGTAATTCTACGTGTGGACGAGCCGAAGACGACGAACCGACGCCTGGAGGGAATTTCACTGTCTCTCGTATCTTTGAGGGTTTACTGAAGGCACTGTGCATTACACACTTGTGGGCGATTATTAGGTTGTATGTAAGTCAAAAGTTTTGTGAATTATTCAAAGTGTTATAAAATGTTTTTACCCGAAAGGGTTTTTTTCCTATATCGGTCGTCTTTATGATTCATGCATGGTTTGAATGATTTATCATATTTAGATGCATGTTTAGGGATTGAATTTATTTGGTTTAAAAATAGACTCTAATTAAATAAGTGTGCCAACGTAGAAAGTTGCGAATTTAATCAATAATCACACAGTCACACTTTTCAAATTGGTATCAGAGAGGGTTACGCTAATTTATCATGTGATCCTAATTTTTCAAGGATTTATTTTTTTGATACAATTTGACTACTCACGTCATCAAATTGGTATCAGAGCAGGTTGCGTTAATTTATTGCGTATTCCTATTTTCCGCAAAATTTGTGAGATATTGATTTTTTTAAATCAGTTTTGTGAAAAATCGCAATTTCTCAATGGAATTCCCATTTAATGAGGAGCCTATTTTTGAAAAAGTTCACGACCATGCTGAAAATTTAAAAAGTTTGAATTTGAAACTTTGCAAAAGAATTAAAGTTTTGGAAAAAAAAAATTCTCTCTCTAAAAGTAAGGTTGAATATTTGCAAGAGTTCCAAACTCAAAGTAATATTTGTCGTGAGCACTTTGGTAATTTTTGTATTGATTTTGATTATTTGGAAATTGCCAAAAAGGAGAGTGATGATAGGGTCCTATTTTTAGAAAAGGAATTGGAGGACCTTAAAAATTCGATTGTTTGTGTTTGTGCTAAAGATGATAAAAATATTTTAGTCAATGAGTTTTTGCCACGTGAAGAGACTCTTCGGGAAAAGTTTGCCTTAATTGAGGGAGAGAGAGATACCCTTTTAGGAATTGTTGTAAATTTGAAAAAGGCGTCCTTTAAATTAGAAGAGTCTAATTTTTTCCTTGAGTCAAAATTTTTGAAGTTAAAAAATGATTTGACAGACTCGAGTGGGTTTGATAGTGATGGTAATGGCTCATCTTGTTCTCATGCTTCTAGTGCTAAAGCCAAAACCACTATTTATTTTAGAGGTTCAACCAATTTCAAGGATGTTAGAAAAGGTCAACCCATAGGTGTCGTTCCACCCATTTACACATATTCATATTGTGGTAGGAAAGGTCACCTTAAGCGATTTTATTTTGATCTTGGAAAATGTCCTAGGAAGTTTATGTCTAGTGTTCCCGTGGTTCCAAAAGCCCCCGCACGACGTTTCACATCTATTTGGGTTAGGAAATCACTTTTATAGGCACTAGATTTTAGACAAGTTGATTCTCATTTTCTTTCACATGATTCTTCTCTTGCCATATCATATAGATGATTGTGTTCACATGTTTGTCATACGCTGGTTATTTTTTCATGATATTTATGTTTGCTAGCATTGTGACATGTACTTTTTGTACAAATTTTTGTTTTTTGAAAAATGCAAAAAGATTTTTTTTTAGTGTCCATTCATATTTGTTTTGGTCAAATTTGAAAATCTAAAAAGATTTTTGTATTTTGTTTGCACTGTTTATGGATAAGTACTTAGGATGGCCGAGTCTCAACATCATTCCATTATTTTCATGTGACTATTTGATAGTGTTTTGAGACAATAGGTCAATTCATCCTTGTGCTTTATAATGTTTGGAGTCATTAAGATGTAATTAAGTATTTCTTCCTACATGTTTGACTCATGTTTCCTTTATTGCACACATGCACGGATTTGTTTGATTATTGTGCTTGTCTTATCACATGTTGATTGGGTGTTTTCACTTCAATCCTGTCCTTAAAATGAACCAAGTGCGATAAATTTTGATAAGCAAAATTGTGCATAAAAAAACCGTTTTGTGAGTTTGTGTGTTTTGTTTGTAAACGGGGAAGGGCTGCGAAAGGTTCATTTTGCCTTTGTGAATACTAAGCCACCATTAAATTGGACCTAAAAAATGGAGGAATTTTATTATCCGGGGTCCAAAGAGGTTTAAAAAGGGCCCGATTTTTTTTAAAGGCAATAAAAAAAATTCATGCCAATTATGGGCCATTTAAATTTTTGCACCAATTCTCCAAAGTTTGAGAATTTTGTTTATTCACCTCTAAAAAAATATATATGAGGGAGTTTGGTTGGAGATTTTATAATGGGTTTGCACGTCCTTAAAAATCTTGAAAAAACGCTAAATAGTTTTGGACGTTATTGGCGTGGAAATCATTTGACTTTGATTTGTTGATTTGTATAAGACGATGTCATCTAAATTCAACAATATTTTCATCTAAGGATACTTTTGATGTTCATTCGTTAGGGATACACATATGCATCGTGCACATATGCTTGATTGAGTTGATTTACCTATCGAATGTGTTCACACCCATTCATTTCATTTCCATGACTTCGTTGTTTTAGTTTAAATCCATGGTGTGATTTTTAGTATCTTATTTTTGTATGAAAAATTGAAAAATTCAAAAATAGTTTGTGAAATTTGTGAGATACTTCTTTGCATGCACGTTGACTGATTCATGTTTGCATTGCAATTTTATCGTGGCACTCCATGTTTTGATTTTTTCTTCTTATCTGTCTATTTGGGGACATCATAAAAAGGGGGAGAAAGAATTATCATGTTATGGGGGAGTTTTTGCATTATGAGGGAGATTCGATTTTTTAATGATTTATTCTTATATCATTTCAAACTCGATGCATCACGAAGGTATTTTGCTTTTTCTCATGTGTGTAGGTACAAAGATTGAAGATCATGATGTTGCACACCCTGATGAGAAAAGCTTTGAGATTTGACGAAGATGATTGAAGAACAGTTTTGAGGTCTTACAAATTTCTTCATGGGAGCATAGATTTGTGTAGGCATTTTGGTTTTTGGTAATTTGTTTTTTATGTATGTACAGGTATAGACATAGGGGGAGATTTGTAAGGACATATTTTCATAGGTCCGTTATCAATTTATTATGTCATATACCGCTACACCGTCAAAGAGCATTCAAGAGACATCTACATCTAAGACGGATCCGAATTACTTAAGTTCTTCATCATTCAAGACTCCGCGAAGTTTTCTTTGGTAAGGTTATGTTTTAAATACCTTAACTTTTCACTTAGAACTTTTGGGATATTTTTACAAAATATTTTCTAAGTGTTGGAGCGGACTTTTTCGTCAAAATTTGAGAATGAGTATTTTTTCTAAGTATTGAGGCGGACATTAAAATAATATTTTTGTCGCTTCAGTCATTCAAGCGACATAACATGTCGCGCGATCTCGTTCGAACGACAGTTGTCCTTCGTTCGAGCAACATGTTGATCTCATTCGAAGAGCTCTGTTTTCGAGGCGACATGATTTTCTATAAAATATCATTCTCTGGTTCCGTTTTCATTAAGAATTCCATATGTTTTCCAGAACTGAAACATTGCGAAAGAAGAATTCTTTAGGCTTCTTCCTTTAGGGTTTTAATCCCTTTTTGGTTTTCAATTCACAAAACTCCCACATGCTTTAGTGAATTGTTTAGTGTTTAAGAACAACTTTGATTTTGTTCAACCTCTGTGGAGAAGTCATCTCCATCTTTGATCGGTGGATACCGAGCGTAGTCATTCTACGTGTGGACGAGCCAAAGACGACGAACCGATGCTTGGAGGGTATTTCGGTGTCTCTCGTATCTTTGAGGGTTTGATGAAGGCACTGTGCATTACACACTTGTGGGGATTATCAGGTTGTATGTAAGTGAAAAGTCTTGTGAATTCTTCAAAGTGTTGTAAAAGGTTTTTACCCGAAAGGTTTTTTTTCCTATATCGGTCGTGTTTATGTTTCATGCATGGTTTGAATGATTAATCATATTTAGATGAATGTTTAGGGGCTGAATTTCTTTGGTTTAAAAATAGACTCTAATTAAATTAGTGTGCCAACGTAGAAAGTTGCGAATTTAATCAATTATCACACAGTCGCACTTTTTAATATCTATGAGAGTCAGGAAGGTTAACAACTAATGCTTTATTCACAACCCTAGTTTTCAAATAGAAACTGGTATCACTAGTTACCCACTTATAACATAACATAATTTCTAGGATCCCTAGATGAGTCCCATGTAGCTGGTTTGATCTGTATACTCCATTAAGTGCCCTTCAGGTATTGGGGGCTACTCTAGTTGGGACGATATCAAAATACTAGAAACATTCAGGACAAAATGGGTTTGGGCAAAAGGTGAACCCACATTCAACAATAAAAATAGAGAGAAACCAGTGACCCTCAGCTAATGAAAAAAGATCATAAGGCAAACTAGGATGTTCTAGTTCCACCCATGAAGGAATATTCCATTCATTTATGAATTCATCAAGAGAAGTAATAGGATAAACCATGTTTGATGAAGAAGAAAAAGAGAAAGGAAAAAGATTCTTACAGAACTTGAGGATTTAGCAAGAACTAATGAACAGAGAGCGATCACATAAGAGAAAGAGAGAGCTTAAAGACACATCGACAGAAAAAAAAACTAAGAAAGTTTGAGGTAAGAGACGATCATGGCTTCTCTTGCCTTTATAAGTTGCCTCAAAAATTAAAAAGGTAACGATTAAAAGGAGACGTGGATTGAATTGTTGGTGGCTAAAGATAAAAAGGACATATTTACCCAAAAATGATTCGCTAAAGTTGTTGATAATTACAAAAATGCCATCCACATTATGTGCCAATAGTTAAAGTGATAAAATTTACAAGTATGGGAAGTCGGTAACCGACCATGCCATGGAATTGTTACCCGAGCAACTTTAAGATCTAAATGTTCCATACTCTTGTAAAAAACCTCAAGCATGAAATATTTGGGGCTTCTGTTGATACAAAAAAATTATCATGCTACGTGGAGGAATCACGTAAGAACATGTGTCATCCATCTGGGCATTAATCCAAGTAAGCAAAGGCAAGTTATCGACCAACTGAAGGAATATCGACCAATAGGTTAAAGAAGCTTGACCAACAGTAGGAAGACCAACCAACACCAGGAAGACCGACCAATGATGACGGCAAATCGTTAATAGTTGTATACATTATTAACGTTATACAAATGTAAATTCCTATGTTCTAAAGGTATTGCATCGTTTAATATTCCAACTCTTATACACACTTAAATGGCTATAAATACATTGTAAAGCCTACACCCAAGGGACAAGAGGCAATTGAACAAGATCAAGGCAATACACAATAGTGGACGTAGGCTCTTTCTTATAGCCGAACCACTTTAAAAATTCGTTGTCTCTTTTATCCATTTTTATTCGTGATCAATTAATTAGGACAGTCTAGTTTTTTGCATCAACAGTAACCATGTTATCTCGAGTATTCAATTCAACAGATATATCATCAACCAGCATTTCGTCCCGTGAAGAATTCATATTGATTCCTACACCACCAAAAGTCTCTCCATGGAAAACTCAAACCTTATAAGTCTTATCAAAGCCATACATGTCAAGGTGTTTTCTCACCATTTGTCGGATGTGGTATACTCGATTTGTGCAGCTCTTACACGGGCAATAGATTTATGTGGTTCCAATGTTCTTGTTTTTGTATGCACAGTTCAGAACTTCTTCAATCCCGTCAATGTATTCTTTTCAAAACTGATTACGTAAATTAATCCAAATCTTATCCATGATACCTAATAATGAAAAAACAAATGACTCTTAACAATTTGATACATAAATTCAAAAAATTCAATAGCAAACTAATTGAAATAATAATAATGTAACCCAAAAATTTAATGCATCAATTTTAATATCTACATCATTAAAAAGTCACACAATCAATAGAAAAAGTCAAGAAAGGAAAGCATGTTAGGCAATATTAAATTTACACAATCAACATTTTAGTACTAATGCACCAAATGTTAAGAAATGGCAGCATCCAACGCAATTAGAAAGTCACACAATCAACATTTTAACTTCTACATAATTAAATATTTATGCTTAAAAAAGCTCGACCAACATACACATTTTCATTCCCACTCGAATCACTACGTTCATCTTCTCCTTTGTATGGCACATACACGTCATCTCCGTTAGCCAATTTTTTTATTACTATTTGATTTACTTTTGTTACTTTTAGCACGACCCCGCATTGCCGAATACAATTTATGAACTCCTAATTCTATCAATTTTGATTTATTCTCTTATATTTTTCATCATCTACCTCTCATACTCCTTCAATGTTGTAAAAATTTTATGATAAAAGATATGTAATTAGATAATAAATGAGGCAGAGAGAATAAAAATTCAGTCTATCTTTTTATATTATTTAAAAATCGTGATATTACTTTTTTGTGTGTACTAATTTTTTGTGTAAACTAGAATTTTAAGTAATGTTTGCTTTCGAGTGCAACCTCATATTTTAGAGATTATGTCCCAATACTTAGGGTCTATTTGATTGGTGTTGAATTTTTTTCCATGGAAAATACTCATTTTAGCTCATTTTTTAGTTTGAGGTGCCTGCTTTCATGTGAATTTTATTAAAACACTACTTATAAATATGAAAAGTGTTCCATGTTTTTATCAATTTTCATGAAAAACAATTCTCACCCACCACCCAAAGAATTGATTTACATGGAAAACTTCAAAAGTAAGACCAAATCACTCTTATATTTTCCACACTTTTTCCTACCTCTAATACAACCTTAGTGATTTTTATGTTAAATATTTAGCATTTGATACGGTATCATAGCACCCAACACGAATCTATATGTAACTCGAGTAGTAAAAAACACATATGAAGCCATCTCTGGCTTACCTAGGGCCATGGTGATATAGTTGGTGATTAGGACGATGAGGCTAGGGCCAGAGCGGCGAGGCTAAGCTAAAGGTTCGCATCTAGGTCTATGTCTTGTGTGTGCAGCGGGTGAAGAAGGGAAGAAGAACCGGGGTGTGGGTTATTTTTTTATGTGTCTTTTTTACTTTTTTTTTCTTAGGCTTACAAGAAGAGGGAACCTAAAATGTGAGAAGGGGGGGACCAAAATATTTTGTGGTTGTCTCATAAAGTATATCTTTTGGGACAACTACAAATTTACAGTCTCTTTAGGTACTACTTTTTGAGACGGGGAATAAAAGTTGTCTTAAAAAAATAGTTTTTAAGACAGTTAACTTTAGCCATCTCAAAGGGTTACTTTTAGAGACTCAAATTTTAACCGTCTCAAAAGATTCCTTCTTAAAAAGTACTTTTTTGTAGTGTCACTGGTTAGTATAGTCTATATTATTACTCATTTAGTTATTTAGCTTAAATTACTCCTCGATTTTTTTTAAATAAAAATATATATTTGAAAGTGACTTCATAATTTTCTTCACATTTAGTTCTTCACACTAGAAAGGTGGACTGGCACCCCTACTTACCTATATATTATTTTTTATCACATTTTGGAGGTAAATAAGGGAAATTGTTGCCAGTGACCTTTAAACATCGACACACACAAGAGATAAGCTATCAAATGATGTCATTACCGCTTTCTTATAGTTGGAGACCCATATGAAGACTTGTATTTCATTTTCATTTTGTTTTAATTTGTAATTGTATTCTTATTATTCATTGCATTGGTTATATTAGGTCTATTTAGTTATTGTAATTATATGGTTGTATTTTTTACATTGTTTATTTGTAATAATTATTCACAAAAAAGTAAAAAGGGGAAATGATATAAAATTAAGAGATAGTGCCATTGGAATGGGTTTGAAGAATTTGTATTTTGGATTCGTTGAACTCCGGAACGACTCAATTTAGCTTAACTTTCCACCATTCGAATAAAATTGATCTTCACCCCATGTGTGTAAAAGAAATGGAATTAATTACTAGGCACCGATGAATCTTCCGCAAGAGAGTCAATTTTGTGTGCTCCTATATGATCTTATGTGATTTTCATTTATGCATTCTCTAAATTTATCATGGCATGATGAATTACTCAACCTAAGATCTACACCTGGTCATTGCAACGAGTTGGTATTGCATTACCCACTCACTCACTTTATTCCTCTTCCTTGCTAACCCCTGCTATGACATTAATAAAATTAATCGATCAGTAAGCCAAGTAGGAATCGATATTCATAGGACCCTTTCAGAACGAGACCTTCGTAAGATGCTCTATTGAGTACTTTCACTAATGTCACTCCTCAATTGACTATCTTATGATAATTTTCTTGGAAAATTGGGTTTTAAGTGAGGCAACCTAGCAAAATGCATTTGTCCATTCCCCAACATGGTATCGAATGACCGATCATTTTAGTCGCTAGTGTGGTGAGCCTTAACTAGCAAGCCTCTTATTCTCTCGAGAAGAAAATGGAAGCACACTTTTCAAAGGCGAGGTTTAAAATTTTATGATTTTCTCGCCCATTGATTGATTAAAATTTGTCTACCCATCACTTACTTGAAGATAAAAATTGGCTATATGCTTGTGCTGGTTAGGACTTGTCATTTTCTTATACATGTTTAATTCAATTTTTCAATGGTCAATTTTATGCTCCGTCCCCCGATTTTTAAAATGAGTCCAAGTTCCCATCCCCCCCCCCCCCCCCCCCTAAAAAAACGATATCCAAGAATATATATATCCCCTAAAAATCCAAAAATATTTTTCATTTTTTTCATAATACCAATAATTCAAAAAACATTTTAATTTTTTTTCTTAATCCCAAAAATCCAAAAATATTTTTCATTTCCTTTCTCATTTATCAAAAAAACCAAAAATTTTACACCCCCATGGTGGAAGAACTTCCTATAAGGGACTACTTTATTCATTTCCCAACCTCACAAATCACACGTCTCACATTCCACTGCCTTCGGTGTGAGTGCCAACGCATCTAATGCTTCGTCATGTACATATTTCTTTCAAGCCGATCACTTGTTCCATGAGTTCCGATAGCTCAACTATCCATTTGAAGCAACAATGGACCAAGTGTATCCATATGAAACTATTTCAAAACCCACTTCAACCTATTTTCATGATATATCTAATACTGGGTGGTGTGAGAAACCAAACTATTTATGAAGTCTTGATCACCCTCCCATGCAATATAAATCCCAACCCCATATCGTGGATCCTTACGATTTTCAACAATATTCATAGAAACTAAGTGCATATATCTCGATCAGACCCCTCACTATGCTCCTCGTGATTATTAATCTTTTTCTCGCTCAAAGGCCATCTTCTCATTTATGATGAACTTGACCCCGTTAGCCACACTCCATATGAGTATTCTTCATTTATTCATGCTAATAGCGAGTTGTGTCCACCATTTCACCACCACCCATCACTTCCCCACCATCATCAATATCCTCTTTTGAAAACCTACTACAAAATTTCATCATCAAGAAAGATCAAGATACTCGGGCTCAAAATCAAGCTCTTAAATGGCTTGACAAATACCTAAATGAATTTGAGTGTCATATAGTTGGATTTCCCCCCAAGTCAACCCATTGTTGCACCCACGTGGAACGATGATGAGTCATCTTGACATGCGAATTTTGAGTGTGACCAACACAATCACCTTGAGAAGCTCGAAGTTATGGCCACCCCATCGTCCGAGCCCCATGTTTACAATTATAGTGAGTTATCCGTAATTAGTGACACCGAAACATAAAAAATAACCTAACATCAGGGTTTGCCCTTCCCTACCAAATCCAAAAGAACCCACACTTGGGGTTCACACCCCCGATGTGTCCAAAGATCCAGTCTTTGAGGTTAACATGTTCCCTCATGTCATATCTAAAAATATGCCTGAGCCCATTGAGTGTGTCCTATAGGCACCCCTTCTTTATAGGTTAGCTCCGACTATGAGTTTTAACCACTCCATCGAGATTGAATCAGAGATAGTTCCTACCTCTTTTAATCAATCCATTCCAAAGTTGTTTAACTCACTTTGAGTCTGAATTTTTTATGGATCCACATATCTCGGATCTTAACGCCTCTTTTGATTTTTCCACCACCTCGGATGGTGATTTATGGGTGGATAAGTTGTCCAGTCATTACTTGATACCACATTCCCTCTCTCGGGTGATCTTAAGGTTTTCTTTGATCCTTTCGATTAGTATGTGTCCCATATTCTTGAGTCACATCATCTTCCCCCACCTATTATACCACCTGATCCGCCCATTTTTCTACCTAACCCTCCACCAAGTTTGGACCATGTTATTATACCTCAACAGTTTTCTATATATATTTAGGTCCTTAATTGACCCCACCGTCCATCCTCGATATTCATATGCCATCTCATGAGTTTTTCATCAACCTAACCATCCATGAGAGTATTTGTGATTCTACTCTTAACTTACATAACGCCGAGCTTGATCATCCTTGTGCACCCGTTCCTTATGATGCTTATTACTATCATCATCTCATCAATGTGTAGCTATGTGACCATTATCATAAGCTATGTATGGAATGATCGTGCGATTTTTATGAGCCCCACTCCATCCTAATTGCCACAATCATTCGACTTCCTCACCAAATTGAGCCCCATTATTCTTATAGTCCTTTGTTGCCATCACCTTTAGGCTCAATAAGAACCATTATCAGTGCCTCTTCACCATTTCCCTTACATTTCTTCCCAATACCCTTATCTCTATCCACCCTTGGTCCGTCGATGCTTTGTATTGTGTGAAGCACTTTTCCATACAAGTGCATTAACCCTGTAGCTGTTATCCAACAAGACTAACTTTTTAGTCTTGTTTGGGGCTTATTCCCATCACCCACACCTTTAGTTGCCTTTGGTTATCGTAGTTCATATCTTTCGGGGGGAGTAACTTTACATCTGGCTGAAGATGTTAAACTTAGCGCAATTGGGAGGCAACCCGTATTATCCATGTTTTTATTCGTAAGTCTTACCCTTTTGGGGAGTGTTATTCTACCCTCCCACGATTATTTACACATTCTTTATAGATTTGTACATTTTGTACCTATCCATTGTTCTTCAGATATACCGTCTGATCCATCAGGCGGACCATTTGTAGTTGATTTCGGTATACTATTTCCTATCATGTGCTTTAAATTTTGAAAAAATGATTTTAAATATCGAGGAAAATGTTCTCTTTTATTTGGGGGGGGGGGGGGGGGGATTTATCAAAATCGTATCTGTTTTGAATTTTTTTGTCAGAAGCAAGTCATTTTAAACTTTTTTGTGCATTTTATCTCATTTTTTCGTGTGACATGATTTGTATATCATCCCCCTTTTAAAAGTCTCATACCCTTCTTCGACCCTGAAATTATTTTTTCTACCATAAAATTAAATAATACCTCTTAAGTCATACTTGAACTATGCATTCCTATACTCTAAACATTTTCCACTTATCACTTTTTACAATCAAAAGTTGAAGAGTATTACATTCTATAGGGAGCTTTAAAAGAACACTAATGGATATTTCAATCCATGAGATTTGAACAATTCACCTTTTTGAGGGATTTTACTTAATGTTTATGTCACAAGTTGGTTCAAATTTGTTTTACTACCACACTAAAATCGTTGCATGGTCTCATTATCCTTCATACCAGTCTTAACTGCTGAGAATGTCATCAATTTTGAGTTATAAAAAAATATGTGTCTTGTAGTTTGTCCCAAGCACTAATCCTTCAACCATTCCATTTGTACACTTTCCCCTTATCAGATTCCACCATTCATTTTCCCATATTACAACCCATCCAATTAGTCCACCACATCATCCATATATCATTTTCCATCATACCCTTATTTTTAGAAAAGAAAAGTGCATCGTAACAATTAAAAAAAGAGAAAAAATGAAAAAGAAATATGAAACGGCCCTTTAGTATGTGCTTTAGGTAAAAACAACTTTGTTCCAATTTTTAGTTAAAACCAATTTTAACTTCTTAAACCTTAAACATGCATCTAACTGATTAAATCCATTCCATGAATAAAGCATGCAGTAAAAGAAACAATTTCAGAAAAAATCCCCGAAGGAAAAAACCTTTTTATTTCACTATAATTTGTAAGACACAACTTACACGGATTACAATAAAATAGGGTGACATACGAAATTGAAAATCTCATTTCTTCGTGTTGGCTCAATTTTGAGACAATATCTTTAAGTTGCTCCTACATTATTTTTTGTTATTCAAATCTATTTTTTATATCTTAAATCATATTTTCCTATATTGATTTATTTTATAATTTTTTTTGAAAATAATTTTTATATAGTGTCAAATTATTTTGGGTATCATACTTATTCTATTATTTTTTTCTTTTCTTTTGTGTATGTTTAACTAAACTTTGTTTACTAATTAAATCTATTTTTATATTCATACATATTTCATGTGTAACATTTTTTGTTTTGATTATATTCATAAATATTTTTTAACAATTTTTTCTTCTTTAAAATATTTTTCAGATTTGAATTTTTATATTCTGAAAATATTCTTTTATGTGAGGTATTTTTTTTATATTTTGGTCAAAGTTTAAAAAAAAAAATGCGCTGTCGGGTGTTTAGTTGCACGCTTTTTTTTTCTCTTCTTTCAAAACCTGTTTGAGCGTGCCCTTTACTACACCCATGCTTGTGTCCTTGTTGATTTCTTTATTCACCAGCATTTGTTTTAGTGTGGTACCAGGGCTGGCGCTATAGTTTTCAGGGCCCTAGGCGAAAAGTCAAAATGGGGCCCTTTTGTATAAAAAATCAAATTAAAGAAAATGTGTTCTTCTCGCATTTTTCGATGCAAAACCAATTTTTATATAGAAAATCAATTTTAATATACTAATGTCTAATCCCATCACGAATTCTCATCAAAATGTTTTTTTCTATAAATATTACGCTTTTCATAAAATACGAGTTCAATTTCCATTTCTTTAGCAATATCTGTGGACATATTCACACAACACAACACAACAACAAGTGCAATTTGCACGTAGACATATTCATACAACACAACAATAAAGGTAATTTGCAAAAACAAAAATTAATCACACAATCACAAGATTCTCAATAAAATTGACAAACCATATTAAAGAAAAATGCTAAAGAGGAACAATAGAACCTAATTTGAGTGCCAATTTGAGAGCAATCTCAAATTTTAATTTGTAAATGCCCAAATAATAAATTGAAATCTACAAAAAAACAAATATTAGTAGTAACACAAATAAATTTATATAGTGGGATATAACAAAGTAAATGAATAATATATACTTACACAAACAAGGTCCAACCAATCTCCAATCAAGCCCTAACTTTCTGAAATTGAAACCCTAGATTTTTAACCCTTATTTTGATGAGGTTAGTTCAAGGAAAAAAAAAGGGGGAGGGGGGTTTTCATTTTTTTTTTTTGGGGGGGGGGGGGGGGGGGGGGGGGGATGTCGAAAATTGCTTTTTTGGGGGTAGGTGGGGGTGGGGCAGTGGCAGCTAAGGGTATTGGAGGGATGGGGTGGGTAAGAGAGTGATTATTCTTGCTTTGGTTAGTAGAGAAAGAGAGTAGTGTGAGTCAGAGAGAAGAAGAGAGGACGAGAAGAATAGAGGAAGACAAGAAGAGTGAGAGAAGGAAGTGGGTGAGAGAAATGAGAGAGTTAGGGTTAGAAGAATAGAATAAGTAAATGGGTTGGGTTGAGTTTGGGTTGGGTTATAATGGTGGGTTTATTGTGTGAGTTTATTTTTTAGTGTGTGAGTGGGTTATTATGTTGTTGTTGAGTTTAATGTATGAGTTTATTTTAAATAGAAAAAATTTATTTTTGAGGGCATTTTTTTAATTGATAACTCTAATTTTTTTCATAACTAATTTTTTTTAAGGGGCCTTTTTTTTACAACTAATTTTTTTTAAACCTAATTTTTTTTCCCAGAAGGGGCCGCAATTAATCGGGGTCGCTAGGCGGCGGCCTAACCCTTCTATGCCCAGAGTCGGCCCTATGTGGTACATAATGTTTTGAGAGAAGTCTCATCAGAGACGGGTCTTCTTCATTTACATTTTTTTACTTTGGCTTGCTCCCTTATCTCTCTACCAAACTGGTTCTATTTCTCCATTTTTGAGAGTGTGTGTGATCGTATATCTGTGTGTGAGATTGTGTGGTTCTCAGTTGAGTTTTTTTTTTTGGTTGGATACTTGGCCGGCGTTTTGTTTCTTGGCGAAATTTCCGGTGGGGTTTTCAGCGGAGTTTTTTTTTTTTTGAAGTTTCGGTTTGAATCCTTTATTGGTGGCCACGGATTGAGGCTTTGTTCCTCTGCTCTGGCTCTGCTGGTTCTTCGGCAGTTTGTGTCTCCAACTTGGACAAGCAAAGCGAGGGCTAGTTTGTCGGCATCTTTTCGGTGAGTCCCCGATTTTTCTCTATCCGAATACATATACATATACATATACAAATACACACACATACACACACACACACACACACACACACACACATATATATATATATATATATATATATATATATATATATATATATATATAATAATAATAATAATGCTCTTGTACGGACTAGTCCGCATTAATGCGGACCGGACATGTTTCACCTAACGGTGCACCTAGAAATTATCTCTTAAATTATAGGCACACTCTCTCTCTTTTTTGGGCTCACCGCCAGGTGACACATGTCCGGTCCGCATTCTTAAAATGCGAACTAGTCCGCACAAGAGCAGGACTGTATATATATATATATATATATATATTGTATGTGTTTTTTTTATCAGTGTGGTTTGTAAGCCGTGTGTCAGTTCTTCAGTGTGTGTGTGTGTGCGCGCGCGTGTGCAGCTGTGTGTGTGTGTGTGTGCGCGCGTGTGCGGTTGTGTGCGTGTTTGTGTGTTATATATATATATATATCTGGTGGTTTTATACTTTATATATATATATATATATAGACAGTTCTAGTCTCGTGCGAATTAGTCCGCATTTTAACAGCGTGGATCGGACATGTGTCATCTGGTGGTGAACCTTGAAAAGAGAGAGAGTGTGCCTATAATTTAGGCGATAATTTCTAGGCACGCCGTTAGGTGACACATGTCCAGTCCACATTCTTAAAATGCGGACTAATCCGCACAAGAACATTATTATATATATATATATATATATATATTTATATTTATATTCATTTTATTTAAACATATATATTGTTTGTTGGTTTAAGTTTTGATTGGTGCCAGTGTTGAAACTTTTAAGACTTTGAGTAGATTATTTTTTTTTTGGAAAATCCAATTTGTTGGTATTGACACTTTTATGTGATAGACATTTTTAGATCCAGATAGTGTATTTTTTTATTAACTACTTATGTTGAGTTAATTATTGTGGTCACCTATTTGGACTAAAATCTTTAGACTAAATTTTTGAACTAAATACACTTTTGGGTCTAAAAATTTATTTGGTCAAAAATACCGTGAACTGAAATTCTATTTTGATCAAAGTTTATTTGGATAAAATTTATTTGGACAAATTTGGTTTGCACTTTCTTTGAACTGAATTTTCTTTGGGTGTTTGGTTTGAAGAGTTATTTACACCCATTTCAGTTTGTGTGTGTGCACTTGTTTATTGGACTTGACAACTTGTTTGTGTCACACACTTTTTATTAAAATAATATTTTATTTAAATCTGATTTAATTTAATTTATTTGGGATAAAGATAATCTGATTTGTGCCTCTAACTAATTACACCCTCTAAGTTGAAATTTTGTGTATTCACTTTATCTAGTTGGGTTAATTAGTGCTAGACTTTAAATCATAATAATCTTTATTTACTTATATTTTATTTTAGTTAAACCCATCCTATTTTAATGAGTCAAGTGCTACACTCTTTATCTCGTATTCACTTGACTTGGATTGGACTATTTGACTCATACACTTTTTATTGCCTAAGTTCAATACTTTTTGTTGTATTATTTTATACTTAGTGTGACAACCTGCGATCCGAGATAAGGGGTGGCCAGCCCGATACTCAAATGTAACCGGAACAATGGATGGATATCATCCACAACAATAAACTGAGTATACGGGAAAACCACCCAATAAATCAGAAAACGGGTTGCCAAAAAGTTTAGAATTTAGTTAAATTTTAAAACCAATTAAGAAAATTAAATTGAACAACCCAATCTGACAAGCAAGTGGAATTTCAAAAGAGTATATATAATATATCTAAAACGAATATACAAGAAAATGACCGAATATGCTGTCGGTCCATAGTTACATACGACGTATTACAAAAGTTTAATGTCTTATGTAATACATGCATTAATCAAATACGAAAGTTTGGGCCACACGCCCGAGTAAAGACCCGATCATATCTAGAACACAAAAATGAAAGCGTCTAATACAACGTCCTATAATATCCGCAAAATCTTACAGCTCGTCAAAAGCAAGGGAATTGGGAATAATCACAACGGGGGCCCTTGCGGTGGAGCACCTGAGCGGAAACAATAACATACACAACATAGGAAATGAACGGGTCAGGGCCCGATTTTATATGACTACCAGAAGAATAAAAAGCATGATAGGAATGAACAGTTATGCATGGATGATAAGGATGAAAATCTAGCATTTTATCTTACATTACAAATTAAGACATTTTAACTAATTATGAAATGTAAATCATTTACACAAGAGAATTATAAGTAAACATCTTTAATTAAAAACCTTTTCTCATTTATCATATTACCATTTCCTCCTTACATTCCTTAACGGGAATGCAATATTTTATTCGGTTTAATCAAGAAGATATAATTTCACTTCATTAATTAAAAACCTCCATCAATAATCATTATTTCCATTTTTATCTTTCCATTCCTTAACAAGAATACAATTTCTATCAAGTTCTCTTTATGGCACATATCTCAATCACATGCTCTTTGTGGCACGAATGCATGCTCTTTATGGCATTAATATCCATCAAGTCCCACTTGATGCAGAAAAGTTATATTCTCATACATATAACGATTCTAAGACCGCCCCTCCGAGTTTCTCCACTGGGCGCGCCCCTAAATAACTATCATCTTCCGGGGCCTATCATATAAGACAACCTGGGCTCAAAATGCAACGTCGGAAAGCGTCCATATGCCTGCGGGATAGTCAAGACCACACCCGAAATCTCCTACACATCGCAGAAAAATACATATATATAACAACACTCATATGGCCTAGGACTATATCCACCCCGCGTTAATTTGTCAGGGGGCATCACCTCGCGTTCGGGCTTCCCTTATGATTGTATTTAGAGAGGTGTGTTCAAGTAAATTAACATTTACCATTTTAAATCTCATTTTCATTTTCAATTTTCATTACCAATTCCCATTTCAATTATCCATGTGTTTGGTTCATTTTTATTAGAACCTATCACCATTGAATAGTTTGGTTCATTTTCTTCGAACCTATCCTCATTGAAGAGTACCATTAAGATTCCTCAAATTACAAGTCCCGACCTAGTCTCCAACGTAATCATTATGATTCTACAATTCCCAAAGTTCATATAACTCCGATAAGCCCCTAAAGTCTCCAAGCATGGGCATTTAAGTTCCTAACTTATAAAAGTTTAAATAAGAGAAGCAATGCCTTAACATTACTTTAAACATCCCCGGAATAAACCCCCAGATGAACCCATTCTAATTTTAGGGTGGCGACCAAACTCAACTAAAACTCTAGGACTCTAAGTTTACTTCATTCAAGAAGGTTCCTAGGTCCTAAGCCTAAAGAAAAAGGTTAAAAATTAAATAAGAAAATAACTCAAAACTATAGGACCCGAATCGATTCGCCCTAGGGGCCGAATCGATTCACCCTGGCGAATCGATTCGCTCTGAAAGCGAATCGGTTCGGAAGACAAACCCAACTTTCTTCAAGAGCCGAATCGATTCGGCCTTAACCCGAATCGATTCGGGTACACATACCTGGAATACTGCCCCTATGCGAATCGATTCTCCCCAGGGGCCGAATCAATTCGCCCCTGCGAAAATGCCAAGTTTGGCTATGGTGTCTTAAACTCCAAATTTCTCCTTAAACCCAAAACCAACCAAACCAAGATCATTTAATGGAACTAGTACACCACAAAGACATCTAACTACCATCATTTACAATATTTATCATCCAAATCCATATCCAAGAGTTATAATACCCAAAAATCAAACAAAACCCTAAAATGACAAAGCATAACAATTCATAACTATAAAAACTAATTATTCTCCTTAAATCACATAGTAGCAAGTCGATAACTTGCCTTGATCTTACTAATTCAGATTTGATTTGGTGGAGGCAACAATCCAAGCTCCAATCTCTCTTTCTCCAAAGTTCTCTTCCTCTCTCTACTCTCTCTAGGGCTAGAAGTGTGTAATGGAAGAATAAGAATAGGGTTGGGGGACTTAAAACGTGGTTTAAGTCTAAAAGCCCACTTAAATGATCAATACACGATATAATTACTCGCAACTACACATTTAAGCTACAACCAGTCAAAAGTGCCTGAAATACCAAAATGAAATATGGCACTTATTTTGACTATCTCGCACCTACCGGGACTAACTACACCATCCAAATTATCGTTTAGAAATTTTATAACTCATTTTAAGTTCCGGTTTCATGTTAAACCAAAATGTCATTTTAAATCTTATGACACCATAAATCACAACATGGATATTTTTACCTACTCATAAGGTAATTATACAACATTTCAGTAAATATTAACCTTTTCCACATTAAATTAATACTTACTCAACATTCCATCATTTTATATATAATTACTACACATAGTAAATAAATATAAAATAGGCTCTCAAAAGTGAGGGCTGTTACATACTCCCCCCCCCCCCCCCCCTATGAGGGAATTTTGTCCCCAAAATTCAGGCGTACCTCGCAAGAAGAAATGTGGATACTTTTCCCGCATATCATCCTCGCGGTCGCATGTCGATTCCTCGACACTGTAATGACCACATTGCACCATAACCAAAGATACTACCCGCGATCTCAATCGCTTCTCTCCCCTCTCTAAAATAGCAAACGATTGTTCCTCATAAGAAACGTCTCCCAATCTCCTCAAAGGAATGTGCCAAAGATCACCATAACATCTCTTGTACTTATTTACAGAGGAGATATGGAACACGTCATGAACTTGCTGCAAGTGTTTCGGTAAAGCAAGTTAATAGGTTACCGGACCCACCTTAGCGGTAATAGGAAAGGTCCAACGTAACGCGGTGTAAGTTTCCCTTCTTCCTAAAACGCTTAATGCCCTTTATGGGCGACACTCACACCAACACTTGGTCCTCGACCTCCATCTCCACATACCTTCTCCCGCATCGACATAGCTCTTTTATCGATCTTGTGCTATACTTATGCAATTCCGAATGAGCTCAATCTTTGAAGAAGTATCCCGGATCATTTCAGGTCCGAGGAACTTATTATCTCCCACCTCCAACCAAGAAGCGGGAGATCCACAAGGCCTACCATACAAGGCTTTATAAAGCGCCATCCCAACAGTGAATTGATATGAATCATAATAAGCGAATTCAACTAATGGGAGACACTGTTCCCGACTACCCTTGAAGTCAAGCATTCACAAACAGAGCATATCCTCCAACATATGGTTTACCCTTTCGGTCTGGCCATCTGTTTGAGGATGATAAGAAGTGCTTAACCTCAATTCGATCCCCATGGCCTCTTGGAAACTTTGCCAAAAGTGAGAAATGAAAATCCTATCTCGGTCGGAAACTATAATCAAAGGCACCCCATGCAGTCCAACAACCTCTTCATGCCCGACCACCAATACTGGCGGCGCATATCTTGACACATTTTGTCATTACCCGGGTGCACCGCAAACTTAGAACCGTGAGATTCTGCCATTACTGCCCTTCATAAGTCCTTTTCATCCGGGACAATAAATCTCCCGGGGAAACGCACCCCACCCTCAGAGCCAATAGAGTGGGATCATGTTCCCTCGGTCAGCAGCTTGTATATGTTGTCTTAATAACCCTTGTCCCCCCTACAACATCTTGCAACGAATTATTGTTCGCATGAAAGATTAAATTTCTACACAGGAAGTAGTACCTCTCTTTCTATACGGCGATCACCCCCATGATGAATTTTAATTCAAAAATGGGATAATACTTCCCACAAGTTTTAGCTTATGAGACGTATAAACAATAGGTCTATGCTCCAGTATTATTTCTCCCCATCCTGGCAGAGACTTGTTAATTGAATCCACCCTCGAGCTTAGCAACATTGGCTCAGGAGTGTGAGTTAATTCATCCTTTTAGCTCCCCGAAAGCTAAGTTACCTATGTAACACTCTAACTACGATAGGCCTCATCTCCTTCGGCCTAACCTACCAGACCTCTCGAAATTCCCCACTTCTTGTTACTAGGGAACCAATGCCTCTTAGAGTTAACACACAACCTATTCGTGGTCAACTCCCGACAGCCTTCCTAAACTAACGTCACATGCCCTAAAGGCCTTATGACCAACAAATCCTAAGGTCTACCTACATATATCCTATCTAAGTCATATATACATAATACTAAGTATATCCCTAGTGCCCAAGAACTTTCTCAACTTCTGACATTTTCTCGGTTTCATGCGTGGGACGTCTCGTCGAAGCGAAATCCAGATAAGGAACCCTCCCGTTACACTACTACCTCGTGTTATCGGTCATCAAGATATACATGTCTAAGACACATGTTTGGGACCGAAAAGATTCTAACTCTCAACCTTACTAATAAGATTCTACTTCTATATCCTACCACTTAAATAATTGAAAATTTCAACTAATCAAACATTCACTTCCGTAAAGTCTTACAATTATTTACCCCACAACATATATACATCTTTTTAAATAGCCTTCTTATCAAGGCATAACCCGGTATTTCTTGAAATACATCATCAAAATCTCTAACAACCGGAATAAAATCCAAGGGAACAACTACATCCCGAGAAAACTCCTCTGCAATACAATATAAGTATGTGTTAGTACCCCCTTCTAAAAGAGGCATAACCACGAAAAACATATATTGCCCCGAAGCGGCAAACACTATGCTCTTACCAAAGCAATTTTACAACAGCATGATACTTTACTAACCAATCCATACCCAATATCATATTATACCCGACCATGTCAAGGATGAGTAAATCGGCCTCAAAGCATAAATTACCAAGAGTAATTTCCCATATGTTTACAAATAATGAAAATGAGCGAACCATCACTCTTAAAAACTCAACGCTAGTAAAAGTATTCTCAGCAGATTTTATCAAATCTGTAATCTGAGCAAAGCTCCTAAAAATAAATGACTGTTTAGTACCCGTATCAAATAATACACAACTCAAGTACCCCTGAATTAAAAACTTACCCTCAATAGCAGGTGGTGCCCGCAGAGCTGGAGGAAGCATAGCCTCCTGAATTTGATAAACACGCCCATACTGTAGCTGTCCCTGCGGCGGGGGAACAACCGGATTAGATGCCTGAGGTGGAAATTGAACATATGGCTGTTGCGAAGCCCTAGGAAACTGACCTCCAATCAACTAGGGACACTCCATCTTGTAATGACCCGCCGCCCTATAATGGAAGCACCGTCCCTTCATATCCTCCTGACCTAGACCCCTGTTATTTCTAAACTGGGTAACGCCTTGGCCCGGATGGCCTCTACCTCCCTGACCACCCCGACCTGCTTGTTGTTGAGCACCCTGACTGTGATTATTATTGTTATTGCCTCTCGCAATAAACACCCCAAAACGTTTCTTCTTAGGTGAATCCCCTTGTTGAGGGTCCCTCTCTTCCTGCTTACTACCCGAAGATTGGGATGAGGGAAAGGCTCCTCCTCTAATCTCATGCCCTTCAGGCTTTCCTGCTTACCCCACAACAGTAGCTTTCTTGCTACCCTGCGCATATAATCGATGCTCCTGGCAATGGAGCAATGCTGCATTCATAATCTCACCAAAAGTTTGTAAAGCTGGATTACCGAGCAAATATTGCCGGATTATCCAGTTTAGACCTCCCATAAACTTTGAGATCTTCCTATCTTCCGGAGTCACCTCATCCGGTACAAAACTCGCCAACTGGGTGAACTCCTCTTCATATTCCGCCACAGATCTCTCTCCCTGCACAAGGTCCTGGAGCTTCCTTCCCATCTCCCTTTGAATTGCGGGAGGAAAGTACTTACGATCGAATAAAGCCCAGAACTCAGTGATCGTCATTGTGTTTTTCTTCTCTGGTGTGGTCATCGTCTCCCACCAGTGTAACGCAGATCCGACAAGATTAAAAGTGGCAAGGACTTATTTTTTCTCCTTGCTACATTATATCATTCGAAGGTGGCGTTGCATGTCCTTTTTCCATTGGTTGGCTCTAATAACATTCGTGCCTCCCTCGAATTTCGGGGTATTGCCCTTTAGAAAGGACTCTCTAACCCTTTCCCACGGAGAAGGTCCCGTAGGAGCTTGAACATCGTGAGCCCGTTGTTGAGCCTGTGGCAATTGTTGGACCACTTCGGTCATGGCGGCGTTAATCACTTGAGCCACTATGTTTGCTACATCCGCAGCGTTAATGGTCCCTTATAACGGCGGTGGAGGACCTACCTCCTCTTCTACAACCCTATTATGTCTTGCTGGGCGACCTCTCTTAGCCGGCATCTGAGATGAAGAAACAATAGAGTTAAAATACTATTTAAAATAATCTATTTTGTAAACGATCGCAAACATAAGCAACAAATAAGTCCTAACATAAGGCTCTATATCAAAGAACGCTACGGTAGAACGTGACGAGTCCGCATAGATCCTGGTACTCTAGAACCTGATGCTCTGATACCACCTGTGACAACCCGCGATCCGAGATAAGGGGTGGCTAGCCCGATACTCAAATGTAACAGGAATCATGGATGGATATCATTCTTAGCATCACAATAATAAACTGAGTATACGGGAAAACCATCCAATAAATCAGAAAACGGGTTGCCAAAAAGTATAGAATTTAGTTAAATTTTAAAACCAGTTAAGAAAATTAAATTGAACAACCCAATCTGACAAGCAAGTGGAATTTCAAAAGAGTATATATAATATATCTAAAACGAAGATATAAGAAAATGACTGAATATGCTGTCGGTCCACAATTACATACGACGTATTACAATAGTTTAATATCTTATGTAATACATGCATTAATCAAAGACAGAAGTTTGGGCCACACGCCAGAGTAAAGAGCCGATCATATCTAGAACACAAAAATGAAAGAGTCTAATACAATGTCCTATAATATCCGCAAAATCTTACAGTTCGTCAAAAGCAAGGGAATTGGGAATAATCACAACGGGCGCCCTTGCGGTGGAGCACCTGAGCGGAAACAATAACATACACAACATAGGAAATGAACGGGTCAGGGCCCGATTTTATATGACTACCAGAAGAATAAAAAGCATGATAGGAATGAACAGTTATGCATGGATGATAAGGATGAAAATCTAGCATTTTATCTTACATTACAAATTAAGACATTTTAACTAATTATGAAATGTAAATCATTTACACAAGAGAATTATAAGTAAACATCTTTAATTAAAAACCCTTTCTCATTTATCATATTACCATTTCCTCCTTACATTCCTTAACAGGAATGCAATCTTTTATTCGGTTTAATCAAGAAGATATAATTTCACTTCATTAATTAAAAACCTCCATCAATAATCTTTATTTCCATTTTTATCTTTCCATTCCTTAACAGGAATACAATTTCTATCAAGTGCTCTTTATGGCACATATCTCAATCACATGCTCTTTGTGAAACGAATCCATGCTCTTTATGGAATTAATATCCATCAAGTCCCACTTGATGCAGAAAAGTTATATTCTCATACATATAACGATTCTAAGACCGCCCCTCCGAGTTTCCCCACTGGGCGCGCCCCTAAATAACTATCATCTTCCAGGGCCTATCATATAAGACAACCTGGACTCATAACGCAACGTCGGGAAGCGGCCATATACCTGTGGGATAGTCAAGACCACACCCGAAATCTCCTACCCATCGCAGAAAAATACATATATATAACAGCGCTCATATGGCCTAGGACTATATCCACCCCGCGTTAATTTATCATGGGGCATCACCTCGCACGCAGACTTCCCTTATGATAGTATTTAGAGAGGTGTGTTCAAGTAAATTAACATTTACCATTTTAAATCTCATTTTCATTTTCAATTTTCATTACCAATTCCCATTTCCATTATCCATGTGTTTGGTTCATTTTTATTCGAACCTATCACCATTGAATAGTTTGGTTCATTTTCTTCAAACCTATCCTCATTGAAGAGTACCATTAATATTCCTCAAATTACAAGTCCCGACCTAGTCTCCAACGTAATCATTATGATTCTACAATTCCCAAAGTTCATATAACTCCGATAAGCCCCTAAAGTCTCCAAGCATGGGCATTTAAGTTCCTAACTTCTAAAAGTTTAAATAAGAGAAGCAATGCCTTAACATTACTTTAAACATCCCCGGAATAAACCCCCAGATGAACCCATTCTAATCTTAGGGTGGCGACCAAACTCAACTAAAAATCTAGGACTTTAAGTTTACTTCATTCAAGAAGGTTCCTAGGTCCTAAGCCTAAAGAAAAAGGTTAAAAATTAAATAAGAAAATAACTCAAAACTGCAGGACCCGAATCGATTCGCCCTAGGGGCCGAATCGATTCGCCCTGGCGAATCGATTCGCTCTGAAAGAGAATCAGTTCGGAAGACAAACCCAACTTTCTGCAAGAGCCGAATCGATTCGGCCTTAACCCGAATCGATTCAGGTACACAGACCTGGAATACTGCCCCTATGCGAATCGATTCGCCCCTACGAAAATGCCAAGTTTGGATATGGAGTCTTAAACTCCAAATTTCTCCTTAAACCCAAAAACAACCAAACCAAGATCATTTAATGGAACTAATACACTACAAAGACATCTAACTACCATCATTTACAATATTTATCATCCAAATCCATATCCAAGAGTTATAATACCCAAAAATCTAACAAAACCCTAAAATGACAAAGCATAACAATTCATAACTATCAAAACTAATTATTCTCCTTAAATCACATAGTAGCAAGTTGATAACTTGCCTTGATCTTGCTAGTTCAGATTTGATTTGGTGGAGGCAACAATCCAAGCTCCAATCTCTCTTTCTCTAAAGTTCTCTTCCTATCTCTACTTTCTCTAGGGCTAGAAGTGTGTAATGGAAGAATAGGAATAGGGTCGGGGGACTTAAAACGTGGATTAAGTCTAAAAGACCACTTAAATGATCAATACACGATATAATTACTCGCAACTACACATTTAAGCTATAACCACTCAAAAGTGCCCGCAATACCAAAATTCAATATGGCACTTATTTTGACTGTCTCGCACCTACCGAGACTAACTACATCCTCCAAATTATCATTTGGAAATTTTATAACTCATTTTAAGTTCCGATTTCATATTAAACCGAAATATCATTTTAAATCTTATGACACCATAAATCACAACATGGATATTTTTACCTACTCATAAGGTAATTATACAACATTTCAGTAAATATTAACCTTTTCCACATTAAATTAATACTTACTCAACATTCCATCATTTTATATATAATTACTACACATAGTAAATAAATATAAAATAGGCTCTCAAAAGTGAGGGTTGTTACACTTAGCTAGTGTTTATGTGTGTATGAGTATTTGATTCAACCCTTGTCATAGCATTAGTTTAAACTAAAATTGGAATTTAATATTTGTAACCATATTTTATTTATTTCAGTTAAAGTGCTAATTTTTATGAGCTAAGTGCTACACATATTTATCTTTTGCTCATTTTAGTTGGACTTAATATCTTAATATAACACCTCTCTAAATCGATTCATATTCTATTTGGTGTTAAGTTAATTTTTATTTTAGTTGTGCGACACAATTGTTGGAATTTCATTTCCTATTTTATTTGTGATCATTTGCGCCAACTAAATTTGTTTTAGAATTAATCTTTACTTGAATATTAATTATTAAGGAAGACTTTGTTTGTGTCTTATGACTTAATAATTAATCATTCTTTTTAGTATTGATTAATTCTATATTGTCTTACCTTTCACTTAGTCACTGATTGGTAATTTATCTTGACAATTAAAATAGATTTAAACCTTGGTTGTTTGGTCTATTTTATTTAACAAGCTAATTTTGTTGTTTTGATTAAAACAAACTTAATATATCTATTTTGCACATCTACACGGGGTCTCGAGTTTAAGTGTGCAGTTGTGTGTGTGTCTCACGTTTTCACTAGTGTGCGTGAGTGTTTTCTCACTTAAAATTTATAATAGATTTTTTATAAAAAATTTAAAAGAGTTGGAGAATTTTTAAATTACCTAATACGCATTTGCTAGTGACCCTTAGGTCTTTACAGAAATACCCGCAGGTATCGGTTTCGATATCTAGCTAAAATCTCCTGCATGAACTCCAGGTGGGCAGCAGTAGAGAAGAAGACAGCTTCTCCACAAGTTACTTCATAAGGACTCTCTCTACAATAATGCGCAGCTCTTCGGTTATAGAGTTATCCTCACAAAGTGCACAATGATGTAGTGACTGAATTATCTTCGAGTAAACGCGTTCAATATCACTAACTTTGGAATTGAGTAATACGATCTTGAATAAACACCTGATGAATGAAACACTGTATGGGAATAAGTTTCTAAACTGTTCTGCATTATAAAACTTTTGCAAATACGTTTTTTATTTATAACCGAGCAGCACAGAGTCCAAGAAAAAGAAAAAAACGAAAATCGAGGCAACAAGCTCATTTGAGCGAGATGGGGATCTCGTTCGCGCGACATAGGGATGTCGTTTGAACGACTCCTAGTCTCGTTCGAGCGACAGAGATAAAATATAATATTTTTTCTTTTAAATAAATCCTCGGATTTTCATTAAACTATTTGTAGCTCAGAAATATTTTTAAAACATAAAATGATTTAATTCCTAATTATTTAAATTACCAAGCATTTAATCAATGTACAAAATTACTCAAATGCTTATAAGTATTCATACCTGAGTGATCTTAAACATATGCAACAAATCTTCTTCAAAGCTTTAAATTGCACATTCTTAGACTTGAACTTTGTCGTCGACTCAATTAAACTCCGTAATTAAAACTAGCCTAGACTTAATTTATTTTGTTCGGAATTAAGCCAATTAAACAAGAGTACATGATAAGAATTATGTTCTTACAAATGTCCCCCTTTGGCTATTTCGGGACAAAACTAAAGAGAGATGCTATATGCCATAAACAAATACATGTCCTATCTCAAAACTCAAAAATATAAAAGTACTGGACATAGTGAAACTGAATATATGGCAAACCTCTGATTCTATCTCTGAATGTAATGTATCAATAAATATCCGAATCTCTAAAAATAATACCTACACACACGAGACATAAACAAATACCCAAGTGAAGTATGGAGGAACCAAAAAAAAATATCATAATAAATAAATAAATACTCCCCCTACATCACATTTCTCTCGCCCTTTTTGACTGGAATAGACAAAAGGAGGGACAAACACACCAAATCTAGCATGAATATATAAGAATGAAAAACATGGTTAGATAAACAATATCAATGTGACAATGGATAGCAAAAGATAGCAGTAACAGAACAATAATGCGAGAATCACTAAAACTGCAAAATAGACTGTACATCCATGTCATAAAACCAAGAGAGATACAACGGTCTAGAAGAGTACATCATATCTGAGAATAAATAAATACATCAGTAATCACAAATGTCTCAGATATAATAAAATAAATACAACTAAGCATCGACAGGAGTATCATCATCAGCAGCAGCATCGGTGTCACCAGAGTATGTAGATGAAATATGACCTAATCCTGAGGATCCTGCGCCTCGCAGCTTCCCTCTCTGTCGCATCTCATCAAAAAATGTTGTCATCCTGGATTCAGTACAAACATGTGCTTCAGACTTAGCATCAAATCTGGCCATGATAGAGTCATACATCCTGAACTAAGCAGCTACTTGTGCTTGTAAGGTAGAAACCTCCTCCTCAATAGGACGAGTGGGAGTAGGAGTTGAGGGTGGTGACTGATAAACTCAAAGGTGCTCAAAACGGTGTGATCACCAGGATGATAGGGATCAACATCGTGGAAGGCTCCCTTAGGGGGTGGAGCACAAGCTCTCGCTGTCGGTGGCAAATGACTCTCGGAACGAGTGAAAGTATTATGATCAATAACGGTAGGCGAAGGGAGATGCTAATCACCCTCTAAAATAGGGACCCCATCAGAAGTGCAAATTATGGAGATGAGAATCCCATACGAAAGAGTAGGGTGAACTGGAATGGTACTACTGATGGTAACAGATGATATAACAAGAAGCATGACCGTCGATAGATCGACATCCCACCTCTGAGAGACGTGATACATAAAATCGACAGTGTCAGATCCAATCTGAGTATTTTTTATCCTAGGATAAATGGATGCTGACATAAACCTATTAAGTATACGGAAGGCAAGAAAAAACTGGTGATGGTACATAGTAGTACTTGCCTGGGGAATCTCCCAGAAGAAATGACGCTAAATATCATCATATGTAGGTCCATCGTCGGTATAACGAGGAAAAATAGCGTCAGGGACATGAGGAAGGTTAAAAAAAGCATCTATGAGATCTGTTGTGATGAGAACAGGCATCCCTCGTACAGTAGAAAACATCCCCTGAGCATGGGGAAGAGCGCGGAAGAAAAACTCTCGAACAATGTCCGGATAAATAACCCCACGAGCCTCAAACATATAATCCCATCCCCTATCAGACAACCAGTGTTGAATGCCTAGCCCCTGAAACTCAGAATACCGAAACACCGTCTCCTAAACAACTGATCGAATGTGGAGACCTAATAAACAGTAATGATCATACTCAGCATGAGTGGCCCATCTCACTACGGAGTACGGGGGCCTACTGGTCTGAGCTCTCTGAGCTCGAGCAGAAGGGTGGAGGAGCACCAAGTTGGCCTGTCGGAGCACCACGGCATCGAGGGGGCATGATGAATGAGTAATGTGTGATGTGTGAGAGTGAACAGTCACCGAGGAACACACACTCACCTAAGAACCTATATCCGTACAACAGTCCAACCGAGCCACCGCGAACACCAATCACAACCAACAACTAAAATCAGAAATACAATTCTAAAAACAGCAACCAAATACTTACTCAAAATATTTCTAATAAAAGCTCAAGAGAAAGTCATGAACTTAATTACCTCGAAATCACCGAAAAAGGGGAATCATCGCCGGAGTACACAGTGCAAGAATCTGGATGAACACACTTTGGAGTAAGGGTCAGTCATCGGCGAACAAATCTCCTGGAGACACACACGCCCGAGAACGAATCGCTGGTGAACCACACTCTGGAGAATTGGGTTGAACTTGGGAGAACCAATGCGAGGAACACACACTGGAGAGCTAAAGGAATTTTTTATATACTCGGCCAGTTACCAGAAAAGACAACAATGGTTGAACCACTGTGAAAGAGAAATCGCCTTAGAATAAATCTCAGGGGGAACACACTCCGAAAAACTAATATGATGCACAAACGTCGGAGATGAACATGACCAAGAGCAACAATGGCTGATCTTCACACTGAAAATGAAGAAAGAAAAATGTAGCTCTAGAGTGATGACAGAGAGTAGAACACGAAACACAATCTTCAAAGATAGATTAAGGGCGGTTTGATGCACATAAGAAGTAGAGCACACAAAAAAAATGAAGCTTCAAACACTGTTAATGGAGGTTTGTTGTTGTAGTTGTTTTTTGAGATGTAGAGTTTGAGAGAATGAAAAGAGAAGAAGAGGGAACGACTGTTTAAAAGAAACCCCGATCTCGCGCGAACATGACTTTGAGATGTCACTTGAACGACTTATGATGTGGCTTGAACGACATGCTCGCGCGACATGTAATGTCATTCGAATGAGAATATAAAAATTCCAGAAATACCCCTAAAACATTATGGATCTGCCCAGTGAAAAAATTACCTCCAAATAGTGCCTAAAAAGTAGAAACAGACTACAAAATAGAAAACAGTGTAAATAGTGACCAACGGGAAATACATGTTAACATGGTACCAATGTGCTCAATCATGAATGTGGTTTGTATGGGAGTGAACTACAACAAATGAGTCATCAGTGCAATACGTTAAATCGCTCAAAAATTTCTAATTGATAGCAAGAAATCATCAAACTTTATCAAAGCCATTTGTGACAAAATAAGTGTGAGTTTGATGAACTAAACTTAATCAACACGCATACAAGTCCAGATTGTTGACGATTCTACAAACAACAGTGTTATGATACGATGTATCAACATAGTATTCGTGGTGCAAACCCGTTTAAATTATTTTCCAACCAAACTCCCTCATATATATGAATTTTTCAAGATCTTTAAAAAAATCTATCAATCTCAACTTAGAGAAAGTCCTATTGGCCCCAATTATCGACATATGAATTTTTATTGACTTAATTCTCTTTTGAGCTCTTTTAAACGGTGGCTTTCACGATGAGTCAATTTTACACTCTCGTAGCCCTTTTTCGTGAACACTCATCATTTTTTTCAATATTAATTCTCACGAAAAACGATTCTTACAAGCACACCTCCTCCTTAAGTTTACTTACGCATAGATGACAAAATTGAGATAAGAACGTCTCACCAAACTCAAACATGCAAGAGAAGTCAAACATTCATATAAACTCGTACATGTGTGCAAGGATGGCATATAAGCAAAGTCGAATCGAAATGCATATCAACTTCAAAACAATCCCATAGTGCAAAGTTTAAGATCACTTTAGGCATAAAAAATAATGACTAAAAGTCCTAGCCACATGAATAATGAAGGAAGGTGGGAATCAAGCACACCAATATCCCATATCAACCATGTAACCTCATGACTCAAAAACCAAAAATATTTTTATATTTTCAAAAGTTTTTATGAAAAGCAAAATCTTTTTGTATTTTTTTAAAAGACTCAAATAAATAACAAAAACTAGAAACATGCCATAACACTAGAAAAATATAACGCATGATGTAAATACTAGTGTATGACAAACCAACGAACAACCTCAATCGAAAGATGAAAGATGAGGAGAACCACGAGCAATGATGCGAGAATCACCAAGCCTAATACCTAACGCTTCTAAATCCGACTTCCTAACCCATGTAGGTATGAACCGACGAGTAGGGGCATTGGGAACCAAAATGGCTTTAGACTTTCTAGGAGCGTTCTTAAGATCGTAGCAAAACCATCTAAGATGACCTCTCCTACCCCAATGAGTGAAAGTGTAGATATGGTGAGGAGCGTGTCTTGTGGGACGATTATACCTCACATTCCTAGGTGGCTCTCTCCTAAAGTTCCTAGGCGGCTCTCTTGTTTGCACGATTTTGGCTATGGGAGCAGGTGAGACATGATTATCGAAGTCAATACCATGCCTATTATTTTTTATTTTTACGGTGCCTAAGTCTTTGTCTAACTTTTCAGACCTAGCCTCCAAATCAATCTTAACTTTACTCGAATCTATCCTCGAAGACTATCTCTCTCACCCTCGATATGTTCTTGCTTCTCTCGAATTTTGTTTTCTTGTAACCTAAGATCCTCAATTAAAGCATTGGAATTATTTATTTCTATGGCACGTTCTTTCAATATAGCTCCTAATTTCACGTTTGCTTTCTTTGCTTTTAACGTTTCTCCATACAATTCTTTGAAAGCAGTTTGCGAATCTCTCTCGTCTTCACTCTCATCCTCACTCAGCTCACCCTCACTCCCAGGTGTATCTTCTTCTATGGATGTGGAAGAATCATGAAAAGGTAAGTCTTTATCACCTACATGACTAGCCACAAAGGTGGGAAGTTCATGCTTACTAGCATAAAAGTTTTCTTCTTCTAGGTCACTATCACTAAGGGTAGAAACAAGATTAATTGGTTCATTAAAATTTTCCCTAAGTTTAGTGGGACACTCATCTATCCTGTGACCAACACCTTCGCAGTAAAGACACTTTTCACAATCATCCTTATTAACAAGTAGTAGTGGCAAATGGGCGGTTATGGGCGGTTATGGACGGGTCAAAAATGGATATGGATAAATTTGGACGGGTCAAAAGCGGGTTAGACATAATAATGTGGGCGGGTTTGGGTGGGTTAAATTTGGGCCGGGTCGGGTCAAACCCGGATCGGGTCGGGTTGACCCGCCTTTTTTTTAAAAAAAATAATTATTATACCATATACAAATAAATATGGTATAATAATTTTGAAAAAAAATATACAAGTAAATACTTGAATAAAAAAAATCTTTTAACTTTTTAGTAATTTGAGTTTTATTTTTGTGAGGGTCCAAAACCATTTTGACCCGCTAATGCCCGCCAACAAACCGTCTTATTGGATCGTTCAAACCATTTTGACCCACAAACACAATTAATGGGCCCCGAACACATTATTTTGGATGGTTATGGGCGGTTTCATCCTTAAGAACCCATATTGCCGCGCCTATTAACAAGTTTTTTAAGAGAAGTTTTCATGTGAGATTTCGATGATTCAAAGAATCAAATTCTAAAATCATCAAAAGTACTGAAAGGCATACCTAAAGACACGGGATCACAAACATAATAAGATAGTGCAATAAGCTTTGATACCAATTTGAAACGGCCCTTTAGTGTGTACTTCAGGTAAAAATAACTTTGTTCCAATTTTTAGTTAAAATCAATTTTAACTTCATAAACCCTAAACATGCATCTAAGTGATTAAATCCATTCCATGCGGTAAAAGAAACAATTTCAGGAAAAATCCCCGAAGGGCAAAACCTTTTTATTTCACTATAATTTGTAAGACACAACTTACACGGATTAAAATGAAATAAGGCGACATACAAAATACCCGCAGGTTTCGGTTTTGATATCTCGGGTGAAATATCCCGCAGGAACTCCAGGTGGACAGCAGTAGAGAAGAAGACAGCTTCTCCAAAAGTTACTTCATAAGGGCTCCCTCTATAATAGCACGCAACTCTTCGGTTGTAGAGTTCTCCTCACAAAGTGTACAACGATGTAATGACTGAATAATCTTCCGGTAAACGCATTCAAGATAACTAACTTTGGAATTGAGTAATACGATCTTGCATAAACACCAGATGAATGAAACACTGTATAGGAATAAGTTTTCGAAACTGTTCTGCCTTGTGAAACTTTCGCAGATGCGTTTTTTATTTATAACTGAGCAGCACAGAGTCCAAGAAAATGAAAACATGAAAATCGAGGCGGCAAGCTCATTCGAGCGAGATGGGGATCTCGTTCGCGCGATATAGGGATGTCGTTTGAACGACTCCCAGTCTCGTTCGAGCGACAAAGATAAAATATCATTTTTTTTCTTTTAAATAAATCCTCGAATTTTCATCAAACTATTTATAGCTCAGAAATATTTTTAAAACATAAAATGATTTAATTCCCAATTATTTAAATCAGCCAGCATTTAATCAATACACAAAATTACTCAAATGCTTATAAGTATTCATACCTAAGTGATCTTAGACATATGCAACACCTCTTGACTTGAAATCTTCTTCAAAACTTTAAATTGCACATTCTTGAACTTGAAGTTTGTCGTAGGCTCAATTAAACTCCATAATTAAAACTAGCCTAGACTTAATTTATTTTCTCCGGAATTAAGCCAATTAAAACAATAGTACATGATAAGAATTATGTTCTTACAAAATATATAGAAATAAAGCATGCGATAAAAAATTTGTAAAATTAAGACATAAATTGTTCAAGTTATAATCCACTCTTCTCAAGAATCACACATGCATATTATCATTCCATTAACTACATGTCTACCCATAATTCGTCACATAAGTCCCCATTTTTACCCTTTGGTGAGGTGTTCGGGTAAATGAGAAGTGAATGTGGTGAATAAGTCGAGATTCTCAACATAGTGGTTAGCGTTCCTTCATGAGATCAATTTATTTCATGTATTTGTTATTTCTTTTATATATGTGATACATTTGACCTTGTTTACATTTACTCATCTTCTCACACGCTAGAGATATACATTATCCCAAGTTTCCTAAAGATTTGATTGAGAGAGATATATTAGTGAGAATTGAAGTCAAAGCGTTGATTTTAAAAGGCAATCTAGGAATTAATCTTGTGATACTTCGTATTGTTTCATATAATACACGTTGAGTTTTTAGGAAAGATCATGCCTTTGTATTAAGTAATTTTATTCCATTCAATGATAGTTGAATATTGTATTCATTGAAGTCTATAATGGGATGCATGACATTTTATTCATCTAATAAGAGACTTCCTTTCAAATAAATCATTTTTCAATAAAATAATTTTTAAATTTTGTGTGTATGATCACGGTAAACTCTCACAGGACAACACTTATCGTTTAGGGTAACTTATAGATTTAACAGCTTATTGCACATGGTAAGTGCAATCGCAAGTGCCTACGAAAGTGACACACTTTCGATTACTTATCATGGTTTGTCTCTACTTTTGCTTTAGGACTAACAAAATTCTATTTGATGTGGTGTGATAAGCACCTAAAATTGTTATATTTGTACCCTAAATAGATTCAGTTTAATTGTTAATTCTCATTAAAATTAGCCTTATACATGTATTTGTTTATTTTGTAGGTCAATGCACGTGATTGCGGTTGAAATGCTCAAATCAAGGCAATTGTAGCAAAAAAAAGGTGATCAAACACATAAGCGCGAATGTTTAGTGACCCAAGACATCTAGAAACAACCCATTAACCCCTCCCAAACCATCTCGAGCCATATTCAAAAATTTTCCCCAATGTGTATGTGTGTGTATTATATTAACATTATAATTTTTTTAGTATATATTGTTTTTTATATTTGATCGTCTCATTTATTTTTAATTCTTTTTATTTTTTTATTTTTACTTTGTGTGCTTTATTATTTATGTGATTATAGTGTATAAGTGTGTACGTATCATTTTATATATTGTAGTGTATACATGTCTATGTTTATTATTATAGGTGTGTGTTAGTTTTGTTATGTTAGTTTATATATTACTATATTTTTATTTTATTCAAGAATAATGATTTGAATTTCACCAAAGTGGCCCAAATCATTTCCCAAATGAGTTGTGATGGCATTAAAACATTGTTCTATTTTATTATCCTTATGACATGGTACAATACTTTAAGGCTATGCCAACGTATTTTGGAGTGTTTTGGGGATCGTAATGGAGACTCGTAGCATTACTCTTTAATTGATACTCAAATCATTTCCCAAATGAGTTAGGACTCTCCCAATATATATACACATGTGTGTGTGCGCGCGTGTGTATATATATATATATATATATATATATATATATATATATATATATTCACATACACACTAAATATCACCTTACACACAAAACCCCACAAACCATACCATATAGACCCATTTCCCCTCCTTTTCTTCTATTTTATACATAACTTGCTATCTCATGCTGTAGGTGGTCCCCTAACTTTCCCTTACCATATGTCCCGTATATACTCACCATACCCACTTGCCTTCGAAGCATAAAATCTCACTTTCTTTCTTCCCCCACAACCCATGCATCCAACTATCTCAAAACACATATCACCTTATCACATATCATTCCCTCTCCATTGATGTTTCCACTACACGATAATCCAACAGACCCAACTGTCGGTTCTCTCTAGCCCACCTTGCTCCCCCATCAAACCTAACACTATAACCACTCAACTAACATTGCCACTAGCTATCCTCCTGACCAATTAACTCATAAATCCAATTTCTCTTATTCTACCGGAGATAAAACCTAATCGCGATGCACTCATATAATATCCAACACTATTCATTCCCACTCTTTTCTCTCAGTACTACCCAACAAACCCACATGTTCTCCCAACAAACCCATCTCATGTGCTCCTCACAAAACACAAACACACACCACAAAATCCAATCTCCCTCTCTTATACCCCAAACATACCCATTTTCCCTCACGCTTTTTATCTCACACTAATCTTGCTGCCCAAGATATCACCCTTATTGTCTTTCTAAAGATACCCCTTGCCATGTTTTGAGAGATGTATATACGAAGCTGATGGCATTTGGGAAAAAACTACATTTCAGTTTTAAACATGGCATATATTATCTTATATCTCTCCATAGAGAGTGTTTTTATTTTTTGCAAATATATATAGAGTAATGTGGTTAGAATTTATCTTTTTAGGATGAATTTTTACGTACACGTTTCTAGCGTGAGAATTTGTATTTTTAGCAAATTTCTCTCATTATTTATGAGTGTACTTAAAGTTCATCTATAGGGGAAATACCGATATTCAAATCCTCGTGGATGTTGTTTGTTATTTTTATTAGATTTATCTCAACACTGAGGAGTATTTGGGAGTTCACCCATATATTGTAGATATTCTTCTTATTTCTTCTTTGTAATTTTTTCTCTTTGAGATTGTTACTTATTGAGGGAAAAATTTCTATATTATGTTTAGTTAGATTTTCATATTTCATTTTTATTTTTGCATTTTATTTTATTTTATTTTGGGAGACTAAATAGTTTGTAAATATTCCATTTAGTTATACTAATTAATTAAAGTATATAAACTAAATGCCTATTTTTAGTGAAATATCTGTTTAGTCTGTAAATATTCTATTTTTCTTTCAAGCATATTTTTAGAGAAGTAAACTATGTTGCAGATCTCTTGGCTAAGCATGCTCTTCTTCTAAAAAAATAAATCAGAGTTCTTTTCCATTTAAAATATCCCTATCAATGTAAAAGGATCTATTAAGTTAGATGCTAATAGCATTCCTTACATTATAATTTCAAAATCAAATCCCAGGTCATGTTCTTCTTCTTGTAATGCCACCTAGAGAGGGCTATTCTCTCTAATTATAAATAAATTCTCTTATTCCTGAAAAAAAAATATAAACTAAATGCCATATTTTCGCCCCTTGATTTTTCTCTCGTTCTAGTCACATCATTAACTTTACATCTTGTTATTTTCATTCACTAGTTAGTATAGTCTAGATTACTACACATTTAGTTAATCAACTTAAATTATCCCTTGAAATTAATTTTAAAACAAAAAATATTTGAAAGTGAATTCATAATTTTCTTCACACCTAGTTTGTCACACTTAAAAGGTGGATTGACATCCTAATTACCTCTATATTAGTTTTTATCAGACTTTGTATGAAGATCAAGGGAATTGTTCTTATTGACTTCTAAACAACGACATGCACAAGAGATAAGCTATCAAAAGCCACTGAATGCGAAATTTATTTAAAAGCGATGTTTTAAAGATTTATATCCATAAAAAATCAAATTATCTTCAAGCATTTGAAATAAGGTTAAACAAAAAAGTGCTTATTGAGGAAGAGAAAAGTGTTAGTTGAACTTTTCGAGGAAAATAAACTTTAATAATAAAACTCATTTAAAGCTAATATTCCCAAGTAAACTTTCTTTCTTAATATTTGTTTTGATTTCATCGGCTAAATGCTCATATTTATACACTTTGTCTCTCACCCGTGTCATTTCCTATGTGCTTTTATAAATTAACTTTAAAACATGCCACGATTTTATCATCAACTAGTTTATTCTCCTTTAGAGTACTTGAAATAACCATTTATACCTTGACTATGACAATTCATAACATAAATATATTGAATTTTATTTGTCTAAGTCATTTTAGAAGTGGATCATGTGAGAATGATCACTTGGTATTATTCAAGAGATGTTCCTGACATTGAACACTCAATTTGAGTCTTTGGGATTTTTCCTGTCATTTGCACGACAAGCAAAGGGCGCAGTAGCGACAAATACCATTTCTCTAGCGAAGTGTGCGGCATACGACACATCTCTCTGCAGTAACAGACCAAGGTTAAAAATGACTGACTTTTCTTTTTCTCGCCACTTTTCCAAAATTTCTTTCTCTGTCTTCAAAGTACAAACTGATCCTACCCCAATTTCGATTTTTTTTGCAACTTTGTGGACAATTCTCTTTTATTACGTCTTTTAGACAATGTTTGGTAAGTTGATTCTTCCACTTTCCTTTTATATTTGGAGTTTGGGGAATTTTTTTATGGGTTCAAGAATGTTTGTCCTTTTAGATTTACTTCTTGACTCTATTAGGGTTTATTGTATACTATTTCATGTTTATGTGAGTTGAACTCTAAAAATTTGACTTCTATTACATGATTTGAGTATTTTTTTTTTTCAGTTTTTAAGTTTGGGATTTCTTTTCGATTCCTCTATTTTTAGACCATGCAAAGGATTTTTAAGGGACGGAGGTCTGGAGAAGGCCTTTCCACCCTAGGTAACCATCTCCTCTGTGGTTTGCTATTCCAAAAGATTTCACAAGGTTTGATAATTTCCAACTTCACGCTATCCACTATGAGCACATCATTGACTGGAATTCTCTTAGATACAATCATGCCAATGGGATTGGTTCATTTGAGGAATGAGGATGGCTAAATGTTAGAAACCAAGGCTTTTATAGAAAAGACGTGTTTTTGGACCTAGTTGTGTAGTTTTACACCATGACTGTAATAACTGAGTCTAACATTACTTTTATCGTTCGTGGTGTTTCCATCTCTATTACACCAACCATTTTGATAGAGATTTACATCGTGTCTCATGAACGAAAGACTTATTTCCTTTACCAACTCGATGCCTTCCTAATATGAATGGGGTGGTAACTAAAATCACTGGTGTAGAAACAACTGAAGCTCCCCAAGATTGTTTGTCACAATTCGACGTCATGGACTTTTACTATCTTCTCCATATTCTCATCTCTGCAAACGTCAACCAAAACTCACATCATAATACGATCCCGCTATATAATTATCAATTTATGCTTGCGATTGTTACAGGTGTCTCCATGGACTTGGGAAAAATTTTCTTTGATGTGATGGTGGAAAATGTTAACAATACAGGGAAAGGAAAGAGACCCGCTCTTTGTTTTGGATGGCTTATTCAACGTCTGCATATTTTTCGAAATAATCATATTTTCTCAAAGGAAAATAATGAACACGATGGTAAGATGATCACGTATCTCTCTTAATATGACGAAAACCAAATGCAAAAGAAGACACCTATGGCTCCTGTAGATAATGTGGAACAGGATCTCTGCCAAGGACTAAGTAGAAATTCCTCCTATCAAAGATGTTGAGTTCACCACGATTCAAATGTCTATTTTCTAACATTTAGATTCCATGCGATGATACATTGTTGATCTCCGATTGAGATCTAAGGTCACCGATGTGGAGCCTCTGATGATGAGGAGGACAATGAGGATGAGGATTGAGTAGTTGTGACTTCTTATTGATGTTGTTGAGATATCTCCGTGTCTGATGTTTTATACATTTCTTTTGTTATTCTAAAACTTTTTTTGGACTGGTTGGTTTGTTTGGATATTTGGTTACTTTTTATAACGACTTTGTTATGTCATTTTTTTTCATCAGTAGTGAGTACAATTTTAGTGAAGCTATTTTTTAACTTATTTTGGACGGCTCCCGACATTTTATGTCATTTTACATGTCTTATTACTATAAAATGTAAAACAAGGCATAAAAGCTCCTCTCCAACCAGCCAATTCACGTAGGCAAAACATTTAAGACTCTCAAACTCAATACTATCTACATGTCAACAAAACTTTTTTATCTCTTCGTCCCTTCATTTTTTAATTTTCATAATGTGTTACGATTTTTCTACTACTCTCTCTCTCTCTCTCCAACTATTCATCTTCCTCTTCATGGTATATATCCACAACATAAAATTCCTTATGTATCTGTTGCCACACATCTTCTATATCGACGTTTTTCCTAAAGCCGGAGGCTTGATTTATGAACAGACCTTCATGCCACTTTGAAGTAGTTTTGGAGAAGGTCACATTGTTTTGCACGCTGCAAGACCCAAATCCTCAGGTGCTTACCTTTTCAAAGATTGATCTGTGGTGGGACTCTTTTTTTATGGGTGTTATTTCAGTTATGGTGAGTATAATTTCTTTAATGAGAGTTTGATCCATGTTAATTGAACTGTGTGTAGTGGTAATGATTTTGTTGGGAACCAGAGTTTGTCTCTAATGTTGTTGAGTTGGTGAATAATTTGACAAATGAAAGGGTTAGAAATAATGGGTTTTTTGTGGGGTCTGTGAGTAGAAGGAATATAACGGTTTATGGTTCAGCGGCCGTGATTGGTTCTTATACTCCTAGGGATGAAGGGAGGGTGTTGAATTCTGGGTGTTATATGAGGTATTCTTCACAAAAGTTTTATAACAATTCTGATACTGATTCATCTGGAAGAGAAAGAGGTATGTTGGGTTTTCTTAAAATTTATGTCATATATGTCCCTGTTTATTGCAATTTTTATTTTTTGTATTGTCATTTATTGAAACTATTTCACGTGCCTGTATATTGATTGGTTGGAGGTAAATTTGATCACATATGCCAATTCTCTTAATGATGCTATAGTAGTTTGAAATAATTGATGGAAACTTGGTGTATTGTTGCAGTGCCTTTAAATGTGTAGAACCACTATTTATCTAACTCATTTGCTGGCAATGTAATGGAATAGTTAGGTTTACCACAAATTTTTGAATTGCGATTTTTTCGATTTTAAAATTTGCTTCGACTTTGGCAATATATTGATAATATAATATAAAAAAGTTTATTGCTTTATTATTATAATTTTGCTAATTGATAAATTAAGGGTCCATTGATGATTTTTTGGCTTCATTTCTTTGAGATTAACTAATAATGATGAAGACATTTACGTTTGACCGTAGTTTTTTCCTCTTTTGAAATAAGTTAGCTTCAGTAAATTTGTATCATTTTTGTCATTCTATGCTTGGAAGGATGCGATCAATAAAGCAAAGAGAGGAAAATAAGAAGAAAAAAAATGTGTAATATGATCTATTTTATATTTGTATCTTTGATATATTATTTTATTTTTTTGGTCTAAATAAATTTGAAATAAGGGATGATAATGTATATGGTTTCGCTCAGATTAGTACGAACATGACACAAAATAAATAATTTTACGTTCGAAATGAGTAACGACTATCACAATAGCCTAGCCTGCGCATTGCGCAGGTTTACACCTAGTATTATAGGTTTTGTTTATATCACTTGCCTATCATGATTATCTCTTTGTTGTACATAGCTCATTATATGATTTTGTGTTTTTATTTGTTATGTAGGCTTGTTATTTAGTCACATTTCTTCTGTTTCCTGCTAAACCATGCTTTTTACTTGTTAACTTGCACACATGCTTCACTCTTTCCACTTTTAGTGAACTTTGACCTATATTGGTGTTTACATGCTCTAGTTAAATTAAGTTGTTTTTCTATCTCTATTAGTGAAATATGGAGTATATTCATTGAATTTTATATTGTAGTTTTATTTAGTTTTGACTAAAATAACTCACTATATGATCATTGTTAGCACACTTGTTTAACTTAATGCTTCTTTGCCTTTGTAAATTCCATGACAAAAGGGGGTAGAAAAATTAGATTAAGGGGGAGATATAATTACAAACATATCTTGATTTATTTCATGAAAAACTTAATGAACACGGAGTATATATCTATGAAATTTAGTATATATCTTAACATGTTCCATAACATTTAAATATTGACATTTCTAAACTTGTATACACACCTCGAATGATGACTCACTTTCATATTTGTTAATTGGCCATCATATTTCTACATCTATATCTTGTATTAGATTGAAGGATACATTAACATGTGGAAAACTATCTAGGAATTATTCTACAAAATGGGATGATTAGTAGTATATGGATGTCTTTGCCTTTGGTCAGGCTTGTCTTTATATGTCATATGTTACAGACTTCTGTAACACCCCGCCTCGGATTTATGGGTTACCCGTAGTCAATTCGGTCTGACCCGGACATTAGGTGTGAAGTGCAATGAAATAACCTATATAATGTTGCTAGTCCAGCTTTACTTTAATTTACATTTCCTTTGTTTAGCATGCGATTACAATTTTAAATTAAACTACGCGAGGGACCCATGGGAAGCCCGCCGAAGTCCAATCATACTGAGCTATTAACATAATATAAAATAAATTACTTACCTGTATAATGCTCTTAAAATACGAAACTATACCCAACCTGCCGTAACAAAACAAGGGAGTGAGCCAAATGGTCAGTGATAAATATACAAATGCAATATAAAATCGAACTACAGAAAGAAGACTCTAACATGTTATACCTACGTGCACATGAAACTACCTTGTATACATGTATAAACATACATGTACATAAACTTAGTGCATGAAACAATTTACTTTCAAAAATCTTATTTATTTAGATTATTTCACCCTAATCTTAAAAAAGACTTCCTTTTTCCTATTTTGACATTTCTCACTTTATTTAACACACGCGATTAAATAGTTGAAATAACTACATTGGGTTTTATCAAAAGCCATTTCTTTAGCGAAATTACCCTTTTCACTTTAACCAATCCACAATACTATTTTCCTTGAAAATCACCCTTTCAACACACACGCTCACCGTGTTCGAAAATACCTATTTAGTCTTTGAAAACCTTTTATGACACACTCTTGTTAATTATGGGTGAACCACTTAGGTTTCTTAACCTCTTATTTATCCACTTACTTTATCTTTCCTTTAACTTATGGACATTAATCAATTTACACATTTACTTATCAATTTCACATTTACCGGAACATTTATTTATTAATTCATTCGAGTTAGGTTGTATTAACACGTTTTCATGACACAATCCATTTCTTGACATGTTCCTCATTCCTTTATCTTTTCTCGGAATCTTCAAATCGTCGCATACTTCAACGAGCTCCACACCGTATGCTCTAGCCACTTGTTTTGGGTCTTTCACCCTAGGGCTCCAAGCCCTCCTTAATTATTACAGTGTCATTTAAGTTCATTACATGTGTTTTAACATTTTATAAATTTTCACATTATTCCTTCTTTCCCTTTTTACCCGGACGAAGCCAAACCCGGGGTTACACCCCAACTTGTGTTACACTTGAAATTATCATTCAATGTCCTTTACACTTTAACTTTTATTTTATTCCAAAAATCATTTTCATTTAGGATCAATTTTTATAAACACCTTTTCCAATATTGTTATTTCATAAAAATGTTCCACTTTAAGTAAAATTACTATTTTACCCATTTGTTTCCAAACTCATCTTTTACTCCATTTTCACAAGTGTTAATTATTCCAAAACACTATTAATCTAGCCATATTAACTTCTTAAGTATTTTAACACCTTAACACCCCCTTTCACCCCATGGTAATATACTTCTTAATCGGAAACAACTTTATCTCATTATTTCCTTTTCTATTTCATAAGTGTTAATATTTTACAACATTATTAAGTCATACACACCAACTTTCCAATGTTCAACCATTAACACTTATTCAATACCTTTACTAACCATTTTTCCAAATTAGACATTTCTTTACTTTCTTTATTCAAGAAATCTAATTACACTTAAAAACTACTTTTAGAAGAAAGTACAATTTCCCTATTATCAGTACATGTAGTCTTACAACCTTATGTCTATCACACCTTCAATCCCATTCTCACATACCTTGAAGACTAGAATTTCTAATTTTTTTTATTTCATATATACACCCAACAAAATCTTCGTTAAACTTGTTTATACATTTGTTGCCAAAATACTACAAGTTTATAAGCATGAGAAAATGGATTTTAAATCCTAAACTCATATTAATGGGTTAAATATAATTTTCCTTTTAAAAATTCATCATACTTGCAAAAATATACTTTCAAGGTATATAAGACATTTTTGTTTCTTCAAACTCGAAAAATGTCCATTTTCACAAACTTTACAATTTTGCAAGAAACGTTGCAATATTATTTCACCAATATTTAGCAAAATAAATATTTATTTTCAAACATTTTATTTTATAAAATGTTTAACATCAATCTTTCTAGAAAGTACACCATTTTCATAAAATAGTAACTTTTAATATTAAAAGTCTTTAAAATATTTATTCATTTCATATTTTCAACAAAATAATATTTAACAATATTTTTATTCCATAAAAATGTTTAATATTAATCTACTATAAACCATTATTTACTCATGAGCATCCTACTCATGCATTCTAACAATAAGACTATAAATAATGCAAATAGGGTCATAAACACTAAGGATGGATTTTCCCACCTCTAGAAGCTCCAGATGGTGGTAAGAAGGTTGGTGTAAGAGGAGCAACCCCACCTCCAAAGGTGGCCTTAAGGTGTTACCAAATGCAACCACCAAAATGCTCCATTTGTGCTCCATTCAAGCTTCCAAGTCAAAAAACCCCTCAAATCCATGAAATCTTCCATTATCTTCTCTAAAAATCACCCAACACCTCTCCAAAATTCGTATCTCCAATTCATCAATGGTGGAAATATGTGTTGTAGGCTTGAATATGGTGGAATACACTAAGAATGTGGTGTTTTATGGTGGTTTATGGTGTTGGGATGGCGGAGAGAAGCCAACAAAGATGGAAGACTTCTACACCTTATCTCTCCCTCTTCCATCTTCTTCTATCCTCAAAATTCGCCAAATGATTCAAACAAACCCTTATAAAAACACCTTAAAACCTTAAATTCTCATTTTTCCCAATCTGGGCTCATCAGAGCTTGAAAACTCAACGATATAATAGCCAATATCGTGACAACACATAAGGGAAATCTCATTTAAATAAATTTTAGGCATGTCGTTCGAACGACATAAGCCTCATTCCAATGACATCACCAACTCATTCGATGATTGGCTTCGCACGACCTGGGACTTTAATGCAGTGAACTCTCGTTTGAAGTCCTGCTTCGCGCGACCTTTTCCCGACAATGGGTCTCACTTCTAACGACACCCCAATGTCATTAGAATGACCCCTATTTCTATTCTTTTATTTTCTTCAATATGACCCATAATTTTCCTATAATTATCATCAACCCCATTTCAGTTTAATTTACACAAAGATTTAAATGAAAGATTAGAGAAGAATATTAAAACTTCTATATAATATTTGTAATATTCATTTTTGAATGTTTTATCACATAATAGACAAAAGGGGAGATTATAAGAGTATGCATTTTACTCATGAGCCCCAATAGAACTAGATTGTTTTATTTCGCTGACCAAATATACTTTGAGTCTTGTCCTTGAGGTCCTTCTGTCAAAGCGTTATGAAAATCATTCAATGGACATACCCGCCTTCATGCGTAACCTTTTATACCGCTATTAGGAAGGTCAATGGGCACATAAACTCATACACATTTTACTGAGACATGTTCACTTTATTAGAAAATACTTGTTGCGTGTGTGGTTGTGTTGAGATATATGTTTGGACTTGTTTATGAAATTCAATAAATTTTAGTTGAAAATTTTACAAATTTCATTTCATAAAGGCTATTAAGGTCTATCATAGAAGACTTTCATTCCAGTGAGGCCTTATCTCACTATAACAATAATGTCTATCTGGCCTCACTTTCTTCTAGATATTTTATTCTTTGGGTTGCCATGTATTTTCTCGATAGTTTCATCACGGTGACAAAAAATTTTGCTGCAGCGAAACTCCCTCGATATGTGCCCATTCAAAAAGTCTGAATTATTGGGCGACCCAGATCATTTGCACAACCTTACGGAGAAACATGCCTGACATTGAGAATGATTTTATGGTTCTTAAATTTACACCAACCAAATTAAAATTTTAATTTATCAAATCGTTATTTTTTTACTTAATCAAAATTGATTCAAAATTAAATTAAAATAAACAAATTACCCAATTAATTAAGCACTAAATATAATAATTTTATGATTAAACCCATTTTATCTTTTTAACCTAAAAAGGCATCTAGGTGTGAATTGGAAGATAAAATAAACAACCACTAAGCCCGATGTACGAGGAAAACCCAAATGGGAAAAAAACATAGATGACCTAGTCACAAATTCCAGTAAGTATGGAATTACAAAAAGGACACAACAGAAGAATTACACAATGATTCACGCCGTCGTAAGCCTTGATGCACTTCGTTACTTCAACTTATCCTTAGTGACAAGCAGGAGTCCACCCACGCCTCAGAGTCCACCAATAGGGCTCAACAACAGTCACGCATATGGAGTACACTATATGTAAACCAACGAGCACGTAATCCTTCATAAGATATAATTCTCAATAATGTAGAGAATGTACATGGTGCTATAAACTTGATCTCGAAACATATATATAGTAAACATGGTTTTTTATTTTTAAAGATTAATCTTGAATAATTAAGGAAAACTCTTGGACTTTTTGGAAAGGTACATTCCTCAAAGGATGAAAAAAGTCATGTTTAAAACTACTATCCGGCTCTATTTAAATGTGGATAGAAAAGGAAGTAGTGGGGGTTAAGGAAAAAATGCGAGAAATATTGAATTTTTAAAATTCTCACCCGGTCATTCGAACAAGGTACCATTCTTGTTCGAACGACATGTCCTTTTTGTTGGAACATGGATCTAACTAGAATTCAAATGAGATTCTAGTGAAGACAAGTTTTTTGAAGATGTTGCTTGTTAGAAGGCCATTTGAATGAGGTACCGATTTTGGTTAGAACGAGTGGTTCTAACGAGGTATTTATTCTGGTTAGAACGATGTACTTGTTAGAATTATAATGAGGTACCTATTCTGGTTTGAACAACCTATTTAATAAGAAAACCACAAAGGTTTTAAGTTACATTTTACCCGGGATCTAACAACACCCAAAATAACTTATAACAAATGTCTGAAAATATTTTATAATTACATTAAAAACATCTTAACACCTAGTAATTAAATATCCAAGGCTCAATATAAAATATGCATTCATACCTGAGAGATCCTTGAAATGTTGATGACTAAACATGGCGTGAAACTCAGCATGGTGATATATTCTCTTAGGTTTGGCCGCTATGTCTTCAACAAACATGTCACAGGATTGAAAAGTCACAAACACAACTTCTCCAAGTGTTATTCGAAATTAAGCCAATACATACTTATTGACTAAATTTGAAGTTCGTCCTTACAAATCTTCCCCTTTGGCTATTCAAGAAAAAAATAAAAAAAATAAAAAAACAGCAATGGGCTGTCAAGGTCATCTAAAAGACTCAATCCCAACCAAAAATAAAAATTACAAACACGCTAGACCGACACATAGATTTATTTGCATTAAAACTTTGTCGAATGGATGCAAACTTGCACACTTAAACACACCATAAAACGCATGGAGAATATAATAATATAAACTGCATAAGAAAATCCTTCCCTTTATCTAACGATATCTACCTAAAAATATTTACCTATGAAAGGATGTCTCCCCCTAAGTAATAGATCTCCCCCAAATTGTAATATCTAGCCCCGATAAATTTATTAAATTATATATAGACTTTATATGAGGAGTAACAAATTGAAATTATAGGAATTTTGGGTAACAAATTGGATTAAATAAGGAGAATTACTGGATTATGGATTTATATATGGAATTATTGATTATAAAGTAATTAGATTAGTTAGGTCTCTTCTCAGAATTGAGAAGTCGTCTGGGGAAAATCTGCGAAGTGTCAAATTTAGTCATTCAAATGACCATGGAGGTCGCTCGAATGAGTAAGAAATCTTGCTTGAACGATGGGATAGGTCGTTCTAACGACGCTAAAAGGATTAGTTATCTCTCGCTCTTCGTTGTCAGGCGTTCGATCGTCCATTTCATTTCAAGTCAAACATGATAAAAGCATTTGGTTTTGTCTTATGTATAAAATAAGGAAGCTTTTGATTAGTAAACCTACGTAACAGGCTACAAAACAATTGATGGCAACATACCCACCATTAGATTACATGTGTTGTCGAATGGTGGAGGGTTAAACACCAGATATATAATGGTTTTGGCACACAAGGGTTCCTTTTGAGGTAAAAATCCATCAGTTGTTACACCCCGCCTCCTGAGTGATTAGTCCATTATTAAATTAAATATGAATCATTAATGGTGTCATTTTTAGCATCACTTTCGATTTTCAAATCAATTAACAATACCCTAATAGCCCGGTGTCAAAATTTTAAATCTTAATTATTAGCATGCAATAAATAAATCAGAAAAAATATATCGTTCACCATTTCCACACACATAACAATGAAGAATAATGACATAAATAAATACTGAGTCTAAAATAATACTCCAGAGAAAAATCGAAATACAGTCATCCATGAGTAAAGTCTAAATCAATAATGAAATAAATGAAAATACAAAGACTCTAAAAATAGTATCTAACTAAGAGTGGGCGGCATGACCGATTGAGATAACTAAGGATGCATCATAACTGAAGTAAATATGGAAGCGTCTAATAGCAAGGTCCTGTAACCTCCACAGCAGCTGCAACATGACAAATGTAGGAACTCCTATGCCTGGCATTCTTGTGGTTGGGCAACTAAAATGGTTTTTAGAAAAAGTATTTGAAATGGGTCAGAGCCCAAGTAAAACAGTTTGAAAAAAGTTAAGCAAGTGTTTAAAATGTGAAAAGATAACATATTAAATACATGTTAGTACAACGTTCCCTCGCTTGAGATCCTCACCCCTCAACTAATGTGCATGCCTAACATACTAATTTAACCCACCTAGTTATGTTACCCGCGTAACTAGTCTCGCTTATATCTCTTCGCATTTAATCAATTATAGTGCCCACTTGTATTGCACATACAATACATTACTATATTTTCCCAATTCTGTATACTCATTAGGAATTTCTACTCAATGATATAGTGCTCGTATACTTTGGTTAATTCAGATATCACTATCTATTAATTACTGATTTAGTTCTCATACACTTGAATATTTTAGATATCACAATCTATCTTATCTACTACCATATTCGTAGAAGAATTAATCACAAGTACATATATACATCACTATGATAATATATGTGTACAACACCCCTAGGTGGAGACCTGTGGTGTGAGAATACTCTGCTATCAAGTCTCGCTACATCACGTACTATATGAGGAAACTGTCTCGGATAGTCTCCCTCGAACCATAAATCAACTCACACAATATTGGAGGCGAACATGGCTCTAGGACTTTGGGATACGCTCATACCTAATGCACCCAAATGAGGGATCACACCCTCATTCACACAAGTGGTGCTCAATTCCTAAGATCTATTTCCTCACGTACAATTCAATATCCCCCAAAATAGGTTCATTGCAATAAGACTGTCCATGATGAGAAACCTCTCGTGATAGTAAGTATCCTAGGTACGATTACACATACAAATTAAATAATAGCCTAGTGGTGCAAAAAATTTCCGGTGCTTCCCATACAGCACTACTCAACTCTACAAGTCTTATATCATAGAATAACTCTCATTTCATGCTTTCACCCACATACACATGTAATAACTAAAGTGATAAACTCATGCCCTAGTGACCAACACATCTCTCAACTCTCGACATTCTCTGGGATTCATGCTTAGGATATCTCGCAAGTGAAATCAAAACATGGAACCCTCCTGATACACTACTACCTATAATTGTCAATCATCGAGATCCGCTGGTCCTAAGCACGTGACCAGAATATCCAAAATCCTATCCCCAGATGTACAAGTCTAACCGTCCACTCCTACATCACTAAAGGAGTTATACAACACAACACTCTCACTATCACTAGTTTTCCCGCGCTAAGTCAATAACGAGCTAAATTCCTCTGCTCGATAATAAATTTAATATACTCTGAATCATATCAATACAGTACCTACACATTGAGATCAAATATAACAAAATGACTATAACCTCTGAAGTCTCCTCCATGATGTAATATAAATGCAAGCTCAACTCTCTTCTAGGTAACACATTGCTAAACAACACAATCATGCCCTGGAACAGCGAACTTGATAGCCTTGCTATAACAACCCACCATTGCTCAATACATCGCTAACCAACCCATACCCAAGACAACATCATACTCGAATATTATCTCTCGAAATGAGTAATTCCACTGAAACATATCCTCTCATTGACTATACCCATTTTCCTGCAGATGGGACCAAAGATCTCTGCTACTAAATGGTAAAATATAAGCAAGTAATAGTAATACTAACAATACACTCACTAAACCCATCTCACACACGAATCTAGTGCTTAACAAAATATTGTGACTCTCTCGTGTCACACAAACATACCCCATTTACCCTAGGATAAAACTCACACTTTGAATTGATAATAGCACTAGCAGTCCAAATGCTTCTTAGACATAACACTCTCGTCCACATCGATCCAAAAACTTTTACAACAATTTCACCTGCTGGGCATCCCACTCATGTCACCAATTCGCTGTGGACAAGGTTGATACATATGGACCTACTCTCCACACATATGGCACCTCTTTGTTTCATCCCCTATCTCTGGTCCCGCTATCCATATTGGGGTTGTCCCTTTCTCGAACCTGGTAATCTTGGCCCTGATTGCTACCTGCGTTATTCCTTTGACTTGTTGGCCCCATGGAACACCCTGTCATCCCTAGTGGCCCTAATTGAATCCATCATCACTTGGTATGAATTTCATTGATATAAATAATTTAAATGGGTCCCCTACTAGGCATCCCTCCATGGTGCATCACTATCACCAATTACCTTTAGTCTTTCCCTTTTGGCTATGCTCTCTAACTCTTTTAGGTCCCTTCGCATGGAAGCCTTGCTATAAACTAATGAACACACGACCTTGATGACATCAGAACTAGTCATCCTAGATGAATTTTCCATCCATCCTTGTACATTCTTCCCATGCGTCTACTATCAACTTATGGATCATTTTCTTCCCCGTATGTCTGTCGCGTGTACAAAGTCCGCTAAATAAGTCAACTTCTCTCCCATGATCGGTCTCTATCTGGCCCACTTGTGATATGTTCTGAAACTCCATTCGAATCTCTGTCTGAGTAGTAGATGGAAGATCTGACGATAAAACCAAACCCAAATTTCCCTTTATTATTACATCTCTCGATTATTGTGGTTACTGACTCACATAATTACAACACTGCTCCCGTGAGCAAATAATTCCACCTGTAATTTAATTCTGGGTGTTGCCTCACCTCACCTTACACGACTTCCTTTGGATTATCTCCTTCCATTGGCCCATCACACTCCTTCTCTTCACCGAATCCTTATAAATGACTTTCTGAAAGAGTTCCTCCGACTCCCCTTTGCCAACTATGCTCGGTGAGTCACAATTTGTACTACCATTATCCACGACAATGTTTGGGGAAAATACTACTCCTGAGTAATAGTATTATTGTCATTTTTCTAAACAATATTCATGGTGACTTCTATCATGGTCACCATTTCCAAAATAGTTTATGGCTTCTGTTGAGCCACTCCTCCTGCATTCCTTCCAATGACACTCGCTGGTCGTCCCCTATTGTTCGATGTAAGAAGCCCAAACCTAATGCGTATAGGAATCACATTAACTATACTGAGTATCTGGAGAACGTAAGTCGCATACGTAGAGGAATATAATAATCCTATAATAGGTCTCTATATCAAAGAGCGCTAAACTGAAACGTGAAAAGTTGTAGAGATCCTAAGGACACTTGAACCTGATGCTCTGATACTATCTGTGACACCCCGCGTATTCTAATCCTGGGTGATCATTCCATTATTAAATTAAATAGGAATCATTAATGGTGTCATTCTTCGTATCACTGTGGATTTTCAAATTAATTACTAATACCCTAGTAGCTCGGTGTCAAAATTTTAAATCTTAATTATTAGCATGCAATAAATGAATCGAAATAAATATATCATTCACCATTTCCATACACATAAAAATGAATAATAATGACATAAGTAAATACTGAGTCTGGAATAACACTCCAGAGAAAAATCTAAATACAGTCATCCATGAGTAAAGTCTAAATCAATACTGAAATAAAAAGAAATACAAAGTCTTTGAAAATAGTATCCAACTGAGATAACTAAGGTTTCATAAGAACGGAAATAAATATGTAAGTGTCTAATAGCAAGGTCCTACAACCTCCACAGTAGCTGTAACACATCAAATGTAGGAACTCCTATGCATGGCGTCCCTGTGGTTGGTCATCTAAAATGGTTTTTACAAAAAGGATTTGAAATGGGTCAGAGCCCAAGTAAAACTGTTTGAAAAAAGTTTAGGAAATGTTTAAAATGCGAAAAGATAAGATATTAAATACATGATAGTGTCGCATTCCCTCACTTGAGATCCTAACCCCTCAACTAATGTGCACGCCTAACGTACTACTCTAACCCACCTAGTTATGCTACCTGCATAACTAGTCTGGCTTATATCTCTTTGTATCTAATCAATTATAGTGCATACCATACGTTACTACATTTTCCCAATTCTGTATTCTCATTAGGAAGTTATACTTAATGATATAGTGCTCGTATACTTTGGTTAATTCAGACATCACTACCTATTAATTAATGATTTAGTTCGCATGCTTTTGAATAATTTAGATATCACAATCTCTCTTATCTACTACCATACTCGTAGAAGAATCATTCACACGTACATATATACATCACTATTATTATATATACGTATACAACACCCCTAGGTGGAGACCTGCATTGTGGGCATACTTTGCTATCAAGTACCGGTACATCACGTACTATATGAGGACACTGGCTGGGATAGTCTACCTCAAACCATAAATCAAATCACATAAAACTGGAGGCGAACTTAGCTCTAGGCCTTTGGGATACGCTCATACCTAACGCACCCACATGACCGATCACACCCTCATTAACACAAGTGGTGCTCAATCCCTAAGTTCTATTTCCTCATGTACAAGTCAATATCCCCCTAAATTGGCTCATCAGAATAAGACTGTCAATGACGCAAAACCTCCCGTGATAGCAAGTAGCCTAGGTATGATTACACATACAAATCAAACAATGGGTACGCACACCATCCGTATATATATATATATATATATATATATATATATATATATATATATATATATATATATATATATAATGTCATCATAGGTATACACATAATCTATATCATATGCCCTGTACGTAGTATAGTATCTATTGAATGTTCTACGTAACGTAATACTTCTCATAGTAAATTACCAAGTGTTTGTCAATCTCAAATGGTTACCAAGTGTCCCTTAAGTAATTTCAGTAGGCAATCCAACTCAAGGCGTACTAGTATTGGTCCTACATTCCCCTAATTTCCCAAAATGAGAAATCAATATCCGAATAAGCTTTAATTACCCCTTAAGCTAAATCAACTATTAGTCTTAAACTCTCCTCGTGCGACTAACCTCAAACCCAAATTAGTTTAATGGTCATTAAAATATCTCTTAATAGAATCTTATAATTAATTCAAGGGTCAACCCAAACATTTCCTATGGGTTCTATGTAAAAAGGGGGAAAACTATGCAATTTTGGGAACCGAATCAATTCGGCCAAGGAGCAGAATCGATTCGCCTGATACATATCTCATCTTCTCCACTTATAGCGATTACAGGATTCACCATTTTTAACCTTAAAACCTCCATGAGTCATTCCCAATCTCCAAACCAAGCATACTAAATATTATACCATCACATATACATGATTTCAAATGTATTGGAATCAGTAAATCATCAAAGAACACCCTTAAACATTCAAAACCTTAATTTATCATTCATGTTAAAGAACTTCAATGTTTTGTTTTTAGGTTTCCTCCCAAATTTTGTGATTTTCTCATCAATTTTAGTCTACATGTGTAAGGAATCAAATATAACACCAATCCTACCCAAGAAAATGATTTATATATCAAATTATAAAGCCAAATTTCACAAGATTATCACCCTATTGTAACATGGATGATATATCAAATCATAGTTTAGTAAGATTAAAGACTTTCCTTTGTTAGAAGGTCTGATTCCTTGTAGAAGAATGGTATGGTAGTGATCCTCTCCTCCCGATCTACGCGATGGTGGTGCTTGTGGTACAAGAATGGTGCAATTTGGCCATTGGTCCTCCTCTCGTATTCCTCCTATGGCCTCTTTGTGATTTTGCAGATACTGATCCTAACTCCCAAATCCTTATTGATGATATAAGCCTATAAATCCACAAGTCTCTTTTCTCCAAAAATGCAAATGACCAAAATACCTTCCCGGGATGTTGATTTGGCCTAAAAGTGCCTTGGGACCCAAACTAAACCCCCGCATAGACTTCTCTGACTACATCGACCCTTCTGGACACAATGGTGCACTCAAAATGATTATATGGAAAATGAAAAGTGAAATTATATTTTATTTCTCAAATTAAGTCCTGATACAACTGACACGCGCGTCCCAATTAAATTTACCGTAACTGCCGTATTTTTCACTCACGACAATCATAAATTTTACTTATTATTATTATTAGTCATTCACTAAGTAATATTCAATATAAATAAATGTTAACCCTTATCTCGCTAATTAAAATTTATTTTACCAAATTACTTTCCAAATATAATTTAATTAATCTCAATTAATTCCCAATATAAAAATCAATAAAATAACAGGATGTTACAATAGCTTGGGTTATAAGAGAAGTAAATTGTCGGAGTTAGGGAGAGAAACCCTATCAGATGTTAAGGTTCTATTTTATGTAAAGTGTGGGAAGAGAACCCACAGTCACTAACTTCTCCATTACATCTCTAAACATATCCCCCACCATTCCTAGGTTATAACAGTTACGCTCACCCCATAGAAATACCCATTTAACCATTACTGAGATCGAGATACGGAATACAGAAGCATTGTCAAGGGTTTTGATGATATTTTAAGGGGTTTACTCTTAGGATGAGAAGATGGGTTGCTAATCACTTTGGAGTATTTGTTGGATCTTCCATGGAGGCCTGTTTGGTCGATCTTTTTGTGACTCCCTTTAGGGAAACCTTTAGAGGTGGGGGAGTCACCCATATTCATCACCACCGCCACTTTGGAGTCATTTAGGTGGGGTAATTTACTCTTATTATATTTGAGACTCTATTTGATAAATATTGTATTCTTATTGTTGTTGAATTATTAAGAGTGGGATTGTAATAAATAATGATACGTTCTTAGTAAACTGAAAATAGACATTTGTAGGGAATATAAATGTTGGAAAATATGATTTCAGTGTATTTTATGGTAAAACTGAAAGTAGACATTTTTATGGAATAAAAATGCTAAAAATATGATTGTAGTGTGTTTTCTAGTAAAACTGAAAATAGACATTTTTATGGAATAAAAATTTAAGAAAATATTATAGTGCATTTTTCTAGTAAAAAGAAATAATGAACATTTTTATGGAATAAAAATGTGTAGGAAAATATTTCTTTGGTGTATTTATAGTAAACATAAATATTGAGCATTTTTATGGAATAAAAATGTGAGAAACTAATGTTTTTGTGTACTTCTAAAAAGATAATGAACATTTTTAGGGAATAAAAATGTGAGAAAATTATATTTTTATGTATTTCTAGTACAAAGAAATAATGAATATTTTACGGGAATAGAATATGAGATAATGTAAATTTTGTTAAAATATTTATGGAATAAATATTTTTAAGTTTCTTGCAAAAATGGGGACTTTATGAACAAATGGACATTTGTTGAGTTTAAAAGAATTGATAAAATGTCCTTATTACTTGAAAAGTATGTTGCTATGAATGGTTTAAATTTTTAGGAAGAAAATGCATGTTTAATCCACTTGGTAGGATTTTAGTATTTACATTCCACGTTTTATGCATATAAACTTGTAGTATTTTAATAATTAATATGTGAGAAAGTTTAAAGAAGGCCTTGTTCGATTTTAACATAAAATAAGACAAAAGCAAATTTAGTCTTCAAATTATGTGGGAAAGGGATATTGAGATTGTGAAAATGTCGAGTATAAGACTAGATGTGTTAAAGGAATGAAATGGTAGTTTCTAAGAAAGAAAAAATAGTCTTGTGTAAAAAGTGCAAGTTTTTATGTTAAACTAGGTGTAAACTCGCGCGATGCGTGGTTAAACTATCTTATAAATAATTAATTTAAAAGTGAAGAAAAATATGATACTAACTCGAGGGATGTGTAGTATGTGAAGTTGCTTACATAAAAAAATCATTATTAGATAATTATTCCAAAAATATAATTACATAATCTTTGTGGTTATATTAAAGCTTAAAATGTATTTACATTGAAATTTTAATAAAAACTATTATGTACATCTTTAATATGATTCTCTAATTGACATGAAAGCAAAATGCACATATTTAGAAGAGGAAAAAAAATTGAGTAAAAAACAAAAAAAAGCTAAAATAATATGCTAATAAATAATTTATGTGAAATACACTTGGAGCAAGATATCCATAAGAGCCAACAATAGCAGACATGCACCTTGATGTGCCTGAATCTTGCAAGAACTTAGATAGACCAAAATCAAAACCTAGCTTTCTCAATATCTGTTTTAAGCTAAGAGAGTATGTTCCCTTCCTGTTAAGAAGTTGGGAGTGTTCATGAGTCAATTTAAATCATTCATAGCATGCCATGTCAGGCAATAATTTAAAAATAAGGACTAAAATTGGAAATGAAATGTGTGTTGTACTATATCCATAACCAATATTTTTTACGTCCTAAAAGTGCAAAATCTATTATATTTAATTTGCAAAAATTGCCCTGTTTAACTATGTTAGAGTGGTTAAAAAAACTTGAAAGCAGTAAACTATATATATTTGCTTAAACAATATATATTCTGCCCCTAAGGATATTAACATGAAAATTATAATAGAAATTTGACCAAACACCACTAAACCCAATATAACTCAATAGATATTTGACCCACTAAGAGTCAACTAAAACTGAGATGGGTGGTGGACGGAGATTTCACCCAACAACTTTGAACCGAAATCGAAATATAGATGATTGGCACATCAGTTCAGACACGTATATTTCTCACCAACAGCAAAGAAAAGGTTTCAGTAAAATTGGCTTGGCATGATGCGACGTGGTGTGATGTGATGCCTTGTGTTGTGGTCATGGTTCAAAGTCTCGGTATCGGTCCCAGTATCGGACACCCGATTTTCAACTCGGTCGCGGTATCGGGTGATACGCAAAGATACGCTATTTAGAGAGCGCAAAAACGTCCGAAAAAATATAGAAAATTTAAAAAAAATAAGATTAACAATGTGGACCAATGAGATACATTCAAACCCATCATTCAATATGCATTGCATTGTAGAATTGGTTATACTGAAGCGCGACAGAGTTGTCAGATTCAATATTGCATAGTAAACCAATAATAATATTGAAAAACAAAAATGTACATTTTGTTTTAACAACAATGTATATTTTTTTACATTTTTACAAAAACGTACAAAAGAACATTATTACAAAAATGTACATTTTTTTACATTTTTACAAAAATGTACAAAAGAACATTTTTACGAAAATGTACATTTTTTTAACAAATATGTATATTTTTTTTTACATTTTATAAAAACGTACAAAATAACATTTTTTACAAAAAAAATCAAAAATGTACATTTTTACAAAAACGTACAAAAGGAAATTTTTTACAAAAATGTACAATTTTTTTAACCAAAATATATATTTTTTTACAAATATGTACACTTTTTTTACAAATATGTTCAAATATATATTTTTTTACAAAAATATATATTTTTTTACAAATATGTACATTTTTTTTACATTTTTATAAAAACGTACAAAATAACATTTGTATAGAAATGTAAATTTTTTACAAACATAAATGTACATTATATATTTTTTGTAACAGATTTGAATATTTTTTGTAAAAAAATAACATTTCTTTGAAAAAAGAGTTTTAGTAGTCATTTAAAAAAAAAGAGTACTACTTTTTAAAAGATTTATATATTTTTTTGTAGTAGAGTCATTTAAAGAAAAAAAAAGAGTTTTATGTTTTAAAAAATCAATGTTAATACTTTTGAAAACGTAATACCATTCTGTAATTGTTACAATATATTTTCAACAACGAAGAAATATGGTAAAAGATAAAAGTTCTATCAAAAAATAAAACAAAATATGACAAAATCATTTGAATCGGCTGTCTCGGCCGATATCGCGGCGAGGCGTCTCGGAATCGGTTGTCTCGGGCGATATCGCGGCTGTCTCGGCCGATTCAGTGTTTTTTTTAAACGTCTCTCGGTATCGGATCGGTACCCTCCGATTCCGAGTTAACTCGGCCGATACTTTGAACCATGGTTGTGGTTGCACTGGCGGTGGACAGAAATGGTGGTAGCGTTGGAGATAGGCGGTGGACTGAGATGGTTCAGGGTAGTGTTCTATTGCGGGGTAGTGTGCTAGCGGTGGTGATGGGCGGTGGATAGCGGGGTAGTGTTGATTGCGGTATAGTGTGATATACAGAATATATCAACGCTCACCATAATATAAGATTATATATTTGATTGTGTAAACCCTCATTTTTAGCATACCAACAATCAAATACATAACTAAACACTGATATCCTTTGCTCATCCCTCAATCTCCATCTCTTTCACCATTGTTTATCTTCAGATTTCCAATCAAAGCACTAACATGTACCTTTTTATTTGTCGATTGGACTGAATACCAAATCTTCAACCAAGCGTCCCGATCTGAACCAAGGAATTAGTCATCGTTGATCTCCTAGCATTCACAATAATAGAAGATCTGTAAAAATGTAATAAAAATGTCAATCTCTTTCTGACACTCCTAAATTAGATGTGAGAAGACATAATATAAATACATACCCAAAAAGAAATACACACATAAGTGAAGATGTGAGAGAAAAAGAATAATGAAAAGTTAAATGAGTTTACAATGGAATGAAAATTGGCAACGGTAATAAAAAAAAGGAGACAAAACTAAGAGATATAGCCCACCAAACACCAAGTCACAAACGCACTTGTTCAGCGGAGAACCCAAGTTGGTCGACTGGAGGTCTCCTTAAATCATGCCCATCCACGATGCAGAATTATTGAAAGTAGGGATGATGAGTGGTTCATCCATGGCCATTTTATAAGCGGTAGAAGAGAGAGAAACCAACATTGAGTAGTAGGGAGGATATAGAGGGATAATTCTTTAGGACTCTTGGGTTTTCATTCTACAGGATATGTAGCGGTGAAAATATAGAGAGAGAATGAGGCTTATAAGAGACAGAAAACCAAGAGGCACGAGCTGTTTGGAAAGATAAAAAGCTAGAACATTTATATTAAAAAAAAAAGATAAAAAGAAGGAATGGAATGATTCGAGGGATGTCCACGTGGACACAAGAGAAGAAAATTAAGTGCCTTGTTGAGCATTTTAGAATATAAAATATAAAATAGATATAGAAGATTAATTTATAGAGTGCCACGTGGACACTCGCAATGAGGAGGAGTCTTAAATGCAGTTTTTATGTTAAATGTGTTAAAGTAACAAGTGTGAAACTTGGCAAGGGTATGATATTAAACAAGTGTTAAAATGACTAAAGTGTTTAAAATGTTAAGTTGTAAGCTTAATAACTATTTTGAGAAATAACACTTGTTAAATGACTAAATTCCAAGTTTGATAAATAAAGGGTAAATTGGTAATTTACTTAAAGCTGAACATTTTTATGGAATAAAAATGTCAAAGAACATCTTTACACTACTATGAGTGAAAATGAATCAAGTCCTAAAGCGTGAAAGAGTTCAGTATAAATCATGTGCGTGTGAATAAGGGACTTAAAGAAGAAAGGAACTAATTTTCCAAGTGTTAATGGGAAAAACAGACGGTTAAGTCTGGGTTTTGGCTTCGGCTGGGTAAAGGCAAAGATTTAGGATAATATGGACATGTGTAAAGTGTTAAACACATTAATAAAGACTCGGATGCAATCGAGAAGAAGGAAGAAGGCCCCGTTTCCCTTGGGTTAAAAGCCTTAGATCACTGGCCATAGCATATGGTGCGTATAGCCGACGGGGTGGAGCCCTTTGAAGTATAGGTATTTGAAGATTTGAAGAAAAGATAAAGAAAATATGGAACATGTCAAGAAATGGGTTGTGTGGTAAAATGTGTTAATACAACCTAACTTTAATGCAGGTAATAAACGTTCCGACAAAGGTGAAATGGACAAGTAAATGCATAAATCTATTAATGTCTATAAGATAAGGTAAAAGTGGTAGAGTAAAGTGGGTAAATGGGTGACTAAGAAACCAAGTTGTTAAACCTATAGTTTGTATAAGTATGCATCGAAAAGGTTTTCAAATGACACTAAGTATTTTCTAGTACGGTGAATACATGTGTTTAAATGACACTTTCAATGAAAATACTGAAGTATACTTTTTATGGAATAAAAAGGTGTGATTCTGATAAAGGAATAGGTTGGGATAAATCAAATGTAGTGACTTTAAGTGTTAAACTGGGTGTGTTGAATACAATGAGAAATGCTAAGTATGAATAAAGGAAATATTTTTAAGATTAAGGTGAATTAATCTAGATAAGTAAGGTTTTTGGAAGTAAAACGGTTAATGCATTGGAATATGTATTTTTCATATGTATATCCATATATATGTAGATATATATATATATTTTTGCATGCTTGTGATTGTAGTATGTGAGTATCTTTTCTACCGTTCGTTTATATATTTCTTTGTATATTCCCACTAAACATCGGCTCACACCCTTGCTTTGTTATGGCAGGTTGGGTGCAGTTTCGTATTTCGAGGCATTATATAGGTAAGTGTACTTTATTTATTTTATGTTAGTAGCTCTATTTACTTGGACTCAGTGTGCTCCCTATGGGTCCTACACACAGTTGATCTTGAAACTTGAATCGCATGCTAAACAAGTGAAATGTTAATCTAAAATAAAAAGAGACTAGCAACATTATATAAGTTCTTTCATTGTACTTCACACCTAATGCTCAGGCTGGACTAGGTTGACCAAGGGTAACCCATAAATCTAGGCGGGGCATTATAAATGGTATCAGAGCTCTAGGTTCAAGGTTACTTTCAGGTGTGACACGGTGAGGTCGGTATTAGATCTTTTGAAGTCGGTGTTGGTTTGGTCCAATCACGCTAGTTTGGTGACGGTTATGGTTCGTGTCCTCGACGGTGAAGTCAAAGAGGTTAGCACGACAAGTAAGTTAGTGTCAAGTGGAATATATTCAAGTGAGTTGTATAAATCGCTTTTGCATTTATGATAAGTATGGTTTATAATTTACGGGTGTCCATGTAACCCAAAAAGTGGTGATAATGTGGTTCATAGTGTGATGTGTTTGTGTTCCAATGTTTGTTGACGTAGAGTCTTTGAAGATGTTGATAGAATGAGACGACACCCACTGGGCTAGTGGCCCCAAGTTATGGATGATCAATGATAGGGATTGATGGTATAGTGTCATAACTGTGTATTGGGAAATCATGATTTAAATTATATGCAGCCTCGGGTGACATATGTGAGAGGTCAATAATGATGTGATAATTATGTAAATTTTGATCCTTAAGGTAATACCACGAGTGATGGTAAGGTCATTGAGCATATGAATTAATATAGGTCTACGCTAGAGGATAAGTCAATCTTATTTGATTGGATGATATCCTTATGGGTGAACATATTAGTGGTTGTTGGTCGAGGAATGTATCTACAAGTGTTAGCTACGTGGAGAGAAAGTATTAGGTCCCTTGGTTGCGGGTTGGAGTATAGTATGTACCGATTCATGTGCATTGACTATAATGTGGAGTTAGATAATCTTAATGATTGAGGTAAACTGGGAGTGAACCTAGATAATTATGGTGATTTCGTATTAAGTAAATGAGTTGTGATGTTTTAATATAGGACCTCTTTCGGCGTCATTAGGGTGGTCCCCTCTTGGGGAATACCCGATGTCATGTGTTTTGCCAAAAACCTAGATGGTACTAAGTTATAGTTTGGTGACTATAGTCTGGCGACTATAGTCTGGCATTAAAAAATAGGATCCCTTATGGCGTTCGTGGGCATGGGACCTAGTGTTCATAATTAATGTTCGACGTCCCGTGTCCTACCAAGATATATAGTTGTTGAACTTGGTAAATTAACACAAAGTATGAGGTTTCCATAGTAAGGAAATTCAGTTGTAGCGGCTAAACGCTCATAAGAGGTTAAAGGATGTAGATTTGTGAAATCGTATTAACAATTCCCTTGGAGGTATATATTGAGGTTTGTCAAATGTTGATGCGAGTGGTAATCATTCCCTAGTAATAGTGAATCTTAGGCTGTGTTGCATAGATCATGGTATGTCTTGTGAATTTTGGTAATAGATGTCTAAGAGGTTTAGAGAGATAAAAGAGTTTGATGTCGTCACCCTTGAGGCATTGGGAATCATTGTTATATTGAAGTTTACATAGATGACGGTAGACCATTGATGATTGTATTATGGTTAGGTCATGTCAATTTTTGGGAGTACCTTAGAGTTATTGCTATGGCTTTTGTCATAGGCATGTATTATGATATGACCTTCGAGGATAATTTTGAAAATAGGATGGTTAATGCTAGGTGGTTCACTTGGGAGACTTAGAACACGATGGTATTCATCATGGCTTTTAGAGATATAACTCAGGATGAAGTGTTAGGTTTCATTATATCACCTACGTGTGCGACCTATATGATTAGTAATGACTTTTTTGAAGGAAGTCGATTGGCACGAGTGATGCTTGAAAGTTGAGATGTCATTACAATGATCAGAGACTAGAATCATGTGCGCTGCGCTAAGGGTAGTAGAAATGGTTCATTAGCTGGATTTTTGAAACTATGTGAGCACTATGTCCAATTGATGAGAGTGATCTCGAAAATTGAGGTTATTTATCGCGTGTTGAAATTTTAAAGGCCTAGCTGTGATAGGTCGATAACTAATTATGGGTGTCAAAGAGAAATAACTTTGCCTTGATTAAGGATAGTTGCACTTACCACTGATGGATATGTAGCATTAGTCCTAAGGAGGAAAGCCTATCGTTTCAGCTTCCTGAAGGAATTAGTTTTGTATTCTGTCCGTCCGTTATGGATTGATGATTCTTTAAGGTGCTTAATTGGTATCGGTAAGGAGTTATAGAGTTCAAGTATACGTTGTGGGTTCACCCTTCGTGTGGGTTGATTCATTAATGGAATTTTTTTATTTCTTTTTGGCGTGGTAATCGCCCGATTCGTAGAATTCTTATGTATTATTTGATCCCAGTAACGGGAAGTTATTGAACAGTTTTGATTCAGGTGGTGCTGCGTAGGCTCGATAGTGATGCGGGTTAGGCCAGTTGTGGATGATGCGTCACGGTATGTGAGTGATCTCTTCTTCGAATGCACCTTTATTCTACACCAGTCTGTGTGTGCGCATGGTCTCGTGCTCTTGCATATGGGTTTTATATGTTACTTGATTACTTTATGTTAACATGTTTGTTAGTTATCCAATTTATCTAGTTGCGATTTGGTCGTGTGTCCCAAGGTTATGACTCAAGGATATTATAAACATTGGAATTTGATAAAACGTTAGATGGTAGTGTCGCACTTGGTTCAGAATTATGGGGATTGAGGACATAATCACTTGTGTATGATTTTTGTTGTGATACCTAAGGTGACCTTAGGTTAGCATAAGGATTTCATAGGAGATATTGGTCAGGTAGAACTATGTGATACGGTGATTATCATTATTATGTGTAACGAGAAGTGTCGAGGTTGTGTCAGCCTAGGCACGATCCAAGATTATTTAAGGAAATGCATGTTGTGAATACTAACGTAGGAGTGATGCATATTAATGAATTCGTTGTTGATATTACGATATTTGATGAATATCAACCATCTCGAGGTTTTGTTTAGATAGACACGTTAGGCATGCTTGGTATTTTGTAATAAGACCTTAGGGTTCATCGCGATTGGGTTAACAATCGTGATTAATTAAAGTAATATTTGGTCTTAGACCATAGTGATGAGGATGCCTAGGATTGGAAACCAGTCATAGGTAACTGGAGTATAGTTTGTAATGATCCAAGAATTTCGAGGATAAAATTCCCTAAGGAGGGAAGTTTGTAATATCCTGCCCGATAAATTTATTAAATTATATATAGATTTTATATGAGGAGGAACAAATTGAAATTATAGGGATTTTGGGTAACAAGTTGAATTAAATAAAGGAGAATGAATGGATTATGGATTTATATATAGAACTATTGATTATAAAGTAATTAAATTAGTTAGGTCTCTTCTCAGAATTGAGAAGCCTTTGGGGGGAAATCTGTGAAATGTCAAAGATGGTCATTTAAATGACCATGGATGTCGCTCGAATGAGTAGGAAATCTCGCTTGAACGATGGGATAGGTCGTTCGAACAAAGCTGAAAGGACCAGTTCTCTCTCTCATCACTGTCAAGAGTTCTATCGTCCGTTTCATTTCAAGTCAATCTTGGGCCTGACTATCTGAATGAAAACATGATAAAAGCATTTGGTTTTGTCTTATGTGTAAAATAAGGAAGATTTAGATTAGTAAACCTATGTAGAAGACTGCTAAAGAATTGGTGTCAACATACCCACCATTATATAACACGTGCTGTCGATTGGTGGAGGGTTAAACACCTGATATAGAACGATTTTGGCATACGAGGGTTCGTTTTAAGGTAAAAATCCCCCAGATTGGGTTATTAGAAGAGGAAATCGTGGGAGTTGGGGATAGAACCCCTATCAAATGTTAAGGTTTTATTTTATGTGAGGTGTGGGAAGAGAAACCACTATCATTAAATTCTCCTCTACCTCTCCAAACATATCTCCCACCATTCCTAGGTTATGACAATTACACTCACCCCATAGAAATACCCATTTAACCATTACTAAGATCGAGCTACGAAATACAGAAGCATTATCAGGGGATTTGATGATATTTGAGGGGGTTCACTCGTAGGAGGAGAAGATGGGTTGCTAAGCATTTTCGAGTATTTATTGGAGCTTCCATGGAGGACTGTTTGGTGGACCTTTTTATGACTCCCTTTAGGGCCACCTTTGGAGGTGGGGAGTCACCCATCTTTATCACCACCACCATATTGGAGTCATTTAGGTGTGGCAATTTACTCTTGTTATATTTGAGACTCTATTTGAAAAATATTGTAGTCTTATTGTTGTTGAATGATTAAGATTAGGATTATAAGAAATAATGACGTGTTCTTAGTAAACTGAAAATAAACATTTTTATGGAATAAAAATATTGGAAAATATGATTGTATTATGTTTTCGAGTAAAACTGAAAATAAACATGTTTATGGAATAAAAATGTTGGAAATCTGTCAATCCTTACTATGTCTGGACCTGGTAAGTTTCCCCGTGTTGAGTCAAATTAAGCCGCAGGCTCCACTCCTGGTGGTGCCCTTCCGTCAATTCCTTTAAGTTTCAGCCTTGCGACCATACTCCCCCCGGAACCCAAAAACTTTGATTTCTCATAAGGTGCCAGTGGAGTCCTAAAAGCAACATCCACTGATCCCTGGTCGGCATCGTTTATGGTTGAGACTAGGACGGTATCTGATCGTCTTCGAGCCCCCAACTTTCGTTCTTGATTAATGAAAACATCCTTGGCAAATTCTTTCGCAGTTGTTCGTCTTTCATAAATCCAAGAATTTCACCTCTGACTATGAAATATGAATGCCCCCGACTGTCCCTGTTAATCATTACTCCGATCCCGAAGGCCAACGTAATAGGACCGAAATCCTATGATGTTATCCCATGCTAATGTATCCAGAGCGTAGGCTTGCTTTGAGCACTCTAATTATGATTGTATGTGTTTTCTAGTAAAACTGAAAATAGACATTTTTATGGAATAAAAATGTACGAAAAAATATTGTGTGTATTGCTAGTAAAAAGAAGTAATGAACATTTTTATGGAATAAAATTGTGTAGTAAATTATTGTTTTTGTTTATTTCTAGTAAAAAGATATATTGAACATTTTTATGGAATAAAAATGTGAGAAAATGATATTTTTGCGTACTTCTAAAAAGAAATAATGAACATTTTTGGGGAATAAAAATATGAGAAAATGATATTTTTGTGTATTTCTAGTAAAAAGAAATAATGGATATTTTGTGGGAATAAGGGACTTAGAGGAGAAGAACGCAGCTTGAACTTAACTCGATAGAGGAGTAAGAATGGTTGATCTAGGAGGTCAAGGGAGAGAAAACGATGGCCAGAGGAGTTTGAAAGAGATGATAGAGGAAAAGAACACAGCTTGAACTGCTAAAAATGGTGGAAAAAAATACAGGCGTTGCTGTCGCTAGAAGGAAATGAGAACGACAGGAGAGAAGAGAGAACAACGGTCTTAAAAGAAAACCTAATCTCGCAAGAAGTCGTTCGAACTTGAACGACATGTTCGCGCGACAAGAGATGTCCTTCGAACGAGAAATTAAAATTTCCAGAAATACCCCAAAAACATTCAGAATTTGCCCAGTGAATAAATTACCCCCAAACAGTACCTGGAACACAAAAACAGACGCGAAATAGAAAACAGTGTAAAAAGTGACAAATGGGAATTACATGATAACATGGTCCGAATGTGCTCAATTATGAAAGTGGATTTATTGGGAGTGAATTACAACAATTGAGCCATCATTTCAATACGTCGAATCGATCAAAGAGTTCTTATTGATAGCAAGGAATCATCAAACTTTATTAAAGCCATGTGTGACAAAATACGAGTGAGTTTGATGAACTAAACTTAATCAACATGCATACAAGTCCGGATTGTTGACGATTCTACAAACAATAGCATCATGATACGATGTTTCAACATGTGATTCGTGGTGCAAACCCGTTTACATTAATTTCCAACCAAACTCCCTCAATATATGAATTTTTCGAGATCTTTAGAAATATCTATCAATCTCTACTTAGAGAAAGTCCTATTGGCCCCAATTATGGCATTTATTTCTTTGTGTTGCCTTGATTTTCTTTTGGTCTCTTTTAAACGGTGGCTTTCACGACGAGTCAATTATACACTCTCGCAGCCCTTTCCCGTGAACACTCAAAATATTTTCAATACCAATTCTCACGAAAAACGGTTCTTATAAGCACACCTCTATAATACCCCGTATTTTTGTGATATTTATTTATGGGATTAATTGAATTAAATCTGAATTGATTGAGAATTAATTCGGATAAAATACTAACGAGATGTGAGTTGGTATTTGATTATAATATGTATATATGGCAATATATGAACATTGAAACTATTGAAATTGTCACGAGATTGAAATACGACAATTTGGGAAATTTTGTTGGGACGCGCGTGACAGTCGCGTCAGGAATATAATTATTTGAATTAAAAAGTGAATTTTATTTTTATCACCCGTATGGTCATTTTGAGTGCGCCAACGAATCCGGAAGGGTCGAAATAGTCAGAAAACACTAGCCGGGGGTTTAGTTTGGGTCCCGGGGCATTTTTAGGCCATACCGGTAACCCAAAAGGGTAGTTTGGTAATTTCGGAAATTGGGTAATTATAACCCACGAAAATTAGAGTTAAAGCTATGACTTAGTCTTAACCCACTAAACCATTTCCAACCCCAATCTAGGTAGTGGGCTATGGGAGAAGTTTAGAAACCTTAAACTTGCCAAAAACCAACCCCACCTCCATTGTCATCTTGGGAAGAACTTGTAGAGAGAGAGAGAAAGAGGAGAATTCTGCGGAGAGAGAGAGAGAGGAATTCAACCATCTTCATTCAACAACAAATCTGAAGAACGATTAAGGCAAGTGGTTTAATTACAATTGATTCAATGCTATGATTTTCCATGTTTAGGGTAATTATCAAATTTATCTTGGAAGATTGATTAGACCCATGAATTTGAGGATTTAAAACTATGAATTATGTTAGGAATTGCATGTAGACATGTTCTGGATGAATTATGAATTCAAATTATAACCCTTGATGATCTAAAAACGTATTTAAGAAGAGATTTATCAATGTTCTTGAAAGAAATAGAAAACTGGGATTTTTGATGAAGTTTTTATCCAAATAAAGCCCTTAGTTGATGAATTATTGGTTTTAAAACGTTAACAATGTTGTAGGATGGTTGTATGATGATATTATAACGATAGATTAGAGTTTCATGCATTATAATGGTGTTTTGAGATGATTTGAAAACTGCAAAACGAAGCAGTCCGTAGCCTACCTGGTGCGTTCGATCGATCGACATTCATCAGTCGATCGATTGACCACCATCGATCGATCGAAGGTCAAGGTCGATCGATCGACCTTCCCAGAAAGAGTAAAATTTTTCCTAGTTAAATTTTAATGGTGTTAAACCTTAGAAATTATTATTGGAGACTTTATGGATATACTTAGACTTAAGGAAGACCAGTAGGTATGGTTATAAAATTTGGACCTTAATTAGGATTCAAATTGAGGAATTATTCTAAAATCTAATGAAATCCGACGAGTGGGATAATGTTAGAGTTAAAAGAGTAGATTTGAATAATTTGGTGAGATGAAGTTTAGGGCAGAGGTAAGGACCTTAAGCATAATGATGTTATATGTGGGAATAGTAGGAAACTTAATAGTCCCTTTGAGATAGGTTTTAAGTACAAGAAACTACGACGTGAGATGTGTCGACAGTCTACATTTTATATTATCGGAAGACCTAAAATGTATAAAATTGGAATAATGGTATAAGGATGTAGAATGTACCTTTATTAATAATGAGATATCTAAGATGTGTGAATGCTTAGTATATGATTTTTGTGTATGACATACCTACCATACTTGCTATCATGGGAGGTTTACGTTCGCTTAGGGCCATCTAATCCTTGTGTGCCCGGATTTAGTTTGGTAACTAGAGGACATATTTCAAGGGAATGACTTAATTGTGAGTTATTAAGTCAGCTGACTATGGAGCGTAGGTATGTACGTGACCCATGGATATGTTGAATTATGTTCGCCTCCATTTTTGTGTGTTGTGATTATTCTAACAATTCCTGAGAGATTCGGAATTTGTAATCCTTATGTACGTGATGTACCGGGATGGATAGCAGAGTATGTGTGCACCGCAGCTTAGCCTCGGGGTGGTTATATTGTATAATTATGATGTGTAAAAAAATACGGTTCAATGAAAAGGAATTTGTTATGTTTAACTTGCGAGAATAATTTATAGCGACTCTTTGAGAAGTAAAAAAGGGATAACATGCCGAGAATTGTAATGTTAACAATTGAGAATCCGAGTTTAAGTAAAGCTATCTATTCAAGTAATAACATTGGGAATTCATATTGTGAATCGAGTAGTTGGGTTTGAACTTATGACGGTTTAGTTAGATATAAATAACACATGAATGGGTATAGGAACGTTAGGAGTGCACAGTTAGACGAGAGGTGAGTATTTCATGTGAGAGCACGTCCTAACATGTATCTTGCATTCATTGTTTTAAATGTTATTAAAGCACTTGCTGGTTTTAAAATATTCTCCACTTTCGGGCTCTGACCCGTTTGCTTTCAAAACTATTTTCCTTGTAAAAACCTTTTAGGTGCCCAGCCACAAGGACACCATGCATAGTATTTCCAGTCAGGTGACGAGCTGTAGCTGTTGTGGAAGTTACAGGGCCTTGCTAGTAGACGCTTCATTTGCCTTGACTCTATATTCAGATTTCGTTAGTTGTAGGGCATGTCACCCAATTCTTTTAGAGACATTTCATTTTATATTTCAGTTATTCAGACTTTGGCTTGTAATTAATTCAGGATGCAGACTTGTTTTATTTCTTTTCATATTGGGATTGTTGTGAGGAGTATTTCCTCTAGACTCATCTTTATTTGTTGATTCACTATAGTTGGACTTTATCGTGAATGGTTGTGTTACATTTTTATATTTCATTTATTGCATGTTAATCAGTTTTAATTTAAAATTTGACAACTCACTTTTTAAATACTAGGTGGTTAGTAATCATTAAAAAATATTTTCGATAGTGATGCTATTAACTGGACCAACTTGGCATTTTGTATTGATTTAATAAAGGAGTAGCTACCCGGTATTTAATTAGTCGGGGTGTCACAACCTCCTCCTTAAGTTTACTTATGCATAGATGACCAAATTGAGATAAGAACGTCTCACAAAACTCAAATATGCAAGAGAAGTCAAACATTCAAATAAACTCGTGCTTGTGTGCAAGGATGGCATATAAGAAAAGTCGAGTCAAAATGCATATCAATATCGAAACAACCCCATAGTGCAAAGGTTAAGATCATTCTAGGCATCAATAATAATGACCAAAAGTCCTATTCACGTGAATAATGAAAGAAGGGGGGAATCAAGCACACTAATATCCCATATAAATCATGTAACCTCACGACTCAAAAATCAAAAATCTTTTTGTATTTTCAAAACTTTTTATAAACAGCAAAATCTTTTTGTATTTTTCGAAAGGACTCAAATAAATAACAAAAACAAGAAACATGCCATAACACTAGCCAAATATAAAGCAAGATGTAAATACTAGTGTATGACAAATCAACGAACAACCTCAATCGAAAAAAGAGAGATGAGGAGAACTACGAGCAATGATGTGAGAATCACAGAGTTTTATACCTAACGCTTCTAAATCTGACTTTCTAACCCAAGTAGGTGTGAACCGACGAGTAGGGGCATTTGGAACCGGAATGGCTCAAGATTTTCTTGGAGCATTCTTAAGATCGTAGAAAAACCGTCTAAGATTACCTCTCCTACTGCAATGAGTGCAAGTGTAGATACGGTGAGGAGCATGTCCTATAGGCCGATTATGCCTCACGTTCCTAGGTCGTACTCTCCTAAAGTTCCTAGGAACCTCTCTTGTTGGCATGGTTTTGGCTTTGGGAGCAGGTGCGACATGATTATTAAAGCCAATACCTCTCCTATTATCTTTGATTTCGACGGTGCCTAAGATTTTGTCTAACTTTTCAGACCTTGCATCCAAATCAAACTTAACTTTACTCAAATCTCTCGGTCTTTCTTCAAGTTCACTTATCCTTGGCTCAAGTAAACGCGTAGAATTTTCAAACTTCAGGATTTCCTTTTTCATAGTATCCATCAATCCCGGAAGACTATCTCTCTCACCCTCGACATATTCTAGCTTCTCTCAAAATTTCTTTTCTTGTGCCCAAAGAACCTCAATTAAGGAATTGGAATTATTTATTTCTATGGAACGTTATTTCAACATAGCTCCTAGTTTCATGTTTGCTTTCTTTGTTTTTAAAGTTTCTTCATACTATTATTTGAAAGCATTTTGCAAATCTCTCTCGTCTTCGCTCTCATCCTCACTCACCTCCTCCTCACTCTCAGGAGTATCAACATCAGTGGATGCAGAAGAATCATGCAAAGGTAAGTATTTATCACTTTCATGACTAACCACAAAGGTGGAAAGATCATTCTTACTAGCAAAAAGGTTTTCTTCTTCTGGGTCACTATAAGTAAGGGTAGAAACGCTATTTATTGGTTTATTAAAATTCTCCCTAATTTTAGTGGGACACTCATCTATCCTGTGACCAAAACCTTCGCAACAAAGACACTTTTCACAATCACCTTTATTGGCCAGTTTTTTAAGAGCATTTTTCATGTGTGATTTCCAATTAGATGATTCAAACAGGTGAATTCTAAAATCATCAAAACCACCGAAAGGCATACCTAAAGACACGGGATCACAAACACAATAAAATAGTGCAACAAGCTCTGATACCAATTTGAAATGGCCCTTTAGTGTACTTTAGGTAAAAAACAACTTTGTTCCAATTTTAGCTTATTAAATCCTAAACAGGCATCTATGTGATTAAATTCATTTGCTGAATAAAGCATGTGGTAAACGAAACAATTTCAAGAAAAATCCCCGAAGGGCAAAAACTTTTTATTTCACTATAATTTGTAAGATAACGGCTGACACAGATTATAATGAAATAAGTGCAACATACGAAATACCCACAGGTGTCGGTTTCGATGTCTCGGCTGGAACTTTCCCTTTCAAGGAGGGGAGCAGTGAAGAAGAAGATGGCTCTTCCACAAGATACTTCGTAAGGTCTCCTTCTAAAATTGCACGCAGCTTTTCGGTAGTAGAGTTCTCCTCACAAAGTGCAACACGGTGTAGTGAATGGATTATCTTCCGGTAAACACGTTCAAGATCACTTAACTTTGGAGTTGAATAATACGATCTTGAATAAACACCGAAAGATGAAAAACTTGTATGGGAATAAGTTTTCGAAACTATTCTGCCTTCAGAAACGTTTGTAGATACGTTTTATTTATAACTGAGCTGCACAAAGTCCAAGAAAATGAAAACACAAAAATCGAGACGGCAAGTCGTTCGAGCGAGATGAGATCTCGTTCGCGTGACATGTCAGTGTCGTTTGAACGATTCTCAATCTCGTTCGAGCGAGATACAGTAATAATAATATTTTTCCTTTTTAATTTAATCCTTGAATTTTCTTTAAACTATTTGCAACTCAGAAATGTTTTTAAAACAAAAAAAGATTTAATTCCCAATCATGTAAACCACCCAGTATTTAATCAATATACATATTACCCAACTACTCACAAGTATTCATACATGAGTGATCTTAAACATATGCAACATGTCTTGACTTATAATCTTCTTGAAAGCTTTGATTGCACATTCTTGGACTTGAACTTTGTCGTAGACTTTAAATAAACTCCATAGATAACTAGCCTAGACTTAATTTATTTTGTCGGGAATTAAGCCAATTAAAACAAATGAAAATGCTAAGAATTATGTTCTTACAAATCTCCCCCTTTGGCTATTTCGGGACAAAACTAAACAGAACTATATGCCATAAACAAATACATGTCCTATCCCAAAACACATAAATATAAAAGTACAGGACATAGTGAGACTGAATAAACGGTAGGCATTTGAATCTGTCTCTAAATGACAATCATCTGAATCTGTCTCTGTATGTGATGTATCAATGAATATCTGAATCTCTGAAAATAATACCTACACACACACGACACAACCAAATACCCAAGTGAAGTATGGAGGAAATAAACTAATATAAAATCATAATAAATACTCCCCCTACATCACATATCTCTCCCCCTTTTTGCATGGAATAGACAAAAGGTGGGACAAACACACCATATCTATCAATAAAATATGAGAATGAATCAGCATATCTAGATAATCAATAGCAATATGACAATGGGTAGCAAAAGATAACAGAAATATAATAATAATGCGAGAATCACAAAAACTGCAAAAGTAGTCTGTACATCCATGTCATCAAAACCAAGATAGATACAACTGATCGAAAGAGTACATCATATCAGAGAGAATACAAAATACATCACGAGTACGGATGTCTCAGATACAATAACATAAATACAACTAAGCATCAGCAGAATCATCATCATCATTAGCAGCAGTGTATGTGGAAAAAATATAACCAAGTCCAGATGAACAGGCGCCTCTCTGCTCCTCTCTCTGTCGCATCTCATCAAAAAATGATGTCATCCTGGACTCATCACGAACATGTGCTTCGGCCTCAGCATTAAATCTATCCATGAATGAATCATACATCCTGGACTGGGCAGCTACATGTGCCTGTAAAGAAGAAACCTCCTCCTCAATAGGACATGTAGGTGCAGGTGTGGGGTGGTGGTGGCGGTGTAGACGTACTCGGACCAGGGTGATCAGATGCCTGACACGGATCAGGGAAGACTCCCTCTGGGGGTGGAGCACTCGCTGTCACTACCTGTGGCAAATGACTCTCAGAATGAGTGAAAGTATTATGATTAATAATACCAGGCGCAGGGAGACGCAGATCACCCTCCAAAACAGGGACACTAGTAGTAGTGGAAATGAGAATCCCATATGGAAGAGCAGGACGAACAGGGATGGAACCATAGACAGTGACAATAAATATGACTCGAAGCATGACGGTCGGAAGATTGATATCCCACCTCTGAGAAACATGGTACATAATGTAAATCACTACACCAAAATGGGCAAATTGTCACCTTTCAGCCGGCCAGCCTTGTCAAGGTCATTGACCGTGACAAAAAAACACGCGTTTTATGTCACGGTCATTGACCTTGACACGACCGTGACAACAAATTGTCACGGCCATTGACCGTGACAAGCCCGTGACAATTCAATTTGTCACGGTCGTGTCACGGTCAATGACCGTGACAATTCGTGTCACGGTCAAAGACCTTGACACGACCGTGACAACTTTTCCAGCAAAATAACTTTCCCCCTTCTTTTTTCCCTCCCACCGTTCCCTCCCTCTCTCTCTCTCTCTCTCTCTCTCGACTCGACGCTGCTCTCTCTCTCTCTCTCTCTCTCTCAGGTCCAATTTCTCTCTCTCTCTCTCTCTTCCATTTATATATATATTTGTTTGTATATTTATGTGTGTATGTGTATATATATATGTGTGTGTGTATGTGTGTGCGTGTGTGGGGGGTGGGGCGGGATGGGGCAGGGTGGGGGAGGGGGTGGTGGAGGAGGGCAGGGGGTGGGGCGGGGTGGGGCAGGGTGCGGTGGAGGGGGCAGGGGGTGGGGTGGGGTGGGGTGCAGTGTGTGTGTGTGTGTGTGGTGGTGTGTTTTGGGGGAGGGGGGGAGAGGGTGGTGGAGGGGGGCAGGGGGTGGGGTAGAGTGGTGTGTGTGTGTGTGTGTGGTGGTGTGTGGTGGGGGAAGGGGTGGTGGAGGGGGGCAGGGGGAGGGGGTGGGGTGGGGTGGGGTGGGTGTGTTTTGGGGGAGGGGGGAGGGGGTGGTGGAGGGGGGCAGGGGGTGGGGTAGAGTGGTGTGTGTGTGTGTGTGTGTGTGGTGGTGTGTGGTGGGGGAGGGGGTGGTGGAGGGGGGCAGGGGGAGGGGGTGGGGTGGGGTGGGGTGTGTGTGTGTGTGTGTGTGTGTGGTGGTGTGTGGTGGGGGTGGGGCGGGATGGGGCAGGGTGGGGGAGGGGGTAGTGGAGGGGGGGAGGGGGGTGGGGTGGGCACACCTACGCACACACGCACACCTACGCCACACACACACGCACACCTACGCCCCTACGCACACACGCACACCTACGCACACACGCACACCTACGCCACACACACACGCACACCTACGCACCTACGGACACACACACACCCCACCCCACCCCACCCCCTGCCCCCCTCCACCACCCCCTCCCCCATCATTGTGTGAATAGGTATGAGATCATAATTTGGAGGAATTCACATCCAAGAAATAATTTGGATTCCCTTTAGGGTCTTATGTCTTGAATTAATCTGAGGGGGTGGGGGTGGGGGCGGGGGTGGGTGGGGTTTTGAATATTATTTACATTCAAAATAAATAATTGATAATAGTTGGATAATAATTGGATAATAATTGTTTTTATACCTATAGAACAGCTTAGATAGTGTGTGTGTGTGTGTGTATGTGGTCAATACATGAATTTCTTTTTGTATTTGAATTATCCCATGAATTTATTTTTGTATTTGAATTATCCCATGAATTTATTTGTGTATTTGAATTAACCCATTATATGAAACATACTTGAAATTAAATATAGTGCGCATAGATACTAGCATTCTAGTTCTTATGCGTACGCATTCAATAACCCTTAGACCCGTTCGAGAGTCATTACCCCTGTAATGAGATCTCTCGAATTGTCCCGTTTGGACAGTTTGAGACTGTATAATTTTTGTATAATATTCTTATTGGCTTAAAGTTGTTACTTTTGGAGGAAGTTCTGCAGTCGTATCTTAATGTTCTCTGGGTACATACTAGATTGACAAGTGTGACTGTTATTTTAATTGACCAATTGAAATAACACTCACACCTGCCAATCTACGTCGTGTACTTGGAGAACTAAGGGGATATGCTGTCGAATTTTTTCCAAATCGTAACAATGTGCATGAGCTGTTAAGTATATTACAGAAAAATGCATTCTTGAATGGGATAGGACCACATACCCTTTAATAGGATAATTAAATGATGGGATAATTAAAAAAAACATACTATAAATCTAAGTTTTGTTTACCTTTAATAGGTGTTTAGTTGTGGTAGCTGTGATGGGATATCCGAAATACAAAGAGTGGATGGGTGAGACTAATAGAATGGGGGATGTGTTTCGCAGAGGTGCTAACGAATTTGTGAAATATGCAAAGAGATGTCGTAATGATGAAGAGTTTCCGTGTCCGTGTGCTAGGTGTAAGAATGGTAAGGTGTTTGAGTGGAAAACAGTTGAACTACATTTGTTAAGATCGGGTATGCAAGATAGTTATCGATTTTGGAGTTTTCACGGTGAATTGAAAGTTCCTTTTGTCCCTGACCAACCTTCACAACATCCTTCAACAAGTAGAATAGATGAAGAAGGGGACGACGTAGATCATAATATGTTAGAGGATTTAGTTGATGATGCGTACGGAGTTTATGAAGCTGAGGAGAATGAGGTTACTGATGATGTAGAAGATTCAAGTGCTCGTGAAGATAACACGATAAAACTTGACGATGACTACCAAAGTTTAAAATTTAAGGCGACCCAACCGTTATACTCTGGCTGTGAGAAAGATCAAACAACTTTACATGCCATGGTTGGTTTGCACAGTTTGAAGACGCAGTACGGTTTGTCTGGCAATAGCGTGACGGGAATTCTGAAATGCACGAAAAGACCTTAAAACGTTAAAACTTAAACCACAACTATGGTTGAAAGAAGATAGTAGGGGAAGGACAATAATTCCCCCTGGTGCGTTTACTTTGACGAGTGAGGAAAGGAAGGTGCTTCTAGACACAATATATAGTTTGAAGGGCCCATCTACTTTTTCGTCCAACTTGCAAAGGATTGTGAATTATGCTACTCATGATTTACATAAGTGTAAGTCCCACGATTGGCATGTGATCATGCAATTGGTTCCTCTATTGTTTAAGCACTGTTTCTCCAAGCACAAGGATTTGCGTAGGGCTATTATGCAAATTAGTATTACCTTCTCCCTCTTGTGTGAGAAGGTAGTGAATCGAGAACACATAGTGGCCGCAAAATTGGCTGTGAACGAAGCGATTTGTGTATTGGAGAAGTACTTTCCCCCAACATTCTTTAACATAAGTGTTCACTTGTTGGTACACCTATGCGACGAGGCACTTCTTTGTGGTCCAGTTAGATATCGGTGGATGTATCCGTTTGAAAGATTGATGAAAGTTTTTAAAGATTACGTCAAGAATACGCGATACATTGCAGGATCAATTGCAGAGGAATACATCACCGTGGAGTCATCAATATATACTCGGGAATATATGACTGACTCTACCAGCGTTGATGACACTGATGAATTCCTCGATGATGGTGGTAATGTGATGGGAAAACGAGTGAAATTAACGAGTTTGCAACATGAACAAGTAGCTCGTTATCTATTTGACACACATGAAGATGTCGAAGAATGGAAAAAGTAAGTTTCGAATATTATAATGTTTAACATTATTTTAGATTATTTTATACATGATTAATTTTGTAATATGCAGTAAATATGAAGCCCGTGAGAACAATAAAAGACGAAAAACAGTAATACAATCAGACAGCGAATTTAGGCTATGGTTGACACAAGAGGTAATTACAATGAAAACAGTCGTTATATAACGTTACATTACACTCATATTTTACAACTAATATAATTAATTTATCTATATTCTCAGCTCCTAAAGATGGGTGATGCGACATCAAGGCTTGCTCGTCTAGCCACTGGACCCTTGTTCGTGGCACAAGAGTACAAAAAATATCGATTGAACGGTTACATTTTCGGCGCTAAAGTGTACGAGGAAAGTACAAATGTACAGAACTCGGGTATTTCATACAAGGCTCTTACTTTCTTTCGAGCAAGCGCAAAAGATAAAAACCTCGTTGAAGCTGAAATGACTTACTATGGTGTAATTCAAAATATATTTGAATTGGATTATATAAGCTTCAAAGAGGTTGTATTTTACTGTGAATGGGTAAGAGTTGAGGATAAAAATGCTTCTAAAGTTGATCCTGTCACCAATTTGATCATGGTTGACTTGTCCAAGTTGAAGAGCAACGACCACGTGAGCGATGAGCCGTTTGTTTGTGCATTTCGAAAGGTTAAGCAAGTGTTTTACTCGGAGTATATCAACAACGAGCCGTGGTCAATTGTCCAACACGCGCCAAGGCGTCTAAATAGTAGTGTGGATGACTTGGCTGCTCCTACCGAATATCAATCCATTTTTGATGATAACCCGAATTTGAAACAATTTTTCAATTTGTAATAATTATTTCAATTTGTACCGAAACATCCATTTTTAATGCTTTTACTTGATCTGCACTTTATCATTTTCACTCTTGTGTAGTGTGCGTGTGTGGAGAGGAGATTAATACATAAATATTCCAACTACATCTAAGTTTTGTTTATACTAATCCATGAATATACGCTTCTTACCTTTAATAGGTGATTAGTACATAGTTATTTGGGGTGTCCTATTTGTGGAGAGGAGACTGAATCTCTTCGTCTATCCGAACACTAAGAAATACCATAATCCTATGGAGCGATGCTCTGCAAATTCCTCCCAACCGTTACGTAGCCAAACATCACCGGTTGAAGTTGTCAATTCCACTTTCCATACCCCACCACTTTCCATACCCCATTCAAAGGTGGAGTTGACAACTTCAACTGCTGATTTTTGGCTACACAACGGTTGGAAGGAATTTGCAACGCATACCTCCATAGGATTATGGTATTTCTTAGTGTTTAGATATGAAGAGAATTATAATTGACACGATTGCCCGGGGTACATTAGTTGGAAGGAGGTGCCATATGAGCTCAAGTTAGCTGTTTGAGTGACAATACAGGTAATGTATTTATATTTATATGTCAATTTCGATTTCGATTTCAATTACAATTTATATTTATCTATATTTGAGGGGCGGATACTAATTTTACTTTATTTCAATTCAGGGGACAGGGAGTGGCCCTAAGGGTAGGCCACATATGCTCTACTTATGTGCCTACTCGGACGAGAAGGGAAGGATAAGGAGGTGTTCCCGAGCGTCGCGGTACAAAATCTCTTTTCCATGCAAATAGTTTGTAGATTTGAGATAAAATGATGGTGATGTTGTTTCTTTTTAAATAGTTTCTTATTTGAATATATATTTGCATTATCTTTAGTTTGTTCGGATATATGATGTGTGGAACAGGTACAACGTTGCTATAACAGATACAAATATACTGCTGGGCAGTGGCAGTGGCCATACTGCCCAGCAGTTTTTTTTTAATTCTGCCCAGAATTGTCACGGTCATTGACCGTGACAATTTTTCTTACAAGGGGTCACGGCTTTGTCACGGTCATTGACCGTGACAAAACGTGTCAAGGTCAATGACCGTGACACGACCGTGACACAAAACGCGAGTTTTATGTCAAGGTCATTGACCGTGACACGACCGTGACAAAAAAAGTTGTCTCGCCTCGAAATGTCACGGTCATTGACCTTGACAAGGTGAATTTGTCAAGGTCAATGACCTTGACAAATGGGCAGATTTGGTGTAGTGAATAATGTCCGACCCAATCTGTGTATGATTTATCCGAGGATAAATGGATGATGATACAAACCTATTTAGTACACGAAAGGCAGGGTAAAGCTAGCGATGATACATCGTAGAACCTGCTAGAGGGATCTCCCAAAAATAGTGCCGCAAAATATCATCATACGTAGGTCCATCGTCGGTATAACGAGGGAACAAAACATCTGGGACACGAGGAAGGTGAAAAAAAGATGCTATGAGATCTGCAGTGATGAGAACAGGAACACCAAGTACAGTAGAAAATATCCCCTCGGTGTGTGGAAGAGCACGGAAGAAAAACTCTCGAACAATGTCCGGATAAACAACCCCACGAACCTCAAACATATAATCCCAACCTCTAGCAGATAACCAACGAGGAATACCTAACTCAGGAGACTCAGCATAATGAAACACCCTCTCTGAAACAACTGACCGATTGTGGAGACCTAATGAGCAGTAGTGATCATACTCAGCATGAGTGGCCCACCTCACAGGAGAGTATGGGGGCTAAATAGCCTGAACTCTCTGAGATCGAGCAGAGGGTGGTGCCTCATCAAGTCTCCCGGAAGGGGCACCACAGCGTCCAGGTGGCATGACCAGAATGTGCAGTGTGTGATGTGAAAAAAATACCGTCGCGGAGGAACATATGCACACCTAAGAACCTATATCCGTACAATCTTCCAACCGAATCACCACGAACACCACAATCAGTAATAGAAACAAGATTTTTTCTCAAAAAAAATTAAGAATTAACATTGTTACCTCAAAACCACCAAAAAAAGGGAACAATACGACGGAGAAGTGATGCAGGAGAAGTGTTGAAATCGAAATCGCCGGAGAACCACTCTCCAAAAAAGAAAACCCCAGAGAACCGTGCAACCGACGAGAATCAACTGCCTGAACAACTGTCTGAACAACCCCTTAGCTTATATAGGAGTAATAATGGCTGATCTAGGAGCACAAGGGAGAGAAAATGACAACCAAAGGAGTTTTAAAGAGATGATAGAGGAGAAGAACGCAGCTTAAACTGCTGAAAATGGAGGAAAAAAACGTAGGCGCTGCTGTCTCTAGAAGGAAATGAGAACGACAGGAGAGAAGAGAGAACGACGGTCTTAAAAGAAAACCTAATCTCGTGAGAATTCGTTCTAACGACTTAAGGATATCGCTCGAACGAGTTAGGAAGTCGCTTGAACGACATGTTCGCACGACATGAGATATCGTTCGAACGAGAAATTAAAATTTCCATAAATACCCCAAAAATATTCAGAATTTGCCCAGTGAAAAAATTACCCAAAACAGTACCTAGAACACAAAAACAGACTGCAAAATAGAAAAATAGTGTAAAAAGCGACAAATGGGAATTACATGATAACAAGGTCCTAATGTGCTCAATTATGAAAGTGGATTGATTGGGATTGAATTACAATAATTGAGCCATCATTTCAATACGTCGAATCGATCAAAGAGTTCTTATTGATAGTAAGGAATCATCAAACTTTATCAAAGCCATGTGTGACCAAATAAGAGTGAGTTTGATGAACTAAACTTAATCAACTTGCATACAAGTCCAGATTGTTGACGATTCTACAAATAATAGCGTCATGATACGATGTTTCAACATAGGATTCGTGGTGCAAACCCGTTTACATTAATTTCCAACCAAACTCCCTCAATATATGAATTTTTCAAGATCTTTAGAAATATCTATCAATCTCTACTTAAAGAAAGTCCTATTGGCCCGAATTATGGCATTTATTTCTTTTTGTTTCTTTGATTTTCTTTTGGGCTCTTTTAAACGGTGGCTTTCACGACGAGTCAATTATACACTCTCACAGCCCTTTCCCGTGAATAATTAAAATATTTTCAATACCAATTCTCACGAAAAACGGTTCTTAAAAGCACACCTCCTCCTTAAGTTTACTTACGCATAGATGACAAAATTGAGATAAGAACGTCTCACCAAACTCAAATATGAAAGAGAAGTCAAACATTTATATAAACTCATGCTTGTGTGCAAGGATGGCATATAAGAAAAGTCGAGTCAAAATGCATATCAATATCGAAACAACCCCATAGTGAAAAGGTTAAGATCCTTCTAGGCATCAATAATAATGACCAAAAGTCCTAGTCACATGAATAATGAAAGAAGGGGGGAATCAAGCACACTAATATCCCATATCAATCATGTAACCTCACGACTCAAAAATCAAAAATCTTTTTGTATTTTCAAAACTTTTTATAAAAAGAAAAATCTTTTTGTATTTTTCGAAAAGACTCAAATAAATAACAAAAACAAGAAACATTCCATAACACTAGCCAAATATAAAGCAAGATGTAAATACTAGTGTATGACAAACCAACGAACAATCTCAATCGAAAGAAGAGAGATGAAGAGAACTACGAGCAATGATGCGAGAATCACAGAGTTTTATACCTAACACGTCTAAATCTGACTTTCTAACCCAAGTAGGTGTGAACCGACGAGTAGGGGCATTTGGAATCGGAATGGCTCTAGACTTTCTTGGAGCGTTCTTAAGATCGTAGCAAAACCGTCTAAGATGACCTCTCCTACCGCAATGAGTGCAAGTGTAGATACGGTGAGGAGCATGTCCTATAGGCCGATTATGCCTCACGTTCCTCGGTGGCACTCTCCAAAAGTTCCTAGGAACCTCTCTTGTTGGCATGGTTTTGTCTTTGGGATCATTGCGACATGATTATTAAAGCCAATACCTCTCTGATTATCTTTAATTTCGACGGTGCCTGAGATTTTGTCTAACTTTTCAGACCTAGACTCCAAATCAAACTTAACTTTACTCAAATCTCTCAGTCTTTCTTCAAGTGCACTTATCCTTGACTCAAGTAAACTCGTAGAATTTCCAAACTTCAGGATTTCCTTTTTCATAGTCTCCATCAATCCCTGAAGACTATCTCTCTCACCCTCGACATATTCTAGCTTCTCTCGAATTTTCTTTTCTTGTTCCCTAAGATCCTCAATTAAGGAATTGGAATTATTTATTTCTATGGAACGTTCTTTCAACATAGCTCCTAGTTTCACATTTGCTTTCTTTGTTTTTAAAGTTTCTTCATAAAATTCTTTGAAAGCAGTTTGCAAATCTCTCTCATCTTCGCTCTCATCCTCACTCACCTCGTCCTCACTCTCAGGAGTATCAACATCAGTGGATGTGGAAGAATCATGCAAAGGTAAGTCTTTATCACTTTCATGACTAACCACAAAGGTGGAAAGATCACGCTTACTAGCAAAAAGGTTTTCTTCTTCTGGTCACTATCACTAAGGGTAGAAACTCTATTTATTGGTTTATTAAAATTCTTCCTAAGTTTAGTGGGACACTCATCTATCCTGTGACCAAAACCTTCACAACAAAGACACTTTTCACAATCACCTTTATTGGCCAGTTTTTTAAGAGCAGTTTTAATGTGTGATTTACAATTAGATGATTCAAACAAGTGAATTCTAAAATCATCAAAACCACCGAAAGGCATACCTAAAGACACGGGATCACAAACACAATAAAATAGTGCAACAAGCTCTGATACCAATTTGAAATGGCCCTTTAGTGTACTTTAGGTAAAAAACAACTTTGTTCCAATTTTAGCTTCTTAAATCCTAAACATGCATCTAAGTGATTAAATTCATTTACTGAATAAAGCATGCGGTAAACGAAACAATTTCAGGACAAATCCCCGAAGGGAAAAACCTTTTTAGTTCATTATAATTTGTAAGATAACGGCTGACACGGATTACATTGAAATAAGTGCAATATACGAAACACCCGCATGTGTTGGTTTCGATATCTCGACTGGAACTTTCCCTTTCCAGGAGGGCAGCAGTGAAGAAGAAGACGGCTCCTCTACAAGATACTTCGTAAGGTCTCCTTCTATAATGGCACGCAGCTTTTCAGTTGTAGAGTTCTCCTCACAAAGTGAAACACAGTGTAGTGAATGGATTATCTTCCGATAAACACGTTCAAGATCACTTAACTTTGGAGTTGAATAATACGATCTTAAATAAACACCGAAAGATGAAAAGCTTGTATGGGAATAAGTTTTTGAAACTGTTCTGCCTTCAAAAACGTTTGCAGATACGTTTTATTTATAAATGAGATGCACAGAGTCCAAGAAAATGAAAACATGAAAATCGAGGCGGCAGGTCGTTCGAGCGAGATGAGATCTCGTTCACGCGACATGTCAATGTCGTTTGAACGATTCTCAATCTCGTTCGAGCGAGATACAGTAATAATAATATTTTTCCTTTTTAATTTAATCCTCGAATTTTCTTTAAACTATTTGCCACTCAGAAATGTTTTTAAAGCAGAAAAAGATTTAATTCCCAATCATTTAAATCACCCATTATTTAATCAATATACATATTACCCAACTACTCACAAGTATTCATTCCTGAGTGATCTTAAACATATGCAACATGTCTTGACTTTTAATCTTCTTGAAAGATTTGATTGCACATTCTTGGACTTGAACTTTGTCGTAGGCCTTAAATAAACTCCATAGATAACTAGCCTAGACTTAATTTATTTTGTCTGAAATTAAGACAATTAAAACAAAGAATATGCTAAGAATTATGTTCATATAACGCCCAAACTTGAATGATTGTAATAAACATTCCGGCAAAGGTGAAATCGACAAGTAAATGCATAAATCTACTAATGTCCTTAAGATAAGGTAAAAGTGGTAGAGTAAAGTGGATAAATGGGTGACTAAGCAACCAAGTTCTTAAACACATAATTTGTATAAGTATGCATTGAAAAGGTGTTCAAATGATCGTAAGTATTCTCTAGTACGGTGAATGCGTGTCTTGAAATGGCACTTTCAATTAAAATACTAAAGTACATTTTTTATGGAATATATAGTGGTGATTATAGTAAAGGAATGGGTTGGGATAAATCAAATCTAGTGGCTTGAAGTGTTGAACCGGGTGTGTTATATAATGTGAGAAATGCTAAGTATGAATAAAGGAAGTCATTTCAAGATTAAGGTGAATTAATCTTGATAAGTAAGGTTTTTGTTCGTAAAACGGTTAATGTATTGGAATATGTATTTTTCAAAAGTATATCCATATATTTGTAGATACATATATATTTTTGCATGAAGGTGATTGTAGTGTGTGAGTTTCTTTTCCGTCGTTCATTTCTATACTGCTTTGTATATTCCCACTAGGCATCGGGTTACACCCTCGCTTTGTTATGGCGGGTTGGGTGCGAGTTCGTATTTTGAGGGCGTGATACATGTAAGTGCGATTTCTTTATTTTATGTTAGTATCTCTGTTTACTTGGACTTGGGGTGCTCTCCATGGGTCCCTCACGTAGTTTATCTTGAAGCTGGAATCACATGCTAAATATTAATCTAAAATAATACCAAACTAGCAACATTATATAGGTTGTTTCATTGCACTTCACACCTAACGATTGTGCCGGACCGGGTTGAACACGGGGAACTCATAAATTCGGGTCGGGGCATTACACAAATGAAAAAAGTTATATACTATTTCTCGCCCTTTTTGTTCGGGAATAGACAAAGATTAAAGTGCATAAAATAGTTAATTTCTCCCGAGTTAAACCGATTCTCCCCCTAAATGAAACATGGGATAAGAATAAAGGAAAAACAAGTATATTATGCAATGGTGTATAGTGATACAAGAAACAACAAATCAACTTGGCAACACAAGCACAACCGATCCAAACATAAAACATTCAATACCAACTATGATGCTATAACACAATGATACTAATTAAAATGACCTAAAATAAGCATAGGATACCACTATAAAGACTACAACAAGATAAATACTGATATAAACAAATAGCATGCCAAAATGAAAAAGTTTTAAGCTTATGTCATATAAGGACTACATGTAAAAGAAAAGACTCAAAACAAATGAAACCATATGTATAAATATACAAAAGATATTGAGGAAGCATAAGCACGTAGATATAGGTATAAACACCACATAAGACACTAATCACGATAGGCTTTCCAGACTCATATGGCATAAATGTGTCTAATTAAGCACGTGACAAATGGAGTGAAGGAGTGTGAACTAGATACAAAAGAATTAAACCCAATCACTTAAAGATGTTCAAGGAGTTCTATTGATCACAAAACTTTATCAAAATTAAATTTAGCCCCACGTGACAAGATAAAGTGAACTCAAAAAAGATATAAGCATAATGTATGCAAGCCTTGAATTTTGATAATTCTACAAATCAATAACATCATGACATTTACGTATAACTAGAATTCATTATGCAAGCCCATTGATCTTCAACTAAAACAATCTCAAAACTGAAGATATATCATTTTTTTATCTCAAATCTTTTGAAGATATCAATTTTGAAGATCAATATTAAAAGACAACCTTGGAAATTTATTATTTTCTCTTTCCTCTTAATTTTTTTAGGCTCTTGCCAACGATGGCTGTCCCACAAAGGAAATTTGCTCCTTCTATATCCCTTTTCATATGGACACTCAATTTTTTCAATAAACATTAAACTCACAAACAATAGTTCTTACATGAACAAATCCCCCATAGTCTAAAGATATGTAAATGAAAAGATTGATGGTAAAACATCTCAATTAGTTTAAATATAACATGTGAAGTTAAAGTTCAAAAGAGCTCGTGCATGTGTGTGAGGTGGCATATACAAAGAGAATCTATTATGCATATCAATGCCAAACTAATTAATACAACCATGATAAAGAACAATTTAAGCATTGAAATTCATAACCAAAAGTTCCAGCGACACTGATACGTGGAGTGATATAGGATTCAAACACAAGGATATGCAACACAAATTGTGGAAAACTAAAGTGCACATAAAAAAGTTATTTTTCAATAAGACTCAATGGGAAAAAAATACAAAAGAACCAAAACACATACAACTAGCAAATACATATATCATGAAATATACAAGCTCATGTATTTAATTATGCAAACACACTCAGCCACTAGATTTAACATGAAATGTATCCTGTGGTCTATCATGTAATGCCTCTAAATCGAATTTCCTAACCCACATAGATGACACGTGATGTTCTCGGGTTTTGAAAATCTTGGTGACTCTACGTTTAGACTTCATAAAACCGTTTTGAAAATAAAAATAAAAATGCCTAAGCTGACCATTTCTATGACAATGTGTGCAAGTAAAGATACATGGACTGTTACCTAAGGATTGACTTCTTTTAACATTCTTATAAATGGTTGAGTCTCTAAAAACAATGGTTTTGGCTTACTTAGAGGAAGCATTTTGACTGTCGAAGCCAATATCACACTTGTCATTTTTTTTTGGACGATGGCTAACATATTATCTTTTTTTTGGACTTAGAATCCAAATCAAACTTGACACAACTCGAGTCTTTCAACTTATCTTCAAGCTTCATTATCCTCGACTCAAGTAAACTCTTAATCTCTTCTAAGTTAAGAAGCTCTTTCTTTGTAGCCTCCATTAAACCTAAAATATTATCACTCTCACCTTCAGCGTACTCTAGCTTCTCTCGAAGAGTTCTCTCATGTTCACTAAGATCTTAAATACACTCTCATCAGTTCCTGCGGCATGTTATTCCATCCTAGCTGCCAAATTTTTATTTGACTTTTTTAATTTCAATGATTCTGCATACAACTCAAGGAAGGGAATTTGGAGTTCACTCACTTTCTCCTCCTCTTCTTCATTCTTACTCTCTTCCATACTCTCTCTACCATCAAACACTTGGGATTCACAAATAATGGCCTTGGAAATGTTATGTAATTAATTATCTTCATGGGAAGATTTCTCATCAACACTAGCATGACTATCCATGAACAATGTGAAGTTGCACTCAATGGGGGAATCGAGTCCCTTTTTCGATTCACTATCACTAAGGGTGGCATTGTAAGAAATAGGTTTCTTTCCCTCCATCCTTAATTTATTAGGACACTCAGCTACCTTATGGCCATACCCCTGCACCCATAACACTTATTCGACTCATCCATCTTAAGATTATCATTACGATTCTTGGGAAATTTATCGTCCTTGTTATAGTTAAACTTCTCAAATTTTTTATAATCATTTTAAATTTCTCTTTATTAAGCTTAAGAAATTTTCTTAACTTCTTAACAAACATATCCATATCATTGGATTCGATGTCAGAGTCATTATTCGAGACTCATGTTTCCTCTATCTGGGCTTTCAAAGCGATGCCCTTATCTTCCGAAGTCTTTTTGGAGGCAAACATGTCGAGTTCGTAGGTTTGAAGATGACCTATAAGTTGTTTAAGCTTCTAGAGTCTAAAATGCCTAAAGAGTTTAACACCGTTACTTTAGGACAAAATCTGTTAGGTAAGGACCTTAATATTTTCTCAATAACATGGTTTTCGAGTATTTTCTCTCCCAAGTTAAAAGACGATTTTACAATATCGGATAGTCTAGCATAGAACTCGTCAAAGGATTCATTCTCATCCATCTTATTGGTTTTAAACTAAGTGGTGAGGTTTTGGAGTTTGGAATCCTAACAACACTTGTACCTTCATGGGTCAGTTGGAGAGTGTCCCAAGCCTCTTTAAACTTTTCACATGTCATAATACGGTGGAATTCCTCTAGTGTGACAACACTAAAAAGAGAAAATAAACCACATAATTTGTAATTTGATAGCTTATTCTCATCCCCACTCCATCTTTTTATGGGTTTGGGAGCATGAACTTCTCCTACTAATCACATTGGCGGGTACCACCATATAATAATCGCTTGCCAAACCCTCTCATCTAACGACTTAAGTGCTGACATCATATGCGCTTTCTAGTACGCGTAGTTGGAACCATTAAAAATAGGAAACCTCGAAAATGATAAATTTTATCATAAATAAGACTAAAAGGATTTACTACGATAATTTAGGCACCCACTCTGATACCAATCAGAGAATGATGAACGACACTATTTGGATGGGATGGTTTCGAAATCTACACAAATAAATTAAAAATTCAATTTCTGAAATAATTTTTTTATACTTAAGAAAAATTAAATTAAAATAAGCAAACTGCAACAATTAATTAAGATCCAAATAAAATAATTTGGTGATTAAACCAATTTTATCTTTTTAACATAAGCATGCATTTAGGTGTAAATTTCAAGATAAAATAAACAAACACTATGCTCGATGTACGAGAAAACCCCAAATGGGAAAAACCTCAGACAACCCAACCACAAAGTCCACTAAATATGAAATTACAAAAAGGACACAACATAAGACTTACACAACGACTGGACACCCTCGCAAGGCTTGATGCTCTTCGTTCCTTCAACCTCTGCTTAGTCACACGCAGGAGTCCACCCACTCCTTGGAGTCCACCGATAGGGATATGCAATCGTCACGCATATGCAGTCCACCATATGTAAACTAACGAGCACGAATTCCTTTGCAAGAAATAATTCTCAATAATATAGAGAATGAACACGGTGCCAAAAACTTGATCTCAAAACCTATATATATGTATGATATTGGATCTAAACTAATGGGGTGTAAACATGGGTTTTTGTTTTGAAAGATTAATCATAAATCATTAAGGAAAGGTATATCTCTCAAAGGACGAAAACATTCACTTTAAAAACAGCTTTATCGCAATACTTAAATATGGATAGAAAAGGAAGTATGGAGGGGTTAAGGAAAAACTGCCAGAAAAAACTAGATTTTTGACATTCGTGCCCGGTCATTCGAATGAAGTACCATTATCATTCGAACGACATATCCTTTTTTTTTGGAACAGATATCTAACGAGAATTAAAATGAGATTACCAAGAGGATAAATTTTTCAAAAAATTTCCATGTTAAAAGGTCATTCGAATGAGGAACCTATTTAGGTTAAAACGAGTGGTGCTGACAAGGTACCCATTCTGGTTAGAACGAGGTACCTATTTTGGTTAGAATGAGGTACCCGTTCTGGTTAGAACAACCTATCTAATGAGAAAAAAGCAAAGTCTAATTTTAAATCGTTTGAAGTTCCGTTTGATTTGAAACCCAAAATGACTCATAAAAAATGTTTGAAAATATTTTATAATTAGACTACAAACATCTCAACACCCAATAATAAAATATCCCAGGCTCTATATAAAATATGCATTCACACCTAAGAGATATTTGGAACGTTGATGACTAAACATGGCATGAAACTTAACATGGTAAAATATTCTCTTTAGCTTGGTCGCTACGTCTTCAACAAATATGTCATAGGCTTGAAAGGTCACAAACACAACTTACTCAAAGTGTTTTATTGAAATTAAGCCAATACGTACAAATTGACTCAATTGGAAATTTGTCCTTAAATAATGCCAAGAGTTACTTTTTGAACTAAGATTGCTCACTTGTTTCTTGGTACTCGTGTGTGACACCCCACCTAATAAAATATCGGGTGATCAGTCCTATACCAAATTAAAATAGGAATCCCAGTTGGTTCATCCTAAGCATCACTGTCGAAAACCTTTTTAAAACTTACTAACCACCTAGTATTCCAAAAAAAACTGGTGCCCAATTTTATCTTATTAATTAAACCAAACAGTACATGCAAAAATAAATATAATCCATTCATACAACTGAATTAAATCAACTGAACAAATAATAAAATGACATGCCGAATAAACCATCGTCCACCAAAGTAAATAGTCTAATACAAACATCCAACACCTGAATAAATAAATCTGAAAACTGTACTGAAAAGTCTGGGCGACATGAACTAACTAAACTGAAACTGATAGATGATTACTACTTTAGCAAAGAATGAATGAGGAGTCTAATCCAAGCTCCTGCTAGCATCCAAATATGTCGCATCTCCGTGTCCCTAGAATAGAATATCAATCCTGGTATCCCTGTGGCTAGACACCTAAAAGGTGTTGAAAATAATTTTATAGCAAGGGTTAGAACCCAAAACATTTTGAAAATATTTAGCAAGTGAATTAACTGCAGTAATTTAAAATATATGAATGTGCTCCATATTTAAGTTAGTATCGCAGTCTCTTGAGGACATACTCACCCCTCTACTAATGTGCACACCTAACGATTACGTTAACCCCACCTAGTTGTACTACCCCGTCCAACTAGTCCTAGTATAATCTCCCCTTTCCATACTACACTAACCCGAGTATAATAATTCATGGATTATAATTTATCTCACCAATTAACTTAATTAATTTCTTTTAAAGCATAACATATAACCGTGACACAAGTTATATAAAGTATATACATCACACACTGTATTATTTCCCACATATAATATTTACTACTATTATATACGTACCTATAGTAAGAACAACCACACACACACACACACACACATATATATATATATATATATTTATATGTATATCCATCCTTTCGAGTATACCCTCACCAGATGATTCTCTCTTTCTCACTAGGTGTGCTCACATAACCTAGTTCCCCAAGTTGTAATCTCTCACCAACCTGGCCCAAAATATAAACGTAGTGGAGGAGATCATATTCATTCCCTTAAAGTGGGATAAACCCCTCACCCATATACCGGACGCTATGACCCGGGGATATACTCACCCTACTCCTCAATCTAGAGGATTCACCCACATCGCACAACCTCCCTTGATAGCAGTAGAGTATATAAATTAAATAAATATCTAGTTTCTGATATTTAATAGCACACATAAAGTACACACACACAAACACACACTAACACACACACACACACACACACACACACATATATATATATATAAATCATGGCTTTACCGGGTAATAAAAACCCGTAACACTAGCCTGTATATTCCTGAGTCTATGGTCCAACTCAAATGTAATTAATTCACTCCTTAATAATTTATTTCTTTCCCGAGTCTACAGTCCGACTCTAATTTAATTAATTTACACATTTATTTATTTATTACGAATCCGAGTCTATGGTCTGACTCTAATTTAATTAATTTACACATTAATTAATTATCACAAATCCGAGTCTATGGTCCAACTCTAATTTAATTAATTTACACATTAATTAATTTAACACTTGGTGCCACCCAACCATTATACCCCGACTCGCTCACTTGGCCCGTACCACCGTTAATACCCGATTCTGTATTTCGCCCCATAAGTAATTAATTACACCTCGATTCCTTTAATAATGTAGTGCCACTCAACTACAATATCCGAACCTTTTCCCTCGGTCCAAAACCAATTCCTACGAATTAATTCTTGAAATTTAATCGTCCCGTGACATACAATTATCACCCTCCTAAACCCAATTATGATTACCTTAAAGTACCAAGAGTCATGCCCCTAGTTAATTTTCATTATTTAAATCATCCCAATACCCTTTTTCAATAACTATCCTCTATGTAATTAAAAACTGGCATCACTGCCGAAAATTCTGGATCATCGATCGATCGACCAGGTCATCGTCTTCTCCAGCCTTCTGTTCGGCAATGGATGAACCCACAAGCTTTTATTCTCATTCCAAACCCTTACCCAATCATAACCAACATTTCATTTACATAGAAATATATTCTAAACTTCCTAGAAGACTTAAATTATTCATCAATTCATAAAAATCCTAAACTTTTCCCGAATTGGGTCTCACCCGGGTTTATCCTACGGAGATATGAATTCGTCCCACTTATTCAAAATTTGTCACCAATATTACTAATTATAATCCTACAATTGATTCGAGAAATCCCATATCCATATTCACCATTACTTTAGTCTCAAATCAACTTATACTAATCAAATCCGAAAACCCCCTTTTTAGCTATATAACTGAGAACCAACACATATTTTTGATACACATACTATGATATGAATTGATTATCACAATTTAACAAATCCAAATAGTTAAACACTTGCCTGGAATCGTTCATAAGGTCTGATCCATTGTAGTTAAGGTGTTGATGAAGAACACCCCAATTAGTCCATTAATTTGGCTCCAAAAATTCCCAATTGCCTCTTGATTTGCTTTCCTCTGTGTCTCTCTCAAACCAGAGGTTTAGAATTTGTTACTGCCATTCAAATTTTTCCCCAATTAGGTTTAAAACCCCTAATCCCGTTTTAGGCCATACGGGCCTAATTAAAATGACCCAAATTACCCCGTGTGGGCCCGACTATGCCCACAAATGCCCCGAGACCCGATTACTACCCCAAGTACTCTTTTCTGACTATCTCGACCTATGCGGACTCAACCGCGCACTCAGAATTGTCATCCGAAATACTTTATAACATTTCCAAATTTCGACCTCAAATTGCGACACACATTAATTCGAACAATTTAACTTAAAGTCGCAAATAAAAATAATTCTTCCCACTCAAATAAATTTTCCAAATCATAAATTTAAGTTTCTCCAATTTAAATATTTATTTCTCCCAAAAATAATTAAATATTAAATCGTCAAAATTACGGGGTGTTACATACTTCCCCCCTTACAAAGGAATTTCGTCCTCGAAATTAAGTTAAGCCTAGTGCTCAAAGCTTCGCATATCACTCTCTAGTCATGTGCCTCTAAGCCCTTTATATCCATGTCTCCTTCTTCTAACCATAAGTTACACAAATATGCATTTTAATTAACCAGGGCGCCCATACACCCCGTACCCATACTTAACAGCACAAAAGTTTCCTTAATTATCCCGGGTGCCCATACACCCTATCCCCGTGCTTTACTGTATGAAAGTTACCCAACTATGCTAGCTGTGACCCGTAATATAACTTCAAATCCGTAGTCATATCACACATATATATATAATGGCCATGGTACCCAACCCATGTACTAACAACCAAACATCTCCCCACTTCCAATGTTGCGTTAAGTTTCATGCGTGGGACATCTTCCAAAGCGAAATCCAAATAAGGAACCCCCCGATACACTACTACGTAACATTTTTGGTCGTTGAGATTCGTTAGACCCTCAGTCCATAACACGTACCCCCGAATACTTGTCTCTTAACACAAAAGTACATACGCCTACCCTTATGCTACAAAAAACAATATAAAATACCGCGCCCTTATTATCACTAGTTCTGGTGCAAAATAAACCCCGAGCTATTTCTCCCTGCTAGAAAATAAATTTAACCAGCCTGATTCACTTTAGTAAATATCCCTACTTATCGGGATAAAATGTGAGAAAATAAGACCTCACTATGTGTCTATCGCACCACACAATACAACATATACACACACATATATATAGGCTAGACGCCATCTCAGGTGATACCTAGTACCAATCACACCCTGGTGTCGTAAACACCAAAACTTACCCTCACTCTCCACAATAGTTCAAATCCATCGTTATCCATCCGATATTTGGGAAAAATTTCAACCATACTCCCATAATCCTCGAAAGTAGTAACCCTTCACATAATTCAAACCTTCCCCCAGTTTACACCTCCACTCTCCCGTGGATAACACCAAAGAACTCCCCTACCCCACGAAAATTTTACCTACATACTATGGATGCTACATCCATCTCACCCACTAAATTCGAGTTACCCGCGAACTCTAGCAAAAATAATTCTTATATTGTGATACCCTCACTGTCAATCGATACATACCCCATACCCATAGGATAAAAGATAATTACCTCCATACTCTAGCTACAATCACTGATCCTCAGGTTTCGGAGAAGCTTCCCCCTACCCAAACGCACCCATGACTTGTTTTAGTGGCTGTACATCCAGGACCTCATCCTATAGTTGACCCCTGCCTTGCTTCGGATAATCCATCTTCACGTGTCCCTCTTCCGCACAAACGAAACAACTCCTAATAAATTCACCCTTCCACTGATCCCTTCCTTGTTGGCCTTGACGGAATTCTTGGCCATCTTGCCGATAGCCTCTAGCTCTAAATCGTTTGGCATGATTTCCCTGTCATAAATCCTGCCCCTGATCTCCCCCTGTTTGCTGCTGGGATACCCCACTGGTATTGTTCCCTCCTTCTTTATTCGACTGGCTGGTTTCCACTCCCCTCCTGCTTCCTTTCACGTGGAAGCGATATTCCTGACACTGCAGGAGTTATGCGTTAACGACATCTATATAAGCTACTAATGCGGGATTACCAATCAAATGTTGTCTAATCCTCCAGACTAACCCATCCATGAACCTTACATTATTTCTCTCTTCATCGCTTACCTCATTCGGTATAAAATTTGCCAAACGAATGAATTCTTCCTTGTAATCGACCACTGAACGGTCCCCTTGTGTTGCATCTCTAAATTTCCTCCCCATTTCAGTCTCAACTGCTGGCAGAAAATACTTACGATCGAACCGCACCCAAAACTCTATAATAACTAAAGTATCCTTACCTCAACTGTGGGGATCGACTCCCACCACTGTAGCGCTGCTCCCACTAACGTAAAATTGGCTAGCATTTTCTTCTGCACTTCGTTGCAATCTACCGTGCATTGGTGACACTGGATATCTCTCTTCCACTAACACACTAGCACCACATCTGAACCCCCTTGAAACTCTGGTGGATGGCCCTTTTGAAAGACCTCTCGTACTTGCTGCCACCCCGATGGCCCCGGGTGGGCCTGAAAATCTGGTGCCACTAACACTTGTGGCTAATCTCATGGAAAGTACCTTTCCATAGCGATCATCTTTGCTTCAACTGCCTGCGCCACTAATTCAGTTACCTATGCTGCCGAAATCATCTTTGGCAGTTGCTGCGGTAACTCTGGCTTCTGATGAGCCTCCCTAGTTTCATCTCCCCCTATTGCCCTAGCTGCTCTCTCTTTTCTGGGCGGCATCTGGAATAAGAATTGAATCATATGAGTTCACCCTCAAATATAAAGTAATGAGTAGAAGAACGTAAATGCACATACGTATAAGAATACAACAATCCTATAATAGGGCTCTATATCAAAGATTGCTAAGCTGAAACGTGAAAAGATGCAAAGATCCTATTGACACTAGAACCTGATGCTCTGATACCATCTGTGACACCCCGCCTAATAAAATACCGGGTGATCAATCCTATACCAAATTAAAATAGGAATCCCAGTTGGTTCATCCTTAGCATCACTGTCGAAAATCTTTTTAAAACTTACTAACCACCTAGTATTCCAAAAAAACTGGTGCCAAATTTTATCTTATTAATTAAACCAAATAGTACATGCGAAAATAAAAATAATCCATTCACACAACTGAAATAAATCAATTAAACAAATAATAAAATGACATGCTGAATAAACCATCGGCCACCAAAGTAAATATTCCAATACAAACATCCAACACCTGAATAAATAAATCTGAAAACTGTACTGAAAAGTCTGGGCGGCATCCCTAAGTAAACTAAAACTGATAGATGATTCCTACTCTAGGAAAGGAAGAACGAGGCGTCTAATCCAAGCTCCTGCTAGCATCCATATATGTCGCAGCTCCGTGTCCCTGGAATAGAATATCAATCATGGCATCCCTGTGGCTGGACACCTAAAAGGTTTTGAAAATATTTTATAGCAAGGGTTAGAACCCAAAACATTTTGAAAATATTTAGCAAGTGAATTAACTGCAGTAATTTAAAATGCATGAATGCGCTCCATATTTAAGTTAGTGTCGTAGTCTCTTGAGGGCATACTCACCCCTCCACTAATGTGAACACCTAACGGTTATCTTAACCCCACCTAGCTGTACTACCCCGTCCAGTCCTGGTATAATCTCCCCTTGCCATACTACTCTAGCCCGAGTATAATAATTCCTAGATTATAATTTATCTCACCAATTAACTTAATTAATTTCTTTTAAACTTTAACATATAACCATGACACAAGTTATATAAAGTATATACATCAAAAACTGTATTATTTCCTGTATATAATATTTACTACTATTATATACGTACCTATACTAAGAACAATAAAAAATATATATATTTACATCCATCCCTACGAGTATACCCTCACCGGATGATTCCCTCTAAAGTGCTATCTTACTAGGTGTGCTCACATAACCTAGTTCCCAAGTTGGAATCGCTCACCAACCTGGCCCAAAATATAAACGTAGTGGAGGTGGTCATATTCATTTCATGAAAGTGAGATAAACCCCTCACCCATATACCGGATCCTATGACCCGGGGATATACTCACCCTACTCCTCAAGCTAGGGGATTAACCCACATCGTGCAACCTCCCTTGATAGCACTAGAGTATATAAATTAAATAAATATCTAGTCCCTGATATTTAATAGCACACATAAAGTAAACACACACACACACACATATATATATATATATATATATATATATATATATATATATATATACATAATATAAATCCCGGCTTTACCGTGTACTAAAAACCCGTAACACTAGCCTGTATATTCTCGAGTCTATGGTTCGACTCAAATTTAATTAATTCACTCCTTAATAATTTATTTCTTTTCCTAGTCTACAGTCCGACTCTAATTTAATTAATTTACACATTTATTTATTTATTTATTACCAATCCGAGTCTATGGTCCGACTCTAATTTAATTAATTTACACATTAATTAATTATTACCAATCCGAGTCTATGGTCCGACTCTAATTTAATTAATTTACACAGTAATTAATTTAACACTTGGTGTCACCCAACAATTATACCCGGACTTGCTCACTTGGCCCGTACCATCGTTAATACCCGATTCTATATTTCACCCCATAACTAATTAATTACACATCGATTCCTTTAATAATGTAGTGCCACTCAACTACAATATCTGAAACTTTTCCCTCGGTCCAAAACCAATTCCTACGAATTAATTGCCAAAATCTAATCGTCCCGTGACATACAATTATCACCCTCCTAAACCCAATTATAATTACCTAAAAGTACCAAGAGTCATTCCCCTATTTAATTTTCATCAATTTAATCAGCCCAAGACCCTTTTTCAATAAATATCTTCCATATAATTGAAAATTGGCATCACTGTCAAAAATTTCGAATCATCGATCGATCGATCCCCCTGGGTCGATCGATCGATCGACCATGTCATCATCTTCTCCAGCCTTCTGTTCGGCCATGGATGAACCCTCAAGGTTTTATTCTCATTCCAAACCCTTATCCAATCACAACCAACATTTCATTTACATAAAAATATATTCTAAACTTCTTACAAGACTTAAATCATTCATCAATACATAAAAATCCTAAACTTTTCCTGAATTAGGTCTCACCCGGGTTTATCCTACGGAGATATGATTTCGTCCCACTGATTCGAAATTTGTCACCAATACTTACTAATTATAATCCTACATTTCATCCATATCTATATTCACCATTAGTTTAGTCTCAAATCTACATATATTAATCAAATCCGAAAAACCCATTTTTAGTTATTTAACCGAGAAACAAAACATATTTTTGATACACATACTATGATATGAATTGATTATCACAATTTAACAAATCACAATAGCTAACCACTTGCCTGGAATCGTTCGTAGGGTCTGATCCGTTGTAGTTAAGGTGTCGATGAGGAACACCCCTATTAGTCCCTTAATTTGGCTTCAAAAATGCCCAATTTGCTCTTTATTTTCTTTTCTCTGTGTCTCTCTCAAACCCTAGGTTTAGAATTTGTTAATTGTCATTCAACTATTCCCCAAATGAGGTTTAAAACCCCTAATCTCGTTTTAGGCCATACGAGCCTAATTAAAATGGCCCAAACACCCCGTGTGGGCCCGACTATGCCCAAAAATGCCCCGAGACCCGATTACTACCCCCGAGTACTCTTTTCTGACTATCTCGACCCATGCGAACTCAACCACGTACTCAAAATTGTCATCTGAAATACTTTATAACATTTCCAAATTTCGACCTCAAAATTCGACACACATTAATTCGAACAATTTAACTGAAAGTCGCCAATAAAAATAATTCTTCCCACTCAAATAAATTCTCCAAATCATAAATTTAAGTTTCTCCAATTTAAATATTTATTTCTCCCAAAAATAATTAAATATTAAATCCTCAAAATTACGGGGTGTTAGATCGTGCAAACTAAAGATCTGATCATATCTATCTAATTTTATACCTACTCAGGTATACTTACCTACTTGTACCCTCCTATATTATCTTGCAATATTGAGTGAATATATGTAAGTGGTTTAAACTTCATTTTAAAGAAGTGTGTACGTGTGATTTTATGATTTCTTTGTGGACAAAATATTTTTGCTAAATCTTTCTTGCCAAAAGAATCATCTTTCAAGGGGAGAAAAATATTTGGATAAAAATTTCTTTTTTGATTATTGTATTCATCTAAGTTTTAAGTATTATTTTTCTCTTCTATATCTTCTTGAGTTATTTTATGTTAAAATAATTGTGAAATCTAAAAATAATTTTTCTGTGAATTCGTTTATTTTCAAATCTTTTCAAAACCTTGGATAAATATCTTTCTAATTTTTTTTGTTTTATATTTGGATTTCATATGTCTCAAATAGATATTTTGTGAGTTAAGAGATTAATTTTAGAAGACACTCTCACTTTAGGCCATGACACACCTAGAAAGTGGTATTACACTCCAAGGAGGCTTTTCACCTTTGTTCCAAGCTTTGGAACACATAGTTATCTTTAAACTCAAAATGAATAAAGTTGTTTCTAATTTGAACAAGATTATGCTGACATAAGAACTTGATGATATTGGTGTCTGGCCAAAACCAGTTGTGGTTGCATAGCATTCTCCTATTGTTAGTTCTCTCTACGAAAGATATGGTGGGAAATATTATCTAGTTGGTTGTCGGGTGGTGAGGGCTGTAAGTCTATTCTTCTAGTTGTAAAACCCTATCATATAACATTTGTAATTATTTCGGCTCGAGATTGTTTTTCCTGCTGTGGGTCTTTCCTCGTTCGTCTTGGTGCTGTGTTACATCATTTATCCTTTTGCACTTAGATAAAGTAACCTAATTCTCAAAGATAAAATTTTGTGTAATTTAATTGGTAAATAATTTGTCACATATCCCATAGGGATTATATTTTATATCCTAACTTGAACTTGTAAAGAAAAGATTGTCACAATTTGACAAGAGATTTTAATTAGGTATTTTTGAATCCATCTCGATTTTGAGCACATGCACTCTAATGAGGTATATTGGGTATTTTACGATCACGGATCGTGTATGGTCATTCACATATCGTTTGGTACTTCCAGACCATCTTGCTTGGGTACACAATGTGTTTCATGTATCAATGATTCACTGATTCTTATGGGGTAAGGCTCTTTACCAGCACATTGACTTAGAAGATATTCGATTAGATGTCAACGTTTAGTATAAGGAGGAGCGAACCCGTATTTTTGCGGTAGGGTTCAGATTCTGAGGACTAAGGAGATACCCTTAGTTCTCATTTAATGGGGTCACCATAGTAAGGATGAGTCCACTTGGGAGCAAGAGGACACAAAGAGATAAGAGTATCCGCACTTGTTTTGAAATAGGTATGTTTTTTTAGGAATTTTGAGGGGAGAATTGTATCGTTCCGACCCGAGTTCGGGTCACCGTTCGGTCAACCAACACTGAATAAAGGATTTAAAGGGGGAGGGGGGAAGTTCAGTTGTATTATTAGGAAAAACCCTTCAATTGCACCATTTGTTAAGGATTAAATTACCTCTTTTAATTTAAGAAAAGAAGTGACCACTTTAGGTAATTAAGCTAATTCGCAAGGTTTAATTATGAAAATCTGATTAATCCAACAACACTAATTAAATGAATAGTAAATCATAGTTATCCCCGTGTTATTACATCACATGGACAATGGCCGAAATAAAAGGCTGAAATGTCCCCAATTTCCAATTTCTTTAAAAGACAATTTTAATAAATTAACAAAAACTCGAACGACGATGACTGCCCTCCGGGGCCTTACCGGCATCCTTTCCAACATCCCTACTTGATGTACTTGGGGTGGGAGTGGGAGTTTTTATATAAATAGCGGGGGTGAACAAACGCTCAGTGGGGTGGATAATATTAATCTATACGTTTTTAACAAAAAAAAAACTTTACATATAACATGTGTTTTAACAATTTTGAAAAATGTTTAATAATTTAGCTAATATTAAAGCAACTATCATGTAATGTACCCGATCGATGTGCTCACACTCACCCTTAGACATTTCATAACACCCCTTTACCGAGTCTGGTGACTAATTAATAATATTTTATCCCTTAGTCTCCTTTTTATGTTATTTCATTGGGTCGTCTTATTTACATCATAGAGGATAGCCATATTCATTTCTTTTCCATTATCATTTCTCGGAACCTTCCAAAAATTTGCAATACTTTAATGTGCTCCACACTAGCGGCTATGCTATCATGTGCTCTAACCCATGATATTGAGTCTTTCACCCCAAGGCTCCGGACCCTTCTCCGAGTCCATTTTAATGTGTTTTAACATTTTTGCTAATGTCGACATCATTCCATCATTTTACCATTTTTATCATTTCAACGGTTCATATAACCATTTCATCTATTTTTCATGCCATATTATCGACTTTATTCATTTTTCACAAAAATCGACCGATAAGGTCTAACGAGTAAGTTCGACCACTAGGACCCCCAATTTTATCAAATTTACCATTTTACCCCCTTTCACCATAATCTTGTAAAAAAACAATTATTTATTATGGTATTAAAAATTATCATTTCCATTCAAAACCATTATTTATGATTTTATGTTCCAAAATCATATTCATCATTTTATGTTCAAACTATATAAAATACATTTACTAATTTGAAGATTATTTTAGAAAAATGTCTACTACTTACCTATTATCACATGTAGTCTAAAATATTGTTTTCCTTCATTCTTTATAATATTTATAACACATTTAAGGGTTGTTTTTCCAAACTTTCTTACTTTCCCATAAAACCCATTTTAAACATATTTTATCAAGTCTAGATGTCTTCTACCAACATACTATACGTTTCTACACATGTTTGGGAGGATTTCAACCTAGAAATCCTTAAATATGATCCTAAACAAGATATTAACATGGATTTACATTTTATATGCTTATTGTTCATATTTGAAGGTTAAAATGTTATTTATTCTTCAAAACTCATTTGGGCTGTATTTCTTAAAACTCCATTTTTGCAAAACTTAAACATACTAGAAAATAATTTCATTTATAACATTAAACCATATTTATCATGCATCCTATATATTTTTTCATAGCTTGAAAGTTTGAAAACTTGGAGAGAGGATAATAAGGAAAAATATGAAGAAAAGTTCTAGACTACACAAATACTCCTAAAGTTCTGTAAAAGCTCTCCAGAATGCTTCTACTTGCTCACCTCAACCCACTTTTACCCTCAACAAGGCTTGTAGTGAAATAATTTAGCTTGGAAATGGGCTAGAAATGGTGCAATAAGGTGTAGGTATGGTGTAAGTATGGTTGAATATGGTATGGGGAGGAGGAAGAACTCTTGAAACTAGAGAAAAAGATAGTGTTTGGATGATATAAATTGGCTGGGATGAACCCCACCCTTCTCCCTCTCTTAAATAACACACCAAACACTAAAAAATGCATTTACCCAAGGGTTATTCCATGACAAACATGTTTTTGATTATTTGCTGCACCAAAGTGGCCCATATGCTAACCACACATTAAAAAAATGCAGATTTTTCAAACGCAAATCCGGTCATTCGAACATCAATAGATCTCGTTCGAACGAGATACAATCTCATTCAAATGAGAGTTTTAATGAGGCACTAATGAGGCCAAATTGTATGGTTTAAGGAGGCATGAGATGTACCTCATTCAAATAGAAAACACCCCCTTGTTCGAACAACGGTGCACCTCGTTCGATTATGGATTTCCAATGAGATTCTAGAGAGCGAGGGAAATCGCAAATTTCTCAGTCGTTCGAATGATTCATTCGATGACAATTTCACCTCGTTCGAATGACATTGAAAATCCACTATATAGACTTTACGCAATAAAAACTCCAATTCGACATGCATGAAGGCCACGATGATGGTTCAAATTCAACATTAATCTATAAATACAAACTAAGCGGGAAGAGATAAAATATTAGGCATGGGTGTTACATGCTATCCACCTTAGAAGATTTTATCCCCTAAATGAGAACAACCAACTAGAGAAAGAGTTTCGAGTGCTTCTCCTGAATCTTTGAGTCGTGTTCCCAAGTCGCACTTTTAATGCCTTGGAACTCCCAAAGAATCTTAACTAATTGGAATGACCTTGTTGCATAAGACTCTATCCCCGCGATCCAAGATGGACACAGATTGTGTTGGAAATGTAACATCTTCCTCCAACTCAATGTGATTCCAATTGATGATGTGTCGGGGATCGTGAAGATATTTCTTCAACACAGGGACGTGGAACATATTTTGAATTTAGAAAAACTGTGGAGGTAGCGCCAAGTGGTATAATGCATCACCAATTCATTCCAGGATCTCAAAGGTACCGATATACCATGCCCTGAATCGATGATTATCGATTCTTGCCTTATATGGTCACCCATCAAAACTCCAAAGGTGTACGATGATTATCGGCATAATTCTTTTGTCAGCTTTATTCCATCACGATCCTCTGTCGAATCACCTGAACCTTGTTAGTCATTTCTCTAATCAAATCCGAATTAGTTTGTTTCTTCTCACCCCCAATAAACTAGAGAGTGGCATGGCCTCCCATAAAGAGACTGATAGGGGCCATCTCAATGCTTGCCTAGTAACTGTTATTGTAGGAAAACTATGCTAGATGCAAATTTTCTGCCCAACTACACTTGAAAATCGAGTGTTTAAGATCTCAATATGTCCTCCAAGATCTGGATGGTTCGTTCCGACGGCTATATTCCTCAGGGTGATATATTGTACTCATATTCAGATCGGTACCCAATTCTTACTGAAACTTCTTCTACAACCAAGATACAAATCAAGAATCCTTATCTGAGACAACTGAGAGCAAAACACCATGAAGTCTGACTATCTCCTAGACATATAGCCTTTCTAACTTAGCCACGATGTCCATGATGTTAAACAGAAAAAAATGTGTGGATTTCTTGAGTCGATCCACTATGAACCACACTGCATCGTAACCACATGCAGTCCATGGTAAGGATGTGATAAAATCCATCGTGATATGCTCCCACTTCCATTTAGCTAGGGGTAGTGGTTGCAATAGCTTTGCTAGCTTCTTATGCTCAGCCTTCACTAGTTGACAAGTGTAACACTTGGCCACATACTTCGCCATATCCCTCTTCATACCTAACCACCAGAAATATCTACACATGTCCTTAACATCTTTGTAACACCGGGATGTATGTTGAAGAGTGAATGATGGGCCTAATCCATCACCTCATCCTGAAGCTTATCAATGATTGGGACAATCAACCTACCCTCATGACGTACACCACTATCTTTATCCACGGTAAGAGTACCGAACACATTACCGCTTTTAATGCGGTAATGGTTTTGTGAAAACTCAGGATCACATGACTAGGCGTCTAGAAATTTCTATTGAATGAGTGTCCTATCCACCACACCCCAAAGTTACGCACTATCATAACCCCGTTGGACATGCATATCGAACTTCTATTGATCGCCAAACATTTTTACTTGGTGACACTTCATCTCTACCCATGTAAGACTATACTTTCGACTAAAAGCATAGGCCACCACATTGTCCTTATCGGGATGATACTCTAATGAGAAGTCGTAGTCCTCCATCAATCGCCTCTGATGAAGATTGAGATCATACTGCATGAAAATGTACTAGATGCTCTTTTGATCAGAAAATACTTGAAATTGTTCCCCATACAGATTGTACCTTCACCTCTTAAGTGCAAACACCATGGAGGCTAACTCCAAGTCATCGGTAGGGTAGTTCCTCTCATGCACTTTCAACTGATGGGATGCATAAGAGAATACCTGACCATTCTATATCAGTATTGCATCGAGCTCTAGTTCGGAAGCATCAAAATAGACAACGTAAACCTTGCCACACTTTGGGAGGATAAGGATGGGCGCAAATGTTAACCTAACCTTTAACTCCTGAAAAGCCGACTTGTAGTTCTCAAACAACTCAAAGTGCACATCTTTTCGACTCAACGTGGTAAGGGGTGACATAACCCTCGATAAGACTTGGACAAATATGCACTAGTAATCGTCTAAATCTAATAAACTTCGCACTTCCATAACTGTCCATGGATTATCCCATCCTAGAATTCCTACACCTTGGAAGGGTCAACAAAAATGCACTCGCCAAAAACCGCAGGACCAAGGGACTTGACTCCTCCATTAAGAATTAACACTTGCTAAATTTAACATATATCTGGTTCTCCCTGATCACTATTAATGTCATGTGAAGGTTCTCCTCATGGTCTATATATGATTCTAAATAGATCAATATGTTATCCATAAAAAACCATTACAAATCGATCAAAGTAGGGGAGATAAATGCAGTTCATCAAATCCATGAAAGTTGTTGGGGATTAGTCAAATCAAATGGCATCACTATAAACCCGTAGTGCCCATATCGCTTTTGTAAAGCTATCTCAAGAATAACCTCCTCTCTAACATGTAGCTGATGGTATTTAGACCAAATGTCCATTTTTGAAAACCTACCTGCCCCACATAACTGGTCGAACAAATCATCATTACGAAGCATAGGGTATTTATTCTTCACCATTACCCTATTCAACTGCCTATAATTAATGCACAGTCATAGGGTGTTGTCCTTTTTTTAGAAAAGAGGACTAGAGCTCCCTAAGGGGACACACTAGGGCTAATGAAGCCCTTGCTGGTCAACTCTTCTAACTGAGCCCTTAGCTTCTACAATTCCGCTGGAGCCATCTTGTGAAGTAATATAAAGATTGGAGAGAGGCCCTGATGCACCTCTATGGAAAATTCTACCTCCCATTGTGTTGGTAACCAGGGAAGATCATCCGAGAACAAAAATAAAAACTCCCACACCACTGGCAAGTCTAACAACATACCACTCGGCTCATCCTGAGACACCATACTGCTTGACCAGCAAAAGTACCATTTTTCCTCATGCACGTAGATAACTTGCAAGGATAATCAACATCTTGCTCGTTACTAAAATGATGGAGAGACCCATTTGGAAGGGATATTGAGACACAATGTCGATGGTAGCATCAAAATATGACAACTAATCCATACTGAGGATTACCTCAGACCCATTCATGTCCACGAGAATAAGTCATATTCTAGATAATATTTTCCATATATAACCACGCACTACGGAAGACCCTATCAAGAACCATACCACCACCAACCCAAAGCCCTGTGAAGATAGAAGGACAATACTGATATATCTGATAAGCATCTAAAACTGTACAACTTATACCCCGAATAGACGTACTTTAGTTTCTAATTCTAAAAAATATGGGTCTTACGTGCTTAAATATTTATTGTGCAGGCATAATTGAAGTTGCGGTGTCAAAAGCTATATTTTTTAGGTAATTTGCAGTTAAATTGGAGCTAAATACCCAAACTCTGTACCCTAACCCGAGCCTAAACCTAGCCCAAACTTACCCCAAGCATGTGTGTGTTTAGTTTGTGTTTTTTTATATTTTTTATATTTTTAGTTTGAGTCATTTTTAATTTTTAGGATTTATTTTTTATTTTTAGGTTTTATTTACTATTTTTATATTTTATTAGTATAATTTTATTTTATTTTGATTTTTATTAGTTTTTAGTGTAGTCTTATTTTATTAGGATTAGTGTTAGGAGTTCATTTTTATTTTATTATATATTATATTTTTAGGACTTTAGTTTTCATTTAATTTTATGTTTTTATTTCTTTTATTATTTTAGTTTTTATAGAGCTTAGGATTTTATTTTTTAGTTTTAATATTTATTTTTATTTTTATTTTCTTTAGTTTGTTTTATTTTTAGTTAGATTTTACTTTTATTTTTAGTTGAGTCTTTATTATTTTAAGGGTTATAAATTAACAGACACACACAAATACCATACACTACCAAACACACCTAACTAACTCCCTCACCCTCACCTACAATACCATACACCTAACCACACACAATCATCACCCTCATCATCTTCCTCAAATCCCAACAATCCTTCTCTCTCCTCTAAACCACCATTAACAAACAAACCCACATATTCAAACACCAAAGCCCCTACCTTATCACCTTAACCATCAAACCACCCACCTGCCTCACCCCTATCTCAACCTACCCGGGCTGATATCCAACCCGAGCCCACCACACGACCTAAACCGGTTTCACACCTTACACCCTTGTTTCAACCCTACCCGCCGGTGCTCCACTCGCCCACCAGCGCCCAAATCCGATCCAACCCCATACCCGAACCACCACCTTATACATCCTGCCACTCTCTTTCGTCCCGCTACAACAGCCACACCGACGACTCCCCCCAGCCGAACCTCCGTTGCCCAGCAGCTAACCCGCCAGCGGCACCCTTAAACTCCGATGTCCCTACCTGATACGTCAACCTCCTTCCAGACTTAAAACCATCAAACCCGTCGTCGCCAGCTAACTGATCAACTCTGGAGATCCCCATATCCAACCTCTTCGGATTTAATCCCTACACTCAACCCATGAATCCATGTCCGGTCATCCAACTAACCCATACCCATTTCAATAATGCCAAACCTCCCAAGCCAAAAACATGACCTGCCAAGTGCCAAACTAATCTCAAAACAAATATGTCCAAAAAGTCCCATTTGACTTAAACCCACTTATCCCATTTAGCCCCAAAAACCAAAATACCTCCAACTAACCACTTATTACTTTTTCCTACAAATAACCCCTAACTAAATCAGATTATATCCTCACACCTCACCTTTCCACATGACCTAACCATAACCACATGCTCCCTTCTAATTCCTAAATTACCCCCACCTATATTCCAAAAACCTCTCCCCATTTTATCCTACACCATGAACCTTTTAAAAATACCCCTTAACTCCATATGAGCCATGCATCTACTATAAAATAAGACTCAAGACCCCATTTGAGGGGGGACTCATCATCAAATAGAGAGAGAAAATTCTAGAGAAAAGTAGAGAGTTAGGTTAGAATAAATTAGGTAGAAATATTTGTAAATAGTTTTATTTTAATTTTTTTTAGATATTTGTGTGTGATAAATGTGTGAAATTCAATTGAGTTGATTATTGAGTTGATTATTGTTGGATGCTCATATTGGATGGATTGTGCTTAATTTCAAATAAATAGAAGTTCAATTTCACTTCAAGAGATTGGGGTTTGATTGTTCTCTTCTCTTCTCATTTATTTTATGCCTTTGATTATTAATTTGTCATATTTCATATCATGTTAGGCTAAAACCCCTTTCAAGGGGTGGGGGAAACCCTTATTTGATGTTATTCTAGTTTAATTAGTTTGATTACTTGAAATTTCCCTTTGAGTGTTAATTTTGATCCCTCACCCTTAGATTTACGCCTCGAGAGAGGGGAAATGATTTTCGAGAGAAAATCGAAATTCTAGTTATAATACCCATTTTAGATTCAAACTAGAGATAGGGGTTTCTTAAGTGGGGTATTATAACTTGAATTTCAACTCTAAATTTATTTTCTAAGATTTACATAAATTTTAATTTATCGATCCTAGCGGGTAATTAATTAAAAGGAGTGTAGATCTATTTTTCTAGAGTTGTGGGGTGTTAAACTTAATATTCTAAAATGTTATTATTAAAATTACATTTGCAACGAGAGTTGATTTGTAGTTTCGATATTAATTTGGGAGAATTCAATTAATTAAATTAATTAATTATAATAGTTAAAATTTGTGGTGTAATCCCATTCTTTGATTGTTCTCACAATTATTTACCTCACTTTATCTCTTATTTTAGTGTTAGACTTTATTTTCCATTTTAGTCATTTTCTAGTTAGTTTTTATCATATCACATTTAGTTTAGTTTAGTCTTATTTCACCTCACCTCACCCATTTGTTTTAATATTGAAAAAACTAAAAAAAATAGAAAAAAGTAAAAATCCCAAAAAGAAAATAAAAAGTGAATTACAATTGAATTTGTGTCTCTAGCTTACCCCCTTGGAAGTGGATTGATACCCTTACTTATCTATACACTTGAGATTATTATATTTTGTAGGTATTTGAGGATTTTGACTAACTTGGCTTTCAACAACAACGACATACAAAAATCAAAGTTATCAATATCAATAGTCTCAAGATGATTGCTAAGTAGCTCCAAATAATTAAATGTGATGCGCTTGAATAAAATGGTTCTTTAACCCATCTACAAAACTTACAAATCATACCTTTGATCATGGATGGATCATTGGAAGGTGATGTCCAGGGTCAATCCTGTTGCTCTGGCCACCAAAAATTTGGCCTGGCCCGTGGTTACCTTGCCTCTGACTTGGACATGAATTGTCCACACTATGACTCACAAGCTAATGATAACTTAAGGAAAACTTCTACTACTACTGCGGGGTGGGACCCGTGTAACTAGAACTCTATCCCAACACATAGTTAACAGTATGTTGACTACCCTGTTGATTACCTGAAGCTCTCTCTAGTTAATTTCTCTTGCAGTGGTCGGGGGACCCACATTCAAAGAAAATCCTCTTAGCGAGGGCTATAGGACTCGGATCATTGGTACACTGGACGGATAACGAACAAACCTCCATATCGACCTTTATCTTCGCAAAGAAGCACGGATCTTTACTCTTAGACTTTTTATGACCGTCGCTCTGGGACCCACTAGTTTCCCTCTTCTCTTCACTGATGGCCTTGCCATCATTAGCATCTAACTCTAACCCAATAGCCTTGTTCACCATAATCCTGATGTTTGGCAGATCCATACCTTCCAAAATCCATCGAATACCCATGATGGGGACCTTGAAAAATAGCTTTGTCTTCGTAGCCTCATCTCTTTGAAATATGTCCACATACTTACACAAGCATTCAAATCTAATCATGTACTTAATCAAGGAAGGCTTCCCCTGTATCAGATGAAGGAACTTATCCTTCTTAGAATACTTAAATGCCTAGGAAAAGTATCGATCAAGGAAGACAACTCTAAAGCTACCCCCATCTATTGTCCCTTTTTTACTAGCGGCGTAGGCTTTTCCTCCAGTGATGTACCTACTCCGTAAGTTGGAATTTAGATATCTTGACTTTGTGCCTAGATGGTATGTTAATAATCTCCATGACACGAGTGACTTCATCAAGCCCCTTCTCTACAGCATCATGGTCATATGCCCCGTTAAAAGTGGTGGGTGTAGCCTCCTAAACTCCTATAGGATGGAGGTGGAGGTAGTACTCGCAACCGTACAACTATGGTTGACCTTCTGTTATTGTGATAGGGATTCTGCAAGCTGGTGTATGACTTATTCCATACATTTAAGCTCGTTGTTTCCTGAACCACTTGCGACATCACAGTGTGGAGACATCTACACAAGAAATGAGAGTTTGATACACAATGATACGAAATCAAAGAGATACTTGCAGTGATTATCTTAAACAATAACTAAAGTGGTAACTACGCAGAAACATATAAGGAAAATATACAAAGAAAGTGTAAACACTCTGTCACACACGAGGATCCTATTTCTTTTATACCATTTATAATGCCCCGACCCAAGTTGGGTCACCGTTGGGTCAAACCACAACGAATCAATGAGTTAAAGGGAGAGGGGGAAAGTCTACTTGTATATTAACCCCTTCAATTGCACCATTTGTTAAGGAATAAATTACCAGTTTTAATTTGAGAAAAGAGGTGACGACTTTAAGTAATTAATTTCATTCAAAAGTTCTATTTTGAAAATTCGATTAATCCAATAACACTAATTTGATGAGAAATACATCATAGTTGTCCCTTTATTATTACATCACATGGCCAAAGGCTCGAATAAAAGGCTTAAATGTCCCCAAATTCCAATGTTTTTAAAAGATAATTTAAATGAAGTGACAGAGCCTCTACCAATGTTGACTGCCCTCCAGGGCCTTACCGACATCCTTTCCAACGTCCCTACTCAATGTACTTAGGTTGGGGTGGTTTTTACATAAAAAGCCGAGGTGAGTGAATGCTTAGCATGGTGGGTAATACTAAGCTATTTGTTTTCTATGAAAAAAATACTATACATATAACACGTGTTTTAAAAATTTTGAAAACGTTTAATAATTTAGCTAGTATTAATGCAACTATCATGCACCCGAGCGATGTGCTTACACTCATACTTAGCCATTTCATTCCATCCTTTTATCAGATCTAGAGACTAATTAATCATATTTTATCCCTTAATCTCCCTTTTATCCCATTTCATTTGGTTGTCTTATTTACATTCTCAAGCACAACCATATTTATTTCTTTTCCATTATCTTTTCTCAAAATCTTCCAAGTATCTGCATACTTCAATGAGCTCCACATCGCCGACTATGCTACCATATGCTCTAGCCAGTGATTTTGGCTCATTCAGTCCAGGGCGGCTCCGGGATCTTCTTAATTATTCCCAGTCTCGTTCGAGTCCATGTTAATGCGTTATATTTTTCTAATGTTCACATTATTCAATCATTTTATCGTTTTTATCATTTCTACGGTTTATGTCACCATTTCATCTCGTATTTATGCCATATTATCTACTTTATTTATTTTTCACAAAAATTGACTGATAAGGTCAAACCAGGAATTCCAACCACTAGGACCCTCAATTTTATCGAACTTACCGTTTTACCCATTTTTCACCATAACCTTGTGAAAACTATAATTAGTTCATTATGGCATCAAAATTATCATTTCCATTTGAAACCATTCTTTATGATTTTATGTTCTAAAATCATGTTCATCATTTTATGTTAAAACTACATAAATTACATTTAATCATTTAAAGGCTAAGTTAGCAAAATGTATTCAATTTTCCCCTTATCACATGTAGTCTCAAATATCACTTTTCTTTAATCACCATCACCATCCTTTCCTTAATCCCATCATATGGGGTCGGCCACATGGATTCTCCTTTTCCATTCTAATCTATTATATGAATTATTATCATTCAAGTTTAATTCCTTAAGGTATCTCCTAATAATTTCCTCCCACGATATCTTTTTCTTACATTCTTAATAATATTTATAACACATTTAAGGGTTATTTTTCCAAACTTTCTTACTTTCTCATGAAACCCATTTTAAACACCATTTATCAAGTCTAGATGTCTTCTACAAACATACAACATGTTTCTACCCATGTTTTGTAGGATTTCAACCTAGAAATCCTTAAATATGAACCTAAACAAGATATTAGCACGGGTTTACATTTTTGTGCTTATTATTAATATTTCAAGGTTAAAATGCTATTTATTCTTCAAAATCTATTTAGGTCTTATTTCTTAAAACTCCATTTTTGCAAAACTTAAACATACTAGAAAATAATTTCATATGTAACACTAGACCATTTCTAGAATGCATCGTACATATTTTTCATAGCTTAAAACCTTGGAAACTTGGAGAGAGAAAAACCCTACTTTAAGGTTTGAAGAGGAGAACAAGGAAGAAGATTAAAAGAAGCTCTAGACTCCAAAAATACTCCAAAAGTTCTTCAAAAGATCTTCGAAGCTACCTTGAATGTTACTACTTACTCAACTTAACCCAGTTATAGCCTCAATAAGGCTTGTAGTGGAAGAATAGAGCTTGTAAATGGGGTGGAATAAGGTGTAGGTATGGTGGACTATGGTATGGGGAGGAGGAAGGAGTCTTGAAACTACATAGAGAGAGTGTCTGGCTAATACAAAATTGGTGGGATAAACCCCATCCCAATCTATTAAATAACCCACCAAGACCTAAAAAAATGCATATACCTAAGGTTTATTCCATAACAAACATGTTTTTGATGATCTGCTGCACCAGAGATTGACACCTCATAGATTTAATGGCCCATATGTCAACAAGACATTAAAAATTTATAGATTTTTCAAACTCTACTCCGTTCGTTCGAACGACCTTAGATCTAGTTCGAATGAGAACCCCTCTTGTTCGAACAAGAGTTCTAATGAGGTACTAACGAAGCCAAATCTATGCATTAAAGGAGCATGAGATGTACCACATTCGAATGAGAAACACCCATTCGTTTGAACAGTGATGCACCTCATTCAAACGTGGCTTTCCAACAAGATTCCAAAGAGCGAGCGAATTGGGAATTTCTTAATCGTTAGAAGGTTATTCAAACCTTATTCGAATGACTCATTTGAACGACAACTTCAACTCATTCGAATGACATCAAAATCCCTTATATAAACATTAAGCCCTAAAAACTCCAATTCAACATGCGTCTATAAATACAAATTACACGGGAAGAGATAAAATCTTGGACACGCATGTTACAAGAATTCTTTTTTGTCAGATGGAAAGACTACAGTTCCCTTAAGGGTTAATTAATTAAAGGACAACTCGAACTAATTATATAAATTAAATTGAGAAATTGGAATGTATTTAATGAAAATGAATTAATTTTTAATTTTAGAGTTTAGTTGATAAATTGATAAATATTTATGGGCTAAGGTTTGATTTTATATAAGTTTGGGGTTAGAGTGGTAATTATAAAAAGATAAAGTGGTTTAATATTCTTGGGGAATTTTTAGAAAGGCATAAGGACATTTGGGGACCGACACAATGCTTGGTATTTAGGTAGGGTTTGAAAAATATTGAGATTGCTAGACGAAATATAAAAGGGTCATGCCCTTTGAAGCTACGACCGTGACTAGGAGTAACTCGACCATAGGGGTCCACTGCCCATTTTATATTTTCACACATTAAACGTTTTGCCTCATTTTAAGATACAAACCCTAATTTTTTACTTATCTTCTCTACTAAGAAGCCCTAAAGCGTATACATTTTCTCTGAAGCTACTTCCTTATCCCCCAACACACAAAAGAAATTCTTTAAACCTTTAAATCAAGTAATCACAATGGATTTTCAAGGAGAAATCAAATCCACACTTTTAAATCATGATTGGTAATTAAGGAATATTTTCAAGTGGATTGAAATCTAACTTTTATGAAACTCTTACATTTAATTAAATGCAAGTTTTAATTCTGAAAAAGTACCACTTAAGTTATTTAATGCAATATTAAACTATCTAAATGGATTCGTACAGTTTGTTGAAGAAACTTTTTTCTTAAAACATATTTTAAACACAAGATGTGTAAAAGAGTTATGAACGAGTAATTTCAGTTATAGTTTTACCAGTTTTGAAAAAAAAACTTTAAGGAAAATAAACCAATACAGCCTTAAGAAAGGGATGAGAGAAAAAGTAGCATACACAAGCAATTTTAACGCGGTAAAATCCCACCCAATTGGGGAAACATCCACGGTGACTTCTACACCACAAATGAAAAAAGTCCACTAAAAACGAGTAACAAATTACAAGCTATATAACAATCAAGGCAGATAATCAAACCTAATCTAAGTTCAGAAATGTACCAACTCATTTGGTGTGTTCTGACTTCTCCTAAGGTTTTGATGTTGCTGATGTTCTCCCAGCTTCTTATCTTTACTCCTTTTAGCTTTACGTCGACTCTAACAGTCCAGTATCTCAACAATAACACATTTCAGCGTAGTAGTGTGAAGGTGTATGTGGTGTAGTTCTCTAAACTCATGCATGCAACTCACACACACTTAATTACATACAATATGAGTTATCAAATTACAAACATATCTCTCAAAAATCAAGGGCTTCTAAAATCATCTTAGTCAAATAAATCAGGCTTTGAATCTTTCAAATAATCCACAGATCAAGAAGGAATCTTGTTATACAAACTATCCAAGATCCTATGCACTTTCTTCTTTTTGAAAATATTTAATTGAAAGTGAAAACCCTAATCAATATCTCAAAACTAGATCTAAGTCTGACAATTTGAGCAAGTTGAAGTTATAAAAGGTATTGGGGTTTAGGGTTTGAAAACAACATTTATTTTGAAAAATAACAAAAACATAGATTTCTCGAAACAAGAAATCAGATCTAGCAAATAATTAAGTGATATGTATCACAGAAATTAAATCTCAGATTTCAATACAAAGAAATAGAGACATAATCAACGTGTTTAAGTTGGCAAAGAGATATAAGACAGTAGAGGAAAAACTTCTCAAATCAAGAACTATAAACACTCAGAAAAAGATTTTCGGGTTTAGATTTGGTTTGAAGTTTGAGTTAGGGTTTAAAAAAAAATTGAACTCTCTCTCTTTCTAACTCTTTTTCTCTCTTCTATCTTCTCTATCTCTTTTCTCTTAGCAGAAACAATGACCAAAAGTTACAAAATTGAAGACGAAGTCTCCTTTTATACTGAGAGAAAAAGGATTTGGAAGATCGAAGGGAAAATAACGATTAGGATTGATTCGAAGTCAATCTAATAGCTACCAAGCCACCGCAATTACAACAAATTTGATTGGTGGAAAATCAAACACAGGGATTATAAAAAAACACATGCATATCATTAATTAAAATGATCTAATGGTGCATAGTGAGTCTCAAGAATGTGAGTGGGAGAAAACACACATCTGATCATTATAAAGGCAGCACATGTAAGGTTGAGATCGAGAGAAAAATGTGTGTTTTAGAATTCTGAAAAATAAAAATTGCACCCACAATATTCTTAAGCTCTTTCGGTTTCTACCCAACAAGATTTTAAGACTTAAAAACAAATTACAAATCATCCCCAAAGGTTTTAAAACCATTATTTTTAATTTCTAAAAATCATTTTTAAATCTCAGAAATTATTTAAAAATTACCAAAAATAGTAGAAAATTAATTTTAAGGGAATTAACTCACACACAACCAAAAATAGCATGACATGATGTATGTATGATGTCCTAGTGTGTGGTGTTGGAAAGCTACCTTTTAAGAACTTATAGAGGAATTAAATGAAGAGTCTGAGGTTCTTTGGTAACTAGGGATGGGACTCAAATTTTGTCATAATTTCCAAACTATATGAGCACTTATATAGTATAAACTTAAGTAAGTCAATGATATAGGGTGCTTCAATCTTCCCATTTGGAAATATGAGACAAAATACCCTTCGAGTCAATGAGGACTCGTAGGGATACAAAAGAAATTAGAAAATCCTATTCGTATACAAAATTTTCTATCTACCCAATATCTTATAGAGATAAAATTGCATAACTTAACTAATTACAAACCAATACCCTAACAAAATCTGGTGCCACTGACGGCACTGAATCCCGTAGATAAACACTAAGATCAATATTTTTAGTTGAGAATATACAAAAAATGTCTAAGGGGACTCAAATTTCTCCCCCATTTTGCCTCAAATGGACAAAGGGTAAACAAAAACTAGAAAGAATAATAATTCAATGTTCTGCTATAACCATACAAATAGATTTGCGTAATGATTCAAATCGAAGAAAGTATAAAGGTTTACTAAATAGATCAGCTAACTATAATTCAGTAGGAAGGTAATTTATTTCTAATTCCTTAGATTCAACTAACTCGCGTATGAAATGATATCTAATTTTAATATGTTTAGTACGAGAGAGCTGAACAGGAATTTTAGAAATATTAATCGTGCTTTGATTATCAAAATATACCTGTAACTTATCTTCATTGATACCATAATCTGTTAGCATTTGTTTTAGCCAAAGTAATTGAGAGCAACAGCTTCCTGCTACAATATATTCAGATTCGACAGTAGACAAGGAAGTGCAGTTTTATTTCTTACTACTCCATCCTACCAAGTTGTTACCAATGTCGTAACACGCTCCTGAAGTACTCTTACTATCATCGATACAACCGGCCAAATCAGCATCGGTGTAACCTATTATTGTACTAGATGTGTATTTAGTGTACCAGAGTCATAATTTTAGAGTGCCTTTGATGTATTTGATAATTATTTTAATGCAAAAAAGGTGACTCTCTTTAGGATTATTTTGATATCGGGCACATAGGCAGACAGAGTACATGATGTCAGGATGGGAGGTAGTAAGATAAAGTAAGCTTCCTATCATACTACGGTACAAGGTGGTATCAGTTTATTTTCCATTCTCATATTTAGAAAGTTTGACAATAGTACTCATTGGAGTCCTAGCGTATTTAGCTGTTTCTAGGCCAAACTTCTTAACAATTTCTGAAGCATATTTAGATTGAGATAGAAATAATCCTTCTAAATTTTGTTTAACTTGGAGTCCTAAGAAGAATTATAACTCCCCCATAAGTGACATCTAAAATTCTTTATGCATAATGTCAAAGAATCCTTTAACTTCTAAAGGGGAGGTGGAACCAAAAATGATATCGTCAAACAGAATTAGGAGAGGAGGAAATGACCAAACCTTGTTTGTCAAACATTTTGTTGATGATAAACATAATTTGGGTGATGAGGGTCAATAAACCCTTTGGGTTGTTCTACATAGGTCTCCTCTGTTGAAATTCCATTAAGGAAGGCTGACTTAACATCCATTTGATAAAGAGTGAAATGCAAATGACATGCTAGGGCAAAAAGTAAGCGAACATATTCGAGGCGAGTGACATGGGCAAAGGTTTCCTCAAAATCTATTCCTTCAATCTAAGAGTATCCCTGGGCAACTAATCTAGATTTGTTCCTAATAATCATCCTTGATTCATCAGTCTTATTCTTAAAAATCCAATGTGTGCCAATAACCCTTTTATTTTCAGGTATGGGTACAAGATACCAAGCATCATGAAGGACAAATTAAAGAAGTTACTCCTACATATAACTTATCCACAAGTTGTCATTCAGGGCTTCATTTATAGTTTTGGTCTCAATAAGAGACACAAAAGATGCAAAATGAGAAATGTTACGAAGTTGAGATCTTGTACGAACATGCTCAGTAGGATTACCAATGACACTATTTAAAGGATGATCTTTGGAAACCCAATTAGGTACATCAGGGGTCTCAGTTGGTAAAGATTCAACTATTTCTGGGGAGTCAAAATTTAAAATATTTTTGGACTCATCCACAATAATTGATTCTTTGGGATTACTTTCAACATTAGTTTCACTTACAACCACATTAATGGATTCCATCATGGTTTTGCTACGAAGATTGTAGACACGGTGGGCTCTACTGTTTGGAGAATATCCTAAAAATATTTCTTTATCACCTCTAGTTTTAAATTTAGACAGATGTTCTTTGTCCTTACAAACATAGCAAGTACTACCAAGGGTTTTAAAGTATTTTATGTTAGGTTTATTTCCGTACCAAATCTCATAGGATGTTTGTTTGGTATTCTCCCTTAAGTAGACGCGATTGATTATATGGCAAGCAATACGAATGGATTCTGTCGAAAAATATTTTGGTAGGTTTTTTTCATGAATCATCACACGAGATATTTCTTGAAGAGTACGATTTTACGCTGAACAATCCCATTTTGTTAAGGTGTCTTAGGAGCACTAAATTCATGTTTGTAAACATTATAGTCACAATATTCTATGATACCTTAATCTACAAATTCTCCTCCTCTATCACTACGAATTATATCTATTTGGGTGTCTTTTTTGTTTTCTACACGAACTAATATTTTCATTTTTTTGAAATGTTTCTGATTTATGTTTTAAGAAGGAAAACCAAGTAAATCGAGTGAAATCATCAACCATAATAAGGACGTAACTATTTCCACAAATACTAATAGTAAGATAAGGACACATTATATGGATATGTTCTAGAGGTTTAGTGGATAGAACTTCTTTAACTTTCTTATGGGGAGCTTTGACAATTTTACTTCTTGACATGGACCACAGATAATGTTTGAAAATGGTTTGATTTTGGGAAGACCTATAACTATATCTAGGGAGCATAATTTTCCAAGATTATCATAGTTAATGTGGCCCAACCTACTATGCCATATCTCATTGTCATCCATTCTGGCAATGTTACAGACATCTGTACTCGGATTAACGGTGTAACAGTTATCTGGAGTATGGAGTCGTGTAATAATGCAATCACCTTTTTCATTTAAAATTATACAATTGTTCTTTGAAAAAGTGACTGTATGGTTGGAGTCACAAAAGTGTGATATACTCAGCAAATTGCCTTTAAGTCCTTTTACCAAGAGAACATTCTCACGAATGAATAATCTGTAATGCCCCATATTTCTACTATTTATGATTTAATTAATTCAAAATATAATTGGATAAATACGTTTTAGTTAAATTACACGTGTGATGTAATTTAATGTCATTAAATAATAAAAGTGATTATTAAGTATTAATCGAGAGATAGAGACTGATTGATATTATGTTACGAGATTTACCTTGAGCGTGAATAGTAAATAATGGTGGATTTTGATATAAGACATAGCGAGTGATATGTGCGTATTTTATTTTATCTCACTAGGAGTCGCGTGTAGACCATTTTGAGGTTAGGAATGAGAAATATATTTTAAGTGACTTCAAAGATTATTTGAGTGCACTATTGATCCCGAATGGGCCGAAATAGTAAAAATGAAGTACCCGGGGGTAATGTTTGAGTTTCGGGGGATTTTTGGACTAGTCGGGACTTAGATTTAAGTACATGAGTCATTTAACAATTGGGTATACACCCAATTTCGGGTTTAATAAGGGTAGAAGCCTTATTTCACCAATTAAAATCCCTGAGATAGAGAAAGAAAATAAAGAGAGGAAGAAGAAAGGGAGGAGAAGAAGAGAAATCCGGCCAAGCTCCGACAAATTTTCGGGACGAAGTCGTCGGATTTATCCATCAAGGAAAGTGTTTAACTTTCTTTAATAATTTAATTTTGTTTATAATTCATATTATATATGGTGAAAAATATGAATTTTTGGTTTGTATTTATGTGAGAAAATGGGGTTTTTTGTGAAATGATTTCATAGAAATTGGATGTGATTTTTATACCATATGAAATTTGAAAAACAATGAACCCCATATAATGTATAGAATATTAATAAAGAAATCTTGGATTAATTCATAAAAAATATGTGATCTTGAATGGTTCTTGTGAGGATTAAAATAATCATTTAATTGAATTAAGATAATTTTTTAATCTGCTAGAACTTTTGGCATGACTTCAAATGCACGCCATTTTCTGTGTAATTTGAATTAGATTCTCACTTCTAGATGAAAAGAAAGGTATGGAAGTTATATTTCTAATGAGATTTGAATTAGGTCAATTGGACTTATGTAGAGTGAGTTATAGCTGTTTTAGTGCAAAATGTTTAAGCTGCCAGAACAATTGAGTTACGAAAATTTTATCGACAATTCAAATGCATTCCATTTTCCGTGTAATTTGAATTAGATGATGAAATATGGAAGAAAAGAAAGGTATGGAAGTTATATTTCTAACGAGATTTGAATGAGGTCAATCGGAGTTCTGTAGAGGGAGTAATCGACACGTTACAACAGGGTATTTGATTTGCCTCTAGAATTTTGACGTGACTTTAAACGTGTACGATTTGAATTGTGCTTCGAATTAGAGTGTGAATCATATATGTATGGAAAGGTATATCTCTTATCTTTCCAATGAACTTGGAATCAAGTCAATCGGAGTTTGTAGAGGGAGAAATCAAATTTTTACAAGAGGGTGTTTAATTTGCTAGAAAATTTATGATTCGTTTTGGCTGCCAAAAAATATGAGATTTTTCTGTTTAAGCCTCGAATGGCTATAATTTTATCAGGGAAGTGTTTGGTACCTTGATGAAATATATTACTGGAATGATGATATGGCAGGTAGGTCTATGATAGAGTGTTGGACTTTAATTTTATGAGAGAATTAAAGTGGAGATTCACAGGCTTGATTGTGAGGTATTCTAATTTAAGATGATAAAAATATAATTACGAAAACACGTGAGCGAGCTTAAATTTGTTGGGTCAGTAGGTTAACAAGGGTAACTATTTAATTGATATAACAAGGGTTAACTAGGACCCTTAGAGTTGTGTGAACACTCCTATATATACGATAGTGAGATAAATCGTAAGACAAATAGTACGACAAATATGTGTGAGATATATATTATGTACTAATGCGTATTATCGGGTTGAGTGAACACCGATTGATGCATATTAATATATAGGTTGTGTGAATACCTATAGTATAGTAAATAAAAAAATTGGTAATCGAAGTATGAGTCTGAGACAATAAAGAGTAGAGGGAATACTCAAATAAATACAAAAGTGCAATAAATTCGTAAAGCAAACAAGTACGTTGAATATTAGAGAAAAATATATTACGTACAAGTATATATAATTTGGTTGTGTGAATACCTATAAATTTTGTACTTAGGTTGGGTGAATACCTAGAGTGCCTATATGATATTGGAGTCGAGGATTAGATCGATTCAATATTTTATTATTTCATTTACATTTGGAGTCGAGGATTAGACCGGGCCAATGTAAATGATAGGAGAATTGGAGTCGATGATTAGACCGGGCCAATAATCCTTATAGTATATATTGTGTGTGAAATATATGCTATATATATAATCTACTTGGGTAGAATTCTAAATGATTATATGATGTTCATACATGTAAAAGATAAATAAATTGGGATAATTGGAGTCGATGATTAGATCGGGCCAATTATCCTTATAGTCTATATTGTGTGTGAAATATATACTATATGAATAATCTACTGGCTGAAGAAGTAGATAATTATTGTGTGTGAAATACATACTATATAAATAATCTACTTGGGTATAATGGTAGATGATTATATGATGTTCATACATCTAAAAGATAAATAATTTGGGATAATTAGAGTCGATGATTAGACCGGGCCATACTTATAGTCTATATTGTGTGTGAAATATATACTATATGACTAATCTACTAGGATGATATAGTAGATAATTAGATGACGTGAATACATCTAACTTGTAACTTAAGCGGAGAAAGCTTAATGTAAAAAAAACATAATATTAAATAGTGAGCATCTAATGAATAAGATTAGGTGGTCAGACTTAACTTTCAAATCAGAAACTAACTTATATGAAATGTTACTTGGAAATTTATTGAAAATATAAGAGGTGTTAATGAAACTTAGAACTGTATGGGAGGTATGGGAACTTAGACGCGTAGATAAGTTCAGACGAGTACTATAGTCTAAATATCTTTAGTAGTTGTGGCTACAGTAGACTAAGTATAGAACGTTAGGCGTGCACTATAGATGAGAGGTGAGGGGTATCTCATGTGAGTGCGACACCAGTTTAAATATGAAGAGTATCTTATTTTAAATATTAAAGTATGTTAAGCACTTGCTAAAAAAAATTCAAAACTCGGGCTCTAACCCGTTTCTCTATTTTCCCCTCTCTTGCTATAAATGTATATATATAGGTGTCCAGACATAGGGATGCCTGGATGATGATTCCTTCGAGTCAGACGTTTACTGCAGGAGTTGTGGATGCAAGCATGTTTATTTTAGATGCTTATATCCTTGTGATCTAGATAGGAGGTACTGTAGATACACTCGGGCCGATAGCCCAACTGTATTCATTTATTCTTTACCACCTTTTTGTACAACATTAGATTTGGTTGTATTATGTTGTCCCAAATATTCAGTTATTTTATTTCATTTCAGTTTCATGTATATAAATTGTGTGAATGTTATTTAATTTGTTTGGTTCAAAAGATTTGTTAAATAAAATTTGATGCCACCCTAATAAGTTATTAGTAATTAAATTGGTTTTCGACAGTGATGCTAAGAATGAACCATATGAGATGTCTATTTTAATCTGGTATAGGATTGATCACCCGATATTTTATTAGGCGGGGTCTCACAGATGGTATCAAAGGATCAATTTCTAGTGTCCTTAGGATCTGTATGGCTTACTACATTTATAGCGTATCATTTGATTAATATAGAGCCCTATTGTAGGATTGTTGTATTCCTCTACGTAAGGGATTACGTTCTCCTGCTATTAAGTATTGTTGATGCGATTCATATATGAGTTCGATTGGGTATGGTACATCGAACATTGTAAGGTAGCCAACGAATGGCGTTAGAAAGACTGTAGGAGGGAAGGGCTCAACAAAAGTCTTGGAGTGTCTAGGAAAGGGTAATCGTGCTAGAGATCATCATAATGTTATAAGAGTAGATAAAGAGCAGGATAATATTTCAGGGAAGGTAATCTCCCAAACATCGTTGTAGAAAATAGTGGTACAACTTCGGAGTCACCCAGTGTTCTAAGTAGGGAGGCGAGGATTGGCTTTATGAACTTTGTTCCCGACTAAGGGATACGGGAACTTAATAAAGGGATCCGTAGGTTGAGATTTGAACCTCGGGAGGAATACCGGGGAGTTATTGAGAATGCCGATTAGGATAACCAGTGTGCTGTAGTCAAGATCCTTGGTTTGTAAGCTTACATAAATGCTAGGGATCCAATGAAATATTTCAGATCTATGGAATTTACTACTAGGTGATGGTAGGTTTAGTCAGGACAAGGAAGCCCATCGTGTTTAATGTTCCATGGCAGGATGTGTTGTTTAACGAGGCCTCACCTGAAAGAGGGTCGATCTCGCATTTATATTATACTATGGTGGAGACTTAGGAGATCATAGATGTCTCATTGTAGTTGATCCCGGTGCGTATGTACATTATGATAGGATTAAAGGAATATTGGGTCTATTATCGAGCGGATAGATAAAGTTCATTATTATGATTAGCGCTAATGCCTAGTGATAGTGAGAGCGCAGTGTTATTTAACTCCTTTAGAGATACGGGAGTTGGGATTTATATGTATATGGTTGGGGTAACATCTGAGTGTCTCGATTGTGTTTTTGAGGCATATGGAACTCAATCACCGCCAATACTAAGTGATAATGCATTATGGAAAGTTCCTTGTTTAGGTGCTGATGCGAGATGAAATTTGCATGAACTTTTATAAACATCTAGATTAGAGGGACGTTGATGGATGACAGGGCATCAGTTTTGAATATAAATCCTCGAACGTGTCGAGGAAACACTTTGAACTGAGAGTTATAATATGGTTAAGGCTAGTAGAGTCGGTAGTGCTGGGAAAAAGCATTAAATCCTTCTTCTCAACATGAGTCGAAAGTTGGGAAAATCTCAAGAGGAATTAAATTACGTTTTATGGGATGGTTGAGAAGACCCATATGCTATAACTCGGTCGAGGATGTGAGGAAAATCTTGAGAAAAGTGTGTGATGTTTGCAATGGTTGTGCAGATATGCACGAGTTATAGGGTGTATAGGCGCCCTGGTTAGTGGGTTTATGAATTGTCCAAGATAAAGGGACATGGAAATTAATGCGTGTAAAGTATACCTATGGGGAAGTTATCAATTAAGCTAAAATTTTATGATGGCTTGAACGTCGTGTGAGAAAGACGATGATCCAAGTATATATGTACTAAGAGAGCTAGCACACTCTAAATAGGTTGAAAGGTTATAGGAAGACATTCAAAAGATATCTCTTGATAAAGATAAGTCCCAACTATTGTGGGAAAATAAAGCGGAACTTTGCTCAATCAAATTATGAGAGTGGCTTGTGCGCACATAGAATATTGATGACTACAAGGCAAGAAGACTCAAGAAGTGTGCAAGTTGCAAAAAGTGTATGGGCCGTGACTGTTCTATACCCTTGGGGAAGAAGGGGAATATAAAGCATAAATTAAATCTGAGATATTATAAGTTGAAATTGGTGAGGGGTGAGACATAGTGAGACTGTCTCCAGATGCACCACTCATAGATGGAAAAAGGTTGGCTCGAGATGATCAACCAGAATTTGATAACAAGCCTACGGTTCTAGTGACAGAATGGGTAGTAGACTACTAAAATGCATTGATGGGCTACCAACATCGTGACTATGGCAAGAATTCCTCCGAGTGTATGGAATTGATTTTAGCTAAGATGAAGTGATTGTTATGGTCTCTATGAAAATAATGATTGCACCTGTTCAAGGTGCCTACCAATATTGTTATAAATCAGGATAAGATCCTCCAGCCCCACCTCTGATGGGGATTATTAATAAGCGATGGGGACAGAGTTTTGTTCAAGGCATATGGTAGCACCTATAGGTCGAGGGTTAGATGAGAGGTGGCTTATTATGTTAGCTAATGAGAGTACTGCATGTGGTGCCTTATAGGGTAATTGCAGGGAGAAATTACCATTGGTAGAGTGTGTAAGAACTTATACTGGTTTATCAGGATCGAGGTACTTTTTGAGGTTTGGTGTGGAAAGCCTTGTCTTCCACCCTTTAGTTGATTAGAGGTGAGGGGATAACTAAATTTTTGGATTGACCGTGATTTGGAGTTCGTTCTTAAGAGTGGAGTGAACCACAAACTATTTTGGGTGACTTTTGAATGTCGTAAGAGCTATGTCACCGTGAGCCGAAGTTCTAAGTATTGACATGAGTGGTCAAACGTTATCGTGATTCCTACTATGAAGGGAGTTTTGATATGTGGTGAGTAAGGGGAATTGGCGCATAAGGAGGTGCAGACTTTTCTCAGTATGGAAACAATAGAGCCAGTATTGAGATCATATGACTGATAGAGTGTATCAGTACGTAGTGAATCGAGAAAGTTTGTTGAAAATTGAGGCTACAGTGATTAATCCTTTTGATAGGTAAGTACCACTAGTGGGTGTATAGTGGAGTAACCCTTATGTATTATGATTTGGATTTGGGTACTAGAGGATGTCGTGATTTTAAAAATCCTAAGTTTTAGTACCGTCCTCGTCCTAATTTTGTGGACGAAATTCCTTTGTAAGGGGGGAAGTATGTAATACCTCGTATTTTTACGTATTTATGATTTAATTAATTTGAAAATTAATTGGATAAATACGTTTTAGTTAAATTACATATGTGACATAATTTAAAGTGATTAAATAATAAAAGTGATTATTAAATATTAATCGAGAGTTAGAGACGATTAATATTATGTTACGAGATTTACTATGTGCGTGAATAGAAAATAATGGTGGATTTTGATATACGGCATAGCGAATGATATGTGCGTATTTTATTTTATCTCACTGGGAGTCCTATGTAGACCATTTCGAGGTGAGAAATGAGGAATATATTTTAAGTGACTCGAAAGATAATTTCGAGTGCATTGTTGATCCCCGAATGGGCTGAAATAGTCAAAATGAAGTACCCGGGGGTAATGTTTGGGTTTCGGGGACTTTTTGGACTAGTCGGGACTCGCATTTAAGTATACGAGTCATTTTACAATTGGGTATACACCTAATTTAGGGTTTCATAAGGGGAAACCTTATTTCCCCAATTAAATGCCCTAAAAGAGAGAAAGAGAAGAAAGAAAATAAAGAGAGGAAGAAGAAAGGGAGGAGAAAAAGAGAAATACGACCAAGCTCCGACAAATTTTCAGGAGGAAGTCATCGAATTTATCCATCAAGGCAAGTGTTTAACTTTCCTTAATAGTTTATTTGTGTTTATAATTAATATTATAGTTGGTGAAAAATATGAATTTTTGGGTTGGATTTATGTGAGAAAATGGATTTTTTTGTGAAATGATTTCATAAAAATTGGATGTGATATTTATACCATATGAAATTTGAAAGAAATTGAACCCCATATGATGTATAGAATCTTAATAAATAAATCTTGGATTAATTCATAGAAAATATGTGATCTTGAACGGTTCTTGTGAGTATTAAAGAAACCATGAAATTAAATTATGATAATTTTTTAATCTGCCAGATTTTCTCGCATGACTTCAAACACATGCCATTTTCTGTATTATCGGAGTTAGATGCTAAATTATGGTTTAAAAGAAAGGTATTGAAGTTATATTTCTAATGATATTTCAATGAGGTCAATTGGACTTATGTAGACTAAGTTATAGCTGTTTTAGTGCAAGGTGTTTAAACTGCTAGAACAGTTGAGTTACGGAAATTTTGTAGACAATTCAAATGCATTCCATTTTCTGTGTAATTTGAATTAGATGATTAAATATGGATGAAGAGAAAGGTATGTAAGTTATCTTTCTAACGAGATTTTAATGAGGTCAATCGGAGTTCTGTAAAGGGAGTAACTGACATGTTACTATAGGGTATTTGATCTGCCAGCATAACAATCTGCCTGAATTTTGTTGTGAGTTTAAACGTGTACGATTTGAATTGTACTTCGGATTAGAGTGTGAATCATATATGTATGGAAATTAATATCTATTATCTTTCCAATGAACTTAGAATCAGGTCAATCGGAGTTCTGTAGAGGGAGAAATCATAGTTTTACTAGAGGGTATTTAATCTGCCAGAAAATTTATGATTCGTTTCGGGTACCAGAAAATGTGAGATTTTTCTTTTCAGGCCTCGAATGGCTAAACTTTTATCGGGGAAGTGTTTGGTACCTTCATGGAATATAATACTGGGATGATGATATGGAAGGTAGGTCTATGATTGAGTGTTGGACTTTAATTTTGTGAGAGAATTAAAGTGGAGATTCATAGGCTTGATTGTGATGTATTCTAATTCAAGAGGATAAGAATATAATTACAGAAAAGCGTGAGAGAGATTAAATTTGTTGAGTGAGTAGGTTAACAAGGGTAACAATTGAATTGATATAACAAGGGGTAACTAGTACCCTTAGAGTTGTGTGAACACTCCTATATATACAATAGTGAGATAAATCGTAAGACAAATAGTACGACAAATATGTGTGAGATATATACTACGTACTAATGTGTATTATCGGGTTGAGTGAACACGTATTGATGCATAGTAATATGTAGGTTGTGTGAATAGCTATAGTATAGTAAATAACAAATTGGTGATCGAAGTATGAGTCTAAGACAATAAAGAGTAGAGGGAATACTCGAATAAATACAAAAGTGAAATAAATTCGTAAAGCAAACAAGTACGGTGAATATTAGAGAGAAATATATTATGTACAAGTATAAATAATTTGGTTGTGTGAATACCTATAAATTTTGTACTTCGGTTGGGTGAATACCTACAGTGCTTATATGATATTGGAGCCGAGGATTAGACCGAGCCAATATTCTATTATTTCATTTACATTTGCAGTCGAGGATTAGACCGAGACGATGTAAATGATAGGAGAATTGGAGTCAATGATTAGACCGGGCCAATACTCCTTATAGTATATATTGTGTGTGAAATATATACTATATAAGTAATCTACTTGGGTATAATGTTAGATGATTATATGATGTTCATACATCTAAAAGATAAATAAATTGGGCTAATTGGAGTCGATGATTAGACCGGATCAATTATCCTTACAGTCTATATTGTGTGTGAAATATATACTATAGGAATAATCTACGAGGATGAAGTAGTTCATAATAATTGTGTGTGAAATACATACTATATAAATAATCTACTTAGGTAGTATGGTAGATGATTATATGATGTTCATACATCTAGAAGATTAATAATTTGGGATAATTGGAGTCGATGATTAGACTGGGCCAATTATCCATATAGTCTTTATTGTGTTGAAGTATATAATATATGACTAATCTAATAGGATGAAGTAGTATATAATTAGATGACATGAATACATCTAACTATTTACTTGAGCGGAGAAAGCTTAATGGGAAAAAACATAATATTAGATAGTGAGCATCTAATGAATAAGATTAACTGGCCAAACTTAATTTTCAAATCAGAAACTAACATATGTGAAATGTTACATGGAAATTTATTGAAAATATGGGAGGTATTAATGAAACTCAGTACTGTATGGTCGGTACGGGAACTTAGACGTGTAGATAAGTTCAGACGAGTACTATGGTCTAAATAGCTTGGGTAGTTGTAGCTACAGTAGACTAAGTATAGAACGTTAGGCGTGCAATATAGATGAGGGGTGAGGGGCATCTCATGTGAATGTGACACCAGTTTAAATATGGAGAGTATCTTATTTTAAATATTAAACTGTGTTAATCACTTGCTAAAAAAAATTCAAAACTCGGGCTCTGACCCGTTTCTCTATTTTCCCCTCTCTTACTATATATGTATATATATATAGGTGTCCAGACACATGGATGCCTGAATGATGATTCCCTCGAGTCAGACGTTTACTGCAACAGCTGTGGATGCAAGCAGGTTTATTTTAGATGCTTCTATCCTTGTGATCTAGATAGGAGGTACTAGAGATACACTTGGGACGATAGCCCAATTGTATTCATTTAATCTTTTCCCTCCTTTTTGTGCGGCATTCGATTTGGTTGTATTATGGTGAACCGAGTGTTCTGTTATTTTATTTCATTTCATTTCAGTTTCATGTATATAAACTGCGTGAAATGTTATTTAGTTGGTTTAGTTAAAAATATTTGTTAAATAAAATTTGATGCCAGCCTAATAAGTTATTAGTAATTAAATTGGTTTTCGACAGTGATTCTAAGAATGAACCCTATGAGATTCCTTTTTTAATCTGGTATAGGATTGACCACCCGATATTTTATTAGGCGGGGTGTCACATAATCCTTCTTCATGGAGTGTTCCTTTACCAATGATCTAGGCTGATCCACCATCTCCAGATAAGACTTTTCCTCCGGAGAAGTTAGTTTTGTTTGAGAGTTTAGAATCATCCCCGATCATATGTTTGGAACATACTGAGTCTTAATACCATCCAGTTGTAGTGTGTTTAGCTCTAAAAGAACTGATCACTATGTTGCATTTTAACTGGGGTAATATATCATCTTTTCTAAACCAAATTGCTCTAGTTTTCAATTTGTGCTTATTAGCTCGTATTTGATAAAACTTACGAGCTTCAGTCTTTTCTTCAAAAGATTTTTACGCAATTTTATTGTTGTTATAAATAGCTGGAGCACTTGGTCTAGAATATAATCTAGGATTCTTTCTTGTAGATTGTCTTTTAGTATTAGTCTTTCTCCTTCTAGTACGCTAGTTACTATTTCTATCTAGTTGCCTACGAAGGACATAGTTATTTCGTCTTCTCTTGGAATAGTAGAAGTTATGGTAAATAGGAGAGGTGTAAACTGGATTACATAGTCATTTAGAATAGAAACAATTAAGTGAATGTCCATAGACATCACAATAGGAACAGTAAAGATGGCACATGGAAATCATAACCTTAGGAAAGTTGTTATTCAAAGGTTTGTCTAGGTTTTGAGCTCCAGTCCTATTCCTAGGTGCCACAGGATGTAACATCGAGTCTACTTGTCGTATAGGGGGGCAGACATATTTGGTCATTCGTTCAACATTATGCTTAGAGTTACTCGATTCAGCAATATCTAACCTTAATTGATTTTTATCAAAATTATTTTTTAAACATTGAAAATCTAGACAAGTTTCAATAGGCCTTTTGCCACCAGACACAAACTTTATGGTTTCAAATTTTTTGGTTTGTGTCTTAGAGTTGGGATAAAATCCTATTCCAGTTTGGTCATCAGAATTGTTTTTGCTTTCAGCTACATAATCTTCAAAACACTTAAAATTATTTTCAAATTTAGCAAACTTTTTAAAGACTGTGGATGCCTTTTCTTTTGTTTGTTCTAATTCTAAAAAAGTTCCTTTGTATTTCTTTTCCATAATTTCATTAGAGTTAGATAACTCTTTCAATTTTTGTTACAAATATTTGGTTTCAGTCTCATAAGTTAGACATTTAGTAGTATAGTCTTCAGCATTTTGTTTGATCATCAGACTAAAGGTTTCTATCTTCAGGGTAAGATCCTTGATAGTTTTTTCAAGTCTAGTGCTTTTCTTGAGAGTTTTTGTGTACAATGTGTGAATGTCAGGAAGGTCATCATTTTCGGAGTTTCTAAGTGTGCAATGTGCAGTGTCCCCTTGCGGTTTATTTTTAGGACTCACACACCCATTGACATCAATAATAGCGCGTTCCCTTTGAATCACACACATAACATTTGAAGCATTATCAACATTCTCAAGAAATAAAGAAGATAGACCATTAGGCATACTATCAGTCATGGTATGATCAGATTCTTCATCATCATTGTATATTATCTTAGCAAAGAATGACACGCAAGGGTCAAGAGTTTTAGATGACTCAGGTTCATCATTTTCAGAGTCACTTGAGTCATCCCAAGTCTTACTTAAATGAGACCTATTATGTTTTTGAATTTTTTCTAAGTTAACTCTACAGTCATTAGCCATGTCTCCTAGCTTTCCATATCTATAGCATTCAAAATTTACTTTAAGTAATATACTCTCTCTTCCAAGCCCTCCTAAACCCTAACTAGGGTTGCATGGCAACCTCTTCATCTACCACACCTATCATTCCTAATCCCAAACCTCCTGATCCCACTAATCCATGGAAAAAATCCTTCGCAGATGTTTTAAACGGATCATCATTGTCTCATGCAATCAAAATCAAGCCATTAACCAAATATAAAGGGGCATCTGCAGTTATCTTTTCTGATCATGAAGTTAATAAATTGGCATCTCCTTACAAGTATGCGATTGTTGGTAAGTTCTCTCATGGGAAACCTCCAATAGATTTCATTAGAAAAAAATTTGAATCATTTGTTCTCAAAACATCGGTAAGATTTAATTGTGAAGATGACATTATAAGATTATGAATGAAGGAACAATGGTATATAGGTAAGAGTCCAATGATAACATTCAAATGGAGCCCATAATTCAGATCAGATCAAGAAAGCGCAGTTTTCCCTATGTGGATAAAATCCCTCATCTTCCAGTCCATGTTTTTGTAAAAGAACCTTTGTTCTCAATAGCACAAGCAATAGGTACTCCTCTAAAGTTATATAACTCAACAACCACTATTAATAGACCAATTTTAGCTCGAGTATGTGTTGAATTGGACCTGATGAAATCAATTCCAAATAGAGTTTGGATTGGTCAAGGTGATTTTGGTTTCTGGCATCCTATTAAAGTTGAGAATCTTCCTTATTACTGTAATCACTGAAAAAAAGTTGGTCATCAAGAAAGAAAATGTCTTTTAAAGGTTTCTTTTCAAAAATCTAAAGTTAAAGAAGTTGTCGAACAACAAATTAATATTCTGAAGAAACCTAGTGTTACAAACCAGGTCATTAGAATCAAGAAATAAGAAAATATAGTCATAGACTAAAGGAAGGATGTAATCATATTTCAAGAAGGTACAACAAGTAATATAATGGAGGTAAATAATGAAGAGTAGCAAATAAAGAATAAATAAAGTCAATAAAGGAAGCAGGAGTTATCAGAAGAAAAGTCACATGAAATTGTAGCAGCTCAACAGATAGAATTGAAAGCAAACCACGAAGGGGATAAAAAAGAAGATGGTGAATGGGATTTAGACTCTGAAGAAGAATCAGAAGTAGAACAAATTAATTAATTAAAAAATGTATTACAAGAAGAAGTGACTAACATAAAGGAGATGGTAAATTTGAGGAAAAGGAATCAAGAGCAGTTGGAGAAATTTTACAACTCGGATTCTAAAAATGTCAATTTGGGAGATAGCAAGAGAATGGTTGCTAAGTGGTACAATTAAGATAAAGATCGATCCAAAGAAAAAAGGAGTCAAACATTGCAGACATGATTAATTGCTCAACTTTGCTTTCTACAAAATTAAAGGATTACCAAAGGGATATCGAGGAACAGAATCAAAATAGTCCTCCTATTACTCCTAAGACACAAGTTACGTAGGGTAAAGTATTGAAGAATTTTAGGAATATCCAGAAAAGTATATTCTTTCCAAAAAGGAGGGTCACTAGATCAGTTGCTAAGGCTCCTAGAAAAGTTACCACTACACCTTCTCAATGATTAATGCTCTAGTGTGGAATGCAAGAGGAATTGGGAACAAGTCTACAAAAAGAAGGTTGAAAAGACTAAGTAAGTTTCATAATTTGTCATTTTGGCAATTTTGGAACCTATGATAGATAGCTTAAAAATATAAAACATGAGAAGATTGTCGAATTTTGATGGCTGCTCTTTTAATGTTTGCAACAAAATCTGGTGCTTTTGGAGACATGGTATCTCTAGTGATGTCTTGGAGGATTGGAATCAAAATCTCCTTCTAAAAATGGATCATCCAAAACTGAATAAAGTTATAGGAGTAAATATGATTTATGCTAAATTTTCCAAAAATGATAGAATGTGCTTATGGGATGCTATTATCTATAGCTCTGCAGTTTGCTCAAAGATTCCTTTGATTGTTATAAGGGACTTTAATATAGTTTCTAATAGTGATGAGAAAGAAGGATGTAGGAGTATTGATATTGGTGGTGCTGCAGATTTCAATAATTGTATTGCAAGCAGTTGTTTACAGGATATGGGATTTGAAGGCTCTAGGTTTACTTGGCTTAGAGAATCAAATGGAGCATTAACTTTAGAGAGATTGGATAGAAGTCTGATGAATTCCCATTGGTTAAATACTTTCCCCCAATATTATATAAATCATTTAAATAGAAATTGCTCTCATCATAATTCCCTTATGGTGGCTATTCGAAATTCAAATGAATCCCTAATCAAAGATTTCAAATTTCAGAATATGTGGAAGCAGCATGAGAACTTCTATCAGGTGGTTGAGGATTCTTGGTAAGAGGCAGCTTCTGGTAGTCAAATGGATCAGTTTGCTTTTAAGCTTAGGAGGTTAAAAATAACTTTAAAAAGGTGGAGCAAAGAGGTTTTTAAAGATATTTTCAAGGAGATTCAGGATTTAGAAGATCATCTTCTTAAAGAAGAATTAACTTTAGAAAGGGATAATAGCGGAGTACAACTTGAAAAGTGTTCTAAAGTGAGAGCTGCCCTCAACTCAGCTTTAGTCAAAGAAGAAATTTATTGGCATCACAAGACTAGAAGTGAGTGGATCAAAGATGGAGAAAGGAATACAAAATTCTATCATGACCAAGTTCACCAAAATAGGAGAAGCCTCTCAATTTTCAAAATCAATGATGAGGCAGGTAGAGATAATGAAGATCAAACTTCTATTGCTAACTGTTTTATCTCTTATTTTCAAAATTTGTTTGCATCAAGTATTCAAGAAGAGAAAGATTATTTGAAGTAAATTCCTAAGCTAATTACCGAAGAGAAAAATTCTAATCTGTCAACTATTCCAGAAGAGTTGGAAATTCTTAATGCTATTAAGAAGATGAATTAAAATAGCACTGCTGGAGCAGATAGTTTCAATGGGTTCTTCTATGTCAGTTGTTGAAAAATTATTAAAGAGGATCTCATTAAAGCTATTCAATCTTTCTTCTTAGGTTGTAATATCCCCAAATCATGGAGCTCTACCCAAATCTATCTTATTCCCAAATCTCAAAGGCCTATTCACTATAAAGACCTCAGGCTTATAAGCCTTTGCATCTTCTGTTACAAGGTGGTATCTAAAATCCTTTCCAATAGAATGAGTCCAATCCTTCCTTTAATTATTTCTCCCAACCAATAAGGATTTGTTCAAGGTAGGAACATTCTTGAAAATATCCTATTGGCTCAAGAGATGATCCATTTCATTAATAAGAAAAATATTGGAGGAAATGTCATAATCAAGTTAGATATAAAGCCTATAATAGAGCATCTTGGCACTTCATAATCAAAACTTTAAGAGCCTTTGGTTTCTCAGAGACTTTTATTGATATGATTTGGAGATGTATGTCCTCCTCTTGGTTCTCTATTATCATCAATGGTCAATCTATGGGGTTTTTCAAACCTTCAAGAGGCATTGGACAAGGGGATACTATCTCCCCTAGTCTTTTCATTATTATGGCTGAAGTTTTTAGTAGAGGTCTGAATCAACCTATGTCTATAGGAACCATTAAGCCTTTCTCCCACCCTCGAAGTTGTCCTCTTATAAGCCACCTTAGCTATGTTAATGATGTAATTATTTTTACTAGAGGCTTTAAGATCAGTCTTAAAAATTTGATGAAATTCTTGGAAGGTTATGAATTTGAATCAGGTCAACTCTCAGCAAGGAGACAAGCTGCTTCTATTTAAGTCCCAAATTGTCTTCCTCTAATCTAACATTTTAGAGATCACATGTTTTGTTTATACCAGTGGTCCTCTGAAATATCTGGGATGCACATTATTTAAAGGCAGGATGAAATCAATATTTTTTTAACCTCTAGTCCAATCTATAGCCTAAAAAATTCATAGTTGCAAATCAAAGTTTATTTCAATGGGGGAAAAATAATCCTAATCCAAACAATTCTTTCAACCATCCCATTGTTCACTCTTTTTTCTTTAAACCCTCCAAACCTTATCATTCAATCCATTAATAAGCTTATTAGTTCATTTTTCTGGGGGGTTAACCAATCTTTTGGGAATAAATTTCACTGGATTAGGTGGGATTCCATATGTATACCTAAATAAGAGGGAGGTCTTGAGACCAGAAATACTCTGTCAGGGAAGCATCCAACTTAAGATTAGCTTGGAATTTTAATAAATTTCAAACATTTTGGGCTACTTTTATGTCTACTAAGTATCCTAATATGGGCTGCAAAAATGGATCATTGGCTTTTAAAAGGAATCAAGAAGGTATGGAGGTTGTTGATTCATATTCAAATTTAATTGAAGAAGAGCTGATCTGGAATCTCACAGTTAATGGCAGGTTTACCTTTAAATCAGCTTATGACCAAAAAAGGCCTCAAACCTTATCCTCTCTAGCATTTAAATCTGTGTGGGATCCTTATATTCCCCCAAAGATGTCAGTATTAGTTTGGAGAGATCTCAACAATGCAGTTCCAGTGGACACTCTTATTCAAGTAGTGGGAATTTGGATGGTATCGAGGTGCCAATGTTGTATGTCATCTACTGAATCAATTAATCACTTATTTATATCTGGCCCAATTGCTAAGAAGATTTGGAAGTATTTTATTCAGGTTATGGGATTCATAATTCTGGCTCTTCATTACTTAGTTCCATTATTCAATGGTGGTTGCATTCAAGTTAATCAAAATTTTCTAAATGGCTATTTAAAGTGATTTCAATCATTATTCTGTGGGAAATTTGGCTTAGTAGGAACAAGGCTCTATTTGAAAACTCTCCGATGAAATCACGTTTAATCATTCATAAAGTTATTGCTTCAATTTCAGAGCTTACAATGCTTACCCCCTTCAAAGACTTAACAAAAGGAATTAATCAGGAAGTTAGGACTGTATTCTCTCTTTATGATCCCCATGCTTGTTGGAAGAATGTTATTCAATGGACAAAACCTTTGACAGATTAGATCAAACTCAATGTTTCAACAACCTCAAAAATTATGAAGATTAATGGTATTGGTTCAGTAATTCGTGATACTAATGGTAGAATGATTTGGGCCTCTTCTAATTTCATAATCCATGATGTTCCTCTCTATGCTCTATTTCAAGCTATTTCTGATGGTTTAAAGATTTGTTTGGAGAATAAAGTGCAAAAGGTGGCTTTAGATTTTCATTCTCAATAGTTACAATCAAGCTTACAATCAAATTCAGATTCAATTCATTGGAAAATTAAAAAGTTCTTCAAAGATCTTCAAGAGTTAATTCACAACTTTCAATGTCAAATTTCTTACTGCGCTCCAGAAGCAAACAAGGTGGCAATTCTTCTTGCAAAGTATGGTGAATCAACAAAAAGTCTTTCATCCTTTAGAAGAAGCTCAGAGCTCCCCAACAATGCTAAAGAAGCTATTATGATAGATGCTTCCTCTCTTCCTTTTATAAGGAATATTTAATGTCATTTTTTTTCTGATTGTACTACCACTTGAGAGGGCTATTCTCTCAATCATAAATAAATTTATATAGTTTCTTAAAAAAAAGTTATTTCTCAGGTCTCTTGATATTATCAGACTGGTGTTTTTCTTGTCTTCTCTCATGAGGTATGTTGTTAGATTCATTTGGGTAAGTAGGTTTTCCTTGTATCTTTGCTATCTTATTTTGAAAGTTCACAATTTTCTTAAACTGTTTAGACATTAAGGCAACCTGATTATCCAAAGTATCTAAACTACGGTCCTCATCAGAGTATAAGTCAATGTTAGCTATGCTAAATTTAGGTCTGGTCAACTTAGATGAAAAAACAATATTGGAAGTAGACTATCTCTTTTAGGACTGGGTTAATTGTTTCTTAACTTCTAATTCCATTTGAGTTCAGGTGTAAGATTTTGATGATCCATCTCCACAATTGGATATCTTTTATCATCAAAATTTTTTGGAAGTGATCTTAGAACTTTAGAGACAATTTCCTTTCTATCATAAACAATCCCATTAGCATGCAATTTGGTCACAATATCTGTCAATCTAATATACAAGTCATCAAATGATTCAGTCTCAGTCATGATCAAGGAGTTATACTGCCCGATAAGCATTTGAGTTTTAGCAGCTTTAACTCTTGTATCAACCTCATGTGCAGTCACTAGGGTGTCCCAATATTCTTTAGAGGTAGAAAAAAATAATATCCTATTAAATTCATGTTCATTAATAGAAATTAATATGGCCTTTTTGCCTTTATTTTTATTAAGTGAAACTTGTGTCTCTTCTTTAGTGAATTCACTTAGTAACTTTATAATCCTCACATTACTTACTTCAGCAGCTAGTTTAGTAGGAAAGGTGTAACCATTTTCAATATCTTCCCAGACATCATCTCCTAAAGTCCATTGGATGAATGAAACCATCCTTACCTTCCAGTAAGGAAATTTGGTTCCATCAAAGAGAGGGGGCCTGGACAGGTTACCTAATCTCTCAAATTTCTCGTCCATAATTTGTTTTGAGAAAACAATTTCAGAAACACAAGATCTAAAGAATTTTTGAAAAACTAAAGCTCTGATAACAATTGAAAAAGTACCACTTAAGTTATTTAATAGAAGATTAAACTATCTAAATGTCTCCGAACAGTTTGTTAAAGAAACTCTTTTCTTAAAACAATTTTTAAACACAATATGTGTAAAACAGTTATGAACGAGTAATGTTAAGTTTTAACTATTAAGATCAATTCTAAGCATAATGAAGCAAAGTCCGATCCTATGCAAAAGGAAAGAGGTCGAGGTAATCAGAAAGTAGCAGGGTGTAGTCTTTGACCCGACCAAACGGAGGTGAAAACTGATAATGTATTGATAAAGTTTTCATCTCAAATAAGTGATCGACATTTATCCTCTTGAAATTGAACAACGATGGGGTATGCACTTGTGATATAGCTGGGAATAGTGGGGTTGAACCAAATTTGGTTGGTTTCTTTCAACCCCATGTCTTCCTTGTCCTGTTTACTTTCTCCCATATGTGTGTAGCGGTGCGGGTAACCGCAAAACCACATCCCTATTTGCATCCATTTTTGAGTAAATTTAGATAAAAAAATTTATGACAGTATTCTCTGTTGAACATATATTAATTAGTATGTGAAACTTTTATAATTCATATAGAAATCGATAATATATAATTGATTTGTACATATGCTTAAGAATCTCATTTTATATATCTGAGTTGAATTTATCAATTGAGATCATGCTTTATACTGAATGTATGAGTGTCAATTCCTCGATAAGTACAAAGAAACTAATAAATTCTATTAAATTTAAATAGTGAAACATTGATGTATGTAACTCGCCCCAATGTATGAAATGAGTAAGGTTGATTTACAAATGATATGAGCACTCTCTAGCATAAGTAAGGAAAGTCCGAAGATATGTGAAAGAACAATGCTAAAATTAATTATAAAGTGTTTGTGTGTAGTCGTCGTCCCGAACAAACGTAGCATAAAACTAATAATGAATTGATGGAAGTTTTGATCTCAAATCAAATACTTGTCTAAATGAACACAATGTATGTAATGATTAAGTTTTAGTGCCAACTGTAATGAGCAATTCGTAGACTAAGCAAGTAAAGTCAGACCCATTGCGAAAGTCCACTGCTTAAATAAATCAAATAGTGGATGTGTGCAGCCTTGTCCCCGACCAGACGTACCCCCCAAATGATGATGAAGTCAACGTATCCCCCGAATGATGATGAATTAATGACTGACAGTTTTAAACCAAAGTAATTGGTTTATGAAAATGTGACAATGTTAACGACATAATAGATGACATTGTATTTCGAACTGCTAATAGCACTTCGAAGCCAAGGCAAACAAATGCAGACAGTGGGAAACAAAGTATAGATTGAATAAATGAGATCACACAAACCAAGGACTATGAATAAACTAGTCTAGACTAAATGGAATTATATTTTCATGCATAATTTTTTCTTCTTATGTATTGGTATCTGTTCAGGTGCATGTGGTTCCTGCTCACATGTTTCGAAAGGTCATCAGCATTACCAAGTCTCACTGCAAACTTGGGTTAACTGGTATGCTGTTGATAACTGCTCACATGTGTGTGTGCGTGCGCGTGTCCTAACAGTTAGACTTCCCCCTTTTGTACTCAAGTGTGAATGTGTTTAAACTGCAGCTACACTTGTAAGAGAGGATGAAAGGATTACAGATTTGAACTTTCTCATTGGTCCCAAATTATACGAGGAAAATTGGTTGGATTTAGTGAAAGGGAGATTCATTGCAAATGTACAATGTGCTGAAGTGTGGTGTCCAATGACGAAGGAGTTCTTCTCTGAATATCTGAAGAGAGAAAATTCTAAGAAGAAGCAGGTCAGTTGGTTGAAAATTCTACTGCCCCTCCCTCTCTGGCTCCCTCCCTCCCTCACTGCCTCCATCAGGTATGAAAGAATATATGCTGCATATATGCATATATCTGCATATATTTAGATGTATGCATATATGCATATATGATTGCATATATGCACATATATGCATTTATCTGCATATATGGTGCATATATGATGCATATATGCACATATATGCATATATGCAGATATATGCATATATGGGTGGGGAGTGGGGTGGGTTGAATTTGACAATTAGCATTTCTCTTAGATCACGGAGAACATTCACAAACTTAAATCAAAAGTAAAACGTAATAAATATAAAATGCTGATGATAGAGACCTAACAAATCACACAATTAGGGTAGTCCCGCGTACGAACTGACCACGGCAAAGGATAAAAACAAGCCGTTTGAGGGTGAAAACCTAAACCAGCCCCCAAATGGTCCCGTAAGAGGCACAAACACCTCGCACGGGACCAATGTAACTTGTACGAACTGACCGCGTAGTCACAGGTATCCCGATTTGAGAATATGATGATAATTTCAAAATATATCAATTAAGCTTAAAAACAAGCCGTTTGAGGGTGAAAACCCAAACCAGGCCCCAAACGGTCCCGTAAGAGGCACAAACACCTAGCACGGGACCAATGTAACTTGTATGAACTGACCACGTAGTCTCGAGTCTCTCGATTTGAGAATATGACGATAATTTCAAAATACGTAGATTCGGCTTGAAAACAAGTCGTTTGAGGGTGAAAACCCAAACCAGCCCCCATACGGTCCCGTAAGAGGCACGAATACCTCGCACGGGACCAATTTAACTCTTGTGAACTGACTGCGTAGTCCCGGGTCTCCCGGTTTGAGAATACAACGATAATTTACAAAAATCACACTTAGACTTAAAAACAAGCCGTTAAAGGGTGAAAACCCAAACCAACCCCCAAACGACCCCGTAGGAGGCACGAACACCTCGCACGTGACCAATGTAACTTGTAGGAACTAACCGCGTAGTCCCGGGTCTCCCGATTTGAGAGTATGATGATAATTTGCAAAAATAAACACTTAGACTTAAAACATGCCGTTAAAGGGTGAAAACCCAAACCAGCCCCCAAACGACCCCGTAAGAGGCACGAACACCTCGCACGGGACCAATGTAACTTGTAGGAATTGAGCGCGTAGTCCCGGGTCTCCCGGTTTGAGACTATGATGATAGTTAGCAAAAATCACACTTGGATTTGAAAATAAGCCATTAAAGGGTGAAAACCCAAACAAGCCCCCAAACGACCCCGTAGGAGGCACGAACACCTCGCACGGGACCAATGTAACTTGTAGGAATTGACCGCGATGTCCCGGGTCTCCCGGTTTGAGAGTATGATGATAATTGCCAAAAATCACACTTAGAGTTAAAAACATGCCGTTAAAGGGTGAAAACCTAAACAAGCCCCCAAACGACCCCGTAGGAGGCACGAACACCTCGCACGGGACCAATGTAAATTGTAGGAAATGACCCCGTTGTGCCGAGTCTCCCGGTTTGAGACTATGATGATAGTTTGCAAAAATCAACACTTAGAGTTAAAAGCAAGCCGTTAAAGGGTGAAAACCCAAACCATCCCCCAAACGACCTCGTAGGAGGCACGAAAACCTCGCACAGGACCAATGTAACTTGTAGGAACTGACCGCGTAGTCCCGGGTCTCCCGGTTTAAGACTATGAAATAGTTTGGAAAAATTACACTTAGACTTGAAAACATGCTGTTAAAGGATGAAAACACAAACAACCCCCAAACGACACCGTAGGAGGCACGAACACCTCGCACGGAACTAATACAACTTGTAGGAACTGACCGCGTAGTCCCGGGTCTCCCGGTTTGAGAGTGTGACGATAGTTTGCAAAAATCAACACTTAGAGTTAAAAGCAAGTCGTTAAAGGGTGAAAACCCAAACTAGCCCCCAAACGACCTCGTAGGAGGCATGAACACCTCGCACGGGACCAATGTAATTTGCAGGAACTGACATCGTAGTACCGGGTCTCTCGGTTTGAGACTATGACGATAGTTTGCAAAAATCAACACTTGGAGTTAAAAGGAAGCCGTTAAAGGGTGAAAACCCAAACCATCCCCCAAATGACCCCGTAGGAGGCACGAACACCTCGCACGGGACCAATGTAACTTGTACGAACTAACCGTGTAGTCCCGGGTCTCCCGGTTCGAGAGTATGACGATAATTTGCAAAAATCACCCTTAGACTTAAAAACATGTCGTTAAAGGGTGAAAACCCAAACCAGCCCCCAAACGACCCCGTAGGAGGCACGAACACCTCGCAGACCAATGTAACTTATAGGAACTGACCACGTAGTCCTAGGTCTCCCGGTTCGAGAGTTTGACGATAATTTGCAAAAATCACACTTAGACTTAAAAACAAGCCATTAAAGGGTGAAAATCCAAACCAGCCCCCAAACGACCCCGTAGGAGGCACGAACACCTTGCACGAGACCAATGTAACTTATAGGAACTGACTGTGTAGTTTTGGGTCTCCCGATTTGAGAGTATGACGATAATTTGCAAAAATCACATGTAGACTTAAAAACTTGCCGTTAAAGGGTGAAAACCAAACCATCCCCCAAACGACCCCGTAGGAGGCACGAACACCTCGCACGGGACCAATGTAACTTGTAGGAACTGACCGCGTAGTCCCGGGTTTCCTGATTCGAGACTATGACGATAATTTACAAAAATCACACGTAGACTTAAAAACATGTCGTTAAAGGGTGAAAATCCAAACCAGCCCCCAAACGACCCCATAGGAGGCACGAACACCTTGCACGGGACCAATGTAACTTGTAGGAACTGACCGCGTAGTCCCGGGTCTCCCGGTTTGAGAGTATGACGATAATTTGCAAAAATCACACTTAGAGTTAAAAACATGCCGTTAAAGGGTGAAAACCCAAACCATCCCCCAAACGACCCCGTAGGAGGCACGAACACCTCGCGCGGGACCAATGTAACTTCTAGGAACTGACCGCGTAGTCCTGGGTCTCCTGGTTTGAGAGTATAACGATAATTTCCACTGATATATGTAATTTTTTAGTTTTGAGTAATTTTTTTTTGTAAATTATTGGGTTACTAATATCGTATCTTTTTTGTATCCTATTTTTTTAGCAGGATAACAGTTTATCGTTGGCTTTTATTCACGTGGAACACACAAAGAACTTAATTGTTTACAACAAAGGGTTTATTAATGATTTCATTTTTTTGTGTCATGGCCGAATGGTCTTTTGTTGTTTTATTGTTGACTTTTATGGCCGTGCTGACTTTTGTAAGTTAATTGTTATATTTTGTGGCCGTGCGGGCTTTATGTTAGGCAGGTTTTGTATTAACAGGTTTTGGAATGTCCAGCAAATAGAGGAAACTCTGCCCAATTTTTTGTGGGCCTGTGAGCTATTAAAGACTTGTAATATTTTGAAGTTTGTATGTACATTAGTGTATTAACAACACGCAATATTATTAATTTGTGAATTTTGTGCTTTTAAATAATTTTTTTTTTTTTATAAAAAAATTGGCACAGTTTAAAACCGTGGCAAAAGTGTATCATATTTTGGCACGGTTTTGAACTATGCCAATGTTTTTAAACTGTGCTGAATCTGGCACAGTTAAAAACTGTGCCAAAAATATCAAATTCTGGCACAATTTAAAAGTGTGCCAGATTTGTTCCTATTTTGTTGAATCTGGCACAGTTAAAAACTGTGCCAAAAGTGTGCCAGAAATATCAAATTCTGGCAGGGTTTAAAAGTGTGCCAGAAGTGTTCCTATTTTGCTGAATCTGGCACAGTTAAAAACTGTGCCAAAAGTGTGCCAGAAATATCAAATTCTGGCACGGTTTAAAAGTGTGCCAGAAGTGTTCCTGTTTGGCTGAATCTGGCACACTTTTGAGCCGGGCCAAAAAAAATTGCCATTTTGGAACACCTGATTCTGGCACAGTTCAAAACCGTGCCAGATTTGATCTGGCACAGTTTTAAACCGTGCCAGATTCCTATTTTTGGTGTAGTGTATCTTCTCTTTTCTCTCTCTCTCTTTTCTCTCAGAGGATACAATGACGAAAAGTTACAAAATTGAAGATGAATTATCCTTTTATACTAAGAGAAGAAGGATACGGAAGATCGAAGGGAAAAGAATGATCATGATCGATTCGAAGTCAATCTAATGGCTACCAAGCCACCACAATTAAAATAGATTTGATTGGTTGAAAATCAAACATGGAGATTATAATAAAACACATCAGATCATTGATTAAAATGATCCAATGGTGCACAGTGAGTCTTAAGAATATGAGTGTGAGAAAACACACACGTGATCGTTATAAAGGCAACACATGTAAGGCTAAGATCGAGAGAAAAATGCGTGTTTTAGAATTCTAAAAAATAAAAATTGCACCCACAATATTCTCAAGCTCTTTCGATTTCTACCCAACCAGATTTTAATCCTTAAAAATAAATTACAAATCAGCCCCAAAGGTTTTAAAACCATTATTTTTATGTTTTAAAAATCATTTGAAAATCTTAGAAATTATTTTAAAATTCCCAAAAATAGTAGAAATTTAATTTTAAGGGAATTAACTCAGACACAGCCAAAAATAGCATGATATGATGTATGTATGCAATCCTAGTGTGTGGTGTTGGTGAGCTACCTTTTAAGAACTTATAGAGGAATTAAATGAAGAGTCTCAGGTTCTTTGGTAACTAGGAATGAGACTCAAATTTTGTCACAATTTCCAAACTAGATGAGCACCTATATAGTATAGACTTAAGTAAGTCAAAGATATAATGTGCTTCAAATTCGACATTTGAGGAAATTTTCTATCTACTCTTTTCCTTGTATATATGCTTATGGTAAATTTCACCTAAAACTAAAGTGTTGAATTAAATTAAGTTAAAACCCCATAGGGTTTTTAGGGTTCTTAGTATATGATATGAATTAGGTGAAATTAATTATGCTCTCATGTTTTACTTTGAAATTTAGCCCTTATTATTGTTAGAAATTGCATATGAAACCCTAGTTATTGAAATGACATGTTAGGGTGTTAGACTTGTTCTTGAGTTGTGATATTTGGAAATTGTCATTGTCCTTAACCATGAAAAATAATAGTTATTACGATCAAGAACCATGATAACTCTGGATGATACAACAAACTGAGGCACGGTAAAGGACCATGACAACAAACCTTTGTCACAGTCCTTTTTACACAAAGGAATCGGGCAAAACCTTAGGGGGCCTAGCCTTTCATGGTTCCTAACCGTGACAACACTTGATTTGTCACGATCTTATCACAGTCACAAATTGTAACTAGGATTCCCTTATCGTGGTCTTGTCACGGTCCATGGACGTGACAAGTTCAAACTTTATCATGCTCACGGGTAACTATTGATCAGGCGTGCAATGTCATTCAGTGTTGAAATACGAGACTTTTGTGTGCACATGTACAAATTAGTTGGGAAATACTACTGCCTAGCAGTAAACCTGCTTAAAAAAAAAATTGACTTTTGTTCAAACCAACATCAACACGATCAATAATATGATACAACATAACAATGAAATCAAAACTAAAATGCACCAATTTGATATATCAAGCCAAATGAAATATGTTTTAAGTTAATAATATTAAAGCGTCTTGCGATTAATTACGTTAACCAAGTTTTATAAAATCTAATATCCTACAAAAGCTCAATAAGGTTGGAGGAGAAAAGTCGGCCAAAGGATGTATTCCCCCAACGTCTCATCAATATTTTAGACATCGGATTGCTGGTCCAACTGAAATACCTCATTCTCTTTCCACACCAAAATCTAAGTAAGTTGGACCCAAATTTAAAATGCTATTGTGGATAGTTGTGCACCATAGTACCAAATGTGATGCTCACGTCCTTCACTCCCTTGGTAATTCGGTGGCCTCCACTCATTTGAAGGATATATATTTCTCCATAACTGGCTCAAATGGAGTCGAGATAGTTAGATTGCGGGTAGAGTACATGTTGTGTGGGAATAATGAGTTAATTGAATTCTATGAGTGGGATGGCGTAGTGGTCCCCTCATCCACCTTCTCATTGCCCTTTCCTTTATCCTTCTCCTTCGCCTTCTCCTTCGCCTCCCCCTTCCCTTTATATGTGACTTTGTGTTTTCCCATTTGAAGATGCGGTTTATTATTTACTGGAGGATTTCCAATTTCGAATTCGTGTCTGATTTTTACATGTCAAACTTGGAATACAACCCACTATTACTGTAAGAAACACCCATCCGCTTTGACTTTCCTATCTGGGAGCTGACACCCTGAGTATGACCTATTTTATCTGGGCCCAACACTTAGGTCAGTGCATTTATTCTCAACGATGCCTTGTTGGCATCACTTTAGGTTCTATGCATTGCCTTTAGCCTCTCCTGAAATTATATAAAAGCATGTTATTAACTTTGGAAAAAATATTAATAAACAATTTCAAATTTACAATATAATTACAATTAAAACTTACGATGGTCTCGGCGACCCGCGGATCATCTAACTCACCCTTCTTCTTCTGAATCTGGATATAGGAGTCGATATTATGTTGCTTTCCCCATGGGCCACTCCCACACTCCTGCAAAATGAGATCAAACTAAAGAAAAATGTTGCCAAATTAATGAAAAATGTGACCAAATTATAGAAATTCACTTACCACTAAACAAAATATAATAAAAATCAATTAATTTATTATCCTATGCTCCACCTGCCCACCGGAGTAGTACACATCCACTTTCTTTGGTCGGTTAGTCCTTCCCGAGCCATATTAGGATAACTATCTCTCGGATGCCTCATTATCCAAAAACCTTTTTCGTTTGGCCAGCATGATTGGATCCTTCTACGGAATGATATCCTGACACAATAACATGGACTTTCGGTCCTTCCCGAAATAACGAGCATGCAGGTTCTTCTTCCATGTCTTTCATTGCCTTCCAACACCTGCCAATACACTGTCCCTCGCTTCAGGGGATAGTTGAATCCTTGTTGTCCAACAAATATATTATATAATAAACTTAGTGAATTAACATTAAAAAATTGTAATAAAAAATATTATATAAAAATCAAATATTTAGAATTAAATATTGAGATTTTCATACCTCTAAAACCCTGACTATCATCAGCTCCACGGGAACTTTCCTCCAATCTTTGTATCTAGGACTAATTACCGTTTTCAACAACTCTAACGCCCTCATATGTAGGCTAATCTTGTTTTTAACTATGCTTCGATGCTTGCCGAACTTGATGGGCTTATTATTAGACGATCTCTCGTCATCCCCGCTTTCTCCTAGGGTCCGATGTCCTGATGAAGACATATTTTGTAAAAAAAATAGGTTTAGTAACATTAAAATAAAGAAATACTCACACGAACGTTTTAATATAACATAAAATAAGGCTTATATACGCCTACTCATTGAATACTATAATTAGGCCCCATACACCCAATCCTACGCGCACTACCCCATGCACAACAAAACTATATATATATATATATATATATATATATATATATATATATCATCAAAGGATCCTATTTTTTGTATGAGGGTTGGTGAGGGACAAGGTCTGAAGTGTACCATTTGTCCCTACATGTGTGCAGCAGCACGTCCCCCCAAACAGGTGCCACCTGGTGCAAACCAAAGTCAAAAAGAAAATATGTCTCCTAATGGAGATAAAATATCTCATTTGGTAAATATCTTTTGAAACGGTAACTTTTGTTACAAACTTTGTAAACTTAAGGGGGTCTCAAGGGCAACCTCCTCTAAAATTTTGGTAAGCTTGAGGGGGTCATGAGGACCCCCTTCTAAAATCAATTTTCTTCAGAGGGGCCTAGAGGAGCCTCTCCTTTAAAATCATTTTATTAACAATTATTTTCTTATGAGTAACCTTTTCGCTGCTCACCCTGGTTTTGTCTGATTGTGAGAACTGGGCAACCCTAGGGCCTTTCTATTAGTATTTTGTCAATCCTAAAGTGATAAGTGGTTGAGGTTACTTAACAAACCATGTTCCTCAGCTTCCAAGCCAAAACTCCCAAGTGATCCCAACTAGCCTATTTGAGCCCTGCCTGCCCAACTAGGCTACTTGTACAAGAAAGGAAAGTGTTAATACTATTGTTCTTTAAAAGAATGAATTTTCATGATGAGGGGTTGCTCATGGTATCCACTCCTTCATGCTAGGGTCTCTTCCCCGGGTTTTGGTTCAGGGACCCTGAAGGTGCCTTCACCAATATGACTTTTTTGTATTTGAGGGACCCTGAGTGCTCTTTCACCGATTATGCATTTTTTTATGGTCAGCGGGCCTAGGTTCCCACACCAATACGAATTCTCTGCGGTCGAGGGACTTTGGGTGCACTTTCACTAATTATGCATTATCTACGGTCAGGGGGGCCTAGGTTCTCGCACCAATATTAATTCTCTGCGGTCGAGGGACCTTGGGTGCACTTTCACCAATTATGCATTTTCTGCGGTCAAGGGGCCTAGGTTCCCCCACCAATATGAATTCTCTGCGGTCGAGGGGCCTTGGGTTCACTTTCACTAATTATACATTTTCTGGGGTCTAGGGGCCTAGATTACCGCACCAATATGAATTCTTTGCGATCGACGGACCTTGGATGCACTTTCACCAATTATAAATTTTCTATGGTCAAGGGGCCTAGGTTCGTTCACTAATATGAATTCTCTGCGGTGAGGGACATTGGATGATCTTTCACCGGTTATGCATTTTCTGCGGTCAGGGGGCCTAGGTTCCCTCACCAGTATGGATTCTCTACGATCAAGGGACCTTGGGTGAACTTTCACCAATTATGCATTTTCTGCGGTCAGGGGATCTAGGTTCTCGCGCCAATATTCATTCTCTGCAGTCGGGGGACCTTAGGTGCACTTTCACTAATTATGCATTTTTTGCGGTCAGGGGGTCGAGGTTCCCGCACCAATATGGATTCTCTGTCGGGACCCTGGGTGGGATTTATTCTCAATATGAATTTCTACCAGGAGCCTTGGTGGGGTTCCTTCTCAATATGAATTTCTTCTGTGACCCTAGGGATTCCTTCTCAATATGAATTTCTGTCGGGACCATGGGTGGGGTTCCTTCTCAAATATGAATTTTCTGCGGTTGAGGGACCCCTGGGGTTCCTCGACCTCATATTTCCTGGAGACTAAGGAGGGGTTATTTGAGTGACACTCACCCTAAAATATAGTGGTCAAGATTGAAATACCCTTCTACAGATATGTATCCCGATATAATTCACGATATGTGATACATAGGGTTTTGGATACACGATACGAATCCCCATTTGATAACTATGGTTGAAACCGAACCCACATATACATTTTCAAATCCCAAAATCCTTCACATATGTATCCCGATTCGATAACTATGGCTGAAACCTAAGCCACGTATCCCAATTTCACCCAAAATTCCAAAATCCTTCACTTTTTTAAATAAACCCATAGTGATATTTTTTATTCAAAATAATGTCATTTATAGAAAACAAACACATATTTTCAAGCCCAAACATATATCAAAGTAAAATATTTACATGTTAAGAATGTTCAAACCTAGATTTTGCACAAATTATTTCTAAACAATATCAAAGTCATACATGTATATACAACTATTTTATAATGAACAAATCAAATATTCAGGACTAAACAAATATCAAAGTCAAATAGTTCAAAGCTAAGTTTTGCACAAATTTGTTTCTAGGAATATCATGTCAAACATGTAAATAGAACTATTTTACAATTAACAAGCACATGTATTCAAGAACTACAACTACAACTACATACACACACACACACACACACATGTATACATATATATAAACATATAACAAAACGTAAAATTATTGGTGTATTTATTACCTAGGAGAGAGAGGAAGTTGGGTTGATGAAAGAGAAGAGGGAAAGTATAATGTTTGGGTGGGAATATGGGGTTTTAGTGGATGAAATCCCACTAGAATTTTCATGGACCTTATCATGGTCAAGGGCCTTCACAACTCCATGACAAAAAAAATTATCACCAGTGTTTCTATGGTCAAGGACCGTGACAAGTCCGTGAAAATGCTTGTCAAGGTCTTGTCACGGTCCTTGACCGTATTAACACGTGCATATTTTTTTGTCACGGTGACAAAGGATTGATGAAAAAAGGGTGATATTTATTTCTCTTTTGGTGTAATACATGCTGAGAATGGTATTTAATTATTTTTCAACCTGTATGATTTAATAATTATACTTGATCAACCTGAGTATTATAATATACAAGGTCACAGTCCCTAAAATCGTTAAGAGTTAAACTGAAGAAGAGAATAAATTGTGTAATTATAACTCTTGAAGGTTAAATGTTCTTTTTAGTGGTGTCAAATAGGAGGGTTTTTGTTGATTAAGGACATGCCATGCATCAAATTAGGATCTAGAGATACTACAAATCAACCATAAGTGTACAGATACTATTAGGGTCTTAAAGCTCTAAAAACTATCCATACGATTTTAAACGTTGGAAATTCTAAAAAATGAGACTTTTAATAATTTTTATGGTAAACTATATGATATCATGAAGTCTATTTTTAACTTGGGTGAATGAACTTTATATTTTAAGGGTGGTGAGGAAGATTTTGATGTCATTTCTTCCTAGGTTTATTATGCACATCACAACCTTGAATGTTTTAGGAAAAATTCAAATTTTAGCATGGTTGAATTTGAAATTATTTTCAATTATGAGTTGCAGCAGAGGGTTCATTCATAACATAAGTAGGATCTATACAACGTTTATGGGTTTTAAGTTTAATCACATTCTCTTTAGATAACTTTTGTGGGATTTCATATATTTTATATTATCTTGCATTAAATAATTCATTTTTGTTTGATTTCATTTATATTTTTTTTTTCAGGTTGAGATATGAATTAATTTTGTACTATATTGATATATTCTTGTGATTATTCGTATTTCTATGTTTGCTTGTATCATTTATATCATTTGAGCACATGTAGTTATGTTATATTACACATGGTTAGTTTAAATTCATTTGTGGTATATATGTTGTTAATTGTCTTTCCTTTGTCTATTTGAGACAAAAGGGGGAAGAAATTTTTAATTCACGGGGAGTACTTATTATGGTAGAGTAGTTTACATTCTTGTTTATTTAATTAATATTATTTTCAAAATTCCATACAAGAGCTGAGCCTATCTCGTGGGGATTGGAGATGGGTAGATTGATGTATAGGTTTATGATATGGATATTTTTAATCTTCCATTTTTATTTTTGTCATTTAATAGCCAAAGGGGGGCAATTTGTAAGGACAATATTTTACATCTTTTTTTATTTTTGGTTTATTCCGAACAAAAGTCTCAAAATATCCAAAATATTCATACATTCATGCATTTGGAGGACTGGTAAGAATTTGAAGCTTGCATGTTTCCTTTTGTCTAGTTTTAAGTAAGAAATTTACATAACAAATTCTTTTTAAATAAGAGGAAATGTTTTCTCAATCTTTTGCCAAATTCCCAAGAATGGATATTCCTTACTCTTGGTCGAACAAAATCTCCTCGTGTGATAGGGTTTTGTCATGTGAGACTTAATTTAAGGCAAAAACCCAGCATACGATAGAAATATTGCATGATTTACCTTCGGGCAAAGTGGCCTCGCTCGAAAGAGGACACCCTAGTTTGAACGAGTTATTATTTTCTAGGAAAGTATGTTTGAATAAATTTCACATGTTACAAAGTATAAATAAAATGTAACTCAGTATTTCAAGATATGCATCTCAGTTTTATCAAAAAACTTAAAAGTTTTGTGAGAGTTTTCCTTTTTAAAGTCAAGTATTGTCAAGTTCATGATATGGAAGGAAATTATTGGCTTACAATCCCATATGATAGTCTTCTACAGTAGTGGAAGATACTAGCATGGGCAATCATGTGGGTTGATCATCAACAATAAATATCATTGGATACCAAGGTCTGAAGATTGTGCAAGTTGATTCCAAGAATGGAGAAGTTGATTGCTAGTATGACACATGCATTGGATGATAACGCAGGGAAGAGACTTCGTGGTTGTAGTCATTATCTTATATATAAGACGTTTATATCCATTATATGACCTAAAATTTCATAGTATTAGTGGACTTGTTAGGTTGGGGCGCGAGTGGTTTTTCCTATGAGGGTCTTCACTTAAAATCCTATGTGCATTGTGTGTATAATTAGTTTTCATAGCCTCTACATTCATATTCGTAATCACAATGATGATAAATTGAACTAACAAATTTTATTTAGTAAAATCAAAACATGGTTGAATATATTAAGTTATAATTTTGACAGAATGCGATAATTAATTAAGTAATTAACTAATTTGACTAGATTCCTAAGGAACATACTTTTCTAGTAATTGTGTTATCTCTTGAATGACATTTTTATCAAAGTTTTTATTTACATATTTTTATATATTACATTAAACACGAGATAAGTTTCCATTTGAATAAAATTTACCTAGCAATATTCATGGTATCTATGAGCCCAGTTTCTTTATATCTTTAAAATTAACGCAATCAATACTTTCACTTGTTTATTGAAATCAACATGCAATATTACATATTAAAATAATCATGACTATTTAGGATTCAAAATTTCCAAGAGAATTAATGGATAAAGATTTAGCTCCACTATTTATGTGGGACTCATTATCACTCTCAGTTACTTGAATCAAAGAAAAAGATATTGAATGGTATTCCTTTAATAACATCAACGCAATTTTCCTAGCATATATTCGATAATGACTTGAGAGTAATTTTTACATTATCTTTCAAAATTTTCCACCGCTTCAAAGAATTAACAAATATTTTATACATTTGTTTTATCATTCTGAAATTATCTTTGGCTTCAACAAAAGAGTTTATCATATTCAGAAGTGTTAAAATTAGTCCATGAAACCCATATAACATGTAAAATACTCTCCAATTTATATATAATAATTTTTTGTAGACAACTTGAATTTACCTTTCACGTTAGATGCATTATTATATGTTGATGAAAATGTCTCTCGCTTATAATTGAAAGAAGGAATTAGTTGGATTAGTATTCACATTCACTAAGATTTGAGGTTTTGTTTGCTTTTTGGATATTAATAAAAAAAATGTCTTAATTACATTTGGTCCCCCTTTTAACTAGTTTATTGCATTAAGACACTTTTTCTATTTTCTTATGCAAAAAGTGTCGTCATTTTCAAACAAAATTACAGTTGGTTCTTCTTTCCAATGCTAGAGATTGTAAGAGTATTTCTTAGACCATTTTGCCCTTTGATCTTTTGGTTTCTATTCTCTTTATAAGTGTATATCGAAGATTCAATTGGATATGGGATTTGATAACAATTTATGATGTGCTTTTTGTACTCTAAAATCAAATGTAATTAAGTAAGTTCATATTAAATTGATTTCATCAAAAATCAGTTGCTTCTGAAATCAATCATTCAATATGCGATTGTATGAAGAGATCATATGAAATTTATTTCAATTTATCATATTCAATTGTATCAAGCGTATCCAATCGATTATATATTATCATATGCAATTGTATCAAGCGATCATATACAATTGTATTAAGTGTATCCAATCGATTATATACGATTGTATCAAATGATCATATGCAATTGCGACAAGCGTAAATAGTTGCATCTTAAACCAATCGGTCATATATCAATTGATTACATGATTTTGATGTGCGATTGTGACCATGGTGGTTTATGCATCCAATTGGTGTATTTTTTTTGTTATGGAATGATTTCATATTAAATTCATTTGTGATAATTTGCTTTTTATATGGTGTTGATTGGTGATTGAATTGCGATTGATTTAAGGTGATATCCAATTGGTGCTTATTTATCTAATTTGTAAGTTATTGTTGGTTTTTTTGTTTCATTTTGATATTTTTATAGTGTTTTGTAAGAAATTGTGCCTTAGGTTAACATAGATTTGGTATAAGCTTTAGCATATCCAAAAAAAGTCATAGTTGATCAAAAATTAATTTTTTTTGTACATTTTTGTTAATGTACGATTGAATATTTATCAGTTGAACAAGTAAATTTTATCTATCTTGTTTTTATTAAAAATTTTGAATTTTTTTATATTTATTAGTGGGATGTTAATTAGAGTTGTATGTTCTTTGTTATGATTGCATAAGTTATTTAGTCTCATTAAATTTATCAGTTTGGATCTTTATTAGTTGAATTTTTTTGCCATATTGTAATAAACAGATAAATTTTATCTGTCTTGTTTTTATTAAAAAATTTGAAATTTTTGTGACCTTTATCAGTGGGATATTAAATAAAATTGTATGTTCTTGGTTACGATTGAATAAGTTATTTAGTTTGGTTAAATTTATTAGTTGGATCTCTATTAGTTGGATATTTCTGCCATAATGTAAGAAACAGATAAATTTTATCGGTGTTGTTTTATGAAAGAAGTTGTTACAATATTCTAGATTCTTATCTATTGTATATATAATTATATATATATATTATATATATATATATATTTGTTGTTGTAGGTATTATGGACTCATTTTTTATATTGATGCTTAAATTTGCTGAGAAGAGTTGTCTAATGAACTGTGGGAGTAATACAATATGTGAAGATTTAGTTCTACATATATGTTTGAAATGGAATGAGTTTTCATTTGATTTTGTTGGTTTTTCATATACTTTGCCCGATCATTCATTTTGTGCGCTTGATGTGAAGGTGATATCGATAATTTATTTTTCTATGGTGAGTGCCATTCTGTTGGTAGTATTTATGTTTCCGTAGTCATGGGCGTATAATTCGATTTTATGTTGAATGTGAGAAAAAATATGAAGTTTGTTGGGTACGTTCATTTTCAACTTACAGGGAGAAGATGCTAATGTCTACTTGTTAGTTGAAATGATTATATCACGTTAGTCAAAAAATTTGAAAGAGGTGTGAGCGAGTTTAGGAAACTGTTGTGCATGTTTCTTATTAAGGTTGGATTTAAGTTTCTCTATATAAAGAATGATAAAGTAAGGATTACATCTGAATGCCTTTATAAGGTAAGAACTTGTTGTGCATGGTACATATATGATTTAGTTGAGAAAGGGAACCTTTTTTTATATAACAGATCTTGTGAATGAGCATTCGTATGGTTCTCCATATAAGACTAGAACACATCCATGAATGAGATCTGAGCTTATAGCTTATTTTATTATTGATGAGATTTGGGAGATACCACTTACACATCCCGTTGATATCATTCCCCATGTGAATAGTATTTATGGCTTGATTATTATTTATCGTCTTACTTGGTGGGCTATTAAGAGAGAAAATCAGCAAATTTATGGGGATAAATCATTGTTATTTGATAGGCTTCATTGGTATAAATAAGCTTTGATGACTTCAATTGATGGTAGTCATTTTGAGATTAATTGTGATGATATTAGTGCCCGTTTTAAGCTTGGTCGTGTCCTTTTATGCATGCATTGAAGGTTTAATTTCTTTCAGCCTTTATTGTTTCTTAATGGTACATTCTTGAAGTCTCAGTATAGAAGTCTATTTTTTATGTCTAAAATTTATTTTGAAGGTTGAATCCTTTAATCCATTGAGAAAAACTGTTAGATTATCCATCACATTTTTTCCTAATAAATTAATCACTTTTATAACAAAATCCATTGAACGCTTTCATATTGTAATAGTATATCATCTTTGCCATAGATGATAAAATGGGTACTTTTAAATGTTCCCTTAATGAAATTATGCCTCAAATTGTAACTAGTTAAAGTCTAAACATATAGTCTTATCTTACATAAAAAACATTAAACTTGTTGATAAATAACCAAGTAGTTTTTGCATTATACAAAAAACACCAAACATTTGTTTTCTCCTAACAACAATTTCGTTTTGAAAGAACATCAAACTGGGAGTATCTTGCCATGTTACCCCAGAAAACACTTGAAATGAAGTAAATAAGCATGTCTTTTTTTATTGCACATCAAATGTATAATTATAACTCGTCAATTTGTCGACCTTAGGCTAGAATTTTCTTGATCATCATCGACTAAAAAAAGGGGTGAACCTGGAGCAGAGGCAAGGTTGCCCCATTGTGACCTGAAGGTCACACGTACGAGCTGCAAAAAAAGCCTCTCTGCATATGCATGAGTAACGTTGTGTACATCCAACCCCTCTAGTACCCCGCAGTGGCAGGAGACTTGTGCACTGGGTTTACCCTTTTTTATCATCGATTGGAAAAATATCATCTGATTAGTTATGAATTGGGATAGGATAAACTTTCATTCTGACACTTTCTTCATAATGTAACAAGTAAGAACACTTCACCCAAGCCTGCATAAAAAAAACATGTCATTCAATGAGTAATTTAATATTATTTTTTTTATATCAACTTATTTTGAGGATACATACGATCTAGGTTCTTGTTGAGGATAATTCAAAATTTTCTTCATTTTACAATTTAATTTATTAGTATTGAAGCCGTTTTACTTCAGATCCTTAAAATTTGTTTCATCCTTCAAGAGTGATTCTCTCCAATATTCTTCAACAAACACACACACACACATTGCACATAAAGTTTTACACAAACACAGTTTTAGACAGTGACACAAATTGATGCATTTTACATACACATAAATACAAACACACAGCACATAATTTGACACACATGCTTCACACTCAAACAAATTCAATCGTATCACATACACATGCTAATTGCACACAATATATTAACTTCAATTTTTATTACAAAGTAAAAGTTATTAACTAGTAAGGGAAGAGACATACTACAATTTGTTACTTTGGATAGCATCGCATTAAGAATGAATTTTTCAGATGACATGTTATCTTTAATCATGGGTTGTTCATGAGGTTTGTGTATGTATATGTATATATATATATATATATATATATATATATATATATATATATATATATATATGAAAATAGTTATATTGACCCAAGACATAGCACTAAAGAGGTGGTCCATCTCATCGAATGGTGATTGATATGGGGACAGTTGAACAACCTCTATGATTTTCTGATGATTATCGAGAATATACATGTATGTATCAATGACCTGTTAATTAAATCTTTTTTTTTTAATTTTCAATTTAATTTCACTGCGACTTTATGTAATATCAAAATAAAAGAAAATTTATATGTTTCATACATTATCTCGAGGAGGCCCCCCAATATTGATCAGTTTTTGCATATATTAAATTCCTATCCCTCCCAAATTAAGATCACCATATATACTTGCCCTACATGTGTAATACCCCTTACTTTTGAGTAATTATTTTTTATATTAAATTGCCATGGGGTTTAGTTATATAAAATAATGGAAATTGAAATAAATATTATGTTAATGTTGAGTCGCTATGATTTAAAATAACGGTTATGATTTATATTTCATTTGGGTTATGATTAGAATGTTAATATGACGTTGGAATAGAAAATAATGAATGAAATCCCGGATGTCAGTTTAGAGGGCACGATTAGTCCAGGAATGGTTGATATAGTCAAAATAAGTGTCTCGTGTGTTTTTGGATTCCGGGGTACTTTTGTCTAGTTATGACTTAAATATGATGTTACGAGTCATTTTGAGTATGTAGTAGCATTTTATGTTAGACTTAAGTCAATTGCGCATTTAAGTCTTGCAAGAGAATTTATATCTCATTTGTGTATTTCTAAACCTAGAGAGATAGAGAGAAGTGAGTGCTTGAGAGAAAGAATATAAAAGAGAGAGTTTAGTGATTTGGACTTGGAATCAGTGCAACGAGAAGATGATCCGAGACTACAATCTGTAACAACCCCTGATTTTGGGATCGAGAAATTTAATTTTTGGGAGAAATAAAATGTAATACCCCGTATTTTTATGCTTTCTAAATTTGGGGATTTATTAAATTTAATGTGAGTTATTAATTTAATATAAATCCGAAAATTAATTATTTTAATAATTACTAACGTGACGAGAGTTAGTAATCATTGGAAACTTGTTGAATATTACTAATGAGTAAAGTAATATAATATTGGTTCTATGAAATGTCACGAGTGAATAAAATGACAATTTTGGAAATTTAAGTCGGGACGCGCCTGTGTCGTGTCGTGATTGTTATGAGGGTGATACAGGCACAAACCACAGACCCATTTTGCCAGGAGCAGATTGTACGACTTTTAGCTGAGGGTGCTGAGTCCTATTCTGTTAGTTTTGATGGGGGTTTGAGGTTTAATGGGAGATTGGTGGTTCCAGAAGGAGCGGAATTACGTCATGCAGTGCTGACCCAGTCTCACGGGTCCCAATTTGCAGTACATCCCGGGGGAGATAAGATGTACCAGGATATGAGGAGGCAGTACTAGTGGAGTGGGATGAAAAAGGACATTGCTGAGTTCGTGTCCAAGTGTTCTACCTACCAACTGGTAAAGTTGGACCATCAAAAACCATCAGGGTTGCTTCAGCCATTGGAAATACCCATGTGGAAGTGGAAGAGTATTTCCATGGATTTTATTACAGGGTTACCTACATCACACCGGGCCACGACTCTATCTAGGTGATTGTGGACCGTTTGACCAAGGTGGCTCAGTTTCTGCCGGTGCGAACAGACTATAACACGGGTCAGTATGCTCAGTTGTTCATTGCTGGGATTGTCAGATTACATGGGGTGCCCCTGAATATTGTGTCAGCTAGAGACAAGATTTTTGTGTCACGTTTGTGGGAGAGCTTTCAGGAGGCTATGGGTACAGAGTTGAGGTTGAGTTCAGCTTATCACCCATAGACAAATGGACAGACAGAGCGTACTAATCAGATGTTGGAGGATATGCTACGCATGTGTGTTCTAGATTTTGGAAGAAGTTGGGAGCCACATCTTCCACTGGTAGAGTTCTCTTATAATAACTCTTATCAGTTCACGATTGGCATGGCTCCATTCGAGGCTTTGTATGGCAGGCCTTGTCGTTCCCCAACTTGGTGGATATAGGTGGGGGATAACAAGTTGCTCGGACCAGAGGTGATTCAGGAAACCTCCACTGGGATTGAGATGATCAGGAGTCACTTTCGAGTAGCCCAGGACAGACAGAAAAGCTACGCCGATGCAAAACGGTTCTTTCGAGATTTTATTGTGGGGGACCAAATATTACTACGTGTATCTCCTATGAAAGGAGTGATGAGGTTCGAAAAGAAAGGGAAATTAGCCCCGAGGTATGTGGGACCATTTCCCATTATCGAGAGGGTTGGGACGATAGCATACAGATTGGGACTGCCAGAGTACCTACATCGCATCCACGATGTTTCTACATCTCGTCGTTGAGATGATTCCCTCGGGATGATATGGCCCACACCCACATCGCGATAGATGAGATAGACTTATAGCCTGACAGCTCTTATGAGGAGAGACCAGTGGCAATCCTAGACCATAGCGAGAGGAGATTGAGGTCGAAGGTAGTTCCACTCGTACGTGTCCAGTGGGAGCATCATAATGTGGAGGAATCCACCTGGGAGCGCGAGGCAGATATGTGCGAGAGATAGCCGCATTTATTCTTACCAGGTATGCCTTATTTTCCGAATTTTGGGATGAAATTCCGTTATTAGGGGGGAAGTATGTAATACCCCGTATTTTTATGCTTTCTAAATTTGGGAATTTATTAAATTTAATGTGAGTTATTAATTTAATATAAATCCAGAAATTAATTATTTTAATAATTACTAACGTGGCGAGAGTTACTAATCATTGGAAACTTGTTGAATATTACTAATGATTAAAGTAATATAATATTGGTTCTATGAAATGTCACGAGTGAATAAAATGATAATTTTGGAAATTTAAGTCGGGACGCGCCTGTGTCGTGTCGGGACTAAATATTGAGTTTACGTAGGAGATGTGTAATTTGGGTTTATAATGTTTGTAGTACGAATTTCTGGGAGTTTGGGTATTAAAAATCTGAATTTGGGTGATGTTGGATGATAGAACCCGTAACTGTTAATCTGCAGAATTCGCCATACCTGTTTGATCGATTGATCAAACCAAGAGTGTCGCGTCGATCGATCGAGCCCCTGCCATCGATCGATCGACCCTTCCTGTCAGACTCATGTTTCCCTTTTAAATAGTGAATTCAATCTAAATGAGTAATAATCCTTGGACATCCTTATTAAAATATTTTGGGTGATAAAGAAGACCAGTAGGACTTATTAAAAATATGAAACCTTTAATGTAAGACGAGATTTACATTTTTAGAGATGTTCACGTATAAGGGACGACGGAATTATGCATTAAAGGGAGAGACGCGTAAGGTAGTTACGTTGGAAAAATAGATGAGTACCTAGTAAATTTTACACTTAGGAGAATAATATCCATGAGTGTTACGTAGTAAGTTCGGATAATCCCTCGAATTAAAGTAAGTGACGAACCGTTATACGTGATAACTAATAACGAGATATAAGGATAAATATCATAATTATGGGTCGTGAGTATGTACCTAAACTTGATATGGAAATAGTAGTGTATTTATATGACTGTGTTTATGCATATACTATATACGTGTAAAAATCATACCCGCGCTACTTTCTATCCCTGAGGTTACCGCGTTGGGACAGTCTTATCTCGATGGGACCTTTATGGGGGATATTGACTCGTACCCTAGAAGATAGGAATCCTAGGTACAGGCTATCAAATCGATAGTCACGGTACTAAGCGACGTGAGGGTATGTGCTGACCTCTTGGACTTGGAAACTATGCTTCGCCTCAATATTGTTTGTGTTTGTGCTAATATAGTTCAGAGTGATTCTGAACTTGTATTCCCTTAGTACGAGTGATACGGGGATTGGATAGCAGAGTATGCCCACACCATAATTTTTATGTGGGGTGCTATTAGAATATATATATTATATGAGCATTTAATATATATATTAAATTCTGAAATTTAGGAATTTCCTATTGTGCTTATGGTAAGTAAGAAATGAATAATGATTTCAATTGAGAAATACGTGTTTTGAAAGTATGATATGATACTGGGAAACTTTATTAGCAAATAAAGGTTGAATGGGAACTTTGTTATTAAATGAAATCTACCTATTAAACAGTTGAATTCGTCAGTTTAAATCTTACGAGTAACCTATGATAAGATGAGTTAAATCGTTGGGAAGGTTAGTGCGATAAGTGTGCACATTAAAAGAGAGGTGAGAATTTCTCAAGGGAGTGTCGCACTAATATGTTGTTGCATTGGCCTGTAAACATTTTAAATACTTTCTAAACAAATTTTAAATCATTTTCACAATCGGGCTCTGACCCGTTTCCATTTTCTTTTCTCTCTTGTATATATATGTATATATTACAGGTGCCCAGCCACAAGGGCGTCTTGCATCGGATCCTTTGGAAGGAACACGTTGCAGCTTAGGTGGGAGTTGTAGGCTTCTTGCTTAGACGACCTCATTCATGTGATTCTACTCTTAGCATTATTTATTCCAGTTGGGCATGTGTCGCCCTTTCCATTATTCAGTTGTTTTATTTGATATTGTAATCCATTTATTTCCAGTATTTGCACTTTGGATTTTATTATTGCCAGGATGTTTTCATTTAAAGTATTAAATGTTGGATTCAATTAGTGGAATGTTTGATTATTTAGATTGTATGTTCCAAGATAGTTGTGGTGTGATTATTAAATTGTGAATAATGTAAAGTTTTTAAATGTTGGTTTATAGAAATAAAATTTTGAAACTAATGTCTAAAAATGGTTTTGACACTTAGCTTAATTATTTAGGTTGTTTAAATTGGTGAAGTTATTTTTACGACAGTGATGCTAAGAATGAACCAACCGTCACCTTGATTTTAATTTAATAAAGGACTGATCACCCGGTATTTAATTAGGCGGGGTGTCACATAAAATTTTGTTTAAAATGGGGAATTTTAAAATTTGGCAATTGAGGCCTAAAATTTAGGACGTTATAAAGTATGTCGGATGATGATTTTGAATGCGCCATTGATTTCGGATGGGTCGAGATAGTTGAAATGACCATCATTGGGTTTTATTTTGGTTTGACTCGAATTTGAATAAACGAGTCATTTAAAGTGGGTATTATAAATTAAGTTGGGTGTTTTGAAAGATTAGGCTTATAAAAGCCTTTGGGATATTTAAAACCTCATTCGTGAGATTGAAAGAGATAAAGAGAGAGATCGAACCCCTAGAAAAAGAAAAGACAGAAAAAGAAAGGAAGAAAGATAAAGGAAAAAGCTTGGAGATTGCGACCCGTACGCGAGTTCGGGAATGATTCCACCACTACGATTTCGAGGCAAGTGTTTAATCTTGCTAAATATTTCATTTGTGTATTTCATTTCATAATGTGTGGATAAAAGAAAAGGATTTTGGGTTATATGTGAAAACCTAGATTTTGGAACTAAAACTTGAATTTGATTTTTATATGTGGGTTTGATGTTATAAAATTAATGGGATGAAATGCAGGGTGAGGTTTAATGTTAAGATTATGATTGAATTAAAGATTTGGGGTTAGAGGATTGAATTTGGGTATTTGGAGAGTTAGGCGGTCTGGGGACCGATCGACCGCGCCTTAAGGAAAGAACCTACTACTTTCTTCGTAAGGCAAATTTTGGACCCGTGGTCGATCGAGGGTCTGGAACCGATCGGCCAATCCCCTGTTTTTAACCCAAGATTTGGATTCCTTTCTTCCCCTTTTCTTTTGGGTTTTATTCTTAGGGGCCTTCTTACTGGGCTTATTATGGAGGGTTATAATATTATATTAAGGGAATAGGTGTCTTAGGACGAATAGAGACTTTCGGGCCTATGTTAAAATTGGATTATGAGGATAGGATGCCTCTTTTTGTAATGAAATGATGGTGGGACTGAATTAGGGGTGGGTTATCATGAAATAGTTATGAATTGTAGAGATAGTCCCTTTATGTCTATGCGCGTATTAATGATAGATATTTCGAGGTATTGTGGGGAATCTCATTGAGGATGGGAGTTCTATTTAGAGATTAGAAGTGAGTTTAGATATGATTTAAGAGCTATGACTATTCGCGAAAGTGGTAAAGGCATGGGGTGAAGTTGTAGGTCGAGATTTGCGCCGAATCCTTAGAGCGATAGGATTATATTTAGGATATGATCGAGGACAAACGCGAGAGAGAATAGTCGCGTATCCTTAGTGATGATAAATTCATAAAATGTATCGTAAATGTGTTAATGTTAAGGGTTCATAGGGACAAATTGAACCATAGTCGGAATTGGGAGCGATTGGGTTATACTATCAACTAGAATAGTGTGTTGAAAATCTAGTCGGGATTGTTATTGGATATATTGATGTGCATTCAGATATTGATGGGATGTGTAGTGATTTATATTTCTTCTTTACGGATGTTGTACTGTCTGTGACCCGACAACATATTCGGGTATATTTTCTTTTGTGTACTCGTTTATTTAGATGTTATCACTTTTGTATTATGGTACTTGTTTACATGTTACCTTTGTTAGTAGTTGTACATTATTGGTTTGTTTTTCATTACATGTTTGATTTATTTTGGCATCCTCTTTTATAGTTTCGCGTAGTTAGCCTTATCTAGTATTGTATCATTTGTTGGTGCTGAGAATGAGCCATCTGAGATTCCTAATTTAATGTAGTATAGGGCTGGCCACCCGTTATTATATTAAGAGGGGTGACACATATGGTATCAGAGCATCAGGTTCTAGTGTATTTAGGATCTGTGCTCCTCCGCAAATGTTCTTGATATAGAGCCCTATTATTAGGATTGTTCTGTTCACTACGTCTATTTTCTTCTGCGATGTGAAGTTGTTTGAGTGATGTTATGATACAATTGTTCCCATCTTATACGTCACCAGGATTAAGTCATCCAGGAAGGAGCAAGATGATAGATGCAATACCCCTAGCAGATTTTGGGTACATCTTGATTGGAGGTATTTCTTTCCGTGATTCACGCAGAGATAAGGAGGAAATTTTCTAGCAGTGACTCTATGTGATCTGACGGTGGTCGAGTTAGAAGGAGAATTGACTCGAATGGATAATTTTGGGATCGATAAGGTAAGTATTGATGATAAGTGAATAGTGAATCCCTTGGGATGTTCAGATTGATAAATTTTCTAGCATTTGTTAGGAAAACTGATGTGAAATGTGCGGGGTTGTCTCAATGTCGGGAGTATCGCCTTCTTCGAAGAGGGAGTAAGAAATTTGGGATTTTGGGTCTGTTGAGTAGGAATGAAGGAGTTGTCAGGGGTCACAATAGTGTTCTGTCCTTTAAGATGGTTAGGAAGGATTTTGAGAGGATGTTTCTTTGAGGAAGAATTAGGCTTTTGGAAGAAAGATTGTTCTGGGAGAAGTAGAGGACTTTGAACAGGGATTCGTGGATGAAGTGAAATAATTGGATTACGGAAGTATAAGGTAGAATACCTTTCTTTAGGTGTAGTTCATGTTTTGAGTGATATTGGGAGCATCACATGTAAGGTTTTATGGGTGGTTAGATGTTATAACCATTGTGTGTAGAATTTTCCTTAGAGGTAGGAATGATCAAGTGTGGGTTGTTAATGTTATTATTTTATAGATATGCTAGGGCATGTAATTGTGGTATTCTAGGGAGGGAAGGACTTGTCTTGTGGCAATGCTTTGATGCGATGTTAAGGATTTGTATAGCTGAGAGGTTCAGAGTTTAGTAGATTCATTATTGAGCTGAGAATTTAGCTCAGGGTTGTTCAAGTTTTAAGATCTCGTTGGTTGGTTAGAGTGCTGTATTTGTTGGGGCCTTGCGTCGAGAACATAAGGTGTTTGATTGGTGTGTTGAAATGTATGAAATTAGTTTACATTATATCATTATATAGGCCTTCGGGCCATATCTATGATTTAAAAATCTTTTATAAAACCTTAACCCTGGTTCAACTGATCTCAATCCCCGTCATAGCTACACAGTAGTGTATTGGGAGGGTTTCTTGTTTGGATTTCTCTTGCGAGACCTCCCCCACATGAAAGTAGCTTATGTCAGGAATTGAGAAGATTTCAACCGTTGGGAATTTCAAAATTTTATATTTATTTAATACGCTACTATAGATTATATTGTTGAGAGTTATATTATGATTTGAGGCTAGTGGATCTGGGTTATGTTTTTACGAGTTGAGCTCGGGAACCGGGTGTATGGGCGCCTTGATTAGCTTGTTTGATTTTAAAGATATATGGTTCGATGTGAGAACTGGGAGAGATAGGTATAGCGATGTTTAGGGTAGATGTAAGGACTAGTTGAGGTTCGAAGTCCTAGGCAAGACCTAAATTTCGAGGACGAAATTTTTGTAGGGGGGAGATCTATAACACTTCCCTGATTTCGGGATCGAGAAATCCAATTTTTGGGAGAAATAAAATTTTATTTAAATTGGGGAATTTTAAAATTTGGAAATTGAGGCCTAAAATTTAGGACATTATAAAGTATGTCGGATGATGATTTTCAGTGTGCCATTGATTCCGAATGGGTCGAGATTGTCGAAATGACTGTCATTGGGTTTTATTTAGGTTTTGGAATATTTTTAAGTTAGTTTGACTCGAATTGGAGTAAACGAGTCATTTAAAGTGTGTATTATAAATTAAGTTTGGTGTTTTGAAAGATTAGGCTTATAAAGCCTTTGGGATATTTAAAATCTCATTCGAGAGAGAGAGAGAGAGAAGCCCTAGAGAAAGAAAAGAAAGAAGAAGAAAGGAAGAAAGATAGAGGAAAAAGCTTAGAGATTCCAGCCTGTAAGCGAGTTCGGGGATGATTCCACCACTACGATTTCGAGGCAAGTGTTTAATCTTGCTAAATATTTTATTTATGTATTTCATTTCATAATGTGTGGATAAAAGAAATGGATTTTGGGTTATATGTGAAAACCTAGATTTTGGAACTAAAACTTGAATTTGATGTTATAAATTTGATGGGATGAAATGTAGGGTGAGGTTTAATGTTAAGACTATGATTGAGTTAAAGATTGGGGGTTAGAGGATAGAATTTGGGTATTTGGAGAGTTAGGCTTTGTTCGAAAATCAAAATTGGACAGGACATCAGGTATGGCCGATCGACCGCGGTCTGGGGACCGGTCGACCCCGCCTTAAGGAAATAGCCTACTGCTTTCTTCGTAAGGCAAATTTTAGACCCCCGATCGACCGGGGATCTGGGACCGGTCGAACGGTCCCCTATTTTTAGCCCAAGATTTGGATTCCTTTCTTCCCCTTTTCTTTTGGTTTTTATTCTTAGGGAATTTCTTAATGGGCTTATTATGGAGGGTTATAATATTATATTAAGGGAATAGGTGCCTTAGGACGAATAGAGACTTTCGGGCCTATGTTAAAATTGGATTATGAGGATAGGATGCCTCTTTTAGTAATGAAATGATGGTAGGACTGAACTATTTGTCGGATTATCTTAGTATGATAGGGGTGGGTTATCATGAAAGAGTTATGAATTGTAGAGATAGTCCCTTTTTGTCTATACGTGTATTAATGATAGATATTTATAGGTATTGTGGGGAATCTCATTGAGGATGCGAGTTCTATTTGGAGATCAGAAGTGAGTTTAGATATGATTTAAGGGTTATGACTCTTCGAGAAAGTGGTAAAGGCATGGGGAGAAGTTGTAGGCCGAGATTTGTGCCGAATCCTTAGAGCGATAGGATTCTATTTAGGATATAATCGGGGACCAACGCGAGAGAGAATGGTCGCGTATCCTTAGTGATGCTAAATTCATAAAATATATCGTAAATGTGTTAATGTTAAGGGTTCATAGGGACAAATTGAACCATAGTTGGAATTGGGAGCGATTGGGTTATACTATCAACTAGAATAGTGTGTTAAAAATCTAGTCGGAATTGTTATTGGATATATTGATGTGCATTCGGATATTAATGGGATGTGTAGTTATTTATATTTCTTCTTTACGGATCTTGTACTGTCTGTGACCCGACAGCATATTCGCGTATATTTCCTTTTGTGTACTGGTTTATTTAGATGTTAGCACTTCTTTATTATGGTACTTTTTTACATGTTACCTTTGTTAGTAGTTGTAGATTGTTGGTTTGTTTTTCATTGCATGTTTTATTTATTTTTTGCATCCGCTTTGATAGTTTCAGGTAGTTAGCCTTATCTAGTATTGTATCGTTTGTTGGTGCTGAGAATGAGCCATCTGAGATTCCTAATTTAATGTAGTATAGGTTTGGCCACCCATTATTATTTTAAGCGAGATGTCACACAATCTTGAGGCAAGTTTCTAACTTTCACAAATGTATGATTGGGTGTGAATAATTTGTATATATAGTTAGTGTTCTTGAGTTTGGGCCATTTCTTAATTTTGATGATTTTGTTGTTTAAATCCTAGGTTGTATGATCTAGACTTGTTTTAAACAGTCTTTTCTAGTAGGTTAACATGGATAAATGATTTGGAGATGTTATTGGTTGATGATAGTTGGTTTAGTTGGAAGAAAAGACATTTGGGGATTTAGGGTTTATATCAACCCATAGCCACAACTGGGTAACTCTACCAAGGCCAATCGATTCGCCCCATTAAGCGAATCAATTCGATAAATGGTGGCTACATGTATGAGAAACTGAATCGATTCAGGTTAAGGCCGAATTGATTCGGACCTAGGTAAAAGGTTTATTTTCTCAGCCAAATCGATTTGCTTTTTGGGCGAACCGATTCGCTTTCAGGTCCGAATCGATTCAGCTTTAGGCGAATCGATTCAAAATCCTGTTGTTTTATATAATTTTTCCAACTTGGTTTCTACTCCTTTTCTTTTGGGTTTAAGACTTAGGAACCTTCTCTTAGGATGTATTAAGAAGTAATATGACCTCATATAAGGAGAGTGGTACTCTAGGATAGTAAGGGAGTGTTCGGGCTTGCTTCGAGGACTAGTTATAAGGGTCTAATGTCTCATTTCGTCTAGTAAACGAGAGTAGGACTAGTATAGAGTTGGGTAGTGTGTGTTAGACCTTCGGGGGCTAGTGTGATAAAAAATATCTCTTGTAGCCAATTTGGTATGCATGTATGGTTTTGGAATTTAGGATCGCGTGATTTGATATATTTTATGAGTGGCACATTTATACATACCTCTCTAAATGCTATCGTAATGGAAGTACGCGATAGAGGTGAATCCCTTGGATAATAATGCAGGGTGAGTATAGTCCTCAAGTAATGGTACCAGTTGTTACATTGTATGATTGTGTTATTCGAAATGAGGTAATTTCAGGTATGGTTATGACTCACTATCGAAGGTATATGGCCACTTACCATGCGTTGCGATTTAGGATACCCGGGTGGTCTTGGTTATAGGCCCTGGAAGATTATAGTATTTAGGGGCAAATCCAGTGGGGTGACTCTCGGAAGGATGGTCTTAGAACAGTTATTATTATGATTATAACTGTTCTCACTGAAATGGTATTTCACATGAATGATTAATTGATTTAAGGAAACTGTGAACCAAGTTTAATTGCCTATGGTCCCTAATAATTATTGACTTGTGAATATATCTTCAAACGGTAAACTTGGCATGCGTAATATAATTAGGTTACCTTAAGTAGATGGATAGTTTAACTTAACATGAATTGTACACGTTAGGATGTGCATTTAAAAGAGAGGTGAGGATGATTTCTTGAATGAAGAGCGAATTTTACTTGTTTATGAAAGTAGCATTCAAAACTATCATGCATTTTATTCACATATATGTATCATATCAAATCGGGTACTGACCCGTTTATATTTCTTCTTCTTGTGTGGTTCTTATATATGTTTAGGTGCTCCGTCGTATGGGCGCCCACTTTGACTTTCCTTCCCAGTGTTAACGAGCTACGAAATTTTGCGGATGTTGTAGGATTTTTGTAGTTGACGCTTCATTTCTTTTAATACTCTATCTATGATCCATCTGTATATTCGTGCATGTTGCCCAAGTTTAGTATTCGTACATACTATCATACTTGGTGTAATCTTTTGTATTTAGTCTTTTAATAGACAGCTTATTCGGTTATGCTTTCTAGTATTGTTGTTAAACTGATTATATGTTTACACATATCAACCTTTTGTTATAAACTGGATGATGGAATTTTCTTTTATCCTATGTGCAAAAATTATATATGACATCCGTTTTCAAAAGTATTTGGTGGTTGTCGCGTATTATTATTATTTTTATGCGATAGTGATGCTAAGAGTGGGCCATTTAAGATTCCTATTTTTATTGGAGTAACGGGGTTGACACATCTTATTTTAATAAGCGGGGTGTCACAACATGTTCAAAACAAAATTATATTATAAGTAGCAACTTAAGTGTAAGTGTTAAACAAATATGTGTGTGCCCACTGAAAGCTATCATTGTATGGGTTGTCAATTACCCTGCACCCTCTTATTGAAATATGAACTCGAGTGAGAAAATTACAGAGTTTAGAAGCCACTTAGCCACTCGAATGCCTTTTAAAAAATAACAGTTTCTTCAATTTCAGTTTTGTGGGGGTTGGTGAATGTGACACCCCGCCTAAAATAATAACGGGTGGCCAACCCTATACTATAATTAATCAGGAATCTCAAGTGGATCATTCTCAGCATCTCCTGACGATACTAAAATAAACATAGCTAACTACCCTATACTATAAAAAGAGGGTGCCAAAATTTTTAAAACATACAATGCAATAACCAACCAACAATATCATAACTACTGAAAATGATAATGAACACACACATGCTAAGATAAAAGAGAACAGTTCTATATTACACCAAAAATACACAAAAGGAAATACCCGAATATGCTGTCAGTTTACAGATAATACAGCAATGTGAAAAGAAATATAAACAAAATTCTACAACTGTTGGGTGTAAACTCGATATAAAAACTATATCCTAATCTAGATATACAAAAGATAGGAAACGGCTATATCAAAATCCCGCGACAGTCCACTACTGCAACAGCTCCCCGAATACACTGGATAGAAAACATCATTGGCGTCCCTGGGGAGGAACACCTAAAATAATACAATGTATATATAGCAAGAGGAAAATATAAATAGGTTAGAGACCGAGGTGTGAAAACATTTTAGCAAGTGCATTAAAATGCATAACAATTATAAATCCACTATAACATGATTTAAGTGGAGTCGCACTCTCTTGAAAATCCAACTGACCTCTCAATTAGAGTGCACACCTAAACGTATGCACATGGTCCTCAAATAACTTCCCAACACTCTCTAGGGGAAATAAAATCTAACCTACACTCAAATCCACACTCGTGTAACTCGTCATCTAAAACATAACCACAAACCTTCGATTCTACGATAACCCATATATGCATCTAAACTTATTTTAACTTATAAATATACATATACATAACCTTTACTAGAATTTATCGGATTCTAGTTATTAACTTACACGAGTTATTAGCATCTAAATTCTAAGGACTAAACTTCTCCCAACTCTCAATATTTCACTGCGTTTCGTGCGTGGGACGTCTCGCAAAGCGAAATCCAAATAAGGAACCCCCGATACACTACTCCTTGGCACTTTTGATTGTCGAGATTCATTACGCCCTCAATGCACGACGCATACAACATCAATATACTCATATAAAATATTTCACCAGTTTATTTTCATAAAACCTTGTTTCATAATAACATATAAAACTGAGTACTAAGGACAAAACTTATCCCCACTCCCAACATTGCACTGCGTTTCTTGCGTTGGGAACGTTAGTGCGATAGGTGTGCACATTAGAAGAGAGGTGAGAATTTCTGAAGGGAGTGCCGGACTAATATATTGTTGCATTGGCCAGTAGACTTTTAAATACTTGTTAAACAAATTTTAAATCCTTTTTACAATTGGGCTTTGGCCCGTTTCCATTTTCTTTCCCTCTTGTATATATATATGTATGAATTACAGGTGCCCAGCCACAGGGGCGTCTTGCATAGGATCCTTTGGAAGGAACGCGTTGCAGCTTAGGTGGGAGTTGCAGGCCTCTTGCTTAGACGATCTCATTTATTTGATTCTACTCCTAGCATTATTTATTCCAGTTGGGCATGTGTCGCCCTTTCCATTATTTAGTTGTTTCATAGGACATTGTGATTCATTTATTTCCAGTATTCACACTTTGGGATTTATTACTGTCAGGATGTTTTTCCCTTAAATTTTAATGATGGAATTACCTAGTTGGATGTTTAATTATTGGATTATTTGTTCCGGTATAGTTGTTGTGTGATTCTTTAATTATGAATTTCGTAAAGTTTAAATGTTGGTTTATATAAATAAAATTTGGAAACTAATGTCTAAAATGGTTTTGACACTTAGCTTAATTATGTAGGGTGTTAAATTGGAAAAGTTATTTTTACGACAGTGATGCTAAGAATGAACCAGCCGTTCACCTTGATTATAATTTAATAAAGGACTGATCACCCAGTATTTAATTAGGCGGGGTGTCACAGGTGGTATCAGAGCATCAGGTTCTAGTGTCCATAGGATCTGTACGGCTTATTTCGCTTTCAGCTTACCATTTTTGTTATAGATCCCTATTTTAGGATTGTTGTATTCTTTCTTTTACAATTACGTCTTCAGCTATTTGAGATTTGATAATAACTATAGACTAATAAATTTCTTCACGTTTCAGATGCCTCCGAGACGTGCACCAAAGGATAGGCGTGCCCAAGCCGAGCAGCCAACAACTCCGGCACAGGGAACAATGAATGCTAATGAGGTAGCCGCTATTGTTGCTCAGGCAGTGAATGTCGCACTAGCTGTAGTACAGCAGGCCCCACCCCAGATTCTGGTAGTGGCGCCAGTACCTGCGCAACTTCCATCAGCATGGGAGCGGGTTAGGGATGCCTTTCAGAAGGCTCACCCCCCTGAGTTCTCGGGTAGTTCAGATATCATCATCGTCAGCGAATGGAAGAAAGATATCCAGCAGCATCTGCGTATGTATGAGTGCACGAACGTGCAGAAACAGTTGTTGGCTTCATTTAAGCTAGTGGGGGCCACTTTATAGTGGTGGGAGTCCACCACCACCTTGGAGGAGAGGGATACTATTCCGATTCAGTTATTCTGGGAGCGGTTTGACCGCAAATATTTTCCACCCGTCGTTCAAACTGAGATGAGATGAAAGTTACTGAACTTGAAGCAGGAAAATTCTACTGTTGCTGAATATGAAGAGGAGTTCACAAGACTTCTCACTATAGTGACAGATGAGGCACCCACGGAGAGTAAGAAGATACTATTGTTTGTAGACGGGTTAGCTTGGAGGATCCGTCAGCACCTTATTGGGAATCTGTCCCTGAGTACTTTCACTGATGTACTCAATGCTGCTTTGCTACACTGCCAGGATCACCGCTTCCATCTGCAGGGAAGCAAGCGGGCATGAGAGTCCAGTCAGCAGGGCAGGATAGGGGTAGTGTCACTACTGGAGCCCCGACATCGCAGGGGCAGGCTCGCCAGCATGAGCAGAGTCCCATCAGGGGGACCCTGCTAAGCGGTTCTGATCAGGTGATTCCTGGTAGGGATTTGGGGGATATAGGTAGGGTCAGCAGGGCCAGCCTAATCATCAGGGCCATCAAGGCCAACACCGCCAGCAGTAAGGTCAGCAGCAGGGCCAACAGTGTTTTCATCAGGGCCAACAGGGCCAGTAGCGGGGAGGTAACGGCCAACAGGGTCGTGGTCAGCAGGGTCAGAGGGGCGATAATTTCAGAGGTCGATGTTTCGTGTGAGGCAAGAATGGCCATATGCGTCAGGATTGTCCAGACGGTGATAGGGCCCCACATCAGCAGGGTGCCCGTAATGAGCCACAGAGGCCACTTTTTCCAGGCGCCCTCCCAGCACCAGCTCAGGTACCAGCCCTACCAGCCATTCCAGCCGCTTCGGTGCAGCAGGGGCAGTTACAGTACGGAGGTGTCTATAACGTCCACCATGCAGCAACTCCACAGGCACCACCCACGATTGAGGGTATGTTTCCTATCCATGGTACTATGGGTCGAGTTTTATTTGATACTGGGGCGACGCACTATTTTATAGCTACCCATTTTGCGAAGGCCTTAGGGTTATTAGCCACAGCAGAGAGCACTGTGACCTGTGTAGACTCACCACTGGGAAATGGTTCGCTTATTTTCTTTATATGCCGGGGTGTGGGGGTAGAGATTGGTAGCTTGGTATTACCAGCAGACATGTTAGTCTTAGATATGCATGAGCACGATGTTATTATCGGTATGGATTGGCTCGCAACCTACAGAGCCATGATAGATTGTTTTGGTGGGAGTATTGTCTTTGACATTCTGGGGTAAGAGATGTTTGTAGTGGTGATGCCTCGCCCAAAGGGAGGCTGGACCGCTCATTTGTATTACATAGAGGAGGATACCTCTAAGGAGGTTGTGATTCCCTTAGACTCGATCCTAGTTGTTCGTGAGTATTCTGATGTATTTCAGGAGATACTAGGCCTACCCCCAGTCATGAGATAGACTTTGTCATAGATTTATTACCAGATACTCGACCTATAGCACGCGCTCCATACCGTATGGCTCCGGCAGAGATGCGAGAGTTACGAGATCAGATAGAGAAGCTGTTAGGTCAGGGCTTCATTAGAAGGAGTAACTCACCTTGGGGCGCTCCAGTTTTGTTTGTGAAAAAGAGAGATGGTTCACTGAGGCTATGTGTGGACTACCGAGAGCTGAACAAGGTCACGATACGGAACAAGTATCCGTTGCCACGAATCGATGATCTGTTCGACCAGTTGAGGAGAGCAACTTTCTTATCGAAGACCATCAGCTACGTATTAGGGAGCAGGATGTTTCAAAGATTGCTTTCTTGACGAGGTATGGGTCCTATGAGTTCAGAGTGAGGCTATTTGGACTCAAAAATGCTCCAGCCGTATTCATGGACTTATTGAACCGAGTGTTCAGAGAGTTCTTGGATCAGTTTGTCATCGTCTTCATAGATGACATTTTGATATATTCACACTCCGAGGAGGAGCATGCCGAGCACTTGAGGCAGGTTCTTCAGACTCTACGAGAGCATCAGCTGTATGATAAGTATGAGAAATGCGAGTTCTGGTTGCAGGAAGTATAGTTCTTGGGGCATGTTGTTTCTGAACAAGGGATAGCAGTTAACCCGAGTAAAGTGTCAGCGGTGAGGGAGTGGGGACAGCCCACGACACGGATGAAAGTACGTAGTTTCTTGGGATTAGAGGGATACTACAGGAGATTCATTCGGGGATTCTCTAAAATAGCGGGTCCATTGACGAACCTGACTCGCAAGGGGGTACCATATGTTTGGGATGATGCTTGTCAATTGGCTTTCGACGAGCTGAAAGACAAGCTTACTTCAGCACCGATCCTTGCTTTACCTAAGTCATGCGTGGAGTACTTGGTTTACACCGATGCTTCCTTACGAGGACTTGGGGGAGTACTTCAGTAAGAGGAGAAGGCTATAGCTTTTGCCTCCCGCAAGCTTAATCCGCATGAGAAGAACTACCCCACTCACGCCCTAGAGTTGGCAGCGGTCATTTTTGCATTGTGGATTTGGAGGCACTACTTATTGGGAGAGAAATTTTGCTTGTTCACGGACCACAAATCACTGCAGTACCTGTTCACTCAGCAAGAACTGAATATGCGTCATAGCAGGTGGTTAGAGCTTGTGAAGGACTATCAGTTCAACATACAATACCATCCGGGGAAGGCCAATGTAGTTGCTGATGCATTGAGCCGTAGACCAGTAGACGATGTAGCGGACGTCTGGAAAGCAAAGTGGAAAGAGTTGGGTCACCAGGATTCATTAGCCCATTCCCTCATATCTGTTATGGCAGTGACACCCGAGATTGTTACGAGGGTGATACAAGCACAGACCGCAGACCCATTTTGCCTGGAGAAGATTGTACGACTTTTAGCCGAGGGTGCTGAGTCATATTCTGTTAGTTCTGATGGGGGTTTGAGGTTTAATGGGAGATTAGTGGTTTCGAAAGGAGTAGACTTACATCATGCAGTGATGACCCAGTCCCATAGGTCCTGATTCGCAGTTATCCTGGGGGAGATAAGATCTACCAGGATATGAGTCGACAATACTGGTGGAGTGGGATGAAAAAGGATATTGTTGAGTTCGTATCCAAGTGTTCTACCTGCCAGCTAGTAAAGGTGGACCATCAAAAACCGTCAGGGTTGCTTCAACCATTAGAAATACCCGCGTGGAAGTGGGAGAGTATTTCCATGAATTTTATTACAGGGTTGCCTACATCACAGCGGGGCCACGACTCCATGTGGGTGATTATGGACCGTTTGACCAAGGTGGCTCACTTTCCTCCGGTGCGAACAGACTATACCACGGGTCAGTATGCTCAGTTGTTAATTGCTAAGATTGTCAGATTACATGGGGTGCCCCTGAATATTGTGTCAGATAGAGACATGATTTTTGTGTCACAGAACCTTGTTTGCACATGTTTTCTAAGGTTTAAAAGTCTTAAACACATCCTTAGAGTTTGCAAAGATCCGAGTTATCATTCTTATATGTTTAAGTGATCTTGTTGCACCAAAGTTGTTTGTTCTACACATTGAACATCAAAGGGTTTTGCGGTGAAGAAAAGAGAAGGACTTCTTGTTCGACATCGTAGACAAATCAAAGCCATTCGGTGGATACCGAGACATATGTGGACGCGTGTGTTGTGGACAGATATTGTGGAAGATGGAATTTATGCGTGGGCACTATTGAAGAACGGTTGAAGATCAGAAGGAGCGTCAAGACCCGTGGGGATCGAGTCTTAGTGTAAGGCTAATCCTTCTTTGTAAAACCATATTCATAGTGATTGTCTAGCTTGGGCCGTCAGAGGTTGTTTTCCCGTTTTAGGATTTTTCCTCATACATCCGGCGTTGTGAATATTCTTTTCTTTACTTTACTTTACTTCACAACTTGGTTTGGTGCATAATTAAAAGTTGGATCTTTTTCGGAGAAAAAATGGTTTTGTTTGAAACACACATATTGGGCCACTCACACTTTCAAATTGGTATCAGAGCTAGAAAATATTTTTATTTGTTTTGTGATCCTGTGTGTTTTCAAAGGTGAATTCGGGGTATAATGAATTTTCTCGAACTCTTATTTTTTATGGCACTAATTGCACTTATTGGAAGATGAGAATGAGATGTGCTTTAAAATCTATTGATGAGCGTGTTTGGCTTGCAGTTGAGAAAGGTTGGACACCCCCTGTCATTATTGTAGGTGAGGTCACTAGTTTAAAGCCTATTGAGTCATGGACCGAAACTGAACAAAGACTTGCACAATATAATTCTAAGGGTCTGCACGTTATTTCTTCACATGTCACACAGGAAGAATATAATAGAATTATGACTTGTGAAACATCAAAAGAGGCTTGGGATATTTTGACACTCACTCACGAGGGCACTAGCACGGTTAGGGCATCAAAACTTCAAAATGTCACTACACAGTTTGAGACCATTAGGATGTTAGAGAGTGAGACCTTTGATGAGTTTTATGCTAGGTTGTCCAATATTGTCAACTCGTCGTTTAACCTAGGTGAGAAAATTCCCGACAACCGTGTCATTAAGAAAATCCTTATGTCGTTGCCTAGTAGGTTTGATGCAAAAGTGACCATTTTAAACTCCTTGGGTAGGTTAGAGTCAACGAAACTAGAAGAGATTGTAGGTGGCTTCCAAACCTATGAAATCGACATGATTACCTCTAAGAAAGTGCCCAAGAAAGAAAAGGGTATTGCTTTGAAAACCCGGAAGGAGGAAATTAAATTTTCTGATTCCGATTCCAATTTTGAGGATGTTGCTTTGTTGGCAAAGAAATTTAAAAAATTTATTAAGTTTCTAAAGCAATCGAAAGATGCCAAGAAATTTGAAAAATTCAAGAACAACAAAGTAGATCCCGCCTCTAAGGATAAGTTTGAGAAGCCTAAGAGAGATGAGTCGGATGAGTGTTTTGGGTGTGAGGGGTAAGGTAAAAAAGTTAAGGAGTGTCCCACCAGACTTAAGAAAGAGGGCAAGAAACCCGTCATCTATAATGCCACCTTAAGTGATAGTGAACCGGAAGAGGGAGAAAGTTCCCCCATTGAGCGTAACTTTGTTGCGTTTATGGCATGTCATGTGAGCGACAATGATTCAACTCATGTGAATGGCAATTACGAGGAGGTTTTGAGTGAATCCCATATTAGTGAGGGTGAAGAGAGTGACGAGGAGGAGGTCGATGTGAATGAATTGCAAAATGCGTTTAATGAGTTGTATGCCAAAAAGGTGAAAGTGAAAAAGGCTAACTCAATATTTCAATCTAAGTTGAATGAGCGTGCCATAGAAAATAATGATAGTTTAATTGAGGATCTTAGGGCACATGAGAAGAAGTTTAGGGATAAACTAGAGTTTTTTGAAAAATAGAGAGATAATCTCCGTGGATTGATGGAGTCCTTGAAAAAGGAGATTTTAGAGTTTGAGGAGTCTAAGCATTTGCTCGAGTCTAGGATTCACGAGTTGGAGGAGAGATTGATAGACTCGTCTAGAGTCAAGTTTGATTTGGAGGCTAGTTCGAATAAGTTAGATAAGATCCTACGCACCATCCAAATTAAGGGAGATAGGGGAGGTATAGGTTTTGGTGGGAGAGTTGTTCCCATTCCCTCCGCACGTGTGAGAAACACTAGGATGGTTAGAAAAGGTCCACATAAAGATAATCATTCCCACCACCTCTACACTTGCACGTTTTATGGTAGGAAAGGTCTCCTTAAGTGTTATTGTTACGACCTTAAACAAGCTCCTAGGAAGTTTAGGAATAAAGTTGCCCCGGTTCCCAAAATCCCAATGCGTAGTTTTACACCTACTTGGGTTAGGAAATCGGATTTCGTGGCTTTAGGAATTAAACTTCATGATTCTCGTTTGGGTGGACTTGATTCTTCCCATGCTGATTCTAAAGGATGATAGCGTTGCCATGTCTGTCATGTGCTAGTTTGCTTCATGATATATTCATTGCTAGTATTGTGACATGTGTATCATTTTGTATTATAGTTTTCATTTATTTGAGTCCTATTTGAAAAATACAAAAAGATTTTGTTTTTGAGAAAACTTTTGAAAATCCAAAAAGATTTTGCTTTTCCTTTAGTCAAAATATGTTTAAAAAGCCAAAAAGATTTTCGGTTTTTGTTTTTGAGTTTACATGTTTGATGTGGCATATTGGTGTGCTTGGACCCCCCCCCCCCCCCCATCGTTTCATTATCCATGTGGCTAGGACATTTGGTCATTATTATCGATGCTTAGAATGATCTTAACCATTGTTTATAATGGGGTTGTTTCGATGTTGATATGCATTTTGTTTCGACTTTGCATATATGCCAACATTGCACACATGCACGATTTTATATGGATGTTTGACTTCTCTTGTATATTTGAATTTGGTGAGGCGTTCTTATCTCAATCTTGTCATCTATCTGTAAGTAGACTTAAAGAGAAGTGTGCATGTAATAACTGTTTACCGTGAGGATTTAAAATTGGTAAAAATGATGAGTGATTCACGGGAAAGGGTTATGAGAGTTAAAAATTGACTCATCGTGAAAGCCACCATTCAAAAGAGCCCAAAAGAAAAAGCAATATGCTAAGAAAAGGTCCAATAAGATTTTCTCTAAGTTGAGAATGCTATAAACCTCAAAATAACTTGAAAAGGTATATATTTCTAAGGGAGTTTTGGTTGGAGAAAATTTAAAATGGGTTTGCACAACTAATCCTAATGTTAAAACACTGTAATTTGACGCTATTGTTTGTAGAATCGTCAAAATTCTGGATTTGTGTGCATGTAGTATGTTTAGTTCATTAAGCTCACACTTTAATTGCCATATGTCTATGATAAAGTTTGATGATTTATCGCTATCAATTAGAGCTTCTTGATCATTTCGATGTGTTGGAATTGTGACTCATTTGTTGTAGTTTCACGCCCATTCATTCCATGTCCATGTTTGAGCACATCGGTACTATCTTTGCATGTAACTCGGATTTTAAGTTTTTATGAGTTTTTGCGTTTTGTGTTAAAAGCCTACTATTTTAACACTGTTTTGATTCTGTCAGGGCCTTCCTTTGTGGAATTTTTTTCACTGGGCAATACTTTATAATATTTTTGGGAAACTGGGAAATTTTGGCAGGTCGCACGAAGTCATTCAAACGACAACTCATCTCGCGCGAACGACTTATGTACTTCGTTCGAGCGACATCCTCATCTCGTTTGAGCGATGTCCCTAGCTCGTTCGAACGACATAATAAAAAATGGCTTCTGATTGGTTTGCAGTCCTCAGGTTCAAATTGGTATATTTTTGGTACTGTATGAAGTATTTTTTGGACTAATTGGTTTATATGCAGGTTCTTTTATGTTCCAAATTGGTTTTTTTCATATGAAGTCCGTTTATCGCACTTGATTTGATTGTTATACTCTTTGTGTGATTCCTAGGTTTACTAGCTACTGATTTGTCATTGCTTGATCTTATTTAGCTAGTTGTTTCATGATTATCTAACGGTTTTCGTTTTTCAAAATTGGTATCAACTTGATTCAATTTGGTATCATATTCTCATGCTAGATATTTAAAACTTGTTTATCTTTTCATCGGATTGTCTATTCGAGACAAAAATGGGGAGAGATGTATGTGATGTAGGGGGAGATTTGTTGAGTGCTACTATTGATATCTAGATTTACATATTGTTTGATTATATTTGTTTCAAATTGGTATCACATAATTTCTGACATGTTTCAAATGATTTGTTCTTATTAGAAATACAAATTGGTATCATTTGAAAATTGGTATCATTTTTTCCTCCATACTTCACTGGGTATTTGTTTGTCTGTTTCATGTGTGTAGGTATGCTTTCAGCAATTCGAGATTTCAAGAATACATTACATTCAGACAGTTCATGCTTGTCGGTGCTACATATACTAGTCCGTGTCCTTCATTTTTGTTTTTGGGTTTATGGGATGGGATTTAGGCGTCATACGGCTTGACGGCCCAGTTAGGCATTTCACTGGTTTAGTTTTGTCCCGAAATAGTCAAAGGGGGAGATTTGTAAGGACATAAATTTCCAATTGAGTCCCTGTATTGTTTTGACTTAATTCCATGAACAAAACTGTGTTTGTAATATGTCATAGGGATAATTTTATTTTCTCACGATCCCACTCGGTCTATGATGTATTGAAGAAATTGAAGACGTTGCGGCAAAGCTTCAAAGAATTAATCATGTCGATGTTTAATTGGTGCAAGTTTAATCGTCTTCAAAGTTAATTTCATTCCGAGATCACTCAGGTATGAATGTGTATAATTTATTGTGCTCGGAATTATTTTTATAAAAGATAAGGATGTATTTTTTATAAAGAAAAATGTTTTAATTATTTTAAAAGTGTTTTAAAGTTTTAAACTATGTTTTATGATGATAAGCTCGTAAAAGAGTTTGACATTTTTGGATCTCTCTTTGGAAGAGACGTTTTTAACAAAAAGTCAAAAAGTCAAACTTTCGCGTTGTCGTTCAAACGACATCCAATCTCGTTCGAACGAGATAGGGATGTCGCTCGAACGAGTTCCTCAAGTCGTTCGAATGACACGTTTTTCGAGACGGCATTTAAATCCTATTTAAACAGTATTTTCATCATAATTTCGTAGGTGTGCTTTCTGGAAAACAGTTTTACGAACCAGAACCTTGTTTGCACATGTTTTCTAAGGTTTAAAAGTCTTAAACACATCCTTAGAGTTTGCAAAGATCCGAGTTATCATTCTTATATGTTTAAGTGATCTTGATGCACCAAAGTTGTTTGTTCTACACATTGAACATCAAAGGGTTTTGCGGTGAAGAAAAGAGAAGGACGTCTTGTTCGACATCGTAGACGAATCAAATCCATTCGGTGGACACCGAGACATATGTGGACGCGTGTGTTGTGGACAGGTATCGTGGAAGACGGAATTTCTACGTGGGCACTATTAAAGAACGGTTGAAGATTAGAAGGAGTGTCAAGATCCGTGGGGATTGAGTCTTAGTGTAAGGCTAATCTGTGTTTGTAAAATCATATTCATAGTGATTGTCTGGCTTGGGCCGTCCGAGGTTGTTTTCCCGTTTTGGATTTTTTCCTCGTACATCCGGGGTTGTGAGTATTATTTACTTTACTTTACTTTCTTTAATCACTAGATGCATGTTTAGGATTAATCAAGCTAAAACTGGTTTAAAGTAAGAATCGGGTTTTCACAACTTGGTTTGGTGCATAATAAAAATTTGGATCTTTTTCGGAGAAAAATTGGTTTTGTTTGAAACACACATATCGGGTCACTCACACTTTCATCTTCATTTTATTTTGTGCATTTATTTCATATTATAGTTCGTAAACTATATGATTTTGGGTTAGAACCCTTTAAAAAAATTGGGAAATTTTGAATATGAGTTTACAAATTGATGTAATGTAAACTCTTAATGATTTCTAGTGTTAAATCCATGTAAATGGAGTCAAGAAATGGGTGAAAATGATAAGTTGGGTTTTTTATGATTTTAGGGTTTAAGTCTAAGGAAAATGGTTTAATACCCCAGATTAATTGATGTGTTAGTTGTAAAACATCGATTAGACGTTTATGGAGTTGTTGGATGAGATTAGAAACAACAAAAATGGAGAAAATGGAGGTTGGATTTTGGAGAAGATGATAAATAGTAACTCCGTAGCTTGTGGGGTCAATTCGGCCAGGAAGCGAATTGATTCAACTCTTTGTCAAAACACAAAAGTTGTAGATCTCTTCGATACGATCGTGTGGGCAATGACCGCGTATTTCTATTATTTTTTCTTGATTTCTTATGATTTTTATAAGATAGCAGTTCCGGGGTTGAAATCATCAACTCAGAAATCAAAACAGAAATTGGAAAAATTAAGGCTATAATTAATTATGTAGATGTTTGTGATGATTTTTGGTGTAGATTAGAAACCATAAAAATGAATTTGGGCTGTTGGATGGAAAATTTGGAGAATTAATTTTCGAGGATCTGGTGTGACCGGTCGATCGCGCCCCTATGGTCGGTCGATTGCGTCAAGGAAAATTGGGCCTACTGGTTGGTTTCTTAGGCTTATCTGCAAACCGCGGTCGACCGGGGGTTCAGGGTCGGTCGAGCGGCGCCCTATTTTCAGCCCAAGATTTTGGAGATTGTTATTCCTTCTCCTCTTTGAGTTTAAAGCGAGCTTTCTAAAGTAGAGTATTATACAGGATTATGATCTAAAGGACTAGAGGAGTTGTGAATTAGCATAGTTGGAGAAATCATATAAATCCTTAAATATGAATAAGGTACATGTTATTTATAAAGTGAGGGAATACTTTTGAGTTTAGTATCGTGAGAGTGCGAATATTCGAATATTATTATTTATGAGAATCTTTGGGATTATTGGTCTCGTTATGTGTGTTTGGCAACTATGGCCATTTATATGTATCTTTGAGGAATAATGTGGAATATATATATATATACTATGTGATTAAATTATATATATTATATGATACGTATATATATGAAGCATACCCCCTCTAATGCTATCATGCGAAGTAGCACGATGTGGGTGAGGCCCCTGGCTTAAGGAGCAGGGAGCGTATAGTCCCAGGTCATAGGCATCCATTGTTATATTGTGTGATTTTTATTAGGGGTGACACGTGGTGGGTATGTTTCGTCTCATTTTCGAGGAGGAACTATGACCGCTTCCTAGACGATGTGACTTATGACCACGAAGTAGGTGATATTTAGTCCTACCGGTGGTCCCCAGGATGGTATGTGAGTGATGCCCTGGAAGATGGTAGCATTGAGAGACCGCATCCTCGAGTTATAGCTCATTGGGATGGTTATTATACCGGTGTGTATGGTATATTATTGGGATGGTTATTATACCGGTGTGTATGGTATATTACTTATGAATGAGAACAAGATATTACATATCTCTAGTAGAGTAAAGAGATAAAAGAAAGGTAGATTTAATTCTCTTTCCGGGAGATTATATCTGGACTCAAAATTTGATATGTATATAAAATGAGTATGTTATGTATATGTATTTATATGGGCATATAAATATATACGTTATGTACTTAGGGTCTAATGGATCTCGACGATCGACCTTGCCAAGTAGTAGTGTATCGGGGGTGTTCCTTGTTTGGATTTCGCTTCACGAGACACCCCACGCATGAACATGGCATAATGTTGAGACTGGGGAGAAGTTTAGCCCTTAGTACTTGGGTTAACTAGGATTGTTAGAGAATGGGTAACGGACTAGTTAGGCAGGGTAGCTCGACTAGGGTATTTGTTAGGATGCGATAGGTGTGCACTATTAGAAGAGAGGTGAGGGGTATCTCATGGGAGTGCGATCCCAAATTAAATATGAGATAAAACATATTTTTTAAAAATAAAGCATTTATGCACTTGCTAAATATTTTTACAACTCGGGCTCTGACCCATTTCTATTTTTTTTCCTCTCTTGCTATATATATATTATATATATATATATAGTGATGATCCTTTTGAGTCAGACGTCTGCTGCAGCAGTTGTGGATGCATGCAGGTTTATCTTTAGATGCTTCTATTCTTGTGATCTAGATAGGAAGCCTTGTAGTTACACTCATGCCGAAAGCCCAATTGTAGTTATTTATTCTTTCACCGCCTTTTAGTGCGGCAATCGATTTGGTTGTAGTATATTTGAACCGAGTGTTCGATTATTTTATTTCCTTCTAGTTTCATTTATATAAACTGTGTGAATTTTTTTTTATTATATAGTTATTTAAAAAGATTAGTTAAATAAAATTTTGACGCCAGCCTAATAGGTTATTAGTAATTATTTTGGTTTTCGACGGTGATGCTAAAAATGATCCATATGTGACTCCTGTTTTAATTTGGTATAGGAGTGATCATCCGATATGTTATTAGGTGGGGTGTCACATCCACCAAAGTGTCACACTTTCCCTTGTCAATAGCCAGCTGATCCGTTTAAACTGTCGATCCCACAATATGAGAAGGTTCCACACACGACATGACATAAATGCAAGCTACCCGTTTAAACTGTCGGTACCCACACATTATGTCGCGCAGATTTTAATACCCGTTATTATCTTAAGCATTAATTTTCATTCATTTATTATCTTAAATTTCCCCACCCTTATTTATCGATGTGAGATCCATAAAATACCCCTTAGTCCTATACCTAAGGGTCCCCAAAGTATACATACGTCCTACTATATATATATATATATATATATATATAGGATGGATTTCAAACATTAAACATGTCCTAGTCTCATGCCTACACTAGCGTAACGTCGATAAATTATAAAAATATGTCCCACCCCGAAATATAAAATCCGCACGAATCTATACTAACTAGTCCCATACCTAGAAAGCATAAATCATAATCAAAGTCTACCCACTAGTCCCATACCTAGTAAGCATCCTAAAGACTAGGTGATCAATATACTACCCAAAAGCCCCCCGTCCCCGCGATGGCAAAAGTAAATAATAATAATCCACACAATATCATAAATCATAAACTCAACATGACAGTATAATCGTAAAGGTCCCAATTTAATTTAATTCAATTAATAGCACCATTGTTGTTTTCAACATAATTCATTCTATTCAATAATGTTAATTTATTTAACATACGATGATATTCAATATGTTATAATCGTTCTCTTTTATAAATCGTCTATTTTTTTAAGCGTGTACGCATCCTAATATAACATATATCAAATCCCATAATTTCTACTTGCAAACCTACATCCCGCAAACCATGAAAATCCAATAATCTAACCTACTCACCCACGAGTTTCAAAGATTAAATCATATTAAAATATTTCATGAAAACAATCCCAAATTAAGTGTCCACTTTCTCTAATTGAGTTACTAATTGATTTTATAAATAAAAAACATGATTAAGGGTTTAGGCGACACTTCACACGCATAATACCAAAGGAAGAGAATAGAGTATTCATGCTTCTTATTTAGATGAAGGAGATTTTAGTTGACAGTTGGATTCCTCTCGAAAAATTAGCAAAGAGACGTTCTTGAACAATCTTGAGGAAACAAGGTTTAAAGCTTCAAAACCAGGATTGAAAGTAGCTCTCCAATTGAGTCAAGGTTTTAAGGGAGGAAGAAGATGTAAAAGAGGAGTTTGATGATCTTAGGCTTTAGAAGAAAGTGTTTTTAAAAGTCCTAAACCCGTCACTTTGTTTATATACCAAAAAGAATTTGAGTCTTAATCAAATGCAAACACTCGAAAAATTATTACGAACGATCGGACCGTCAGAATGGCTTGATATTTTAGTATATTGTAGCGAACGGTGAGACGGAGCTTCTGTGAAAAATTCAGCTCGATCGAAAGGCCATATTTTTAAAAATATTATTTTTATCCTCCTTAGCTCGGACCCTCCCCCGATTTTTATACAAAAATTATAGTTTCCAAATTTTAATACCGATTTAATTTCCACTAAAAACCTTATTTGTATATATAAAAATCAACATATTTAATTACTAATAATAATTAAATCCATTTTTTTTTCAATTTTCCCAATTAATTAATTTAATTAACTATTAAAAACACGGGGTGTTACACATAGCTCATACCCAGCGGTGACACAACAACAATCTGTGTACACAACTACCTCTCGTAGGTGACGCCTTCGCATAGTACCTCTATGACTTCCACATACTCAAACGCACCTTTGCCGATGTCTGGTACACGGTCCGATGCACGACTCCCCGGGTCGATAGGGCAGCCCACTGGTATGTCCACACAAATGCATAATAGTACATATTACCATCCCATATAATATGTATTGGTAATTACTTTATAATTATCATTAAAATTACAACCAAGGTGCACAATAGTTTTCCAATTATTAATAAATTATCATCTAATAAGTTATTAATTCCATTCCATAAATTAAGTAGTCAACCAATTAATCAAATTTTATTTTTTCCCAGCTAAAATCACCAACATTTTCATTTACTTAATAATTTACCACCTACTAAAATTATTAATTCTATTCCACAAATAATTACTTTACCTAACTAGTCAATTGTAATAATTATCAATTTGAAATGTTGGCGTAACATTATTCCATTAATTAACTAACTCACGATCTCAATCTCCCTTCCTTATTGTTATATCGCAGCTGCTCATTTGGAAACTAAAGATTTGAACATTAACTGTAGGCTAAAGCTAAGGAAAAAAGGGACGAAAAAATCAAAATCCCCGACCCTTCGCTCGAACGACTTGGGGGTTCGTTCATGCGACAGGTTATGTCGCTCGAATGACCTGCCACGTCGTTTGAGACAATCCTCGTCTTCTTCCTTACGCCTCTTTCTCTAATTTGTTGTTCCAATTCAATATTTCCAACCAAAAAACATTAGATAAAAAACCAAAAAATTTCTTCCCACAATAGCCTAATCCACATTCAACGTTTCCCCAAAATTTATGTCCGTTCAAGACCTAAACGAATTAGATATTTTTCCCAACTTATGCCCATTATTTAATTCTAGTAATGAATTATTCTTCATGGAATATACATAAATTTCAGTCCATAATTTACCAAAAACATGATCTACATTGGTTATTCAATTATCCCCAAATGACTATCCAAAGCTTACGAAAATCTAACCTAAATATTCAGATTTTTTATACTTAATTTTTGGGACAAATCCTACATATAAATCCATCCTCTACGTGTGTTATTCATCATCAAATCAAACATATTCAACCCAAATCCCAGAAATTTAAAGGAGATAATTATATGAATCAAGAAATAAATTATAAAGAATAAATTAAGCAAGAGAATTCTTGCTTTTAATTTTGTAGAGGAGAAGCCCTTTGAAAACTCCCTTGAATTCCCCATTGTTCTTGCCCTTTTTTTGCTTCTTTCGCATTTCTCCCTTTTCTCTCCCGTGGCTGCTAATCTAGGTTTTCTCTAATGATAGTGGGGGAGTGGTTTATCCCCACTTAAACACTTAATTAGTGGGTAATCCCGAGTTGGGCCTAAAACCCAGCTTTTGGACCCCTAAATGGACCTGAATCCATAACCCAACTAGCCAAAAAGTTCTCCAACTCATATACCTATGAATTGGGGCCAATTCTAAATATTTAAAACACTAAACCGAGTCTCTAATGCCCCCTAAAATGCGTCCCAATTATTTTTTATTTCACTTAGACATTTTTAATATGTTCCAACGACACTCGCTCATAAACTAATTTATGTGTGATTTATTTTTCACTAGTAAGCCCATTATTTTCAGTTGAGTTTTTTATTTATATAATCACAAATAATCAATTATTTTAAATTTAAATTTTATCCATCTAGATTTAAATTCATCTGATTTAATTTATTCCCAAATTAATATTAAATTAACGGATTTAAATCAGTCGAAATATTATATTCTAAATTTATGGGGTATTATAATATATATATACACATTCAAACATTATAAAGGCCTTGCACAATCAAGGAAGAACAAAGATAAATTTACAAAAACTTTAACGACTGTTAAAGTTGTTCAAAATTAAAGTGGTATGCACATTTAGTGGTAAACGTAGATAGATTTACTAATGTATAAGAAACAAATTTCAACAATATTATATGTATTCATAGTATTCCTACATATCACAACCATCTACACATTGCTTTGTTAAGTGTAACACCATATTATATATATATATATATATATATATATACGTTCAAACATTATAAAGGTATATGTTCAAACATTATAAAGGCTTTGCACATAACAGTTGTTAAATATTTTAGTAAATTAATTTATGTTCTTCCTTGAATGTGCATAACAGTTGTTAAAGTTTTTAGTAATTTAGTAATTTTAGTTTGATATTGCTGTAAATTTACCAAGGAAGACATAGATAAATTACATAAAAACTTCAACAATTAAAGCTATTCAAAATAAAAGTGGTATGAACATTCACTGATGAACATAGATAGATTTACTAATTTATAAGATACAAACTTCAATAATATTACATGTATTTATTGTATTTGTATTTATCAAGTCAACTACATATTTCTTTGTTAAGCATAACTGCATATGCATTCAACTTTTTATCCTATGTATATATACATTCAAATATTATAAAGGCTTTCCACATCCAAGGAAGAACATAGATAAATTTACTAAAAACTTTAAACACTGTTAGAGTTGTTCAAAATAAAAGTCAAAATCAAAAAATTAATAATGTAATTGTTGATAATAATGTATAATGACACAATCGAAATTCATGCATGGGTAAAATCAAAACTGATAACTTACCAAATGTTGTAGATATTTGAACAAACTCCAAACTAAACCTTAGATTCAAAGTGCAATCAAAACCCTAGCTTCAAAATGTAACACCCCGTGATTTTGGGACTGAGAAATTAAAATTTTGGGGATAAATAAAATATATTTAAATTGGAGAATTTTAAAATTTAGAAATTGAGGACGTTATAAAGTATCCCGGATGATAATTCTGAGTGCCCCATTGATTCTGGATGGGCCGAGATAGTCAAAATGACTATCCTTGGGTTTTATTTCGGTTCCGGAATAATTTTAGTAGGTTTGACTCGAATTGGAGTAAACGAGTCATTTAAAGTGTGTATTATCATTTAAAATTGGGACTTATGTTTTAAAGGCTTAAGAGGCTTACGAATTCAGCCTATCTTAATTATGAGAAAGAGAGAAAGAGAAAGGAAAAGAGAAAGAAGAAGAAAGGAAGAGAGAGAGGAGAAAACTTGGAGATTTCTGGCCCGTATGGGATCTAAGTGATGATCCAACCTCTACAATTTCGAAGCAAGTGTTTAATCTTGCTAAATAATTCATTTGTGTATTTCATTTCATTATTTGTGGATAAAAGAATTGGATTTTGGGTTAAATGGCAAAACCTAGATTTTGGGTATTTAAATATTGCATTTGATATTTGTATATGGGCTTGATGGTGTAGGGATGGTTGGGATCAGAGTTGAATTGATTTTCAGGCTTAGAATCATGATTTGATGAAGGTTTAGGGTTTAGAAGTGATGATTTTTGATTTTATAATTCGTAAGTTTTGTGAAGAAGAAGAAACCTTCAGAGTTCTGCAGACCTGAATCGATTCTCCCCCTAAGCGAATTGATTTGGCTTAGGCAAAAGTGTCAAGTTTGCATGACCGAATCGATTCGAACCCAAGGGGAATCGATTCGTCCTGAGACAGACTCCCAATTCCTTGGGATCGAATGCGAATCGATTCGGCCTGAGATAGACTCCCAGGTCCTTGGGACCGAATCGATTCGCATAAGGGACGAATCGATTCGCCCTTGATACCGAATCGATTCGGACCAGTCCGAATCGATTCGGAAACAGGGTTGTTTTGATGAATTTTTCCAGAAGGAGTTTTATTCCATTTCGATTGGGTTTCTCGATTTGGAAATTATTTATATGATGCGAGAGTTACGTTTTGGAGTTTATTTGAGGGTTTATCATATGTTATGATCGCGGGGACTTATCGAAGTAGCTTGGGAATATATGTATGCCTTGGAGTTATGTATCGAGGTGGTGGGAAACCTAAATGGGGATGGGAGTCCTAATTGAGGTCAAAAGTGAACTTAGATATGACATAAGGTCAAGTACTCTTAGAGAGAGTTGTGAGGGTACGAGGTGGAAATTGTAAGCCGACTTTTGTATCGAATCCTTATAGCTATGGGATTCTATTTAAGGTATGATTGGGGACCAAGGATAGGGACAAGTCGTGTATCCTTAGTGATGATAAACTCAAGGAATAAATCGTAAATGCGTTAATTATTAATGGTTCATAGGAGCAACTGAACCATATGCTGAATTGAGAATGAGTGGATTTTACTATCGACTAGAATAGGATTGTGTTAAATTATAGTCGGAGTAGTCACTACCTATCTACGTGTGATTAACGATGGGTATTTAACCATATGATGAAATCATAAAACGAATTCAAGTTTAAGCTGGAGGCTTGCAGACTATTAGTTAAATGTGTACCTATAGTCGAGATTATGATTGGATATATCGATGTGCATTCGGATATTGATGGGATGTATAGTGATTATTACATACGTTAAACAGTGGGTTATTAACTTTAAAGTTGAATATATTAAAAGACTATTCATATCATAAGGGCAATGGATGAATATGCTTCAAGTGAGGGATCGTATTTATATAACGAATTAAGTTAATATGCTTGGAGTGATAACTAGTATAATGAGGACTATGTACACGTACAGTCAAGTTTATTAATTTCATACATGAGGATAAGAGATAGTGTGTGTGTGTGTGTGTATATATATATATATATATATATATATATATATATATATATATATATATATGTGTGTGTGTGTGTGTGTGTGTGTGTGTGTGTGCAGATATGTATATATGTGTGTACTTATGGTGTGAATATCTATACCGTGCATGATGGTTTGATTATACGATGTGATCATATGGATGTATATATATATATAGTGTGAATGATATATATATACTAATGGTGTGAAGCATACCCGGCACATGTTGTCATAGGAAGTTGCGCGATGAGGGTGAGCCCCTAGCTTAAGGAGCAGGGTGTGGATATTCCCCAGGTCATAGTCATCCATTATTATTTGTGTGATTTTATATTTTGGGGGTTCTCACTCGCCGGTTAGGAACAATGACCGCTTCCCATGCGTTGTGATTTGGTTTTGACCACGAATTAGGTGATATTTAGTCCTACGGTGGTCCCCAGGATGGTACGTGAGTGATGCCATGGAAGATGATAGCATGGTGCAGTGTTTTGGCATCCTATAGCCATTTATGTTATGTGTATTACATAGTATACATTATGTGTGTTATGTATACATGGTTATAGGGAGGAATGATTTCTTATATATATTTAGAGTAAATATATATATGTATATACTTAGATATTCGATAGCTGAAGAGGATTTGGAGTTTCTAGGAAGTACATCTTGGGTGATTTTGGTGTATTAGTTGGTCGGGGTCGAAGGATCGTATTTAGAGACAATTGCGGTTATTTCGACCTAAGTATTAAAGGGAGATTCTAATTATGTTCTTAGATAGTACTCTATAATTAGGTAGTTGCAGTAATAAATTTTTTGTAAATGACATAATGGATCCCTACGACCAACATTGTCAAGGACTAGTGTATCGGGGGGGTTCCTTGTTTGGATTTCACCTTGCGAGATGCCCCACACAAGAAATGTAGTGCAATGTTGAGAGTGGAGAGAAGTTTTATCTTAGTACTTGTATGGATGTTGCTTAAAGAATATGCTTTTATATTGAACCTTAATGTTAATTTGTGAAGTATTAAGACTTATAACTTGTTTAAGTTAATAATTGGAACCACTATAGCCTGGTAAGGCACATATGTGAAAATATATGTAAGTTTGTTCTGAATGGAAAGGATTCGAGGGTCATGTTAGAATGGTAGGTCTGTGGGTATAGGCAATGCGTATGGTAGGATAGGTTGTCCTTATAGGTGGGGTAACTTAATTAAGATTCCAGTACGCAATTAGGTGCACGCTGTAGTTGAGAGGTGAGTTGAGGGTTTCACGAGAGTGCGACTCCACTTTAATTATGAAATCTTGCATTGATATTTATTATGCATAGTTAACACACTTGCTAAACATTTTTACACCTCGTGCTCTGACCCGTTTATATTTCTCTTTTTCTATATATATATATGTATGTATATTGTACTACATGTGTCCCACAACATGGATACCGGATGCTTTTCTATCCAGGGTTTTAGGAGCCGTAACAAATGCGAACTGTCGCAGGATTTAGATTTTAGTCACTTCCTATCTCTTTGTAAATCTAGATGGCACTCTTTTGTATATCAGGTTTACACCCAGGAGTTATTTGTAGCTATTTATAATTCCTCTTTATGGTTGTTGTACTATATGTGGCCCGACAGCTTATTCGGGTATATTTTGTATGTACTTATGATGTATTGAGAGTATGTTCTTTCTTTATATTGAGCACATATATTCTTTATTCATGTTAATAGTCATTCTTATTGTTAGTTTGTTGTCTGTTGCATGTTTTAATTTAATTTTGGCATCCGCTATTATAGTTTCGGGTAGTTAGCCTTATCTGTTTTAATATAATCTAGTGATGCTGAGAATGAGCCATCTGAGATTCCTGATTTAATGTAGTATAGGGTTGGCCACCCGTTATTATTTTAAGCGGGGTGTCATAGATGGTATCAAATCATCAGGTTCTAGTGTCCTTAGGATCTGTGCGGGTTTTTTGTGTTCTTCTGCAAGTGTTCTTGATGTAGAGCCCTACTACTAGGATTGTTGTGTTCACTACGTGTATTTTCTTCAGTGAGGTGTAATCGCTTGAACGAAATTCTGACACAGTTGCTTCGTCTCAGACGTCGCCAAGAATAGGTCACCCAAGAAGGGACCAGATGAGATATGCAACACCCATAACAGATTTTGGGTACGCTTTGACTGGAGGTATTTTCTTTTCGCGACTCGGGCAGAGATAAGAAGGAGAAGTGACTTGAATGGTGAATTATGTGATCGATAAGGTAAGTGATGAGGATAAGCAGGTAGTGAATCCCTTGGGAGGTTTAGATTGATGAATTCGCCAGCGTTTATTAGGAAAACCGATGTGAAGTGTGTGGCGTGGTCCCATTGTTTGGAGTATCGTCTTTTTGGAAGAGGGAGTAAGAAATTTGGAGATTCGAGTTCATTGAGTGGGATTGAAGGAGTTGATACCAGTGGGGTAAGATCATCTCTGCGACAAGGTATTTGGCAGAAGTTGTCGGGGGTCACAATAGCATTTTGTCCTTCGGGACGATTAGGAAGGATTTTTGGGAAGATGTTTCTCTTGTGGAGAAATAGGCTTTAGGAAGAAAGATTGTCCTGAAAGAAGTAGAGGACTTTGAACTGGGATTCATGGATGAAGTAAAATAATTGGATTATGGAATCTCAAGGTAGAATACCTTTATTTGGGTTTAGGTCACGCTTTATGCGGTATTAGGAGCGTCGCATATAAGGTATATGAGGAATTAACCTCCATAACCATAATGTGTAAAGGATTTCCTTCGAGGAAGGATTAAGCAAGTGTGGTGCTTGTATGGCATCTTTTGGGATAATAGACCGTCTCGTGAGGAGCTAGTAGAGAGTTATGCTATTGATTTCTAGAAGTGTGGGCTGTTAAGGTTTGTTAAGTAGTGGTTATAATGTTTTTTCTTTATAGATAGGATAAGAAAGGTACTTGTGGTATTCCTACAAGGGAAGGATTTATCTTGCGGAAATGCTTTGATGTGATGTAAAGGAATTGTATAATTGAGAGGTTCAGAGTTTAGCAGATTCATTGTGGAGCAGGGAATTTAGCTCATGGTTGTGCTAGTTTTAAGAGCTAGGTATTGGTGAGAGTATTGTGCTTGTTGAAGCCTTGTGTCTAGAACATAAGGTGTTTGTTTGGCGTGTCAAAAGACATGGAATTGTTTTATATTATATTGCTATATAGGCCTTCGGGCAATATCTAAAATTTGAAAATATTTTATAAGACCTTAATCCTGGTTCAACTGATCTCAATCCCTGGCATAGCTACACAGTAGTGTATTGGGAGGGTTCATTGTTTGGATTTCAATTGCGATACCTCCCCCGCACGAAAGTAGCGAATGTTAGGAATTGAGGAGAGTACAACCATTGGAAATTTTAAACTTTTATATATACTTAATATGTTGCTATAGATATCAGTTGAGAATTATATTACGATTTGAGTCTAGTGGAGCCGGGTTATGTTTTTGCGAGTGGAGCTCGGGTATAGGGCCCTGGGTAGCTAGTTTGATTTCAAAGTTTATATGGTTCGATGTGAGAATTGGAAGAGGTATGTATAGTGATGTTGAGGGTAGATGTAAGGACTAGATGAGATTCGAAGTCCTAGGCATAACCTAAATTTCGAGGACGAAATTTTTGTAAGGGGGGAGATCTGTAAGACCCCATGATTTTGGGACTGAGAAATTAAAATTTTGGGGAGAAATAAAATATATTTAAATTGGAGAATTTTAAATTTTGGAAATTGAGGTCCAAAAATTGAGGACGTTATAAAGTATTATGGATGATGATTCTGAGTACGCCATTGATCCTGGATGGGTCGAGATAGTCAAAATGACTGTCCTTGGGTTTTATTTCAGTTCCGAAATATTTTTAGTAGGTCTGACTTGAATTGGAGTAAACGAGTCATTTAAAGTGTGTATTATCATTTAAAACTGAAACTTATGTTTTAAAGGTTTAAGAGGCTTACGAATTCAGCCTATCTCATTTGTGAGAAAGAGAGAAAGAGAAAGGAAAAGAGAAAGAAGAAGAAGAAAGGAAGAGAGAGAGAGAGAGAGAGAGAGAGAGAGAGAGAGAGAGAGAGATGACAAAACTTGGAGATTTCCGGGCCGTACGCAATCTCGAGGATGATTCAACCTCTACAACTTCAAGGCAAGTGTTTAATCTTGCTAAATAATTCATTTGTGTATTTCATTTCATAATTTGTGGATAAAAGAATTGGAGTTTGGGTTAAATGGCAAAACCTAGATTTTGGGTATGTAAATCTTGCATTTGATGTTTGTATATGGGTTTGATGGTGTAAGGATGGTTGGGATCAGAGTTGAATTGATTTTCAGGCTTAGAATCATGATTTGATGAAGGTTTAGGGTTTAGAAGTGATGATTTTTGGGTTTATAACTCGTAGGTTTTGTGAAGAAGAAGAAACCTTCAGAGTTCTGCAGACCCGAATCGATTCGCCCCCTAAGCGAATCGATTTGGCTTAGGAAAAAGTGTCAGGTTTGCATGACCGAATCGATTCGGACCCAAGGCGAATCGATTCGGCCTGAGACAGACTCCCAGGTCCTTAGGACCGAATCGGTTCGCATAAGTGATGAATTGATTCGCCCTTGATACCGAATTGATTCGGACCAGGACGAATCGATTCGAAAACAGGGTTGTTTTGATGAATTTTTCCTGAAGGAGTTTTATTCCATTTCGATTAGGTTTCTCGATTTGGAACTTATTTATATGACGCGAGAGTTAAGTTTTGGAGTTTATTTGAGGGTCTCTCATATGTTATGATCGCGGGGACTTATCGAAGTATCTTAGGAATATATGTATGCATTGGAGTTATGTATCGAGGTGGTGGGAAACCTCAATGGGGATGAGAGTCGTAACTGAGGTCAAAAGTGAACTTAGATATGACATAAGGTCAAGTAATCACAGAGAGAGTTATGAGGGTACAGCGTGGAAATTGTAAGCCGACTTTTGTGTCGAATCCTTATAGCGATGGGATTCTATTTAAGGTATGGTTGGGGATCGAGGATAGGGAGAAGTCGTATCCTTAGTGATGATAAACTAAAGGAATAAATCATAAATGAATTATTTGTTAAGGGTTCATAGGAGCAACTGAACAGTAGGTTGAATTGAGAATGAGTGGATTTTACTATCGACTAGAATAGAATTGTGTTAAATTATTGTCGGAGTAGTCACTACCTATCTACGTGTGATTAACGCTGGGTATTTAACCATATGATGAAATCATAAAATGAATTCAAGTTTAAGCTGGAGGCTTGCAGACTATTAGTTAAGTGTGTACCTATAGTCGAGATTATGATTGGATATATCGATGTGCATTTGGGTATTGATGGGATGTATAGTGATTATTACATACATTAAACGATGGGTTATTAACCTTAATGTCGAATATATTGGAAGACTATTCATATCATAAGGTCAATGGATGAATATGCTTCAAGTGAGGGATTGTATTTATATAACGAATTAAATTAATATGCTTGGAGTGATAGCTAGTATAATGAGGACTATGTACACGACAGTCAAGTTTATGAATTTCATACATAAGGATGATAGATAGTGTGTGTATATATATATATATGTGTGTGTGTGTGTGTGTGTGTGTGTGTGTGTGTGTGTGTGTGTACTTATGGTGTGAATATCTATACCGTGCATGATGGTTTGATTATATGATGTGATCATATGGATGTGTATATATATAGTGTGAATGATATATATATATATATACTAATGGTGTGAAGCATACCCGACACATATTATCATGGGAAGTTTCCCGATGAAGGTGAGCCCCTGGCTTGAGGAGCAGGGTGTGGATATTCCCCAGGTCATAGTCGTCCATTATTATTTGTGTGATTTTATATTTTTGAGGTGATAAGTCTTGGGTATGGGTCGTTCTCACTCGCCGGTTAGGAACTATGACCGCTTCCCATGCGTTGTGATTGGTTTTGACCACGAAGTAGGTGATATTTAGTCCTACCGGTGGTCCCCAGGATGTTACGTGAGTGATGCCCTGGAAGATGATAGCATGGTGCAGTGTTTTGGCATCCTATAGCCATTTATGTTATGTGTATTACATAGTATACATTATGTGTGTTATGTATACGTGGTTATAGGAAGGAATGATTTCTTATATATATTTAGAGTAAATATATATATTTATACTTAGATATTCTATAGGTGAAGAGGACTTGGAGTTTCTAGGAAGTACATCTTGGGTGATTTTGGTGTACTAGTTGGTCGGGGTCGAAGGATCGTATTTAGAGACAATTCCTGTTATGTCGACCCAAGGATTAAAGGGAGATTCTAATTATGTTCTTAGATAGTACTCTATAATTAGGTAGTTGTAGTAATAAAATTTATGTGAATGACATAATGGATCACTACAACCAACATTGTCAAGGAGTAGTGTATCGGGGGGATTTCTTGTTTGGATTTCGCTTTGTGAGACGCCCCATGCACAAAACATGGTGCAATGTTGAGAGTGGAGAGAAGTTTTGTCTTAGTACTTGTATGGATGTTGTTTAAAGAATATGCTCTTATATTGAAGCTTATTGTTAATTTGTGACGTATTAAGACTTATAACTTGTTTAAGTTAATAATTGGAACCACTATAGCCTGGTAAGGCACATATGTAAAAATATATGTAAGTATGATTTGAATGGAAAGGATTCGAGGGTCATGTTAGAATGGTAGGTCATGTGGGTATAGGCAATGCGTATGGTAGGGTAGGTTGTCCTTATAGGTGGAGTAACTTAATTAAGATTCGAGGATGCGATTAGGTGCGCGCTGTAGTTGAGAGGTGAGTTGGGGGTTTCACGAGAGTACGACTCCACTCTAAATATGAAATGTTGCATTGATATTTATTATGCACGGTTAACACACTTGCTAAACATTTTTACACCTCGGGCTCTGACCCATTTATATTTCTCTTTTGCTATATATATATATATATATATATATATGTATGTATATTGTACTACAGGTGTCCTATCGCATGGATACTGGATGCTTTTCTATCTAAGGTCTTGGGAGCCGTAACAGATGCGGACTGTCGCGGGATTTAGATTGTAGTCGCTTCCTATCTCTTTGTAAATCTAGATAGGACTCTTTTGTATATCAGGTTTACACCGAGGAGTTATTCGTAGATATTTATAATTCTTCTTTATGGTTGTTATAGTTTCTATGACTCGACAGCTTGTTCGGGTATATTTTGTATGTACTTATGATGTATTGAAAGTATGTTCTTTCTTCATGTTGCGCATATATATTCTTTATTCAAGTTAATAGGCATTCTTATTGTTGGTTTGTTGTCCGTTGCATGTTTTAATTTAATTTTGGCATCCACTTTTATAGTTTCGTGTAGTTAGCCTTATATTTTAGTATTGTCTATTGATGCTGAGAATGAGCCGTCTGAGATTCCTGATTTAATGTAGTATAGGGCTGGCCACCCGTTATTAATTTAAGCAGGGTGTCACACAAACTCCAATCGAAACTCTAGTTATAAACTCTAACTGAAACCCTAGTTTCAAAGTTCAATCGGCACACTAGATTGGATGTTCAATCGATGCGATGAGAGAGAGGATTTGTTGATAAAAAAATTTATGATATTAGAGGGTTCAATGTTTGATGAGTTTGTTGAGTTTGTTGGATATAATTTTAAATTATATTAAGGATATTTTTATCATTTAACAACCAATAAATTTTAAAATGTCGGAGTGGGACTTATCGTTAAAAATTTGGTCGATATGGATTTGTTACTACTAGGGGCGCATGTGTAGGAGCTACTGCCTTACGTCCCTAAAAATATTCTTCGATTTTGAAGTTCGTCTGAGCGCAATGATAGGGAACAAGTGTTTGCCATGTGGATTTGAGTAGGATGGTTTGATTCACTCTTTAAAAGGAACAATAAAAAACTATTTAGGAGCTAAATGCGATGAGCAAATAAGGCTTGGACATCAAGCATGTATTAGTATCCTTATCAAAATATATCCAATAGTATCATCAAATTTTACTGATGGTTAAATTTAATGTTGAGTCCATAAATTCTATCCAATAGAATATTCAAAAGTTAACAACCTGTACCTCAAATTTGAATCTACCAATAATCAAAACTATCAATGTTCTTAATAACTTAATTAGTAATCAAACCATCTTTTATCTAAAAGATAAAAAATGGAAAAACATTTTTTAATTTGAAATATCTTTTCCCTCTAACTTTTTATCATCAATCATCTCCTTATTGGTGAGGAATGGTAGGTCTACACTTACAATTCTTGACAAAGTAAATAACCAACAATAGCCTAATTAGTAATCCCACCATTAAAACCTGATGCATAGCTTTAATTATTCAAATTTGATTATGTAATTGAATACTAAATCAGTAGCGAGTTATTTGGATGACATGGTGGCCAACTACCCAATTTACTTCCGTAGTATTTTGCCTATTATTTTGTAAATGCTTAACCTCTCTAATGAAGAAATGTATTTTTTTTTGGAAACGATTGATTATATAAGTAGCAATTTAAAATTTTACCCACCCTATTTTAAAACCAAAATCACCCTTTGCATATCTTGTCACATTACATTATATTGGGAATAATTAAATATTTGCTCATCTCATAATTGAATTGTGAATCCTCCCCTTCAACTAATGTGTTAAAACCCATTATAAAAAGGTTTGTTTCAGACCAAGATTTAACTAGGTTATTTATGCAATATATACCTTAATGTTTTTCATACTAAATATTTATGATACAACGTCGTTGCCATTACATATTATGCAAGGTAAAAGGGCATCTAAGAAGATTGGAGAGATGCAAATATTCCATATTCAGTAAATAAATCCTTTGCTCTTCAAACTCTCAACAGAGTCCCTGATGATTTGGTCGATGGGAATGAATTGTAGACCCAATTCCATCAACTTCTTGGATGCAGTCTTGGACCTGAGTAATCCGGTTTCAGTATCCTTGGGCAACCTACAACATATTAACACATTGAGTAATCCATATGTCTCACAATCGCACCCCACCGTATTCAGGATAAAGTAACCGTCGAAACTTGCATGCTAAAAGTTGACTAAATGGAAGAATATAAATTAGAGTAAATCAACCAGTTAGTCTCTACACTATCACGATTATTTGAAAATGGCTCCTGGATTATCAAAGGTGCCAAGTAATCCCTGAAACAATTCAAACCCATTGAAAATGACCCTTCTGCCATTTTAGGTCATTAAGTTAGATGAGAATGAACCATGTGACATGCACACGAGTCATTGTGAGGGAAAAATAGATAAAAAGTTACAAAAAAATTAAAACCTAAAGCAAGCATTAAATCAACCACCACCACCTAAAATCAAAGAACCACCACTAGTCCCCAGCAACCTACACCACTAAACAAAATCAAAGACGCCACCCAATATCCTTTGACCACCACCACCTGCCACTAGCCAAATTCAAAATCAACAAAAATATTAGATTATTTCCAGCGATGAGGTAGGGATAGGTAGGGGAGGTGGGCTTGTGGAGATATAGTTAGAGATAGAGAGAGATAAATTTTTGGGGGGGTTTACTTATTTATCCCTTTAACTATTAATTCATAATTAATTACACTTACAATGAGTCACATACATGATACATGGCTCATTCCCCTCTAACTTAAAGGCCCAAAGTCACAGAAGGGTCTTGTTAAATCTGTTCAGTTAGTTTGACATCTTGACACTTTGAATATTTCAAGGTCGAACAATCGTGATAGTTTAACGATCAAATGAGTAATTTACTTTATTATTGTAATACCCCTTAATTTTAATGACTTTTAATGTGTGATTAGTTAAAAGTAAAATGGGGATTAATTGGAATTAATTATGAATAATAATTGGAATTAATACAGATTGAATATTACAGGAGAATAAAGTAATATGTGATAGATATTGAATATTAGTTAGTAGTTAAAAGTAATATATGATTATATCGTCGCGAGTGAGTAATACGCGAATTATTGAAATTAAGTCGGGATGCGCGTGTGAATCGTGTCGGAACTAAATTGAAAGGGCTAAAAGGAAAATTATTTTTAAATCATTCGAATGGTAATTTAGGGTGCACCGTTGAATCCAAAAGGGTCAAAATAAGCAAAAAAGTCTACCCGGGGGTTTGATTTAGGTCTCGGTTCAATTGGGAACCAAAAAGACACCCGGAGGGATATTTTGGTCATTTTAATTGGGAGGTGAATAGTAAGCACAAAAATTTGGGTTTTATTATATAAGTGAAGAGCTTAGAGAACTTAGGTTCATTCAACAAGAAACAAAGGAAAGGTCTTTGAGGAGAGTGAGAGGTTTTTCAAGGAGAGGAAGAGGTTTTGAGAGAAAACTAAGTGACAACCGCCTTGCACCACCATCAGAAAAGTGATCGAAAAAGAGGAGGGGACATCATACACTTATCTTATCTAAAGGATCAGACCTACACCTTAAGAAAAGTTTAATTCTTGTTCTAATTAGTTAGTATAATTGTGACAATTCGAATATAATTATGATAAATTATGTTTAAATCATGATTAGCTTATGTGATATGGATAATATGTTATTATTATATATAATGTTAAGTCATTATGTTTAGTCTAATCCTACCTTCATAAAGAATGAAATATCGAATTAGTTGCAAATGTGAAATTTTGAAGTTTTCGGTAGGAATGTTCATGTTTAAGATTAGTTTTGACCTTTATGACATAACAACTGACTTGAGGTGAAAACTAGATATTTGTAGACAAATGAGTTATGGTTTCAACACAACAAACAGTTTGTGAAACGGAGGATCGAGTAAAACGTTATACCAAAATTACTAACGAAGGGCAAATATGTCCATTCGTTTAAGTGTCTTAAATTGATTGGTTGGAGGTGGAGGTTGGTTTGACCGACTTAAACCCTTGAGATATCCTCCTTTATTCAACAAACTCAGTTTGGGAGAGCTTTAGGTTGAGTAAAAACAATTGTGAGGGTTAGGAAGAAGAAAGTGAGGAGAAACATTCAGAAAAATTCATAGAAAATTACGAAAAAGCACCTAAGGTAATTCCACAGATGAATCTAATTATTTTTCTTGTATTTATGATTTATACGATATAAATCCTTGATTGTTTATTGACCTTTCATGCTTGGGTGCATATGTATGGATATATGCAAGTTTAAGCAAACTTGAATGTGTAAACCCTTGAAATTATTTTGTTTAGTAACCTTGTTTATTCGAACTTCCATATCTTTTTGTATGATTACTGAAATTGATTAATTCCAGTTGGAGGTTAACATAGACCCATATATTCATAACATATCCGAAAATAATTAAAAATATCAAGAAATGGACCTTGGGTGATGATTTGAAGTTCGGGTATGAAATTTGCCCCAAAAGAGTAAATACTCATACCATATGTTTGATGTTTTGCTTGACATAGCAAATGAACGCTGGAAATTATGAAATTTTAACCTTGTATTATTCGATATGTTTTTTGAAATTGGGTGAAATATCATAGAAATTTATGATGTATAAAAATTATGAAAATTCTTGGAAGATGACTGAACAATAGATGAGCGTATAGGGCGAATTTGCTATGTGGTAAAGAAATGGGCATATCTTGCTCTAGTAAACTCAGAATGATGTGTCGTCCTTTGTGTTGGAAACCTAATATGATAAGGATTGGATTACCAAGAAGAATTAAAGTAGGTTTGCGCTGTAATTTGAATGTGTTAGATGTCATTACCTGTGTCTAAATGGGACTTCATTTATGATGAATGATTTGAATTGAATCATATGATGCATATGAATTGAGTTATGTTGAAGTTGTTCTTTGAATTGTTAATATTCTTATGATGATACTAATATTGTAAGAATGATAGGAAGAGAAGAAGAACCGACTGAACAAGAGCCAGATAAAGGAAAAGGGAAAGCTTGTTAAATTTTCAAGGTGAGTGTACTTATGATTGTTTCATATATACAAAGATATGAATATAGCTCTAAGAGCAGGATTTGTTTGAATACTTCGGTATTCAGGATTTGTTTGGATATTCAAATATCCAGGATTATTTGGGTCTAATGATCCAGGATTTGTTATTGTCAATGGGCAGAATTATTTGGATCTTATGATCCAGGATTTGTTATTGTCAATGGGCAGGATTGTTTGGATTTTATATCCACATATTCGATATAGAATTGTTATTTCATTGTACGGAAGGAGTACCTCACTAAGCTTAATGCTTATGGTTTATATTTTAATAATTTCAGGTTTGTATGCTGTCAGCTAGGATACCATATAACCGGTAACTTTGAGAGTTGCACCGTTGGAAAGCGCTGGGGTTTAAATATGGGGATTTTATCATTGTCACACTGAAGATTTTAATACACTCACACATTGTATATATTGCGTTAGTATGGATTGAGTTGATGATTAAGAAATTTTATCATAGTTAATCATAGTATTGTATCTCCGCTTAATTATGACTCTGATATTGATTTCATTATGGTATAATAATAATAATAATAATAATGTTATGTTCATTATGTACAATATGCAGAAAAATATTGATAAATGAAGCATATTTTTCAATGGGCTCAAGATTGTGATCCAATTATTCTAATAACAAAGGATTAGTATGGATATTGGGTTGAAGTGTGACAATTAGTGGTATGTGGTTATTAATTCTGGACGTGTGTGACGGTTAGATGGCAGTTATTGAGTTGATTTGATATTTATGAATTGTTTATGTACTAACCAATAGTTTAGTATTATAAACTGTTTATGTTAGTTGTTAGAACTTTGTTGTAATACAGATAATTCCAGATGGAACATGGTAATGGACAACATAGAGAAGAGGTAGTGGCTTCTCGTACAAACAATACTGAAGTAGAGCAGAGTGTTGCTGGAAGGGCTAGAGAGCAAGAGCAGCCTACGGAGATGCAAATAATGGCACAGGCAATGATGAGGATGACAGAGCAACAAGAAAGAAATATGGCAGAATAACAGGCTAGATATCTTGAATCAAAGACTGTGGCCAGGATTGAGAAAGAGGAAAGGAAAGAAATGAAAGATTTTATGCATGAGAATTTTTTGAAGTTGAATCCTCCAAAATATTCAGGGTCAGTTGAACCTACAAAAGCTGAGATGTGGGTCAGAGATCTAGAAACTATCTTTGCAGTTATGAAGGTTTCAAATAACCAGAAAGTGAATCTAGTTGTGTTTAAGCTGAAAGGAGAGGCCAAATATTGGTGGGAAGCCAACAACCATTTGGTGCCCAGGATGGAAGGTACTGATGTTCTTACTTGGGCTGAATTTATTAAAGCTTTGTATGTTAAGTATTTCCCTAAAGTTTATAGGAGGGAGAAGCTGAGGGAATTTATAAATTTGACCCAAGGGAAACTGTCTGTGAGGGAGTATGAGGCTAAATTTATGCTTTGTCTAGATTTGCTACTAAATATGTGGAGAATGAAGAAGATAAATGTAGTAAGTTTCAAGATGGACTGATTTGGCCTATTCAAAATAGAGTGGCCACTTATGAGTTAGAAGATTATTCTTCTCTGGTAAACAAATCCACGATAGCAGAAAGGCAAATGAACCAAGGGGTGGCGAGTAGAGAGAGTTTTAAGAAAAGTAGATTCGACTCATCTCACTCTAAGGGAGGTGAGGGTGGAAGTTTTAAGATGGAACCTCATAAATTTCAGAGAGGTGGTGGAGATAGTGGTAGAGGTCAGGGGAGATTTGGTAGAGATACTAGGGGTGGAGGATCTTTTGGTTTAGTCAAGAAGTCAGGGAGAGGTGAGACCCCAATAGGAGGTGTTACATGTTTCTTTTGTAAAGAGGAAGGGCATTATAAATCTGAGTGTCCTAAGCTTAAGGGATTGAAATGCTACCATTGTCATCAAGTGGGGTATATTAAGAAGAATTGTCCGCGGTGGGTAGAGACTCCAGCAGCACATAGTGAAGTAGCAAGCAAAATGTTATCTCCGGACAGTGCAGTGAAAAGTATGGGCAGAGGACAAGCTAGTAGTTCCAGACCAGGTGGACGAGTTTTTACAATGAAAGGAGCTCAGATTACACTAGATGTAATGACAGGTACACTTTATGTTACTGATATAAGTGCTTATGTTTTGATTGATCCTGGTTCCACACATTCTTTTGTGTCCTATGATTTTGTTGTATACCTGAATAAACCACGTACTCGTTTAGATGTGGGGTTGGGTATTTATATGCTTATGGGGTATATGGTTGTAGCTGAATATGCTTTTCGTGATTGTGTTTTGACTGTGGGGTCTAGAGATACAGTTATAGATCTACTTCCATTGGATATTTCTGATTTTGATATAATTCTGGGAGTGGATTGGTTATCTAAATATCATGCATCTATGGATTGTTTCTGTAAGGAAGTTGTTTTTAATATGCCTGGTGAGCCTGAATTTAAATTTGTGGGGGAAAGAAAAATTGTTCCCAGTTGCGTCATTTCTGCTATTCAGGCGAGGAAATTATTGAGTAAGGGTTGTGAGAGTTTTATTGCATATGTTCTTGACATTAGGAAGGGGGCTTTACAATTAGTCGATGTTACTATTGTACGGGATTTTCCTGAAGTGTTTCCTAGTGAGTTGCCAGGGTTACCTCCAGAAAGAGAAGTAGAATTTAGTATTGAATTAGCATCGGGGACAACCCCTATTTCTATGGCACCGTATAGAATGACACCTGCTGAGTTGAAAGAACTCAAGATTCAGTTGCAGGATTTATTTGATAAGGGGTTCATACAGCCTAGTGTATCTCCATGGGGTGCACCTGTTTTATTTATGAAGAAGAAAGATGGTACCATGCGTTTGTGTATTGATTATAGGCAACTGAATAAAGCTACAATTAAGAACAAATACCCTTTACCTCGTATAGATGATTTGTTTGATCAGTTACAGGGTGCTAAAGTGTTTTCAAAAATAGACTTGCGATCGGGCTATCATCAGTTGAGGGTCAAGGAAAGTGATATTTCAAAAACTGCTTTTCATACTCGGTATGGTCATTTTGAATTTCTGGTGATGCCTTTTGGGGTGACTAATGCTCCAGCTGTATTTATGGATCTTATGAACCGGGTACTTCATCCTTTTGTTGATTCATTTGTGATAGTTTTTATTGATGATATTCTAATTTATTTACGTGATATGGTTGAACATGAAAAGCATCTCATAACTATTTTGAATCTGTTGAAAGATAAGAAGTTGTATGCTAAGTTTAGCAAGTGTAAATTTTGGCTATCACAAGTTTTATTTTTAGTTCATGTTATTTCTGGAGATGGTATATGTGTTGATCCTAAAAAGGTAAAGGCTATTGTAAAATGGGAAAGGCCCAATAATGTGAGGTGAGGAGTTTTTTGGGTTTAGTTGGGTATTATAGAAGGTTTATTAAGGGATTTTCTTCGATTACCTTACCAATGACTAAACTAACCCGTAAGGATGTTAAGTTTGAATGTAATTCTGATTGCGAAAATAGTTTTGATGAATTGAAAAAGAGGTTAGTAACTGCACCTATTCTTACTATTCCGCATGGTGGAGATGGTTTTGTTATTTATACTGATGCTTCACACCAGGGGTTGGGTTGTGTTTTTATGCAACATGGTAGAGTTATTGCTTATGCTTCTAGGCAGTTGCATACACATGAACGTAATTATCCTACACATGATTTGGAACTTGCCGCTATTGTGTTTGCTTTGAAATTATGGCGTCATTATTTATATGGTGAGGTATGTGAAATTTTTACTGACCATCAAAGCCTTAAGTATTTATTTACTCAGAAGGAGTTGAATTTGAGGCAGAGGCGGTGGATGGAGTTGATTAAATATTATGATTGTATAATTCATTACCACCCATGGAAGGCAAATGTAGTTGCAGATGCTCTGAGTTTAAAGGCTTCGAGTAGGTTATCTTGTATTCGGTGTGCTAGAGTTGCCCACATCATGGAGTTGAGATGGATGGGAGTATAATTGAAGCTAGCAGATGGGGACAGGTTCTTTGCTCATGTAAGCATGAGACCTTTCCTAGCTACCCGTATTCGTGATTTGCCAAACCAAGATCCTTTTCTTGAGAAGAAACGACAAGATGTCCGATATGGTAAGTCTGAAGATTTTTGTATGGTGAATGATGGCACTTTATTGTATAATCAGTGGTTATGCGTGCCTAATGTATGTGGATTGAAAGAGGAAATTTTAGATGAGGCTCATAATTCCATTTATACTATGCATCCTGGTAGTACTAAAATGTATAGGGATTTAAAGGAGCATTATTGGTGGAATAATATGAAGAAGGAAATAGCTGATTTTGTTGTTAGGTGCCTTATATGTCAGCAAGTGAACATGGAGCATCAGAAACCTACTGGTCTGCTTCAGCTATTGCCAATACCGGAATGGAAATGGGATCATGTAACGATCGATTTTTTGGTTGGGTTTCCTCGATCTCAAAAGGCGTCAGATTTGATTTGGGTAGTGGTGGACAGATTGATCAAGTCTGCTCAATTTCTAGCAGTCAAGACTACGTATACAGTTGATAGGTATGCTAGATAGTATGTTAATGAAATTATTCGATTGCATGGTGCACCGGTATCTATTGTTTCAGATAGGTACCCTACTTTTACATCCAGATTTTAGGATAGCTTGTAGTATGCTATGGGTACTAACTTAAAGTTTAGTACAGCTTTTCATCCTCAGACAGATGGGCAGTCTGAAAGGACAATACAGATTTTGGAAGATATGCTTAGAGCTTGTGTGCTTGATTTTAAAGGAAATTAAAATGAAAATTTGTCTTTAATAGAATTTGCATATAACAATAGTTTTCAATCTACTATTGTTATGGCACCATATGAAGCGTTGTATGGTAGACGATATCGTACGCCCGTATGTTGGGGTGAAGTTGGTGAAAGGAAGATAGAGGGTCCAGAGTTGATTGATGTCACCACTAAAAAAGTGAAGATTATTCAAGATAGAATGAGAACGGCTCAAAGCAGACAAAAAATTTATGCGAATAAGCAACGGAAAGACTTAGAATTTTAGAAGGGGGATTACGTGTTTCTTCGGATATCGCCATGGAAAGGAGTTATGAGGCTTGGAAAGAAAGGTAAATTAAGTCCACGCTACATTGGACCTTATGAAATTCTTGAGAAAGTCGGGATGGTTGCTAACAAGTTAGCATTACCACAGGAGTTAGCTCGATTACATGATGTTTTCCATGTTTCTATGTTGAGAAAGTATGTAGCGGATCCTTCACATGTATTGGTGGAATAACCTATTACGTTAAAGGAAGATTTGAGCTATGTGGAAGAACCACTTGCAATCGTCGATAGGAAAGAACAAATATTGAGATCAAAAGTGATCCCACTTGTGAAAGTTGTGTGGAGAAGGCATTCTACATGGGAGAGTGAGGATAGCATGAAGATGTGTTATCCATATTTGTTTTATTCAGACAACCAAGGTATGTCAATTTTGGGGACGAAATTTCCTAACATGGGAGAATTGTGACAACCCGAATATAATTATGATAAATTATGTTTAAATCATGATTAGCTTATGTGTTATGGATAATATGTTATTAGTATATATAATGTTAAGTCATTATGTTTAATCTAATCCTACCTTCAGAAAGAATGAAATATCGAATTAGTTACAAATGTGAAATTTTGAAGTTTTCGATAGGATTGTTCATGTTTAAGACTAGTTTTGACTTTTATGACATAACAATTGACGAGAGGTGAAAACTAGATAGTTGTAGACATATGAGTTATGGTTTTAACACAATAAACAGTGTGTGAAACGGAGGTCCGAGTAAAACGTTATACCGAAATTACTAACGAAGGGCAAATTTGTCCATTCGTTTAAGTGGTAATTTGTCCTTTATGCCCAATAAGTGTCTTAAATTGATTGGTTGGAGGTGGAAGTTGGTTTCGACGACTTAAACCCTTGAGATGTCCTCCTTTCTTCAGCAAAATCAGTTTAAGAGAGCTGTAGGTTGAGTAAAAATAATTGTGAGGGTTAGGAAGAAGAAAGTGAGGAGAAACATTCAAAAAAATTCATAGAAAATTACGAAAAAGCCCCTAAGGTAATTCCACAGATGAATCTTATTATTTTTCTTGTATTTATGATTTATATGATAGAAATCATTGATTGTTTATTGACCTTTCATGCTTGGGTGCATATGTATGGATATATGCAAGTTTAAGCAAACTTGAATGTGTAAACCCTTGAAATTGTTTTGTTTAGTAACCTTGTTTATTCGAACTTCCATATCTTTTTGTATGATTACTGAAATTGATTAATTCCAGTTGGAGGTTAACATAGACCCATATATTCATAACATATCCGAAAATCATTAAAAATATCAAGAACTGAACCTTGGGTGATGATTTGAAGTTCGGGTATGAAATCTGTCCCAAAAGAGTAAATATTCATACCATATGTTTGATGTTTTGCTTGACATAGAAAATGAAGCCTGAAAATTATGAAATTTTAACCTTGTATTATTCAATATGTTATCTGAAATTGGGTGAAATATCATAGAAATTTATGATGTATAAAAATTATGAAAATTCTTGGAATATAACTGAACAATAGATGAGCCTATAGGGCGAATTTGATATGTGGTAAAGAAATGGGCATATCTTGCTCTAGGAAACTCAGAATGATGTGTCGTCCTTTCTGTTGGAAACCAAATATGGTAAGGATTGGATTACCAAGAATTATTAAAGTAGGTTTGGGCTGTAATTTGAATATGTTAGATGTCATTACCTGAGTCTAAATGGGACTTCATTTATGATGAATGATTTAAATTGAATCATATGATGCATATGAATTGAGTTATGTTGAATTTGTTCTTTGAATTGTTAATATTCTTATGATGATACTAAGATTGTAAGAATGATAGGAAAAGAAGAAGAACTGACTGGATAAGAGCCAAATAAAGGAAAAGGGAAAGCTTGTTAAATTTCCATGGTGAGTGTACTTATGATTGTTTCATATATACAAAGATATGAATATAGCTCTAAGAGAAGGATTTGTTTGAATATTTCGATATTCAGGATTGGTTTGGATATTCAAATATCCATGATTGTTTGGGTCTTATGATCTAGGATTTGTTATTGCCAGTGGGAAAAATTATTTGGATCTTATGATCCAGGATTTATTATTACCAATGGGCAGGATTGCTCAGATTTTATATCCACATATTCGATATATAATTGTTATTTCATTGTAAGGAAGGAGTAACTCACTAAGCTTAATGTTTACGGTTTATATTTTAACAATTTCAGGTTTGTATGCTGCCAGCTAGGATACCATATGACCGATAACTTTGAGAGTTGCACCGTTGGAAAGAGCTGGGGTTTAAATATGGGGATTTTATCATTGTCACACTGAAGATTTTAATATACTCACACATTGTATATATTTCGTTAGTATGGATTGAGTTGATGATTGTGAAATTTTATCATAGTTAATCCTAGTGTTGTATGTCCGCTTAATTATGACTCTGATATTGATTTCATTATGGTATAATAATAATGTTATGTTCATTATGCACAGTATGAAGAAAAATATTGATAAATGAAGTATATTTTCCAATGGGCTGAAGATTATGATCCAATTATTCTAATAACAAAGGATTAGTATGGATATTAGGTTGGGGTGTGACAATAATATTCATGTTAGAATAAGATTAATATTTACCCATGAGAATTATGAAATTGGGCATGAGACGATGGTTAAATAAATTAATGTGGTAGGTATTGTATGTAGTTGAGAAACCCACATGTTGAGGTTATCATATTTATGATTTGAATTAAAATTCATGAAATTATATTTTGGGTTTTATGAGGAACATAAATGGTGAATATAGAATTTTGAGGATTTTAAGGATTATATTATTGTATAGAAAAACCCTTCTTGAAAGTAAGGAATTTGATTTTTTCTATGTGTTATAATCATCCATAAACATGTATAAATGATTTTGAGATAATTGGGATTCATTAGAATATATTCCATGTGAGTTTCAGTGTAAGAAAATTGAGAAAAACGCTAGAAAACTATGGTGGGGGACGAATTGCTGAAAACATTGAACGAACTGGAATGTCGTTTGAAGTCGTTCGAATGAGACGTGATGTCATTCGAATGAGACATGATGTCATTCGAATAAGATGCCATCTCGTTTCAATGAGAAATCAGGGACTTCTAACGAGATTTTAGAAATTCATATTTTGGCCCACAGTAGGTTGTGAATAATTTTGGTACATTAACAAAGAGTGAGAGACTTGGGTCAATATTAGAAAATTATATATTGAATTAAGAAAGAAATTATGTGAGTAATAACTACATAATAAAATAATACGATAATGAGATTGAATCGTAATTAACAAGTACGGATAGTATTCGAGAAATACAACGGGTACTTGGGGTAGGATGAATTCCTAATATGAGACATAGGTCGAGTGTGTACCTATTATTATATAGGTTGAGTATATACCTATTGCTTGATAATTTATGTGTATGATATACGTAGCCTACTTTCTATCGACGACAGGTTTGCGCGTTGAGGGCAGTCATATCCTAATGAGCCCTATGGGGGATTTTTGACTTGTTTCCTCAGAACATAGGACTTAGGTTGGATTGCCATTAGTGAGAACAATTGTATTGAACGGTCATTTGGGTACATAGGTATGTGCATAGACCAAAGGCGTAGGACTATGTTCGCCTCCACTACTTATATTTTGATATTTGTGATTCGGGGGTATACCGAACCAACAGTCCTTTATACAGTGACGAGATGTACTAGAACTAGATAGCAGAGTATGCATGCACTGCAGCTGTGTCTCGGGGTAGGGTATTGTATATATATAATAGAGTGAATGTATATGTGTACTTGTGATATTATCTACTGTGTGAATTAAGTAGACATGAAAGATAGTGAAATCTAAAATTAATTAAGTTTGAGAACACTTAATTATACTGAGAATTGAGCTAATATATTTATTACATGTATTATGAAGAAATACGTGGGGAAGATAAGAGCTATGGATAGATGACACGGTGATATAATCTATTGAAAGTGGGAATAATAACTAGAATAACTTGGAGATTCGTTAAGTGTTCACACCAGATGAGAGGTAAGAATCTCAAGAGAGAGTCCAAGAATCTAACATGTATATAATAATTACTAATTATAGCATTTATTCACTTACTGTTTTAAAATCTTTAACAATCGGGCTCTGAAACATTTTCTCTTGCATATTCTCTTACCTCTTGTATATATTATATCAAGTGTCCAGCCACAAGGACGTCCATCATAGAGTATTAGATATTTATTTGCTATGGATATTATGGAGTAGTGAACTTTGCATTAGACGCATCATTCTATTGATTCATGTACTCTGTAGTCATTTCTTTTATGGCATGTTGCCAAAGGATTAGTGTCATTTCCATTCTGCCTCAGTCAATGGTTTTATTTGTGTCAATTTTAGATACATTTGATTTTATTTGGTTTATTGTATTGGGATGTTTGAAACTAGGAAGTTTATTCCAGATACATTAATTAAGTTGGGATGATACTTATTCATTATTCATTGTTGTGGGGTGGTTTATATTATAACTTGTTGGTATCGTTAAAAAGGAATTTTATTAAAAATTAAAATTGAAAATTTTAACACTACCTTAATTGATTACTAGGTGGTTAATAAAGAAAGGAAATTGTTTTTAACAGTAATGCTAAGAATGAGCCAACTGAATAATTCGAGTTAATTGGGTAAAGGATTGGCCACCCGGTATTTAATTAACCCGGTCGTTACAGGTGGTATCAGAGCATCAACTTCTAGAGTATTTAGGATTAGTACGGTTTATTATGCTTTCAGCTTAGCATACTTTGATATATAGCCCTATCATTAGGACTGTTGCATTCTTATTGCGCACTTACGCACTTCAGCTATTCTGTGTTAATTAAATTAAATACTGATGGAGCTAATATCTCTCATTTCAAATGCCTCCAAGACTTCCACCTCAGCTCGCTCCAGCTCAGGGCACTTTAAACGCTATAGAAGTTACTGCTATTGTAGCGCAAGCCGTCAAGGAAGCTTTAACAGTTGTTCAGCAGGCAACAGCGCAGGCACAAGCAATGCCACCAGCACCAGCTTAGGTGTTTCCCACTGCTTGGGAGCACGTTAGAGATGACTTTTACAAGGCTTACCCACCGGAGTTTTAAGGGGATTCTGATATCGTTACTTCTAGCCAATAGAAGAAAGACATCCGGTGACACTTAAGAAAGTATGAATGCACAAAGGTACACCATCAGTTACTAGCTACTTTTAAGATAGTTGGGGCAGCTTTACAGCCGTGGGAGTCTTCTACCGCTGCTGAGGAGAGAGATACTTTGACTATCCAGGACTTCTGGGTGCGGTTCGACCTCAAATATTTTCCTTCCGCCATTCAGACTGAGATGAGGAAAAAATTACTCGACCTAACCCAGGAGGGGCGGACAGTGGCAAAATATGAGGAATAATTCACGAGGTTGACAAATTTGGTGCCAGAAGAGGTATCTAAGAAAAGCGGATTCAGATGTTCATGGATGGCCTGACCAGGAAGATTCGACAGCACTTATTGGGTAATCTTTCACTACAAACTTACACAGATGTACTTAATGTTGCGATGCTTCACTACTAGGACCACCGCCTCCATGCTAAGGGAGGTAAGCGGGGGATTGAGTCCATCCAATAGGGCAAGAACGAAGGACGCAGTGCTAGTAGGGCCTAGTCAGACCAGCGTCAGCATCGTCAGGGTGAGTAAGGTTCCCAATAGGGGGGCTATTCTAAGCATCTACGAACTGAAGGTTTTTGCTTTGGGCAGGGAGGTAATAAGCAAGTCCAACAGGGGAAGCAGGGCCAACAGTAAGTTCAGAAGGGCCAAGGGAGGGAGGGTAACGGCCAGGGACAGAATGGGAGAAAGTTTACTTGTAGATGCTTCATGTGTGCAAGCTAGGCCATAAACGACAGGATTGCCCCGATAAGGGCAAGTTTCCTCAGTAGCAGGGTACTTTTCATGAGCCACAGAGACCCATTTTCCCTCCAGCTGTCCTCACAGCACCAGCTCAGGTGCTAGCATAACCTTCTCTAGCACAACAATGATAGTTACAACATGGGCGTGTTTACAACGTTCATCAGGCAGCAGTCCAGCAGCCACCGCCCACAGTCGAGGATATGTTTTCTTTCTATGGGGCTATGGGGCATATTTTGTTTGACACGGGAGCCTCACATTCTTTTATAGCCACTAGATTTGCACGGGCCGTAGGGTTATTAGACACGATCGAGAGTATTGTTACTTTTGTAGACTCATCGATGAGTAATGGGACGTCTATTTTCTTTATATGTTGGAATGTGAGTACAAAGCTAGGGAGTCTGATTTTACCGGTTGATATGCTTATATTAGACATGTCCGAGTATGATGTTATTATCAGCATGGATTGGTTAGTCGTGTACATAGCTATGATCGATTGTTATAGTCGAAGCATTATGTTTGCTATTTTGGAACAGGTGAAGTTACTTGTGGCGATGCCTCGTCCTGAGAGAGGATCATCTACTGACATCTACAGGAGTGATGATTCCCCTTAATTCGATACCGATAGTTTGTGAGCTCGTTAATGTATTTCAGGAGATACCGAGGTTACCTCCTAGCAGTAAAATAGAGTTTTTGATTGATTTAGTGCTAGGTACTCAATCGAGAGCTCGTGCGCCTTACCGTATGGCTCCTGTAGAGATGAGGGAGTTAAGAGATTAGATAGAGCAGCTTTTGGGATAGGGTTTTATCCATAGGAGTACCTCACCTTGGGGTGACCCTGTGTTATTTGTAAAGATGCGAGATGGCTCTTTACGACTATGCATGGATTATCGAGAATTAAACAAAGTTACAATACGGAACAAATATCCGTTACCTCGAATTGATGACTTGTTTGATCAATTGAGAGGAGCAGCCTACTTTTCTAAGATAGACTTGAGATCTGGTTATCAGCAATTACGTATCAGGGAGCAGGATGTTTCTAAGACTGCGTTCCTGACCAGATATGGATCGTATGAGTTTCGGGTTATGCCATTTAGGTTGACCAATGCGTCGAAAGTATTCATGGGATTAATGAACAGGGTGTTCAGAGAGTTCCTAGATCAGTTTGTCATTGTCTTTATATATGACATCCTTATTTATTCCCAGACAGAGGAGGATCATGCCGAGCATTTGCGATGGGTCCTGGAGACACTACGTTAGCATCAGTTGTATGCTAAATAGAAGAAGTGTGGATTCTGGCTCCGGGAGGAGCAGTTTCTGGGGAATATTGTGTCTGAGTTAGAGATATCAGTGGATCCTAGCAAAGTATCAGCGGTGAGAGAGTGGGGACAGTCCACAACACCAATGGAGGTGCGCAGTTTCTTGGGTTTGGACGGTTATTATAGACGGTTCATCCAAGGTTTCTCGAAGATTACAGGTTCGATGACTAATCTAACCCGTTAGGGTGTACCGTTTATTTAGGATGATGCGTGTCATTTGACATTTGATGAGATGAAAGATAAATTGACTTCAGCACACATACTAGCACTACCCAGGCCAGGAGTGGAGTACTTAGTTTACACTGATGCGTCATTACAAGAGCTTGGTGGAGTATTGTAGTAAGAAGAGAAGGCTATAGCTTATGCCTCTAGGAAGTTTAAGCCTCACGAGCAGAATTACTCAACTCATGACTTGAAGCAGCAACCGTATTTTCTCTTCGGATTTGGAGACATTAATATTAGGAGAGAAATTTCGCCTATTCACGGATCATAAGTCACTACAGTATTTGTTCACTCAGCAGGAGTTGAACATGCGCCATCTTAGGTGGCTTGAATTCGTGAAGGATAATCATTTTAAGATACATTATCACCCGAGGAAGGCTAACATGATAGCAGACGCATTGAGCCGATGGCCAGTAAAGGAGTTGGCCCCGGTGTGGAAGGAGAAGTGGAAGGAACTGGGACATCAAGATGCAGTTGCTAGATCATTTATGACAGTTATGAATGTTACACCTCATATTTTGATGGGGGTGGTACAGTATCAGGTAACAAATCCATTTTCTCAGGAGAAAATTCGACAGCTTTTGGCCGAGGGAACAGTCATACTCAGTGAGTTTCGAGGGAGGCTTGCACTTCAACGGTAGACTGGTTGTTCCAAAAGGTGTGGAGTTATAACATGCAGTGATGACAGAGTCACATGGGTCTCATTTTGCGGTAAATCCTAGTGGAGATAAGATGTAACATGATATGCGGAGACATTATTAGTGGAGTGGGATGAAGAGAGATATTGCTGAATTCATCTCTAAGTGTGCCACTTGTTAGTTAGTGAAAGTGGATCATCAGAAGCCATCTGGGTTACTTCAGCCATTAGAGATCCCAATGTGGAAATGGGAGAGCATTTCCATGGACTTCATCATAGGGTTACCTACTACTCAGAGAGGTCAAGATTCTGTATAGGTGATTATAGGTTAACTAAGATAGCTCACTTTTTGCCAGCTCGAACTGGTTACTCTACGGGACAGTACGCCCAGATTTTTATAGCCGAGATAGTGAGATTACATGGGGTACCGCTCAATATTTTGTCTGACTGGGACAAGATTTTTGTGTCCCGATTTTAGGAGAGTTTTCACGAGGCTATGCGTACCGAGGTGCGATTGAGTACGCCTTATCACCCGCAGACAGATGGCCATACTGAGCATACTAAACAGATGCTAGAGGATATGGTACGTATGTGCATCCTAGATTTTGGGGGAAGTTGGGAACATTACCTTCCACTCGTGGAGTTTGCATATAATAACTCCTACTAGTCCACCATCGGTATGGCCCCATTTGAGGCTTTATACGGTAGACGTTGTCGTTATCCTGCATGTTGGTTGGAGGTGGGGGACAACAAGCTACTGGGTCTAGAGGTGATACAGGATACGTCTGCCAGGATTGAGATGATTCGTAGTCACATTCGGATAGCTCAGGACCGACATAAGAGATACACCAATGCAAAACGGTTCTCCAGGGAGTTCAGTGTGGGGGACCAGGTTCTTTTGCGGGTGTCTCCTATGAAGGGGATAATGCGATTTGGAAATAAAGAAAAATTGGAGCCGAGATACGTAGGACCATTTCCTATTATCGAGAGAGTTGGATTAGTAGCATACAGACTAGGGTTGTCAGAGCACTTGCATTGTATCCATGATGTCTTCCATATTTCTTCGCTGAGGCGATATCTCCGTGAAGAGTTGGTTCACACTCATGTTGCATTAGAGGAGAATGAATTGCAGCCCGACAGTTCTTACGAGGAGAGATCGGTGGCGATCTTGGACTATAGCGAGATACGGTTGAGATCGACAATAGTTTCGCTCGTGTGTGTCCAGTGGGCGCACCATAATATTGAGGAATTTACTTGGGAGCGCGAGGATGAGATGCGCGACCGATATACGGAGTTTTTTATACCAGGTATGCTTTTATTTTTGAATTTTGGGATAAAATTCCATTACAAGGGGGAGGTATGTAATACCCCGTAAGTTTAATGACTTTTAATATGTGATTAATTAAAAGTAAAATGGGGATTAATTGAAATTAGTTATGAATAATAATTGGAATTAATCCGGATTGAATATTACTAGAGAATAAATTAATATGTGATTGATATTGGATATTACTTAGTGATTAAAAGTAATAAATGATTATATGGTCGCGAGTGAGTAATAAGCGAATTATTGAAATTAAGTCGGGACGTGCGTGTGAGTATTCTCGGGACTAAATTGAAAGGGATAACAGAAAACTTATTTTTAAGTCATTTGAATGGTCATTTAGAGTGCACCGTTGAGTCCTAAAGGGTCGAATAGGCAAAAAAGTCCACCCGGGGGTTTGGTTTAGGTCTCAGGTCAATTGGGAACCAAAAGGACACCCCGGAGGGGTATTTTGATCATTTTAATTGGGAGGTGAATAGTAACCACGAAAATTTGGGTTTTATTATATAAGTGAAGAGCTTAGAGAACTTAGGTCCATTCACCCAAAAATAAAGGAAAGTTCTTTGAGGAGAGTGAGGTTTTTCAAGGAGAGGAAGTGGTTTTGAGAGCAAACCAAGAGATAACCAGCTTGCACCACCACCGGAAAAAGTGATCGAAAAAAAGGAGGGGACATCCTACACTTATCTTCTTCAAAGGATCGGACCAACACCTTAAGGCAAGTGTAATTTTTGTTCCAATTAGTTAGTATAATATTCATGTTAAAATAGGATTAATATTTACCCATGAGAATTATGAAATTGGGAATGAAATGATCATTAAATAAATTAATATGATAGGTACTACATGTAGTTGAGAAATCCACATGTTGAGGTTGTAAGATTTATGACTTGAATTATAAATCACGAAATTATATTCTGGGTTTTATGAAGAACATAAATGGTGAATATAGAATTTTGAGGATTTTAAGGATTATATTGATGTAGATAAAAACCCTTCTTAAAAGTAAGGAATTTAATGTTTTCTATGTATAATCATCCATAAACATGTATAAATGATGTTGAGATAACTGGGACTCATTACAATATATTCCATGTGAGTTTGGGTGTAAGAAAATGGAGAAAAACGCAGAAAACTAAGGTTGGGGACGAACTGCTGAAAACGTTGAACGAACTGGGATGTTGTTTGAAGTCGCTTGAAAGAGAAATGATGTCATTTAAACGAGATGCCATCTCGTTTGAACGATAATTCAGGGACTTCTAACGAGATTTCAGAAATCTAGTTTTAGCCCAGAAAAGTTTAGAAATTCGTATTTTGTCCCACAATAGATTCTGAATAATTTTGGTACATTAACAAAGAGTGAGAGACTTGGATTAATGTTGGGAAATTGTATATTGAATTAAGAAATGAATTATGTGAGTGATAACTACACAATAAAATAATACGATAATGAGATTGAATCGTAATTAACAAGTACGGGTAGTATTTGAGAAACACAACGGGTACTTGGGTTAGGATGAATTCCTAATATGAGACATAGGTAGAGTGTGTACCTATTATTATATAGGTTGAGTATATACCCAATGTTTGGTGATTTATGTGCATGACATACCTAGCATACTTGCTATCGATAGGAGGTTTGCCCGTTGAGGGGAGTCATATCCTGATGAGCCTTATGGGGGATTTTCGAATTGTTTCCTCAGAACGTAGGACTTAGGTTGGATTGCCATTAATGAGAACAATACTATTGATTGGTCATTTGGGTGCGTTGGTAGGTGCTTAGTCCAAAGGCTTAGGACTATATTCTGCCCCACTACTTGTGTTTTGATATTTGTGGTTCGAGGGATATACCGAACTAACAGTCATTTATACAGTGATGAGATGTACCGAGACTAGATAGCAGAGTATGCATGCACCGCAGCTGTGTCTCGAGGTGCAGTGTTGTATATATATAATAGAGTGAATGTATATATATACTTGTGATATTATCCACTGTGTGAATTAAGTAGACATGAAAGATAGTGAAATCTGAAATTAATTAAGTTTGAGAACACTTAATTCTACTGAGAATTGAACTAATATATTTATTGCATGTATTACGAAGAAATATGTGGGAAGATAAGGGCTATGGATAGATGACACGGTGATATAATCTAGTGAAAGTGGGAATAATAACAAAAATAACTTGGAGATACATTAAGCATGCACACCAGATGAGAGGAGAGAATCTCAAGATAGAGTTCGAGAATCTAACATGTATATAATAATTGTTAATTGTAGCATTTATTCACTTGTTGTTTTTAAAATCTTTTACAATCGGGCTCTGACCCGTTTTCTCTTGTATATTCTCTCCCCTCTGATATATATTATATCATGTGTCCAGCCACAGAGACCCCATCATAGAGGATTGGATATTTATTTGCTATGGATACTATGGAGTTGTGGACTTTGCATTAGACGCATCATTCTATTGATTCATGTACTTGTAGTCATTTATTTTATGGCATATTGCCAAAGGATTAGTGTCATTTCTATTCTGTCTCAGTCAGAAGTTTTATTTGTGTCGGTTTTGGATGCATTTGGTTTTATTTGGTTTATTGTATTGTGATTTTTGAAACTGAGAAGTTTATTCCAGTTACATTAATTAAGTTGTGATGATACTTATTCATTATCCTTTGTTGTGGGATGGTTTATATTATAACTTGTTGGTATTGTTAAAAATGAATTTTATTAAAAATTAAAATTGGAAATTTTAACACTACCTTAATTGATTACTAGGTGGTTAATGAAGAAAGAAAATTATTTTCAACAGTGATGCAAAGAATGAGTCAACTGAATAATTCGAGTTAGTTGGGTAAAGGATTGCTCACTCGGTATTTAATTAGGTGGGTTGTTACAATTATTAAATCCACAAGAAGTGACTTATAGTTATACACATGATATTTGATTCTTTGACCCTTATGACCCTTAAACTATGTAAGTAGTTGGTTTCAGTCCCTAAATTGAAATTTTGGTCAATCCAACACCTAAACTATTTAATTTCAACCAATTGAGTCATTCCGTCAAGCAGCCGTTAAAAATTAACGAGAAAGTTTTTATAGAGGTCTATTTTGATATATTTATACATTAGTATATTTACTATATGTTTATAGTTTATTCATCAATATAATATATGGGGAAGGTGTTTTGGTGTAGCCCAACTAATGATTGAGATTCAATATTGAGATTTATATCTAATGGTTCAAAACTAGACAACAAATATTTACATGGACAAGTTAGGACCAATTTGCTTGATGTCTAGATGTATTATACATTCTAGATTCGATGTGAAAAATTGAATTTTGTCCATACTTGATGTCTAGATGTATTATACATTCTAGGTTCGATGTGAAAAATTGAATTTTGTCCATACACATGGGTTAATACAATGACAAATGTGTTCGTAAATATTTGTTGTCTCTTTTCTAACCATCATATATAAATCTCAAATATAAACGTTAATACTATATGTGTTCAAATACGACGCAACATGAAATCGTATTCTTTACCTAATATGAAATGATTAAACCACAATACAACAAAAATCCTTTTTTAACTAACGCGAACATAACCCAAATAAAAAGTGACATGACATTAAGTCGTATTTTTTCTACCTACGCTAACACGACTCAATTAAATCCAGACACAACTCAATTTTTTTTTTACCCAGACACAAATATCAACTTTTTTCGTACCTAACACAAACATGACCTAATTAAAACTTAACAGGACGCAACAAGAATTTTTTATTTTTTTACTATCACGGCCCAAATAAAATGCGAAACGACATGAAATTGTAATTTTTTACCTAACATGAACACAACCCAATTAAAGCACACCACGACACAAAAACTTAATTTTTTTTACCTAACACGAACACTACCCAAATAAAACACAACACAATTTTTTTTTCCTACCACTAACACGACCCAAAATCATTTTTTTACTTAAACACGACACGATATCCTTTTTTTTTATCTAACACGAACACGACCAAAATATTTATGATATGACTTAAATTTATTTTTTGAACACGACACGAAAAAAAATCTTTTTTATGCCTAAGACGAATATAACTTGATTAAGATATGACACGAGACAAAATCTTTCTTTTTTTAACCCAACACGAACACAATTCAAATAGAACGATTTCGTGTCCGTTAGGTTAAAAAAATATATGCCATGTGGTGTTTTTAATTGAATCGTGTTCGCGTTGGGTAAAAAACAAAATTTTTCTTTCTCGTATCATGATTTTATTAGGCCGTGTTCGGATTAGGCAGAAAAATACGATTTAGTGTTATTTCGCATTTTAATTGGATCCTATTTATGTTAGGTAATAAAAAAAATGTGTTGTGTCATGTTCATGTTAGGGGAAAAAACAATTTGATGTCTTTTCGCATTTTAACTGGGTCGTAATGGTGTTTGGATAAAAAAATGATTGTGTCATGTTTTATTTGGGTGGTGTTAGGTTGAAAAAAATCTCATGTTGTGTTGTGTTTTAATTGGATTGCGTTCATAATAGGTAAAAAAAATATGATTCATGTCGCATAACTTTTTTGGGAGTCATATTCATGTTAATTAAAATAAAGACTACATGTCGTGTTTTATTATTTAATTATTGTTAGGTAAAAAAAATACGATTTTGTGTCGTGTCGTGTCGTCGTTTAACACATTATTTTAGCGTATATTTTTACCCCGTATATAATGTATAAATATAATAAAAATATATATATGTTTTGACCCCTACGACCTATAAAATATTGCGGCACATACCAAGTAGTCCCTCAAACTTTTTTTAATACACGTTTAGTCCAAACATTTCTATTTTGCACCAAAAAAGTCATTCATCATGCTAAAAAGACTTTACCATGCCGCTGGCGTGGACCTTTAAAGAGAAGAGAATAAGGGACTTTTTGGTACAAAATAAAACGCTTGGACTAAGTGTGTATTAAAAAATGTTTGAGGGACTTTTTGGTATTTGATCCTAAAATATTTATTCAGTTAAATTTTAACAATTGTGAGATTTTTAATTGTTTAGGAAGTGAAATGAAGCTATGTATCCCAAAACCATTTTAATGAAATTCCTAAATTAAAAGGAAACCTAAGGTGTAGCTCAACAGATCTTGGCCATGCTTCCCATAGTTCATCAATTCGAATCACCCCCAAGGGCCGGGATGCTTTATCCGGTCGTTTACTTCAGGGTCCCATGGGATATAATCCGGCAAAACCCCGAATACCCATGGTTGTTAAAAAAAAGGATAAAAGAACGAAAGAAAGAAACAATTTCATTTGTTCCATTAACATCAATACAAACGCGTACCTTGGCACTTCATATTCAGGGCAAAGTTCAGCAACCTTGGCTGCAAAGTCACCATAATGCGATATGGCTTCAACACACAAGTGTCTTCCAGTTGCTAATGTGTTTTCATAAACCAATATGTGCGCTAGAGCCACATCTTTCACATGAACAAATCCCAAAAATAAGTCTTCATATATGTCTGTACAGCCTGTGCCCAACTCGAGTGACACGGTGAGTTTTTTTTTTTTGTCCCCAATTATAGGAAGAAAAGTTTGGAATTATTAAATTAGCGCTTTGTAAATTTAGGATCTATTGTAATATGTATTTTAAATATAGGACAACAAACATTTTACTTATAATTTTAGTCCTTATTTTTTAATAAAAACGCAGGCGTGGACTCATATTCATAAAACGTTGACCAATCACAGCATGCCACGTATCCCTTTAATTTGAATATAGGAACTAAAAATGAAAACGAAATGTTTGTTGTCCTATATCAATAATCAATATTATTTTAAGTCTTAAAAGTACATAATCTATATTAAAATTTCTGAGTATCATTTTTGGGAGGAAAGTGAGAATCAGAAAATTTGATCCTACAACCGTGAATTAGTAAGCAAGTGTGATTTCTTTGTAGACTACTTTTATGTGAGACCGAGGAATTACAATGTTGAGAGGAGGCCAGCAAGATCATTGAGGGTTTGTTTACTTAAAAGGCAAGAAGTTGACTCGGAGAAATATCATATTTGTGGGCATTGCCGTTAGCAGATTCTTTTGACAATTTTATATAGAGCCAGAATGCTAGTTTAGACCCAGGAAACAGCTCACCAATGAGCCATTCATGAAAATACTATGAAATGAATTTGTAATAAATTTTATCATTTGTTGGGATGTGAATGGTAATATTTTGCCAAGGGATGACCTCCAACAAAACCTACAGTAGCTTATGTAAGTGTAGTAACTACCTTGGAGAAGGCGAAGAAGGACTGTCATGCTTGAGTTAATTGTTGGAGGGAGAATTGGACCCATCACAGCTCCCGGATTCACCACAACCACATCCAAACCTTTTTCCTTAGCAAATTCCCAAGACGCTTTCTCAGCTAACGTTTTAGAAACTGGATACCATAACTAGATATATAAAATATGTATTATGGGTCAGAATAACTACCAGTCAGTAGTCACATAATGCATTGATTCTCGTAACCAAAAAATAGGTTAGAGAACGACATTAGCAGTAAGTTCTAACTCGGGAGAATTATTGTAAGAGTCCTTCTACTATAACTTAAAGTTCCGTTGAAATTTTGACAGAAAAATGAGGTGGCAGCATGGTATTGAAAGGTTTTATGGTTTCACTAGCGTGGACCCTATAAACTTGTTGGGTATATTTATTCGTATATATATTTATTTTGAATGAACTAAATAAGTTGGGGTAAGTGGCCTAGTGGTAAGTTTATGAGGTTTGGTGCTTGAGGTTATTGGTTCAATCCCTAAGAGCCACACTAAACATTAATAGTCTTTGATTGTGCCTTGGCCCTTGGGATTTTTGGGACTTTAGGCTTCTCTTGAGTGCCCAGAAATTTTTACCATTTTATTAACCCGTTTTTAATTTTTGACTTAGTCTCCTATTCAAAGTAAACTATCCGTTAGTGAAGATATTAGTGAGTTAGTTGGCTAAAACCTCTATCCACTTTTTTACCAAATTCTGTATATAACAAACGCTACAGCTTTGAAAATTACACAGAAAAATTCAATCTCTCTCTCACTTTCTCTGCAAAAATAATTTTGCTATTTTCTGATATACATTTATGTTCGTCATTCTTTTGAGTATGCTGGACTATTCTGAGAGTTCAAAGATTTAACACAAAGCTGGTATGTAAATCTGATCGTTGAATCTTGGTAGGTGTATGTTTACGAGGCTGACAGCTACAAATATCAGCGAGCAATTTCATCTTTAGGACTTTGTATCAAACACAAATCTCGATCGATAAGTCCTTCTAATTTTATCTATTTCAAATTTGAGTTTTTTCATATATTCTGCGATCAATATTTTCAACAAAACTAACCAATAAAAATCCTCAATCCATTTCGGTAGATGCACTTTGGGCCAAAAAATGGGATTCAATAGCATTTTTGTTATTATAATGCAAACAACACACCTTAAATTGACAAAAATTAAAATATAATTATGAGGAAGCAGGGACAATCATCTCACCCCTTTGTGCTTGCAGTAATCAACATCGGTCCAGCAATCCTCAGTCTTGACCACGTCTGCTGGCCAATAATGACTCGGGATAATGGCAGATGATGACGACGTCACCACCACCCGCCGAACCCCAAGCTCCTTTGCCGCCGTGAGTACATTATTTGTTCCCTGAATGGCTGGTAACAATAGCTCCTTCTGTCGATATTAATTGTCCAATTAAATATAGATTAATTGCACACACGTGTGTTTAAGAGAGAGAGAGACTGGGAAATCGTGTGTGTAGGGAAAGAGAGAGAGAAAATGGGAAAGGACCTCGGGATCTTGAACTTTTACAACAATGCAGGGAGAGGCCAGGTGGAAGACACCGGTGGTGCCACTCACGGCTGCCACAATGGAGTCGTAATCGAGGAGATCCATCTGAAAGAGACGGAGATGAGATTCCGCTCCTTCTAAGGCTTGTAGATGCTTTGTTTCTTTCTCATCCTCTATATCAAACCATTTTTATAGAAAAAACAAGGGACAACATGGGATTAGTAACGCCTTCACTCAATTTTGCTCTTATGAAAACAAAATTAGCTATCAAGTTAACAACAGACATAACTTCACATAAGTAAGTAAATGAAGTCCACCAAGGTTAATTATGTGTGCCTCTGTGTATGTTTATGTGTGTGAGAGAGATAAAGAGAGTAACTGAGATCTTTGACAGTAGCGTGGACCGTGTACCCACGGTCGAGGAGGAGAGATACGAGCCAGGAACCAATAAAGCCGCTCCCTCCTGTTACACACACCACCTCTCCTGCCTTATCCATTTTCTTACTTTCTCAATATTCTGGGTCCTCACTTCCCTTTTTGGGGGGGAAGATGGATGGTTCTCACTTCCTTTATCTCACCACTCACTTTCCAGAAAATTAAAGTACTTGATAACATATATATGAGATGATAACATATATATATATATGAGGAAGGTTTAGAAGTGAACCTAAAAGATGAATTTTTTAATGAACATTAACAAAATAACACTTAACAACAACTCATTTTTATATTGTTATTGATCCGCGCTAGCGACAACAGATATGTGTGTCGATTGATCCCCACTCCCCCACCCCGCGCCCTCCCCCCACCCCACGCCACCCTCATGGCAGCCCTGCTGCCATAAGGGCTGCTATAAGGACTGCCATGGTGATGGTGGTGGTTGGGGTGGGGGGGTTGAGGCGGGGTGTGGGAGGGGGGGCAGGGTGAGGGAGTTGGGGATCGATCGACACGCGTGTTCGTTGCCGTTGCCGTTGCCGCGGACCAATTACAACATAAAAATGAGTTGTTAGGTGTTATTTTGTTAAGGTTCATTAAAAAGTTCATCTTTTAGGTTCACTTGTGAACCTCTCCCTATATATATATATATATATATATATACTAGGGTATGTCCGTGCCTGAAGGCATGCTAATAATCATAAAACGAAAAAAAAAGTTAATGTATGCAATTGCAAAAAAGCAACAATTTGGCTCAGCAAAACAAAATGTAATTTTACAAAAATTGGTCATAATCTCATCCTGCGTCACAAATAACAAATAGTCCAACAACATTCAAATGGTCTAAAATTCATCCAATAAACTCACATATAACATAAAATATACAATATTCATCAATCGAATTCACATTGCTTCAAATTAACAAAGTGTCAATTAAAAAAAATAGACATAGTTTCAAAAAATCCAAATTCATCAAACAAATACTTCAATGAAAGAAACTTCTTTAAAAATCACAAAAAAATCAATTGAGGTTGTGCCACGTGTTCCACTGTAATAATTGTGATAGTTTTCAAAATGCGACCTGATACAAAACAAAAAAATATAGTTAGTCAATTGAATTTTCTAGTCAAATATTATATAAACCATGCTACTTATTAATTAAAACCCCTGATGTCACAAACAAAACCTAAAATTACAAAACACGTATAAAATAAATAAAAAATATGTTTGTGTCTACTTATACTGTGATTTTCCCCTATGCAATGTCATTTTGTCAAGGTTTTTACCCCATTTCAACATTGCCATTAACACTGTATTCCTATTATATAATTGTTCACGTGGCACAAATGCATATAATACAAACAAAGATAAGAGCGCATACACAAAATTTCTAAAATTAAACGATATAAAAAGTGCATTCAATATGTTATATCAAACCTACATATGTAATTCAATCCAATTATCCCGAAAGATAAAGTGCATTCACTTTGTGCATCACTCCCTATTATAATTCAGTGTAACATATTAAAATGCATATGCTTCTTTAGTAAACCAATCCTAGCAAAATATTGTACTTTTTTACAGAAAGAATATACATCTTCATGTAAACAAATAAACTATTTGGACAATTCTATAAGTGGAGATATAAAAGAGGTACTAATAATCAATTGTAATTATTCCTGTGCATACAAAACCAAATTCAAAAAATCCTTCATAAAACTAAAAGTAGGAAATTGTCACATACTTTTTCAGAGAAGTGTACTATCTCAAAATCAAAAGCAACCTCTATAAAAACAAATGTTGCACTCTTCATATATTTCAACCCCAACTTCATATTTTAACATTCAATAAAAAAAGAGAACAAACTTTACCACATAAACACCTGAATACAAAGCCCAAATATAATACAAAAAATGCTCACATTTATAACAACCACCAACATAAAACCTACATGAGAAAGTGTATGCATTCCCTGTGTCCTCCAGTGCACACTGTAACAACTAAAATATAATAGAATGTCAAAAACATATGACAAAAGATGATATTTATTCAGATTATAAAGAATAAAAATAAAAGTTGCAGCCAAAAACCTTATTGTAAAAAAATTTTAATTAAAAAAAAATAGAGAGACTTTACCACTATTTTCCTTTGACAGTGTTTTTTTCTTAATAGAGTTTTTCTTTACCCTTGGTGTACTCATAGGAGTAAGAACTCTTCAAACCCTGCAGAAAAATGCCATTAGGAGATAACTTTCTGCTAATACGTGCTACTTTTTACTACCTTATTTCTAACCTAAAAAGAAACCTAGTAATAATACAATATTTTTTTTTTCTTAATACATCTAAGATGATACCTTTAATGGTGGCGGAAACCTGCAAAATTAATCAAATTTGAACCAAATTTCATCCTAAATTTTTTTTTTTACAGAATCTATTACTTTAAAAACGTAGAGTTGCAAAAGAGAACAACACAAAACTATACATGATGTCCAAATGTTAGATCTAAAACATAAAATTATACCTGATGTCTAAAGTTAACTACAAAACGTTAAACAGACTTGCAAAAGAGAACAAAACAAAACTATAAATATGTTAAATGGAGAACAAAACTATAAAACGTTAAACAGAGAACAAAACAAAACTATAAAAAAGTAGAGATGAAAAAGACCATACCTGATGTCGATCTGCAAGAAAAACTCGGTTAGATCTAAAAAAATTCAGCGATCAATGGTGAACATTTTAGGAGAGGGACCCCAAAACTTCGACGATCTAAAAAAATGCAAGAAAAATCCGATGACCAATGGAACTCGGTTCCATCTGAAAAAAACTCCTCATGTTCGCCCATTCTCTTTCTCCCCCAAAGCCCTGACAGGCACCCCAAATCCCACCTACCCATCACTCTTGACGTCGATCAATGGAGCGCATTTGAGGAGAGGGATGTTGGGGGTCATATGGAACTTTCCGGCGTGCTCTGTCGTTCAACTGATCAATGGATTTAGAGAGAGACAATGCATGTTAGAGAGAGAAATGGGATTTCAAATTAAAGTGTCTTGGGACACACATTTCTAATCTCAAAATATGTAGATTATTATGGGCGGGATGTCAAAATATGTCATATTTGACCAAAGCACCCCCAACTTTGAATTGAGATGAAAATTTGGTGAGTAGAAAAAGAGGGGGAAATTAAATAATTAAGGGTAAAAGAGGTAGTGTTGGAAAAGCTCAAATACATTACATCATAGTTTCAACTTGTCACATACATAAGTTTTATACTTTATATATAAATATATATATATATATATATATATATATATATATATATATATATATATATATATATATATATATATATAGAGAGAGAGAGAGAGAGAGAGAGAGAGAGAGGCAGGCTCCTGTGCACACTAAGTTTGCACACTACTTTTTTAAAGTAGTAAAAAAATTGAGTTGATTTTTTTTGTGTGATATTTAAGCATTTCAAGAAACCCATATAAAAAAATCAGCTCAAAAAAACTTTTTTTGCTAGTTTTAAAAAATCGGTCAAACTTTCTATGCTTTTAAGCCATTTAAAAACTGCGAAAGTTTGACCGATTTTTTAAAAATAGCAAAAAAAGTTTTTTTGAGCTAATTTTTTTTATGTGAGTCCGTTGAAATGTTAAAATATCACATAAAAAAATTGGTGTGCGCCAGCACTCAAAAATATTTTTTTTACTACTTTAAAAAAGTAATGTGCAAACTTAGTGTGCAAACTTAGTGTGCACAGGAGTCTGCCTCAAAAATTATCTCAAAAAAACTTTTTTTGCTATTTTTAAAAAATCGGTCAAACTTTCGCAGTTTTTAAAAGGATTAAAAGCATAGAAAGTTTGACCGATTTTTTAAAACTAGCAAAAAAAGTTTTTTTGAGCTGATTTTTTTTATATGGGTTCCTTGAAATGTTTAAATATCACACAAAAAAAAATCAACTCAAAAATATTTTTTTTACTACTTTAAAAAAGTAATGTGCAAACTTAGTGTGCACAGGAGCCTGCCTCCCTCTCTCTCTCTCTCTCTCTCTCTCTCTCTCTCTCTCTCTCTCTCTCTATATATATATATATATATATATATATATATATATATATATATATATATATATATATATATATAGTCTTGCTCTTGTGTTAATTAGTCCGTATTTCAATAGTGCGGACCGAACATATATCACTTGGCGGTCAGTCCAGATAAGAGAGAGAGTGTGCCTATAATTTAAACGATAGTTTTTAGGAGCGCCTTTAGGTGACGCATGTCCGGTCCGCACTCTTAGAATGCGGATCAGTCCGCACAAGAGCATTATTATTATTATATATATATATATACATACATACACACAGTGGCGTAGCCAGGATTTTGAGTCAGTGGGTATGAAAAGGTGTGACGAAGCGCGGGGGTTCGGGGGCGGGATCCCCCTAGGCGAATTTTTTTGAGTTGTTTTTACTTTTTTTTTTTGCAATTTTTAACCATAAAAATGATGAGGTATTAATTAATTAAATTTGGACCCCTATTTTGTTAGTGGATTTTTTTATATACAATATTTCAACATAATATTACCCTAACAAGCCAACCATGAGCAAACTAATACTTTGGGGGTTGAAAAATTAAAGTAATCTAAACATGAAAAATAAAAGTAATTTAAACTAACATATATTTAAGCAATTTGAGTATAAATCAAACATAATTCAGTTATTTGTACATAAATCTATGTTCTACCATATATTAATTAAGATAATTATCTTAGATAAATTAGTATTTGGGCATAAATATAACATAAACTAATTAATATAAATTAGTAATTTGGGCATAAATCTAACATATGTTAAATTAAAAAAGTCTAATAAATTTATTAACCTAAAAAATCTAACATATGTTAAATAAATGTATATTTTAAAAAAAAAACTTTTTGAATGAAAGTTGTTAATCAAGTGTTAAATCTAACATATGATTTTAACAGAGAGAGTTTGAATGGGAAAAATTACCTTTTTTGATTTTAACATATGATTTTAACAGAGAGAAGAGAAGAGTTTGGTGGGGAAAAAAACTAGGGTCGGCTGAGGATAGAAGAAGAGTTTGGTTTTAAGTCAAATATATGCATTCAAGTTTCAGAAATTACCATTTTTTACCTCAACATTTAGCTTATTACACATGGGTATAAATCTTGGGAAAAAAATCTAGTGGGTGAAGATGCACCCACTTAACCCTACGTAACTACGCCCCTATATATATATATAGTACTGCTTTGGTGCGGACTATCGCATTTTAAGATTGGGACCGAATATGTGTCACCTGACGATGAGCGCAGAAAAGAGAGAGTGTCTATTTTCTAGGCTCACCGTCAGGTGACACATGTCCGGTCTGCACTCTTAAAATGCGAACTGGTCCACACAAGAGCATATATAGTACTACTCTTGTGCGGACCAATCCGCATCTTAAGAGTGCGGATCGGACTTGTGACACCTGGCGGTGAGCCCAGAAAAAAGTGAGAGTGTCCCTATAATAAAACCGATAATTTCTAGGCTCACCACCTGGTGACACATGTCTGGTCCGCAATCTTAAAATGCAGATTGGTCGGCACAAGAGCAGTACTATATATATATATATATATATATATATATATATATATATATATATATATATATATATATATATATATATATATATATATATATATATATATATATATATAGTTAAGCTCTCTAACATAACTCATTAAACATACCTATGAACATACCTATTTTTTTAAAATAGTAAAAAAAATAATTTTGACTTAATATTTTTTATATGGGTTCATGATATTTCATTGTGCCGCTCTAAAAATATTCAGATCAAAATAATGTGTTTTGATATTTTAAAAAAAATAGGTAAAAAAAACTGATAGTTTTAAAGTGCAAAAACTGGCATTTTTTTACCTATTGTTTAAAAATAACAAAAGCCATTATTTTCAAATGATTTTTCTTTCAAAGGCACACTAAAATATCATGAACCCATATAAAAAACATTATCTCAAAATTATTTTTTTTCCTATTTTAAAAAAAGGGTATGTTGCTAGGTAAGTAGCTATGAGGTATGTTGGAGAGTCTCTCTCTCTCTCACTATATATATATATATATATATATATAGTGAGAGTCTCTTGTACATACCAGTACATACTAATAGTGCATACCAATTTTTTAAAATATTAAAAAAGTTATTTTTTTGCTGAATTTTTTTATATGATGTTTAAACATTTCAATGGGCTCGTATAAAAAACTCAACTCAAAATAACGTTTTTTGCTATTTTAAAAAAATCGGTCAAGCTTTCGCAACTTTTAAAGCACTTTAAAAGCTACAAAAGTTTGATCATTTTTTTTAAAACATCAAAACAAGTTATTTTGAATTGAATTTTTTTACATAAGTCTATTAAATGTTTAAACATCATAGAAAAAAATTCAACACAAAATCATTTATAAAATGGGTCTGCGCCAGCCATATGCATCGTTGGTATGTACTGTTAGTATGTACCGTTTGATATGTATATGAGTCTGACTCTCTCTAAAGAGAGAGAGAGGGGATTACAATTATGTCCCTTGTTGACAATATTTGAATATTTAAGGGCAATTTACTATTAGTCCACTTTTTATGCCACTAGCGTAGACTTATACAAGAAAAGAATTAGTGGACATAAGTGTTTAAAATTTGTCAAAATTCTTTTAGTGTTTAAAATTTGTCTGTGATGGACCTAAGAGTACTTTGCTATAATAAAAATAATGATAACTCTCCATTATTAACGCACCAATCAATCAAATATTTTTCCCCAATAAAATATTTGATTGGTGCGTTAATAATGGAGAGTTGTCGTTATTTTTATTATAACAAAGTACTCTTAGGTCACTCGCAAACAAATTTTAAACGTTAAAGGAATTTTGATAAATTTTAAACACTTAGTTTCACTACTTCTCTTCTTATAAAAATTCACGCTAGTGGCATAACAAGTGAACCTAATAGTAAATTGTCCTTAAATAATAAATCTTTAAAAATTGTCAACAAAGAACCTAATTTTAAATTGCCCTTTTTATTAGACCTCTTTCATATGCCCTTTAAACTCAGCAAACACCAAACGTTTTCGGTGAGTAAAGCATTGCTCCTTATTACTACTTAATCAATTAGCTATTTGAAAAAAGAAACATTTTGTTGTGACTACTTTTTGGGTGAAAGTTGGTAGCAGAAAGTTGGCAAATATAAAAATTTGACTACTTTTTGACTGTTTAGTAGCACAATTTGTTGTGGCATTCTTTGTAAGTGTACAACATCCTTTATGCATAAGGTGTCGGCAAACTTTTCTTATATATTTGTGTGAGAAATATTTGCCAACAAATTTGATAACTTCTTAAAAGATGTTATAAAAATTGCTTTAATGTTTTAAAAACAATATTAAAAATCATTTTAAATAATTAAAATAAATAAGTAGAGATAACCCCCCGGGTAATACTTTTAAGATAAATAAACCCATGTAAAAATTATTATATATATCAGTCCTTCTTAGCATCTCTCCCACATATATCTCCCGACCAGATGTTTCCACAGAAAGAGCAAATAGTTATGCAAAGGTTAAAAAGACCATGCAGTCCTTTTTTTTATTTTTGATACATCTATCTGCATCATCGAAACTTAATAAGATTCAAATATTATTTTCTTGTCAATTATGTTTGGATAATTTTATAAGTAGTTTGAGTATCTCCAAAATATCTATTCAACACCATCATTTCATTTGGGTATACCCAACGTATCTTTTCAATTGGTTAATTTTACAAATAGTTTGAGTATCCCCAAATTATCTATTCAACGCCACTGTTTCATTTGGGTATATCCAATGTATTTTTCCAACATAGTCATTTGGGTTGATATCCATGGTATCTAATTAATAAAACCATTTGAATTTACTCCACATCTATGTTTGCTAAATTGTACAATTGAAATATTGGCATGCGGTGTAATACCCCATACTTTTATGGATATTTAAATTACATGAGGGGGTGTAATTTAATAAATTTAGAATTTAAAATAAATGAGATGGACTATTTGTATTTGATGTCTCGGGTGAATAAAAGCGACATGTGATATTATTCTATTCAAAAAACACGCGCAAAGTTGTGTTGGGTGTAAGACGTGAATTTTTTATAAGTGACTCGGATGGAAATTTCGGGTGCATGATTGGTCTTGGAAGGGCCGAGATAGTCAGAATAGAGTACCCGGGGGGTAGTGTTTGGGTTCCGGGGTCTTTTTGGACTAGTAGGGACTCACATTTGTGTATACGAGTCAATTTTGGATTTAATAAATGGATAACCCTTATTTCTTTCATAAGGGCATGAGAGAAAGAGATAAAGAAAAGAAAAGAGATAAAGGAAGCAAGAATAGAAAGAAGGAAGAAAAGGGAGAAAGAAGAGAACTCCGGCCAAGCTCCGACGGATTCCGGCACGAGGTCGGCGGATTTATCCAACGAGGCAAGTGTTTAACTTGCTTTAATAATTTAAGTGTGTTTATTTTTCATATTATAGTTGGTGTGAGAACTATAAGATATTGGGTTTGGGATTCTTGCATAAAAATGGGGTTTTAGGAAAGGATTTCATATAAATTGATGTGATAATAACTCCATATGAAATCTAGATTTGAATCCATGTTAATGGCGTAATGTTTGGTGAGAAATTGGAAGAAATGAAAAACGGTGGGTTTAATGAGTTAGGGTTTAATTCTTGATTTAATTGAGGAATCCCGTGAATTATTTGTTGTTTTGGGTATAATCTAGTGTGTAGATGATTATTATGATGATTGCTGAGGTTAGAAACCAAAAATATTAGGTTGGAGTGATGTTAAAATTGGTTTTGGGGAAGAAGGAGAAGTAGAACTCAGACAAAGTAGAAATCTGTGGCATTTCAAATCGATTTGGTGAATCGATACGGACCTGACAGTTATGGAAAATTTCTCTTGGTTAAAAAGGATTTAAGGATAATTATTTTTGGAGATAAATATTAGGGGATCCTAAATAGATCACTAGGACCTCTAGATGGTTAAATGAGTGATGTGTGACCTTGGGATTAGTGGGAATAAAATTTGGGGCATGAATTTTAGGAATGTTTCGGATGAACGACATTCGAGGAATTATTCGGCGGGTTCGTACATATATATATTTATGCGTGTAGAATATATATGTTGATTATACATATATATATATGTGTGTGTGTGTGTGTGTGTGCCGAACATATATTTGAGAAAATCCTAAGGTGTGAGTAGGATGATTTAAGAATACTAGCTAGACATGATAGGCTAATATTCGAGGAATAATTTATGTGATAATTATATCATAAGTGATAGAATACTTATGGGATTAATACAAGTTGTGTGTATACTTAGAAATTATTACGAATTGGTATATTAGGGATTACAGCCTGCCACGAGAGATAGGCAAGATATCCGGATTTGATGATATATATATAAAGAGAGAGACAGGTATAGAGACAGTATATATATGATATGATTATGAATATATCTGTGTGTGAGTGATATATTTATGTGAAGCATGCCCCTCTAGTGCTATCATGGAAAGTTTCGCGATGTGGGTGAGGCCCCTGTCTTGAGGAGCAGGGAGCGTATAGTCCCCAGGTCATAGCGTCCATTTTTATATTGTGTGATTTTTATCAGGGGTGCGACGTGGTGTGTATATTTCGTTCTCATTTCCGATGAGGAACTAGGAATGCTTCCCATACTTTGTGATTTGTTTTTTACCAAGTCGGTGTGAGAGTCCGACCGTTGGTAACCCAGGATGGTATGTGAGTAATTCCTTGGAAGATGATAGCATTGAGAGACTGCATTTATTGAGTTATAGCTCTGAGGGATGGTTATTATACTTATATAGTGTGTGATATATAAGTATGGATATACTTGATGTCTCTCTCTCTCTCTCTCTCTCTCTATATATATATATATATATATATATATATATATATATATATATATATATATAAAGGAGGAGGGACTTTTTATCCTCCCTAACTGATGGTTGCGATTGAAAGTTGACAAATTTAGTGTTTATCAACTCACGGGTCAGATTGATTGTTGAGAATGGTAAAGTGTAATGACACATGGTACACATCAATTAAATGCTCAGGAATTAGCACCCAAGAACAAAGAAGAATGGCACATTCCCCCAACTTCTCTATTGTAATTTGTCATAGAGCTGCCCATACTTTGCAGAGCACAAGGCTAAAAAAAACACGTTTCCCATATCTTTCTAAAACACGTTTACATCACAAAGCTGCTCTATTTTACATCCCACATTTCCCATCTCTTTCTAAAACATAACTTCACCGTCCCTCTCTTCCTTTCTTATCCTTCTTTAATCTCCCCATATTTTGTAGTAACCTTTCAATATCTCACTCTCTTCTCTCTCTGAGCCGAGAATCACACTGCGGAACCACCTACAGCATTTCATTATCCCACCCAATCAACTTCAATTTCATTATCCCGTTCATTGAACATATATCTACCTCTCACTCCCAACCTCTCACTCAGCTGTACTCAATAACAAGAGTAGTTCGATTCAGTCAAAATCAACAGCAAATCCGACTAGTGTGGAGTTCGGTTGTGGGTTCAAGATTTATTTTCCAGCATGGAGTTCTATCTCCTCAGATTTCCTCTCTAAACAGGACAATCGCCAATCCGACTAGTGCTCCGCCGGTGTTCCTCACGGATCCTTTTTATCTCTTCAATGGTGACATTTTTCTAAAAGGAGGATTTATTTCATATACAGGTTTGAGTTTCAATAATCAATTCTTTTCATATCTATGAATATTTGGGTGTGTATTGGATGTTGAATATTTGGGCGTGTATTTGGTCTTTCCCAGATTATTTTATTCTCCACTATTTACTCTTTTGGAGATAAGAGAATTAAAAGGAGAAGCCTTATATGAGCCCTAACCACAAATCAAGTATCTCACGTGTTTTTTTTTCCGATTTCGAGTCAAGTATCTCTTAAAAACCTGATTTTTTATTTGACTTTGTGTTTATTTTCATTTTCGGGTATTAATTGCTCACTCTCTCTATCTATATGTGTGTGTTTTGCAGGTAGTTTCTTAGGTTTAGTGTTGTAAGGTTTCTTCCCCTGTTCTTCTTCCATTAGTAGTTTGAGTGGGTTTTCATTGTTTGTGTATCTGATTGGGTTTTTAATGTTTGTATATTTCTACAAAAGAATCACATATATATACCCATAAATGTTTTGTTATCTCCCTTTTTTTTTTAATTTATACACCCAGAAATATATATTTTGACGAGATTTTAGATCTACATATATTTCAAGTATTCGAAGTTTTAGGTTGTTATTTTATCGTATTTTTGTTTATTAGTTGACTAAGAAATGGGTTTTAGGATAATGAATGCAGGGAACTCAGGAGTAAGATTGCATATGAAGAAATGCACAGTTAAATTTTTTGGATTTAGCACGTGAAGAAATACACAGTTAGAAAAAGTTATCTTTTGTGGTTTTTGCTCCGGTGGAAGAAGTGGAGTTTGCTTCGATGGCAATTTTTTTTCTTATTTGCAGGGCTAAATGGTTTTTCTATGTGGTGTTTGCTCTGGTGGCAGAAGTGGCAGAGGGTCATTATGACACAAACTCGATGATAAGTGGTGAACAATGGATGGATGTGGTGGCGTATTCTGATGGCTGGGAAAAAATGAAGTGGTGAGTGGGGTGATCTTAGTGTGGGTTGTGATAGTTTAGTAATTTGGTGGCTGATTATGGGGCAGGTGGGCAAAGGAAAAATGGTTGTTGGTGGTGTGGCAAATGCGTAATGTCAACACTGATTATGGTTATGAATGTTTTTTCAATTGTAATTTACAAACATTAATAAAGAAAAAACAGATCATATCTTATGGGGTCCTGATATTAGTCTAGCAAAAGGATTTTGGATGGATTGATTTGAAGCATTATAAATTTTGAATTTTTACTTTGGAAATTTTTATGGGTTATGAATTGACCACCTAAAATTTTATGTGACTAATAAGAAACGGATGGGACGAAACATAAAAAAAAAATAACCATTTGGACAATTGTGCCTAAGGCATGGAAAATGACAGCCTTATTAGATTTCATCTCTAAAAAATGATTTAGTTTAAAATCAAAGTTATTTATATAGATGATGGGATAAAGAACAAAAACAAGTAATTTAAAAAAAAGATTATGTGGCATCTTATGTTAGGCTGATTGGACAATAGCTGGTGTGATAAGACTACACAAAATTTAAAGATATTACAGCTTTGCGCGCGACTCTACGTGAAGTTTAAAAGTTATGTACTGATATATATGTATGGATGATACATATGTATGAAGGTACATAAGAGCGGTGGCATAAGCAAGGACAAAGCAACTCTAACAAATGGGTGGCTCGAGGAGAGAGGTACCAACTACCAAGGCGCAGTGAATGATTAATAGGAAACTAACGTTGTCTTAAAATGAATTTCGTCATTAATATTTAAGACATTTCTTTACTAAAATTTGATTTATTATTTTTATTATGAATAATTTATTTATATTTATTACAAATTCATTTTAAGACAATAAGTCTTGATTTTTACCTAAAAGCCAACACCACACACACAACACGAGTGATAATATTCAACAATAAAAAAAATTAAATTTTAAGCATTAACATTAGTTATAATTTAAGCATTAATAATTAAATTTTAAGCACTAACATTGGTTATAATTTAAGCATTCACACAAAATGACGACACATTCGATTAGAAATTATTGACACGAACATGACATTTTGGTGTAGGATTAGTTGAGAACATGAAAGTCAATTCGGTTCGGGGGTTTATTCATTTGGAACTTGTATTTTTAATGAAAATTAAATTTTGATTTATATTTGTAAGCAATTGTTATTGTTTTTTTTATAAAGTGTAAGAATTATTTTATTGTATCTTTTTTTCTATAGGGTTTGGCTTTATAAACACGGGTTACACTTAGCCATGACGACTAAGTGTACCATGGGATGGCCAATAATATTGATATTTGTACTATTGGCGAAATGCTTAAAATACAAATTATCACGGGAATAAATTTATTGCGGGAACAAATTTATTATCGTTCCATCACCACGGATACAAAATATTACGGGAATAAGTTTATCGCCATGCCATCGGCACGGGTACACCTTAGTGTGTGTATATATATATATATATATATATATATATATATATATATATATATATATGGACAGAATAAAAATGAGTTGTAGAATAAATTCTGGATCATCCGGAAGTATAAAATCCGGAATAAAATATGTGATATAATTATATAAAGGTGAGAATATTATATACGAGCTGATAACACTAAAATGGGAATAGTGTAATAACTAGTGAAGGTTATTCATAATGAATGGTTTTATGTCAAGCGAGGAATTATAAATGAGAGATTATAATGTATAAGCTTAGGCGATAGCTTAGAATATTTTATATTATGCAGGGTATGTGTTAGCGTATGGTGACTTGGGAGTTTTGCGAGGTGCTAGTTAGGCTGGGGAGCTAACTAGGGTGTTTTAAAATACGTGCGTTAGGTGTGCACTGTTAGATGAGAGGTGAGGGTATCTCATGTGAGTGCGACACTAATTTAAATATGGAGAGTATCATATTTTAAATATTAAAGTATGTTAAGCACTTGCAAAAATATTTTAAAAACTCGGGCTCTGACCCGCATCTATTTTTCTTTTTCTTATCTTTTGTATACTTTTTAGGTGTCCATACACAGAGAAGCCTGGATGACCATTCTTTCGAGTCAGACATTGCTGCCGCAGTTGTGGATGTTGGTAGGAAATTGTTTAGACGCTTCTATCCTTGTGCTCTAGATATGAGGTATAATTGTGATATTCGGGCATATTGCCCAAGTGTTGCCTTTTATTTTATTTGCAGCATTTTTATTCTACACCCCTTCGATTTGGTTGTATACTTGTTTTATCGAGAGTTATAGGTTATTTACTTATTCACTCATTTGAGTTGTCTTTCATATTTGTTTTATGGATTTATTGTGCATTTAGGTTAAAAAGATTAGAAAGTAAAAAAAATTGATGTTGTTGATGTAAAAAACTAGATTACTCTAATTATTTAATCACAGATAAATATAAATGAGACAAAGGATTTTAAAGTGGTTCAGCCTTATATGAATGGCCTACGTCCACTGTTATGTTATTGCTGAGTGTTTGGGAATTCTCGATTACAAGTGCTATCAAGAAATTCCGGTCCCCCTGAATGAGGGTGATACAAGGTATTTATAGCCCTTAGGTTGTACATGAAAGGGTAATACATTAAATGATATACATATGAAAAGGTAACTCATTTAATGCTCTTCAAGCGTGTGCGTCAAGATGATAAGCATTCAATGAATAGTTGAACTGTTGATTATCTGGCAATCAATGTTGTGGTCGAGATGCAGCTCGAACCGCCTTAGCAGCTCGGACCGCCTGAGCTTTTAGGAGTTCCTCGGAGAGGTTTGTTCCTTGGAGCGTTGGAGTTACTCGGAGAGCTGGTGTTCCTCGGAGTACACCTGTTGCTCGGAGTGAGTATGTTGGTCGGGGGAATGATCTTCCTCGTTGCTATTGTGCCATGTAGGTTGACACGTGTCTTCTTATTATTCGTCCACATCAGCATATTAATTTTGGTATCAACAGAAGCCCCCAATGTTTCATATTTCGAACTTTGAGGAGTATGGAACATTCTTTCTCGGTATATGGCAATATTAAATGACCTTCCTGGGTTTTAGGAGCCTTTTCTTCGTATTTGAATTTTCTTCCAAATTCGCAGAATCCGCCTTTTTGCATTTTTATAAGCGCTTCGATCTTCGTGCACTTTTTGTCCTTTTAGCCGCCGGTAGCGTAATAGTTTCTTTTTTGTAATCATTTCTTTCGCCGTTTCCCAAGGCAAAGTATTTAAGCTTCTTAGGTAATCATACCGTCTTCTACCTTTTCCAATTTTCTGCTTTCGAGTTTTCCATAGTCTTTCTTTCTCTTGTGCATTCATCCTTGTTTTCGTTCGTTGTCAACAAATCTCCTTTTTTCCCTGTAAGCTCTTCTTCCTTCTTCTTTTATTCATCATGGTTTACATTATTGAATCTGTTGAGAAATTCCGTTCTGATTTCTCTATTCTATCTTGGGTGACTTTGGAGGTTCTTTCTGAGCCTTTAAATTACTTTCGTTTGGCTGAGGGACATTGGTTCCCCAGCCTCTTTATTGCTGAATGTGGATTTTCTTTTCCACCAAACCCTTTATGCTTAGAGTTTTGTCACCACTTCGATGTTGTTCCTGCAAAAATAGCCCCCAATACATGGAGAATAGTTAATGGGGTGCATAAATTAAATCAAACTCATGGAACTCGTATAGGGATTCCTGAGATTATGTACTGTTATAGATGGGATATTTTAGACGATGTTTATTATTTAAAAACTAGGTTTTTGAATAGGGCTTTAGCAGTCAACCTCCCTGATGCCAACAGGGATTATTTTGAACACGGGGTAGTCATAAAAAATTGGCAACATGCTCCTTTGGTTGGAGATGAAGTGTATGAAGGTCCCAGATGCCCCCCATATGGCAATGGGATAGGTTATTTTCATTTTATTTCATTTATGAAGTTATGATTACATTATGTGTGAATAAATGCTTGATTGACATTTCAATATGTTTTTGTTTGCAGTTGACAACAAGAGAAAAACTCCCAAAGAGTCAGAAGTTAATATTAAGCAATTAAAACATATCTGGAGTTTACATCAGAGGGTTGCAGACGAGCACATCAGGTCTGCTTCATACTTGCTGCAGTACAAGAGCTACACATCATCCTTTACCGCCCGTCCTGTGGTCAGCATTAGTGACCCTTTGCCAGCTTCTGAGGAATCTTCACCAGAATCTCACATTCCTCTAAATCAGAAGATGGGTAAGAGAAGAGTTCCTGCTCTCTTTGAAGAAACCTCTTCTGCTGGAGATGGAAAGAGAAATAAAGCTGATGTCCCAAAGGGGACAAAGAAAGTGGATGCTGCCCCTTCTGCTTCTCTTCAGAAGGCTGCCGAGAAGCCCCCAGTGGCTCCGAGCAAGAAAAGTGCACCTGCGAAAGTGGTCCCAACCAAAAGTTCTTTGGTTGAAATTGCTGAAGTACCATTGAGGAGATTGAAGAAATCCTCTTCGGTTACTTTGACTAATACCATTCCCCAGCTCCAAGCTAGTGGAGCTGGTGTTCCAACCATTATCCCCCCGAGCTCTGCAATGAGCTCGGTAAAGACTTGGACTATTCTTGAAGTCCAAGGAATCGAGGAGAACATGTCTAGGGATATGCTGACATCCCTAGCTACTCGTCACATTGCTTCAGTAAGTTTCTTCTTATCTTGAATTTTTCTTTCTTTCCATCAATTCATGTATCTCGGTACTAACTCATTACTACCTTCTTTTTCAGCTGGTGAGTTGCTTTAACACCATAGTGAAGAAAGATGAAGCGCTCAAGGCTTCAAGCTCCTCGTCTGGAGTAGAGGATGCATTCCAGGGTTTGGCCCAATCTCTGAAGGAATCCCGTCAAAAATATGATGAGGATAAGGTTGAATGGGAGAAGAAGTTGACTGCGTCTGAAGCAGAGAAAGTGCAATTGGGAAAGAAGGTGAAAGATTTAGAGGGAGAGAATAAAAAATATGTCGAGAAGCTCACAAGTTTTGGAGAGCTTGAGAATAAATTGAAATCAGCTTAGGAAAAGCTGACCCTTCTGCGAGAAGTAAATCGCCAGAAGGAGGAGGTGGAGGACAAGTTGAAAGCCACCGAGGATCTTCTGTCTGAGAAGCTCTCCTCGGAGAAAATGAAGAGAAAAACGGCTGTGAAGAAATCCTTTCGAACTGGTTGGGACAAAGGATGGGATAAGGGGGTAGCAGCCATGATGGCCCAAGTGCAGTATGGAAGTTTAAAATATTTCCGAGATGGTTGGGTTGCTGCCTTACAAGATTTAAAGGTGAATGAGGACTCAGAACTGTTTCAACAACATCTTCCTGGTCCTCCCCCTGCTATTGAGGATGAAGAAGAGGATGAAGCTGCATCCGAGGAGTCTTCACTAATAGTGGGTGATCAAGTCATTGTTGCACAACCCAACCAGACATCTACTGAGGAGATTTCTTCTTTGCCTGCTCCTCCTGAACAAATCCCAACTCCAGCCGACCAGATTATTGTTCCCACCGAGCAACCAAGCTCCTCGTCCCAGCCTCCCGAGAAAGTCTTGGGAGACAAGGAAAAGGTGTGAAGTTGTTCGGTATTCTCATTTATTTTTTCTTTTACTTGTACTTTGTATCCCAGATCTTTGTAACTTTGCCTTATGATCTAATAAAATTTGAGTTCTTTTCTTCCATATGATTGTCTCTTCTCTTTCTGTACTCTGTCTTGATCTTCTTTTTCTTTCTCTGTTAGTTTCTGGCCAGGATGGATCTTCTGTCTGTTAATGACACAAAGTTGATGCTGCAATGCCATGAATATTATAAAGCTGGTCACACAGATCTAAGTGCATCAGAAATTGCTGACATCCTCGGTCATGATGCTTCAGAGCAGGCTGTCGAAGCTTATCGATACTTGAAGGACTTACTTGATCGAGCTGTGGCTAATAACGTGGCATACTATGACATGATCGAGGAGCTTCAATATACTCTAGAGGATCTTCAGACTCAGTACAAAGAATCAACTGCCCTTCTGCACGAGGGGTATGAAAAGAGGTATCAACAGCTTTCTGCCGAGGAAGGCCACAAAAAGATCCTTGCTGGGTACGATGTCAGGGAGAGAACCCTAAAGGGAGAAGTTGAAGCTTGTAGACAAATTGCTGAACTGCTGGAGCAAGAGAATAATAATTTGCATAAAGAGCTAGCACAATATAAGTCTGCAGCCTCTTCTTCAACAGCGGTATTCCCAGTGACCGATGAGGGATTTTCCTTCTTAGAGGTTGAGAATGCCAAATTAAGGCAAGAGTTGGATACCTTGAGAAGGTTGGGTACTTCTGCTGCTGCTCGGGGACGAGGAAGAGGTTCTCGTGGTCGAGGAAGAATTGGTCAGAACATCGTCGAGGAACCAAGTTCTCGTCCTGCTCGGGGAGGATCAAGAGCTCTTAGTCGTAATATTGAAGAAGCTCGTACTCGATCAACGTTGGAAACTCAAGCGTTCCAATTGAATGAGAAAGATCGGGCTTTGTCTGAAATGTCCAAGAAAATCCTAACTTTAGAGGATCAACATACTGCGACGAAGTCTGCTTTAGAGAATAAGGACATTTTTGCCAAAAATCTTCACGAGCAGTTGGAGAGACTAACTTTCCAATTCCATAAACAGCCCAGGGAATTTTGGATGGCTGGGTACAACGAGGCACTATGCCATTTAGATGCTCGTATCCAGAACACCAATAATGAGGGCTATAAACAAGGATGGTTGAATGCCTTATGCGTGTTGAAACTTGAACAGGGACATTACTTGTGGGATTATTATGACCCCGGGGTGCTTGACTTGCCTGTGACACCGTTCAATTTGGACAAGGAATGGATCCCAGCTCGTGCCATTCCTCGGAGCTTAATTGCACAATACCTCGGTGATTACAATCTTCATTCTCAGATCGAGGTATCTCGTCTCGAGCATCTATTGGACACACCTTCAGTAATGAATGTCAGAATGTTGAAGGACTTGAATTTTATTAATTCTCCTCAGACCTTAAACGATCCTCCTGCTGGCGAGGAACCTATTTCAAAAGCTGAAGGAAAGAAACCAGTAGAGTAGGGATCTCGATGTAATAGTTAGTACACAGTTTAATATCAATGTAATAAACTTATGTAATTTATTTTGAATTCAATGAAAGACTTTCATTTTCTACTTGCAAATCTGTATTGCTATTGTTTTGTACTTGTCTAGCACTTTATATTTGTGCTTGCATAACAATATTGTGTGGTTCATCGACCAACTTAGTAATAAAAAGTTACAAATATCAGTAATGTTGCTCGATCACTTAATAATAAAGTAATGAGTATAAAAATGTTAAAAATTCTTCCAACCAACCAAGATTGTTAAGTTAAGCTTGTCGACCAACTACAGTTAGAGAGAATTTATCCTCGACTAATCATACTTGGTAAATTTTTTCATAAAATGTGTCCGACCAACCAAGGTCGATAATTTATCCTCGTCGACCAACTACAGTTAGTGGGTTTTGATCCCCGACCAACCATACTTGGTTCAGTTTGGAATATTTTGTATTTTCTGGAATAGTTTTACCTTCCGACCACCATAAGATGGCAACTGAGTTCGAACTATCAGTGTCCACTAGTTATTTTACCAACCGGAGTTGGTCACGCTAGTGTATGCCTCATAACCAAAGGAGTATAGTTTGTTCTCACCCTTTTACCAACCGGAGTTGGTCGTGGGTCTGAACTATCTACTAGTTATTTTACCAACCGGAGTTGGTCACGCTAGTGTATGCCTCCTAACCAAAGGAGTATAGTTTGTTCTCGCCCTTTTACCAACCGAAGTTGGTCGTGGGTTTGAACTATGTACTAGTTATTTTACCAACCGGAGCTAGTGTATGCCTCCTAACCAAAGGAGTATGGTTTGTTCTCGCCCTTTTACCAACCGGAGTTGGTCGTGGGTCTGAACTATCGTCTTCTCTTTGCTGTCGAGCAGCGTACCAACCGGAGTTGGTCGTGGGTCTGAACTATCGTCTTCTTTTTGCTGTCGAGCAGCGTAGTGTACCACACTAGTATTCCCCAAAAAACTTTCAAACAAAGGAGAGAAAAATGGTGAAACATCTTCGTTTTATTCATATTGATGGAACTGCTTTACATTTTACATCACTGATAATACTTGCGTAGGTGTTCAGCATTCCAAGCATTCTTGAATTCCTCTCCTTCTAGAGTTGCTATTCGGTAAGTTCCTGGTCGAACAACTTCTGTAACTCGGTAAGGTCCATGCCAGTTTGCTTCTAATTTATTGTGCTTCTGAATGACCTTCTTTAGCACGTAATCTCCTTCTTTTAAGTCACATTTTTTCACTCTCTTGTTGTAGAACAGGGTTGTTCGTCGTTGGTAAGCAGCATTCCTAATGGCTGCCTCTTCTCTAACTTCCTCGAGCATGTCCAAATCTAATCTTCTCATCAAATCGCTGGCTGGGGAATTGAAATTCAGTACTCTGTGTGTTGGAAGACCCAACTCGGCAGGTATTACAGCTTCACTTCCAAATGCCAGCATATATGGTGATTCTCCAGTCGCTGCTCGGGTAGTTGTTCGGTAAGCCCATAATACTGATTGTAGCTCATTAATCCAATTAGCTTTAGCCTCACTTAGCCTTTTCTTCAAACCATTTAGTAATGTTCTGTTCGTCACTTCAGTCTGTCCATTGCTTTGAGGATGGCCTGGTGCTGAATGAACTTTCAAAATGTTCGACTGATGACAATAGGCGGCAAACTCCTCGTTATCAAATTGTGTTCCATGGTCTGTGATGAAGGCGTGAGGGAGACCATATCGGCAGATGATATTCTTCCAAACGAACTGGTATACCTTCTCGTACGTCATATCAATAAGGGGCTCAGCTTCTACCCACTTAGTAAAATAATCCACTGCGACGACGAGGTACTTGAATTTTCCTCGGGTTGTCGGTAGTGGTCCAACCAAATCAATTCCCCACATGGAAAATGGCCAAGGGGAAGTTATGGGTGTTAACAATGCTTGTGGAGTTCGTCGGATGGAGGAAAAACGTTGGCACTTGTCACATTTCTTAGCATAGGCTATACAATCAGCCCTCATCGTCGGCCAGTAGTATCCTTGCGTCATCACCCTTTGCAAACGTGTCCGACCTGCTACATGGGCTCCACAAGACCCTTCATGGATCTCTTCAATCAATTCTTTCACCTCGGAAGGATGTACACATCTCTGCAAACCTACCATAAGTCCTCGTCTATATAAAACACCATTAGTTAGTACATACCGAGCAGCTTTAAACTTCAATCTCTTGGCAGCGAGCTTATCCTCTGGTAAATTTCCCTCCTCAATATATGCCCTGATGGGATCCATCCAAGATGATCCTAAATCAAGGGTAATAATATTCATCGTCAGGTCTTCATCTATACTTCGACTTTCTAGTACTTCAATTGGTATCGTTCTCCGCAACTCGGTACGAGTAGCTGATGCTAATCGAGCCAGTGCGTCTGCTCGTGCATTTTCAATTCTTGGTATTCTGATCAATTGAATGGCATCAAACTCTGTCAACAACTCCATCACCTTTGCATGATACTTGACCATAAATTCTCCTTTAACTGCATATGTCCCCATTACCTGATTCATAATTAATTGAGAATCACTGAATATCATCACTTGTTGTGCTTCCATAATCTTTGCTAAATTAAGACCTACTATCATGGCCTCATACTCTGACTCATTATTGGAAGCTTTGAATTGGAATCACAGGGCGTATTCTACGTCAATCTCATCCGGAGCGTTCAAGACAATCCCTGCTCCACAACCTGCTGTACAAGATGACCCATCTACATATAATCTCCATGTAGGTAACTCGTCTTCAAATTTCTTATCTGACAAAGTTCCTCGGTGAAATATTTGTTGTTTCTTTCCATCCTCCCCTGGTACTTTTCGCTCCTTGTCGACCATATCTTCTCGCTCTTTTACCAACCGGAGTTGGTCTGAGTTCGAAGTTGATGATCCTTCTGCATCCACAAGCTCTTTTACCAACCGGAGTTGGTCTGAGCTTATGTCTGTTGATTTTTTAACATCCACTCGTCCTTTTACCAACTGTAGTTGGTCTGGGCTCGTGTTTGTTGATCCTGTAACATCCACAGGTTGATCAGCGAGCAACTTTTGCTCCTCGGGGGTATCAGGATAAGTAAATTCTGCTATAAAATGTTCTACGGCTTGCCCTTTTAGTGATGATCTAGGTTCATACACAATATCATATTCAACGAGCTCTATTGCCCAATACATCAGTCTCCCTAATTTTTTTGGCTTATGAAGGGCTTGTCGCAACGGCATGTCGGTATACACGACGATGGCATGGGCCTGGAAATATGGCCTCATTCTTCTACTTGCTTCAATTAACGCCAACGCCAATTTTTCTAGCTTTGGGTACCTGATCTCGGCACCTCGGAAAGCCTTACTTGTATAATAAATTGGCTTCTGGACTCCATTCTCTACTCTGATCAATGCCGAGCTGACTGCATTCTCTGATACTGCCAGGTACAAGTATAATTTTTCTCCAGTTACTGGTCTGGACAACAGTGGAGGTGCTCCCAAATATTTCTTCAATTCTTTAAAGGCTTTTTCGCATTCATCATTCCACTCGAAAGTTTTCCGAAGTGTTTTGAAGAATGGAAGGCATCTGTCAGTTGCTCGAGATACAAATCTGTTGAGCGCTGCAACTCGTCCTGTAAGACTCTGCACTTCTTTCTTCATCGTTGGAGATCGCAGCCCTAAAAGAGCTTTGATCTTTTCTGGATTTGCCTCAATACCTCGCTGGTTGACGATGTATCCGAGGAACATTCCTTCTCGTACTCCAAATGTGCACTTTGTCGGGTTGAGCTTCATTTGGTATTTATCTAGTTGATCAAAGGTCTGAGCTAAGTCACCTAGATGATCAGCAGCTTTCTTGCTTTTTGTCAGCATATCGTCGACATAGACTTCCATATTATGGCTGATTTGTTCGGAAAAAACCTTGTTCATCAGCCGTTGGTATGTCGCTCCTGCATTTTTCAAACCAAAAGGCATAACATTATAACAATAAGTTCCCCTATGGGTAATGAAAGAAGTACTTTGCCTGTCTTCAGGTTTCATTTTAATCTGATTGTAACCAGAGTAAGCATCCATGAAGCTGATTAGCTCGTGTCCCGAGGTAGCATCCACTAGTTGATCAATTCTGGGTAATGGAAAATGATCCTTTGGGCATGCCTTGTTGAGATCGGTGAAATCAACACACATTCTCCATTTATTGTTTTTCTTCTTTACCATCACCACATTTGCTAACCAGTCTGGATATTTCACATCTTCAATGAATCGGGCTTTCTGGAGCTTCTCGACCTCCTCTTGTATAGCTTGATTCTTTTCGGGACTAAATACTCGTCTTCTCTGTTTTACAGGTTTGATCTCCTTATTCACATTGAGCTCGTGACATAAGAAGTTTGGGTCTATTCCTGGCTTGTCTTCGTGACTCCATGCAAAAGTTTTCTTCCTGTTTCGCAAGAAAGTTATCAACTCCTGTTTTACCGAGGCATCCAACGATGATCCTATCTGGGTTACTCGTTCAGGGTGCTCGTCGTCCAGAATAACATTTTCTGTAGATTCCACCACCTGTCCTTTTACAAGTTGGGATTCATCTCTGGGATTAAGTGTTTCAATTTCTGTACCTTCATCCACCTGGTAGGTAGTGGTCTTTTTTCTTGACTCTTCAAGCTCTTCTTGCTCGGCAGACGAGTAATAGCATTCCCGAGCTACTTTTTGATCACCTTTCACAACTCCTACTCCAAAATTTGTTGGGAATTTTAAGCACTGATGTACTGTAGATGGAACTGCTTCGAACTTCTTCAAACCAACTCTTCCCATGATGATGTTGTAGGCTGACTGCACATTCTTATCCATCACAAAGAAGCGTATTCTCTCTGTTCGACAAGCAGGCCAAGTTCCAATGAATATATCCAACTTGATCGTCCCAAGTGGAAAAACTTTCTCACCAGCAAAACCCAGAAGAGGTCTGTGATAAGGTTCCAATTGAGATAATTTTAAATTCAAGCTATCAAAGCATGAATAGTACATGATGTCTGCCAAACTACCATTGTCTACCAGCACCCTTGAAATCACTACTTCTTTCATCCTTATTTTGATTACTAAAGGGTCGTCGTGAGGGTAAAGAACACCTGCCAGGTCATTTTTTGAAAAGCCAATAACCAGCTTCTCTTTGTTTATCTTCCTCGGACGATCCTCCTCGGCCAAATTTATTCGCTGAATGTTCGATCAAGCTTGTGCCTCTCCGAGGTAAGCTTTTCTTTCTGCAGTAAGATCCCCTCCTCCTGCATCTCCTCCTGTAATAACATTACAATCAAATCACCCAAAACGTATGGAAAATACCTCGCGTTCTGGTTGCCTTGGCTTTTTGGGAAGATTGGGGTCATCCTCGGCATCATCTTCATGGTCTCTCTTCTTTTTCTCCTCTGCTCGATGAGGAGATCTAGATCTCTCTCTAGTTCGATCATTATTTCTTCTTTCACCTCCCCGATCAACATACTTTGCTAGATTTCCTCTTCGGATTAGTGTTTCAATCTCCTTCTGAAGAGCTATGCAATTTTTAGTCATATGGCCATGATCTTTGTGGAATTCGCAATATTTATCCCTGTTCCTCGCATCAGGGTCTGACCTTAGTTTCTTTGGCCACTTTACCTCCTCGCTATTCTTGATTTCTTCCAAGACATGATTGATACCCATTTTCAAGGGAGTATAATTATCGAATTTCTTCAGGACTTCCCATGACGACTTATTATTTCTGGAACGCTTGTCACCGTCATTGCCCTTATGCTCTTTATTCTTAGACTTGTCGACTTCCACCTTGGTGTCTTTATCCATATTCTTCTTTGCAGCCATAGCCTCCTCGGCATTCATGATTTTGGCCGCTTTTGCCATTAACTCTGACATAGTTTTAGGTGGATATTTCGCCAAAGTGTAATACAACTTATTAGGCAACAACCCACTCATCAAGGCGGTGATTACTATCTTTTCCTCATAATCTATGACTTCCAGCTTCTCATTATTGAAACGAGTTATGTAATCTCTAGTGCTCTCACCAGATTTTTGTCTAACACTTAACAAGTGTGCGACTCGTTTTACTGGCTTTGCTCCAAAACAGAAATTGCCGATGAACAACTCGGCCAATTGAAAGAAAGTTGAAATCTTACCTCGAGGAAGATTGTTGTACCATATCTGGGCAACTCCAGTAAGAGTTCCCGAGAATGCTCTACATCTCATCTCGTCGGGGACAGCATAGATGTCGACAACAGCTTGATACTACTCTATGTGAAGAACAGGATCTGTCTTCCCATTATATTTGGGGGTCACTACAGGGGCTTTAAACTTTGACGGTGTAGGAAAATCCACAATGGTCTGGACAAAAGGTGTCCCTTGAACAAAAGTTCGTTGTAGGGGATTCTTCGCCTTAGCCATTTCTCCCAATCTATCCTCCAACCGCTGAAGGGATCCTTTCCACGCTTCATTTCCTTCCTCGGGTCTATTGGTTCGAGCAATTTATCGTTCTGAAGTAGCCTCCTGAGATCTATCTTGACGAGCAACTGGTCGTGATTGTGCTGATCCTTCTTTTAGATCTGATGGTTGTCTAAAACTCCTCGACATGGTCTTAGGTGGACTCCTATTCCTCCTAGGGCCTAATCGACTGAAAGGAGATGCCCTGCTCAATCTTTCCATGGCACTGATCCTCTCTGGAGAGAGAGTAATACGTTGATCAGTATCTGTGGCCCTTATAGATGAAGTTTGCCCAGGTTGATAAGAGAAGTCATCTGATTCCTCATTATGATAGGGCTCAGTATGCCTGGATCGTGAAGAAAGTAAATTGGTTTGGCTCTGACCACTTCGCTGTCCTGAATGTGTAGGTGCGCCGCCATGAAGGGTTTGTATGAGTTGCCGCATTGTCTCCTGCATGGCGGTTTGTCCTTGAACCAGATTCGTCATAATCCCGGCCAGATCTGGAGGTGCAGAGGGATTTGGAGGATTTCTAGCATTTCCAGCGTTTCGATTGCTAGATTCTGGGTTATCTGCCATTGATGATGAATGATTCTTGGTGAAAAACGATAACAACAGTCGTTCCCACAGACGGCGCCAATCTGTTGATGTAAAAAACTAGATTACTCTAATTATTTAATCACAGATAAATATAAATGAGACAAAGGATTTTAAAGTGGTTCAGCCTTATATGAATGGCCTACGTCCACTGTTATGTTATTGCTGAGTGTTTGGGAATTCTCGATTACAAGTGCTATCAAGAAATTCCGGTCCCCCTGAATGAGGGTGATACAAGGTATTTATAGCCCTTAGGCTGTACATGAAAGGGTGATACATTAAATGATATACATATGAAAAGGTAACTCATTTAATGCTCTTCAAGCGTGTGCGTCAAGATGATAAGCCTTCAATGAATAGTTGAACTGTTGATTATCTGGCAATCAATGTTATGGTCGAGATGCAGCTCGAACCGCCTTAGCAGCTCGGACCGCCTGAGCTTTTAGGAGTTCCTCGGAGAGCTGGTGTTCCTCGGAGTACACCTGTTGCTCGGAGTTACTCGGAGAGCTGGTGTTCCTCGGAGTACACCTGTTGCTCGGAGTGAGTATGTTGGTCGGGGGAATGATCTTCCTCGTTGCTATTGTGCCATGTAGGTTGACACGTGTCTTCTTATTATTCGTCCACATCAGCATATTAATTTTGGTATCAACATCGGGCATAATAGGTTATTAGTAATTAATTAGTTTTCGACAGTGATGGTGAGAATGAAACCATTTGAGATTCTTGTTTAATTTGATATAGGATTGATGACCCGGTATTTTATTAGGCGGGGTGTCACATACGGATGCACCGACATAATATGTTAAAGTGCATATTTTTATTCAGTGCATATCTCCATTGTTAATTGGTATACCAGTTGCTATATGATGTAATTTGCTTAAGAGAGAAGACATTCAACATGAGATATCTCAGTGTCCGTTACAGTTTTGGTATGACCTGAAGGGTGTGGATGTCGACTTTACTAGACTTGGTTCGTTGATATCTGTTGAAGGGCCACTTTGTTTAATGTTTCCGAAAGTGGATCTAAATGTATATTTATCTTACACTAGGGGCTGATATATATATAGCCCTAATTAAAAAACTGTTCAGAATATTTAAAAATTTGTTTGTAATGTCTTCCAAACTATTTTAAATATTATAAAAAAATTATTAAGAAAATGTGTAAGGACATCTTTGTCCATTACCATTTAGTATGTCGTATACCTCTACACCGTCATTGAAGTTCAAGCTCACATTCACGTCAAGGCGGATCCGAATAATCAAGGTTCTTTAAGATTCAAGCCTCGACGAGATTAACTTTGGTAAGGTTGGGTTTTCAGTTCCTTAATATTTCATTTTAAGTATTGGGAAATTTTTATATATTGTTTTTCTATACAATCGAGGCAATTTTAGAAAAATATTTTTTTTACAGACCGGATCGATCCGTTTAAGAAGAAAAATAAACTGATCTGGCAGTCATTTTTATGCAATGAATTCTGTCTGACCGGATGGATCAGATAGTGATCAATACCGAACCGATCCGGACATGATAAATTTTGTGCCGCCTCAGATTTTCTAGAAACCTATATATAGCTATTTCGGTGGTGTATTTTGGTAAGTCTTTGAGAAAACGTTTTTCAGAGTTCAAACACAACAAAACTTCGTTTTTTGATGTCCTAAACATCTTTTCGATTCACACATAAAAATTCCCAATTACTTTTGTGAATCTTTTGGAACCCAAATAACAACCGTGTTATTATTCAACCTCTGTGGAGAAGGCGTCTCCATATCTGAGCGGTGGACACCGAGCATAGATCTCTGCATGTGGATGAGCTGAAGATGACGAGTCGACACCTGCAGGTTTTTCAGTGTCACTCGTAGCTTTTAAGTTTTGACAAAGACACCGTGCGTTACCCTTGTGGGTGATTATTTAGTTGTATGTAAGTCAATGGTCTTGTAAACTTTTCAAAGTGTTAATAAGGTTTTACATGAAAGGTTTTTTTACCTGAATTTATTGTCTTTATTTTATATGCATGATTTGAATGATTTAATTCTTTATGACACTTAGATGCATGCATAGGGGCTGAATTAAAATTGAATTTGGTTTGTTAAAATTTAGACACCTATTTAAATAAGTGTGTTTGATTCCATTAGACATTTGCAAACTCGATTCATATTGCGTTTACAAATTGGTATCAAAGCAGATTTCACTATTTTATTGTGAATTTATATTTTCTGCAAAAATTTTGTGATATTAATCTTTTTTGAAAACTTATATTTTGTCGCAAGTTTTTAAATGGATCACTTATATAATCGGGTGCCCATCTTTGACGGTGATAATTACGCCTATTGGAAAGCATGCATGGAATCTATTTTAAAAGCCATAGATGAGAGAGTTTTCTTGTTGTTTGAAAATGGTTGGACTCCTCCCACCATGACTGTTGATAATGTCACCTCTTTAAAACCTGTGTCGAACTAGACTGAGGACGATTATAAATTGTCTAGCTTTAATTCTTGTGGTTTGTGTGCTTTTTATGGAGCCGTCACTCCCAATGAATTCCACTGTATTATGATGTGCACCACGTCTAAAGATTCATGGGATGTTTTAAAATTTACACACGAAGGTACAACCACTGTTAAAGAGAAAAAAATTCAAAATCTATCCACCCAATTTGAGACCATTACTATGTTAGAGTCCGATACTTTTGATGAGTTTTACGCACGTTTGTCGGACATTATCAACACTAGTTTTAATTTGGGTGACGTAATTGATAACACGCGGGTTGTGAAAAAGATATTGAGATCCCTTCCAAAACGTTTTATTCCGAAAGTCACTATTTTAAACTCAATGGGGAATTTGAGCACACTTAAGTTAGAAGAGTTGGTAGATGATCTTCAAACTTATGATTTAGATATGTTTCCCCAAACTGTCAAACCTAAAGATAAAAGGATTGCACTTAGGTCACAATCGAGATAGAGAAAGGATGTTTCGAGGAAGAGAGATAAGAAAAAGAAAGCGAGTATATGTGAGTTCGAGTCTGAGGACGAGTCTGATTTTGACATGGCCTTACTTGCGAATTTTTTTAAAAAGTTTCTCAGAATGTCTAAAGAAAATTCTTCCAATAAAAAGAGATCTTTTGAGGAAAAAAGAAAGAAAGAGTAGGCTAAGGAAAGTGATAAAGTGGATCAGATCAGGTGCTTTGAGTGTGAGGGTAGAGGGCACATAGCTAAAGAGTGTCCTACTAGGATAAGGAGAAAGGAAAAAGAAACTGCCATGCCCGCCACACTTAGTGATAGTGAGGGAGATGAGGGATATAAGTTCGATAAAGGTTTAACACATGGGGGGTGTGTAGCTTTTTCGAGTCATATGAGCTCACCCACTTTGTCCTACGATGATTGTGTTCACGAGAGCGATGATGACTTGAGTGTTTCTAGTCGAGATGAGAATGCGTTTAAGAGTGAAGATGAAAGTGAGATCCAAAAAGCTTTTAGAGATTTGTACATCGATACCTTAAAAATGAAGAAGTATAATAAGGATTTAGGTCGTCGAGTTTTAGATTTGGAGAGAGAGAAAGAAGGTCTAAGGAGGTAAAAGTGTGACTTGACTGACATGTTGTCTAGTCTGATGACACGTGTATCCCAACTCGAGAGTGATTTCGAACGTGCCAGGGAGGTCAAAGTACCTTTAGAGAATGCATCTAAGAAGGTTGAAAAGATGGTTCTCAATCCTATCTTGGGTAATGGTGAGAGTAGAGGAATAATTCATGATGGTGCATCTACTTCTTTTGTTGCACCCGAGCCAGAATTCACATGGTTCTCATCCTAACCCACCTAGGCATCTCGTTAGGAGAGCACATCCTAGAGTTTTTGAGAAAGTTGTTACTAGGCCTGTTTATGTTTTCTCCCATTGCAAAAAGAAAGGTCACCTTAGGGAGTTTTGTTTTAAGTGGGATAATGTGTCACGTTTTGACTTTACACATGTTTGTACACATGCACCTACGTATGATACTTTGCTTGCACATAATGATAGAGAGCTTGCACATATTTGAGAGCAAGTAAATTTTTTAGTCAAGGCCACACATGATTTAATGAAAAAATTTCATAGAATGTTACCTTTGCGATAAAGCCACCATTTAAATGGACCCAAAAAGTGAGGAATTGAAAATTATCCGGGGTCCGATGAGGTTTAAAAGAGCCCGAAAAAATTGTAAGCAAAAAAAAAAAATATATATGCCAATAATGGACCAATAGATTTGAGTTTCATCACCTTAAAATAAAAAATAAAAAGCATTATCTTTTAATGAGGGAGATTGGATAGAATTTATAACGGTTTGCACGTCCTTGAAAGTCATGAAAAAGCATTACATAGTTTTGGACGTTATTGGTGTGGAAATCATTTATACTTAGATTTATTGATATGATTAAGACGATGTCATCTAAATTCAACGATTTTACACCTAAGAACTATTTTAATATTTATTCGTTAGGAGTATACTTATGCATCTTGCACACATGTCATGATTGAGTCGATTTTCCTATCGAATTTGTTCACACCCATTCATTCCATTTCAATGATTTGGTTATCTTAGTGTAAATTCATGGTGTATGATTTTGCAACATCCTTTTTGCATTTTTGTATGAAAAATCAAAAATATTTTATTTGCCTTGTTTCCCATGACACCCCAATTTGTTTTATGTGATTTATTCTTTTCCTTATCTATTTCGGACAAACAAAAAGGGGGAGAACGAATTATGATATTATGGGGGAGTTTGTTTTAATATATGGGAGATTTGATTATGCTTTGATGTTTATATGCTTATGTCATTTCAAACTCAATACGTCACGTGATTTTGCTGTCTCTCATCTGTTTAGGTACAAATTGATGATCAATATTTGCACACCCTGATGAGAAAAGCTTTGAGATTTGATGCTGAAGCATAAAGATGAAGACTTATCATTTATCTTTTCAGTTTTGCATTCATGGGACGGTAGATATGTATAGGTCATATTCTGATTGATAATTCGAATAATTCAGATGTTTTTATTTTGTACCGGCATAGGCATAGGGGGAGATTTGTAAGGACATCTTTTTCCATTATCATTTAGTATGTCGTATACCGCTACACCGTCATTGAAGCTCAAACTCACATTAACATCAAGACGGATCCGAATAATCAAGGTTCTTCAACATTCAAGCCTCGACGAGATTAACTTTGGTAAGGTTGGGTTTTTGGTTACTTAATATTTCATTTTAAGTATTAGGAATTTTTTATATATTGTTGCCGAGGCAATTTTAGAAAAATTCTATTTTTTTAGAAATCGGACCGATCCGTTTAAGAAGAAAAACGAACCGATCCGGCTATCATTTTTTGCAAAAAATTATGTCTTACCGGATCGATCCAATAATGATCAAAATCGAACCGGTCCGGACCTGATAAATTTTGCACCGTCTCATATTTTCTAAAAACCTATATATACCTATTTCGGTGGTGTATTTTGGTAAGTCCTTCAGGAAAGGTTTTTGAGAGTTCAAACACAACAAGACTTTGTTTTTTGACGTCCAAAACATCATTTTGATTCACATATAAAGCTTCCAATTACATATGTGAATCTTTTGGATCCTAAAGAACAACCGTGCTATTGTTCAACCTCTGTGGAGAAGGCATCTTCATATCTGATCGGTGGACACCGAGCGTAGATCTCTGCGTGTGGACGAGCCAAAGACGATGAACCGACACCTTGGGTTTTTCGCTGTCACTCGTAGCTTTGAAGGTTTAACGAAGATACCGTGCGCTACACTTGTGGGCGATTATCAGGTCGTATGTAAGTCAATGTTCTTGTAAACTTTTCAAAGTGTTAAAAAGGTTTTACCCGAAAGGGGTTTTTCCTGAATTCATCGTCTTTCTTTTATATTCATGATTTGAATGGTTTAATGCTTTACGACACTTAGATGCATGCATAGGGGCTAAATTAAAATTGAATTTGGTTTGTTCAAATTTAGACACCTAATTAAATAAGTGTGTTTGATTCCATTAGAGATTTGCAAACTCGATTGATATTGTGTTTACAAAATGTTTAACAAACTATTTTAAAAACTGTTTTAAATATTTTACAAGACTATTTTGAATATGCTATAAAAACTGTTTTGATATTTTTAAAAACAATTTTAAAAACCGTTTTAAATATTTGGAAAAAATGTTTTCAATATTTAGAAAACCGTTTTGTAATGTTTTAAAAAATGCTTTTAACATTATAAAAAAGGATCAAATACCAAAAAGTCCCTCAAATATTTTTTAATACACATTTAGTCCAAGCCTTTTATTTTGTACCAAAAGGTTCCTTATTCTCTTATCTTTAAAGGTCCGCGCCAGCGATATGGTAAAGCCTTTTTGGCATGGTGAAGGACTTTTTGGTGCAAAGTAAAAAGGCTTGGACTAAACATGTATTATAAAAAGTTCAAGTGACTATTTGGTATATGCCCCTATAAAAAATTATTACGAAAATGTTGTACAAACTGTTTTGCCTTTAAAAATTGTTTATGAAAATATTATAAAAACTGTTTTAAAATTTTACAAGACTGTTTTGAATATGTTATAAAACTGTTTTAATGTTTTTAAAAATAATTTTAAAAATTATTTTAAATATTTAGAAAAATTGTTTTCAATATTTAGAAAACTGTTTTGTAATCTTTTAAAACTATTTTTAATATTATAAAAAATTGTTAAGAATATGTTTTACAAACTTTTTTGCCTAAAAAACCATTATAAAAATATTATAAAAACTATTTTAAACATTTTGCAAGGCTGTTTTGAATATGTTATAAAAACTGTTTTAATGTTTAAAAAAAAATTAATAATCATTTTGAATATTTAGAAAAACTGTTTTCAATATTTAGAAAACTGTTTTGTAATGTTTTAAAACCTATTTTTAATATTGTAAAAAATTGTTAAGAAAATGTTTTACAATTTTTTTAAAAACTGTGTTATAAAAGTATTATAAAACTGTTTTAAACTATTTTGAATATATTATAAAAATGTTTTGCCAAAAAAACTTGTTTCGCCTCATTTGATTGTTTGATAGCCTAATGTAAGAAAAACAACATTTGTCTTGGTAAAATTTGTCATGGTTAATTTTACCATGACAAAGTTTGCCATGTTTTGTACCAAACGGACCGTTATAACTTTTTTGGGAGTATAAATATCAGTTCTTTCCCCTTTATATCACATCTTGCTGATTTTTTTTTTGTTATTTCTTCTTTTTTGTAGCGGTGTTTTCTACTCCTTTTCCTATTATGTTATTTTATTCCAGTGAGAGATTAGTTTGGGGTTGTTTTGAGTTTTGTGATATGATGAATAAGAAAATAAAAAAGGGTTTGTTTTGGTTCCATGGCCTTAGTGGGGTAGTTTTGAGATTTGCGATATGATGAATAAGAAGATAAAAGGGTTGCTTTGGATCCATGGCCTTATGGTGTGTATGAGGATGCCAAAACCAAAATCAAGCACGAGTATTTAATGCAAGATTATCATCAGTTGTATAAGGTAATTTCTTTTGTATTTTTTTTGTTTGTAATTTGATTTGAAGACCTAGGGATTCTTTTTTAGGGTATTTTTGTGGATTTGTATATGGTTGGATTAGTTGAATTTTGTAATACCTTTTTGGTGTTTGTATTTTTTGTATGTTTTTCTAGTGTGTTTGATCTATTTTCTTCAACTATGTATCATTGGTGGGTTTATTCTGTGGTTATCTGAACAAAATTGACGTGGCTTTCTTGATGAAAATTTCCCTTTGAGTATTCAAGTCGTTAATAAATACTTTTTGGGCTTGATTTGTTTCTTTTAAACCCGATGAATTATATATTTATTATCTATGGGTTATTGTTATTTTTTAAATGGAATAGATTAATGGTTGATTAGAGTGCCTTCTTATACATGATTGAAGTAGTGCCAAACCCAAGTAGACAATCTTTTCGCAAAAAAAAAATAGTTGTTTTATTTTTGGGTGTATTGACGATGATTGTATGAAATATATTGAAAAAAAGTCCGATAAGTATATTTTTTTTAAAAAAACATCTTAAATTACAAAAATATAATTTCAAAATTCTTAAAAACACCAAAAAATCATATTTTTTAGATTTTTTTGAAAAAACATATATTTAGGGGAAAAAAGTTAAATCAAGTAAAAAAAAGTTACTAAAAAACAGTTCTTATTTACAATTTTTAAAATAAGTAACTAAAAAAACAGCTTTTATTTACAATTTTAAAAAAATAGTTTTTATTTATAGTTTTAGAAAACAGTTTTTATTCACAGTTTTAGAAAGTTAAGTTACTACAAAAACAGTTTTTATTTATAGTTTTAGAAATACGTTTTAATTTACAGTTTTAGAAAGATAAGTTACTAAAAAAAAATAGTTTTATTTACAATTTTAGAAAAATAGTTTTTATTTACAGTTTTAGAAAATAAGTTATTAAAAAAAAAATTTATTTACGGCTTTAGAAAACAATTCTTATTTAGAAAAAAAGATTTAAAAAAAAAACTATACAGTTTTTTAGAGGGAAAAACAATAAAAAAGTTTTTTCGACAAATATTTTAATTCATGTAAGTAAAAACTGTATTTAGAAAAAAAGTATTAACATACATTTTTATTGTTTTTAGTAAATTATTATTTTTATTTGATTTAACTTTTTTTTTTACAAAACTGGTTTTTATTTACTTGATTCATAATATCCGCCCAAAAACTTTTTTAGCACCACTTTTCCCTAAAAAGAACTGTGGTAAAAAAGTTTTTTTTTCAGAATTTTGAATTATATATTTTTTTCATTTAAAATGTTATACTATAATTTTAAATATTTTTTATATTATTTTCAGATTTATCACAGTTTTTCTAATATATTTCATACTTTCTAAATATTTCCCTTTTTTATTTTCAAATTTTTTTATGATGTTTTTCCTATTTTTTTATAAGTTTTTTTAACGTCTATTTATTTTCATGATTTTCATATTTGAAAATATTTTTGCTAATTTTTACTTTTTTTTATTGTTTTTCTATAATTTTAAGATTTTAAAATAATTTTTAATGATTGATTATGTCATTTTCATTTTTTCAAAATTTTTATTTTACTTTTGGGTTAAAATGGGGGTAACATGGTCTTTTCTAAAAATTTTGACTCTAAATAATTTTTTTCACTAATGGTGCGGTGCAATCATAAAGAAATAAAAAAGTGGGGGGTGTAAACACAGATATTATTATAAAATGAGCGGTGGCAAGTTAAAAAAATCCTGTATTTTTTTTCACAAATCTGATTTTTATTTTTATTTAATTTTCTTTCAAATGTAATATTTTACTTAAGTGTTCTCAGATTTGAGAATAATAATCAATGAACATAAAAATGTTTACTATGGATTTTACGTTTTAAGCATATTTCTTTGTGTATATACAAATAGGTATACATTTAAGTAGTGAATAATTTTTTGTAGGCTTCGTCGAGTTGGTTCTAAGTGGAGAGGAAAATCAGTTTCAAAACTATGTTGGAGGATTTGAAATTTGGTTTGCAAGAAGAATCTTTTTTGAATTTTTATTTTTTTAGTTTAACTCTCAATTGACAACTTTTTTTTGGCAGGTTGATTCAAGATAAAGTGCCCATTTTGCTTGTCTACTGCTATGAATTTGAGTTCTATCATTTATCGGAAGATAAATTTTATATTAACGTAGATTATAATTGTGAGATTTTATCCCTTTCTTTCTAGAAGTTATTTTATCCTTTACGGTAGTAATAGAGGAGTTAATGATACTTTAATACTTATTATTTATTATTATTATTATTATTATTATTATTATTATTATTATTATTATTATTATTATTATTTTCTCTCTCATCTTAAACATTTTGTTCTTGGGAATCAAATATTGGATAAATTAAAAGTTTCTTGTAAACTTAAAAGACATCTTTCTTTCCTAATAGAGTTATTTTTAACTATTTGGAATGAATTTTCGATATTCGGTACAATAATATTTGATTATTTATCTTTAAAACATTGGCCAGAGTTCTTATCATGTTATTTTAGTCGCATATAAAGTTGCTAAAATAATGACTTTTTTAATTATTTTTAAGCATGCAACAGGTGAAAAAAATGAAGTATCACTATAATGACTTCAAAATAATATGATGTATACTAATTTTTTTTAATTATCTTTATATTTGTTTATCGCACTTTTCCCGTGCATCATACAGGTTGTATGCTAGTTTAAAGTATAAATTGATAGAATCCTAATAAGAATGAACATCCACTTAAATATGATAAATACAAATATTTATAACATCCTCCCTTAAATGTACACTATTTCTACCATATAATGATTATTGCTTCATTAAAACCTTATTAAGGAAAACTCATTTGAAAAAAACAAAAATGAAGGAAAAAGACTACAACTTTTGTGATCATTGAGTCGGTATTGGATGTGCTTAATGATGTCTCGTCAAAATCGTTACTAGAAAAATCTAGTGAGACAAAAACTAAATTGATATGTTCAATTTGTCTATTGGTTGAGTCGATGCATTCCAATCCCCTACATACTTTTGGTTGTGGTTTTATAAAAAAATGAGCTTCTTCGTCACTTGAACAAAGTTGCATAACTTTAATCACATTTTTCTTCTGAAGCTCATAAGTGAAGAACTTTAGTATACATCATAACTTGTCTGAGATCGACCCTTATAAGGATCAGAGAGATATTCCAAATCTACATAACCAACTAACTTGGAACTATTTAAATTATAAGAATAAAATAAACCCATGTCAGTAGTTCCACGTAGATGTCTAAGGATATGACTGACACCAACCCAATGTCATTTGGTTGGTTCAGAACGATATCTAACTATACGTGGATCGTTAGATTTAAAAGTATAACAACATTAATTCCACGGACATATCACATAATATGAGTGATATTAGTTCCATGCTTGCAAGCAAATAGTAACTATTTATTTCAAAGAGATTGACTGTGAATACTATGTCCGGTCACAAGCATTTTGTTATGTATAAAAATATACTAATAATGTAGAAGTATGGTACCTTTGGACTAAACGTAACAATGCTATAATAATATCAAATATGGTACTACTGGAACTTGTCATCCTTTTAGGATGGTATAAATATTTTAATATCCCAAAATCGGACACCATGGGAATACAAAAATGGTGTGCTTAATATATGTTAAAGCATTTCAGGATTTTTCAGTCCATTAATTTGATGAATCAGTGTTTAACCAATATTATTCATGATCTACAAACCGAGACAATATCTAAATACCCCAAGGTCAATTATTTTTGAATTCCTTATAATTGGGTATTTTGGATATCAATTGAGATCTTCAGGAGCACATCCTTTTAAGGATATTTGTATAATGGCATAGTCTGTTGATGCCAAAAAGTAGAATAAATCTAATTCTTTAATCACAGATAAATATGAGTAATTAAAAGAAAGGGACAAAAAGGTTTTTAAAGTGGTTGGGCTATGGAGAAAAGTCTACGTCCACTTTGCTTCTTATTGCTATGTGTTTTCCTTTCAATTACTTGCCCTTAACGAAGGGATTACAATGTATTTATAGCCCAATAGGGAGACAAAGAGATGGAATGTTAAAGGATGAAACGCCTTTATAAATTAGGCATTTACATCAGTACATAATGTCCATAATGTTTCTAGCTGTTGGCATTTTGCCGATAAAGTTAGTCGGCCTCCCTACTGTTAGTCGGGCTTCCTGTATGCTGGCCGATATTCCAGGCCTTGGTTGGTGGTTATGCCTTGCTGACTAGGATTATAGCCATAGTGGATGACACATGTCTATTTATGATTGGTCCACATAAGTGGGTAATTTTTGGAATCAACAAGCATATATAATTATTTTCATACCTTTCTTTAAGAAAGTATTTGTTAACACGGTTGCACCTATATCCTTTTGGATTGCTTCAAGTTGTACAATGAACATCTTATTCGAATTGAGTACGCACTCCCTGACTCTGCTTTCTGTAAAGAAAATCCTTATGGGATTTTTATAAGTATTATTTGTCTAAGTCCTGTATAAATAAGAAGTTATAATATTCATGAGTCTCATACATAGTATACTTAAAAAATTGCTAAGCTACTCAGATATCTGAAAAGTTTTTACGGTCGTAAGAGGATGGTATGTTTGTATATAATTAATTTTTGATTTCTTCACGAAATGTTGTGCCATAGGTCATGCACTTTTTAGTGAGTTTATCACTTTTCTTTCTTATAAACATCCATTCGTAACCTTCAGGGTTAATGTCTTACGGGATTTCTACTATAGGTCCGAATAAACCACATTTATTTAGAGACTCAAATTAGGCCCTCATGGCAATTTCTTATTTTTTTCCCAATGTATTCTTTATCGGCGTTCATTTATAGTATGTGGATTTGTAACATTTCCTTTTGATTTTTATGTTGCTACAACATATATAATTATGTCATTGATGATCATTTTTTATGATACCACATTTCTTTTGTATATGTATAAAACATAGAGATCTCAATTAATATTTATTAGGTACCTTTGCCTACTTGAGGGGCTTTATAGTCACTTTAGGAACTTATGTCTTTTTATAGACAATAACCTCTTTTGGGGTTTTGAATAAACTAGATGTTTTGTTCATAACCTATTCTGGAGCTTTATTTGGGCATAATTTTATTTAACCTCCATTATTGGGGAGTCAATAGTTGGGACCTATAGTTTTGCCATGCTTTTAGCGTGCACTAAATTTATTTACTGCCAATATTATTTTTTCCTTCTGGGACAATGATTTTGGCAAGCATATACATGTGACTACATTGAATATTGTAAGTTTTTTAATCATTTGATGTTGCAATATCATTATTCACTTCATTTTCGCGTTGAGCGATAATTAGGATTAGATGAGACATAATGGAAGCATTCCGCAGTAGCTCTCATTGTTCTTCAGCAACGAACCATTCTTTAGGAAAAATTTGTACTTCGAGTACGTTCCTCCCTCCCACTAATAGTGGGAAGAGTGTCTCATCAAAACAAAATTTCGTAAACATACAAGAAACACTGTATTTGTCAATGGTTCAATAGAGGGTGAATCATTAGCACCATATGTACATACCTTTGTGATAACAATAGTCATCAATGATTGATTATTGTATAATATAAAATAGTTGAACCATGGAGCTTCAAGATCATTACAAAGTGCAATTCTATAATAATAAATGTTATATAGTATAATGCCGTGAATAATGAAATGATTTTTCGCTAGTGTAAGCTTCTCGATCCCAATACTAGAAGTAGTTCAAAATTACTTTTATTTATTAATATGGTACCCAAATATTCTTACGCTCAAAAAACGAAACGATTTTCTTAAGGGATTGCTTTCATATAACTCATGGCATGTTAAAGTGCGGGTACCACATAACAACATCATATAGTGTAAGAGCAAGTTTTATAATTGCTTAATATATTTTTATTTGGCTCATCACATTACACATACAATGCACCATCATGACTGCTTCTACGTACTCGAAGACAAAGTTAAAGACTTTTGGGAATATTGAGGAACAGTTCATCTCAACAATATTCAGAAGAGTTATGGTAGTTTGGTAAATCCTACTTTTTCAGGGGATTACATCTTTTTAAGAGTTTGCATTTCAAAATGTTTTAAAAATATTTTTTAAGAAAATTTTGATGACTCATTAGAATGAGATTTTCTTATCATTAGAACGAGTTAAGCTATGTCATTAGAACGATATTTAAAATGTTCGAAAGAAATTTTGGATGATGTTTTTTATTAGTTCTGGAATCTCGTTTGAAGGCTCGTTGAAAGTTGTTCAAACGAGATAGGGTATGTCATTAGAATGGGGGTTCCCACGATCGATCGAGATGATTTTTCATCAAGCACTGGTGTAGTCACCCCATCCTAGTACCCCCTACGTACCTTCTCAAGTCCCTAACACTCCTTCTCCCTCCGTAAACCCTATGCCCTACTCTGAGTACTGATCTAGAGGCTACCGGGATTTTGGCCGCCCCGTTTGACTCTAGTAAACTCTCCAACCTGAGAGAATGTCAATGAAACCTCATAGGGATCATAATCCCCTTTCCATTAGTCCATATCATGCGTGAATCAGTGTCATGATTCGCACGAACGATCTTTTTTTACTTCGAGAACTTATCTAGAGGCTACAGGGTGCTTTCAATCCTCGTTTAACTATGGCTAACTCTCCAACCTAAGTGAATCTCAATGAAACCTAATAGGTCGTTTAATCCCCTTTCCAATGGTCCATACCGGGCACGAATCGTCCTCACAGTTCGAACGAATGATTTTTTTACTCCAAAATGTCACCAGACGCTCCCGGGCCCTGTTTGACCTTAGTTAACTATCCAAACCAAGCGAGGCTCAATGAAATCACCTAGGGATATGAATCCCCTTTTCACGGTCCATGGTGTGCATGAATCAATCTCATGGTTCGCACAAATGATCCTTTTTACTATGAAATCCCCCGTCTAGAGACCATCGGGTACTTTTGAGCCCCGTCTGACATAGGTCAACTCTTGAACCCGATAGTGGCTCAATGTTTACTTATAGGGCTCTGAATCCCCTTTCCAATGGTCCTGTCCATAAACGATTTAGAGTTACGATTTTCATTTTATGCTCATTTTTTTTCAAAAAAGAGGGTTCCAGACTACTTATAGGCACCCAAGACCCTCTGCCTATCGGTAGGGTGTACTTTCCTTGCCCAGTAAGGCAGGCGTTATGCCCATAGGTAGGGTAGGGGCCATGATAATTGACATATGCCTTAAACTATAAAACGACACTATTTAAGGAGACCATGACCTCACTCCTAGGGATCTCCTTTCCAGAGATCAGAAACATTCTCTCAAAATTAGAGCTCGTGATTCCTCCCCCCCCCCCCCCCCCCCCCAAAAAAAAAATTATTTTCCAACATTCTCTCCATTTCTCTTACCTCACTTTCCTACCACCTTTGGTCACATACCTCACCCTATCTCACCACCATTATATCACCATAAAATTAGCGTACTGTCCTTCAAAAAAATTAGTAGCAAAAGTCTTTTAGGAGGTTTATTCCTACTTTTTTCACGTTTATCCATTTAGTATTATTCACTCATTCTATTCCCATTTTTGATATCTTTTAGTCTTATTTCATTATCTCACATCAACTAATATCCTTTTTGTAAGAGAATGATTTTGATCACTTGCTCATAGCTTAGGCTACATTTAGTTTTTGTCATATCCCGCAGTCGATTGTTTCGAGCCGTCATGAAGAAACAATTTTCATCACCTCCAAATTCAATCAGATCTTCACAAAACAAAGGTATAAATAATTTAGGATTTTGAATTTATTTGCGTTTATATCTGGGAATTATTTTTATTAAAATCGAGTCTATTTTCTAAAAAAATTTATGGATTTAAATTTTTTCATAAACCGTGAAAATCATTCTAATGAGATGCACATCTCGTTCTAACGAAGTTACAACCTCGTTCGATGTAGACATTAGAAGGATTCTTCAATTGAAAATGTAACGAGGGCTTACTGTTTTGTCAAGTTTGAAGCTCATTTGAAACTCGTTCAAACGAGATTTGGTTGTCATTTAAACGACCTCAGTGTTGTTACAACAAGAGTTTATTCTCATTCAAACGAGGCTTTATTTTTGTTTGAATGAGACTCGTCGCCTCAAATTTTGTGCGGCCATATAAATACATATTTCATGCAGAAAATTATTGAGACTTTTGAGAATTTAATTTCTGCAAAAAATGCTTCAAAAGTACTCACTTTCTTTAGGTCAAATACCTATTTTGATTTACCATCATCACTCTAATTTATATATGTGAATCAGTTTAAAACCTTAAATTTCTATATCCGAGTTACACTTGTAGGGAGATTCTCTTCATTGCTGACCCATTGTGGTTCTCAAGGGGATCACTGTTGAAAGGAAGACCAAGGCTGATCGGTGCTTATTGAGGGTAGACCACCACCTATGGATAACTCTGGACTAAGTTGTATTCTGTAGAAGTTTTTGTGAGTTGTGTCTTGTAAAAACTCTCTATAGTGCTGATAAAAGGTTTACCCCCAAGGTGTTTTTCCTCAAATTTCCTTGATTGTGTTTTCATGCATAATTTTATCTGTTCTATCACCTAATTTCTTGTTTAGGGTAATAAAGATAATATTTTGGCTATTGTGTGCCGAACACTTAATTATAGAAATTATCCATTAATATTGCAAGAGCACTCTCAAATTGGTATTAGAGCCTGTTGCACAAATTTACTGTGTGATCTTTTTCGCAAAAATATTTTTCTCTTGATATCAATTTTTTTTAATTGTTGATCTTTGAAAAATTTGATTTTAATGGAAAATTTGTATAATTGAGTGTCCATCTTCGATGATACTAATTATGCATACTGGAAGGTTAGAATGAAGTCTACTTTAAAGGTCATAGATGAATGCGTCTTGATTGCCTATGAAAGAGGGTGGACACATTCCACTGTTACAGGTTATAATGTCGTCAGCCCTAACCTATCTCATAATGGACAGAGGACAATTTTAAGTGGTGCAACTTTAATTCTCCCGGTTTAAGTTTCATCTCAGGATTTGTCACCCCTCACGAGTTCCACCGTATTATTACGTGAACCATTTCTAAAGAAGATTGGGATACTTCCATCTCACTCACGAGGGTACTAATGATGTGAAAGGTTCTAAGATGCAGAATATCACCACACAATTTGAAACGATAATCTTTCGATGAGATTTATGCATGAATTTCCGACATAGTCAACTCGAGTTTCAATTTAGGTGAGAGGATTCCTGAGACGCGTGTAGTTAAGAAAATCTTGAGATGCTTCCCGCCCTATTTATTCCTAAGGTTATGGTTCTTAATTATCTAGGGATCTTAGATACTCTTAGGTTAAAAGAACTTGTAGGAGATCTTCATACGTACGAGATAGGTATGTTCCTAAAAACAGTTAAGCCTAAAAATAAGGGGGTAACACTTAAAACCCAATCTAGGAAGAGAGAGGAAGCATCATCTGATTCTAAGTTTGATTATGATATAGATGATTTGGACCTTTTTGCTAAAAGTTTTAAGAAATTTCTCAAACTTAAAAAGAAAAATCCTTCCAAAGATAAGACGAGTGTTGAGAAAGATAAAAAAATAAAAATGGCCAAGAAAAATTTTGAAAAAGAAAAGAAAGATTTCCTAGATAAAGAAGAGGAGAGATGTTACGAGTGTGAGGGAAAGGTTAACAAATCTCACGAGTGTCCGACTAGGTTGAAACGTCAAGTAAAAGGCAAAGGTACCTTAAATGTCACGCTTAGTGATAGAGAATTCGAGTCGGTGAGTTTGGTTGAAGAATCACCGCATGGATCTAACTTCACCGTATTTATGGCTAGTCATGTTAGTACATCTAGTGCCCCTCAAAATGATGAGGAAGCTATAAAACATGAACACCTCGACAGCGAGTCTAGTGGTTCTGAGGAGAGTGAGGGAGAGAATGCTTTAAGTGAGAGTGACCATCAACGCGCCTACGCCAAACTTATGTCGAGTCCTTTAAAATGAAGAAAAAAATAAAGGTTTAGTGATGAGAGTTTTAGCGTTAGAGAAAGAGTTGCATGAGGCAAGAGAGAGTGAGTCCTCAGTGAGAGAAGCCGTGGGGGAGAGAGTTTGTTTAGTTGAGAAAGAGAACGAGGACTTGACCAACAAAGTGGATAGTCTTACAAAAGATCTCCAAACATCCATGGAGACTCATGAAAAACTTGAATCCCTTGTATCCCAACTCAAAAAAGATCTCGAACGTGCCTAGGAGGTCAAGGTAACTATGGAGGACACATCGAAGAAGGTTAGTAAGATGCTCCAAGACCCTGCTTTAGGAGACGTCGAGAGGCAAGGAATAGGATACGATGGTACATCCACTTCCCATATAGCATTCGAGCCAGTTCCCGAGTTTGTGATGGATCCTTATAGACCTCGACTGAATCCACCTTGGAGGCCTAATCTACATAGAAGAGTTCCACCTAGAAAAACACACCGAGGTAGACCCAACGCTGTCTATGCTTGCACCTATTACAAAAACAGAGGTCACCTTTGAGAGTTTTATTATAAATTAGGCAGAACTAGTCATACACATACTCCCGTACACTACATTAGAGACTTTTCTAATCTTAAGAGCAAGTTGAATTTCTAGTCGCGACTTCCCATAGTTTGATGGAAGAATTTCAACGGATGTTTTTTCCGTTTGAGAATGTTTGCAACATTCCGAGTAGAGTCAAGAACGATAAAGGTAAACAAAATATTACCACTAATTGGGTACCAAAGTGTGATGAGAAAGACCTTGTTGTGCACGTTTCTCTCAAGCCACAAAGTAATTCCCAATGGTATTTTGATAGTGGGTGTTATAGGCACATGACAAGTGACGTCTCATTTTTTACCAACCTTGAGGATCGCAAGGTAGGTAAAGTCACCTTTGAATATGGGAGTAGATCCACCATTTGAGGACGTGTTGAGATGCCCGAATTTCCTAAGATAGATGATGTGTTGTACATGAAGGGGTTGAAAGAAAACTTGATTAGCATAAGCCAACTGTGTGATGCAAAATTTGTGATAAATTTTGTTCGGTCCGAATACAATGTTTATGATCAATTTGGTAAACTTTTACTAAAATGTATGAGGATGGAAGATAATTGTTATGGGATTGTGACCACGTCCTATTTTATGTACAATAGTGCCATGGTCTCCACTATGAACTTTTGGCATCAACGACTAGGTCATGCAAACTTTAGGGATCTTGAGAGGTTAACAAAGAAGGGCGTAGTTTGTGGCTTACCATCACTTGCGAAACCAACTTCCTCATTTTGTGGACCTTTATAATAATGTAAACAAATTTTTAGTACCCATCTAAAGTTGAATACCATTACAACCACCTGTGTTTTGGAGTTGATTCACATGGATGTTATGGGTCCTACTCGCACGAAGAGCTTAGGTGGTAAGAGATACATTCTCGTGATGGTAGATGATTTTTCTAGATACTCTATTGTAGGATTCCATTGTGAAAAGTCTTTCGCGATTGAGTTCCATATAACCAAGTGTTGTGTCCTACAAAACCAACATGGTGTCACTATTAATCAGATGCGTAGTGATAATAACACTGAATTTAAATAAGTGAAAATGGATAGAGATTGCGATGAAGTGGGCATAAAGCATGAGTTTTGGGTCGTTCGTTCTGCTTAGCAAAATGGGATTATTGATAGGAAGAACTAGACGATACAAAAGATGGCTAGATCCATACTTCTTAGGAGAAAAGTGCCTAGACGGTTTTGGGTAGAGTTAGTAAGTACTGAATGCCATACGGTGAATAGGGTATATCTTTGTCCACACACGCCTTATGAGTTGTGGATAGGGAATAAGCCCAACCTTTCATATTTTCGTGTCTTTGGGATTATATTCTACGTCTTGCGAGATGGAAAGCCCTAAGGAAATTTCAACTCTTGGAGTGAAGAGGGGATATTTTTAGGATATTCAGCGATGAGTAGGGCTTACGGGGTTTATAATACAGCTAAATCTATGGTTATGGAGTCAATAATCAATATGATTAAAGATGATGATCCACCGTTATTTGTTGCTCCTAACCTATAGTGTGAGGATGATGCATCCCTGGTGACGATCCCATCCTTCCTCATGCTACCACAGTGGACCCTGTTCCTACTTTGGAGGAAACTCCATCTTGGGTTTGAAAGAGTTATAAAACTTACACTATACTTGGTGATCTTACACTAGGTGTCAAGACTTGTGCTCAACTCGAAAATTTTGCTAACTGTCTGTGCTACACATCCCTAGTCGAGACCAAGAAAGTGAAAGAAGCACTCAAGGATGAGCATTGAATATCTACCATGCAAGAAGAGTTGCTTCAGTTTACAAAGAATGAAGTCTGGGAGTTAGTCCCCCGACCTAGAGATAATACCGTGATAGGTACCAAGTGGATTTTTAAGTATAAGGTGGGTGAAAATGGTACCATAGTTTGTAATAAGGCTAGGTTGGTTGCTCAAGGTTATATAAAAATTGAGGGTGTAGACTTTGAGGAGACATTCACTCATGTTGCTAAGCTTGAGTTTGTCTATTTACCACTCACCACAGCATGTCATATGAGCTTCAAGTTATATAAAATGGATGTTAAGAGTGCCTTTTTGAATGACATTCTATAGGAGGAGGTTTACATGGAACAACCTAAAGAGTTTAAAGACCCTAAGCTCCCAGGACACGTCTACTATCAAAGGAAAGCCTTGTATGGATTGAAGCAAGCACCCCATGCTTGGTACGAGATGCTTACTTCCTATCTCTTAGCTCGCGAATTCAATAGAGGGGGAGTAGATAAGACGTTATTTGTGATTAGAGAGAGTGGTGCTATTTTGGTTGCCCATGTCTATATGGACAACATAGTCTTTGGATCCACGTGCTCCCTCTATTCTCACACTTTTAAGGAGGAGATGAATAGTGAGTTTGATATCAGCATGGTAGGTGAGATTACCTTCTTCCTAGGTCTCCAGGTTCATCAACTTGAGGATGGTATATTCATATGTCAATCCAAATAAGCAAGAGACCTTGTGAAGAAATTCGATCTAGACTTCGCTAAGCACACTTGCACCCCTATGAGTTCATCAACAAAGCTTAGCAAAGACGCTTTAGGTAATGACGTAGATAAGACTTTATATCACAACATGATATGTAGTCTTTTTTACCTTACCTCTAATCTCCTCGATATTGCCTTTAATGTTGGAGTCTGTGCGTGATACTCAGAGTCCTCGAAAGAGTCACACTTGAACGCTCTTAAACATATTATCAAATATATGAGTGGGACTCTATCATATGGTATTTGGTATTACTTTGATACTGATGATCGCTTATCCACCTATTCGGATGTCGATTGGGTTGGGGATGTTGATGGGTGTAGGATCACTTCAGGTGGGTGTTTCTACTTTGGGAGTGCTCTTGTCTCGTGGATGATCAAAAAGAAAAACTCTATATCTTTGTCCACGAAGGAGGCTGAGTATATAGCCTCTGGGAGTTTTTTCACGCAACTCTTATGGATGAAGAAAATGTTGGAGGATTACGACATTTCATATGGCGATGACTATTTCCTATGATAATACGAGTGCCATTCACATTTCATGTAATCCACTCCAGTATTCATGCACAAATCACATTAGGATACGTGAGCACTTTATTCGAAACCTAGTTGAGGAGAAGGTCGTGTCCTTGAGCTTTGTGAGCACCGATCGTCACTTAGCTGACATTTTCATGAAACCGTTAGATGCATTTCGATTCCAGGATCTTAGGAAGTCATTAGGCATTTTAACCGTTGACTGAGATTGGATATATCACCTAGTATAGGATGATTTTCATGATTATTCATATTTATTCCTAATACTAGATTGTACTACCATTGTATTATCATTGTATTTATCTTTTTCCATTTTGATATATTTTTCGAAAAAATACAAAAAGATTTTAAAGCAATGGAATAACCATTGCCCGGATGTGATAAAACGAGATAATGAAAGTAATGATTGTAATAACCATTGCCCGGATTGAAAAAATTAAAAATAATATCTTCGGTAAATGTGTTATATTTAAAGCAATGGAATCGGGCTGTGAAAGACAGGCTGTCTTTGCGTGAATAGCCACAATTTGCAAAAGAGAAAGAGCCTAAAAGATTAAAGTCATATAAAAAGAAAAAATATAAAGTGCGAGGCCAATTTTAAAGAACATTGATGCTTCGCTACATATGAGCATTGATTTCTTCAAAGCAAAAAGATTTGAGAGAAAAAATTCAATATTTTAGTTTTGAGGGAGTTTAGCCAAAAATCAATGGGTTTGCACGTCCTGAAAAATTCTCGTAAAAGAATTTCATAGTTTTGGGCATTATTGGTGTGGAAATCATTCATGACCTTGACTAGTTGAATAGGTTGAGTCGATTTCACTTGAGTTCACCATTTTTACACCGAAGGTAGACTTTGAGATCTTGCGTTAGTGGTGTATCATTCCTTTGTGCACATATGTTATGTTTGTTTACATTAATGAACCTATAGAATGTGTCCACACCCCTACATTCTATTTTCCATAATTCGAATATGTTTTTGTTTCTCCATGGTGTTTTTTTTGTAAAATCAATATTTAGTTTGAAAAACTCGAACAATCAATAATAGTTTGTGAGGTCTTTTGAGATTTTCATTGCATGATTATTCATCCTTATTCTTTGTAATGATATCTTTCTATGCTTGGTGATGTTCCCTATATGGTTCATGATTATTTTTTACTCCTTGTCTATTTCGGACAAAATAAAAGGGGGGGGGGGGGGACAAATTATGTGGGAGTTTGATTTTATGGTGGAGAATTCCTATCTTTATGTATTTTATTTGATATATTTCAAAATCGATGCATCACGAGGTGTTTTCTTTGTTCCATGTGGGTAGATATTTGGAAGATCATATTTAGATTACACTCGATGAAGACAAAGTGCCCAAGAGAAGATTTGAATATTTTTTTTAAAGACAACTATATCTTTGTACCAATCCTTTTTAGGGGTTGGGAGGGTATTAGGATACTGTATTCATCTTAGGGGATTATTTTGTAATTTGGAATTTCGGTTTTATGTTTGTACCAGAATAGTAAAAAAATAGGAGATTTGTAAGAGCATGATTTTGATCACTTGCTCATAGCTTAGGCTACATTTAGTGTTTGGCATATCCAGCTGCCGATTGTTTGAAGCTTCCACAAAGAACTGATTTTCATCATCTCCAAATTCAAGAAGATCTTCATAAAACAAAGGTATAAATATATTGAATTTATTTGAGTTTATATCCTGGAGTTTTTTTTATTAAAATCAAGGCTATTTTTCTATATTTTAAAATTTTCATAAAGCGTGCAAATCGTTCTATCGAGATGCACATATCATTCTAATGAAGTTGCAACCTCATTCGATGTGATCGTTAGAAGGATTATTCAATCAAACATGTTATGAGGGCTTACTATTTTATCACTTTTGAAGCTCGTTTAAAACTCATCCAAACTAGATTAGGTTATCGTTCAAACGATCTCAGTGTCGTTCAAATGAGAGTCCATTCACATTCAAATGAGTCTTTATTTTTGTTCGAATGAAACTCGTCTCCTTGTATTTTGTGCCGCCTTATAAATACCTATTTCGTGGAGAAATATTTTGAATCCTTTGTGAATTCGATTTCTGCAAAACTGCTGCAAAAGTATTCAATTTCTTTAGGTCAAAAACCTATTTTGATTTACCATTATCACTCCCATATATATATATATATATATATATATGAATCAGTGTAAAACCCTAGATTTCTATATCTGAGTTATACTTGTGGGGAGATTCTTTTCACTGTTGACCCATTGTAGTTCTCGAGGGGATCACTGCTGAAAGGAAGACCAAGGTTGATCGGTGGATATTAAGGGTGGACCGCCACCTGTGGACGACTCTAGACTGAATTGTATTCTGTAGATGTTTTGTATTGTCTTGTGAAAACTCTCTATAGTGATAATAAAAGGTTTATCCGCAAGGTTTTTTCCTCAATTTTCCTTGATTGTGTTTGCATGCATAAACTTATCTGCTCTATCACCTACTTGCTTGCTTAGAGTAATAAAGATAAAATTTGGACTGTTGTGTTGGACACTTAATTATAGAAATTATCAACTAAGATTGCAAGCACACTCTGATTTTTTTATTACTACTATTTACATAACATATTTTCATAAAACATCCATGAAGTAAAAAAAAGAGGGTCTATTTATAGATTCCCAAAGTAAGATTTCCTCACTTTTTCACACTTTTACACTTGAGCACACTTTCTTCAAAGACATTCAAAGAGGAGTATTAAATTTGGGTTATGACTTGAACCCCACCCCTATGACTTATTGAACTATGTGGATTTTAATGCCCCTTGGTCTACGTAGGCATCCCGAGCCAATCCTTGGATTCGAGTACTGTCTTTCCCATTTTATGCTTTTATACTATCTTGAATTTATTTTATGAGTCACGAAGTCCTATATATTTATGTCTCCTTCGACATGCACACTGGATGTTCAATAGAAAATTGTGATTTGACGGACACTCAGATTATATTTATCTTTATGTTATGTTTGGGTACACTCCTTAGGATGATTCCGCTCCATCTTTCCCATGACGCGAGTCAGATGATTTCCTTCTCCCATTTTCACATTACACATATGTACAGATACATCGTGCTTTGGCGAAAAGGAGAATATTAACATAGCCCATGAGAGACAAAAAGGGTGGAATGGTTGCTTAACACTTTCCCATTTTGTAACTTAGTCCCCATACCCTTGATTCATTTGGTTTCATATGCATCAATATGATCTTGATGCCATTCTCTCATGACAACTACATTTCTTTTGCCTGTTTTATGAAAAATAGGCTGGCAAATCCATTCCTTCGTGTTATCCCCTTTTGATGATGACCGATTTATATCCGAAGCATCTTGCTAAGACACGAGTGCCAGTGGTGGAAAAAGGACCCCCTTATCCTCGAATCACCCGCAAACACACTACGGGAAGAGGGGGAGATGATCTCCTATAGGTTTTTCCCCTCCAGTCCTGATTTAGGGGTCGGCCCACGAAGAAGGAATCCGAACCAGATGGCCACAGTAGAGACTCCGTTGGGTATTTTTTAGGGGAATGGACTCGATTTTCACATTGGTTTTATTTCTTTGCTCTCCTACTTTTCTATATCTCTACATATGGTCTCACCTGTATGTTCTCCTTACTCTTATGCTTACATCTTATATATATATATATATATATAATGATAATAATAATAAAGTAGAAAACTTGTATATGTCATAAAATGGAAAGATGATGTCATCAATATGATTTTTTTTTGCACTCCCTATTTTATCCCTCACATTTTTTATTTCCCCCTCTTTTTTTCCTCACCAATTAATTCCCCCCTCTCTCACTTTAATTCAAATACAAGGCTACTATTGTAAAACACACACCAAACCAGCTTCAAAGTCTACCCCTTATTCTCAACCTCACCATGTGCCCTCTTTCTCTCCCTCTCCAACCCTACCCCTAAAACCCAAATTCTCATTCTACAACTCTCTCTCTCACACTCACTAATCCGCCTCCACCTCCGCCTCACTCCCTCTTTTTCTTCCCACCACTTCAATGGCCATCACTCTATTTAAAGAGGTTTTAGTTTATATTTCTGCTTCGTTACTAATTTTTTTTCCCTTTTTCAGAGCCAAGAACGGTTTACACTCAAGGATCTAAGAAAATATGGGTTCTTTCTGAAGGTATTATTTTCTTTATAAGAGAATAAGTTAGTAGAAATTAGTTTATTTGGAAATTTTTGATTAGGCAGGTAGTTTTTTAAATTGCTTTCATTTGGATTTGGTAAGCTAGATTATGTGGGTATTATTGTCTTTGGTAAGCTAGATTATGTCCTTTGTTTGGTTTTGATTTATGCCTACACCATGTGTTCGAAAGAATTCCTAAGCTAGATTATGTCAGTTATTTACTGCATGTTTGTTACCAATATTCCTTGATCTTTACAGCTATAGCCATTTTCTTTTAGTCACATGTTAGTTTCTTTCTTAAACTTGCAGATGGAGCGCTTACATGAAATTTAAATGTGCAAAGGCAAAAGGAAAAGATGCATATATAGTGTACAGATCTTGATTCATCAGTGTGAGTTGTGGGAAAGTAGGTGCCAAGCTCTAGCAGTGGAGGAAAATTGAAGGTATTATTGCAGGGTGCTATGTGGGATAAAGGTATTATTCAGCATACCATCATTTTGGTAAATAAACCTTAATGGCACATAATTGTAGGGTGCTATGTGCACATTACGCATTAAATGATGGGCTAACCATCATGTTTGTCATGGTATCTAACTACAGGGTGCTATGTGCACTTATGTAATGATGTGTACGAACCTTTTCTGATTTTGCCTATCCAGTAGCTATGTCCACAATCAATCCTAATTTAACATTGGACATATATTTTTGGAGTATTGGTGCTAAAAATATAACTTTAGATTTTAGGCTTTACTTTAATCATAATAGATTCTCGATTGTCGACTTAATTATGTGTATGCAATTTTGGTCAATATGATAAATTTATTTATGTTTAGTAATTTTAGTAGATAATTTCGAGTATCGTCGTGGTGGGTAGGTCTTATCCAACAGTTTTTGGTATTCAAAGCCGCTAAATAAACAACTTCACCACCATATATTAGAACATTTCTTCGTTTTCTAAAATTTTACTTTTCTATTGAATTTATGTTGGTCCTCACTTTCATTAATTGCGATCGTACTCACTTTCTAAGCATAATGACGAGAGAAGTTTTGCTACTTTACATAGTTTATGACAATAATTAGACTTATATTGACTTTACATGTGATGTTCAGGTTACACTCGAGAGAAGTTATGCTACATGTACATTTAGGTACATAAAGTGACACTCAAGAGAAGTTATGCTACATGTACAAATAGTGGCTTAACTTAGTTAAGCTAGAGGTACATACAGTGGCTTTAGAGAGAAGTTATGCTACTGTTATTTTGTTATTAAGGGAGAACATATTGTTTTTATTAATTGTTTTAAGCACTGTTTTTGGGTATATAATGTTTGTTAGTTCTTCCCTATAGAAAATTGGAGACGATGTTTTTATCCTTTCTTTTGCAAATGTATAATTATTTTCTAGGTTCTGCTGAAAACAATGGGTGGAATTGTGTTTTTGTTCTTTTATATTAATGAAACTCATATTGGATCTAATTTTTCTATTTTTCAGTGTTGACTATGGTGAATCAACTCTTTGTATTGGTTACTGTGATTTATTTACAGATGATGGTGTTGAAAATGAAGAACTCTTGAATTTATTTCTTGCTATAACGAAACAAGATTGAGTTATCCATATGATGAGGTTCATGGACAATGTACTCTTCTCCAATCCTCTCAGTTAAATATTTAGGAAAGTGGAAAGTGGAAAGTGGTGGAAGATCAAGTTGGACCATTGTGAGATGATTGCAGATTTTCAATGCGGGACCTTGCTCAATTGTAACCAACCGACAATTGTGAGATGATTGCAGAATTCTTTGTGCATATTCACACAATAAAAGAATCTTATCATGATAATCCGACTGAACAAAATGCTATGGCTAAGCTTGGGAACATGTGCCTGGCTGTTGTACAAGCCTATGATACCGTAATTGAAAGTATCAAATCACTGAATGCCACAAAGTTGAAACCTGAAGATATTATAAATTCTCCATCTTTAGATGTAGCTTGCAAGAAGATAGACAAACTGGTTGAGAAAAAATCAATTAGATTCAGAATTGGTTTTAATGATTACAAAAGCATGGTCAACTTCCAAGGACTCAAACATGATGAAAGATGAGGTGAAAGACATATTTTACCATTTCTACATGACATCAAGAGGCAATCGTCAGAGGCTAATGCCAAAAGAAATCATGATAGTTAAGTGTCTTCTTATAATTAAAGACCCTGAAGAATGATTGTGTGCCCTGAAAGATGCTTTCACTCCAGGAGAAGAAATTGAATGAAAGGTTGTTGATTCCCTATACACGACACTGGAGAAGTCGCACACGTGGATCAAGGTAGTGGTGGATGCGTACCATTTCAACAGAGAAGGCACTCTCATACGGGAAGCTAGGGATTTGATGAATCCAACTATCATGCTAAAACTTGAAGAAATAAAGAAATTAATCCATGAAAACATCATGTAAGCATTAGTTATGCTTCTCGCGAAGACTAGCTTGGCTTGCCAATCCCAGCCTTAAGCCTAAAATACCACCTGTAGATGCTTGGTTTATCATTGGTGGAGTCTTGGTTAGTGATATTATAAAAGGATGATATTTTAAATAAAGCTATGAAGGTTGATTATTATGTGTCTAGATCATTGTACAGTAGGCCTTACTTTTTGATGTCAATTACATTGGCTATGAGTTTCCTGGTTACCATTTGACGATGTATTTTTCTTATAATTAAAAAACGTTCTGATGAAAGAAAAAAAAAGAATGTACATTAGAATCAGTGCTAGATATCATCAATTGATGAATTTTTTTTTATATATATGCAACATTTCTTTTATATCAGAGATAATAATCAGAGATGGTAATTAGAGAACATGTAGCAGGTAGCAGCAACACGTAGCTGCAACAGGTATGTAGGTTGATGGACAATATACTCTTCTCTAATTCTTAGATGGAGGTTGCGATGGAGATGCCGACGAGACCGGTGCCGGAGCCAAGCTCCTATAAATGTATTTTTCTTCGAACACATTGATGTCTGAGAGTTTATACATATATTACCATCAACATTCACATGATATTATTTCAGATTTTTAATGGGAACTCGAGCTCTTCTAATCAGACCTGGATTTCGGAGTTGTGCATTCCAAAAATGCGAGGTAATATGGATATTTTCTGTTTTTTCTAATGCTTAGATTTTTAACATTTTCTATAGTTTTTGATTTTGTGTTTTGTTAATGCTTTTTGGTTTTGTATGGAGGTGAAATATGAGGTTCTCTCTTCCCCCCTGATATCACGTTTGAGTGCAAGTTAGTGTTCAACTAATGATTGTTTGCCGATATTATGTAGGCCTTGAAATTTAATTGAAACATCTTCTAATGTTTGATTAATACATAACTAGATAGGTTCCGTTGATGCCCAATTCTGAAATCATTATCATCTATGTGCAACTCATGAATTTTTTAGCAACATGATTTAAGTTATCAGCAGAAAACACTGGACATGCTGTTTTTAAGCCTCATAGAAAGATTGTTATCTTTGAATGCGGGAAAGGAAAATAAGAAACTATTTTCGATGCTGAATTTTTATGATTATTCCGATGCGAATGTTTGTCATATTTTAGTGTATTCATGATTGCCACCATCAAGTTTAATGTATTCATGTGAGTCAGCATATTTTAGTTTAAGTTTGTCTTTCTGCCTGTTGTGAATTTTTTAGTTTGAGTGTTAGTTTTGAGTCAGCATTAATGTATAATGACATTGAGTTTTTGTCTTTCTACCTGTTGTGAATTTTTTATGACCTATAGTCTTCCATGAATATGTTTTTGTGAGGTTTACTCAATTTTCTCGATTTTTTGGTGGATACAGGGTGCACTTCAAGGACTTGCAAATTGGCACACGATTGTGGTTACAAGGTTTGGTACTGAGGCATACATACTTTAATTTAGGGGTACTTTCCCAGAGGCCTCCATACATATGTTGGATAATTTGGGACACGGAGAGCAATATGCCACAAAATGGATAGGTGCCTCATGACGTGTCGGAAAAATTAGGTGGGAGACAAAATAGGGATGTGGGGGACACAACACGGACAGGCAAGGGACACAGTAAGGACAAGTGTTGTACACAACGAACTTAATTTACTGGCCCTTATTACTTTGTGTATCACGTGTCTCCATTTACATTTATTCATTTAGTTTCACGCAAGGGTCATAGATAAAGTAGAATTTCATATGTATTTAAATGAATTTTACATTAATGGAATTTGGTTCATTAACTTTTATTGGGCTTATTGTTGTTATACTAATTTTTAAACCTTAAATAGGTGGACAATTTTATAAATAAAGAAAACTCTGTCTTTTTTTAAATTTAACTTATTAGTATTGATATTGAATCGGGTTAATAATTATTTTGTTGTGATTATGTTAGCTTTTTCGAATATCATCATGCCTTCAGGCACGGGCATACCCTAGTGTGTATATATATATATCATTTTTATCATGATGATTATCTCCACCATACTCTTTTCTTACCACATGTATATATCAACTTCTTATCACATGCTTTACTTTTTACTCACTTGTATATATTCACCATTCTCACTTCACATACTCACACTCGTATATAGTCTCACTCGTACTTACATGATTTACACACTACTTGTAAATTATTAATGCTTAGCTTCACTAGCACATACCGTCACTATTTTCTCACTTGTATATATCCCTATGCTCACTTATCCCACCCACCACTTATAGATTATCCATTGTTAATCTCACTAGCACACACTTCCACATTTCTTCATCTTGTATATATTCACATTCTTTCTCACTGACACTATTCTCATGTCGCTCTATCACTTTGCACATATCTCTCATCCACTTGTATATTCTCATGTTTCACACTCCATCACCATGCTTTGTATAGACTTTATGATCCATGTATATACCTGTTCATTTTTCTTTCCATGATTATCACATTTATGTCATGCTACTTGTATATTCTCCCTCATATCAGTAGTATTCCATTTGTTTGGCAAACATAAAAAACTCTCCATAAGATTCTAATCAAGACTCATGCATTTTTGCACACTACATCACCACAGCATGGCAATATTGACCAAAAATTTGTCCCGTACTTTGGGGGGGGGGGGGGGGGGGGGGGAGCACTTCGTGATGGGTGTTGGTCCTGCGAGGCGTGGTTAACCTAAGCGATATGATTCCCACCTTCTATTGGCCTCATACCTTCGATGTATATCGAACGATTACCCCCACATCTTACCGTTTGACCGAACTCATGACGGGAGGTATATAGGAGGCAATTTGTTCACGTACATTGAGTATATCGAATTCTCTCTCACATGTATCATCCCCACAAGGTATATCGTGATGCAATTCACTTACACTCAGGTATATTAAATGTCTTGTCCACACATACTGATGAATGATTGCCCTTATAGGCAAGAGGTATATCATAGAAGTTATGCCAAAGGGGGAAACCCCTTCACTAACCCACCAAATGCATCAACCTCATACAGGCTCCCTCTCTAGGACACTCATAACTAGTTTGTTGGTTACAATGCAAAACTTTGTCTAAATTTTGGATTGCTATATTGCCCAAATTTTGCGCTATTTCTCTCATTTTTAAACTAGGTCCCTATCCGTGAGCCTAAAAAAATGTCAAGCCATCTTTGTGTCCTATACACAATCTCTTCCCCAGACTTGGGTCCTGTCCGACATTTTTCTGCATTTTAGTCAAACATAATACTAGTGGAACCTAATAATAATAATAATAATAATAATAATAATAATAATAATAATAATAATAATAATAATAATAATAATAATAATAATGATTATAAGGATTTTTCCCTTCTCCCTTTTTGAAAAAAAATACCAAAAACACACCTTCCCTTTATTCAAAAGAAAATAAAAACAAATATTCCTCTTTCCCTAAGAAATGAACCATAGTCAATTTTCCTCTCAGGTTGATCTCATCCCCAAATTTTGGCCTGGCTCCCTATTGGCTCCTAGCTTCCATCAAACCAACCCAAAGCTCTGTCGCTTCCTTTGTTTTTTCCACCAAATTTGAGATATCCGTCCTCAAGTTATTCATAGAGAATGTGGACCATGATTCGAATGTTTAATCGAATTTGATGACCATCCTAGCCCAACTCTGTACTAAGACTGATAACTTCCCATAAGGAAACCCATAATTTGACCCCTCTACCCAAATCATGCATGTCAAAACACCCAACATGCTAACAATCATACCAAAAACCCTTAAGGTTTGACCATCCCTTCTCCTACATCCCACGAGCTTCACCGATCAAGCTATGTCACTACTCACCCGAGACTGCACTACCATTCATACGCGATAAGAAGGGGGAGGCCTGGAATTACCCGAAATTCTGGACTAACTCCAGAGGTTTGGGCTAAAATTGCCCACAGAGATGACTATCGACTGAGAAAGATTCAACGACTTATTTACTGAAGTCCAGAAGTGGACCGGAGAATGAGATGAATGGGTTGTACCTATAGAAGAGTTCAACTTGGACGACATCATACATATCATATCAGATGTGTTCCTTTAGAAAAAGGAGATATGTAATGTCTTTGAGTTACTTACAATCCTACTTTCCCGCTCAGTGAGAATACTTGTATGATGAAGCTATGGAAGTTGTTGAATGCATTGACTACTCTTGGAAGGATGGCATCATCGCTAACGTATGGGGGACGACTTTAATAACTCATATGATGAACCAAATTATGGAAAAGCCAAAGCGATCGCCTCTTTATGTGGAATGGTCTCTTTCGAAGAATTATTAAGGGAAGTTAACAATGTGTCTATTCAGACCGAAGTAGATGAAGTCACAAGTTTATTTTTCTTTTTCGTCAATGTTAACCACATGACTCGATCCGAGTAATATTACAAAGATCCGATTCCCCATTTAGTTGGAATAAATAAAGGAAAAAGAGTCGCCGAGGAGCTCCCAATGGCAGACATAACGGTTAAAGAAAGTAGGGTTCTCGAAAAACTCAAGAAAACCCAAACTAACATCACCTTATAGGGGCTATTCATGTCCTCCAATTTGCACCTAAATTGTTTGATAAGACTCCTCACAGGACCCACAGTTCCTCCCTCTACTACTCTCAAAGAAGTAGTGAATATGATTAGATCCCTGACCCCTACCATAATCCTCTCCTTCTCCAAAGAAGAAGTCCCAAATATTGGTCTTGATCATAATTAAGCTCTCAACATATCCGTCGAAGTTATAGGGAAGACAATCACGTTAATGCCTATAAAAAATGGGTTCACCATCAGTGTCTGCACATTCAAAACTCTCACTCGTCTGGGATGAAAAGTCAGTGATCTCACTCCCACATCCGTCGTCGTGCATACCTATGACAACACCCGCTAAGAAGAAATAGGTTCCATTTAACTTACACTAGGGCTGGCCCTATTCACCCTTTGACAGAAATCTAGGTCATTGATATACCTGCCTGTTTCAATCTACTCCTTGGCCTCCCATGGCTTCAAAGCATCCGAGGAGTATCTTCCTCTCTCCATCAGAAACTGAAATTCTTCGCCAATGGTTAGGTTATCAACATCCTTGGGGATGATGATAGTCCAGACGGTGCCAGCACTAGAAAACCAGTATTGGAAATTTAATATGGGACCAATGACATGTTACTCTCTAATTTCAAAATAAACCCACTAACTGTTCCAACAGGGGATAATTTCAAAGAACGGGTATGTCCAAAACATAGCCCTAATGGAAATCTCAATGTAATTAAGATCTTCAAAATCATGCACTTCATGCTCAGAATGAGGCAAAGACGACGGGAATAAGGGATCCTTAGGCTAATAATACTAAATAAGCCTTTCCCCTATATGGCATGGGCTACTAATTATCACCGGTCGAACTCAAAGCACTCCACCAATCCTACCAAAAAAGGATCCTGATAAAAAAAGACCATCTTAGGAGACTCCCTGAATGGAAGGTTTATCAAGGAGATTGAGGATTTCCCTTTTTTTGGATTCCCTGTACCTTGGTATGACCCCGTTGAAAAAAATATGAAGATTGGGATGGAAATCTTCTTTAAAGATTACAATTCCTGGGACGAGGAGCGGAAACAAGAAGTGGAACTTCTGACTGACAAAGCTGTAAACAACATTGAAAGCCCTGGGGACACAAACATCGAGGAGTCATTCAACCTGCATACACTGGGGCTAAATCTCTGCATGATCCGCTTGGAGGTCATGCTGTTTGACCCGTCTATGAAAATCACCACCATTGAAATACCTTTCCTTAACTGACATGCTGTTTTAGTCCAGGCTTCTCAAGTCAATCTAAGCCCTGATATCCACTATCTTCATGACATTATTGAGCCTATTTCTTATATCTTTGATATCATTGTAAATGAGGCCTCCTTCGACGAGGTCCTTAATGCAGTATTTCCTAAAAAATGATTTAATGAAATAAATGAGGATTTTGAGTATCTTGCTATGCCTTATATTAATTGTCCTGATTCTAATCAAACTTTTGATGATGATGACTTAGTAAATGAACAATTCTTAACTGATCTCAATAAGAAAACAAATAAACAATATAACTGTGTTTGAACTAATGATGATGAGATTATTGTTATTAATCTCAGTTCTAGTAGCCATCTGTGCAAGATTAGGATATGGTCCACCCACGATGAGCATAAATGTGAGAAATTCAAATATCTTATAAAAGAGTTCGTGGATGTATTTTCATGGTCCACACATTCTCAGAGAGAAAACCCGTCAAGAAAAAACTGAGGAAGCTCCGAAAAGAATGGTCCCTTAAGGTCAAAGAAGAAGTGGTGAAATAGTTGAATGTATGATTCATTTTCATAGTCGAATATCCTACATGACTTGCAAACATCGTCCCTGTGCTGAAATCGGGAGGGAAAGTCCACATGTGCTTTGACTATTGAGATCTGAACAAGGCATCCTCGACGATTAACCTCTGTCCAATATTGACATGCTTGTAGACAACATGGCCATCCACGCTCTCAAGTCATTTGTTTATGATTTTACTGGTTACAACTAGATTAAAATGCCTCCTCAATACCAAGAGAAGACCGCCTTTATCACCCATGGGGAACCTTATACTACATAGTCATGCCATCTGGGCTCTCGAATGCTAGGGATACATACTAAAGAGCTTCCACAACCATCATGCATGACTTCATCCATAAAGAAGTTGAGGTATATGTTGACGACATGATCATTAAGTCCAAGACCTGGGAAGCTCACATTTCTTCCTTGAGGAAATTCTTTAAGCGAATGCGATAGTACTAGATGCGACCCAACTCTTAAAAATGCATATATAGTAACACTAAAGGAAGGCTCCCCGGGTTCATATTCAGTGAATAAGGGATTGAAGCAGACCTCTCCCAGATAAATTCCATCCTCGAGATTCCACCACCTGGATGGGAAAAGAAGTGCATGGATTCCTAGGTAAGCTGCAATACATGAGTTGCTTCATCAACCAACTAGCTCTATCTGCGAACCTATTTTAACTTCTCCAAAACGACTTAGCCAAAGTTTGGAATGAGTCATGCCAAGAATCCTTTGATCATATAAAAAGATACCTCACCCGACCTCCGGTGCTCATGCCTCTGTAGCCAGGTTTCCCTCCTCCTGTACATGACTATCACCAATACTGCAACAGGGGTTTGCTGGCCCAATACATTTAAAAATCTCCTAAGAAGAGAGAAATCTACTATGCTAGTCAAACTCTAGCTGGCTATGAAGTCAACTATATTGCTTTGGAAAAAGCGTGTGTTGCCTTGGTTTGGGTCACACAGATTCTACAACATTACATGCTTGAATCCCCCGTCAAACTAGTATCCCGAATATATCCCATAAAATACATGGTATAGAAGCCTATTCTATCCATCTGTATGGACCTCTGGCTAATGTTACTAGCCAAGTTGGACATTGTGCATGCCATGCAAAAAGATATGAAAGGGAGGGACATCTCCTATTAACTTGCCAACCATCCCATAGAAGGAACCGAAGTTTGGGTCTCTAAATTTTTTGACCAAATCATCCTCTACACATCTCAAGAGGACCTCAAGTGGTGAATGTTCTTCGACAGAGCTGCCAATAATAAATGATATGGTATTAGGATATTCCTGATCGCTTCCTATTACTATCACATCCCCATTGCCATTAAACTAGATTTCCCTTGCACTAACAATATGATAGGATATAAGTCATTAACTGTAGGGCTCAAGGTCTCCCTCGATAAAGAAATTAAGCACATGGACATTTACAGAGACAAAACACTTATTGTCAAGAAAATTCTCAGGAAATAGAATGTTAAATATGAGAATAACCTTCCCTTCCACGTCCACCTAGAAGAGCTTGCCTCTCAATTCAAAGATGTCGAGTTCCATTACCTTTATCGTTCAATAGCCTAGAAAATAAACAAGCAACCTTGGCCTCCATAGTGGACATGCCTGAGGGAATAAAAATGGCCCCCTTTTTGGTTCGAAAATAAGCTACACCCATCTACTATTACCACATCGAGCTCATTACAGACGAAGATGCAGACATGGCAGAATTATGGTACTATGACATTTGTCGCCTTATCAAACATTGTAGGGATCCCCGAGACGTGGACAAGAAAGACCATGTGACCCTTCGCAAACTGGCTACATACTACATCATTTGTGAACACTATTCAAGAGAAGCTGGCTACATAGTATCATTTGTGAAAAAATACTATTTAAGAGAAACTTCGATGGAACCCATTTGTATTGCATAGTGGGGGCTGGAATTAAATAAATAATACATAAAATACACAGCGGGGAATGTTGGCCCTACATGAACGGCCACATGCTCACCAAGAAAATCATCCATCGAGGGTACTATTGGACCACCATAGTCCAAGACTGATCTGGTTATGTTCGGAGATGCCTCAAATGCCAATAGTTTTCCAACCTTCATCACTTGCCTCCCTGAGAGTTGTACAACATGACCTCCCCTGGCCCTTCTCTACATGGGGCATATATATCATAAGGAAGGTCACTCCTAAAGATTCAAATGAACACGAATCCAGCCTGGTCACCATTGACTACTTCGTGAAATGGATTAAAAATGAGTCATATGTGGTACTGAATGCAAGGAAAGTGGCCAAGTTCATCAGAAAAAATATCATTTTCTTCTTCGAAGTTCCTCATGAGTTGGTATCAGACAATGGACTCCACTTTGAGGCTGAGGTTACATAATTAATTGACAAGAATGGATTTCAAATGCACACGTTTTCTCCCTATAGACCCCAAACCACGGCACTGTCTGTGTACTTACGGCTCAAGTAAAAGCCTCTCTCTCAAGTAATAACTCGATAAGTTAGGGTCGAATCCTCAGGAAATAGGTCGTAAGATGATGACAAAAGTAGAGTTGTCTTCAAAGATCTAGGCGACTCGAGAAAGAAAGAAAAGGTAATTTTGAGTTTTGAGAATTTTCTAATTAACTAAGAAAATACGAATTAAACTACTAAAAGGAAAGAACTTGAACTTTGGTTTTCAAAACAATTTTTGGAAAATGGATTTGGGATCAAATCCCCCGAATTGTAGATTATCTGCTAAATATAAAACTATCAAAAACTAATTAATTAATTGAAAGAAGATAATGAACTAATTCATAGCATGATTCGTATCGAATATTGCATATTTCCGCCCATTATCTTTATGCATTCTAGCGCTTTTACGTTCCTAAATGCCTATAATTATGATCATTAACTAGACAACCTTGGATTTGGATATATACATGCTTTGCAGGGGTTAATTGTGCTTTTGTAGGTATTGGAACGCTAAAAGTGAGGATCCGTTGCATTTCGGAGAAGTTTCGTCGATGGACGCTACTTCAAGGGTTTTTTAGTCAATTCACATTTCTTATTCGGCTCTTGGAAACTCCACGGATGCGTAGTTCATTGAGTTAGCATCGCGTGGCCGCAAACGGTGCATCGTTTGGAGTTCGGACGAAGAAGCTAGGCTCGTTTCCGTAATGGACCTTTTCCCCCTCATCATGGACCAAATGCAGCCTGAAAACAGAGTACCGGTCGACCGCGTACAAGGGACCGGTCGACCGCGGTTTCAACTTTTGCCGTAGGAAGGAGACAGTATGCTTTGGCTTAAGGGATCGGTCGACCGCGCCCCTACGACCGGTCGACCGGTAGTGCCAGATATTTTGGGCTCTTTCCTTTTTCTTTCCTTTTTCCCTTATCTTTTCCCACTTACTATAAAAAGGTTTTTTGTTGTAATAATCAGGAATAGAGTAGATATACACGATTTTAGGTTAGTTTAGCTTAGGGTTTGGGGTTTTTGCTTGGTTCTTCTTCATTTCTCTTTGGTTTGACACCCCATTTGGATTGTAAGTTGACTATTCATCTCCCCTACCATTTGAATATAGTTGTATTTCTTCATTTCTTGCTTTCTAGATAATTTACAAGCTTTCTAATTTAGGTTTACATGCTTTATTTACATGCTTTGATTACTTGCTTTGTAGTGTAATTTTACCGCGTTTATTTACCGCTTTCCATTTATCGCGTTTTTAACATGCTTTCTAGGTAATTTAAATTAGGTTATGTTTGAAGCGAACTCACTCGAGTTGACGCGTTGCTTTGCTTTGGTGATGGTGTTTACTGGTCTATTTCGGGTGCGTTGTCCTAGTTATTACGCCTAGGAGATTTGACGGGGCATATCATGTATGTCCCGTGCTTACGACCTTTCGCGCGTAATTTCCGGGATATTTGTTGACGCCAAAATCTTATTAGGCTTTTATGATGATTTAGGGCGTAACAACCCTTGATTTAATTAACTGTCGAAACGAGATGCATTTGTAATAACTCGTCGACCCATGTGACCATTTTATACTAATTAACTCGGGTGAGGGATATTCGACGCAACCTATAGTTTTACTCGCTTTTATAATCTAGTTTCAATACCATTGCCTAGTTAATCATTTACCTTTATGCATCTTTTATTTTAGTTTGTAATCATCTTTTACACTTTTATTTCGGAGTATTAGATCACTTAAATTCTAACAACTTGTCCCTGTGGATTCTCGATACCCGACTTACCGCTGTGCTTGCCTCGCAAGTGTATTAGTAACTTAGGTTTTTGTATTGAGTTGGCGAAACGAAAACAACGATTAGCGTCTTTACACGCGCTACTTTTCGCACTTGACCATAGCACTAAGCATGTGTGAGTGTTAATCTGCATAATATTTAGTCAAAAAATTAATTGACGCAATTGATAAAATTATCGATACATATATTGTATTCTCAGACACTCTCGTTGCCTTCGACAAATGGAGTTAAGAGATCTAAGATATTAGTCCCGATTAAATTATCAAACTCCAATAAATAATTATATAATTATTATAATTTTATATTTAACATAAAAAACCTAGCTTTGTATCATGTTCCCCAACTCATAATGAATTTAGCTAGACATGGATGTAATCTCTACGCAATTAATTATCATTATGCAAGCAATCATTATTGAATAACAATAAAGAAGAGATGAAATTATGTTACCAAATTTGAAGAAATAAAATCTCATGCAATGAATACACACCAATTGAAGGAAATAAGAAAATAATGAATCTTGATTGAATTTGATGATGAAAAGTGTAATTCTTCTTCTCTAATTAGTTGTGGTTCTTTGGTTGCATAACTAAGACTAGAATGCGGTTAATTAGACTCCTAATAGGCTTAAACATGTGCCAAAATTCGTCCAATGAGGTTAAGATAAACCAAAACTACATTAGAAAGAATCTTGGAAAAGACAAGAAATCCCACCAGAGACCAAGCCCTCAGGCCAAACCGACTGAGCTTTGCCTTTTCTCCTTAATTATAGATTTGCGCGTGGATTTCTTCTCAACTTCAAAAGGCCGTAGCTTCATAACCATAGCTCAGATTTGGGCAGTATTTCTTCCTATATTCTCGTGACTTCGAGCTATTCAACTTTTCTGTTGTCTCCTCCTCCGGATTTTGGCTGAAAAATTACCAATTTGACCTTGACTTTCCTTTCTCACATATCTTTCACCGTTTTGACTTTTCTCTTCCATCCAATTGTATGATTTACTTGTAAAACATACGAGAAATACAAAAAATAAGAAATACTCTCCAAAAAGGTTTGTAACACAAATACGAGATAAATCCATGATAAGTGCAATATTCGGGACCATAAAAATATCAAAATTAAAGGGATAAATATGGAATATTTATGCCTTATCAAACTCCTAACTTAGAATGTTGCTAGTCCCGAGCAATCTAAAAGAATGAGAAGTAAGTTTTAATAATACCTCTAAACTACTAACGGACATGACACCTTTTTCACGGGCAAATAATTGGATTTAGTGTATGCAATAAGCCGTTAAACCCCTAGGTTACCTTAGTAGGATGAGTGATGTCTCATTAGGGTTTTCAGTGAATTTAACCATAATATTCATTTTTTACTACTTGGTACGACTAAAAGAAAGTTTCAAATTAATTAAAAATTGTATAATTTAAATTCCATAAAAATAATCAAGGCAAATTTTTAATTGATAAATCTCAATTCATAGTGTGTGTGCGCGAAGTCAACAATTAACTGCTAACTTCCACCGATTGATCATTACATTACTTTTCAAAAATTCGCTTTGGTTCAATTTCTTACAGGATGCACTCACAAACGAGTCACTCGAATAGTGCCTTTTTCTCTCGGTGTGCGTGAAATCAAGATTGAATATAATTGAACACGAGTTCACGCACATAAATTGAAAGACGGAAATTTTATGGTGAAAAGATCTCATGAACATATTACTGTCATTGGAAAAAGGTAAAACATCATTCTTTAGTCGCACCATTTTGTCCTTTTATTATCTTTTATTATTTGAGAGTGCGCTTAGTTCAATGTATAAATTTAATTTATTAAATTCCAATATTATCTCCATTTTTACTTAAACCCTAAACATGCATCTAATGTGATTGAAATCAATAAAAACTAATTAGCATGCCGTCTAAACAATCACAAACACAGATTGAAGAAAAATTACCCAAAGGGGCAAAACCATTTATTTCACTATATAATGTAAACCTAGACTTACATATACGTAGATAAATACATCGTGTTTGGCAAACGAATAGCCACATGCGTCAGTTTATTGTCGTCGATAAGAGATTCCTCAAAAACTCCAAGAATAATCAAGAGATACCTCAATAGCTCCAATGTCATCAATGGAGATAGCATTCCTTCTCCACAAGATTTACTCCAAGAATAGGTAATATGAGTAAAAAGGTTTAACAATGATTCACATATATGATTTGGGATATTTGGGTGAATCAAAATAGGTTTTAACCTCAAAAGGCGAAGTCTAAAAATGAAGCAGTAATGTAAAAAACGGAGTTGTAAAAGACTTACAAAACCTAATTTTAGAGCAGGTATTTATAGTAGCAAAAAACCCAAAGGCGGTTCAACGTCGTTCGAACGGCATTTGGTACGTCGCTCGAACGACATCTAGTACGATGTTCGAAGGACATCGGATATCGTTAGATACCTTAAGAAATGACCAGAGAAATGATGTATTAAAAACTAAAATAGTACGTGGTCATTCGATGCATTAAAGAAATGAGGTATCGCGCTACCTAAGAAACGACAAGTACTGTCGTTTGATTAGGTCGTTAGAACGACATACCAATGTCGATTGAACAACACTGTAATGTCATTTTAATGACTTAAAAAAACATTTTGTTTTTAATTTTTTAAATAGCCAACCTTGTTTTGAAAAAGAACTTACAGTTATAAAATAATTTAAAAAATCTCCCAAATATAAACCTGAATAAGGAGAGTGTCACAAGGTACTAAAGTTCTCTTTTTTGAATTTTTCAAATTTTTTTCGTACAAAATAAAAAATATACAACAAAGAATGACACCATGAAGGAACACTATGATAACCAAGTCGATGATAGCGTAAATGTAAGGGTGTGAACAAATTTGATAGAAAAATCAATGTGAACATTGATAACATATGTGCACAATGAATTTTGGACACTCCTAACGAATGGACTCAAAATCGTCCTTGGATGTCAATAGGGTAAATTTATATGAAATTGACTCAATCTAATCGACAAATCAAAGTTTAAAATTATTTTCACACAAATAACGCCCAAAACTATTTAGTGCATTCTCGAGATTTTGAAGGACGTGCGAACCTATTATTTTATTTCCATCCAAACTCCCTCATATATAATATTGCCTTTTCTTTATCTAACGATGTACTAATATCTCTTTTAGAGATTTCCTATTAGCCCATTTTTGGCAAATATGCTCTTTTTAATACCGTAATTTTTTCTAGGGATCTTTTCAAATGGTGGCTTTCACGGCGAGATTATTATTCTCTCGCAGACCTTTCCCGTTGTCACTAAAATTTTTATTCCTAAAAAATTCCTTACGGGCAGTGGTTATTACATGCACTACTATTATTATTCTCGTTTTATCGTATTTGGTTCATTTTATTTGTGGAATTGAGATGAAAACACCTAAACCAACATGTGATAGACAAGTCCAATATTAAAAAATAAATTCACACATGTGTGCATTAAAGGAGATAATAAGCCAAATATGTAGAAAGATATCACTAATCGTCTCTCAATGACTCTAATTCATTATAAAACACAAGGATGAAATGATGTAGCGTCTCAAATCACTATCAAAAAGTCACTTGGGATATGGAAATGACGTTGTGACTTTGGTCATCCTAAATGTCCATCCATAAAAGGTGTAAACAAGCTACAAAAATCTTTTTGTGTTTTTCAAAAATTTTATTAAAACAAAATCTTTTTGTCTTTTTCATTTTTCTTAAAAACCAAAAATATTTTTGTATTTTCCTCCGTTCCTTAAAAAAACAAAAATCTTTTTGTATTTTTCTAAAAATATGAATAAGAAAAAAATATAATACAAAGATAGTACAAATGATACAGTTTAGCAATAGGAACCATATGATATGGGCATGAAAAATGTATCCTATACTAGACATGGTAACCACCCCTCAGTCAACTCTGCAGATTCCTGAAGACTTCCTGATACTATCAAATCTAAGGTAATCTAAAGTCTTCGTGAAAATATCGGCTAACTGGAGGTTGATGGACACAAAACTCAAGGACACGACTTTCTCTTCTACTAACTCTTAGATAAAGTTCTTGCGTATCCTAATGTGCTTCGTGCACGAAGTTGGATTGGATTGCGAGATATGTGTATCGCGCTCGTGTTATCACAGTAAATAGTCATGGTGTCTGTGAAATCCCATAATCCTACATCATATTCTTCATCCATAAGAGTTGTGTGCAACAACTCTCGACGCTAATGTACTCATCCTCCATAGTGGATAAAGAGATGGAGTTTTTCTTCTTGCTTAACCTAGAGACAAGAGAAGAGCCAAAGTAGAAACACCCACCAGAAAGGATCCTACATCCACAAACGAGTAGGCATATAGGTGGATAAACGGTCATCAGTATAAAAGGAATACCAAATGTCGTATGAGAGAGTCCTACTCATGTATTTGATAATATGTTTAAGAGTGAGTAAGTGCGAGTCTTTCGGCGACGCCTGATATCATGCACAAACTCCAACATTAAATAAAATGTCGGGCCGACTGGCAGTCAAGTAGAGAATACTACCTATCATACTCCGATACAAGGTTTGCTCTATGTATTTGGCTGAGGTGTCCTTGCTAAGCTAAGTTGAGGTAGTCATTGGGGTACGTGCGTGCTTAGCGAAGTCTAAACCAAATTTCTTCACAAGGTATCTTGCATACTTGGATTGGGAGATGAGCAACCCATCCTCCAGCTAACAAACTCAGAGACTATGGAAGAATATAAACTCACCAACCATGCTCATCTCGAACTCACTCTTTATATCCTCCTCAAAGTCATGAGCATAGCGGGAGAATATGGATCCAAAGACTATGTCATCTACATATACATGGGCCAACAAAATATCAACTTTTCCTCTCCTAACAAATAACGTCTTATCTACTCCCCCTCTCTTGAAGCCACGGTCCAAGAGATGAGAAGTAAGCTGCTCGTACCAAGCATAAAGTTCTTACTTCAAACTATATAGGGATTTTCTCAGATAATAGATGTGTTCAGGGTAGTTAGGGTCTTCAAACCCTTTCGATTGTTCCACGTAAACCTCCCCATATAGAATGATATTCAGAAAGACACTCAAGACATCCATGTGATATATAACTTCAAATGCATATGGCATGTGATGGCGAGTAATAAACGGAAGGACTCAGGCCACACAACAGGAGCAAATGTCTCCTCAAAGTCTACACCCTCAATCCATGTGTAGCCCTGAGCGACTAACCTAGCCTTATTACGTATAATGGTACCATTCTCATCCATCACATTCTTAAATATCCATGTAGTACTAATCACATTCGTCTCACTAGTTTAGGGGATAAGTTCCCAGATATCATTCTTTTTAAAATTAAGTAACTTATCCTACATAGCTAATATCTAGTGTTCATCTTTGAGTGATTCATTGACATTATTAGGCTCGACTCCCAAATACGCGTGTCCCCAAAATTAGGAGTAGGGTCTACACTGGGTGTGTAAGGGACAATGGAATCATCATATGGAAGTGCGTTATCCTCACACAAAAGGTTTGGATCAACAAACACTGATGATTCATCATCTTGCATGGTGACGTTTATTGACTCCGTAACCTTAGAGCTACTCAGGTTAAAAACACGGTATGCTCTACTTGTCGATGAATGTCCTAACAAAATTCCCTCGTTGCTCTGGGAGGCAAACTTTCCTAATTGCTCTTTCTCCATAATAATGTAGCATTTACTCCCAAAGTCATAAAAATACAAAAGGTTGGGCTTCTTAACTGTCCATAACTCATATGGTGTCTGAAGTGTATGTGGATGAAGATATACCCTATTCACCGTATGGCACACGGTAGACACTGCCTTTGCTCCAAACCTCCTTGGCACTTTATGATCGAGAAACATGAATCTAACCATCTCTTAAATCGTTCGATTCGTCCTCTCAACAATCCCATTTTTCTCAGGAGTTTTCATGGCCAAAAATTCATGTTTGATTCCAAGGATATCACAGTAAATATCCACATTTTCTTCCTTTAATTCAGTGCTATTGTCATTGCGCATTCTATTGGTAGTGACCCCATGTTGATTTTCCAGAATACGACACTTGGTCGTAAGAAACTCTACAACATCGGATTTCTCTATTAGGAAACCTACTATGGAATAACGAGAGAAATTATCTACCATCACGAGGACAAACCTCCTACCACCCAAACTCTCAATGCGAGTAGGACCCATAAGATCCTTGTGAATCAACTCAAGCACGTGTTTTGTAGTAATGGAGTTCAACTTTTGATGGGGACTATGGACTTTTTTTCCCAGATGACAGGGTCTACAAACCGTGAAAGTTAGCTTCCCAAATGATGTCAAGCCACGTACTAGGTCCTTTTTAGCTAAACGCTCCAAATCTCTAAAATTAATGTGACCTAGACATTGATGCCACATATCCATAAAAGATATCATGGCATTGATGTAGACAAATGAGGACTTGGGCATAATCCCATAAAAGTTATCTTCTATCCTTACCCCTTGCAATAGAAGTTTACCGACTTGATCATAAATGTTACAATCGTTCTGATAAAAAATTACCGCATAGTTAGTGTCGCACAATTGGCTAATGCTGAGAAGGTTTGTTTTTATGCCTTTGACGTACAAGACGTTATCTAGCTTAGGAAACCCATGTATCTCTACTGTACCTCATCCCACTATGCTATATTTTCTCCCATCTAGAAAGGTGACTTTACCCACCTTGCGATCCTCAAGGTAGGTGAAAAATGAAACGTCACATGTCATGTGCCTAGAGCACCCACTATCAAAATACCACTGTGAGGTATTATGATCTTTAAAAGCAACATGAACAACAAGGGATTTTGCATCATGCTTAGGCACCCAAAAAGTGGTAACCTTGTGTTTTCCCTTTGCGTTGTTTGTTATAGCCGGTATGTTGGAAGTATCCACTAACGGCAAAGACATCCATTGGAACTCTTCCATCGATCAGTAAGAAGTTGAGACTAGAAACTTAAATTTCTCTCTAAGACTAGTAAGATCACTAGTGTGGTGTGACAGAGCATGAGTATGTCGAGTCTGATCCATATTATAATAATACTCCCTAAGGTGGACTTTTTTCTTACAATAAGTATAAAAGTACACGGTTTTAGGGTGACCTTGGTTTGCTTTTCTTAGCCGAACTCTTCTTTGGGGTTTTGGTTGATGGATATATGGATTCTTTGTAAACTTAGGAACTGGTTATGGTGAAATATGAGACATGGAAGCTCCGTCAAAACCTATTCCCTGCATTTCACCAATCCCTAAAGCGAGGCCTAGGAGCATCTTTCCCATCTTTCCAAATCTATTCTCAATCTTTACCTTAACCTCTCGGGCTCTCTCAAGATAATGAATGAGTTGGCTACAAGGGCTTTAAGTTTCTTCCAATCCTCCACGGATGAAACGAGCTTACTCGTAAGACTAGACACTTGTTTGGTCAAGTCCCCTTTCTTTTTAAAAAAAATACTCTCTCTCTTTTTCTCCCTCTCTCTACACAATATTTCTATCTCTCTCAAAGTTATGCTAATTGTGGACTCTCTCTCTCTTGTCTCTCTTAAATATTTGTCTAACATGATGATCATACGAGCTAAGCCTTTTTTTTGCCTTTTAGTTTTAAAATACTCAGCATATAAATCGGCATACGCTTGTTGTAGGTCACACTCGCTCTCACTTGCAGCATACTCACCCTCACTCACATCGTTTTCACTATCGTAGTGTTCTTGTAAAGTAGATCATCATCAATGTGAGATGCACTAGACTTACTCACATGATTATCCATAAATGCGGTGAAGTTACATTCATGCGGTGATTCGTCTCCTGAATCCACCGACTCGACAGACCTCACCGTTGTCACTAAGGGTGGCATTTAAAACAACTTCGCCTTTGATTTGACACTTTAATCTAGTTGCACACTCAAAAGACCTCTCCCATCGAACTCGTAACACCTCTCTTCGTCTCTCTTAGGGGTGTCCTTTTTATCTTTATCAAATTTCCTTCCAGATTTATTTTTCTTGAAATTCTTTCTATCTTTAAAATTGCCATTATTTTTTAGCTTGAGAAACTTCCTGAAAGTTTTAGCAAATAGGGCCAAATCGGCTAAATCAAAATCATATTTAGAATCTGACGTTTCTTCCTCTCTCCTTTTAGACGACTCATCTCTTTTTCTATATGACTCCTCACCTTTTCTAGCCTGGGCTTTAAGTGGTATCCCTTTGTCTTTAGGTTTAACCATTTTAGAAAACATATCCATTTCGTAAGTTTGGAGGTCTCCTACAAGTTCTTATAACCTAAAAGAGTCTAAAATTCCATATGAATTCAACACAGTGACTTTAGGGATGAAACTCTTTGAGAGGGACCTTAAAATATTTTTAACTACTTGTGTGTTAGGTACTTTTTTCACCAAGATTAAAACTAGTATTGACAATATCTGATCAACGTGCATAAAACTCATTAAAAGTTTCAAATTCAAGCATGGTTATTGTTTCCTACTGAGTAGTTAAATTTTGCAGTTTAGATGCCTTAATGGAATTTGCATTTTGCAGTTTAGATGCCTTAATGGAATTTTGCACGATATCCCATGCCTATTTTGACATTGTACATGCCATGATACGTCGGAACTCGTTGGGTGAGACGGCACCAAAAATTGCACTAAGTCCATGTGAATTATATATGCTCCATTTAAATTCATCCTTAGTAGTTAGACACATGTTTCATATTGGTCACATTATCTACGGTGATAGTGGGAGGAGTCCAACATCTTTCACCAATTAGCCTGACACATTTGTCTATAGCTTTTAGAGCAGTTTTATGCAGGATTTCCAATAAGCATAGTTTGTCACGTCAAAAACTGGTATCTAATTATATAAGTTTTCCATTGAACTTAAGCCTTTTAAAAATTCATTTAAAAAAATTGATATCCAAATTTTTTTTGAAAAAATTACATTATACAATTGTGTAATCGACTCTGATACCAATTTAAGAGTGCGCTTCCGTTCAATGTCTAAACTTATTTAATTAAATTCCAATATTATATTCAGTTTTACTTAAACCCTAAACATGCATTGAATGTGAATGAAATCAATAAAAACTAATTAGCATGTAGTCCAAACAATAACAAACACAGATTCAGGAAAAATCCCCAAAAGGGGCAAAACCATTTATTTCACTGTAAAATGTAAACCTCGACTTACATATACATAGAGAAATATAACATGTTTGACAGATGAATACCCACAAGCATCGGTTTGTTATCTTCAGTAAGAGTTTTCTCAAGAACTCCAAGAATCAGCAAGAGATCCCTCAAGAGCTCCAATGTCAGCAATGGAGACAACCTTCCTTCTCCACAAGATTTACCCCAAGAATAGGTAATATGAGTAAAAGGGTTTAACAATGATTCACATATATGATTTTAGATATTTGGGAGAATCAAAATAGGTTTTAACCTCAAAAGGCTAAGTCTCAAAACACAGCAGTTCTGCAGAAAACAAAGTTGTAAAAGACTTACAAGAAACTAATTTTAGAGCAGGTATTTATAGCAGCAAAAAATTCAAAGGCGTCTCAATGTCATTCAAACAAGATTTTGTACGTCATTCGAACGACGTCAGATGTCGTTATATACCTTAGGAAATGACCATAGAAACGATGTATTAAAAACCAAAATAGTACGTGGTTATTTGATGCATTAAAGAAACAAGGTATCGTGCGACCTGAGAAACGACAAGTACTGTCGTTTGATTAGGTCATTAGAACGACATACTAATGTCATTTGAACAACACTGTAATGTCATTTGAATGACTTAAACAAAAAATAATATTTTTATTTTTCTTACTAGTCAGCCTTGTTTTAAAAAAGAACTAACAGTTATCAAACCATTTAAAAAATCTCCCAAATATAAATGTGAATATTATTAACTCCAATTAAATATTATAACTGTAACGAGGTGGAGGTAGTGGAGACTGGTTGAAGATTCATAACGTAAGTTGAAGATGATGGGTTCGTGTTGATGATGATGGGTGCATGATGACGATGCACGTTGCTAGAGATTCAGATGACGTACATCAAGGATGAATGTTTGAAGATCTGGCAAATGAACTACTATGTAACGGTATACAACGTATCAATTGTGATCTAGGGAAATTCAGAAATTCCTAAATTCTAAACGTACATTTTTAAAATCATGTCTTTACCGTTTTTTTAGCTCTCCACATGGTAATTGACTTCACTATTCAGACTCGATTGTGACATTTTTGAGTTAAGGTGTTTTGGGTAATAATGGAAGTTCAAGAATTTTTAAAAGTTGGCAAATTTACTTGTGAATGTCGTTTGGTACGTTTTCGGGCCCTTGCTCATTTTTATCTCTTTTTATTCTTTGTTTTTCGTTCATTTCATTTTCTTTATATTTTTCATATTTTCTCACTTTTTTTTCATAATTTTCCTCTTTTTCAATTTTTTTAATTTTTTATTTGAGATTTTTTTTCCTGCCCTTTTCATGTACCGTATGGACTTAATTTTTGAATTTTTGATTTTCATAACTCCAGGCCAATTTGTATTTTTCGCGTTAAAAAACGAAAAGGGGTATTATTTTAGGCACAAGTTGACTTTCAAAACTAATATTATTCATGAATTTTTATGGCTAATATTCTTGGGTGAACAAATGATGGCCTAACTTCATGTGTTCGACTTACTAATCAAATTACTATATGTGCTTCAAGATTAATTTTTATTTTTATTTATGAGACATTTTAAGCACGTTTTCAAAATAACATATCCACTTATATTCCGCAACCGATCAACAATGATTTAGACACCAATGACAAATTTATCACTAAAATAATTGTTGAGTTATTTTTAACTCGGACTGATTTAATTACTAAAAAATGTGGATAGGCACAAAAAATCTCACATGGTTAAAATCTCCACACTTATTCGTCTAAGTCGCCAATTTTCGTCCAGTTTCCGTTTTGATGAATTTTGGTTTAGTGCAATGTTTTTTTTGCAAATTGAGACTTCAAAACAAAATTTTAGTGATAGCTTCAAAGATTTTAAATTCCAATTTTTATTTATTTTGAAAAAATATTTTTGACTTTTTTTTAACTTTTTCTAATTTTTATAGAGTTTTTGACATTTTTCAATTGTTTTGGGCATTTTAAAATGTGTGCAGTTTAAAAGATGCACTTGTACTCCCTAACTTAGACTTTTGCATTGTTCTCAATGAAAATGACTAAAATCTAAATAAGATAAGAAATAGTGCAAAATATAAAAGAAGCAAAATTTTAAAATGCAAAGGGACAATATAAAACTCAAACACGATTTGCATTAACAAGAGATAGAATTATACATAACATCTTTGTAATAGATAAAAAATGAAATAAAATTACACTACATAATGAAAAGTATACGCCCATGAGAGCCTAATGAGAAGGGCCGGGGTCATCGGTGTCACGAGCATATGGGTCCTGGATGTAGTACGGGCCCATGCTTTGGTAGTAAAGATAGACTTTGAGCTACGTCATCATTTGCGCATCCCGGTCGCCTCTATACTTGGAGATGAACTGTCGAGATGGGCCTCAATTTGATCCATTCGATTATTGATGACCACCGTGTTGTAGGCGTGCTCATCAAATTCGCCTTTAAAGTTCGAGTCCGCCGAGCCATTGTCCTCTTGCACACCCTCATTGAAACTTCCCTCATCCTCTTCACTTTCTTAGGACTCGGTCTCTCCCTCTTCTTCACTTTCCTCCCCCATTTCAACATCCACTAGAATTGGCTCGGGGAGAGGTGGGGCATTGTGGGTTTCCTTATTGCTATGATCAATGGATATGGCATTGATTTGCTTGGGTACACGGGTTTGGTGACCCCAAGGAATGACCCCCGCTTCGAGGCATAGGGTGGTAATGAAACGGGCATATGGTAGAGAGGTTGTCCAAGTGGGACAATATTCCGTGGAGGTAATCTCATCGAAGTAGATATGGGCGAGGATTATTTTAGCCTCCATGTTGAGCAAAAATTAAAAGGAAAGTCCCATATCTCAAACGGATGACCGAGTCATTTTTGGTAGGGAGGATGGTTTCGCTAGTTATTAGATTGGCCAAGCGGGAGCGGGTCGGGATTTTCCCGAAGGGGAATGTCTTGCGAGTCCATGGGGTATCTGGGGCCCATCGGCTTGAACGTTGGAGACGAGAGATGTCCGTGCACCGGTATGTGTAAGTGTAGGATTCATAGTATTTGACCTCTGACGTGCGCATCTTATGCTTGATGATTTGTAGGGTAAGTTTGATTGTGACACCATTAATATAGGCCTCGTAGTGTCCTTGGGATGTGTAGACAGGTGACCCATAGAATTTTTTGATGATGGTCTCAAAGACGAGGTTTGAGTCCTTGGAAAAACACTATTTCCACCCAAAACGAGAGAAGAGAAAAGTGACGTCCATTGGTATTTCATTCCACATGAGTCTTCACTTGATAAATAAGGTGCGATGGGTGCCAAAATATTCGGGCCACCAATTCCGTTCTTAGGTGGAATGGAATGTTTGTCGATCTTCATTCTCTTCATCCACGTCGGTGGAATTGTACTTTTTAAGATATATCTTGGGGTCCATGGGGGGAGATGGGAATTTTTAGAGGAACTTAGAGAGAAGATTTAAGGTGTGTGGTGAAAGGGTGGGAAATGAAAAGGGGTTTAGGTGGGAAATGGAGGGATATGGAAAAATGAAAGGTTTTAGAGGTGGTGTGTGTGTGGGGGGGGGGGGGGGGGAATCTTTTAGGATGTATTTTCATGTTCGGAGGGAAGGGGTGAATTAAGGTGAAAGGGGTCGAGGGAAGGGAGAAAAATAGGAAAAAATTGTGAGTTGTCAACACAAAAAAGTAAACCGATCAGCCCCTAGGACCTAACTGGTTCGGTTTGGATCTCTGCCAAGACTAGACCCTCAACTCTGAGGGTTCGATTTTGGGACTAATCCCCTTCGCTGAGTGTTCAATTTCTAACCACCATTTTTTTACTTTTTGACTTTTCTCTCGCAATTATCCCACTCCCCCGGGCATGGGGGTTCGATTTACTAAATGTCTCACTAAGTTCAATCGAAATTCACCATTTTGATCGAAAATCATCAATCTCACCGCACGCTCATTTTTCACTCTCGGGACATGTCTAAACAAATCAAAATAAATCCACTCTTGATAAAATGCACTCGACTTACTCCTAAACAATCTATGAACTCACACGACTTAAAAATACAAAAAATGCTTACCCCATACGCGTCGAGGATGCGATGACCTCTCTATGAAAAGCTACTCATCCTTGTATACGGGGTCCGACAATAAAATTGTCTCCACTTCCCTGATACACGCCTCTAGATATGGCTTTAGCCATTGTCCATTAACTTTGAACATTCTCTCATCCTTAGGATCCTCCACTTCTATAGCACCATGTGGGAACACTTCCTTCACAACGAACGATCCGAACCATCTCGACCGTAACTTTTCGAGAAATAAATGTAAATGGGAGTTGTAAAGAAGAGCTTTTTGACCTGAATAAAACTCTTTGCGATTTTTATTTTAATCATAGGCAAGTTTCATGCATTCTTTCGCGATATGGGTGCTCTCATACGCATCGTTGGGTATTTCTTCCAACTCATTCAATTGTAGTTTCCATGTCTCACTAGCTTTATATAAGTTGAAATTCAACCTCTTATTAGCCCAATATGCCTTGTGTTCCAACTCAATAGGTAGATGGCAAGCATTTCCATACATAAAGCGGAATGGAGACATCCCGGAAGGGTTCTTGTACGCAGTTCAATAAGTCCATAGCGCATTGAGTAATCGGTTACACCAATACGAACAATTGGGATCAACGGTCTTTTGAGAATATTTTTTTTGATCTATAGATTTTCTAGCTCGGCTTGATCGTTTGTTTACGAGAGTTTTCTCATTAACTTTTCAAATGACCTATTGCAAAAATGCATGTCGTTGTAACTAATTACGGCTTTCGGAGCACCAAAAAGAGAAAGAATGTGTTCATGAATGAACGTTACCACCACTTTACTGTCATCTGTTCATGCAAATATTGCCTCTAACCACTTAAACACATACTCTACCGCAATAAGGAGGTATAAAAAATAAAAGAGGGTGGGAAGGGTCCCATGAAGTCAATGCCTCAACAGTCAAATATCTCAATGATGAGAATAGGGGTCAACGACATTATCACGTCTAGTAATTGCACCCATCTTTTGTCACATATCGCAAGATCAATAATAAACATTCACATCCAGGAAGATAGTGGGCCGATGGAGACCGCATTAAAGAATCATTGCGACCATATTTTCGTGGAAAAGTGGCCTCCAAAAGCTTTCGAATGACAAAATAGGACGGCACTTTGAATTTCATTGTCCGGTATACATTTCTGGATTATTTGGTCCACATACTATTTAAATAGATAAGGATTGTCATAAAAGAACATGCACGACCAAATGAAGAACTTCCTCTTCTCATGTAGAGTCCAGTCAGAAGGAACGACCCCCCTCACTAAATAGTTCATGATGTCTACAAATCAAGGAAGATAACAAGTATAAAAAAATTTCTCATCCGGAAATACTCCTTTGGGCACAGGATCTTGAGGCACATCGGATGAGAGCCTAGATAAATAATATCCTACGACATTCTCTACTCCTTTCTTATCTTTGATGGAAATATTACATTCTTTGAGTAACAAGATTCACCTAATGAGTCAAGGATTTGAATACTTCTTAGATAAGAGATATTTAAGTGCCCCATGGTTGGTAAAGAATATGATAGGTGACCCGATAATATATGAACAAAACTTGTCAAGGGCGAACACTTTCGTTAGCAACTCTTTCTCTGTGATGGAGTAGTTTATTGGGGTCCAATCAAAGTTCGTCTAGCATAGTATATGACATGGGCCTTATTATATCTCCTTTAAACTAAAACACCCCTTCGTACGTAGTCACTTGCATCACACATGATCTTAAATGGAAGGGTCCAATCCGGAGCTTGCATAATGGCAACGAAGATGAGCATGCTCTTTAATTTCTCAAAAGCCTTTTGGCATGCTTCACTCCACTCAATCATCCTTAATAATAAAGTTCCATAAGGGCCAAGATATGGAGCTAAAATCCTTAATAAACCTACGATAGAATCCTGTGTGTCCCCAAAATGAGAGAACGTCTTTTATCGACATGGGTGGGGGGGGGGGGGGGGGGAGTTCGGCAATTATGTCATTTTTTCCCCAATTGACTTCGATCCCCTTGGATGACACTATGTGGCCTATAATTACTCATTCAATAACCAAGAAATGGAATTTTTCTCAATTCAGTATGAGAAATGTTTGCACACATAGGGAAATCACCTTCTCGAGATTAGTAAGACATTGGTAAAAAAAGAGGTCGAAGATGCTAAAATCATCCATGAACACCTCAATGCCTCTCTCAACATGTCACTAAAAAGACTTGGCATGCATATTTCAAAGGTCGCATGTTCATTACATAATCCAAGTGGCATCTTTCTGTAGGAAAAAGTGCCAAAGGGACATGTGAAGGTAGACTTCTCTTGGTCTAACACGCCAACCTTCATTTGGTTATACCCGGAATAACCATAAAAAACTATAAAATGGGTGGTACAAAACTCTCTCAATCATTTGATCCATGGACAACAAAGGGAAGTGGTCTTTCTTAGTGCTGACATTGAGTTTTCAGTAATCAATGCAAATGTGTCACCCGATAGTGGTACAGTTTTTGGGATAAGTTCCCCCTTTTCATTCTCAACCACGGTCATTCCCAACTTCTTGGTAATGAATTTAATTCGACTAACCCATTTACTATATGAGATGGGATAGACGATGCCTGCATCCAACAATTTAATAATATTTGTTCTCACAATGTCCTTCTTAATCGGGTTTAATGTTCTTTGCAATTCCCTAGAAAGCTTCACGTCCTCATCTAGGTGGATTTTGTGGGTACAAATAAAGGGATTTATATCTTTTAAATCTGTAATAGACCAACCAAAATCACCTTTGTGCTTCCTCAAAATAGCCGTAAGCTTCCATTATTCCTCTTCATCTAGGCTAGATGAGACAGCAACATGATATGTCTCATCCTCCCCCAAATAAGCATATTTAATGTTGGAAGGCATATTCTTCAATTCGAGTTTAGGAAATTTAATGTCGGAGGGAACCGCGTAGGATTCCCTCGGTAGTAATTCTTTGAATCGGTAGATCCAACTTATGTCTCTCATGTACTCCTCACTCTTGCCCTCATCTAAAAAGTCCCTCATCCTACTCACCTCTAGGTCAAATTCGGTGTACTCCCTCTTGCTCTCACTCTCCATCACTAAACACACCTCGAGTGGATCCCTAACACAATTACCCTCAAAGTGCTCATGTACTACCTCCTCAATAAGATTTGTCTCTTTTAATTTTCCTCATCACCAATTTGTTTGGTGATGTTGAAGATATTCATTTTAAGTGTAATATTCTCAAAAGTGAGTTGCATTTGCCCATTACGCGTATTAATCAACGCATTAGCCGTGGCTAGGAAAGGGAGACCAAGGACAACGAAAACATGATGACTCGATGGGGAGGAAGGATCCATGTCCCAAATGACAAAATATACTGAGAAGTAAAAAGTGTTGATCTGAATGATCACGTCGTCAACTATCCCACGGGGTACCTTTATAGAACGATCCATAAGTTGGGTAAGCTTAAGATCTTCCAAATCAAGCTTTCTATAGATGGAATAGGGTAGAATGTGGGCACTCTTCCCTAAATCTATTAAAGCTCTTTCGATTCTATTATATCCAATAATGCACGAAATGGTGGGTCATCCTGATCTTTATACTTAGGTGGAAGGTTGCTCAAAAGTACCAAACCCATATTTTGTGCTAAGAAAACCTTCTTCTTTACCTTTAATTTTTGTTTCGCTATGAGAAAGTCCTTTAAGAACTTACCATACGCGAGAACTTCCTTTATAGCCTCAATAAATGGTTGGTTTAGCTTCACTTGCTTAAGCACCTCTAAAATGTTATCACGGGAGCCCCCTTTGGGGGGGGGGGGGGGGGGATAATCATTGAGGGTATGGTGCAGATATAGGGGGTTTCAATACCACTTCGGGCCTAACTGCGTTTTCTTTTTCACTTTATTCCAAGGGGGCATCTTCGGCCTCTTGCGTGTCGGGAAAAACCTCCTATTCTTTTTGTACGTCTTATGGAGGAGGTGACAAGTAAACAAAGCTTCCATTACATAGAGTGGTAATTGCTTTTCATTTCACTTGATTTTCATCGGTAGTAGAGCTCACACAATTTTGACCTTGGGGAGGTCGTTGTCCTTGGGCGGGAAACTTCCCCTTCTCTTAGATACTCAAAGAGGATTGCAACTTAGATAGCGATGTCTTTAAGTCAATTTTTTTTGAGCATTTTGAGAATTTTCAGCATTTTGGGCAAGAGTGTCCTCGAGACTCTTCCGTTGCAGGATCACATAAGGTGCGGGAGGAGGCAGTTGCATTCATGGTACTCATTGGTAAGGTGGGAGTGGTGGCGGTTGTTGGACAACGTGTTGATTTGGGTTCATCGTCCCATTTGGTTTCCCATAATTAAAACCAAAATGGTTTTGCCACGAGGGATTAAAAAAATTCCTGTGAGGGGTTTTAAAATTCCCTTTATAAGCTCCCACCGCCTCAACTTGCTCTTGGATCATAATTTTGTAGGTGGGTATAGTCAGACATTCCTTTGTTAAATGTCCCACCTCACAAATTATGGAAATATCCTCCTTTAAAGCTCAAGATGGGTAGAATGTATCTCAACCTAGCTTCTAATATGTCTTCTATCCACTTGGCTAGTTGATTAAGTTGGAGCTTCAACTTGGCTGCCTTGTCGAAGAGGTAGTGTTCGGATGTGGAAGGAGCTGTTTATGTGATTCTAACCTTGGGTTGGGTGTTCAGATCCGATATGTCCTATGATTGAGCAGTCTTGGCAACATACTTAAAATGAGCCTCCACATCATTCGCATCTAAGCCGAAGAAATCTCCCAAAAACATTATTTCTATCCATTACTTTAAACTCAATGTAGGTCTATGATGGAAATAAGAGATGACTCTCCACTTTTCAAAATTGTGATGTGGGCACATGTTAACCAACTCGTTGAACCTCTCCCAACACTTATCAAAGGGCTCTTTATCGTTTTGTTTAAAAGTTAGAATTTGAGCCCTAATAGAATTGGTCCTGTTAGAGGAATTTTTTTTGGATAAATTTAGCTTTCACGTCTCTCGACGTATTGATACAGTTCAGTGCGAAAGTCCAAAGCCAAGTCTTGGCCTTGCCCTGAAGTGAGAAGGAGAAAATATTTAGATGTATGAAGTCTTGCGTTCAATCTTGATTGTTAAACGTTTATCATGCCTCCTCAAACTCTCTAACGCGGAGATAACACTTCTTTGACTCCATACTATGAAAAGTAGGGAGAATTTGAATCAATCCGTTCCTAAAGAAGAATTGCCCTGCATTATACGGGAATATATTTCATCCTAGAGCGATGGTTCTCTCTGGGTATAAGAGGTCTCTTATAGGGAGGTATGCCATCACACCCTCTCCTATTCTGAAACTAGAATTATTCGACATCTCACTCACACTTAAAGAATCACTATCCTCATCGGAGTTCCTAGACGTTCTACTCGTGATGTGACTACTTGGTGTAGGAGGTGGTATGCAGAAATTTGGAGTGTTTGGAGTTGTATTGCTAGAAGGAGGGATTTCTACTATTGGCTTGGGATTTGGAGTGGGACGAGTATTTTTCTTTTAAATACTTGAGAGAACATTTTATTTTTCTGATTTTTTTTGTATATTTGAATCTTTTTATTTTGTTTTGGATTTTTTTGTCTTCTTAGGAATTAGAGTCCAATTAAGATCAATTCAACCTAACCTACAATCTACTTGTTTCCCCGGTAATGGTACCAAAAACTTGAGGCGATGCAGAATGTGTGTGCTACGTGTGTATCTATGGCTCAAGTGCAAGTCGGTTACTCAAGTAATAACCCGATAAGTCGGGGTTGAATCCTCAGGGAATAGGTTGTAAGACAATGATAAAAGTAGTGCTGGCTTCTAAGATCTAGGATTTGACTCGAGAAAGAAAGAAAAGGTGGTTTTGTCTTTTGAGAATATTTTAATTAACTAATAAAATTAAGTTAAGAGGATGCGAATTAAACTACTAGAAAGAAAGAACTTGAACTTTGGTCTTGATAATAATTTTTGAAAAATGGAGTTGGGATCCAATCCCCGAACCGTAGATTATCGTTGCTAAATATAAAATTCTTGAAAACTATTTAATTAATTGAAAGACGAATATGAACTAATTCGAAGCACTAAACATGTGTGGGTGTTAATCCGCATCGTATTTAGTCAACAAATTAATTTATACAAATGATAAAATTACCGACACATATATTGTATTCTCAAACACTCAGGTTGCCTTTGACAGCAGAGTTAAGAGATATAGGATGCTAGTCCAGACTAAATTATCAAACTCTAACAATTAATTATCTAATTACTTTGAATTTTATACTTAACACAAAAAACCTAGGTTTGGTCCACGCTACCTAACTCACTATGAGTTTAGCTAGACTTGGATGTAATCTCTAAGAAATTGATCATCAGTATGAATGTAATCATTATTGAATAAATTATGATACCAAATTTGAAGAAATAAAATCCCATGCAATGAATTCACACCAATTGAAGATAACCGGGAAAAAGAATGAATCTTGATTGAATTTGATGATGAAAAGTGTAATTCTTCTTCTCCAATTAGTTGTGGTTCATATGTTGAATAACTAAGACTAAAATGAGTTTAATGAGACTCCTAATAGGCTTAAACATATGCCAAAATTCGTCCAAATAAGTTAAGTTAGACCCAAACTTTATCAGCAAGAATCTAGGAAGAGATAAGAAATCCCATGAGAGACTGAACTCTCAGGCCAAACCAAACCCTCAGGGAGTGAACCCTCACCAAACGCGAACCCTCAGCTTTGCCTTTTCTCATTAATTGCAGATTTGCCCGTAGATTTCTTCTCAACTTCAAAATTCCATAACTTCTTCACCGTAGCTTTGATTTAATGATGCTTTTTCCAGTATTCTCATGAAATTGAGATCTTTACCTTTTCTCTTGGATCCTCCTCCAGGTTCGGGTTGTAAAATTATCGAATTTACCTTGACTTTACTCTCTCATAAATCTTTCACTGTTTTAACTTTTCTCTTCCATCTAATTGCACGATTTACTTGTAAAACATAAAAAGTACTTCACAAAATTGTTAGTAACACAAAAACGAGATCAATTTGGGATAAATGGAATGTTTGGGACCCTAAAAATAAAAAAAATAAAGGGATAAATATGGAATATTTGTGCATAATCAGCATCAACAAGAGCCTCAAGACCATCATCAGCTAGATGACTGAAAGTTGTAAAGATTAGGCCGATCGAATCCCATATGCCCTCTGGGAATACCGTACCTCCATCAGAACACCCACGGGGACTACTCCCTATTCTTTGTTATATGACATAGAGGTGGTTCTTCCCGTTGAACTAGAAGTGACTTCTCTATGGGTTATGCTCGTGAAAAGGTCAGTGAAGAAGACTGGCATCAGATCTGCTACGATGAACTCTCGCTCCTAGAAGAAAGGATATTAAAAGCTCTGTATTACTTATCAGGGTACCATCGTCGGATCGCATGATAATTTAATAGACTAGTCAAGGAACGCGGTGTCCGAAGGAAATATTGCCCTCAAAGAAATTGTAGAACTATATTGGGATCCGAGAGGAAAATCCAAACCTAATTGGAGTGGACCTTACATTATGAAAAAAATCCTGTCAGGTGGTGCCACTATGCTCACAGTTCTCGATGGAGAAGAAATTTTGCATCCAGTTAACCTCTACCATCTAAAAAAATTTACCCTTACTCCGATCTCTCGTGGTGTTATGACTCCTCTCATCCTCTTTCTATTCTTCAAACAAAATTCTCTATTCATTACCCTCTACTCAGAACTACGTGGTACCTGATCCTCTAAATTCACCCCTTTTACAAAAAATAAGCTCACAAACTTTCAAACCCATAGAGGTATGTAGGAATCCCATAAAAACACACATGGCAGCGGTACTTTCCTTCTCATAAAATGCTATTCTTTTCTCCCTCCGAGAATGACAGTCTCTCTCTCATAATTTATATAAACAAAAGGATTATGTGTGCCTTAATGATTAGTATAGAAAGTTCAAATACAAAATTCATGAAAGACACAACAAAATATGTCAAACTCACTTTTCTTTTATTTCAAATTAGGAATATGGCTATTACTTGCAGTAGCAGCGACGAGAGTCAAACAAACCACTCCCTTCTTAACCCCCATACGACATAAAAATCCCTTCTATTAACATCTTCACAAAAGATCCAAAAACCTACCAAATACCTACCCAAAATTAAACACAAATTTCCAAAAATCTGCACCAGCTTCTTAAAACTTGTCTTCAACTACCAGATAAGCCTTCATCATCATCATTACCTATCCCTGGAGGCCCCTAGGAATCCTACTCTTGATTATGAATTTGAATGCGCTCCATGTGACGGTAGGTATTAATGGGCTTTGATGAAATCACGACACGCTCTTCCAAACTGTTGAACATGACAAGCCATATTTGCCCAGTTTCCTCCACCAGAATCTTCTCAACCACTTATTTCCATAACCACTTCAAATAGACACCTAATATGAAGCCAACCTCTCTAATAGATTATGATAGATGGGTAGATGGATGACATTGCTACCATAAGGGCCCCAATATAATCCTCAAAGACTCGGTCAAATTCCCCACCCAAAAAAAGTTAGTTACGCGGGAAGGAACAATCTACTCTCATCCCACTTGGCGCAAGAGCCGTCATGGAAAGAAGTATAGTAAAGACCAACCAACTCCTCATACCGATAGTCCCCTAAATGCAAAGCGGGCTTCAAGTTCCCCCGCCATGGTACACGAATGCATTGGGACCCATACTCCACAAGCCACTTAACCTAGTTTTTCGTCGACAAGTTGAAGGTAAAACAGGGTCTAGAAATGAAATTGGGAATGCCTGACAAAGGTTACTCAGGAGGGTCCACCAGGCACAGTCTATAAAAAAGCCACATGAACAGCATGATAGGGCTCCCCCACAAAAATCTAGTCGGCCCAACCCTCATTTCAAGCATTTAGGCCATTCAGATTCTTCGCAAATACTAGTACAACGGAACTACAGTGGTAGGACATCCACAACACTATTGTGGTCACCTAAGGGTTAACCATCATATCGCCCATCACCAATAAAAGTCGGGAAATCAAAATCAGGGTCACAACACTGGCAAAGCCATTATCAATAAAATTCCTTTGGCATACTAAATTCATGACCGTCGGGAGGATGATGTTTCCTCCATGAACTAGAGGACGAGTAGCTGAAGGAGAGATGGGAACAACTTTGCCAATGACACCCGAGGAGAACGGGATAAATCTGACATAATTTTCACTACACTAGGGATAATACCTAGCATCGTAGAGAACCCCTCATAGGTGGGACACACCTCATCTAAGACAAACCAAAAACATGGTCTTTAGGGTACCAAAACTGTACCTATGCTTCCAAGAGGTTCCAGGCTATGGGATGATTTCACCACAAAAAGACCAAGTGTAGACCAAAAGCTTCATAGTTTGCATTGTAGAGGCACATGACCTCTAAACCTTCATGGTATGCCAAAAATGCTAGACACTAGAAGAGTCATTGCAGAACAGAGAAGAACAAAATTACAAAGAAGAGAAAGTGGAATGTGGTGATGAAAACACCTCCAACGGCCCCCTTTTATACTAAAAAATTCCACAAAAAACAAATCGTTCAAAACACCACTAAATTCCCTGCTCCAAAAGTACCAGGAGTATGCAGAAAGTACAATCAAAGCTAAGGAAGTTATTTGGACTAGACCCTTATGCCGATAGACATGCCAAGGGGTATGCTGATCGGCAACACCCCTTTTGGGAAATTCTTCAATTTCCTCTTTTAGACATCATTTCCAAAATAAACATTTTCTCTAAAAAAATCCATCTTCGAGTTATCCCTATAAAAATTACTTATTTTTTTCTTTTTAATTAATTTGTAAAATAAATATTTTTCTTTTATCTGTGAAAAGTCAATCTTCAAGTCCCTTTTTCATTTTATCTCAATCTTTGCAAATAATGAAAAACCTCAGCAACAAATTAAAGTGCATATAGAGTAAGACATTAAACCAAGATAACACTAAAAATTCATTTCTTATATTTAACTTATTTGGAATTATTGCATTCTCTTACAGGTACGCTCAGAAAAAGAAGAAAAGAAAAGAAAAGAAAAAAAGATATATCGGGACGTAACCCGAATCCCTCCAAAATTTCTCAATCCCCCCTCCAACCTTCAATCGCATCTTTAGTGGTGATTTCCTTGATGATGAACAGTGGATCCCCTACTCCTAAAATCGGATCTCTCGCCAGATGTGGAAATCGGCACTAAGCAGATAGTGGTCAACTTCCTCACATAGTTCGACACCGATGCCATCCAATCCTTATTATCCCTCAGCTAGGTTGTAGACACACGAATAGTTTGTAAGAAAAGAGAAAAAAATACCAGAATCAAAGCAAGTCAGTAAAGAGGATAAGAAAAGTGGAAATGGAAAAGAGAAAGAAATGGTCATACTTCTCATCAGTGAGCCTCCTCAGAAAGACCTGCCAACCTGTCAATCGCCACATAAGGGTGGTGAGGCACCAATACCACGTCCCCGCAATGCATTTGAATTTAATAAGATGGGCTGGAATTATGAAGAAATGGAGCCTCCCCCGTTGCCATTGTCGCACCCCCTCCAGAACTATGGGCCGACACCGTCGGTATGTTAGTACCTGTCCCTGATCCTGTCGTAGGTGGAGGCATCACTACACCAAAAATAGGAAACTGGCAAGGTTTAAAACAGTTCCAGACGCAATCTGGCACGATTGAAAACCATGCCAGAATTAGGGGTGCCACATTTTCTGGCGTGGTTTAAAATCGTGCCAGATTTTTTAAACTGGCACACTTTTGGCATGCTTTTAACCTGCGCCAGTTTTTTATCTGGCACGCTTTTGGCACACTTTTAAACCGTGCTATATGTTAAATCTGGCATGCTTTTGGCACATGTTGAAACCGTGCCAAATTGTCTATTTTCTGGCACACTTTTGGCACAATTATAAAGCGTTCCAGATTGTTTTATAAGCATGCTCATTTTTATAAATTGGCACGGTTTTGGCATGGTTTAAAACCGTGCCAGATTTTTCAATTAATAAAAAATAATAGGAAACAAATCTGGAAAATCTGCAAATTCCAAACCTTGTAGGAAAATATTTATTATTTGTAAATCAAAATCAAGAAAATTCACAAATTATGAATATCGCAGGTTGTTAATAAACTAATGTGCATATAAACTTCAAACAATTACAAGAATTAATACTAATATAAAGCCTGCATGGCCATAAAAGTCGCCAATAACTTTAAAAAATTACAAGAGTTAATAGTTCCCAGATAAAAAAAAATTTGGCAGAATTTCCTCTATTTTTTAGCATTTCAAAACCTGCTAACATAAAATCTGCCAATATAAAGCCCGCACGGCCATAAAAGTCGACAATAAAACTACTATAGCCAGCACGACCATAAAAGTAAACAATAAAACTACTAAAGCCTGCTCGGCCATAGCACAAAAAATAGAATCCTGAATATTAACGACACTAAATGAATAATCCTCATGTTGTAAAGCATTGACTTCTTTGTGTGTTCCAAATGGCTAAAAGCTAGCGATTGAACGTCATCCTACAAAAAAAATAGGACATAAAAAAGATACGATATTAGTAACCAAGTCATTTAAAAAAAAAATCATATTCAAGCAGAAAAATTGCATATACGAGTCACAATTATTATTATATTCTCAAACTGAAAGTCTCGTGAGTATGTAGTTAGTTCATACGAGTTACATTAATCTCATACGATGTGTTAGTACCTCTTACGGGGCCGATTAGGGGCTGGTTTGGATTTTCATCTTTTAACAGTTTTTTTTAAGCCTAAGCTAGAAATTTTCAAATTATCGTCATATGCTCAAACTGGGAGACCCGTGACTATGCGGTTAGTTCCTACGAGTTACATTGGTCCTGTGCGAGGTGTTAGTGCCTCTTGCGGGGCCGATGGGGGGTTGGTTTGGGTTTTCACCCTTTAAAAACTTGTTTTGAAGCCTAAGTCTACAGATTTGCAAATTCTTGTTATATTCTCAAACAGGGAGTCCCGTGACTACGCGGTCAGTTCCTACGAGTTACATTGATCCTGTGTGAGGTGTTCATGCCTCTTACGAGGCCGTTTGGGGCCTGATTTGGGGTTTCACCCTTTAATGACTTGTTTTTAAGCCTAAGCTACGTACTTTCAAATTATTGGCATATGCTAAAATCGAGAGACCCGTGACTACGTGGTCAGTTTCGATGACTTACATTGGTACCCTACGAGGTGTTAGTGCTTCTTACAGGGCTATATGAAGGAAAATTTGGATTTTCACCCTTTAACGACTTCTTTATAAGCCTAAGATAGATATTTTCAAATTATCATTATATTCTTAAATTGGGAAATCCATGACTATGCGATCAGTTCCTACGAGTTACATTGGTCCCGTACGAGGTATTAGTGCCTCTTACGGGGATGGTTTGGATTTTCACCCATTAAGGACTTGTTTTTAAACCTATGCCAGATATTTTCAAATTATCATCATCTTCTCAAATCAGGAGATATGTTACTACGCGATCAGTTCCTACGAGTTACATTGGTCTCGTACGAGGTGTTAGTGCCTCTTACAGGGCCATTTGGGGGATGGTTTGGGTTTTCCCCCTTTAACAACATGTTTTTAATACTAAGCTAACTATTTTCAAATAATGGTCATATTCTCAACCCGGGAGACTCGTGAATAAGTGATCAGTTCTTACGTGTTACATTGCTCCCGTGCGAGGTGTTCATGCCTCTCATTGGGCTATTTGGAGGCTGATTTGGGCTTTCACCCTTTAACATCTTATTTTTAAGCCTAAGCTAGATACTTTCAAATTATTGTCATATGCTCAAACCGGGTGACCCCTGACTACGCGGTTAGTTCCTATGACTTATATTGGTCCCGTACGAGGTGTTAGTACTTTTACAGGGCCATTTGAAGGCTGATTTGGGTTTTCACCCTTTAATGGATTCTTTTAAGCCTAAGCTAGATATTTTCAAATTATCGTTATATTCTTAAACTGGGAGATCTGTGACTACGCGATCAGTTCCTACGAATTACATTTGTCCCGTACGAGGTGTTAGTGCCTCTTACGGGACTGTTTGGGGGATGGTTTGGGTTTTCACCCTTTAACAACTTATTTTCAAACCTAATCTAGATATTTTCAAATTATCATCTTAATCACAAATAGAGAGATATGTGACTTCGCGGTCAGTTCCTACGAGTTACATTGGTCTCGTACATGGTGTTAGTGCCTCTTACGGGGCCGTTTGGGGGATGGTTTGGGCTTTCACCCTTTAACGACATGTTTTTAATCCTAAGCTAAAACTTTTCAAATAATTGTCATATTATTAAACCGGGAGACCCGTGACTAAGTGATTAGTTCGTACGTGTTATATTAGTCCCATGCGAGGTGTTCATGCCTATTTCGAGGTCGTTTGGAGGCTGATTTAGGTTTTCACCCTTTAGCAGCTTGTTTTTAAGCCTAAGATAGATACTTTCAAATTATTGTCATATGCTCAAACCGAGAGACCCGTGACTACACGGTCAGTTATAACGACTTATATTGGTCCCCTACAAGGTGTTAGTGCTTCTTACATGGCCGTTTGAAGGCTCATTTGGGCTTTCACCCTTTAATGGCTTCTTTTTAAGTCTAAGCTAGATATTTTCAAATTATCATTATATTCTTAGATAGGGAGATCCGTGACTATGCAATTAGTTCCTAAGAGTTGCATTTGTCCCGTACGAGGTGTTAGTGCCTCTTACGGGATTGTTTGGGGGATGGTTTAGGTTTTCAGCCTTTAACGACTTATTTTTAAACCTAATCTAGATATTTTCAAATTATCATCATCTTCTCAAATCAGGAGATCTTTTACTATGCGGTCAGTTCCTACGAGTTACATTGGTCTCGTACGAGGTGTTAGTGCCTCTTACGGGGCCGTTTGGGGGATGGTTTGGGTTTTCACCCTTTAACGACATGTTTTTAATCCTAAGCTAACTATTTTCAAATAATCATCATATTCTCAAACCGTGAGACCCGTGACTAAGTGATCATTTCCTACGTGTTACATTGGTCCCGTCGAAGGTGTTTGTGCCTCTTACATGGCTGTTTGGAGGCTGATTTGGGTTTTCACCCTTTAACAACTTGTTTTTAAGCCTAAGCTAGATACTTTCAAATTATTTTCATATGCTCAAATCGGGATACCCATGACTACACGATCAGTTCCTATGACTTATATTGGTCCCGTACGAGCTGTTAGTGCTTCTTACAAGGTCGTTTCAAGTTTGATTTGGGTTTTCACCCTTTAACGGCTTCTTTTTAAGCCTAAGCTAGATATTTACAAATTATCGTTATATTCTTAAACCGGGAGATCTGTGACTACGCGATCAGTTCCCACAATTTACATTATCCCGTACGAGGTGTTAGTGCCTCTTACGGGGCTGTTTGGGGTATGGTTTGGGTTTTTACCCTTTAACGACTTGTTTTTAAACCTAAGTTAGATATTTTCAAATTATCATCTTATTCTCAAATCGGGAGATCTGTGACTACTCGGTCAGTTCTTATGAGGAAATATGGATCAACAAAAAAAGGCCATATTTGAACGAAAAAGAATGAATAACAACCTCATTTTTTCAAATATCATCTCTAGAGTGAAAGAGATATTTCATACTTTTTTCCTCTAAAGGCTCTCTCCATTCCCCCCCCTAAAAGAGGTAGTCAAGCTCTTCAATCTTAAGCCTAGAAATAATTCAAGTCCAACGTGCTCTCTTGTGTATTGGAATAAGCCTCAAATTCATACAGTGAAATTGAACACAGACGGTGCTTGTATAGTGTGTTGTTTTGAGTTTTACCATTGTGTTGTTTGTTGACATCATCTATATTCTCTACTAGTGTGATTGTTCTTTGTAGATTGATTGTAACTCGACTTTTATGGTACTATGTTTTTACTGATTTTACATATGTGCCTCTGATCTTAGGTGGCGTTGGAATCGTTGTTTAATTGTGTTGTCATATTTTCTGAGCGAGGTCTCGCTCTCAAATTTGTCATGGTTAGTATATAGCTTTTATTAAACTATAGCTTTTAGCAACACTTTGTACGAATAATATCCATAGAAGTTATGACACATACCCAAAGGAAAGTTTGCAATGTTGTTGTGGTGGTAGCCGCAAGTATAGAGAGTTTACACTTTACACTTTAAACTTCAAAATTTAATAATTCAACATTTGAAAAAGCTAACTATCTACATTTGAAAATTAAATAATTCGATAAAAACTAAGTGTCTACACTACATTTGAAAATTTAATAATTTAATAAAAACACTATAGCATACCTGTCTGTATGAAACTCTTATTTAGTGGCAAGAGCAGTAATCATCAGAATCGCGGCCAATGTTCTAATAGGAATATAACACCGAGTGTTTTTCAACGAGGCATATCAATTTAAACCTTCCATGATCCTGGGTACAGCAGGGAAAAGGAGACTTACCATTTCACAGAGAAAACCGTAAAATAATTAAATTACAGTCAGATCCATTTGCAAAACCCAAACAGTATTTGGATTTATACAAACAAATAATTGTTTATCCATTAGTATTTACATCATATGGTATAATGATATTCCAGCCGCTAAAAAAAGGGCCCTCGTCAAAACCACATATATACACTTCAGTGATGAATTTTGATTCAATAAAAGGAATGATAAATAGAAAATGCATCTATTGTAGAATAATCAACTGTAGACATTAAATATCAGTTCATTTGTTGCAGTTATTAAAGAGATCAGTACGTTGTACACATGCACCCCCCTTTAGCTCTAGTAGACTGCGACAATGTAGATGTGCCCCATGTACCTAGAACACACGTAGCTCTAGTGCGCTGCTACAAATTTATCGAACGTATGCCTATCTGATATAAAAAGCCATAATTATAAAAAGTGAATATATCACTGTAGTTGACATAAAGAAATACAACAGTAGTTAGGCATGCTAATAATTAATAGGTATCAAACCCAATCATACACTTAACAAACAAGTACACGATTTAAACAAGACATGACATAAGTTGAACTAAACACAACTTTTAATGAATCAGGTGTGAATTGTGGAATTTTTGACGTGAACTTTGACATGAAACGACAAGACACTATGTGCTGCCAAGTTTACTTCATGTTACCTGATAAATAGAACAACGTCACTCGCTTTAAACTGCTTGGTACCAACAAAAATACTCCAATCGATTGTGAGAAAGTGCCTTTTTGGTTTCCCAACAAATAAAGAAAATGAGACCACGATAATTAAGGAAATAATTTTAAAAATAAAATGAAGCATATACTGGAAAATTAGCTTTGAAAACTGAGCATAAACAGTCAAATTTAAGAAAATTAAAAAAATAAAAAGAACTAAGGTCAATGTTTATAAATACACACTCACAAAACCAATGTTAATAAGAATCTTTCTAAAGAATTTGGTTCCGAAAAAACCTATTTTTTCCCAAGGAATTTACGAATTTTTTTTTAATAAAGTTAACCACAATGACAAAATTAAATAGTCCAACTTTTATGAAATTACAAACAACTACATATAAGCAGTGAAACAACTGAATACCACATCAACTATTTTGATCCAGCTAAATATAAGCACTGAACGAGCACTGTTTTGGTCTGCTTGCTAAATATCATTATGTTGATTAGAAATCCACACAAAAATGGACAGGGCATCACTGATTTACATCAACAAGAAGCAAGAATTGACTTGCAAATATCTCGTTGAAGATCGAGATGCGAGAAATTTTGAAACCAGTAGCAAAACAAATGTTATTTTGATCAACAAGAAGAAAAATGGAAAAGCACAACAAGATGAAGAAATCGGTAGAAATAGGGTTTCTATTTTACCTCTATAATGTAAATATCTTGTGGTGTGGCCGGTCTATTTTGTTTTTGTAGAAAATGAGCAGCTATAGAGATGAGGAGGCAATGATGTCGCGGATCGTGGCAGCGATGATGAGGAGGCATATCTTCCCTCAGCCAGAAATGACGGGCTGTCCATTAGCTTTTGGCAGCAATGATGAGGAGTCAGGGATGATGCAGATTATGGAGGAGGCCGGGTAGTGTGGAGGAGGTCGGGTGGTGTGGTTCGTGGAGGAGTCTGGGTAGAGTGGAGAGAGAGAGAGAGAGAGAGAGAGAGAGAGAGACTTAGGTTAGAATGACTTGGGGTCCTCTTAAATTTTTTTGTCCTCGCTTGAAATTTTGGGGTCTAGTTTTTTTAATGAAACGAACCCATATTTCTCACAGTTTTCAACGGTGCCAAATTTTGGCATTGATTTACATCTTGTCAGATTGTGATTAAATCGTGTCAAATCTGGCGCTGTTTTAAATCGTGCCAGATTCTCCTTACCAGAGCGTGCCAGATTAGAAATTTTGGTGTAGTGCATGTTCTCCACATCATATATGCACGATGTTATTAACCAACTGGTCACAAAGTCCATGTAATTGTATCCCAATGTCATAATAGCATAATGCATATAGGGCTCGCCCTTCATAGCCACTGCCCTAGCCTTATATCTCTTGCACCCACCTCATGTACTCAAGGGGCATCGATGAGTGGATCTCCACCTCTCTATTTATGATTTATTGTTCCACTATTTCCCAAAGGTACCAAATATATCCAAACTCATGCTCCATCCCTCTCCTAATTTGCGCATGAATACCCATAATCCCCAAAGTCCCTAGGAAATGCCAAGGATGGAATGTCACCTATTTCCCCAACAAGAGTCAGTAATCCACCAACTGCAAACAGAGTATTAAAACTATAGAGAAGACAAAAGCTACAGTGAACTTTCCCATTCTATAAGAAGCCCCGGAGTCCATGCCCAATGTCGATAGGCTCCTCCCCAGCCCTGCCTATCGCCATCCCCTTTATTACAAAAATTCTAAAAAATCCAAAAATTGCTTGAAAATTTCATAAAAATTCCTAAAAAAAACTTTGCGAAGTCAATAACATCATTACTCCAAGAAAAACTCATTATGGAGGTTCCAAATCAGTTATAAGCCATTGTTAATCCCTGACAGGAGCATCGCCACTTACTCTTATCTCCAACATACTCCCTAGCAAAACCAAAAAGCCAAGGTGTTCCTGCACGCACGATAAACTATACCTTCCTCAACAGATCTCTTAAAAATAAATGGCCCCTCAGAATCGGTTACTTCAGTCCCTAGGTTCACTAAATTGACCTTGACCCTATGAATTGGTCATTTGAATCTTTAGGACCACAAAATCGACCTCGATCCTCTGAATCGATCATCTTAACTCACTAGGTATATAAAATCGACCTTAACACTCTTAATCAGTCATTTCCCTATTTACGTATGCATAATTGTCCTAGACCCTCTAAATCACTCATCTCAATCTTTGGGTCCGTAGAATCGACCTTGACCCTCTGAATTGGTCATTTCACTCTTGAGGTCTGCAGAATCGACCTTGACCTGCAAAATTGATCATTTCAATCTTTAGGTCCGTACATTTGGCCTCGACCCTCTGAATCGATCATATCAACTCTTTAGGTCCGTAAATTTGGCCCGATTCGAACTTACATTTTGCATTTTATGCCCGTTTTTCCAAAAAAAGTCCATTTCGGACTGCCCCTGCCTATCAGTAAGGTGTAGTTTCCTTACCCAGCAAGGTAGAGCTGTGCCGATAGGCAGGGTAGGGGCCATGCCGATAGTCATCCCCTTTAAACCCTAAAATTGCACTATTTAAGGAGACTATGACCTCACTCCAAGGTATCTCCTTTTCAGCAATAAAAAATATTCTCTCGAAATCACAACGCTGTCATTCCCAAAAAATCCTATTTTCCAACATTCTCTCCATTTCTCTTACCTCACTTTCCTATCACCTATTTTTACTTACCTTATGCTACCTCACCATCATAATAACATCATAAAAATTGTCCACTCCCCTTCAAACAAAATAGTAGCAAATGTCTTGTAGGAGGTTGATTCCTATTCTTTTCTAGTTTATCCATTTAGTATTATTTGTAATACCCCGTATTTTTATTGCTTTTAAAATTGGGGATTTTTTAAATTTAATTAAGATATTAATTTAATATTAATACAAAATATTACTTTAAATATTTACTAGCGTGACGAAAGTTAGTAATTATTGGGAATTTGTTGAATATTATTGGATGAGTAAAGTAATATATGAGATTGATTTTATTAATATTGTCACGAGTGAATAATATGTCAATTATGGAAATTTAAGTCGGGATGCGCGTGTGTCGTGTTAGGAACTAAATTATTATTATAAAAGTGAATAAATTATAAGTCGCCCATATGGTCGTTTTGAGTGGGCCAAAGTGTCCGGAAGGGTCGAGATTGTTAGAAAAGTGTACCCGGGGGTTTAGTTCGGGTCTCGGGGCGTTTTTATGCCTAATTGACATCTCAGGAGGGTATTATGGACATTTTTTATTTTTGGGTAATTAAAGCCACGAACTTTCCTAAGCTATATCAGCCATTAGGAGTTGTCCTCTAGGGTTTCAAACACATAACATGAGTACAACCATTAGAGAACAAGGGGAGGAGTTTTCCAAGCAATCCAAGGCCTAGAACTCACTCGATTGCACCGCCACCACCACCAAAAAGTAGATCGCACGACGAGGAACGCAACCATATCTTTTTCACCAACAAATCAGATCCTTGAATCCCAGGCAAGCATCTATCTTGCTGATTTCTAGTTGATATTCCTCCCATGTTAGTATAGGAATGAAAATCATATGTTTTAATGGAAGAATTGTATGTTTTGGAAGATAATTTATATGTGTTGTAGGGAGAATTCATGTAGTCTGAAATCTTGATCATATGTAGAGGATTACCCACAAATTTATTATGATATTTGGGAAGAAAATCTGGATTAAAATATAGGTTTGTGATTATTCATGTAAAGTTTGTCTTTATGAAGAAATCTGGTATTAAACCCCTTTTTGATTGAATCGTTGAGGATTTATTGATGTTGTTAAATTAGAAATTATTTATATATATTGCTTATACATTTGGATTACTTTGATGGAAGTTTGGAATAAAATTATAAAGGTTTAGAGGGGTTAGAATGATTGAACCCGTAGGTTGAAATTTGCAGAAAACTGGGCAAGAACTGCTTGATTGATCGATCGACCAAGAGCATCAATCGATCGACCCCATTCCACGATCGATCAATCCCTCCTGGAAAACCGTATGAGTTTCCCCTTTTGTATAACCCGGATAAAATATGTGGGAACCCTTAAAAATATTTTAAATAGTATAATGGGACATGAAGAGGACCAGTAGGGTCTAAGTAGACTCATGTAACACCCCGTTTAATTAAATACCGGGTAGCTACTCCTTTATTTAAATTAATACAAAATGTCAAGTTGTTTCAGTTCATAACATCACTGTCGAAAGCATTTATTTAAACAATTACTAGCCACCTAATATTTTAAAAGTGAGACGTCAATTTTAATTTACTTAGATTAACATGAAACAAGTGAACTTGTGAACTAATGATACCACTGTCACATCACAATCACAATAGAATAACAATGGAAGAAAATGACTCTGGAGGAATACTCCTCTGAATAATCCGAATACTGAATAAAACCAAATACAAAGTCTGAATCACTAATTAATTAAATCCCAAACTAAAATAGAACTGAGTACATAAGATGCCTCTAAGAGAAAAGGGGCGACATTCCCTACAGATGAATAAATCTGAAATGGAGTCAAAGCAGAAAGTAGAAGCGTCTATTATCGAGATCCTGTAACTTCCACAGCAGCTACAGCACGTCCCTGGAATGAAACTTCTAAGCTTGGTTTCCTTGTGGCTGGGCACCTAAAAGCTTTTTATAAGAAAATAGATTTGAAATCAAACGGGTCAGAGCCCGATTGTGAAAACAGTTTAAAAGATAGGAAGTGTTTAATATCATTAAGCAGTGAATATAAAATACATGATAGTGCGTGCACTAACATGGGTTCCTCACCTCCCAACTAATTGTGCACTCCTAACGTACCCGTTCTAGTTATTCCACTATCTAACTAGTCCAATCCCTAACCTGACTTTACTTTACAATTCAAATTTCAATTCCCGACATCTTAATATAAACTGAGAGTCTTACTTTTTATTCCTTAGAATTAGTTATAATAATTACTATGGATTTCCCATTTTTAACTCTACTAAAAATGTCACAATTATTTACACTTATATTTTAATAAAAGTCCATTTCAATTACCAGCATAATAATCTCAACATAAATATACAATAAGGTCACCCTTAGGCTAAGCTGCGGTGCACACATACTCTGCTATCAAATCTCGGTACATCACGTACATGAGGACCACGTATTTCGATTCTCTCAGGAACCGTTTCAATAAGCATCAAACACACATAATGGAGGCGAACATAGTTCACATACCCATGAGTCATGCACATACCACGCTCCCATGGCCAGCTAACTTATTAACTCACCAATAAGTCATTCTCTGACTTATGTCCTTGAGGTACCAATCTAAATCCCCCCGTAGGAACACAAAGATTAGATGGCCCTGATCGAAAGCCGACCTCCCGTGATAGCAAGTATGGTAGGTATGTTATACACATATAACTCCATATACTAAGCATTCACACATCTTAGATATCTTATAATATTAATAGAGGTATATTTTACATTCCTATACCATCATTAAATGTTGTACATTTACAAGTCCCCGGATAATATACAATATAAATCGCCAACACTTCTCACGTCGCAAATTCAAGTACTTACAACCTAACCCATAGAAGTCACCAGGACTTTTATATAATTCCAAGTTTTAACCCTCAACTTACTCCAATATCACAAATATACCCACCAATCAACAAGGGAAGAATAACATTCAATTAAATTCGAAAATAAAATCGGGCCGGAAAAAAGACCATTCTATAATCTCGTTAGAAGTCTCTGAGATCTCGTTCGACCGAGTGTCGTTCGAACGAAAGGCTTCGAATGAACCATCAACTCATTATAAAAGCTACTGGAATCTCGTTAGAAGCTCATTCGAACGAGGTTGTTCAAACGACCTGGGTTGGTCTTCTAGCAAAAATTTCGAGACAACTCAGAATTTCTCCCAACTTCGTTTTTCCCCATTTTCTCTTCTCTAAATCCATCCTAAGTTCGTACCAATTAAGTTTTAATGTTTTTAAACTACTATAAGTCTCCCTAGGTCACTTCTTAACATATTTTTGGGGTCAAATCTTACAAATTAACATGTAATAACCATAAATCCCCAAATCTTGCCCCAAACCCTGTGAACATGAACCCATAATTTAATTGAATATAAAGACTCCTTACTAATCCATTTTCAAATATTCAAAATTTATATTTTGGGTACTGAATTAGTCCATAACCATTCTACATGCAATCCCTATCCAAAATTATGAGTTCCATAACAATTCCATTGGGTTTTCATCAAAACTTTCAAGGCATATAAAGTTTCTACACTAAATATGGAGGAAATATTCATTGAAATTAATGACATCGAATCACTTGCCTTAGGTATGCTGTGCTGAATCGTTGTTGGTGATCGAGGGTTGATACTCTCTTCTTTCCGGTCACAATTCCTTCCAAAATGATGGTGGTGGTTGGTGGTTTTGGTTTGAAACCTCTTGTAACTTCTCTCAAACTCCCGTAGCCCACTTATAATATTTTTTGCTGATAATGGACTTAGTGGCCTCAATAATTATTAATAAATAACCATCAAAATTCGTGGGTCTTAACTCCTCACTTTTTAAAATTACCAAATTACCCTCCTGGGTTGCCGGTTTGGCTTAAAAATACCCCAGGACCCAAACAAAACCCCCGACTAGTGTTTTCTGACTAACTCGACCCTTCCGGACACGTTTACGCACTCAAAATGACCATTCGATTGATAAAAATATAAATTACTTTTTAATCTAATTAAATTCATTCCTAACGCGACTGACACGTGCGTCCCAACTTAATTTCCCAGATTGTCGTATTTCTGCCTCGCGACAATATTAATATTTTCAATACTCATATATTACCATATATTCTCAGTAATGTTTAATTTTAACATCATAAGCAAATACCAACTCACGTCCCGTTAGTATTTACCTTCAAATTAATTTCCAATTTAATTCTCATTTATTTCAATTAATCCATTAAATAAAATCAATAAAATTACGGGGTATACTTCTCCCCTATTAACAGAATTTTGTCCCGAAATTCAGAACGAAGGAATACCTGGTAAAAATAACTTTGGATAATGTTCGCGCATCTCATCCTCGCGCTCCCATGTGGACTCCTCGGCATTATGATGCCGCCACTAAACACATACTAATGTACTATCTTCGACCTCAGTTTCCTCTCGTTGTGGTCCTGAATGGCAATCGGCCCCTCCTCGTAGGAACTATCGGGCTGTAGATCGATGTCCTTTAAAGCAATGTGAGTATGGGTCAAATCATCCCTAAGATATCTCCTTAGCGAGGAAATATGGAACACGTCATGAATCCTATGCAAGTGCTCCGGTAACCCAAGTCTATACGCTACTGGCCCAATCCGCTCGATGATAGGAAATGGCTCCACATATCTTGGTGCCAGTTTCCCCTTCTTTCCAAAATGCATAATCCCCTTCATCAGAGATACTCTGAGTAGCACCTGGTCCCCCACCTTGAACTCTCTGAAGAACCTCTTGGCATCAGCATAGCTCTTCTATCGATCCCGAGCTACCCGAATAGGGCTCCGTATCATCTCTATCCTTATCGAAGTATCCTGAATCACTTCCGTCCCAAGGAGTTTGTTATCCCCCACCTCTAACCAACATGCTGGGGAACGACAAGGTCTACCATACAACACCTCGAATGGATCCATGCCAATGGTGAACTGGTAGGAGTTATTATAAGCAAACTCCACCAGTGGAAGGTACTGCTCCCAACCACCTCCAAATGCTAGGATGCACATACGCAACATGTCCTCCAACATCAGATTCGTCTGCTCAGTTGTCGCAACTCCGTACCCATGGCCTCTTGGAAACTCTCCCAAAACCGTGAAACAAATATCTTGTCTCGGCCAGACACAATATTGAGAGGCAAACCGTGAAGTCTCACTATCTTCGCTATGAAAATCTGGGCATACTATCCCGTAGTGTAATCTGTCTGCGCTGGCAGAAAATGAGAAACTTTGGTCAAACTATCCACGATTACCCATATGGAGTCGTGACCCCTCTGTGATGTAGGTAATCTTGTGATAAAACCCATGGAAATGCTCTCCTATTTCCACATAGGAACCTCTAATGGATGTAGAAGTCCTACCGGTCTCTGATGGTCCACCTTTACCAGCTAACAAGTGGCACATTTAGAAACGAACTCGATAATGTCTCTCTTCATCCCGTTCCACCAGTACTGTCACCTCATGTCCTATACATCTTATCCCCTCCAGGATGTACTACGAATCACGAGCTGTGCGACTCTTACATTACCTCGTGCTGCAAGTCTTCCCCTTCTGGAAGGACCAGTCTCCCATTGAAGCATAAACCCCCGTCTGAACTAACGGTATAGGACTCGACTCCCTCTGCTAGTAATCGAACTATCTGCTCTTGACAGAACGAGTCTTTTTCCTGGGCCTGTATCACTCTCACAACAATCTGAGGCGTAACAGTCATCACAGACATGAATGATGGGGCCATTGCATGCTGGTGTCCCAACTCATTCCACTTTGCTCTCCACACTTTGGCTACCTCACCTACTGGTCTCCGGCTTAATGCATCTGCTACTACGTTAGCCTTCCCTGGGTGATATTGGATATCGAACTGATAATCCTTCACGAAATCAAGCCACCGATGTTGATGCATATTAAGTTCCTTCTACGTGAAAAGGTACTGTAGAGACTTGTGGTCCGTGAACAAATGAAATTTCTCCCCCAGGAGATAATGTCTCCAAATCCGAAGAGCAAATACGACTACCGCTAACTCCAAGTCGTGGGTGGGGTAATTCTTCTCGTGAGGCTTAAGATTACGGGAAGCATAAGCTATAGTCTGACTCTCCTATTGCAGTACACCTCCAAGTCCTTGTAATGACGCATCGGTGTAGACTAGATACTCAACTCCCGGTCTGGGCAATGCTAACACTGGCGCTGAGGTCAACTTGTCCTTCAACTCATCGAATGACAACTGACAGGCATCGCTCCAGATGAATGGCACACCTTTGCGAGTCAGATGTGTCAAATGACCCGTTATCTTAGAGAAACCCCGAATAAAACTTTTGTAGTATCCTGCTAGGGCCAAGAAAATATGTATTTCAGTTGGTGTTGTGGCTGTCCCCACTCTCTCACCGTCGATACCTTCCCCGGATCAACTGATATCCCCTTGTCTGAAATGATATGCCCCCAAAATTGTACCTCCTTCTGCCAAAACCCACACTTTTCATATTTTGCATATAACTCGTTCTGACGCAACGTCTGCAAAACCTGTCTCAAGTGCTCGGCATGTTCCTCCTCTGTCTGGGAGTAAACTAGAAGTCATCAATAAAGACGATGACTAGCTGGTCTAGGAACTCTCTGAACACCCTATTCATCAAGTCCATAAACACGGCTGGAGCGTTCGTTAGGCCAAAAGGCATAACCCGAAACTCATAGGAGCCACATCTCGTCAAGAAAGCAGTCTTCGAGACGTCCTATTCCCTGATACACAACTGATGGTATCCCGATAGCAAGTCAATCTTTGAGAAGAAGGAAACTCCTCTCAACTGGTCGAATATGTCATCGATTCGGGGCAACGGATACTTATTCCGTATCGTGACTTTATTCAACTCTCAGTATTCTACACACAACCTCAAAGATCCATCCCTCTTCTTTACGAACAACACAGGGGCACCCCATGGCGAAGTACTCCTACAGATAAATCCCTGACCCAACAACTTCTCTATCTGCTCCCATAGCTCTCTCATCTCCGCTGGAGCCATACCGTAAGGTGCACGGTCTATAGGCCGAGTGCTCGACGTCAAATCGATAACAAAGTCTATCTCTCTACTAGGAGGTAATCCTGGCATATCCTGGAATACATCAGCAAACTCCCTAACAACTGGAATCGAATCGAGTGGCATCACCACTTCCTTAGAGGTCTCCTCCTCTATGTAATACAAGTGAGTGGATGATCCTCCCTCGGGACGAGGCATCGCCACTAAGAACATCTCTTGCTCGGGTATGGAAAAAATAATACTCTGGCTAAAATAATCAATCATGGCTCGGTATGCAACTAGCCAATCCATGCCAACGATAGCATTTAGTCATATCTAACACTAACATATCAGCAGGTAAAGTAAACCTCCTGATCTCGATACCCACACTTCTACATATAAGGGAAATCATAGAACCTCTACTCAATGGTGTATCTACGTAAGTAACTGTGCTCTTCGCAGTGTCTAACAACCCTATAGTGCACACAAATCTCGTGGCAATGAAACAGTGTGTGGCCCCCGTATCGAATAAAATATGCCCCATAGTCCCCTGAATAGAGAACATACCCTCAATAGCGGGTGGATCCTGCGGGACTGCGGCTTGCTAGAGCTGATAAACTCATCCATACTGAAGCTGTCCCTGCTGGACTGGGACTGCTGTGATGGGTGGTAAAGCTGGCATCTGTGGTGTTGCTGGGAGGGCGGCGGGAAACATAGGTCTCTGGGGCTCGTGTCGAGCACCCTGCTACTGCTGCTGTGGGGCCCTGCCCTTATCAGGACACTCCTGATGCTTGTGGCCAATCTTTCCACAAATAAAACATTTCCCCAGAAAGTTTCCCCCTCTCTGACCCTGTTGCCCACGGCCCTAATGACCGTTGCCATTCCTCCACTGACCATGCTGGCCCTGCTGAAACTGCTGCTGTTGGTCGTGCTGGCCCTATTGACCCTGATGGCCGTGCTAACCCTATTGGCCATAAAGAAAACCTCCCTAACCATTTCTGAAACCTCCAGATCAAAATCTCTTAGAATCCCCCTGTTGGGAACTCTGATCACTCTACCTGTGCTGACCCTGAGCTGATTGTGCCCCATTGGCACCATTCCCCCCATGTCCTGCCCTGATGGATGGACTCTGCTGATCACTTACCCTCGGCCAAGTGAAAGCGATGGTCCTGGCAGTGAAGCAGTGTTATGTTAACCACATCAGAATAAGTGGCCAACGAGAGATTTCCTAGCAAGTGCTGACGGATCCTCCAAGTCAATCCATCCATGAATTTCTGTATCTTCTTCTCTTCAGTCGAAATCTCATCGGGAATGATGTTCAGAAGATTTGTGAACTCTGCCTCATACTCTGCCACTGTCTTCCCCTCCTGCTTGAGGTTCATTAACTTCCTCCTTATCTCGATGTGAACTGTTGAGGGAAAGTACTTGCGGTCAAACCGCACCCAGAACTCCTGAATGGTAAGAACATCTCTCTACTCCGTGGTGGTAATGGACTCCCACCACTGCAACGCTGACCCTACCAGCTTAAAAGTATCCAGTATCTATCTATACACATCTGTACACTCATACGTCCTCAAGTGTCTTTGGATGTCCTTCTTCCACTGACTGGACATAACAATGCTGGAGCTACCTACAAACTTCGGAGGGTGTGCCTTCTGAAAGGCATCACGAACACATTCCCAACCAGACGGGAATGCATGATCCTGGACTGGGGCAATCACCGGCGCCTGAGGCGGTGCCTGCTGCACAACTGCTAAAGCGGCATTTACCGCTTGGGCTATAATGGCTGCAATCTCTGTGGCATTCATGGAACCCTGAACTGGTGCAGGCTGTGGCTCGGGCTGAGCATTCCTGGTAACTCTCTGTGCACGTCGTGGAGGCATCCAAAATGAGAGAGAAATCTTATAAGTTCACAGTTATTATCTCAAAAAAGCTAAAGAGCGAAAGATACACAAAAGAGTACAACAATCCTAAAATATAGGTCTCTATATCAAGGAACGCTACGTGGAAACATAACAAGCGGTACAGATCCTAAGAAAACTAGAACCTGATGCTCTGATACCACCTGTGGCACCCCGTTTAATTAAATACAGGGTAGCTACTCCTTTATTCAAATTAATACAAAATGTCAAGTTGGTTCAGTTCGTAGCATCATTGTCGAAAGCGTTTATTTAAACAATTACTAGCCACCTAATATTTTAAAAGTGAGATGTCAATTTTAATTTACTTAGATTAACATGCAACAAGTTAAATTGTGAACTAATGATACCATTGACACATCACAATCACAATAGAATAACAATTGAAGAAAATGAATCGGAAGGAATACTCCTCTGAATAATCCGAATACTGAATAAAACCAAATACAAAGTCTGAATCACTAATTAATTAAATCCAAAACTAAAATAGAACTGAATAAATAAGATGCCTCTAAGAGAAAAGGGGTGACATGCCCTACAGATGAATAAATCTGAAATGGAGTCAAAGAAGAAAGTAGAAGCGTCTATTATCGAGATCATGTAACTTCCACAGCAGCTACAGCACGTCCCTGGAATGAAACTTCTAAGCTTGGTGTCCTTGTGGCTGGGCACCTAAATGGTTTTTATAAGAAAATATATTTGAAAGCTTACGGGTCAAAGCCCGATTGTGAAAATAGTTTAAAATATAGGAAGTGTTTAATATCATTAAGCAGTGAATATAAAATACATGATAGTGCGTGTACTCACATGAGTTCCTCACCTCTCAACTAACTGTGCACTCCTAACGTACTCGTACATGTTCTAGTTATTCCACTATCCAACTAGTCCAATATGTAAGAACATAATTTTATAAATGTCCGGGGTAGATTATAGGAAATTTCTATTTTCTCCTAGATCACAGTTCATATGTCTGATACCGCTACATTCGGTACGTCAACACGATCATCCTCGACACCCTTTATCCGAATTCAATGCATCCACTTTCATCACGTGCATCATGCTACATGCAACGTGCTGCTCAGCTCATTCCCCCTACTCCACTATGCTCTATCAGTAATATGTTTTATTGGAGCTTTAAATATTTGCATAAATATTTGGGAAATGTTTTTGAAAATTATTTTTGAAGTCTGGTTTTATTTTTTATCAAAAGCAGAATTTTTCTAAGTGTAGAGGCGAATTGCCTCGATCGACGAGATCGCTCAAACGACTTTGGAAGTTGTTCGCGCGAGATAGGCATGTCGCGCGATATCGTTCGAACGACTTCTGTCCTTCGTTGGAGCAACATGGCTATCTCGTTCGAACGAGCCACCGCCTCGATTTTTGTATAAATATCTGATCTCCTTCTACACGTTTTTTAAGTCTTTCTGTAATCTTAAAATTCTGAGAAAATAGCCCAGAATAAGACTTCACTTTTTAAGGTTTTCTAAACCCTTTTGATTCACAAAACCATTCCCATATATGTGTGTGAATCTTTAAACCTTCAAGAGGATCATTTACTCATCTGGAGTAACTTGTGAGGAAGCCGCTCTCTTCTTCACTGCTGCCCTACTGGAAAGGGATTGTTCCAGCCGCCGACAACAGAACCAACAACCGACGGTATTTCTGTGTCATATATTTTCATTGTAATCTGTGTAAGCAGTACTCTTACAAAATTATTGAGAAAGTAAAAGGTTTTTGCCCCTTTGGGGATTTTTCCTCATATATGTGTTCTTGCATGTTTCATCATCGAATTTAATCACATATATATGCATGTTTAGGACTTGAGTGGTAAAAACTTTGTTTAATTAAATAACTTCATTATTTGAACGCAAGTGCACTCTTCCTCAAATTGGTATCAGAGCCAGTTACACAAATTTACCATGAAATTTTCCACAAAATTTTTCTAACATATCAATTTTTTGAAAAATTAACTTTTGAAAACGAGTGTGTTCATAATGGAGAAGTTATATAATAAAATGCCAGTTTTTGACGGGACAAACTATGCTTATTGGAAAGCCCGCACGATATCTTCATTAAAAACTATTGATGAACATGTATGGATTTTGGTAGAAAGAGGGTGGAATCCTCCCTCTGTCACTGTTGAAAATGTGATCAATTTAAAACCTGTCACTTCTTGGACTGAAGAAGAATTTAAATGGTCATCATTCAATTCTAAGGGTCTAAGTGCTATTTCTAGGTCTATCACACCTGATGAGTTCAAACGCATAATGAGGTGCACCACGTCAAAAGAGGCATGGGATGTTTTACAACTTACCCATGAAGGAACTAATGCTGTGAAAGAGTCTAAATTGTAAAATTTGATCACTTAATTTGAAACCATCACCATGCATGAGAATGAATATTTTGATGATTTTTATGCTAGGCTTTCTGACATTGTTAATACTAGCTTTAATATTGGTGAACATATTCCTAATGCCAGAGTTGTCAAAAAGATTCTTCGTTCTTTGCCTAAGCGTTTTATCCCTAAAGTCACTGTGCTAAATTCATGGGTAATTTAAATACGCTAAAATTGGAAGAACTTGTAGGAGATTTGTAAACATATTAAATTGATATATTCCCTAAAACTGTTAGGGCTAAAGATAAGGGAATTGCACTTAATGCCCAAGAGAGAAAGAGTGAGGGGTCGGCTAGAAAGAGGGGAGAGTCAACTAGAAAAAGAGAGACAAATTCGTCTGATTCTGAGTGTGATTTTGATTTTGATGATTTGGCTCTTTTTGCAAAAAATTTCAAGAGGATTCTCAAATTGAAGAAAAATGGTAATTTTAAAAATAAAAAGAATTTGGAGAAAAATAAGTTTGAAAAGAAAAATGAAAAAGATTTTAAAGATCCTCCTAAGAAAGAAAGTGAGAGATGCTTTGAGTGCGACGGTAGGGGTCATAAAGCCTTTGAGTGTGCCACACGTCTGAACATAGAGAAAGGGAAAGATGTCCTGAATGCTACCCTTAGTGACGACAGTGAGGTCGAGTCGGTGGATTCTGGAGTCGAGTCACTGCATGAGTGTAACTTCACCGCATTCATGGCTGGTCATGTGAGTACTTCTAGTTCTCCTCACGACGATGAGGATGATGCATCATAGGGACACCTCGACAGTGAGAGCGATGTGAGTGAGGGGGAGGATGACACAAGTGAGAGCGAGAGTGATATTCAACGCGCCTACGCTGAGTTATATTCTGAGTCTTTTGAGACCAAAAAACGTAACAAAGCGTTAGTTCTTAGAATCGCCGCTTTAGAGAAAGCGTTAAGATCGTTTGAAGAGAGAGAAAGTTTTTATGAAAAATAAAAAGAGAGAAAGGAAAAACCTTGAGAAAATAAGATGTTTTGAGTGTGATGGCACAGGACACAAGAAATTTGAGTGTCCCACCAGACTTAGGAGAGAGGGCAAGAAAGTTGCCATGCCCGCTACCCTAAGCGATAGTGAGGATGAGAAGGGTGATGAAAGTGTGATCCAAAAAGCTTTTACAAAGTTATTTATCGAGACCATGGAAATAAAAAAGTCAAATAGAATTCTAGGTCTTAGGATTTGTGAGTTGAAGGAAGAGAATGTTGAGCTGAAAAAGGAAAAATGTGACTTGACCAACACGGTGTCTAGTCTGACGACACGTGTATCCCATCTTGAGGATGATCTCATACAAGCATGGGAGGTTCAAGTCTCATTAGAGAACGCATCTGAGAAGGTTGATAAGATGGTTCCCTATCCCGATTTGAATAATGGTGAGAATGTTGGAAAAGGTCATGACTGTGCATTCACTACTTCTAATGCGCTCGAGCCTATCTCCACTTTGGTGAGTGATTCTCATAGGTGTCCGTCTAGGATAGTTCATCCTAGGATTTTTGATAAATTAGTTCCTAGACCTGTTTATGTTTGCTCCCACTGCAAGAAACGAGGACATCTTAGGGAGTTTTGTTCTAAGTTGGGTTTTGTGTCACATCATTCCACTTCACACATTCATGCACAAGCACCCACTCATGATACCTTGCTTGCACATAATTATAGAGAGTTTGCACACATTCCCGAGCAAGTGAAATTTTTGATCAAGACCCACATGATCTTATGGAGTTGGTCCAAATGATGTCACCATCTTTGGAAAACTCCACAGATCTTCCCGGTTGAGGTCTTGAATTGTCTGCTAGCATAGGGTGGGTTTCATGATGTATCCTTTGCCCATTGCTAGCATGTACCATTAATTTATTTATTCTTTTGAAAAATCTAAAAAGATTTTTTATATAATTTTTTTTAGAAAAAGTCCAAAAAGATTTTTGTATTTTTTATGCACCTTTTATGGATGAACATTTAAGATAGCCAAGTCACAATTTCATTCCATCTTTTCATGTGACTGTTTGATAGAGATTTGAGACGCTACATCATTTCATCCATGTGCTTTACACTGCTTGGAGTCTTTGAGATGTGATTAGTGATATCTTGTCTACATGTTTGAATCCTATCTTCTTTATTGAACACATGCACGACTTTATTTGATTATTGTACTTGTCTATCACATGTTGGCTTGAGTGTTTCCATCTCAATTCTGTCTATACAACTTACAATATGCGATAAAACTTGACAAGATTCGAATGCATGTAAAAACCATTTTTGTGAGACTGAATGTTTATTTAAGAACGGGGAGGGGCTGCGAAAGGTAATTATCTATTCTTTGCGCAAAAGCCACCGTTCAAAAGTACCTAAAAATGGAGGAATTTTATTATCCGAGGTCCAAAGAGGTTAAAAGAGCCCCGAAAAAATGTAAAGGAAATAAAAAGCAATTCATGCCAAATATGGGCCATTAGGTTTCACCTTCAATTATCCAGAGTTTAAGAATTTAGAAAGCCTCTATTCAAAATTAAAATCTGAGGGAGTTTGGTTGGAGAATATAAACGGGTTTGCACTTCCTTGAAAGTCCTGAAAAAGCATAAAATAGTTTTGGACGTTATTGGTATGGAAATCACTTTGACCTTTGATTTGTTGATTTGATTGAGTCAATATCTCATATTACCACATTTTTTTACACCAAAGGAAGACTTTGAGTTCATTCGTTAGGAGTATCCGATATTCATTGTGCACATATGTCATGTTTGTACGCATTGATTTTCCCGTCGAATTTGATCACACCCCTTCATTTTTGCTATCATTGACTTGGTTGTTTTTGTGATCTTTCATGGTGTGATTCTTTATTGTATACTATGTACGAAATTTTTTGAAAAATACAAAAATAGCAGTTTATTCTCGTGTGTCATTCTCCATGTGCATTCATTTCTTCTTCTCATATTTGTCTATTTGGGGACATCATAAAAAGGGGGAGAAGAATTATGGGGGAGAATTAGTTTTAGTTGTTTGGCTGCATGAATGATTTGGTTAATCTTAATTGATCATCAATTTTTGCATATCATTATATTTCAATCTGCTGCTTATCACTAGTATTTGCTTTATCTCATGTGTGTAGGTACATGATTACTCATTATTTGATTACACACCCTGATGAGAAAAGCTTTGGAAGGTACTGGAGAGCTGAAGTTTTGGAAGACATGTCATTTAGTATTCTAAGTTTGAGGGTCTAATGGGGATATTATTTTGTATGTCATTTGATTGCATAATTCGGATTTTTTATGTATGTACCGGCATAGACATAGGGGGAGATTTGTAAGGACATAATTTTATAAATGTCCGGGGTAGATTCTAGGAAATTTCTATTTTCTCCTAGATCACAGTTCATATGTTTGATATCGCTACATTTGGCATGTCAACACGATCATCCTCGACGGCCTTTATCTGAATTCAATGCATCCACTTTCATCACGTGCATCATGCTACACGCAACATGCTGCTCAACTCATTCCCACTACTCCACTACGCTCTATTAGTAATATGTTTTATTGGAGCTTTAAATATTTGCATAAATATTTGGGAAATGTTTTTGAAAATTATTTTTGAAGTCTGGTTTTATTTTTTATCAAAAGCAAAATTTTTCTAAGTGTAGAAGCGAATTGCCTCGATCGACGAGATCACTCAAACGACTTTGGAAGTCGTTCGCGCGAGATAGGCATGTCGCGCGATATCGTTCGAACGACTTCTGTCCTTCATTCGATCGACATGGCTATCTCGTTCGAACGAGCCACCGCCTCGATTTTTGTGTAAATATCTGATCTCCTTCTACACGTTTTTTAAGTCTTTCTGCAATCTTAAAATTCTGCGAAAATATCCCATAATAAGACTTCACTTTTTAAGGTTTTCTAAACCTTTTTGATTCACAAAACCATTCCCATATATGTGTGTGAATCTGTAAACCTTCAAGAGGATCATTTACTCATCTGGAGTAACTTGTGAGGAAGCCGCTCTCTTCTTCACTGTTGCCCTACTGGAAAGGGATTGTTCCAGCCGTCGACAACAGAACCGACACCCGGGGGTATTTATGTGTCGTATATTTTCATTGTAATCCGTGTAAGCCGTACTCTTACAAAATTATTGTGAAAACAAAAGGTTTTGCCCCTTTGGGGGATTTTTCCTCATATATGTGTTCTTGCTTGTTTCATCATCGTATTTAATCACAAATAGATGCATGTTTAGGACTTGAGTGGTAAAAACTTTGTTTAATTAAATAACTTCATTATTTTAACGCAAGCGCACTCTTCCTCACAATCCCTAACCTGACTTTACTTTACAATTCAAAGTTCAATTCCCGACATCTTAATGTAAACCGAGAGTCTTACTTTTTATTCCTCAGAATTAGTTATAATAATTACTATGGATTTCCCATTTTTAACTCTACTAAAAATGTCACAATTATTTACACTTACATTTTAATAAAAGTCCATTTCAATTACCAGCATAATAATGTCAACATAAATATACAATAAGGGCACCCCTAGGCTAAGCTGCGGTTCACACATACTCTGCTATCGAATCCCGGTACATCACGTACATGAGGATCACGTATTCTGAATCTCTCAGGAACCGTTTCAATAAGCATCAAACAAACATAATGGAGGCGAACATAGTTAACATACCCATGGGTCACACACATACCTACGCTCCCATGGTTAGTTGACTTAGTAACTCACCAATAAGTCATTCTATGACCTATGTCCTTGAGGTATCAATCTAAATCCCCCCGTAGGCACACAAAGATTAGATGGCCCTGATCGAAAGTCGACCTCCCGTGATAACAAGTATGGTAGGTATGCTATACATATATAAGTCCATATACTAAGCATTCACACATCTTAGACATCTTATAATATTAATATAGGTATATTTTACATTCATATACCGTCATTAAATGTTGTACATTTACAAGTCCCCGGATAATATACAATATAGATCGCCAACACTTCTGACATCGCAAATTTAAGTACTTACAACTTAACCCATAGAAGTCACTAGGTCTTTTATATAATTCCAAGTTTTAATCCTCAACTTACTCCAATCTCACAAATATACCCACCAATCAACAAGGGAAGAATAACATTCAATTAAATAAGCCCATGGAAAATTCGAAACTAAAATCGGGCCAAAAAAAGACCATTCTGTAATCTCGTTAGAAGTCTCTGAGATCTCGTTTGAACAAAAGGCTTCGAACGATCCATCAACTCATTAGAAAGGCTACTGGAATCTCGTTAGAAGCTTGTTCGAACGAGGTCGTTCGAACGACCTGGGTTGGTCTTCTAACGAAAATTTTGAGACAACCCAGAATTTCTCCCAACTTTTCCCCCATTTTCTCTTCTCTAAATCCATCCTAATTTCGTACCAATTAAGTTTTAAAGTTTTTAAACTACTCTAAGTCGCCCTAGGTCACTTCTTAACATATTTTTGGGGTCAAATCTTACAAATCAACATGTAATAACCATAAATCACCAAATCTTGCCCCAAACCCTATGAACATGAACCCAAAATTTAATTGAATATAAAGACTCCTTATTAATCCAATTTCAAATCATCAAAATTTATATTTTGGGTACTGAATTCGTCCATAGCCATTCTACATGCAATCCCTATCCAAAATTATGAGTTCCATAACAATTCCATTGGGTTTTCATCAAAACTTTCAATGGATATAAAGTTTCTACACTAAACATGGAGGAAATATTCATTGAAATTAATGACATCAAATTCCTTGCCTTAGGTTTGCTGTGCTGAATCGTTGTTGGTGATCGAGGGTTGATACTCTCTTCTTTCCGATCACAATTCCTTCCAAAATGATGGTGGTGGGTGGTGGTTTTGGTTTGAAACCTCTTGTAACTTCTCTCAAATCTTCCGTAGCCCACTTCTAATGTTTTTGGCTAATAATGGCCTTAGTGGTCTCACTAATTATTAATAAATAACCATAAAAATTCGTGGGTCTTAACTCCTCGCTTTTTAAAATTACCAAATTACCCTTCTAGGTTGTCGGTTTGGCCTAAAAATGCCCCGGGACCCAAACTAAACCCCCGGCTAGTGTTTTCTGACTAACTCAACCCTTCCGGACACATCGGAGCACTCAAAATGACCATTAGGTTGATAAAAATATAAATTACTTTTTAATCTAATTAAATTCATTCCCGACGCAACTGACACGCGCGTCCCAACTTAATTTCCCAAATTGTCGTATTTCTGCCTTGTGACAATATTAATATTTTCAATACTCATATATTACCATATATTCTCAGTCATGTTTTATTTTAACATCATAAACAAATACCAACTCACGTCCCGTTAGTATTTAACTCCGAATTAATTTCCAAATTAATTCTCATTTAATTCAATTAATCCATTAAATAAAATCAATAAAATTACGGGGTATTACAACTCCGTTGAGTGAAATTTAATATGGGATGAAATTGTGGGTTAACGGGGAGTTATTCATACATTAGAAATTCTGCGTATGTTCACTAAAGAATTGAGACTCGTGAAAGATTTAGACCAAAAGGTAAGTGAGGTTATACCTACTTAAATTATACTTAGTGAGATAGAATACTTCGAGAGATGAGAAGTAATATGAAATAAATAATAAATGAGAATAAAAGATATGTATCCATTATGCGAGATAATTGAGTAAAATTTTTGCTAAGAACGGATGATAATAATTCTGGGTCGTAGGCGAACCTAATTTGGAAAATATGATTATCAATATATATGACTATCTGATTGTACATATATAGTATTATGTATCTATGTATAATCACATCCGGGCTACTTGCTATCACAGAGGTTTCCACGCCGGGACAATCTTATCTCGATTTAGACCTTTATAAGGGATATTGACTCATACCTTAGAAGATAGTATCCTAGATACAGGCTATCTGAAAATGATAGTCAAATGGTCCTAAGAGACGTGAGGGCATGTGCTGACCTCTTAGTGACTTGGAACTATGCTTCGCCTCCATTTGTATGTGTATTGTGTTAGTACAGTTCGAGAGTGATTCTGAACTAGTATTTCCCTTAGTATGAGAGATACGGGGACTTGATAGCTGAGTATGCTAGCACCATAGATTTTATGTGGGTTACCGATAGTATATATATATATATATATATATATATATATATATATATATATATATATATATATATATATATATATATATATATATATATATATATATATATATATATATATACACTTATATATATGGAAACTTTCAACTATGTGTATAAGTAGTTAAGTAATGAATAAATGCTCCAGCTTCATAACAAGTGTTCGTGAATTTGGTAACGGTACTGAGTGGTTCTAAGTAATGTAAGAAAATGGAAGAGATTAATTTTTTAAAACTAAATATCATGGCCGTAGTATTTCTCGAGATTAAACTTCATGAGAATAAATTTTATAGAGTTATGTGATCAGTAGTACGGTAGGCGTGCACACTAGATGAGAGGTGAGAATTCTCAAGACAGTGTCGCGCACTAACATGGCGGTTATATTAGTCGGTAAGCATTTTAAATACTTGCTAAACTATTTTTAAAACAGTTTTACACTTGGGCTCTGACCCGTTTTTCTATCATTTCTCTCTCTCTCTCTTGTATATATATGTATGTATTACAGGCGCCCAACCACAGGGGCGTCATGCATAGGTTCTTTGGATTGGACGTGTTGTAGCTTATGTGGGAGTTGTAGGCCCTTGATTTAGATGACCTCGTCATTGACTCAGTTCCTATTTTATATATTTATAGTTAGGGCATGTGTCGCCCGATTTCCTATTCCGTTTGGATTTGTTAGAGATTTATGTTTATTTATATTTCCAATATTCAGGACTCTTCGGGAGTTAACTCTTGTCAGGATAATTTCATTTATAGTTCTTAAACTTGGTTTGGTTTATCTAGATGGTTTAATTGTTGTGTGTTAATTTCAATCCTTAATATGTATGTGATTCTTAAACTATTAGGTATTAAAAAGGTTTTCTTATTGGAATTTAAAAAAAAATACGACTTTAAATTATTTTGACACTTAGCTTAATTATTTAGGGTGTTTATATTGAAAATAATTATTTTACGACAGTGATGCTGAGAATGAACCAACCGTTCACCTTGATTTTAATTTAATAAATGACTGATCACTCGGTATTTAATTAGGCGGGATTTTACAGGTGGTATCAGAGCATCAGGTTTTAGTGTCCTTTAGGATCTATTCGGATTATTATGCTTCCAGCGTAGCTTTCTTTGATATAATACGTATGTTAAGGATTGCTGATTTCTTTGTTGTGATCTCGTTATCCTACTCTCACATATATATATTCGTGAATCTTATTTGCGTTCGGACGTGTTCGAACAGGAATTATGGCAGATGAGGGTCATTGGGTGAGTAACGGTAGGCAGGGTTTAGTGAGGTCGTGAAGTATATTTGTGGATGATGAATGTAGTTGAGGTCACCCCTATTATGGCACAAGAGGTTAGGACTATAAATATGACTAGGACGCAACCTATATATTCCAAGTGCTTCTATAGTCAAAAGTGATTCCGAAATTAAACTCACCCAACGAAGTACGCTTGGGAGAAGGTCAAATGGAAAATTGAGGAGAGTCATCAGTAGAAGTTTTAGAAATGCGGGAATTGTGTGTGTTACCCAATGAAGGTAATATATTAAAAGGCTTGGGCATATGACAGAGTGTGGTTAACTAGAAATGAAAATTTGGGGTAAAATTTTTCTTGACTCATCAGAGCAAAGTTATAATAGTGGGAGTCAACCACCACATTTAATAGCGAAATGTTGCATAAATTGAAGCACCTTAGTTACAATTTAACTGCACGTTCCTTCATCAGTTGTTCAGAATAAGATGTGAACGTTGTTCTGAACCCATCACGGAAGGGCCGAACAGGGGTCCATTTGTAAATGAATTTATCATTTTAGCAAGTCTTGTATCAGCAGAAGTGGATACCAATGGTAGAGGAGATTTTAAGTGGAAGATTAACTCGTGAGGAAAGTTGAAAACACTTAAAGAGAATTCTGTTGGACAGTCGATGCATATGGTGACAATGTCACTAATTATTTGTAGAGATGTTAACGCTCTTATGTGAAGGGATCTAAAGTAATCGAAAGATTTAGGTGGAGAATGAGACTAGATGAAACGCAATTAGCAACGCACCGTAAGGGGGATACCCATCAGGGGGCTCATTTAAAATATTCGGATCGCTAAATTCTTACCAAGCGATGGTGAATTCAGTAAGGGTTATTGATGCCAGTAGCACGTTCCTTAGGGACAATAAAGCTAAGGGAGCGATGAGGGTAGCCATCAAGATCGAGACTATTTAAGTCCGAGAGAAGGACACCACTAATAGGGTTAGTATAACAGGAGATAAGTGGGTTATGCATTGACGTATTTTGTGGAGAGTAAAACCACTCGAGTTAAAAAATTTTGATGCGAGAAAAAGGACAAGGGTATGGTGCTTGCAAGGGAAATCGTTAATGTAATTTTTGATTTGGTTCAGACATACGCGTTATGTTCAGAAGACCATTAAGTAGCCAAAGCGATTGGAAAAGTAGAAGTATGAGTTTTATCCTCGGAGGATGAGGCATGTTATATGTGATGCGAGCGAGTCACTACATTTTTGTTTATTGCTAAGATTCGCATGTGAAAAGAAATTAGTGCGTATATCTATAGCATTATTATCATGTGTATGTTTTCCCTGGTATATCGGGGTTGTCTTCAGTGTTATCCGCGGAGGATAAATGGGTCCATTATTTGTGTTATATACTTTTTTTAAGATTACTCATTTGAGTGATATGATATGCAAGTATGATATTATTACTAATTATGGTTTTATAAATGGTTAAAAGGATAATGGGCAGTGATTGAAAGGCTATCGGGGTTTCTGCCCTAGTGCAGAATGTTTGTTCTGGAAAAAACCTCACCTGCGATAGGGTCGGGCTCACACTCATATTATATATTTTAGAGACTTTGAAGGGTATAGTGGTACATAAATGTTTAATCGCAGGGTGTTTAGGGACTTTATTAGTACGATTCAGTGTGCATTGGGTTTACCGTTGCGCGGAAACATTTCACTCATTATTATATGCAGTGCTCAGGTCTTAGTGGTAGGAGGAGCACATTGTTATATTTATCCTTTTGGAATGTGAAAGTTACGACTTATATTCATATGTTTGGGAATGGGATTTTGAGACTCCCTATTGTATACGTACGAGGTTTATGGAATGTGATTACCACCAATACTGAACTATAGTGGAATTAGTGAAAAGTTATTTGTTTCAGTACACTTACGAGAGGAGATGTAGTTTTTCTGTCAAGAGATGGAATAGAAGAGTATAGGTTATGGATGGAGGAACCAACAAATTTTGATAATCGACTATGCTAAGTAGTAGTGTAGGGGGGGTTCCTTATTTGGATTTCGATTTGCGAGACATACCACGCATGAAACTTATCATAAGGTTGGAAGTAGAGAGATGTTTGGTCATTAGTCCATGATTCTAGTACCTCGATCGTCATAGGAGCCGATAATATTGATTGTAAGTTAAAGTTGAGTGATGATTTAAGGCCAATGGAGCCAGTTGTGTGGTAAGGAAACATTGGAAGTTTTGTTTTATCACCCAATTGAAGGGTGGAACGATGGTAAGGAGGTTTGAGCGTACCCAAGTGTTGTAACCAAGTTCTGAGCACAAGGGAAACAAATAATTGGATGTTATGTGTAAAGTGTAGTTGATGCGTACACTAGTATGCACGGTTTATAGGGTGTGTAGGCATCCTGGTTAGCTATTACTTGAATCATTCAAGTTGAAGAGACATAATAATAGACGCGTTGAATATATGTTGTGAGAATGACATAATGAAGTGTACCTGGTAGAGTGGAGTAAGCGTGGTGCGAAGGATGATAATCCATATCTACATGTACCATCAGAGTAGCAAACACGAATTTAGTTGAAAGGCTATGGGAAGTCATTTAGGGGTATTCCTTGAGAAGGATAGAATTTGAATATTATAGAAAACACTCGGAGTGGAGTTTAACCTAGTCAAGTGTGGCAAGCGACTTGCACGTATGTTGAATGATGATGTTAGTAAGGTATTAATGTTCAGCAATGCACATCGTGGAGAAAAGTACACGGGTAAGAACTTTCGGTAATCGCTAAAGAAAGAATGGGAGTGTTAAGTATCACTTATGTGAGTCATTACAAGTAAAATTCAATGTTGGGCGGGACATAGTGAGTAGTCTTCGTGGGCACCACTCATAGATAGGAATCGGTTGGAACGAGAGGATCAATTAGAGAGTTTTGTAGAAAACCTACGATTCCAAAAATAGAAGAGAGCAATTGTGTGAAATTTCTTGGATGGGGTGCTAACTTCAAGGCAAGGTGACGAGTTCCTTAGAATGTGAGGAACAAGTTGACCCAAAAGAAAGTGATTTTTATTATTTTGGGCAGTATACACTATTAAACAGTGTGCCTCAACCTTTCTTTGAATATAAGAATCGAGCCGGTAAGAGGTTCTTCCCCGTATTATTCTGAACTAGAATGGGCTCATTGAACCCCACTTTCAAACTAGGATTTCAGAAAGCGGTGGGGATAACGTTTCATTTTGAGTAAGTTGTATCACCCTTAACAAGGGAGTAGGGGAGGTGATTAAAGATTAGTGGAACCACGTGAAAGTAATTTTGAATTCATGGCGATCATTTCAATTTCACTATGGATGTATCTAGCAAGTGACATTTAGTACAATAGAGTTACGTGGAAGCACTCGTACCTGTTTACGGTGGACAAACTTCTTATTGAAATTTTGTGTGGAAAAACCTTAACTTTTCTCCCTCTAGTTGTTCAGAGGTGAGTGGATAATCAGGATTTTTGATCGGTCGAGTTAGAGTGTGATGACTGTGGTGGAATTACCATGACTGTTTTAGGTGACTTTTGAATGTCGTAAGAGTTACGTCACCAAAAAATGGAGATTCGAAGAACTGACAAGAGTGGTCAAATGCTCGTGTGATTTCTCTCAAAAAGGGAGTTTTGCGTTTAGATATATGCGAGTATTTGTTACGTAGTGAAGTGCGGACTCCCAATAATATTGAGACAATGGGGGCCAATGATGTGTAGACTCGTCTTGTATGAATAGCAATGGATGGGAACATAATGTGAAGTGCCGTTATTAAGGTGTGACTCTATAACTGTTAGTATTGAGAGTGTTAAATAAGCTTATTGTGAGGTAGGGGGAACTATAGAAATTCGCCTTAACCGAAAGTCTATTTTGAGTATTGAAAAAGTATCTAGAGCTATTTTTACCAGTCATAACTTATTTTCTGAATTTTGGGATGAAATTCCATTATTAGGGATGAAGTATGTAATACCTCGTATTTTTATGGATTTTAAAATTGGGGATTTATTAAATTTAATTGAGATATTAATTTAATATTAATCCGGAATTTTACTAGCCTAATGAGAGTTAGTAATTATTGGGAATTTGTTGAATATTACTGGATGAGTAAAGTAATATATGAGATTGATTTTATTAATATTGTCACGAGTGAATAATATGGCAATTATGGAAATTTAAGTCGGGATGCGCGTGTGTCGTGTTAGGAACTAAATTATTATTATAAAAGTGAATAAATTATAAGTTGCCCATATAGTCGTTTTGAGTGCGTCAAAGTGTCCGGAAGGGTCGAGATAGTCAAAAAAGTATACCCGGGGGTTTAGTTTGGGTCTCGGGACGTTTTTAGGCCTAATTGACATCCCAGGAGGGTATTATGGACATTTTGTATTTTTAGTTAATTAAACCCACGAATTTCACTAAGCTATATCATTTTTTAGGAGTTGTCTTCTAGTGTAATCAAACACATAACATGAAAACAACCATTAGAGAAGAAGGTGAAGAGTTTTCCAAGCAATCCAAGGCCTAAAACTTACTCGATTGCACCGCCGCCACCACCACCAAAACGTAGATCGCACGACAAGGAACATAACCATATCTTTCTCATCAACAAATCATACCCTTGAATCCCAGACAAGTATCTATCTTGCTGATTTCTAGTTAATATTCCTTCCATATTAGTCTAGGAATGAAAATCATATGTTTTAATGGAAGAATTGTATGTTTTGGAAGGGAATTTATATGTGTTGTAGGGAGAATCCATGTAGTATGAAATCTTGATCATATGTAGAGGATTACCCACAAATTTATTATGATATTTGGGAAGAAAATCTGGATTAAAATATAAGTTTCTGATTATTCATGCAAAATTTGTCATTATGAAGAAATCGGGTATTAAACCCTTTTTTGATTGATTCGTTGAGGATTTATTGATGTTGTTACGTTAGAACTTATTTATATATATTTCTTATAAATTTGGATTACTTTGATGAGAGTTTGGGATGAAATTATAGAGATTTAGAGGGGTTAGAATGATTGAACCCATAGGTTGAAATTTGCTAAAAACTGGGCAAGAACTGCTTGATTGATCGATCGACCCCATTCCATGATCAATCGATCCCTCTGGGAAAACCACATGTTTTTCCCCTTTTTGTTTAATCCGGATAAAATATGTGGGAACTCTTGAATATCTTTTAAATAGTATAATGGTACATGAAGAGGACCAGTCGGGTCAGAGTAGACTCCGTTGAGTGAAATTTAATATGGGATGAAATTTTGGGTTAACGGGGAGTTATTAATGCATTAGAAATTGTGCGTACGTTCCCTAAAGATTAAGACTTGTGAAAGATTTAGACTAGAAGGTAAGTGAGGGTATACCTACTGAAATTATACTTAGTGAGAGAGAATACTTGGAGAGATGAGAAGTAAGTATGAAATAAATAATAAATGAGAATAAAAGAGACGAATCCGTTATGCGAGATAATTGAGTAAAATTTGTGCTAAGAACGGATGATAATAATTACGGGTCATGGGTGAACTTAGTTTTAAAAATTTGTATCCGTATATATGTGACCGTGTGACTGTACATATATTAAGTATTATGTATCTGTGTAAAATCATACCCGGGCTACTTACTATCACGAAAGTTTCCACGCCGGGACAGTCTTATCTCGATTGGACATTTATAGGGGATATTGACTCGTACCCTTGAAGATAGTATCCATGATACAAGGTATCTGAAAATGATAGTCAGGTGGTTCTAAGAGACGTGAGGGTATGTGCTGACCTCTTAGGACTTGGAAAAATGCTTCGCCTCCAGCACCAGAGATTTGTATTTCCCTTAGTTTGAGTGATACGGGGACTTGAGAGCAGAGTATACCAGCACCAGAGATTTGTGTGGGGTGCCGATAGTATATATATATATATACTTATATATATGGAAACTTTCTACGGTGTGTATAAGTAGTTAAGTAATGAATAAACACTCCAGCTTCATAACAAGTGTTCGTGAATTTCGTAACGGTACTGAGTGGTTCTAAGAAACGTAAGAAAATGGAAGAGATTAATTTTCTAAAAACTAAATATCATGGCCTTAGTATTTTTCGAGATAAAACTTCATGAGATTAAATTTGATAGACTTATGTGATCAGTAGTACGGTAGGCGTGCACAGTAGATTAGAGGTGAGAATTCTCAAGAGAGTGTCGCGCACTAACATGATGGTTATATTAGCCGGTAAGCATTTTAAATGCTTGCTAAACTATTTTTAAAATTGTTTTACACTCGGACTCTGACCCATTTTTCTATCTTTTCTTTTTCTCTCATGTATATATATGTATGTATTACAGGTGCCCAGCCACAGGGTCTTCTTGCATAGGTTCTCTGGATTGGACGTGCTATAGCTTATGTGGGAGTTGTAGGCCCTTGCTTTAGACGACCTCTTCATTGACTCAGTTCCTATTTTAGATCTTTATAGTTAGGGCATATGTCGCCTGATTTCCTATTCTGTTTGGATTTGTTAGATATTTATGTTTATTCATATTTCTAGTATTCAGTACTCTTCAGGAGTTAACTCTTGTCAGGATGATTTCATTTATATTTATTAAACTTGGTTTGGTTTATCTAGATGGTTTAATTCTTGTGTGTTAATTACCATCCTTAATATGTATGTGATTCTTAAACTGTTAGGTATTAAAAAGGTTTTCATATTGGAATTTAAAAAAAAATAAGACTTTAAATTGTTTTGACACTTAGCTTAATTTTTCAGGGTGTTTATATTGGAAATAATTCTTTTGCGACAGTGATGATGAGAATGAACCAACCGTTCACCTTGATTTTCATTTAATAAAGGACTGAACACCCGATATTTAATTAGGCGGGGTGTTACATTTTTCACTCATTTTATTCGCATTTTTGATATTTTTTAGTCTTATTTATTTATCTCACTTCAATTAATATCCGTTTTATTATTAATATTCACATAACATATTTTCATAAAAAATCCAAAAGGACAAAAAATAAGGTTTACATGTCAATTCCAAAAGTAAAATATCCTCACTTTTTCACACTTTTAAACTTGAGCATACTTTCTTTAGACATTCAAAGAGGAGTCTTAAATTTTGGTTTATGAATTAAACCCCACCCCTATGCCTTATCAAACTGTGTAGACTTTGATGCCCCTTAGGCTACATAGGCATCACGGCCCAATCCTGTGATTCCACTCCTATCCTTCCCATTTTATGCTTTTATACTATCTTGTATTTATTTTTTGAGTCACAAACTCCTATATATTTTTGTCTCATTTGACATGAGCACTCACTTTTCTATAGAGACTTGCGATTCGATGGACACTCACATTTATTTTTATGTCATGTTTAGGACACTCCTTAGGATAATTCCGCTCTGTCTTTCCCATGACGTGTATCGGATGATTTCCTTATCCTGTATTTCACATTACACATATGTACACACACATCACACTTTAGAGAAAGGAATAATATTCACATAGATGCCTAACACCTTCCCATTTCATAACTTAGTCCCCGGACCCTTGATTCATTTGGTTTAGTATTCATCAGTATGACCTTGATGTCATTGTCTCGAGACGACTACATTTCTTTTGCCTATTTTGAGAAAAATTAGTTGGACACTCCATTCCTTCCTATTATCCCCTTTTTATGATTGTTAATTCATATCCAAGTTAGCCCACAAAGACACAGGCGCGTGTGGTGGAAAGAGTACCCCCTTATCCTCATATTAACCGCACGCACACGACCGGAAGAAAGGGAGACAATATCTTCAAGATTGTTCCACTTTCATCTCGATTTCACGGTCGTCCCTTGAAAGGAAATCCAACTCGGATGGCCCCAACTAGAATGTTGTTCGAACTGTTGTTGGAAGCCTGATCGAACGAAAAAAGGGTATGTCGTTCGAACAATGTCCCTGATCGTTCAAACGAGCGCGTGATATTTTGTTTTTTAATTAAATATGATCCAAATCTCTAATTTTTATCCTTTTACAACCATCTACCTAAAAAATAAAGATGTCGGATTAGAGTCTTTAAGAGCTCCTTTTAACACTTTTCAAGCCCTTTTAAAGTTCCTTTTATGATCAAACTCTTCCAATTTTCATCGAAACCCCTTGGAAAATTAGAGATCACTTTATCAAATCAAGAAGAATACTTTAATGTTCAGAACCCTTGTAGAGTTCATCTTTACTACTGATTTGTGGAGCAGAGGCTCTATTGCTGAAGAAAAATGTTGATCGGTGGACAGTGAGGGAAAATTGCTTCCTGTGGGTGGTGCTGGACTGTGCTGTCTCTTTAGAAGACTTGAAAAACTGTGAGTTATACTTAGAGATCTAAGTAGTCTGTAGGTCGTATTGTGTCTGTCAAATCTTTTATACTGCTGAAATAGAGTTTTTGCATACTTCTTCACATGTTTGCTTGCTTGGTTTGCTATATTTAAGTTGGACTACATCACACCATGCACACTAAATTAATTTAAGTTAAAATTTGATAAAATTGAAATTTGTTTATGATTGGACTAAGATATAAATCAATCCATAGAATCCCTGCATTCTCATATGGGATTTTTTGGAGCATTATGTTCTATTATGGTCAAAACCTTTACTATATTCAATACCAAGTTTGAAAAAACTTTTGTTTTTTCAGAGTAGTGTGAGTAATTTCATTGTCTCCTAGACAAATGCCATCGCTTTCTATCAGTTTTGGATCCATACTTTTAAAATGAGTAAATATAAATCGAAATTCAATTTACCAATCATATAAGCATTGCAAAGAAAATGTAAATCAATCCATTAAGTAATAGCTTCTCTAATAAAGACATAAAGATAATACTAAATTATTCATGTCTCAATACTAAATATTAATATAGCATTTTTGAACTTCGGGTTCTATTAAACGAGTGATATCTAAAAAACATTTATCCAATATTATAGAACTTTAGGTTGTATTTTAGATAAAGTATGAATATTCAGGCTGATATAAATTTATTTAAGAAGTTCAGGTCTTCTCTTTTGTGAAAACTTCTCGTACACACATACTATTATTGAAATGTTAGTTTAATTTTATTTAAAAAGGTTCAACACTGACGTTCATAGGACGTTTAGGTACATACCCAAAATAATAAAAAAAATCTTTTGAATTTGGGACTACGTATACGGGAGCTTCAACTTTTAAATATTGAGAACTTCGAGTCTCAAATTTTATTTTATTTTAAATAAAAATGAAGACAATTATATCCCGATTGCAAATAATAATTTGTGAACTTCTAGCCAGAATAATGATTAGGTCCAAGTGATTCAAGAACTTCCAATCACAATATTTATACGAAGATAACTTCAAGTTCTTGTATTTATTTATTAGAATCGAGGTTCAACACATAAAATAATTAAACTTCAGGTCAATTTTATTAAGTTTAGGGACTTTAAAGTCCATACCCCATTGTGTCAAGACTTCAGGTTTGATTAGGACTTATAAAAAATTAATTGGATCTTCAAGTTCAAATTATAAATTATTTTCCATGATACAGATAATTATAACTTTGGGTTTTGAGTGAGAGTATATATCATTTAGATCTTCGGGTCCAAAATTTAAAAAGAAATTCAAGTCCCAAATTTAATAGGGTAAGTGAGACCTTCGAGCCCCAATTTTAAATAGCATTAGGAACTTTAGGTCCATGTAATAATTACATAACTTCAAGTTCTAAAATTATAATAAGAACTGGGAACTTTAAGTCCCAATTTTCAAGTAGCAGTTGGGAGCTTTAGTCCTCAAAATTTTATATTGCAATCGGGCACTTCAGGCCCAAAATTTTAAATAGTATTTGGAAACTTCAAGCCCCAAATTTGAAATAGTGTTTGGGAACACCAGTCCGTAAATTTTAAATAATAATTAATTACTTTAGTTTCTAAATACTGAGTCGGGGAATTCATATCGAAGACAATAACTTGGAAAGTACATTCGAAATAAATAATAAAAAGAGAACTTCCAACTACATGTTTAATAAGAAAACATGATACACACACACACACACACACACATTATATATATATATATATATATATATAATTTTGAATCCAAATAAATATACAATATTGCAATACTTTTATCCTATCGCAAAAAAAAAAATGGCATTTCTGTTGTTTTCTAAAAATCTTAAGTTCAGGAAAAATAATCACATGTGTGAAACATTTACCAGACTTCTTCCAATGTAAATAAATTTGTAGATAAAGGACCTTATCAATTTTTACAATCATAATTCTACACATAAAAGTGTAATGGTATGACAAATTTAATTTTAATCATCTCAAGCATTAAAACAAGCAGGTCAACACTCATAGCATATTATCTACAATGAAATTATCTAACTTTTCATTATATCACAAAATATCTTCAAGATAAATATATAAAATAATTTAAAATATTTTCAAACCCACAATTAATCTTTTCCAGTCATATATGCATATAAATCATCAATACACACACGTTCTTTTTTAATATTTAAATATATTTATTTATCACTATATTTTTATCTCTATGGATATATATATCAATATTTGATGCGAGAGTAATACGAGAACTTATCTCATGTTGATTTTCCAAAACCCCTTAGGAAGTAATATGAAGATCCCCTGATGCTAAGTTCTTCAAATTATGATTATGAATTTTCTTAGTCTCCTGTAATATGTTCATGGATTTTAATATTATATCTTCAATAGAAATTTTTAAATTTATGATATGGTAAGAAATAATATTAGTTAGTGTTCACATGTTAATAGTCGTACTACTAATAAATAAGAAATAAAATGGTCTATAATTATAAGTGCGATCTCTCATGAGATGTAAGACTTTTTTTTATAGGAAACCAAGATTCATATTACATTAAAATATGTCTTTTGAATATAGAATTTTGAGAGCCTTAAAATATTGTAAGAAAAATAGTTGGTATAAAATAAAAAAACATGCCATGAATTTAGTAGTTTGCTAAAGAATTCTTATTATGCATCATAATACGACACATATATTTTAATTAGAAGAATTCAAAATTTTATTCTCAATAAAAAAAATCCCATGGAGGAACTACACATGTATATATAATGATATATGTGTCACTTCATTAGCACCATGTCTATAGACAACTTGTTAAATTTGAATAAAAAAATCGTGATTATTAATGTATAGTATCATAATATAGCAATCACAAATAGATCACTCAAAATTATTATAGAGTATTCGTTTTTTTAGTTTTAGTCTTATTTTCAAAGTTTTATTATGCTCCTATCCAATGGATTTTTTAAATTATAGTAAGTCGTATAATAACCAAAAACTGCACCTAACCACCTTTAATCACCCATATTTCTTTCCACGGAGAATGGCATTTGTCCCGTATACAACAGGACTAACAACTAAAAAAATAGAAATATTAGAATGGGTACAAATAAGTCTTTAAAAATTTGACTGAATTCATATGATCCCTATATATATTTGGCAGGATTTAGACAATAATATATTTCAAAAGTTATACTACTTAGATATAAAATTGGTGTAGACTACACCAAACCATGATATGTTATTATTTTAATCAAGCATCGAATCATAATTACACTAAAAGGAAAATAAATTATATTCCTATCACAACAGTTTATTATATAGAGAACTTATAAATTATAATGTCTATTCATCATGACTACAATCCTAGTCATACAGGGAACTACAATATCATTGGCCATTGTGTTGAGATACCTGTATGCTAACAAATCACGTAGCAAGAGGTTTTTGCCCAAAGTGGTGAAATTAAAATTATATAGAACACTCAATGCACGTCAACAAGCGTAACTATTGAAACTTAAATTAATTATATTTTTTTAGAAGATATTTTATTAAAACAACGCAACTAGTCTAACTATAAAAAGTCAAAGATGGTAAGAACATTATAAATGTATAAGATAAATAATTGATTATACTTACGACTTTAGATTATTGGGATTTTTTTTTATTTTTCTCACCAAAATTATATACCACAAAATTATTAATGATTTTAGTCCAAATTAAATAAATATGAAAAACACATAAAGAAACTCATAATATTGAAAATAATGGAAAGAACTGGACTAGAAAATCGGAGGCCCGAGAACACTGTCTTAAAGTCGTATGGACTCCTAATGTGCATATATTAATTATCCATTACGGCTCCAAGATACAACCAAATCTGCCAGTGGTCCCCTTGTATGCACATATAGAGAAGACTTATAGTGCACCTCCATTTTTCATGTTTCCCATACGTACATGAAAATACGATATTAAATGTCTAAGTAAGCCTTTGGGGTTTCTTATATAATATAATCAATTAATACCCATTTCCCCCATTATGAAGATTTATAAATGCTCTAAACCAAACAATTTAATCCATCCATGAAGACAAAATGTGATTAGAGTGGAGAGAAAATGTAATTATGTTTTTCCCCTCTCCATTCTTAAAGACAAACCAATAAAAGACCACAATCCAATGAAGTTATAACATTTTCATAAAGCAATAGTTACAAAGTAGTTGAAATAACTCTAATTGTTCTTAAAAATGACCTTAACTATTTTTAAATAATTTTTAAAGTTTAAAACTTTTTTAAAAATTACAACATTTGCCTCATGATTTCCTTCTCTCCACATATGAATTAACCCAAATTTGATGCTATGTTTTAGCTCACAATGATCAATAATTAGGACTTTGAATGGGTGGACATCAAAACTATCTTTTGGGTAGTTGATAATAAAAACAGTGTAGACACCCCATTCTAATACCCCCACATTATTCCATAGGGTCCAAACAAAATCCCTTCGAACCCCAGAACCTTAGTCCTCCTTTAAACCCAAATCAGAGAACAATCACATGCTCTTTGAGACCGGTTTAACTTTAAACAACTCTTGGACTCGAGATTATATTAACATATTTCATAGAGCTCTGAATCCTCTTTTGAACGGTCCAGTTCGCACATGAATTGGACATACAGTTTGGATTTTACGACCATTTTATCGAAAAACCAATCACCCTGCCTATCGGTAGGACACCTCACCTGCCAGCAGGCAGGTAGGGATTTACTTGGCCAGCAAGTTTGTCAACCTTATCGAAAGATATATATATATATATATATATATATATTAACCTATATATTAACATATATATATAGCACCTATATATTAACATATATATATAGCGGATATTATATATATGTTAATATATAGGTGCTATATATATATGTTAATATATAGGTTAATATATATATATATATATATATATATATATATATATATATATATAGCGAAAGTATAATCACATGGTTATGAATCGTAAAATACTGAAAGTGAAGGAATTACATCATCAGAGCCTTCTAAAGGAAGCTACATTTATATTAAAATATCCAAGAGTTACAACTTGATAGAAATTTTAAATCCTTTTAATTAAAGAACCAAACATCCTTTATCTAATAAAACAAAGTTCTACTTAATGTAACAAAAAGATCTCTAAAAGCTAAATCTTCAACATAGTCCCCTTATGTTCCATCCGATTTCCTAATTATTTCTTGAAAAATAGTTAATTATAAAACATCAGCTAAAAGCCGAATGAGATTCAATCTCCAAATATTCCAAGGTTTTCAGAAATTAGATACCTATTCAATTTAGAACAGAAGGTATATCCATAGAGATAGGAATTTCAAGTAATATATATAAAGTAAATGACAATATATATATTCAGAATAAACAGTTCAGAACAGAGCAGATAAAACAATTGAGCATGTGTCAATTATTCAGTTTTAGTGGCCTTGTACGCTTTAATACCCAGACATATAGTGTTACCAAATGTTTCCACCCAGTAACATCACAGACAGATAATCATGATTTCTGGAACAACGCCTTGTTTAGGGCATACCAGCGATAAACCAGCTGGGAAGGTACCACCCAAATATTTCCACCCGGTAGTCAAGGCGAATATAGTAAGAGAGTTTCCATAGGCCGAATCAATAATTTCAGAATTTAAATCAGATGTTTATATGGAGAGATATAAACATATAACAAATGATGGAATCATCGGTATCAGATGCATTTTGAGAATAAAAGCTTTTCATAAAATATACATAGTTTGCATAATATAATATAATCAAAATGCGCAAGAAATTGCATAGAGTACTGACCTAAAATAGAGGTTGAAATTATTGATAACGAGTCTTCGATCGCACGTTAATCTAACAAATACGATAAAGGTTTAAGTACATGTTCTAAACAAGGTCCAGTCTACATATTGTATTTTAATAGTAACTTGTTTCAAAGGATTACTAAAAAAACCATTTTCTTAACTTTTAAAACTTATTGATCGTAATTAAAGGATTCAATTCATAGTTCGTCATAATCAGTCGGTTCCCACTAGAGATGGAGGGTCACAGGGGCACCGCTTAAATACCATCTCCTCTGGACAGAACATTTTTGGATTCATTCCCAGTAGAGATGGAGGGTCACAGGGGCACCACTTAAATACCATCTCGTCTAGACAGAATTTCGCCAGGCCTGACTTTGGAATTACTTAAATGGGATTCCATAATAACGAGCAATTACTTTTAAAAAATCATTTTTTATAAGCGTATATACAATTTCAAACAAGTTTACATGAAAATAAAATCAACTTGGATTTTTTCTAAACTTTAAGTTTTGATTAGTGAAGTCCTTAGTGTATTTTACCAGCATAACTACTGAAGTAAAGCTATAAAACACAAAATTAAAGCTATAAAAATACATTATAACATTTAAATAAAATCATACCTACGAAATGAATTCTTTCTTCAAAATTATAGAACTCCTTCTTAAGATATTTCCGAAGCTTTCTATCACTCTTTCTTACTATAATTCTCAAGGAATTGGTGTGAGTTTCAAATGAACCCTAAGGCCCTATTTATAGGTTTCCAAATGTATTACGGTGTTGACACGTGTCAAATGACTAAGCTTTTTGGATTGGTGATTCAACACCGAGGTGTCGCGATTCGGAGTGGTCTTGCAGTGTTAATATCACCAAATGATGACAAGTGTTTTAGCTCTCTCTCTCTACAGATGACATGTGAAAGGTGGAAGTGAGCAGCACGTGGTGGAATGGTGATGAGGGTATAAGGGTCATTTCACACATGAAGGGTATTTTGGTAATTTCACGCTATATATTTTGAATATTTCTTAGAGGTCCTTGAAAGTATTTTATTTACAAAATGGCCCATTCTATATTTTTATTTTAGTCCTTAAAGTTTCATAAAATTATATTTTCTACCCCAAAACTTATTATTTGCCTTAAGATATGTCATAAGACTTCGATTTGATCCAATTTCCAGTTGATTCTTCGTAATTAGAAATGGGGTTTGTTATATTGATAGCCAATAATACCACATATCTAATAATACAACATTTATAAGATAATAAGTAACACAAGAGTGTAAAAACAAACTATATATAAAAGTGGGGTCATTACATCCTACCCTCCTTATAAAAAGTTTGGCCCCCAAACTTTACTTGCATTAATTTTCAAAAAGGTATGGATATCACTCCTTTATCTCATCTTCCCGCTCTCACGTTGCTTCTTCAACAGAATGATTCCTCCATAATACTTTAACTAGCGGAATAACCTTGGTTCGTAATATTTTATCTTTATGATCCAAAATTTCCACTAGATGCTCAATGTACGACAAATCTTCTCTAACTTGAAGAGGCTTATGACTTAAGATATGTTTTGGATCTGGGACATATTTCTTTATCATTGATACGTGAAACACATTATGTACACTAGAGAGTTCCGGTGGTAAGGCTATTTTATACGCAATAGCTCCTATCCTTTCAAGGATTTCAAAAGGTCCTATGTATCTTGGGCTCAATTTCCCTTTCTTCCCAAATCGTATTACTCCCTTTGCAGGCGATACTCGCAAGAACACATAATCTCCTCTTTGGAATTCTAACTGTCGGTGTCGATTGTCAACATAACTCTTTTGACGGCTTTGAGCGGTTCAAAGTCGATCTTGTATTAATTTCACCTTCTCTGTTGTGATCTGAATCAATTCTGGTCCCAACAATTTTCTTTCCGCAACTTCTACCCAAGATGTAGGGGAACGACACCTTCTACCATAGAGTTCCTCATATGGAGCCATTTGAATACTTGCTTGATAGATATTATTATATGCGAATTCCACTAACGATAAATGATCATCCCAATTCCCTTTTAAATCAAGTGCACATTCCCTAGGCATATCCTCTAAGGTTTGAATAGTTCTCTCTGATTGTCCATCCATTTTAGGATGAAAAGCAGTGCTAAAATTCAATTTTGTTCCCATGGCTTCTTGTAGGCTTTTCCAGAAGCGAGACACAAATCTAGGGTCACGGTCAGAACCAATTGAAATTGGGGTTCCATGAAGCCTAATAATTTCCCACACATAGAACTTAGCTAACTTCTCTAAAGAATGGGTAATCTAAATGGCAAGAAAATGAACAGATTTAGTTAACCTATCAATAATTACCCAAATAGAGTCATTACCATTTGAACTCCTCGATAAACCTGTCACAAAATCCATAGTAATATGTTCCCATTTCCACTCAGGGATAGGTAGGGGTTGCAGTAATCCTGATGGTTTTTGATGTTCTGCCTTTACTTGTTGACAAACCAAACACCCACCAAAATACTTCTCGAAGATCCCTATACATTTTTGTACATCCGGGATGAAATGTGAATCTTGAGTAATGACTTTCCTCCAAAATTTGCCTCTTTAGTTGGGCATCACATGGCACACACACTCTATTTTCAAACCTCAATATATCATCTCGCATCACAAATTCAGTTCTCTTACCTTCGATGACTTCTTCTCTAATCATCTTCAGTTGTGGGTCATTTACTTGTGCAATTTTGATCGTCTCCATCAACATGGGTTGTACTTATAAGTTTGCAATTATTCCTCCTTTGCTATAGATACGTACATCTATTTCCATACCTCTCCAATCCCTTAACAGTGCTTCCTGGCTTGTAATAAGACATGCTAAATTTAGTGTAGACTTCCTACTTAAAGCATCGGCTACTACATTAGCTTTCCCGGGGTGATAGTGAATATTTACATCATAATCCTTCATCAATTCTAACCACCTCCTTTGTCTCATATTCAACTCTTTCTGAGTAAATATATACTTTAAACTCTTATGATCGGTATAAATCTCACAAGTCTCACCATACAAATAATGCCTCCAAATCTTAAGAGCAAAAATTACAGCTGCTAATTCTAGGTCATGGGTTGGATAATTCTGCTCATGGATTTTTAACTGTCTCGAGGCGTAAGATAATACTTTTCCATTTTGCATTAGCACACATCCCAAACCATTTTTAGAAGCATCACTATAAATCACAAATCCCCCTGTCCCGTAAGGAATAGTCAAAATTGGGGCAGTTACTAATCGATTCTTAGGTTCTTGAAAACTTTTCTCAGCTTGCTCAGACCATTCATATTTTACCTTCTTTTGTGTTAACCTAGATAGAGGTTTGACAATGCTAGAAAATCCTTCAACAAACCTTCGGTAATAACCTGCTAATCCAAGGAAACTACGAATCTCACTCACATTAGTTGGTCTGGGCCAATCTAATATAGCCTCAATCTTTTGAGGGTCAACTGACACTCCCTCTTTGGATATGACATGTCCTAGAAAAGAAACACTAGGCATACAAAACTCACACTTATTTAATTTTGCATATAATTTCTCTTTCCTAAGGATTGTAATACCGTCTCTAAATGCTTTTCTTGTTCTTCAATACTTTTGGAAGAAATAAGGATGTCATCAATGAAAACAACCACATACTGATCCAAATATTTCCTAAACACCCTATTCATCATATCCATAAAAGCGACTGGTGCATTAGTTAGTCCAAATGGCATTACAAGAAATTCATAGTGACCATATCTAGTACGAAAAGTTGATTTTGAAATATCATCATCCTTAATCTTCAATTGATGATAGCCTGACCTAAGGTCAATCTTAGAGAATACTTGTACACCTTCTAATTGATCAAACAAGTCATCTATATGAGGTAAGGGGTATTTACTCTTAATGGTTACCTTATATATTTCACGATAATCTATACATAGTCTCATTGTCCCATCCTTCTTTTTTACAAATAACACTGGAGCACCCCAAGGCGATCTACTTGGTCTGATAAAACCCTTGTCTAAAAGGTCTTCTAATTGAACTTTTAACTCTCTTAATTCTAAAGGTGCCATACGATATGGTGGTTTTGAGATTGGTATAGTTCCAGGAAAAAGGTCAATCGTAAATTCTATTTCTCTATTAGTAGGTAGGCCTGGTAAATCATCTGGAAAAACATCCGTACATTTCTTAGCGATAGGAATATCTTCTAAGCTAGGCCCTATTGTCTGCAAACTGGTAACAGTTGCAAGAAATCCTTGACATCCCTTCTTAAGAAAACTATAGGCTTGCATTGCAGAAATAATACACATCGAAGATATGATGCCAGTTTCTTCAAAACTAAATTTTGGTTGGTGAGGAATTTGGAAAGTAACACTCTTCTCAAAACAATCTACCTTATCATGATGTGATGCTAACCAATCCATCTGCAAAATGACTTCAAAATCTTTCATGTCTAAAACTATCAAATCAACAAATAGTTTATGACTATCAATATCTATGGGGCAAGCCTTGTATACTAATTTACCCATCAATAAATCACCCGAAGGAGTAGAAACATGTATGTTATGATTGAAGGGTTCAGGAAATTTATGAAAGCGATTTAATACATGTATAAATATGAACGAATGGGTAGAACCAGGATCTATCAAAGCTTTAAAAGGTTGTTCACATATAGAAAGTTTACCTGACACTACCACATTAGAAGCTTGGGTATCAGAAAGTGCGAAAACTCTACCCTGTCTGTCTTGATCCTTCTTTTCACTTGAAGGCTTTATCGGAACCCTTGCTGGGTTTGGGAAGTCTTTTATCTGATGTCCTTTCTATCCACATCTAAGACAAGCTCCTGAATCCTTAAAACAAGGTCGTCCTCCATGCATCTTTCCACATTGCTGACATGTATGGTTATTATACTGTTTGTTAGCACTAGATCCCCCAACATTGGATGTGCTCCTAAAGAAATTTCTATTATTCGGGTTCTTTCCTTTTTGTTCCCCAAACTTCCTCTTTCCATCACTAATTCGAGTGTACTCCTCACCATCCCTCTCAACTATTGTAGCCCTAGTCACGACATCAATATATAATGTTAATTTCAGGATGGAAATTCGACTACGAATATTCAACCTTAATCCACGCTCAAACTTCTTCGCTCTTAAAACATCAGTTGCTACAACATGACGTGCAAAACAGGATAACTCAGTAAACTTCGCCTCATATTGATTAACCGTCATATTCCCTTACACCAAACTCATGAAGTCAGCTACCATTTCGTCTTTCACCATTTTCGAAAAATATTTCTCATAAAATATTACTAAGAAATCATTCCAACCTATGTAAGTATTCCTTTCCCCGTGTATTCTCTTAGTCATTCTCCACTAATGTTCGGCCTCCCCTTCTAACATGAATATTGCAAATGACACCCTTTGTTCATCAGTACACTTAAGAACATCGAGTATCTTTTCCATCTGCATCACCCAACTTTATGCTTCGGTGGGGTTAGGAGTACCTTTAAAAGATGGAGGATTCAACTTCTTGAACTGTTCAATAGTACACCTACTTAGTTCAAGATTCTTTGGTACTCCATTGTTCACCTGCTGCTCCACAATATTTGCCAGACTTTCAACTGCCTTGTATGCACCTTCCAGTCCTTCTATACTCGAATCACTAGTTCCCATTGATGATCTTCTCTTGGTCATTTTCTACAGTCATGGTCAAATGTAAGATCTACTATACTATATCAATATTGAAAACTAAAAGACCAATTATAAATAATATAACACATATGGAGGGTTATCACATAAATTAGATTTTTAATACTATCTCCTAAGGATGGAAACATAGAATCTATAACATTCGAATATATATATATATATATATATATATATATATATATAGCGGAATTATAATCACATGGTTATGAATCGTAAAATACTGAAAGTGAAGGAATTACATCATCAGAGCTTTCTAAAGGAAACTTCATTTATATTAAAATATCCAAGAGTTACAACTTGACAGAAATTTTAAATCCTTTTAATTAAAGAGCCAAACATCCTTTATCTAATAAAACAAAGTTCTACTTAATGTAACAAAAAGAGCTCTAAAAGCTAAATCTTCAACATAGTCCCCTTATGTTCCATCCGATTTCCTAATTATTTCCTGAAAAATGGTTAATTATAAAACATCAGCTAAAATCCGAATGAGATTCAATCTCCAAATATTCCAAGGTTTTCAGAAATTAGATACCTATTAAATTTAGAACATAAGGTATATACATAGAGATAGGAATTTCAAGTAATATATATAAAGTAAATGACAATATATATATTCAGAATAAACAGTTCAGAACAGAGTAGATAAAACAATTGAGCATGTGTTAATTATTCAGTTTTAGTGGCCATGTACGCTCTAACACCCAGACAGATAGTGTTACCAAATGTTTCCACCCAGTAACATCACAGACAGATAATCATGATTTCTGGAACAACGCCTTGTTTAGGGCACACCAGCGATAAACCAGTTGGGAAGGTACCACCCAAATATTTCCACCCGGTAGTCAAGGCGAATATAGTAAGAGAGTTTCCATAGGCCGAATCAATAATTTCAGAATTCAAATCAGATGTTTATATGGAGAGATATAAACATATAACAAATGATGGAATCATCGGTATCAGATGCATTTTGAGAATAAAAGCATTTCATACAATATACATAGTTTGCATAATATAATATAATCAAAATGCGCAAGAAATTGCATAGAGTACTGACCTAAAATAGAGGTTGAAATTATTGATAACGAGTCTTCGATCGCACGTTAATCTAACAAATACGATAAAGGTTTAAGTACATGTTCTAAACAAGGTCCAGTCTACATATTGTATTTTAATAGTAACTTGTTTCAAAGGATACTAAAAAAACCATTTTCTTAACTTTTAAAACTTATTGATCATAATTAAAGGATTCAATTCATAGTTCATCCTAATCAGTCGGTTCCCAGTAGAGATGGAGGGTCACAGGGGCACCGCTTAAATACCATCTCCTCTAGACAGAAAATTTTCGGATTCATTCCCAGTAGAGATGGAGGCTCACAGGGGCACCACTTAAATACCATCTCGTGTAGACAGAATTTCACCGGGCCTGACTTTGGAATTACTTAAATGGGATTCCATAATAACAAGCAATTACTTTTAAAAAATCATTTTTTAAAAGCGTATATACAATTTCAAACAAGTTTACATGAAAATAAAATCAACTTGGATTTCTTCTAAACTTTAAGTTTTGATTAGTGAAGTCCTTAGTGTATTTTACCAGCATAACTACTAAGTAAAGCTATAAAACACAAAATTAAAACTATAAAAATACATTATAACATTTAAATAAAATGATAAATACGAAATGAATTCTTTCTTCGAAATTATAGAACTCCTTCTTAAGATATTTACCAAGATTTTTATCACTCTTTCTTACTATAATTCTCAAGGAATTGGTGTGAGTTTCAAATGAACCCTAAGGCCCTATTTATAGGTTTCCAAATGTATTACGGTGTTGACACGTGTCAAATGACTAAGCTTTTTGGATTGGTGATTCAACACCGAGGTGTCGCGATCCGGAGTGGTCTTGCAGTGTTAATATCACCAAATTATGACAAGTGTTTTAGCTCTCTCTCTACAGATGACATGTGGAAGGTGGAAGTGAGCAGCACGTGGTGGAAAGGTGATGAGGGTATAAGGGTCATTTCACACATGAAGGGTATTTTGGTAATTTCACACTATATATTTTGAATATTACTTAGAGGTCCTTGAAAATATTTTATTTACAAAATGGCCCATTCTATATTTTTATTTTAGTCCTTAAAGTTTCATAAAATTATATTTTCTACCCCAAAACTTATTATTTGCCTTAAGATATGTCATAAGACTTCGATTTGATCCAATTTCCAGTTGATTCTTCGTAATTAAAAATGGGGTTTGTTATATTGATAGCCAATAATACCACATATCTAATAATACAACATTTATAAGATAATAAGTAACACAAGAGTGTAAAAACAAACTATATATAAAAGTGGGGTCATTACAGGGGAAGCATGGTCATTTTATCCTTTTAGGGTTTCTTATTTAAGACAAGTTGACCTCAGTACTGAGGATCTTCAACATCATAAATTATGCGGAAACTTCTATTACCTCACCCTAAAAACATTCTCCTTACACTCCCAAACATTCTATTGTGCCACCTCTCATCTCACCACTTGTCACCACTCCATCACCATCATTTCCAACAAAAAAAAATCAGAATTTAAAACCTCCAGAAATCATAATTCAAACAATTTAGAAGGTCTAAATCCTCTTCACTTCATTTTGTCAACTTGTTACTATTTCATATACTTAGTTAATTTTATCATATCTCTTAGTTAATTCTTATCCCCCCCCCCCCCCCCCCCCCCCATTAATATCACTTTTTATTATATACAGTTTCAAATATACTTTTACAAATCTAAGAAAACCAACAATATGGTTTATTCCATAAACTCTAAATTATAGTTTCTTCACTTTTTTCACACTTTCACCACCCTCTTTACTCATTTTTTACAAAAATGAGAAACTCTAATTTCAAATTATGGGTTAGACCCCGCCTCATTCCCAATACGAACTACATGGACTTTGATGCTGTTTTCGCTACGTAGGCATCCCAAAATTACTTTTGGGATTCGAGTCCTATTTATCCGTTCACGTTTTTGTTTATATACATTTTAGTTCTTTTTACCCATTTACTTACCTTCTCGATATTTTTCACTACTTAACGGTGTCGTTGACATGCATACCCATTTTCCCATAGTGATGTTATGATCAGGTGCACCACTCATATTTTAGTAGTTTTCACTTATTTTGCCTATAATGTGGGAACCTTTTTTTCTTTTTCTTTTTTTAAAAGAAGAGGGACAGTTCCCCACAAATATTAGTAGAAATCATAGAGAAAAAGCCTCTTTTGTGACACTTACAAGCTTTGAAGATAGGCTCATAGAATTTAAAGTTAACTGTTGATCCCAATAAGTTAACTTAGAAAAACTAGAAATTTGGGAGTTTATAAGAACTCCCATTACAAAAAAAAAAAAGAAAAAGAAAATATGGGGCCTTATAAGGATCCCCATCACAAAGAATAAAAGATGAAAACATTAAAATATTTGATAGATGATCTTAAGTAATGGCAACCCATCTTATCCAGCTTATATGCTCCTCTCACTACCATTGGAAGATCCTTGAAAATGTGACAAACTTTAAGAGAAGAAAGAGTAACACCAGAATTATAAAGAGCATCTGCCACCATATTTTATTCTCTATAACAATGAGATAATGGAAATTTCAACATCTCTAAATATGATTTAATTTCTTCGATATATTTCTTTAATTTTCAAGGAGGTTTCCAATTTTCGTTGATTAAATTAACCACAAACAAAGAATCTGATTCAATATGGAAATCTCTAATATTTAATTGTAAGCACAATTTGATCGCAACACAAAGAACTTTTAACTCTACACAAGAATTAAAACAAATAGCATATGAATTTGCAAATGCAAAAATAAGATTCCCTTTATCATCTTTTAAAATCCAACCATAGCCACTTAAACCTCGATTACCTTTAGAAGCCCCATCATTAAGCTTGAAACATTTAGACTTAGGGAAGTTCCATTTTATAGACTTAATCTTCCTTGAAATTTTAATGTCAAAGCTTGTTGAATTCCCTAATCAAATGTGGAAAAATTATTTTTTAAAAGTAATCCCCTTACAAATGACAGAAATCAAAGATGAAGAGTTTGAAATAATTGCCTTAAAACATATAAGGGAGTCATCAAAGAAAGCTTTTTTTCCTTCTTTTCCATATTTCCCAACAAACAACAATCGGTATGCACTTACTAAGAAATCTAGCATAATCTTTAGGCCCTTATTTCAGCAACCAACTCAAAAGAATAGAGGACACAGATATAATGTTGATCTCAATTCCCAATAAGCTTGAAAAATACTTCCAAAACAGGTTGGATAATAGGACATGAGAGAGACAAATGATCAATGGATTCTTCATGATTTTGGCAGGCCTTACATCTAGATCATAATCTTATTCCCATAGATTTAATGTTGTCATCAATTGCCAAGCTATTGTTGAGGATTTTCCACATGTTGATAGAGATTTTTTTTAGAATGTGATTATCCCAAATGTTGGTCATGACTGTAGAAGAAGTAAAGTGAGGTTTAGCATTTCTATAAGCTAAAGAAAGTGAGAAATTCCCAGATGTTTCAGGTAACCATAACCAATTTCCATTAACAAGATCCATATGGCATGTGCTCCATTCTTTAGCTGACATCGTATCCACATTCTGGAAAATGATTTTCTCATCCATATGGAATGTGTGAGAAATTCATTACCATATTTCCATGATGTAGATACGATGATTTTACTCCTCACCCATACACTTTAATGCACACATGACACACACTTCATCACTTTATGTACATATACACACACATTAGGATAATGAGAATATTATGTTTCCCATGAGAAATCGAAAGGTAGTAATGGGTGCTTAACACCTTCCCATTCCATAACATAGTCTCCGAGCCCATATCTTTTTGTTTTTTCACGCACTAGTAGTCTTTTATGTCATCTTCTTTGGGATGACTACTTCTATTTTGGGTAAATCATACCGGTGATTCTGGTCTCTACACATTCACACACATCTCACATCACTTACAATGATCGATTTATGTTCTATGGAGCTTGCAACCCTAGCGCGCAAGGGGGGATAGACTCTCTCTTTCTCCTCGAGGGCCGAGGATGGACACAATGGCAACTCTGCTGGTGACTATTTTTAGCACTAGCCTCTATTTACATGGGTTTTTGTTTTCTTTCTCCTACACCATTTTTCCATGTGTGTATATGTTCTCTCACTTGTATATTGTTTTTCTACTCATGCTCAAACGTTTTATATACCATATTCATGTTATGATACCCATGTATATTTCTCATAATCAGGCTTACCTTTTCTATCACATGCTCGAAGTCACTCGTATATATCCATGCTTTACTCACTTGTATATGCCTCGTATTTCATGTCCACTTGCATATATTTTACATGTTTCATTTACCCATTTCTTCATGCTTAATCTCATTCACATATGTCAACCTGTCACTCCACTTATACATATAACCATGCCTCATTCACTTGTGTATGTCAGATGCTTCACATTTCTTACACTTTACCTCCACATTTTCCCACTTGTATATATTCCCATGTCTTTTCCACCATGTATCCATTCTACATTTCACTTTTATATGTCCACATGTTTTATATCACTTGTGCACATTACCATTCTATATTTTACTTCTATATAATTTTTACCCCATTTTGTTTTTTTACATGCTTCATGTACATGTTCACTACCCTTTACCCCACTTATGTATATTAGATCTTTTTATCACACACTGCTTGTATATATTCCCATGATTTAATCCATGCTTAGTAGTTTGAAAGATCCTACTTAGCATACATAATGCTTGGCATAAAGATATTCGTTAAAACTCACGAATTTGCACACTACATCACATGATCATTGATTATTGACCCTATATTTGACTCGCACTAGGGAGTCAAGTTGTGATGGGTTGCCGATTTTGCGAGGCACAGGGAAACTAAGCAATATGACGACTCCCATCTTTCATTGGACAAGTACGCTCGACGTATATCAAATGGTTTACTCGTATCATACCACTTGATCGAACTCATGATAGGAGGTATATAGCAGGAACTCATTCACATACGTCGAGTATATCAAATTTGATGTCACACTTATCATCACTATGAGTTATATTATGAGGAAATTCTCATACACTCGGGTAAATCAAATGTATTTTCCACACATACTAATGAATGATTTCCCTAATAGGAAACCCATACCTAGAATGTCGATTTTAACGAGAAATTCCCAAAATTTTGGGTCATCTTATCACCCAACTTTTATGCTTATTTTCCAATTTTAAAACAGAACCTTTTTCGGGAGTCCGAAAATAAATTAAACCGTGTCTTGCATCGCGTACCTAATTTTTCTCCCAGACTCGGTTCCTATCCGACATTTCACTTGCACCCTAAGCGAAACATAATATAAATCGAACCTTATAATAATAACCACATTGAGGGAGTCTTTCCCCTTTTCATCTCCTTTTTCAAAAATACCAAAAAAGACATTCTTTTTCCAAAAATAATAAAATATTATTTCCCTCTTAGTTGTGACTCATTCCCGTAGCTTGGCATGTCTCCCTATTGGTTAAGTTCCACTCTTAAACTACCTAGGAGTTCTACTTCATCAACACCCACTTCAATAGAAACATAAAACTCTTACCATAAATTCTTCATAGAAAAAACTGATTAGAATGCTTATGCTCACTCAGATTTGATGATGATACTTGCTCAACTCACCATAAACATTGATAGTCTATAGTCGGATGTTCATGACATGTAAAGAAATCGGGCCTAGTTCCCATAGATGCATGAAATTGAGATTATACTTAATACGAATGTTTTATTTCCCTATTTCATGGAACCATAGATGCCCGAACCCATATGGTCTCTCGAAGAATATCCATATGGTCCACATGGACCACCTTCTGCTCACCTACCCAAGCCTAATCTTGATCAAGTTGAGGCTAACTTTCCCCTCTAATGTCGATCCTAAAAAAAAAGAGATTAACTCGGTAAAGGAAGATATCAATATGCTCTCCCAAAAATGGGATCAAGTGAATGTTGCGGGAAACTATATGGAATACACTTATATGTGCCTTATAAAAAACCTCAATTGATGGAGAAATTTATAGGGAGATAGTCTACCATTATGAATCTTTGAAATTATCATCTCTCTATGAGTCTTCTTGGGATTTGGAACAAATTATGTCCTAAATGTTCCATAAAAAACTTAAGGATAGTGCTCTTGATTGGTTTCTATCATTGGAATAACCCTTCTTCCATAATTGGGAAGATGTTATGGCTTAATAAAAATACATCGAGGAGTTGAAGGGGTAACGTCGAGACCTAGAGATAATTAAGAAAGGCCCTTGCGAAGCTGTTAATAGTTTCATAATAAGGTGGAGGGAGAAAGACGCCACCATAACCAACCGACCATCTGAAGAAGAACAAGTTAGTATAGTAAAGAAATAACTTACCCCACACATTCGATATATCATAGGTAGCCAGTATCAACCCCACTTTAGAGACATTTGAGAAACTGGGGTTAGAATTGAAGAAAATACTACTATTGAGATACTAGAATCGAATATGAAGAAGTCAATCGGTTAGTTTTCTCCTCAAAAGTATGACAAACCTGTCGCTGCTACCATCAATGACATCTCCTCTCCACCCCAGAAGCTTGCCCTATTGTCATTAGAAAATAGTATACTAAAATCCATGTCCCTCTCTCCAAATTGTATCAATCCCTCTTGTACATTAATCTCATCAAACCCCTGGACCCTAGTCCACTTACTGACCCTTTTCTAGAGTACTTCAAGCATGACACTCATTGTTATTTCCACTAAACCATCAATATATCACTGATTAGTGTCACCACCTAAAGTATGTTGTGCAAAGACTCATAAACAAAGGAACCATTGCTTCTTCAATGGACCCAAAAACAAACACAACTCGAAACCCTTTTACCCATGCACCAATTCGGTGTGAATTCTATTCTAGTGATGATGATCTTGGTTTTAATCCTTCACTATAATTAACCCAATTAACAATACTACCACATTGATCAACATAAAAAATCCCATGTGTTCTCCAATTCTATCCATCCTTTCTACTACACTAAAAAATGCCCACAATCAAAACCTCTCCTTCATAACACGATCCTGCATAACATTCTGAACCATATCAGAAAAAGAGAGTATGGATTTACCCTCCATCCTAAAATAATTGAGAAGCTTCGAAATGAAACTCCTATCGAAACTTACTCTTGAAGAAGAAGAATGTATAGGAATCAATCATCTCTATATGGAAACCCGAATATGGGCTCAACAATCCCATGATTGGATTGTAACATCATAATAATTTATCTTGTAAGACATTGTTCAAACCATAATAGAATGAATCATCGATAGAAGGAGGATTTTCAAAGCTTCTGGACTATTAACTTCCCTAAAGTTAAAAGAATTCTTGGTCCCTTCCCTAAATCGCTTATCAACAACTTGAGAGGATATATACTTTGAAATGCTTGGGGTTATCGAGTGCATTGATTTCTATTAGAATAGTTAGATAGTTTCTATAATATGGTGAAATGATTTCGATCCTTTAATTGATTCAGACAGTGAACCCGACATTAAAACATCCAACACAATTGCCTCCCTTTACGGGGTAATCTCTTTTGAAGAGATCATATCTGAGATCAACGAGGTTTTTATTTCTCAATAAATAGATGAAGAAATTGGGTTCCTCTTCCTCTCTCCATCCATAAAACACATGATCCGATCAAGCAGTTATTATAAAGATCTAGTCCTCCCATCAGAATGTGAGCTCGTGGATAAAGGGAAAAAGGGTCATTGAAGAAAGCTCGATGCTCGAAATGAAAATTAAGGAGATCAAGATCCTCAAAAAATTAAAGAAGACCCAATCCAATATCACCTTGTGGGGATTTTTCATGTCCTCTTAGATCCACAAGAATTCTCTTATCAAACTACTCACTTAAGTTACATATATTACTTCCACCTCCCTTTATGAGGCAATTCATATGGTTGGAATTCTGACTACACGTGGAATATCTCTTTTGCCAATGAAGTGATTCCTAAGTCCGTACCTGGACATAAATATTCTCTCAATATATATGTTGAAGTCTTGTTGAAAATGGCTCAATTGGTGCTTGTTGATAATGGTTCTTCCCTGAATGTATGCCCACTACAAACACTCCAATGTCTAGTGCTACAAATTAGTGATCTTACTCAAATATCTAATCTAATGCATGATTATTATAATACCCAAGGAAAAGTCACGAGGGCATGATAGGGGCTAGCCCAATATGCTCATAAATAGAACCATGAGTAATTGAAATTACCTTATGTTTCAAATTGCTTCTTGATCGCTCAAATATCCATAACATCAGAGGAATTCATCATCCTTTCACCAGAAATTAAAATTCTTATAAGACAATCCGGTCATTACCATCATCGGGGATGACGATAAAACAAATTGTGTCCGTATTAATAATCTAGTTTTGGAAATCCAATATACAACAAATGACATATTTCTTTCAAGCTTCAAGATCCATCCACTCCCTCTCCTAGTTGGAGATAATTTCGAAGATAAAGTGAGTCTCGAACACAATCCTCATGGGAATGTCAATGTGATCCAAATGTTTAAGAGAATGAATTTCATGCATGGAACAGTGCTTGGAAGTAAACAACAAGGGATCCTTGAACTAATCATCCTAAAGATAGTCTGTCCACCTTATGGCTTAGGGTATCAGTCGACCTTAGCTGAGCTTATTGATCTTTGTGAATCGTACATAAAAAGAATATTGAAGAGAAAAAATCATTTTTAAAGATTCTCTGATAGGGCATTTTATCAAAAAGGGTCAAAATTCCCCTATTGTGGCTTTTCGAATCCGCAGTATGATGTGCTTGAAGAGAAACTTAATCTAGGGTTTGAAATTTTCTTCAAAGATAAATTCACTTGGCCTGAGGGATCCAATCATGAGGTGAATAAACTAACCATCCAGTTACCTGATTCAATCTTTTTTATATGGAAAGAAGTGAAAGCAGTGAGTCCTTCGGTCTTCTAGAACTGAGGATGGACCTATGCATGATTTGTGTCGAGTCTAACTCCTTCGACCTTTCTCAAAAGATTAGATCTGCTATCAAGCTTCTCATCAACTGGTGGAGTGTTTCGGCCAATCTAACCCGTCAACTCAAAAACCTGCAATCTACCGCATTGAGAATGAACCTCTTTTTATTTCTATTATTTCTGATTCATATGAAAGCAACGCCTCCTTTGATGAGGTCATCACCATTATTTTTCCCACAAAGATTGTTAATGAAAGGAATTAATATTTTGAGTATATTTTTGCCCCTTGTATTAATTACATTGATTCTAATAATCAAACAATTTACAAAGATTACTTAATGAACAAACAATTATTAACTGATCTAAATAAGGAAAAAATAAAACATCATAATCACACTCAAACTGATGATGAGGATATTATTATCATTAATCTTGGTTCTAGTATCACTCCATGCGAGATTAGGATATGACCAACCTTTGACGACGACCATGAGCTGTCACAGTTCTAGGAGCTTATGAAAGAGTTGGTGGACTTCACATGGTCTAATAGTGACATGTCTGGCATCGACCCATAAATCACGCAACACGAGATCCCAACTTATCGTGAGTGCAAGTTTGTCAAACAAAAACTAAGGAAGCTTTTGCCTAAATGGTCCCGTAAGATAATTTCATTGTAGATAATATTCTATGAGTGTTGACCTGTTTGTTTTAATGCTTAATGTGATTAAAATTAAATTTATCACACCATTAGACTTCTATGGCTGGAATTGTGATTGTAAAAATTTATAATGTCCTTTATCTACAAATTTATTTACATGGTAAGAAGTTTGGTATATATGAGTAATGAAAAACATGTGTTTTCCATAATATCATTTTATACAAACACATTTTTCATAAGTATAAAAATCATCTAAATTCCAAATTACAAAAGTATTACGAAATTCATCAAAAACTCCTAAACATCAGAAAGTCCATAAAATCTCAAGACTTTGCAAAAGGGAAGTTTTCATAAAAATCATCAAATTTTCCACATATATTAAAAAATCATCAAATCAAAAAACCTCTCGAAAAAATCTAAAAAATTCTAAAAATTTCGTATCATCACATATCCTTTCCAAAACCTATCAAACAGTCACTAGGTCCTCAAAACTGACCTTGGCTCTTAGAATGGGTCGCGATCCCCGAATTGATCGCATACAGTCTTTAGATCCTCAAAAATGACCTTGGATCTCATAACTGGCTCAGAGCCCCCGAATTGGCCGCATACACTTTTGAGGTCCTCAGGATTGACCTTGGCCCTCAGAATCGATTGTGACCCCCTAAATCGGTCGCATACACTCTTTAGATCCTCAGAACTAACCTTGTCTCTCTGAATTGCCCAGGACGCCTCGAAGTGGTTACATACACTCTTTAGGTCCATGAAACTTAAGGGTGGGAATTTTAGATACGACACGGCACACCACGAAATTGACTCAAAACTGGAACGACTTGTAGTGTTCATGTTTTTTAACACAAAGTCGTGTCATGTTTGAGTTAAAAATTAAACACAAAATTGACAAAAAATTTACCCAAAAACATGACCCAGTTGACACAAAATTAATGACATGAAAACCCAATTATAACACGAATAGACATAATGATATCTTTATTTTAAATAGGGAGCCCACTTGCTCTTTAATCAAAACCGTTCACTTTTCTACCACGTGTCACTATTTAAACAACTACAACACTTCAAAGAGATAAAACCCTAAAATCTAGTCATCCCCTCATTTCATTAGCATCCTCTAGCCCTTTTTCTTCTCTCAAATATAAAACAAAACCCTTCTTATTGCATCTCCATCTTCGTATCCCTTACCTTACGCCTTCACCTTATCCCTTCCATCATCTCCTCTCTCTCCATCGCCCATCCACTACAACATCTCTATCTCCCATCCAAATCATTTCCGATCGACAAAAGGATCCGATTGGAAAAAGCCTCCGATTGAAGAAAAAAGGCCCCGATCACCGTGAAAGCAAAAACGAAAGCCACATTCACCTTTAACACAACAAAACTTGTTGAAATTGAACTCGATCTGGATGAAAATGATTAGGTAACGAACTTGATCACTTTTAAAAAAAAAAGAATTAAACCTTTTATTTATGCAGAAATTTGTCTAATTTTGTTCGTTATAAGTTTTTTTTGTTTACTAAGTTAATTAGACTTTGTTATTGAAGTGATTTTTTTAGAAGTTAATTAGGCCCTTTTATTTTTGTTTTTTACAAGTTAATGAGACCATTTTATTCAAGTCAAATTTAGAGGTTTTTCTATTTTTGTTAATTTATGTTAATTAGGCCCCTTTAATAAGTCTAATTTACAAAAAAATGTGATTTTGTGGAACTATTTTTGTTTACTAATTGTAAGTTAATTAGAACCTTTTATTTCTATATTTTTTTTAGTATTTACCCTTTTATTTAGTTTGTTAGAAATAAGAAATCATATTTTTATTTAGTAATTGTAAGTTATTTACTTGTTTAGTAATAATAAATTAATTATAATTTTTGTTTTCTATTTAACACGATTTTTTACATTATTGATTTGTTATGTATTATTGCTTTATATGGAGGAGAGCGGATAAGACACCTTGAACCAAGATGATGATGCAAATGCAGTTGAGATTGAGGTGAAAATTGAAACAAAAGAGTAGCATGGTGTCAAATGTCCAAGAGAGAGTTGGTCTGAGGTATGGAAGTTTTTTTTATTTGCTTTTAATTAGGGATGATGGGAGGGCAAATGGCTATGTGTAAGAAGTGTGGAAAACGTTATATATGCAAAACTAAGACCGGAACTAGAAGATTGAAAAAACATATAGGTGTTGTCCAAGGAGGGATAGGACTGACATAGGTCAACTAGTTAGGAATCCTAAGAAGGGTTATGGGCATTACACTCCACTAAATTTAATGTAGAAAGATTTCGTGAACTAATTAGTTAGGCTATAATTCTACAAGACCTGCCCTTTTAATTTGTTGAGTATGAGGGTGTTAGAGTAATTTTTTTAATATTTATATGAAGATGTAGCTACCATCTCTTGAAATACTGCTAAAGTTGATAGCTAAAAATGTATAAGAAAGCGAAGATAAAACTAAAACAAATGCTCGAGGCTGTTCCTGGTATAATTTCTTTAATCTGGGATTTGTGGTCCTCCATAAAAACCGATGAATTTAGGTGCGTCACCTCGCATTTCATTGATAAAGAGTGGAAATTACAAAAAAGGATTCTCAATTTTCAATTTATTCTACCCCCATATAAATGTATATCCTTGACTGAAAAATATCGTCCTTGTTATCTGAATGGTGGTTTAAGAATAAATTATTCACAATAACATTGGACAACACATCTAGTAATGATATTTTTGGGGAGTTGTAAAAAATCAATTAAACAATGAAAGTTACCTTTTGAGTAATGGGGATTATTTTCATTTTCGTTGTTGTGCACATGTTTTGAATTTAATTGTGCAAGATTGGTTGAAAGAAATTGATGAAGTGGTGGGAAAAGTTCCTGAATGTGTGAATTATGTTAAATATTAATAAGTGAGGAAACAAAAGTTTATGAGATATGTGAATTTTTTTCATTTAAGTCCTATGAAAGGTTTATGATGAGATGATCCAACTAGGTGGAATACAACCTTTCTTGTGTTTGGGAGTGTTGTATTCTATCATCATTAATTTTTTCATTTAGAACTAAGTGATTTAAATTTAACACATTGTACAAGTGAAGACGAGTGGAGTAAAATTGACAAAATATTTAATTTTTTGGAAGTTTTTTATGAAGTAACCTGTATTTCCTCGGGATATAAATACCCCGGAGCAAAATTGCATTTCCCTTTGGTTTCAAAAACCTTCTTGCGAATAAAAGTCGCAACTTTAAATGTATTTGGATAAGACAATAAGTGATTTAGGAGAAAATTTAGATGTCCTTAGTTTTTGGAGCCCACTAATACCATTATCCATACCTTGCTTGAATGGCCAATGACATTTTGAGCATTCTGATATCTACCGTAGCGTCAGAGTATGCATTTAGTAATAGATTTCACATGCTTGACCAATATCAGAGTGCATTAAAAGATGAGACCATGGAGGCTTTCCTTTGTACTCGGGATTGGTTATTTGGAGTGAAAGGTATATAATTTGATTTTTAATTTTAGGAAAGTTAATAATAACAAGTTGTTTATTTTTCTTCTCATTTTTACCTTATAGGTGATGAGGAGCTGAGTTTACTTAAGTTAACTGAGGATATCATTCAAGTTGAAAGAGAAAATTATAAAAAACAAATAGTTCAATAATTAAGTCCAGATAGATATCACTAAATAAATTTTCAATGGTCTACAATTTTTTTTAAATTTGCATTGTAAATTTTTGTCTTTTATGATTGATAGGGTTGATACTTTGCAAGGGGTGGACTTACAGTTTTTTGGGGTGATATCTCATATTTCCTTTCTTTTTCTTTCTTTATATATATTTGAAATAATTTTAAGTTGTGTCATAACTTTTGTATGATTGTTATCATTGAAGGGCTTATATTTAATTGCATGGCCTTAGCAGGGGGAAAGAGGGATGCATTGTTTTTTGCATGGCTAAATTATAGTTTTTTTAAGAAGTTGTCCTTTTATTTTTACTTTCTTCTTTAGCTACTTAAATATGGAAGAATGTTATGTTTTTGGTTGTTAAATGAAAGGTTTTCTAGATTACTTAATTATATTGGACAAATTTTAACTTATTGCCTTGTTGGACCAACTTTTTCTTAACAGAAATACATGTATTTTAAAATGATGCTTTCAATTGTGCAAAATTCTTTTATTCTCATAATTTTTTTGCCTGAATTATTTTACGTACCAGAATTTAGTAAAAAAAGGAAATGTAGATATATATTCAAAAGTGATGTAGAATTTCATTCAATATTGGACAAAATAGAACTTTTGTTTTTATCATTGTTGTGAATAATGCTTTTACTAAAAGTGTTGTAGAAATACATTCAAAAATAAAAATTGCATGAAAAATTATAATTCATTTTAAGCATGTTTATTGTGTTTCTCTTGGCAATCGTGTTTTTCGTGTTAAATTGGATGGAAAATTATAATTTGTGTTAAGCTTGCCGTGTCTTGTTTTATGTGGGTTGCGTTTGTGGGACATAAAAAATATGAAATCGTGTCATGTTCGTGTTTAAAATTTCATTGTCGTGTCATGTCAAGCCAAAACATGGACCAAATACTCTAATTTCCACCCCTAATTGAACTAACATGGGTCCTCATAATTGTCCATAACCCCTTGAATCGGTTGCATAAACTCTTTAGGTCCTCAGAATTTAGTTTGGCCCTCAAAATCAACTGCGATCCCTCGAATTGGCCACATACCCTCCTTAGGTCCTCGCAATTGACCTTGGCACTTAGAATATAATATGATCCCCTTATTGGTCTCACCCACTCTTTAGGTCCTCAGAATTGACCTTGGCCCTCACAATCGACCACGACCACCAAATTCAGTCGCACTCACTCCTTAGATCCTCAAAATTGTCCTTTGCCCTCTGAATAGATCGTGGTTCCCGTATTTATTACAAAAAATCTTTTTATCCTTAGAAATGACCTACCTTGGCGCTCAAAATCGGTCATGACCCCGCAAAACAAACATATACACTTTTTCATAATTACCTCGGCCCTCAGAATTGGTTGTGTTCCCTTTATTGATTTCACACACTCCCTAGGTCCTTAGTATCATAAATTTATCTCCATCGTAATCAAAAATCATTCCAAATTCCCCAAATTTCAATCCCCACCAGAGTTCCAACCCATTGGAATTCATTGCTCACAACCCCCATCGGATTTTATCTATTAATGACATTCGCTTATTATAATATCACCCATTGAGGGTCTAGTTAAACACCCCATTATAGTACCCCCACACTCTTCTATAAGATCCATAAAAAGTACCTTCGAACCCCCGACCCTTGGTCCTCCAATAAACCCTAATAGGAGAACAATCGTACACTCTTTGGGACCCATTTTACATTGGTAACTTTTAGGCCCTAGAGTATATTAACACACTTTCATAGATCTATGGATCCTCTATTTAATGGTCTCACTCGTTCCCAAATCGGACTTACATTTTGCATTTTACGTCTATGTTACTTTAAAAAAAATCATTATGCCTATAGGTAAGACAACTCACCTATTAGCAAGCAGGTAGGGATTTACTTGTCTAACAAGTTTCACCATCTTGTCCGTAGGTAGGGCAACTCATATGCCGACTGATACCCCTCGGGGGAAACATGGCCATTTGATCCTTTTAGGGTTTCCTATTTATGGAAAACATGGCCTCACTATTGAGGACATTCAACCACATAACTCGTACAGTTTCTTTTATTACATGGGAACCCTGACCTCATTAGTGAAGCTCACCCTAAAAAATATTCTCCTTACATTCCCCAAATACTCTTTTACAACACCCGTTACCTCACCATTTTCCACCACCACACCACCATCACTTCTCCCCAAAATATAAGATTACAAAACCTCCAAAAATTAGAATTCAAACAACTTAGAGGGTCCAAATCCTATTTATTTCATTTTTCCAACTTGTTATGATTTCATATACTTAGTTACTTTAAGCTTATATCTTAGTCAATTCTTTTTTTTTCACACCATTAATATTAATTTTTATTAGATATAGTTTCAAATATATTTTTGTAATCTGAAAAAACCAAAAAGAGGGTTTATTTTATAAATCCCAAATTAATGTTTCTTCACTTTTTTCACACTCTCACCACCCTTTTAACACACTTTTCCATATTGATGTCACAATCCAGTGCATCAATCATATTTCACAATTTTTTCTATTTTAAACATAAACTTATCTTTTCCTATACTTATTATCTTTTAGAAATCCCATTGATATGTATACTCACTTTCCCATATTAACATCACGATCCGATGCATTGGTCACATTGTATCCACATTCACACATTTCTCATATAGTCTTAATACTTAGAATGACACATTTCCATCTTCCCATGACATGTATACGATGATTTTTCTCCTTTATCATACACGTTTATAGACACATGACACACATTTCATCACTTTATGCTCATATACACACCCCTTAGGAGAGGGAGAATATTATGTTGCCCATGAGATACCGATAGGGAGGAATGGGTGCATAACACCTTCCCATTTTGTAACATAATATATGAGCCCATATCTTTGTGGTTTCACACTCACTAGTAGTATTTTATTTCATCTCGTTGGGGATGAATACTTTATTTTGTCTTTTAAAAGATTGGCGACTCGGATCTCTACACATTCACACATATCTCACATCACCATTGACGGCCTCTTTATGTCCTTTACAACCCATGACCCTAGAACATAAGGGGAAGAGACTATATCTTTCTCCCCAAGGGTCGAGGATGGCCATAAACAACATCATCATCAAAATCTCACTCAATTATGAAGTTACTCCACTCCTTCTTTTTTGCCAAATTGAGAGCGTAGTAAATACCAATATGTTCTTCAAATAAACCTTGATATTTTCCTCTAATATTCCCAAACAATCCTGTGATCCATACACCATTCTTGTTTTATCGGAACCTCTAAAACGGTTACCCCCAGATTTTCATCTGAGCTTCTATCCTCTATTTATTTTTATATGAATTGTAAAAAATAATTCCATATTATTAATACCACTTATTTCTCCCTTATATGGTTATTTTTATCTTAACGAGCCTCCACAATTATTTTCGCATACGTTAAGCATCTTTGGATAACCAGATGAGAAAGAGTGTTATTTTGGTGCAAACAAAATTCATTATGGGATTTTCAAATGATACATAAGGTAGAGATAAAAGTGACATACCATTGTTATCCAAACATAGCATTACTATCTTTTCCCCAAATATATTCCATAAACCGATCATTTAAAGATAAAAAGATAGCTGAATTCGGGTGCCGAATTGGAATAATGATACACCACACACTCCTACCTATATTACAATGACCAAAAATGTGATAAAGTTTTTACATGCTACCACGCCAATCACCCTTTTTTTCATTTGTGAGGCTGATAACTAACCTTTTCTCTTTGGATAAAATGATAGCTCTTGGTGGGACATGCCACATATATGTTTAAGGGTCATCATGCCCCCATTCCCACATTATTGATAAATACAATCTAGATGTGGAAAATCTTACCTTAAGCCCCAACATGCTGTAAAATTGATCGAGTAAATTCATGGTAACTTCAAAGTTTCTATTTGTGGATTTAGGAAACAATATGAGATCATCTGTAAAAGAAGGTGGAATGTCCAAGAACCTCCCTTTAAAGCTACCATACCCCACCTTTTGTCATTTACTTATTTTTAAATCATAGAAAATAAGACTCCCATACACATGAAACAAAGGTAAGGGGCAAGCTAATTAACTTATTTGAGCCCTCTTCTTTATTTAAAGGGAGGCAATACTAATATTTGTAATAAAACTTATAATAATATTTTTCCACTTATCATGCATATTAATAACCTTGCGGAATTTTAACAGTAAAATCAAATTAACTTTATCGTAAGCCTTATCCAAGTCAATTTTGAAGATCATATCACCAACTTTACCATTTTTACTATCAAGGGGGTGAATAATCTCTTATGCGACAGTAAAATTATCCAAATTTCGTCACCCTAAAAGAAATCTAGACCGATAGGGCTCACGAACTTGTTTAGTACAGGTCTTAACTTGCTCACCTTGACCTTTGATCGAATTTTATAGGAAATATTATACAAAGTAATCAGAGAGAAATAGGTAATTGTCTTAGATTATCAATTTTAGGAATTAAAGTGTCATGGATCTCATTTAAATGTGAGGGGAAGTGGTTTAAAATAAAATAAGCATTAATGAATCTAGGTACATTAGGATGGATTCTTTCTCTTAATAATATTGATAAAAGATAGATTGGACCCCTTCCAGTCTGAGAGACTTTGAATGCTCCATACGAAATTGATTTTACAAAAATCATCAAGGGGAATGGTGTAATTAATAAAGTAGTTTTCCCTCACTAATAAATACATAAGAATCTCAACATACTCCCCATCCCAGCAACAATTATCGTCAACGAATTTTTTTGAAAATAGTTATTAATGTGTTAGCAAATGGTACTTTGATCATCATACCATTCTCTATCAATCTTAGGCCCCAGTATCTTGTTCCTTCTCCTCCATATAATGACAAAGACATGAAATAACTTATGTATTCTACTCACCTGTGGTAAGCAATTAAACTCTTGATTCTTGTTTCAAGAAAATTTCTTGATCAAATAAAACGTCATTAAATTCTTTTTTAGGTGCCTTTCTAGGGAATCAAGATTGTGGGATAAAACCCTCTCTTATGCAATTTTAATGCTTCTAAGTCTTCCCAAAAAAATCTTTTATTTCTAAAACTATTTTCAAAAGCATTGTTGTAGGGGATATTAATCCTACAACACATGATAGATAATAATTTGGTCATAAATATGAGTGCACTAAGAAAATATGATGCAAATGTATGTGGTTCAACATTGACCTGCCTATGTCCACGAGGAAGTGAGGGCATAATGTTATTACTTCAATAAGGAGGAGAAGATAATTTAAGTGCTAGGGTTTCTAGGTGAGTGTCCAAGTTGTGGATACAATGATGTGCAATTGGATGACCCATGAACATTAGGGTCACCTCTATATATAGATGAAAGATTAATTGGGTCTAAGGTTTTTCTTATAGTAATCAGTCATTATGATTGATCTTAATCTGAAGGTAGTTGAGTCACAACTAAACTCTATCCAAACATATTTTTTGTTATCCTCAGTGATTCGTCTTTTTATATCTCGTGATATCCAAATGAAGAGATCATTAGAGTTCCCTAATTGTCAAATGTCATAACACATGGTGTTATCGGCTCATAGTCCCTTTAATGGCCGCCAGAATTGGGGTGAGAACTCTTTAGGTCTGGTCATCCTAATTATGCCCTCTTATGTTCTCCACGTGGGGTGTGATTTTTCTCATTAGATGTTCTCGAACTGCCATATGTCCCACTTATGCTAAATGGGAGAACAATCATAACTTTTTGTGCACATAATACCTATGTTTAGGGGTTTATGTTCTTTATAGTTATTTCTCTAAACAATCACTACGCATGAAGTTATGTCCTGGGGGTATGACGGTGAGGCGAGTCGTCAATTCCATTGCCATTTAGAGTTAAATATTATAAACGGTTTCAAATGAACCTTATAATTATTTTCTTGAATTTAAAGGTACAATACCTCCCATTTTATTTCTCTCTCTCTAACTTGAGTTGCCGAGAAGACATTTCCATTTTATATTTCTTTTTTCCTTTAACACTCTTTGCTCTAACCATGTCTAGACATTTTAGGAGTTATGAAGTGACCTAAGAAAATGATACCGAGGCATTTCGTGCTAAGTAAAACATACTTGGAAACATTAAAATATGTAACTCTTTCGACGATGAAGATGTTTATGACCCTGATGGTGAGGTCAAACTTATGACGACGACCATAATAGAGGGGGGTCTATTTTATGCTCCATCTATTATTGGTGGAAGTAATTCATTTTAATGGAATACTTCCAATCCAAGGAAACATAAGTTTCTTTCGTACTTTAATGGGCGCAGTCGCCATAAACCATATTTGTGGGACTGACCTCAACTTGAATGAAATCAGATTTTGTTATGACTTGAGTACTTTTCCTATGTTTGGCACATACCATTTACAAGACATAGATAAGACCCTAAATTTGGTTGGCTGGATGCACAGATCACAAAAGACATTGATATAGATGTGATAATGTTGTTTAGGAAACTCTATGACAAGGACTACATAGGTCTTCTTATGCGCGCCCAGGAAGGATCTCTTGGTCGGAACTTTACCACCTGTTTATATTTTATCAAGAGTTCGGCCTTATTTAATGCTAAACGACCTTTAATTTTTATCACATACTCGTTGAAAAAGGAAGCCCAAATATTTTGAAGTTAGACTCATCGACCTTAAAAAATTCTATGAAAGACAAACTCCTGTTGGAGTTAGATTAGAGTAGCCAGTTGCTCACATCCTTGTTGGCTACCAACTAATAGTTGCATCACCCAAGAGCTCCCCTGTTGTTCCTAAAGTCACTACAATCGATTACACAATGACTTTTTTCCACTCTTTTTGTACGAAGAGGTTGGAACCTTAGGCCGACTCTAAGTAGAGATCGAGGATAAGGTTAGAAAAAGGAGGAGAATACTTTAGTTTCCCTCGATCCCCTAAGATCTCAAATATAGGACCGATTGCCCAAGGCATAAAGTGGATTTTAATGCCGCTTAAGGAAATTTGAATAATAAGGGAGTCCAACCTAACCAGGACACCCAATGTGCAACTAGAAGCAAGAAATAAATTATCTTTTCACAGGAGAAGGAAAATTAGGCAAGAAGATTGAGAAAGGAATAGGGATGGAGAGAGAGGTCAGGCATGAGAATAGGAGAACCGAAAAGACTCCTCCCATTACTCTAACTAGGGGCAGTAACCTAACTCCAACAGACTACATGACCATCATAGGGTTCAACGCGTGGCGATCAACTTCATAAACGTCAAAGATCTTGCCAATATTGATGACTTTTCATTTCTTAACATCGAAGTTGGCTACTTAATATCTCGGGCTGCCATGTTACCGAAGGATATGTCGGCCTTGAGAAAAATTTATTTGGAGATATTTCACAAGGAAGGGCTTCATTAAACGATCCTCATAAGTCATATTTTTAACTTTTCTTTTTCAAACTTCCTAATATTTTTTAAATACTAACTCACACTCATTTTCCTTTGCTTTATAGGCCATATAGGTGATGCACGATATGACCACTCGGGCCGACAATTTGATGAGTAAAAATGATATTCTTTATGACTAAGAAAATGTCATTAAGAATAGTCGAATTCACAAGGACACGAAGATTGTTGAGCTCGAGGGAAAGTTATGCGAAGTGCCTGCCTGCAAGGAGATGATGATAAAGTAAGACAAACTATTTTAATCGGAGTTCAGTAGGGTGGACTCCGAAATGAGTGACTTGAAGAAGGACTTTACATACAAGACCTTGGAAAATCTTATTCTTTAGAGAAATAAGAGGGATATGACTTCTGGATGGAAGGGAGACCAAGAGAAGGCCTTTAATGGGGGGCTTCGAAGTTGGGGTCTAGGAAGTTATTGCGTAACTTGCCTATCATGAGTCGGTTGCCTTCAATAAAGGTTAGATCTCCAAACTCGAAAGGGGGAAAGTTCTTGAAGGTGATCTTGCCCACACTAAGAATCCTCGTCTAGAGAAGCTAATGATCGGAGAAGGTAAAGATTATTTGGCTTCAGTCCAAGAAGTTAACAAGTCGAAAAAAGTGGTTCAACCATCCTAGAAGGTGAGGGGAGTAAGGCAATGACGTTGTCGCCAATTAGGGGGAGGTCACCCCTAACACCCTCGTGGTTTTAAGATTTTTGTTTGTTTAGTTTTACTTTGATTGTAGGCCTTCTAGCCAATCTTCTATAGACCTTATGTCATTTTCTTTTTTTTTTAATGAAAAAATCTTTCAATTTATCTTCCTTGCATTGTTTATTTTGATTCTATGAATATGTTTAAGGTCTTTTTTGCTTATTGACGATGCAGTGTAGGCCTGTGGCCGACTCCATTGACTTGTAAAATTTTGACCGATAAACTAATATTTACATTAAAATTTGACAAGTTAACATCATATTTAACTTAATCACTAGTCTGTGGAGTTGGGAATAGTGATCGACTTGTAGCATTAATCAATAAGTCAACATTTTGATTAACCTATTAAACAATTGACAAGTTAGCTTTCCTATTTAACTTAATCACTATTCAATGGGGTTAGGATCTATGACCGACTCCACTGATTTGTAAATTTAATCAATAAGATGTTGCTTAAATTAACTTATTAAGTTATAATTTTGACAAGTTAACATTTTTATTTAATTTGATCACTAGCTTCCCCTTTCTTATGGAGTCTTGTGCCTATTTTAAGCTGATCAACCCAAAGTGAGGTTGTATCACCATTTTTTAGGTGGGTTTTGTTCTAAATCATAGGAGATCGACTTGTTCTAAGTCTTATAAACCTTTCTTAGGTGAATTTGTTCATATTATACGCCGACTAACCCAAGGTTATGTTGTACCATCGTTTGCATATGGGATTTAGTGGCAAATCATAGGCTCCGGACTTCTTCTAAGTTATACCACCATTTTTATGTGGGTTTATGCCTATTATATGCTGACCAATCAAAGATGAAGTTGTACCAACGTTTTCATATGGGTTTAGTGACAAACCATAGGTGACCAATTTACTCAAAGTCATAATACCCTTTCTTATTTGGGTTTATTCCTATTCAAGATTGGCCAACCCAGTGTTAGGTATACCATAATTTTCATATGGATATAGTTCAAAATCATAGGTGAACAACTTGTACAAAGTCATAACACCCTTTCTTAGGTGGGGTTATGACTATTCTAGTTCTTCCAACCCAAGGTTAGGTTGTACAATCATTTTAGATAGGTTTAGTGACAAATCATAGGCAATCAACTTATTCTAAGTGGTACCACCCTTTCTTAGGCAGGTTTATGACTATTCTAGTCCAATTAACCCAAAGTTAGGTTGCCCCACTGTTTCAAATGGGTTTTAATTGAGTTTAATGAGTGCATTATTTTGTATGAATTATGCCCAAATCTAGGTCTTGTTATGCCCATTGTATCATAAATAATGAGCTTTTAGAGTTATTTTAGTAATTTAGAAGAAAAATGTAAGTTGAAAAGAATTCGAGTTAAAAATACAATTTTAACAAACCGGTGGGGTGAAACCATAATTCCAAAAACTAAATGCGCCTAAAATTAATTTTTAAATATTTATCTAAACAAAATAAGGTTTCCTCTGAAAGTTGGTTGAATTTCGAGTTAAAACAAGTAACTTATGAAATTTGATGGCTAAAATGCAACTAAAGGATAATTATGTAATTTTATAAAATTTTATGGCCCTAAATTAGAATTAATTATTTTTATTTTGGATTTTTCAGGTGCCTTGGGATTTTGGATAGTAAATGAGCTGATATGCAAAAATTATCAGGATGCGTTGTGACACAACACATTTGCCACAATTGTACTAAATGATTTTTATAAAATTGCTCGAGTGTTCGTTGAGATCCTGCCATAGCTTTTCCGAAAGGTCTTTAAAGGAATCACAACTTTGAAGTTCAGGCAAAAATGAGATTTCAAAGTTTTGAGGGTAAAAAATATCATTAAAATGGTGATGTGAATAGTATGAAAATTTGGGATAATAATTAAAAAAAGACTCCTCAATTGTTTCCAACTCTTCCCAAGACCCCATGAGATAATTATAAATCCAAATAAAACCAACCAAATGGTGTTTTGATCGAAATCAAATACTTCACCCCTTGGACTATAAATTGGTAATTTTTGCTCATTATTTTACCCGAAGAATTTTAGAGAGACCCTTAAGAACAATTTTTGGTATTTATATTTTGAGAGTTTTATTTGTATATAAGGATCAAGAATTGTATCTTTGTGGCAGGATGTCAAGAATAATTGTGAGACATTATATTTTGTAAGTGTGTTTTATTAATGAAAGTTATTATTCATTCTTGCAAATTCTTATGTCTTCAATTATGTTAGCTTAATTTCTTTGCTAGGACTAGGTGAAATTTATTATGTTTAATTAATATTGCGTGTAATTTAAATTCATTTTTATTTCTCGACATGTAAAAGATTAAAAAATTTGGTATTCATTTAAAACGACGCGGGAATGCATTTTAAACCTTCGACTTTGTTTACAAAATCAATTTTTATTTTAAGTGTGAGTATTTTTTTGATGGGTTATACTTTTATTAAATTAACTGATAGAACATGCTTAAAGACTATACTTTAAAATTTAAAAGTGATTTTTTTAAGGGAATATGGATTTTAGCCATTTAAAATTAGAGATGTCAAATTTGATTATGAGCTTAAACGTTTTATTTTCCGAATTAAACCCAACGAGAGTCGATTTAGTTTGAATTATAAAATCGGGAACGACGAATTTAAATTAATGCATAGTAATAGTTAAATGTGAAAAATGGAACCAACGTCCTACTTTTCTTACATACTTAATTTCACATTTCATATTTTCACTTTTTATTCGTATTAGTGTAATTTTATATTTTCATGTCATTTCAAAACAATTTCATCTAGTTGGAAAGTAATAATTATTTTAAATATTAAAATTGACAAATATTTATGGATTTGACCCGTAGTTACAACGTTATCCTATAATAGTCCGTGCACTTACAGTAATTTTAATTTGACAACAAGTTTGTGGCGCCGTTTCTAGGGATTTATTCAATTTTTTAAATAAAAATTATGACTTTTGAACTAGTTTTTTTACTTTTAGCATTTACGTTAGAAAAATTCCATGAAAATACATAAAAAAATTGAAAAATTCGAAAAAAATGAAGATCTCTATATTTCATTTTATCTGTAAGTAGTCCCTAAACAATAAGATGTTTAAAAAAAAATTATTTCCACTAGTAATTTTGTTATTTCCAGAATATCAAAAATAAAATAATAAAAAATTATTTGATAATTGTGTTTATATTTTGTGTCAAATACACTACTAGTGCTTGTGTGGTGTGATTTTTATTTTTGTTTTTTTTATGTCGCACATTACACTTGGTATATTTTTTTTGTATTATTTTTTGAGCAACACATTCAAAAAAATACAAAAACAAGAAGACATAGCAAAAAAAGGATAAAAGTATTGAAAATTTTGAAAAAACATGTGAAACAGTGAGCGGATGTGAAGAATACTTGTGCAATCTTGCCACGAGCACCAGGAACTCTAGGGGATGATTGAAACATAGGTGACATTTTCTCCCGATCGACGTCAAGTTAAACTCCGATCGACGTAAACAAGTGTCCATAAAAAATCCATGCGGAGGTACGTTTTTGTGTGCTCCTATGTGGTTTATTTCACATTTAAATTAGCACGTTACACAAATTGACTTAAGGGAAAAATCCGATTGCAAGATTAGGTGGAGATTTCATCACCCTTCTTTGGCCCGAAAATCACTAAATTAACCAAGCATTTTCATATCCCGAGCCATGAAATTTAATTTAAATTCAAGTCGACATTTACCTCGGAATATCTCATAGTTCGTAGGAAACTTCTTAATGAGGCTATAATTGAAATCCACTCTAACGTGAACTTGTCAAATCGGTTCTGTTTACCTTGTTTAGGATTGGTGGTTTTTAATGTGTCTTCGTACTGACCACCTACATGGAGGTAAAATTAGGATTTGAGGCGATAACCGTAGTTGATCATCTTTTAAATTGTCCTTTATCAATGAGCTGTTTAATTTCGGAGAATAATTCGTAGACCCCCGTTGTCGCTGTTTAATCTAGAAAAAACTAGATTTAAAATTTAAATTCCCCTCAACTAAATTAGATAATTCAATTTGCTTTGTGTTAGATAGGAATTACGAGGTTTGATTCATATTATTTGTTTGTACTTTTCTTAAAAATATATATTTTAAAATTCATAAAAAAATCGAAAAGAAAAAAAGAAAAGAGAAAAAAGAAAGAGAAATTCGAGTGAGCTCAGTCTATGCGAAGTTAGTGCCGATATCATACTGGTCATTTGTTGAGTGTGTAGTCAAGCATTCTCGATACTTACATAGGTAGATTTTTTATGTTCACCGGGTTGGGAGATGAGTTAGAACCATGTGCCCTTAAAGATTACCTTGATTCGACTAGGTTTAGTCAACCTTCATGCATACTTCTACCCGAGTACAATGCGAGTAATTTCCAATTCCATTCGGGAACATTCCAATTATTGCCCATGTTTCGAGGAACCAGAAAAGAGGATATATACCTCCATGTACGTGAGTTCGAAGAGATTTGTGGGACCATTAAGTACCCGTAACTCACTGATGAGATTGTTAAACTTAAATTATTCTTGTTCTCATTTAAAGACAAAGCGAAAAGTTGGTTTAATTAGCTAGAACTAGAATTCATCGCCACTTAGAAGTAAATGAGTGTGGCCTTCTCGCAAAAATTGCCCTCCAACCAAAAGTTGGAGTTAATACTTCATGCCGTTAACACATTTGGCCAAAAGGATGGATAATCCTTGTGGATATATTTGGAGAGATTCAAGGACTTATTACTGCAATTTCCTCACCATGGGATTGAGATGGGACACCATCCTTAAATTTTATATGAGGGGATTGTAATAATTGAACTATGCTCGAGTCACTATGTAATAGTGACTTTACCAAGAAAATTAAGGCCGACACGTGGGTATTCCTAGAAGCCATGGAGAAAAAGTCCCAGGTTTGGGCAGCCAATAGAAAACCTAGGTCCAGCACATCCAATGAGGGTTTCGCTCACCATGTTGAACACGGTTTTGATTTTAATGCCAAAGTGACCACCTTGGTCAGACGTTTCAAAGTTTTAGGGACGAGTAAAAAGGGAAAACATGCCACACCCGCAACTGTCAAACACGTATCCATCCCTATGTGTCTTTGTTGTAATGCATTCGATTATTTGGTCAAAAATTACCCCACTCTTCTAGATAACAAGGTTTTAGCTGAGAAATAAAATGCCTTCTAACAAAGTAGGCCAGAGTACAACTCGTATTCCAATGCGTACAATCCATGGTGATGATACCACCCCTATATTTTATGGTCTAAAAGTAAGTACCAAGGAAGTGTTGATCAATCTTCACGTAACCCACCCTCGGGTTTCCAAAAGAATACCACCACACCATTGTATCCTTCATCCCAAAAGATCCAAGCTTTAGATGACATACTGAATTTGCTAGCTGAAAGTACCCTCCAATTCCAGTAGTCAACTCAAAGTGTCCTCCAAACCATCTAGAAAATCCGGCACGTGAACACTCAATCCATAGCAACACTTGAAGTTCAAGTGATCCAACTAGAGAATGCGTTGAATGATAGGAATAAGGGAACATTGCCGAGTCAACCTGAGCCCAATCCAAAAGGGTTCCTGCCTAAAGGTTAATATTTTATTTAAGAGAACGTCGGTTCATCACAAACCCAAGAAGATGTCAAATCCATCATCACGCCTAGATCCGATAAGAAAGTAAAAAATAATGTCTCACCACCTATTAAGAGTAAATCTGAGAAATGTAAGGATAATTAACATCCAACCGTGGACCCAACTTCCTTTCCACCATCATCTTTCGAGCCACCTGTAGAAATCTATGTCCTAAAAGCTCCGTTTCCCCAATGTTTGTTGCCAAAAAAAAAGAAGGCACAAGTTGATAAGATGTTGGAAGTATTCAAGTAAGTAAATATCAATATGCCACTGCTTGGCTCTATACAACTAGTCCTATCATATGCTAAATTTATAAAGGACCTTTGTACCTGCAAGAGGACCGCTAATATTCCAAAGCAATCATTTCTCATCGAGTAATCTAGATCGATTATTTTGTATAAAATCTCGATGAAGTATGAGCATCTCGAGACGTTGACGATCTCTATCAACATAGGGGATAATCACTTAGAGAAATCTCTCTTAGACTTAGGAGAAAGCATGATCCTTTTGTTATACATCATGTATGGTAAGATAGGTTTAGGGGAGTTAAAGGACACTAAGATGACCTTGTCCTTAGCCGACCGATCCATTAAGGTTCCTAGAGGTGTTGTAGAGGATGTATTAATTAAAGTGGGTGAATATATCTTCCCGGTAGACTTTACGGTCTTAGACAAACAACTCATACTAAACTCATCCAATCAAATCCCAATCTTCCTCGGTCAACCTTTTTTGTCCAATCCTGACGATGTCATTCGATGTCATAGTGGGAAACTGAACCTATCATTTGGGAACATGACCATGAGTTTGAATGTGTTTAATTTAGAGAAGCCTTCATTCGATGAGGGAGAAAATGAAGTCAAATATGTGCAGGAAGTATTTGATTTCACTACCCCACCGGTTAGTATCACCATAGATTTGAATGCTTGGAAACCTGATTTGTCTCTAGATATGAGTCTTGAAGATTTTGAGGAAGGATTTAGTCTGGTTGATGAGGATCTCACTATTGAAGTCCAATTATTATTGAAATCATTTCATTATTTTAAGAAGAGCGACTGGGATGATAGGATAGACCAACTCCTTCTTTGTGAATGCAAATCTGGGCCTTCCAAGAGTATGTTGACACATGAGGTTTTATATATCAGTGACAAGATGGTGGGGAAAACCATTCAAGTGTTTCCACCTAGTGACGCATGTTTTGTCACACCACATGATCTGTTTCCACCACCTCCACCATCTTGGTCATTTGAATGTTTGAAGGAAGTGACTAGAGTTTCGTCAGATTTAGTGCTCGATTATTAACTCTCATATTTGAGGGAGATATAGGCTTAAAGTATTACTCTAAATTTCACTGTGAGAGTATGTTTGAGTTTGACCATCTATGCTATAATGCAATTATGTATCACCACAATTTCACTCACTTTATTCACTGTGTACCTTCATGTGCTTATATTGTTTGTTAGGTTGATTCCCTATTATTCAAGTTTTTAGTTTATGATGAAAGACATGTGAGTTTGGTTGGAAGTTGGTATCACAAGTGGAAGTTCATGGGTAGTATATTACTTTCACTTCTGTATTTTATTTGATTTGTTCATAATTTTATTTTGAGCATACATTGAGAACAATGTAAAATTTAGATTTGGGGGGTAATGATGGTATTTTAAAAAAACAAAAATAAAATAATTTTTTTTGAAAAATCATTTTTTTTTTGAAAAAAATCCAAAAATATTTTTAACGATTTTTTAATATAAAATTAATTCACGAACCTCTCAACTTATGAATTTTTTTACACAAGAGCCAAAAATGGATATTGAGGTGAACGTTGATAGGCCTAACGAATAACTATCGAAATGTTCACCGGTGAGATATTATGCCATTTATCATTTATGAGAGATTTACATCAATTCGAGCTAAAATAACTCAAGCCTTCCTTCAGTGATAAATTCGTTAAAGATCTCAAGTTCTTTGTTTTGTTCAATTAGTAAAAGCCAAAAGTCCAAATTGTTAATCTTACACACTAGAAGTCTCAGTAAATTGTGTTAAGATGTAAATCAACTTAACAAACCTTGAGAAATGAGATTATGCCATCGTTTGAGAACCCAAAATTAAGCCTAACTTCAACCTCTTACATTATTTTGTTATAAGCCCATTTGATCAAAAAAGAAAAATAAGCGTTTTATTAAAAATCCATTGTCCTACCCAACTCCAACTCGGAGTTTTAAAATCCCATAAAAAGAAGCCATACTCTTTTTTGTAAGAATACTAGGGTAGAATTACGGTTAAAAAATTCTAAGAAAAGAAAGTTTACAAAAGAATGATGTGTGAAAAGAAAAGAACAGAAAAAAGGAAAAAGAAACAATGAGAAATGAAAAAAAATATGAGTTTGAATAAAAAAGGAAAGAGAAGAAAAGAAAAATAGAGGTTGAAAAAAGTTCCTAGAAGTCAAAATACCGAAAACCTCTGTATTCTCAGAAAATTTTTAAACTCCAAAGGCCATTCTTTCTAGACAAAATCCGAGCCTACAATACAAATGAAGAAAGTCCTAATCGATCTCAAGTAAAATTAGTTAAAGTGTGAAGAGAAGATGAATAGAATTCATGGTGTGATTCAATGCTTTTAAAAAGTAATCGATTTTTTGTTCATGAGATCATATCCATCCTTTATAAAATGTTCATTTTTCATTATCTATATGTAAAATTTTCTCATTTAAGTTTACTCATTTATTCACATTTACTGAGAAAATATAACGGATTTCTGAGTGTTCGATTATGAATGCATCCTGTGAGATTTTGAAATCAAAATGAACTTTTGAATAAGAAACGCAACGATAAAATCTTTTAGAATGGATGGTTATCTTGGCTATGCACACACAAATGATAAGTTGAGAATAAGAAGTGAACTCCTACTATATTTATGAAGTTTGCATTTGAGACTTGGTTATATTACTTTTGAGTATTTTGAATTGAGTCAAGTTTTTTAATTTTATGCGCATATTCACTGCAAACCCTCAAGAGACAAATATCGTCTACTAGGGTAACCTAAGGGTTTAATTGCTTATTGAACATGTTAATTGCAATCGTGATTCCTACAAAAGTGAGTTAGATTTTAAAATTTTAGTTTTGCTCGAGTACTAGCAAAATTTAGGTTTGAGGGTATTTAATGAGTGCATTATTTTGTATGAATTAGTCCCAAATCTGGGCCTTTTTAGGCTCGTTGTACTATAAATAATGAGATTTTAGAGTTATTTTAGTAGTTTAGATGAAAAATGCAATGTTGACATCCAAAAGTGGAGACACCAAATAATAGAAAGAGACAATTTGTGGAGAAAAAGAATTACGAAGAATTTGGGATAAGAGATAGTGAAAACACAATGATTTTTCCGTGTTTCGGCCCTAGGAGGAAACCTACGTCCATGGTAGTACTGCTTTTGTATTATACTTATTAACACAATTACAATTTAGGGTTTTTCATATACAACTCGAGGCTTGAGAAGGTATCAAAAAGTGTCCCTTCCTTTTGTGAACTCCTATCCTATTTATATGTGATTTGAAGATATTTACAAAGGGAGATATGGATTGCCCTTATAAGTCGGGTAGTTACATCTTGATACAAGTTTATCATAATAATATGGGTGGATTGAAGTACGAAACATTTTTGGTGATGAGCATTTTAATAATCATGAGATAACATATTTGGATGTTATAATCCTTTGTGGTCAATAAGGGTTATCTTGTGTGTATGCTCTCACAGGAGCACATACGTGTTCAACTCTTATAATAAACAGGTGGGCCGAGCATTCCAATCTTAAGACAACCACCTTTGGTGGTGAAGTCGAGCATATTTGTTAATTACCTTGGATTATTTAGAACTTATCCTCCATCAAGGTTATATAGTTATAACAGAAAGCCCCCAAGACCTCTTGCATGAACTCCTAATCTGAGGATAAGTGAGTGGAAAAGGTGTTATGTGATGCTCGTACTGACTCATTAGTGGTCGACTCACTTTGGTCGGCCAAAATCGAGAAGATTTTGTTCAAGTTTTCCCATGATATATTAAGGACACGTGTCAGGAAACCAAAGAGTCTGCTGTGTAATAATGGCGACTGGTCATGCGCACTGATACTCTATACCCCCATTTCATTTTTTACAAGTTTGTTGACGTTTGGTTTGCTATGTCTCTTCAATGTTTCATCAAAGAGTATAAATACACACCACTTCTTTTATTTTCCTCACTTCAATGATTCACATGGAGATAAAGAGGGAGAAAGTCCCAAGCATTGTTTCCATTTTCTGCGAGAGATCAATTATTTTAACACCAAAAAACTTCAGCGCCTCCTTTTTCGTTCTTTGTATCTTAATTCTCCATTATCTTGCCTTATCTGGTACACCCTTTTTGATTTAGTTAGGGTTTATCCATTTCAATTCTTTGTTGGTTTGTTCTTGCTATTATCTGGTGGTTACATCGTTTAGATGACCATTGATTTGGTTGGCCTAGGTTTAGCTAAACCAAAAATTTGGAAAACGAATGAATTTACCCCCTCACATCCAAAGAGTTTATGAATTCGTTAGAAGTTTAGATCCAGAGCGTCCTAGAATCACAGAGAGGAGGTTTCCTCATCCTCTACAAGTGATTAGACTAGAGGATGAGCCGGGTCATCCTCTTTACACTCCTAACATTCCTTATAGTTGTGGTTCCTTAGTTGACCCTAATGTTTCCTATATGCTTTCCCCTATTTTAGAAACTCCTTACTCTGTTCCTTCTGTTGGTGAGGGTGAGTTAATAAATACGGTCGTTATGGATCCCGTAAATCACAATTCCCTATTTGAGGAGCCTACCACGGACAGGGCAGAAGACAACAAATCGAAAAGTTTGGGTCCCCACCTTTCTACTAAGGGGTATCATGCAGATACTTTTGGTGAAGAGGGAGAAGAAAAAGATCCTGTTGGGCCTTCCAGTAGTTACAATCCAGTTGAGACAGATGCCCATTGGTATCAATGCACCATGATTAAGGAAGATTTTGATGTGATGCGTGAGAGATATGACCTCCCTATAGCCATACAGACTAGAATGACCAGTGCTTCTGAGAGATGTTATTCTGTATGAGACTCAGAGGAGATTTACCTCCCCTTGTGGGCCCTCTAAGTAGGATTGAGGCTTCCTCTTCATCCCACCATCCGCTCTATTCTGAGGGGTAACGACATGACTTTAACTCAATTTCCTCTAAACAGTTTTAAGATAATACTTGGGACAATGATGTTTTGGAAACTTAGGACTGGGTTTGATTTGATGGGGGGCATCTTTAGGTATGTGTACAGTTTGAAAGATAATGCTAAATCCGTGGGTTATTACTAATTTTCTACTTGAAAACCTTAATATAGAATAATCACGTTAGGGCCCATGATTGGGACATGCATGTAGGGTCCTTAGAGAATGGAATGGGCCCAATAATATAGGTATCACTTTTTCTAATTATTTCATCTTTTTTTCCTCATTCTAGCTACTTTATTATATTATGTTCATTGTTCTTCTTTTGAGTATTTCAGTGAGGTAAGCCCCCAAGCTATCCATATCATTGGTTGACCTGGTTGTCTCTTATATAGAAAAGAAACCTCCCACTTTTGAGGAATTATTTACTGTGGAAAAATATATTGCTTTTGGGTACCACACTCCCCCTATTGGCAGGGTCCCCTTGGGATTTAAAGTGACCCAAGAAGGTTGGGTGATAAGGGAGACCCATTTTTATACTTGTGACCACTTTGTCGGTAGGGCAGGTAGTTTAAAAGTAATTAAACTATGCTAGATCTTTACTCATCGCTTCATTCACCGTGGATCGATATACTAATGTAGGAGTTCACTGTTTTATTAGGTGGGGAAGAACTACCATATGGCTCCTCGTTTCATCAACCAAAAAGTGTTAGCTGAAGCTCATCAAAATAGAGCTGGGGTTGGCCAGAAGAAGGTGGAATATGATTAGGCTACTAGTTTTGGGGCACCGACCAAACTTCTCATATTCAGGAAGCTACAGTTGTTGCTAAAGCTAAGGGGAAAGCCCCCATGGAGCCTTCATTAAGGGAAACAATGATAATGGAATATGATGAAGATAGGTAACCCCTGCACAAACTTCTTAGGGGACTTGGTCACACATCTAAGCCCATAGTTAAGTCAGGTTTTGGTCACACTTCTCATTATGGGAAGGTTCCATAGGTTGACTTTGACCTCCAGCATAAGGTCACATATGAAGACTTGAAGTCTGATTGAAAATATGTCTTTTACGAAGCTAACAACGCTTTGGATCTTCACAGCTATTGGGGCCACATGAAGGACTTTGAGTTTTCGTGCTACTCGGATCTGGATTCCTTATGGACCTTGGCCCAACATTGACTATCGGTGGTATGTATTTCTTATCGATCTTCATGCTGTAGTTTTTAAGTGTCTAGTTATCGTACTTTGACCATGCCCTACTATTTATTGTCTAGGCATCAATGGATTGCACTATCTTGCGAGAGAAATCATTGGTTAGTCATATATCCTATAACGAACTTGTCGAGGAAAATAAGACACTGAAGGCTGGTTACAATAAGGTTACTGATGAGCTAAAGGAAAGGGATGGGTAGCTGATGATCAGTACTGAGGAGCTGAGCAAGATAGAGGGAGAGAAAGTAGCTCTGAAAGAAAAATTAAAAATTGACGATTCTAAAATCCAAAACTTAAATTATGCCCTTGCGAAGAAAAGAGAGAAATTTGATAGAGAGAAGTTCACTGTTACATTAGAGCTATAGATTGCTTAGGACTTTTTAGCCAATGTTGGTACTACTGCAGTTAAAGCCTTTAAGTCTTTGATCGTATTTAACACTAGATGCTTGGGATACTTCTTGTATAGATATGAAGAGCTAAAGACATGTTCCTAATATTGATGAAATTGTGAACGGTTGGTAAGTAGATGATGATGAGGATGCCAAATTGGCTGGAGAAGAGGGTGATGGTCTTCCAACTAATGCTTGAATTTTATAAACTTCTTTATACTTTTGTGTCACTCCTGTTTTGGCTTAAAAATGTTTCTGTAACTTTGGACATCCTTTTTATGATATCATCCTTATTACATTTTCCCTTCAAAATATGGGTTGGTCGATTTGTTTATTTGTATTTTATTGCTTTATTAGATATAATATTTGGTGCTTCAATTTGCAACCCATGAAATGTTTCAGGTTGTGCACCTACGATGGTGAATTGATACAAGTACACAATTTCACAACTCATGAGGTCATACAGGTATTAGCCAACCATATTGCGTATGACCTGTGAGGTCAGACAATGAAAGCATCCAACTACCTCGTTCATGACCCACAAGATCATACAAAGGTTTGGTAAAACTTGAGGAGTCAAGTCATTTAACTGTTCACAACCCGTGAGGTAGTATAAATTTTTTAGTCGACCACATTATTCACGACTTGTGAGATCGTACATGTAGTCGACCACCTCGTTCATGACATGTGAGGTCATACAACGATTTGGTAAAACATAAGGAGTCCAGACATTTAACTGTTCGCAACGCGTGAGGTTGTATAAATTTTTTAACCGACCACATTATTCGCGACCTGTGATATTATACATATAGCCGACCACCTCGTTCATGGCCTATGAGCTCATACAAGGGTTTGGTAGACTGTTGTAAACAAGTTTGTTCAAGTTCGGCTATTCGTGGCCTATGAGGTCATTTAGTCGACCTGAAGTCTATCTTGACGCTGTTATTTTTGGAAACGTCACTTTTATATATTTATCGTATGCACACAAAACATCATTTATTAATTAAAATGGTGCTTGCTACATAAAGAAAATAACTAACAATCTATTGATAATACTTCCTAAGATGCTCCAAATTTCAGGGGTTTTTGAACTGTTTACCCTCCAAAGTTTCAATTCGGTAAGTCCCGGCCTGACGACATTGGTTACCCTATATGGCCCATGCCAGTTTGGTTTGAGCTTGTTTTTCTTTTGTATTAATTTCTTGAGGATATAGTCCCCCTCTTTTAAGATGTTTGTCTTCACCCGACGGTTATTGTAGCGTGCAAGTCTTTGCTAATGGGTGGCTACGTGCAACGCTGTATTGTCTCTAACTTCCTCTACCAGATCGAGGTCTAACCTTCTTGCGAAATCACTTATTTAGGAATTGAAATATAGGATTCTGTGACTAGGGAGACCTATATCTGTGGGGATTACCTCTTTTGTGATGAAGGAAAGTATGCACAACCTTTCTCCAGTGGTTGTTCATGGGGCGGTTTGGTACGCCCAATGCACACTATGTAGCTCATTGATCTACTTCCCCTTTGCATCTTCGAGTCTCTTTTTATCCCATCTAAGATCTTCCTATTGGTGACCTCGATTTGGTCGTTGTACTATGGGTGCCCGGGTGCAGAGTGTAGCTTTCAAATCTTAGATCTAATGCAGTAGTCTTCGAAATCTTGGTTATTAAATTCCATGCCGTGATTAGTGATAAATGCGAAGGGCATGCCATAGCGACATAAAATAATTTTCCAGATAAATTAAAATACCCTTTTGTAAGGCATCTCCACTAAGGGCTCCACTTCTACCCACTTGGTGAAGTAGTCTATTTCCATTACATGTTACTTGTATTGTCTTTTTGATTCTCAGTAATGGTCCAATTAGGTCTATTCCCCATATGGCGAATAGACATGGTGACACAATCGAAGTTAATAGGGACCCTAGGGAATGGTGGATCTTTGCAAATATTTAACACTTGTCATATCTTCTTGCATAATCTATGCAATCAGCCTTTATGGTCGGCCCGTAGTACCCTTGGGTTTCTATTCTCTTACTTAATGATCTTCCGATCGAATGTGATCCACATCATCCCTCGTGTACCTCCTTAATGAGCTTTCTGACTTCAGTTAAGTGAACACATTTCAGAAGTGAGACTGTATCCCTCACCTTTACAGTGTTTCCACTTCCAAGACATACTGGGCTGCCTTGTAGTGAAACTTTTTGGCTTCATTTGAGTCTATAGGAAGCTTTTCGTCTTTAATGTATGTGCGTATGGGGCCTATTCAGGAAGGTCCCAGGTTTACCTCCACTACTTTATGTGGTTGATTCTCAATGATCCTCTACACAAGCACTTTAATTAGTATGGTTCTTTTTAGTGATCTTCTGGTCATCAAAATTAACCTATCTAGGGTGTCTACACGTGTATTTTCCAAGATGGGGAATATTAGTACTTTTACCTCTGTAAATTTGTCAATCCTTTGCCGAACTATGACCAGGTACCTTGCCATAGCCTCCTTCCTAGCTTCGTAAGATCCCAATATCTGGTTGATGTCTAGTTGGGAGTCGTTATGTACTGCGATGTTCTCGGTGCCCATTAATGAGACTAGGCCGAGCCCAACAACAAGGGCCTCATATTCTGCCTCATTATTGGACGCTTCAAATTAGAATCGAAGGGCGTATTCAATGTCTATGTCATCAGGTGTGGCGAGTATGATGCCAATACCACTTCCAACCGAACATAAGGATCCATCAATGTATAATTTCTGATTGACCAGGTGTCGACCATAACTTTCATTTTTACCGTTGCTAGGGGGTACTCTCTTTCTCCTGAAAATACGATCAAAGGCTGATGATAAGGTATGAGTTCCACATCCTCGAGCTTCAACTTCTTATAATAGATGTAGAAGATTACATTGGTAGAGCTTCCATTGTCAACTGGGATCCTGGATACTCTTACTTCCTCGATGACAATTATGATGACCAGAGGGTCTTCATGGGGGTATAACACCCCCAAAATGTCATCCTTTGAGAAGGGACGTTTAACTTGTCTTTGTTCATCTTACGTGGCCACTTTTCAGAGCTCGTCATCAGGTTTACTTGTGCTTTATCGCAAGATTGGGCCCCGTTGAGATAGTCTTTCCTTTTTGCGGGGTCTTCTCCTCCGCTACTCTACCTTTGGTGATGAAACGACAATAGAAAGTTATCATGCTGACGTTGCGTATGGCATCCTTGATTTTTTTTTAAAAAGATTTGGATCTTCATTTGAGTTTTTGTCCCTCACCCTTTTCTTTTCGACCGCCCTTCGATAGGGCACCTTATTTGGGATTTGATCGGCCACCTCCATCCATATATTTGGACAGCTTGCCCCTCCTTATCAAACCTTCAATCTAATTCTTCAGTGCTATACAATGGTCTAAATTGTGGCCATGGTCCTTGTGAAATTCATAATACTTGCTTCTATCTCTCTTATTTTTTGGTATTTTTACCTTTCCCAACCATATGAGATATTTTCTTTCCCTAAATTATCGCTATTTTTGTCCTTTTGCTCCTACTTCCCATTGCTCTTTCCAGCTTAGGGCTTCGAGCATTCGAATTCTTTGACCGCTATCGCCTCTTTGGCATTTATGATTTGTTCTTCTTTTGGTATCAATTCAGTAATGGTCTTAAGCAGCTAATTGATTAATGCTCAGAATAACTTTTTATGTCGCAACCCACTCATTAGGGCCGTGATGGCAGTTGGATCATTGTAATCTACTACCTCCAGCATTTTAGGGTTAAATCGAGTGATATAGTCATGAGTGCTCTCATCTGCCCTTTGGCATATGCCGAGCAGATGAGAAACTTTCTTTCCTGGCTTGGCGCCAAAGAAAAAATTACTAACAAATTGGTCGATAAGTTACTGAAAATTCTTGATATGCCCTTAGGCAGGCAGTTGTACCAGATTTGGGCAGACCTGGTTATGGTGCTAGAGAATGCTCGACACCTCATTACATCCGGGATGGAGTAAATGTCTTTAACAACTTGGTATTGTTCAATATGCAAAATGGGATCTGTGTTCCCATCATATTTTGAAGCAATGACTGGTGGCTTAAACTTCGACGGAGTGGGGTATTCCATGACAGAGGGTACAAAGGGGGATCCTTTTGTGACATCATGCTCGAGGGGTTCCTTGATTTGGCCATTTCACCAAGGAAATCTTCTAGGTGTTGGATGGATCCTTTCCACTACTGGTTATCGACTTGAGTACCACCTTAAGTCAGCTTTTCTTCTCTTCCTCGGCTTTCGGCCAAAATCTATTCCTGAGAAGTCTTCTCGACTTCAGTCGATGCTTGAGGGGAGCGACGGGAGATCCTAGTGGCGGAACTACCTAATACACTTCTTCGGGGACAATCGCATGAAGCTGTTTGTATCTGCCATCATATTTTGTATTAAACCCCAATATTATTGACGAATTGGATAAAAAAGGCTTTCTCCGGTGGCATACAATCAAGAGGTAGTAATCTCAAAATTTTCAATAAAAGAGTTCAAAAAAATCTAGTGACATGACGTTGTAAACGTCTAGCCTTAAAAGTAAAAAATATGTCATAAAGAATGGCTTGGATGATAAGTTTAGGAATCATAATTGAATTTTCAAAAGTAGCATGATTCCTCGAGCACCAAATTCGCCAACAAATATAAAATGGTTCTAATATTCTTCCCTCAATAATTAAACCACCAACTCATGAGTCTTGATATAAGAGAGTTATTATGAAATTTCAACCCCATCAATTTTTCAAAATGTTTCTAATATTCCCGAGCAATGCCACTAGAAAGAAATAAATGATCATCATGTTCTTTTTTAGGCAACGAGCAACATCTACATTTAGAAACCATGGGTATGAATATATCCTTGAGATTGATATCAAGTGGAATAGCTGTATGAAATATACGCCACAAGAATGTAGATACTTTAGTGAGAATCTTAGAATCCCAAATCATGGAACACGAGAATTCAGGGCAATGTTTTTCCTGAAAAAGATTCCACGCCTTAGTAATTGAGAAGCCATGAATTAGCTAACTTTGGTCAATAGATGACATTATCCTCAATAAAATTTGCATACGTTTCCCAGTGACACTAGCAAAAGATGGAACACCTCTCAAATTAAGAGAAGCTAATCTTTTATAGTTGCAATGCATAATATTTTCCCACAACGAATTGTTCTGTAAAAATTAATCCATACTTTATACGAAAATGCATCACAAATATCATTAAGATCCCATATACTAAGGCCACCTTCATTTTTCAAATGAGAAAGTACCTCCCAGGAAACCCAACGTTGTTTGAGCGTATCATCAGATTTACCCCTGAAAAAATTCAAACAAATAGATTTGAATTCCTTAAAAAAGGTTTTGGTAGTTTGAAGACCTGATAGCATATGGCGGTCCATGGATTGAAGAACTGCTTTAATCAGGAGCAAATGTCCTGCTTGAGAAATGATTGAGTGATTCCACATTTTAATTCTATCCACTACTTTAGACAAAATACCATGAAAAAAAAAGTTTATTTTCCTACCAAAATATGGCAAAACTCCCAAGTAAAATAACGGTAATGATGACTATGTAAACCCAGAAACTTGAAGAATTTGCCCACTCTTTGTTGGTACAGGTGGCTGAAAAATGATACATCTTTTAGACACATTTAAATTCTGGTCAGAGAAGTCTTCATATTATGAGATGAGATTCCTGAACAATGATACTGATTTAGCATTACTATCCATAAAAAACATGATATCATCTACAAAGGATAATGACGAGATCATCGAACAACAACTGAGAGTTAAAAAAAGGTAATGAAGTCTTGCTACCTAAGGTAATGAATACCATGACTTAATGCTTTAACCACTATAACAAATAAAACTGGTGAATGAGGGTCCCCTTGGAGTACCCCTCTACCCGATTTAAAATACCCGCAAGCTTTGCCATGAATGATAATAGAATACCAGCAATATGAGAGAATGGGCCAAATCATGCCGATCCATGTTTCAGAAAAAACATAAGCTCGAACCACTTTGGTTATGAAAACCTAATAAATACTATCATACGCCTTCGCCATTTCCAGTTTAATGACAACATTTGAGCCTATAGCTTTTTCATTAACTTGAGACATCGTTGCTTGCGCAAGAAGTATATTATCCGATATCGATCTCCCTTTAATAAAACCTATTTAAGAATCTGAGATAATCTTAGAAAGAAAATCACCAACATGATTAGCTAAGATTTTATAAATGATTTTATCTGAAGAATTGCACAAACTTATAAGCCTCAAGTCTGAGCAGTTTTTGGCATTTTCCATTTTAGGAATAAGTACAATATTTTTGGAAGACCAACTGTTTGGAATTTGTTTACCAACAAAAAAAGATTGGATTGCACAAATAATGTCTTTAGCAATGATATTCCAACAAGTTTGGTAGAAAAATACATTGAATCCATCCAAGCCCGCAACACTATCTCTATCCATGGAGAATATAGCTTCCTTGATTTCAACTTCATCCCAAATTTTAGATAAAATTAGATTATTCTCCATACTAACCATCTTAGGGATGTGATCTAAAATATAATTATCATCAACACACGCAGATTGATCCCCGAGTAAGCTTTGAAAAAAAGAAACAATTTCCTTCTCCACCGTATTAGGAGTACAAATAGATCATCTTCTGAATTTTTGATTTGATTGATATGAAGTTTGTTTTTTTTATTTTTAACCACTGAATGAAAGAATTATGAGTTAAGATCTCCTTCTTTAATCCATTTAAGTTGCGCTTTTTATTTCCTAAAAACTTCTTCAATTTCAAGTTCCCTTTTAAATTTAGCTTGGGCCAAATGCTAAGATTCCATATTAAAAGGAGAGGGATCATCATCAAACAATGCCTCCTTTAGAACCACATCATCGTTAGCTTTTTGGACTCTAGAGAAAATGTTAGAGAAAACATTTTCATTCCATTTTTTAAGAGTAGTTTTAATATTCCCCAATTTTTGAGTAAAACAAGCCAAAGGGCCCCCCAAAACATCACAGTTCCAAGATTTATCAACCGTGTCTAAAAAGGAATGGTGAGTGACCCACATATTTTAGAATCTGAAAGGTTTAGGAACGAGATCATTTTTAAAAGATCAAGACAGGCCCAAATTCGAGAAACCTCATCTCTATTATTACACCAAGTAAAATTATCCCCGGGAAAGAGACTTCTTGAAGATCAACATTAATAATGGTAGAATTAAAATTTATGATGGCCATTATATCACATATATTACATTCCATCTTCTCACCTTGCTTGGACACAATGTTTAAGTCACCCCTAGGTGCCATGATTCAAAACCCATAGATGCAAGAGTGTTAATTTCATCCCACCGTGGGCCCATTCTATCAAACGCTGACCCTTTGCTTAATCTTTCAATCTCCCCGGGGAGTTTTTATGAATATGATTGATCATCAAAGTGGTTGGGTGACTGGATGGAGAAGGTAGCCTTAGGGTGGGACATTCTGTCCCACTGCAAGCCAATTCGTTATTCGTGATACCTTTCCTTGTAAGGCATTGGAGTAAGTTGTCTGTCGCTGTTCTAGATGCCTCGGGTCTAGGAGTTACGTTATTTAGGTTGAGATGCACTATCCTGGTCTGGAAGGTATGTGTCAACTACCTGACACTCTCCTTCATCGCCTTTTACCCCTGGCGAGACTCATAGTATGCTGTTTAGGTCGCCTGCCCCAGTGGGGGTAGGTGGTCTTCGAACTTTTTCCATACGTCTGCTCTCCGAGCTATCCACCATTCCAAACTATCCCCGTTTAGGATCTGAATGAGTTATTTTAGGTACGAACAACAATGGCTTATTACAATCGTTCCCACAGACGGCGCCAATTTGTTGACATCCAAAAGTGGAAATAACAAATAATGGAAAGAGATAATTTGTGAAAAATAATAGTTACAAAGAATGGGGATGAGAGACAGTGAGAAGACAATGATTTTTATGTGGTTTAGCCCTGAGAGGAAACCTACGTCCATGGTAGTACTACTTTGTAATGCACTTGTTGACATAGTTACGATTTAGGGTTTTTTCAGATACAAATCGTGGCTTGAGAAGGTATCAAAAAGTGTCCCCTCCTTTCATGAACTCGTATCCTATTTATATGTAATTTTCATATATGTACAAAGGGAGAGATGGATTCCCCTTATAAGTCGGACAGTTAAATCTTTATACATGTTTATCATAATAATATGGGAGCCTTGAAGTACATAACAACTTTGGTGATGAGCGTCCAGATAACCATGATATAATAGATTTGGAGATTATAATCCCACGTGGTCAATAATTGAAAATATGTACTTATTTCACAAAATATGAAATATTTGAAAGTGAAATCCCCAATCAATATCTCAACTATATATAAGTCTGAATATTTGAGTAAATTGAATTTAGAAAAGATTTTGTTGGTTTAGGGTTTGAAAACAACATAACAGTTTGAAAATAAGCAACAAAATAAGATTTCTCGAAATAAGAAATCAATCTAAAGATCTATCTAAGTGGATCTGTATCACAACGATTTAATCTCATGATTCTATGAAAAGAAATAGAGATTTAACCAACGTGATTATGTTGGGAAAGAGATAAGGAACTATAGAGTATAAACTTCTCAAATCTCAAACTGATTTACTCTCAGAAAAGGGCTTTCTGGTGAGATTTGGGCTGAGTTAGGTTTAGGGTTTTATTTCTCTCTCTCTCTCTTATTTTATCTCTGGTTTGGACGAAGGCAAAAATCTCAAATGTTTGAGCCTTAGGTCGTTTATATTGCGCGTGAGGAAGGATCGAGAAACTTAGAGGCGATCCAATGGCTAAGATTAAATTTGACCGTTTGACTATCAATCTAATGGTTAATTTGAAGTGGTGAAAATAGCGAAAGTTGATTGGTAAAAACATATTCACTAGTATTAAGTCTAAACACATGCATATCGTTTATTACATTGATCCAAGGGTTCTCAAAGAGACACAAGTCTGTGAGAGTGAAGAAGCATAAAATCAACCAATAATATACCAACATGTGTTGGAATAATAGAGGCTACATAACGAGTACCAAATTAATTAAATTTACACCCTGAAGTCTCTAGCTCTTTCAATTTCTACCCAAGCCAATTTTAACCGATAATAAGAAAATGCAAAACAACCGCTAAGTTTTCTAAATGACCAATTTTAATTTCAAAAAATCATTTTTAAGATTTTAGAGGTTATTTAACACATCCCAAAAATAGTAGAAAATTAATTTTAAGGAATTTAACTCACAAATAACAAAATATATCATGAGATAATGTATGTATGCAGTCCTAGTCTGTGGTGTTGGTATACTACCTTTAGGAACTTGTAGAAGAATCAAGTGAAGAGTCTAAGGTTATTTGATCAACAAGGATAGGACTCAAATTTGATCAATATTTCCAAACTAGATGAGCACCTATATAATATAGACTAAAGTAAGTCATAGATATAGGGTGCTTCACATATTTATTGAGCTATGCCATTGCAAAAAGCAAACTATCCTACCTAATGATTAAAGACGTTCATTGCATTCCATGACGTAGGTATTATTAGGACATATGATTTTTCTAAGTGATATGAACCTTCGCCCCCTTTGATACCACTCTATAGGGCCCTTATTAATTTGGAGACAATTTCCCATCATCGTGCTTCTTGATGCTTCTCTAGCACTAGATTGTTGACCTGAAATTCTCTAACTTTAACCTTGTTGTCATGTTATCGGGAAAGATCTTATTTATATGATGTGAGGTTAATAAGAGCCTTCTCCCTTTGTTCTTTGGCTAGATCAAGTTCACGAACCAAGCAATCATCTTTGTGGCCTCCCTCGAAGATTTCAATTTTAAGAGTTGGCTGGCCAATCTCCAAAGGAATTACTGCTTCTATTCCATATTCTAGGGCATAAGGTGTCTCCCATGTTAGTATTCTAGGGGGTATTTTGGTAGGCCAAAGGACGGACGGAAGTTCATCCACTTCTCTTCCCTTTGCATTCTCTAATCGTCATTTGATCTCAATGAGCAAAATTTCATTGGTAATATTAGTTTATCTATAGCACTGTGGAAAACCTGGTGAGGCATAGTGATTTCGAACCCAATATTCCATGCAAAAGTCTCTTTAGGTATCATTGTCGAACTTGGTTCCATTATCTGACACCAAAGGTTTGATAATGCCAAATCTTGTAATGATGTTCCTCCACACAAATCGCCTGCCATCGGCTAATTGAATATGAGTCAATGACTCGGCCTCCACTAATTTAGTGAACTAATATGTGGAAATTATTAATGAATTCATATTTCCCATATGTACAGACAGAGGTCCCACAATGTTAATTCCCCACTAAGCGAACGGACGTGGACTAATGAGAGGGTTGAGGTTGTCAAACAGGTATATGTTAATGGGCAAGAAATATTGGCATTTATCACATTGCTAGGCAAATGCAATAGCAACCTATAGATATCACATTATAATATAGTGATCTTACACCTGCATGAGCTCCTCATCTACCTTCATGCATCTCTCTAAGGATTCTTACCACTTGATCTAGGTGGATGCATTTAGAAAGAGGCCTTTCAAAGATTATTATTTAAGTTTTCCTTTAGATATATGAAAAGCCTTGTTGATTGGATTTTCAATTTGTGGGAAACTTTATCGTAATGAAAAAATGATCCATATTTCATATACGCAATGATGAGGTGTATCCAAGATGAGGCCGATTCAATTTCATGATCACTGATGTTTCATCTAGTTCATCAATGTTTAGTCAATTGATTCATTCCACTTCGATTATTCTTTTCAAATTGGTGTCAATTGTTGGTGCCAATGTGGCTAAGGTGTCATCATGATTATTATAGTTCTTTGGAAACTATTCTATTTATGCCGACCTAAGGTCGTTTAGGAGTTTCCCTACATTATCCTTATAAGCGTGTATCATTGAATCTATTAATTCACTCTATCCATTGAGTTGATTGGCGATCAAAAGATAATAAAAATGCACGACGATGTTATATGATCCCATAGCGATTTTTCTTTATAGGACAATTACCATGGACTCATAATCTGCTTTATTTTTAGATCCCTTGAATCCAAGATTAACATTAATTGTTTAATGAGGCAAACTTATGGGGTGATAAAGACAATCCAACTACCGGTTCTTTATTTGTTGGATGATCTATCCACTAATAACCTCCATCTTTGTGCTTTATTTGTTGATTATAAGTTGGACATCTCTAGAAGGGTTTAGGTTGAAAATCCTCTCCCTCCGTACTTGATGAGAATTTGGTAATTAAGTAAGTAAATTCTTGACCCTTTTTAGTTGTTCGAGGCTCATAAATAATGCCAAATTGAGCCAACTCCAATGATCACTTGGTCATCCTATTGGACATATCTTCTTTATTTAATATATCTTTGAGTGGAAAAAAGGTTAGGACCACTATAATGTGGGCATCAAAGTAGTGGTTCACCTTTCTTAAAGACATCACGAGTGTTAATGCTAACTTCTTAATGGGAATTTATCTCTTTTTGGAATTTAGGAGGGCATGATTGATGTAATAAACCATTAATTTCTCTATGTCCTGATACCTAACTAGTTCTTTGCTAGTTACATGTTGAGAAATGGTCAGGTAAAGGTGGATATTCTCACTATTGACTTGTATTAATAACAAATGTGGAGTACCTAAGTATTCTTTGATATTCCCCAATGCTTGATAGCATTCCTGTGTGTGGATTACATTTATCCAATTACCATGACATGAATCGATTATGAGTGGGTACCATCATGGTTAACACCTGAATATCTTTAATGATGGTCAACTCATTCACATATTCTAAAGCTTTGATCTAGTTTAGATTAGGTACAATATCCCTCCGTATCATTAGTATCCAATAAAATCTACAAAGATCACTCCAAAGACACACTTGGAGGCATTTAATTTCATTTTGAAACCTCTCAGGATCCTAATGGCATTGTAAATATCAACGATATGATTAGCTACATGTCTTATTTTGATAAGTATATCATCGATATAAACTTCCATAGTAGAGCTAATATGTTTTTTGAATATCCTAGTCACAAGGAACTGGTACATTTATCGAACATTCTTGATGTCGAATGACATGACATTATAATAGTAAAGTCCTAGTTTTATAATTAAAGATCTATTTTCCTGATCAGGACCGAACAACGGTATCTGGTGATAACCTGAGTAGGCGTCCGTAAAGCTTATGTGGTGATGGCTTGTTATTGCATCGATGAGCTAATCGATTCTAGCAGGGGAAAATTATCCTTTGGGAAATATTTGTTAAGATTCATGAAATCAACACAAGATATCCCCATTCCACTCTTCTTTCTAACCATAATTGTTTTGGATATCCAATGTGGAAATTGAACTTTTTTTTAAAGTTGTCATGATGTACATTATCAACTTCATTTTCCACGGCTTTGACCATATCCAGGGCTGACTTGTTTGGCTTATTTTAACTGGACAACATTCAGGATCCACAAGCAGTCGGTGGTAAGAAAAAATTGGGCCAGTTTTCAAAATATTGTAGCGTTATGAGGCAAAAGCTTCTGCGCTCATCCTAAGGACTTCACTGATTAGTTTCGCCATATTTTTGAGTAATTCTAAATCGATCAAGAAGGTATTTTTTAGTTTAGACGAGTATAGAGGGACGGTTCTAAGTTCCTACATTACTCGATCAGTGGGGGAAAATGTGGTTTCTTTAACCCCCAGTCGAGCTCTGTAAGGACATATTTTCCATCGTTCATAGTTTACATAGGATATATCGTATACCGCTACAACCGTCAAAGAAGCTCATGATCATTAATTCATGAAGACGGATTCGAATTTCAAGCATATTAAACATTGGCATGACATGAGGTACAATTTCATTAGAATCTATTTAAGCTTCGTAAATGGTTTACATTTATATTGGGATTTTATTGAAACTGATTTTTAAACAAAATGAGGCATTTTTTCTAAGTCAAAATATTTTTTCAAGACCTGTAGGCGAACATTTTTAAAATAAATTTTGTCTCTCCCGTTATTCCACCAACATAGCAATGTCCTTCAAACAATATTGATAAGTCATTCAAACGACACCTTCTAACGACTTGCAATGTCATTTGAAGGTTCGTTCAAAGGTTCGTTTCTTTACTGCTTCAAACTTACGCATACTATTTTATGTTTTAACTGGTCGTTAGTGAGGTCATTAGTGCCGACATGAGATGTCATTTGAAGTCATTCGAACGATTTGCACCGCCTCAACTTTTTTGTTCAGCTATAAATAGCTTCTTTGGAGACCTATTTCTTTAAGAATTTTTGCAAAACGAAGTTGCATCTTGGCAGAACTTTTAGTCTTCAAAGATTACGTCTTTTTATGTTTTTGAATCGCCAAACTCAATCCCAATTCTTTGTGAATATATTTGTGGAACCCAAATCACTTATATTAAAATTTGTTCTTGTGGAGTGACATCACTACTACTCATTGGTAGCTCTTGAGGGAGTTGTTGGCTGTTGACTATGGTCACTTGGAGAGACTCGAGGGTGTTCCTTACTAGAGATAGAGTTGCATCTCTTGTGGTTTCTTACGGGAGTTCATTACTGATCTAGGTTGCAATTTATGTGAGTTTGCTACAGTTCATTCATTGAGGATTTTTGTAAGTGCATTGTACTTTGCGATTTGCAAAAATTTATAGAAATAAAACTTTTGCCCTTTCGGGGTATTTTTCCTGAAATTTGTTTACCCAGGAATTTGTGATTATTTGTGATGGCATAAGTATTCACATAGATGCATGATTAGGGTTTAACTAAATTTGTAATTAATTTGGATAAGACTGGCTCTTATTAAATAAGTTTTTAATTGGAAATTTGCGAATCCAACAAGTAATCGATATCACTGCATTTACAGATTGGTATCAGAGAAGGTTACTCTATTTTATTGAGTGATTAATTTTTAGTAAAATTTTTGTCATATCAATGTTTTTTGGGAAAAATTTGATTTTGAAAAATTTCATAATTTTTTCGATGGATAACTCATATAATCGGTTGCCTATCTTTGATGTAACAAATTATATCTATTGGAAAACCCACATGAAATATAGTTTAAAAGAAATTGATAAACGTATTTGGATTGTTTGTGAAAGAGGGTGGATTCCTCCCACTGTCACCGTCGATAATTTCACTTCTCCCAAACATGTGTCGGACTGGATTGAGGATGATTTTAAATTGAGTAATTTTAATTCCCATGGCCTTTGCGCTATTTCTAGAGCCGTTATCCTTGACGAGTTCTGTTGTATTATGACGTGCACCACATCTAAAGAGGCATGGGATATCCTCCAATTGACACAAGAGGGCACCAATGCAGTAAAGGCGTCTAAGTTACAAAATTTGACCACCCAATTCGAGACTATCACGATGTCTAAGTCTTAGTGTTTTGATGAGTTTTTTGCTGGGTTGTGGGACATAGTCAACACGAGTTTTAATTTCGGTGAGAAAATTGACGAGACGAGAGTTGTCAAAAAGATTTTGAGGTAATTTCCATCCCATTTTCTTCCTACGGTCACTGTTTTAAATTCTTTGGGGATATTAGATACATTTATGTTAGAAGAACTCATAGGAGACCTTCGAACTTATGAGATCGACATGTTTCCCAAAATCGTTAAGCTTAAGGATAAAGGTATTGCACTTAAGTCACATTCTAGGAAGAGGGAGTAAGTGTCTAGGAAGAAAGAGAGAGTTTTTTTATTCCGAGCCTGAGGAAGAGTTTACTATTGATGATGTGGCCATGTTTGCTAAAAATTTAAAAATTTCCTCAAATTTTCAGAAGAAAATTCTTCCAATAAAAAGTTTTTTGAGAAAAATAAATAGAAAGAAGATGCCAATGAGAGCGGTGAGAAAGGGAAATAGGAAAAGAAGAGATGTTTTGAGTGAGAAGGAAAAGGTCATAAGGCATTTGAATGTCCCACTATGATTAAGTGAAAGGGCAAGAAAGTTGTTATTCCACCCACTCTTAGTTATAGTGATGAAGAGGTGAATGATTCCGAGTATTAGTCACCACATGGTATGTGTGTCGCCTTTATGGCAAGTCACGTGACCACACCTATTTTGTTCCACGACGATGAGTATATTTGTGAATGTGAGAGCCCCGATCATGATTTGAGTGTTTTTAGTGAGAGTGATGGATAGATTGAAAGTGAACTCCAAAAAGCGTATAGAGATTTATACGCCCAGAAGTTAAAGACGAAAAAGTTGAATAAGGAGTTAGATCTTAAGGTGTTATATCTGGAGAGAGAGATAGAAGTTTTGTAGGGATTTAAGGTGTCGGCAAGTCAACTTGAGAAGATGAAGGTTTCTTTCAGTGAGTTGTTGATCATCGTAGATCGGGAAAAGAGTGAACTTGAAGCATGTGTGTTACAAATAGAGAGAGATCTGGAACATGCTCGGGAGGTCAAGGTCACTATAGAGGCACATCTAAGAAGGATGTTAAGATTCTCCTCGATCACGCTTTGAGTAATGCTGAGAAATTAGGAATATGTTATGACGGTGCATCTACTTCCCATGTTGCACCCGAGATGATTTTTGATTTTGTGATAGATCCATATGTCTTTTAACCCAACCCTCATAGGTGTCCATTACTCGATAGGAGAGTGCATCCTAGAAATTTTGTGAGAGGTGTTCCTAGGCCCGTGTATGTTTTAAGTTGGGTAGTGTGTGACAGAGTTTTTCCATGTGTTCCCACACATGATGCTTTGCCCACTCCAAGAGATTACATGAGAGAATTTTCATATATTCATGAGAAAGTTAGGTTTTGGGTCAAAACTTCACATGATTTGATGGATATTTTTCATAGGATGTCACTACCTTTGGAAAAATCCTCTGCACCTAACGGTTGAGGTTTAGACTTGTTTACTAACATATGATGATTGTAAAGATGATATTTTATGCCTATTGTAGTGTGTATCACTTTTGTATTTATCTTTTCCATTTTTGATGTTTTTTCGAAAAACCAAAATGATTTTGTTTTCAAACAATTTTGGAAAAATACAAAAAGATATTTTTTTTTAAAAAAGAATGAAAAAGCCAAAAAGATTTTATTTTTTATAATATATTTGGAAAAGGACAAAAATAAATTTGTTTTTTATTTTACACAATTTATGAATGAACATTTAGGATGACCAAGTCACAACATCATTCCATATCCATGTGACTATTTGATAGTGATTTGAGGTGCATCATCATTTCACTTTGTGCATCATTTCATTTTGTGCTTTATAATGTTTGGAGTCATTAAGATAAAATTTGAGATTACTTTCTACATGTTCGACTCATAATTTCCTTTAATGCACATGTGCACGAGTTTATTTGATTATTGTGCTTGTCTATCACATATTGGTCGAAATGTTTTGATCTCAATCCTAGCTTTAAAACGAACCAAATACGATAAAACTTGACAATGAAAGTTGTGCATGTAAGAACCGTTGCCCGTTATAATTTGTTTAAAATGTGAAAGAATGATGAGTGAACGCGGGGAAGGGCTTAGAAAGAAACACATGTCCTTTGCGATTAAGCCACCATTTAAATCGGACCTAAAAAAGTGTGGCATTGTATAAATTAGAAAAGGTCCAAAGAGGTTGAAAAGAACCCCCAAAAAATTAGGGCAATGAAGAAATAAATATGCCAAAAAGGGGCTATTAGGATTTAGATAACCTCAAAAGAAAAAGAAAAGATTTATTATTTATGAGGGTGTCTGGATGGAAATAAAATAATGGGTTTGCATGTCCTGACAAAGTCTTTGTAAAACATTACATAGTTTTAGATGTTATTGGTGTGGAAATCATATTTGACTTTGATGTGTCGATTAGATTGAGTCGATGCCATTTAAATTCACTTTTTGACACCTAAGGACGATTTTGAGTTCATTCTCCAGGAGAATCCATATTCATGGTGCGCATATGTTATGTTTGATTGCATTGATTTTCCTATTGAGTTTGTTCACACTCATTCATTCCGTTTTCACGATTTGGTTATCTTAATGTAAATTCATGGTGTGTGATAATTTTGTAAATTTTTTCTTTACTTAAAAAATTTGAAAAATAAAAAAGATAGTGAATGCTTTCGAGTTTATCCTTGTATGAGCGTAGTTGATTTATTCATTATTTTTGTGATGCTTATCGTGACACTCTGTATTATTTTGGGTTTAATCTTTTCCTTATCTATTTTGGACAAATAAAAGGTGGAGAACAAATTATGAATTATGGGGAAGTGAAATTATCTCATTTCAAACTCGATACATCATGAAGGTATTTGTTTCTTGTCTCATGTGTGTAGATTTAAATTTTGAGGATCATTATTTTGTACACCCTGATGATGATAACGAAATTTTTGAGATTTGAGGATGTCAAAGTTGAAGATTTTGAAGAATTTGAAGACTTACATTTTTTAGTATCTTTTCGGTTTTTGGGTTGCATAGGAGGTGTGAGTGTAGAAAAATTCACAATAAAAGATTCGCAATCACAAAAGGAAGAAAGTAAATGAAGTCAGACACAATAACGATGTTTGTGGTTTGACAACTTGCTTACGTCCAGTGAGAGGTTACTTGTTTTCTACTAAGTGTCTCTCAATGATTATATTTTTTTCTCCTCCTATGCCCCGGGTCAGGGTGTACAATTTATAGATTTTTCTGTTATAGAGTTTGAGTTATTTAAGTAACTCCATCATAGTTTATGGATTGTCCATGATGTGATTGAATATCTCTACCGAGATTCTTGGCACCTGATTTGACCACATCTTAGAGTATCCTTCTCTAACTAAATTGGCCCTGTCAAAGTTAGACCATGATTTGGTCCGAGACAAATAACTTAAGTTATGTTGGTCGGATACTCTCATGGTCTTGTAAAAAGGGGGATCCCACAATTACCCCTGAAATCTTTTGGCTATTAACAATGGGACGATAGATTTCAACTAGGTGAGAGGTCCAAGTCCTTATAATGTTATGAGAGTTCGTGATGGAATATTTGTAATAACAACTTTTGCAACAAGGGTACAGTTGTCTCAAAAAGAAACTGAAGCACCAAAAATATCCCTGGGAAGTCAAAACTCATCATTTGAGTGCTCTGGTGATTAGTTGTTTCTTATTCAAGCATTTGTTCATTGCTTTATGTTGTTCTTGTGCATAGTCTGTTCCTAAGATCTTCTCTTGATTCAAAAGTAAAAGTTTCTCTCTTTCTATGCTCCCTCTAAGCTTCGTTACTCCCTATGAGTTATAGTCCCTACCTCTTATTGGTTTTTTTTATCTATACTAGCTAGTTACTATAGTAGGGGTATCTTTTTGCTTTGTTCATTTATGGCGATGTACGATGGTAAATTGTAGAAGAATTTAGGCGTAAGTATAACATTCCTGAGTGGATACTTATCGACTATGCCCCCCTCCATCACAATGTTCGCAAAATGGTTTGGGGGCACTGGATTCATACACTATTAATAACTCAAGGAGGGCTGACATTTCCCTTAAATGAGTTATTTCTTAGATTTTTTAGGTATTTTGCCACTGTTCCTACTAAGTGCGCCCCCAATGTATAGAAGATAGTAAACGATGTGCATATGATAAATACTCTTTATGGAACAAGGTTGGGACTTACTGAGATATGATACTATTACGTATTCTCTAAAACCAAATAAGGCTTGTTGTATCTATAGACCAGAAAAGCTGAGCGAGTTCTGGTGGTTAATCTTTCGGATTCCCATAAAGACTATTGGGAAAGTGGGTTTGTCGAGATCAACTGGCAGCACCCTCCACTATTGGAGGGGGAAAGACCACGTGACCTTCCTATTTTATACTATGGGGAGGCCGATATAGGTCGCTTCCTCTTTTTTTCCTTTATGTTAACTTCTTGTGAATTCTTCTCATTCTCGTGGATGATATTCCTCTTCTTTGTGATTGCAGATCGTCCCAAGAACTAGGAGCCTGGCATTAGTGAGAACAATACTGAGGAGCTCACAAAGTCCTAGAGAATAAATGAGAGATTGGTAGAAGGTGAGCACCATAGGTCAACGACCTTTTCTTAGAATACAATAACATGGGCACAATCTTAATTGCCCAACCAATCCATCATGTCATAATTTTTAAGAGCTCTAGAGGAAAGTTATGAGGAAGAAGAGGAAGGGAGCGAAGAAGAAAGAAGAAAATAAGGATAAGTAGGAGGAGAAGATGAAACATATGAAGAAGAGGACATGGATCCTTTAGTCAAGAAAAGGAGGTTGTGGATCCCTGATGATGATCATCATCATGTAGTCCTATCTAGTAGGATTCCTGCTTTAAAGGCTTCTTCTACAAACTCTCCCAAAGGAAGTGGTTCTGGCCCATCCAATAAAGGGAGAGAGCAAGAGAAGGAAAGAGAGAGGAATAGAGAAGAAGAAGAAGAAAATAAGGTATAGAGAGAGAGAAATAAAGAAGAAGAGAAGAAGAAAGAGAGAGAACGAGAGAGATATAAGAAAAGAATAAGAAAAAGAGAGAGAGAAAGCTGAGGCTAAGAAGAAGTTAGCCTTACAATCTGCAGGAGGGCCCACCATCCCTATTCTTGAGGGGGATAGTGTGGGTGACTCCCCCTTTTTGGCCCCTGACCTACTGAAGAAGTCAGTGCTCGCTGGTGATCGTAAGTGTTCCTGGAGGTGGGGGCCATCTCAACTCGCCCTCAAGACTGCATAGGGGATGGATTTGGTAAGTCTTTCTTACTTGTTTCTTTTCTTTGCTATTTCCTATTTCTATTCAGATTCCTTGTTGTTTTATTTTTTCTTTAGATGTTGTCTGACTTCACTACCCTTATGGATAATCATTATGATAACTTTAAAAAGGAGGAAGAGCTTAAAAAGGCCATAAAAGTCTAGAAGGTGGACCTTGTCAATGCTCACCGATCATGGGAGCGTGAGAAGAGCGATATATCTAAGGCCTATGATGCTTTAGGGCTAATCAGAAGGCAGTAATTGCTGAGAAATCCGAATTAATGAAGGATAATAAACAGTTAAATGGCATGGTGGCTAAGTTGGAGGGCGGCATTTCTCAAGCCAAGGATGATAGCTATCGTGAAGCTTTCTATAAACCCTACGAGGATATTGAATGCTAGATGTCTTATGCCTAAGGTATCCTTTAAGATGGGATGGGACCTAGGCTTGAAGGCTTCTGGTGCACTTGTAGGTTCTGAACTCTTCGGCCTTCATTATTCTGGCTCTAACCCTTTCATTAAAGAAGAAGAAGGAGAAGGTGATGACCAAGATATTGGAAACACGGAGATCGTTCCTACTATAGTTGTTAGGAGTGCTGGTTCTGGACAAAAATAGCAGGTGGTTGAGAAGGTGAAGACGAAAGTTAGGGAAGACCAGGTGAAAGACTAGGGCTCTTGTAGACTAGGAGTTTCTATTTTCCTTGTACAATTAAAGTTTTCATTCTTTTGTACCCTTATTTTAAGAACTTCATGTATTGGCTAGTGGCCTTCTTTTCATTTAATGTGATACTGAATTTTACCCCTTTGTTCATGTGCTCATCTATTTGTGTTTATGCTAATTCTTGCTTCTGTTTTAATATGTATTATTTGTACTCTTCTGATTTAGATCTCTATATATCTCCAAATTCTCAATTGGGGAGAGTTCCTGGACCTGATATCGACCTATAAGCTCGCAAATCCTTCGTAAAAATTTGCAAGTCACTAAGAGCTAGGAACAAACAATAAAAAAACCAGACTGAAGTGATTACAAAACTGAAGGACGACCTCTAGGAGTGGGAGGAGATTGTGGCCTCAGTTCAAGAGGAAGTTAATCTCCTATGGGCCTAACTTCTGGTGAGGACTGAGGTTTACCAAATGGGTGAGGTCCCACAGTCTGAAAATGATGCTCTGCAAAAAGAGGTGACGAGCTTGAAATATTTAATAGGAGTATTAAAAGACAATGTTAAGAGGTTGAGATACTCCTTTAAGGTAGGACCCAAATACGTATAGAGGGAAGGTTATAATGCAGGTTGGGCCGATGCCCTAGTAAAACCTAAGGAGGTGGAAAGCTTTGTTTTTTTTGGATGGTTAAGAGCTCTTAAAGAGTGAGAACCCCAAAGGAGTCCAATCTTTGGTATATGTATATGGTTGAATGTTTTGCCTATAGCCATAATACTTTTTCTAAAGACGATGAATGGATTCCGACTGATGTTATTCCTCCCTAGCTCTTGGATCAGGATCTCGACGAAGATGTCAAAGAATTTTCTCTAAAGACAAACGATGGTCAGAGGGCAGCTATAGCAGAATATCTTGCTCGACACCCTAGCTACTCGTAGTCTTTTATATATCCGTTTTTGGTCTTATGATTGTAACCTTTTATTCTTAATAAAAACTTTCTTATGTTTTGAGCGTGTGCTGACCAAACATGTTTTGATTTTACATGCTCGTAGTTTACTTAGCACTTTTATCAACCAAAATGATATTGATTGGCCGACTGTAGTCTTTAGATAGACTCATAATTATTTTAAATCATTCTGGGATTTTGTGACTAACAAAATGATGTTTGGGTGATGGCATTATGCCTTTTATATGTTTGAACATTCTCCTAGTATAAGATACCTAAGGAGTATCATTCCATTCACTTTACCTTTGAGGTCGTTTGGTCACACTTCCTTAGGCCTAAGTGAAATGATGTAGAGAATGTACCTGGTTATTAGGTAATCCACCCAAGTAGGGTTTTTTTTTTCAACCAACAAATGTTGGCGACCAACTAAAGTTGTCTTTAGTGCCTAAGGGTCCCCAGCAGGTATTTTGTTGTTACGGGGGCAAGTCATGAGGCCTCTTATGTTAACAACAAGGTCCTGAGGGTAATTTGAAGTGTTTGTATTTAACTTCCTAACCCTGTTCATTAAAGATTCAAAATATGCATAAAGGAGATATCATTGGAAAAGGTTCAAATTAATGAGATATAATCGATATGCGTTAAGCAACCAATGTAAACTTTAAGGATAGATGGGCCAGTTCGTCCTTTATTCACTGCAAGTTATCTTATCAAGTAACAAAAACTAAAAAATATGCTAAAAAAGAAGATCTAAAAATATAACTTCTTGAAACTGGATGCGTTCAATGCTCTTGGTATCTCCCTGCCCTCCAGTGTTTCCAGATGATATGCTCCTTGAAGATCATATATAATTACTCTTAATGGTCCTTCCTAGTTTTGTCCTAGTTTTCCATATGATGGTTTTACACCACTGTTGAGTACTTTTCACATAACATAGTCTCTTATTAAAAACTTCCTCTAATTGACCCTTTTGTTATACTACTTGGCTAGTTGTTGTTGGTAGGAGGACAACTTGATCAAGGCTAGCTCTCGTTGCTCATCTTCTAGGTCAAAATCAGTGCGTAAGGTTTCATTATTGAGGCCTTGGTCGACTAATGGGGTTCTCGTAATAGGGAGTCCTTCTTCCAGAAGGATAACAATCTCCATATAATAAGCAAGGGAAAATGGTGTTTCCCAAGTTAGTCCCTTAGGCATTATGAGATATATCTATAGAACATGTGGGAGTTCATCCACCTAAGCGCCCTTACTTTTTCCAATCACCTTTTCATCCCATCGATCATGGTTTTATTGGAATCCTCTGCTTCCCCATTACTTTGGGGATACGCCATAAACTGAAGTGGTGCTTGATGTCATGCTCGTAGTAGAAATCTTGGAAGAAACCACTTTAGAATCGTGTACCATTGTCGGTGATGATGGTTCTTGGTATCCCTCCATATGAACATGGTCATGTCAAAGTCTCGGATGTTTGTTAATGGTTCTACCTCAACCTATTTAGTGAAGTAATCAGTGGAGACCCAGAGATACTTGCGATTTTTAGATGCAATGGGTAATGGTCCCATGATGTTTCATCCCCATTGAGCGTAAGGCCATGGACTGATAAGAGTTTTTAGGTCACTGGCGGGATGGTGAACCATAAACGAGTGCTTTTGTCACTTTTCACATTTATGAACATATGTTCTATCATTTTTTTGCATATGAGGCCACCAATATCCTTCCTTGATTGCTCAAAAACCTAGAGATCTTCCACATGTGTGACTCCCACATATGCTCTCATGAAGTTCACTAAGTACTTGCTTGATATCTTGTGGGCAAATGAACTGGAGGTAGGGGCCTATGAACGACTTCCTATAAAGTTTCCCCTCAGAGCTAAGGTATAAACGAGCAACCTTGACTTTGAGTTTGTAGGCCAACCTCTTGTCACCTGGTAGTATGTCACTCCGTAGATAATTAATGATGGGATCCCTCTGTAAGAGGGTAGTTTAGATAAGATGGAGGCGTAACCCCTTTTAAGTATGGTTATGTCAAGGTTAGTTAGAGAAACGCTAGTGATTTAGCCACAAGACACAAAGAGCAGTTTGGAAAGTATGGAACCCATCTTATACTCACAAATCTCGTGTATAACTCCCAATATAATAAAGAACTTTAGAAATAACTTAGCTAGAGGGAGAGAGAAGCAAGCACCCTAGATACACCTTGGTAGGCAGACAAAACATACCAAAAACCACTCTCAAGGGTCTCTGTTGTGTATTAAAAGCTTCGTAATAAATGACAATGGTGAGTGGATAAGCCCTCTAGTTTGCAATAATTCTCTCTCTGATGTATTCCTAGCAATAACTCTTTTGAACTCTCAAAGGATCATCCTCTCCTCAAAGGTGGTTGGGGTCCTTAAATAGCCCCCCACACCACCCCCGAGGCAACTCAGTCATTAAAGACTATGAAAGACATCCCTCATACTTTATGTCACAACATTAAATGCCTGATGCACTAGTTGTCTCCTACGTCATAAACATTAAATGCCAAGACATGCCTTTTGCCTAACCACTGTATGTCAGGGGGTTATTGTCGCAGAGGTGGCTCACCAACTATCTGACAGCCCCAAATACCATGGTGGTTTACTCAAGTGCATGTCTGACATTGTTTTAGAAGGCTAGTGACATCACCCACAGTAGATGTGACATTTAAGTAGAGGGTTATTTGGTTCATAACTCAATGCCCGATGGAACTCCAAGCTGCTCCGATTGAGGTTCCACGGTCAGGGTCCTTCGGTGTTTTACCAGGTGTATCTAAGATGGTCAGGACAAGCCCCAACGGTGCCCCACTTCTCAATCCTCCAAACCAAATCCCTCTAAAGTTCCCACGGTGAGGTTGTTCGATAGAGCGTGAAAGCTCTCCCAGGCCCTGCCAAGCCTGGTCTCTCGCGAGTACCGTTCGACCTCACGCCCATTCGTTATTCTCGTTACAACATTACAGTCATTACAACTCGTAGTAAATATAAACAAAGCTATAGTATGGCAAAGTAACAATAAGCTAAAGTACGAGTTGCCACGCCAAGCTGCCTCACCAAGCTGCCACGCTTGAGTTGCCACGCTGAGCTGCCTCACCAAGATGCCACGCTTGAGTTGCCACGCTGAGCTGCCTCACCAAGCTGCCACGCTTGAGTTGCCACGCTAAGCTGCCTCACCAAGCTGCCACGCTTGAGTTGCCACGCTGAGCTGTCTCACCAAGCTGCCACGCTTGAGTTGCCACGCTGAGCTTATCCTCAGAACACTGTTGCTAATTGGTGGATTATCCCTAATCCCAGGATTACCTTCAGGCCCCCTCTACATTTGCCCCTTCGTGGAGGGATTTGTTGTGGCAACAAGAAGTGCCTCCACGAAAACTTCTTAATCCGATGAACCTTTCTCTGTCTGGGCTGCAGCTTTTTCTAATGCTGAGCCTCAACCGTTTCAGCTTGAATATCTGAAATTCTCCCGAAGGACCTGCTAATATTCCTGCAGTCATGTTCGAAAAAGTGAAAAATTCTCCCCGATGTAACTGAGTCATAACTAAACAACGTGTGAGCTTCTGTCGAGGGGACATCGTGGCTTTTTTGAACCGTTGGGACACCTTCTTCGTTGGGGGGGGTTATTGGATATGTCAGAGAAAATCTTGGCGCCCAAAACTGAATCTTGCTTAGGAAGGTAACGGTGGCTGTTCCCTAGGTGTCACTTCATTAATTGATGGCAGTTCCCCAGGTGTCACGTCATTGAATGACGTAGCGTTGTCTTTTCCATGTCAGAACACTTCCCGAAGTGCCACGTGTACATTTGAAATGATTGCAGGCGGCCACACACGTTCAATGGTGGGAAACTTAAACGATGAACTTTAAAAAATAAACGGCCAAATCACTTAAAACCATTATTTTTCTTTCTTTCCCACTACTTGCTTCAAATTTCCTTCGTTTTTTAGAGAGAGAGAGAAAAAGCTTCCATTGTTGATCGTCTGAAACCTCTATTGTTGTTCGACCTTGTGCCGTCCTGTTCTTGCTCTCATCTTCTTAGCCACCTCCTGTGGTTGTTCTTCCGCCATTGTCGTGCTCAGGCTCCTCTGACTCAAGGTTGTTTTTTGTTTGCACTAACACTCTGTCATGGCGTCTCAAAGTTACCCCACCATCTCTTCAACCAGTGCGCCGCCTGCTACTGCTGTTGCCACCACTACTGGTGCCTCTGCCTTGGACGCTGTCCGTCGTGAACAGTTAAGGTTTTATCGTCGCTCTCCCATTTTTGGCGAAGATGATTGCTTTGCTGCTGCTTGCAAGACTGTCAATTTTGAATGCAAGTTTGAGTCCTTAGTGCTGGGTGACGAGGACTAAGAACCCTCGAAGTGGGGCTTTCTTCCTCCAGAGGGGACTCTTCGGTTTCTTCTGGAGCGAGGGGACTTATAATGGTCCCAAATTGACTTCGAAGCACCAGGTGGTTCTCCTGCCCATTTTGCTGCTTGGAACTCTCACATGGTGAGTTCCTATGGTGATATTTTGAGTAAGATTGGCCTTCAACGGGCCAAATGGTTTGGTGAGTTTACTCTCTCCAAAAATAATGCTACTCTCCCCATTCTTGTTTCTCGTTGGAACGTGATGACTCACACATTTATTGCTGCGTGGGCGAGTTCACGATAACCCTAGAAGATGTCTGCGAGCTTCTGGGGCTCGAAGCAACAGGTCATGAGCCTTATACCGATGAGCCTCTTGACGTCGAAGAGACTGCTGACTGTTTGGCGTTGGACCGAATATGCCGAAGTTGCATCGGTTCTTCAAACAAAGCTACCTTCACTCCGCTGATTAATTATTTCTTCAAGGATTCTAGTGAAGGTAGTTCTTCAATTTCAACGGATGCCCCTGGCCAAGGTACTTCGTTAGAGCTCCCTGCTTACATCCTTGTGATTCTGTCCCATTTTCTTTTGACGGGAAAACCAAACGATCAGCCCCGAAGGGACCTTATCAACATATCCCTTCGTTTGGCCCGGGGCATCAAACTTCCTTTGGCTGCAATTGCCCTAGGGTCCCTCTACACCTGGCTTGACAGAACGTTGTTCGATATGGAACGATCCCTTGGCCGTTATAACCTGGCCAATTTTGCTAACAGCGTCCTTCTAACCAGCTTTCTTTACGTGCGCTTTCCTGTTGTGGCGGCCAAGGCCAACCGTCCTCCTTCTGGGGAAACCATTTTGCCCCCCCGCTCTTATATTTATCACAAGAGACAGAGCCGAAAAGAGCTGATCGCCTCAATTGATCATTTTGAGGACTTTGTTATGAGGCCTTACGGAGAGGACGCCTTTGTTCACACTTGTGATTTCTTTCAGGACGAATCCAGGGTGGTACAGGTGGGGGTAGACATTGAAGATCCTCAGTTAGCCGTGGTGCTTCTCCTTTCTCCGGGGTATCTGCCTTCCTACACCGAGTGGGGATATTCCAGCGAACATTACAACCCCAATCGGTGTAGTCGTCAATTTGGGTTTGATCAGGGGGCTCCTCACTCAGTTTTCCAATCCTTAAACCCGAAGGTTAGCTTTAGTGAGGCATGTTCCTTATTTTCCTCCACTGCTGCGTGGGGGATAACTGAATCAATGGCTGGGAGAGTCACCATTCCCTCCAACAAGAGGCAAGGGAATGTGACCAGTCTATTTGCCACGAAGTTCTGGCCGAGACAACTGACTAACATTGCTGAATTCATAGATGGCGAGCCGGTGTACCCTCCAGTTCTTTCATTTGCTGCGATGGAGCTGGGACTCAAAGGCAACTCCATTCTGGGGATTGAGTTCCCTCTAAGCAAAACCCCTAAGGGGCCTTCCGAAGAGCTACCTCCGTTATGCCCCATGACTCCCACTGCCATATCCAAAGCGAAAGGTGCTGGGGTATCCAGGAAGAATGCTCCTTCGACTGGAGCTACTGCTGATGAAGGGTCTTCGTAGCCGTCGACCAAGAAGGCCAAGAGTGGGGTGGCTTCCACGAAAAAGGCAAAGTCCAAATCCCAGATTCCTGTGGCAGCCCTACCCATAGCCTCCGTTCCTCCTCCCATATCTCCTGAAAGGGCCGAGAGGTTAAGGAGGGAGGCGCAGGCTGAGGTAGATCGGGTGAATGCAGAGTTTCAACGGCGCGCTGTCGTCGTTCCTCCCTCGGTTGCCTTCCCCACGATCGTCGTCAATCCCACTGAGCCAGCTGCAAAGAGGAGAAAAGGTTCGAAGGTTCCTCAAGCCACTGGCAGTGCCATGACAAGGTTGAGGAGGAAGACTTTAGGCACCAAGTCCCAGCGGAAGCAAGCTTCCCCGGTGCAAGCTTCTCATTCTTCTTCCCATTCTGAGGTATGTACACTTATCTTGTTCTCTTTTCTTCTTTGGTTAGAGCAAGCCGGATTTGCTTATATATATTGTTCTTAACTACTTTGGTGCAGGGACTTAAAGAAACGGGGCCTCGTTCTCCTAGCCCCCCAAGTCCCCCCATTAGCCATTTCGTGGGCGGTCGCTGTGGGGCCATCTCATCCGATACGACCCCACCCCGTTCGCCAATGACCGGGCTTACTTACGCCCGTCGTTCAATCTCAAGACGGGCGGGGGAGGCAGTTGGGGAGGGTGAGGTTATAGAGCCCATGAATGTCTCTTCGCCACCAGAGACAACACAATCTGAGATGCCTACTCCAGTCCCCTCTGGCTCACTGGCTTCCTCTGAGGTTGTTCTCCCCCTCGTTCTGGTTGCTGCAGGTGATCATGAGGTAATTATTTCATATTTAAATTTGTCCGATCTGGCATTCCTTCTCTTTCACCCCATTCTGTGTGCTGAATTTACGATGTTGGTTGCCCTAGGTCGAAGTATCCTCGCTGCTAGCAAACATTCTCCGTCCGACGGTGCTGGCGAGACCTCTGGCCACAGTGCCCCTTTTCAACGTTCTGACTGAGGTAAGTTATTCTTGGATACATTTCGCCCTTTTTTTCTGTATTTGTTCCTCTTTAATAACATTGGCTTTTATATTGCAGCTTTCTCCTGATCTTTCACCACCCTTATCTATTCCCGATGAACCCCTTGCTCTTGCTTTGGTACCTTATGTGGGCGAGGGAACTATGCCGATGGTTGGGGTTTCTGGGGCCAGGGGCCCCGTTGAGGCTGATGAGGTAACAAGTCCCCTCCCAACGAGTCCTGCCACTTTAACCTTCGTGATAGCTCCCACTCCTGCCCCTGTTATGACTCAGGTACTTTCTTAATTCTCTGGTTAAACTCCTTCTTATAATAGTGACTTAACAACGAAAACACTTGTTAAGATTTTTTTTATATAATCTCCACCTTATAACGGTGACTTAACAACGAAAACGCTTGTTAAGATTTTTATATAATCTCCACCTTATAACGGTGACTTAACAACGAAAACACTTGTTAAGATTTTTTATATAATCTCCACCTTATAACGGTGACTTAACAACGAAAACACTTGTTAAGATTTTTTTTATATAATCTCCACCTTATAACGGTGACTTAACAACGAAAATGCTTGTTAAGATTTTTATATAATCTCCACCTTATAACGGTGACTTAACAACTAAAACACTTGTTAAGATTTTTATATAATTTCCACCTTATAACGGTGACTTAACAACGAAAACACTTGTTAAGATTTTTTTTTTATATCTCTTCTCAGGTTGCTCAGGAGGATTCCTCACCAGCTCTTTCACTTTTGGGCACACCACGTCAGGAACCTGCTGTTTCGGAAGAATCTGACCAGGCTGACCAAGGTTCCACGACTGGTGTTGAGGCCGAAAGTGAATCTGGGTGCGAGTTGCCTCTCCCTGACTTAACTCCTCCTGCCTTTTGCCTAATGGTGCTTCACAATTCTCCCCAAATGCCTGTGAGTCAGCGCTTGGTGATTGAGCAGTTGGTGAACCATCACCCCGAGACCTTCACCGTGGAGTGCCTACGGTCCAATATTCCCATAATGAGTTATCGACTGCAAGGCATGGCGACCGTTGTTGCTGAGATTGCCAATACTCCCACCTCCAGTGTTACCCGAGCCCTCATTAATCAGTTTCTGGGTTTTCTGAAGGAATTGGGTCGTGATGGTTTCCGTTTCGACTGGCTTAAAGCGTATTTGAAAACTTTGAAGAGTCAGCAGCTGATCGGCCAGAGGGAACTGTTGAGGAAGCACCAGGAGGACCAACGGGCTGAGGAAGTTAAGTTAGCCGAGTTGGCACCTCTTTTAGAATCAGCGGATGAAGAAATAAAGAATGCCGAAGAAGCTCTGCGTTTGGCCAAACTGAAACGGGAGAGACTTCTTATTGAACGCGCACAGGTGCAAATCAGGCTAGAGATTGCTGTCAATGCTCAAAGCTCCTTTGCGTCAGCTTCTTCGGGCCTTCCTGGGGATTTTTTCTCTTCCCCGGACCTATGGTTCCTTTTAGGGTAGCAAGCTCTTGTATATATTTTCCTTCTTCATCCATTTATGTAATTCTTGGGCAATAGTTCCCAATCTTTTTTGTAATGCTCTCTTGTTTATTGAATGAAAGAATGTATATTTTCCCGTTTATCTTTGAGTTGTGACTGCTTTCATATCGGTGTCTATACTTCACGTCATCAATAAAACTTGTATATTCATAATCAAAGACTAGATACATCGATGGTACAAACTTAATTGTTTACACATGATAGACTTTCAACCATTTATTATTAATTTTGAATGGCTTGTCTTCCTCCATCTTAGAAATTAGGCAATAACCTGAATCATGAGCTTCTTTCACGACGAAAGGTCCCTCCCAATTGGCTGCGAATTTTGGCAGAGGAAGTCCCCTAATGTGTTTCACCGCTGCTTTTAAAATGAGATCCCCCTCTACGAACCTCCTTGGTCTTACCAGGTTGTCATATGCCCTAGAGAGCTGCCTTGTATATATTTGAAAATGTTGCATTGCGTTGTCTCTGTGTTCATCCAATGCCTCCAGCTGCACATGCCTGTTCTGAGGGAGCATGCTACTTCGCATGGCGTATCGAGCAGAGGGAACCTACAACTCCACTGGAAGGATTGCCTCAGCCCCGTAGACAAGGGAGAACGGAGTGTACCCTGTGGGCTTCCTCTTTGTCGTTCGATAGGCCCACAACGCTGCTGCTATCTTGTCATCCCACGATCCTGGAAAGTCCTCCATTGTTTTAGCCAGGATACTAACCAGAGTTTTGTTAGTTTCCTCGGCCTGACCGTTCCCCTTTGGGTATGCCACCGTTGAAGTGTGATGAACGATGGAATATTTGTCTGTAAGCATCGTTACTTCTGAGTTGACAAAGGGAGTCCCATTATCTGAGAGAATAACCTTTGGGATCCCAAAACGGCAAATGATATACTCTCTGATGAAGTTACTCACTACCCCAGCCGTTGCCCTTCTGAGTGGTATTGCTTCAGCCCATTTTGTAAAGCACTCTGTTGCTACTAGTATCCATATCTTGCCCCTTGACGAAGGGTGTATCGCCCCCACGAGGTCGAATGCCCAAGTGTGGAAAGGATAAGGCGTTGCCAGAGAATGTAAGTCCACCGATGGGGCATGGATCATATTTCCATGAAGTTGGCAAGCTTTGCATTTTCGAACAAATTCGGCAGAGTCTTTCTCCATCGTTGGCCAATAATATCCCAACGTCATCAGTTGATCATATAACTTGGCCCCTCCTATGTGAGCTGGGTCTTGGGCTTGTTTGAGGACCTCAGTTGCCTCTTCTTTTGTGATGCAACGCAATGGCTTGTTAAAGTATCCCCTTCGATAAAGCTGCCCCTCTTGGATATAGAATCTTGGGGCCCTTCGCTTCAGTCCCATCGCATCGACTTTCTCCGTTGGGATAGTTCCGTCTTGAATAAAGTCGATATAGGGTTGCCTCCAGTCTGTTTGGGCTTCTATGAAATGGCACTCAGCTACTTCGAAAAATAGCTGACACTTATCACAATTCCGTTGTAGTTCTGCCGCATCCTGTTTCATTTTAGGCCAAAAATATCCCCCTCTTTGAATTCTTCTATAGAGAGGTATCTTAGTTGTTTCGCAATGATCCTCATGTGTTCTCTTCAACCTCCGCTCTGCTTCCTCTGGCCCAATGCATCTTGATAACCATCCCCCTGCATTTCTGCAGTAAAGATTTCCCTGGTTTGTAAAGTATTGGGCTAACTCTCTTAGTCGCATAGCTCCTTCGCCAGACTCTAGTTACTTCCTGACCTCTCCTCTCCAATCCGCGTCTCCCTCCATCGGTAGTATTGACTGTACCACCAAAGGAGCTGTTCTTCATTGGATTGTAACAATAGTCGTATCGTACCTCATGACCATCTTTTGAGCGATAGTGGCATAAGCGTCTGGATGACGGTTCATCGTTCTGGGATGTCTTCTAATTTTGGTCCGATGGAACTGGCTGAGGAGCCTTTGAATGATCGTTCTGTACGGTGCCAAACTCATGTACTTCAACGCATATTCTCCGTTAACTTGCTGAATTACTAAGTTCGAGTCACCCTTGATGCAGAGTGAACGAATTCCCCTTCGAAGAGCCTCCAGAAACCCTAGTACCAACGCTTCATATTCTGCTTCGTTATTGGAGCAAGGGAAATCCAGTTTGTAGGAAAGGCAAATCTCCTCCCTTCCTTTTGAAAGGATGACCCCTGCCCCTCCTTTTTTTTCTGCAGAAGACCCATCAAACTGCATCGTCCATTCCTCATCGGTTGCATCCAGATAGTTGGCTTGCAAGTCGTCTCCCGGAATGTCTTCTTTAGGTGGTTCAAATGTTCCAGATGGAAAGATTGCCAACAGATCGGCATACGCCTGTCTCTTGATGGCACGAGGAATCACACACTTTAAGTCATATTCGGAGAGAATAAGGAACCACCTAGCTGCCCTGCCAATCAAGATAGTTCTAGCCAACAAATACTTAATAGGATCACATCTAGTTACAATATGAATTGTAAAAGACAACATATAATGTCTAAGTTTTTGTGCTACAAAGACTAAGGCCAAACAATGCCTTTCTAGGCTGCTATATCTAATCTCTGGCCCATGTATGATCCTGCTGAGGTAATACACCGGCCGTTCTTGCCCGTCAATCTCTTATGCCAGTAAGGCTCCAACGGACCTTGTAGTTGAGGTGAGGTACAGCTGCAACGGTACTCCTGCTTGCGGAGGAACCATGATTTGTGGTGAAACGAGCAGCTTCTTCAACTCATCGAGAGACTCCTGGTGGTCCTTTTCCCATCTGAACTTTGTGTTCTTTCGCAGCAGCTGCATCAACGGGTGCGTTATTTCAGCTAATCCTGGTATAAATCTTCTGAGGTAGGAGACTTTACCGAGGAAACTTTTCAGCTCCTTCGCCGTTCTTGGGCACGGCATTTCTAAGATCGCGCGTTGTTTATCCTGGTCCATCTGCACCCCTTGTCGATCAACTACAAAGCCTAGAAACCTCCCGCATGTTACTCCGAAGACGCACTTCAATGGGTTCATCTTTAATTTATACTTCCTACATCGAGTAAACACCCTCTTTAAGTCGTTTAGGTGGGACTCCTCCTTCTTCGATTTGATGACCAAATCGTCCACATAGAATTCTACAAATTTGAGGAAGAAATCATGAAAAATGGCCATCATTGTTCTTTGATAAGTAGCTCCCGCGTTCTTAAGTCCAAACGGCATTACTTTGTACATGAAATTGCCCAACGGGGTTCTGAATGTCGTTTTCTCTGCATCCGCGGGGTCCATCTTGATTTGGTTGTACCCTACATACCCATCCATGAAGCTATACATCTCATGTCCAGCCGTGGCATCTATCAGGCTATCAATGGAGGGTAGAGGGAACTCATTTTTGGGGCAAGCCCTGTTCAGATCTCTAAAATCCACACAGATCCTTATTTGGTTCTTGTCCTTCTTCCCTACTGGCATAATGCTAGATAGCCACAGGGGATGCTGTATTGGTTTGATGAATCCTGCTGCCAATAAATGCTGAACCTCTTCCTTGATCTTCAAGTCCAACTCAGGTTTATAAGTTCTTGTTGCCTGTTTTACCGGGATGGCTGAAGGTGTCACGTTTAGCTTGTGGCAGCTCACTTCCTCATCTAGCCCTTCCATTTCGGTATACTTCCATGCAAAGACATCTATGAACTCCCGGATTAGCCCAACCAGGGCTTCTCGCTTCGCCTTACCGAGATCCTTTATGATGAAGATGGGCCTTGGGTCTTCCCCTTCTCCTGCCAGGTTCAACTGCTCCAACTCTTGTGCCTGGGGCTTCGGTTGATTTGCCATGTAGTCTGGTTCTTCGGCGACCTCCTCCACGAACTCCTGTATGTTGGAGTTGTCTATCACCATACACTGTCCCTGTTGATCTACCAAGAAACACTCATATAACGGGTCAGCCCCATCCTTGGTCTCTTTGGCCGCCCGCTCACATCGTTATAAATGGTATACCACCTTCCCCTCCTCCGTGACCACCTTTTTGCATTGCCTGTTGGTAGCTGTTGCAACGGCCTTCCTCTTCCTTTCTCTCGAAGCCTCAGCGATCCTTCCCCCTGAAAAGCGACTCAGCACGCTTTGCCGTTGGACCTCATGCTCAATAGGATCCACTCTAAGCCTTGCTTTGTTTTTGAGCTGCCTTGTGGTACTTTGAGGTCGAGGGATCACCTGATGGGTTTCTTCGGTCCTTACCCCTTCGTTACTCGTGGCCTCTTTACTTTGCTCGTTCAGAGGCCCCATTCTATCTTTGATCGAGGGAACCCATGCCCCCTCCATTCTTCTCGTTAGGACTCGAGCGTCCTCTTCCAACTCCGTATAAAAGGCCGCATCTACAAAGTGAGCTTCCTCGATAGCAAAAGGCCTTTTTGTAGCCCTAATGGTCACTTCTGTTCCTTTGACATTCGCCTTGGCGCATTGATGATATGTTGAAGGAACTAAACCTTGATTGTGCATCCACACTCTTCCTATTAGTAGATGATAGGAAGTTGCACTTTCTATTACATGGAACTTGATGTGAGAACTCAGATTTCCCATTACAATTCCCACATTCACATACCCAATGGATTTGGAAGATTGGTTGTCATACCCTGAAATTACCAGAGGCATGGGGACCAACCTTTCTTCAGGGATATCAGCTGCGTGGAAGGAGTTGATTGGCATAATGTTGATGGAAGCGCCCCCATCCATAAGCGTTCTTGCAAAACTAACCCCATTGATACTGGCCGTCACATACAAGGGTCTGTTATGAGGGAACCTTACAGCTCTATCTGCATCGCTGAAGGTCACCTCTGATAGGAACTTTTTTACCAGCCTCGCCATGGGTCCCCTCCATTTCAACGAGGGAACCGCGTCCTTTCTCGCGATGTCTAGGATCGCCCGAGTTATTTCCAGTCTGCTCTCCTTTGGTATCCCCACTTGATCGAAGAACCAAGCGAATTTTGGGGATTTTGAAACTGCGCTGTACTCAACGACTGCCTCCGTTTCCTCGCCTTCAACGCTCTATGCGTCTTCCACGTCTTTAGTGCTTGCTTCATCGTAGGCTAAAATTACGTTAGCCATTCCTGTGGTGCAACGTTCTAGAGTTTCTTCAAATTCCCTTTGCCTCATTGTTGACCTTCCTTCTCCTCTTTCCGCCTCATCGTCGTAGGCCGTCACCAAGTTGGCCCCATGTGCTGGAAGCGGGTTGTTGTTAACATTTTGTGGGGGGATCTGCAGCGTCCCTGCCTTCATGTACTTGTCAATGATTCTTCTTAGCGTGAAGCAGCTCTCTGTCGGGTGCTGGATCTTTCGATGAACCTGACAATACCTAGGATCCGCCTTCGTTGCGTCATCGGGTTCCTCCGAAGGAACGCCTTTTGGTAGGTAAACCGTTCCACCCTGGACCATGGCGTTATAACAACTCACCACCTCTTCTATCGTGCATGGTAACGGTGGTGGGTCTTCTCTATCCCTTCCAAACTTCCTTTTGTTGTCCTTCTTCGCCGCCTTACCCCCATCTGTTCCTTCGGTGTATCCCACCCGTGGGGGTTGAGGCCTTCCTCCCCCAGGTTGTATCGGCTGTCTGAATATCATAGGCACCACCACCGGGTTTGGTCGTACGACCAATGAGATGTTCCTTGCAGATTTTAAAAATGCCGAAAAAGTTCCCTCGCGCGTCTCATTGATAAGATGGCAGATGTACTCCGGGAGTAGTCCTTCGGCACAGATTTGTAATAGTTTGGATTCCTTGGCCTCCTCTCTCACGTCCAGAGACCTTTCCCTGAACCTCCGAACGTACGCCACCACGTCTTCTCCTGGTCGTTGCTTCTCTCTCCCTAGTTGGGTCAGAGTGAATTCGTCCTCTGCTAGAAAGAACTTTTGGACAAACAGCACATGCATCTCTTCCCACGTGGAAACACTTTTAGGGGCCAAATGAGAATACCACGTGTACGCTTTCTCGGTTAGGGATTTGGAAAACTCCCTCAACCTGAGTTTCTTGTTGTTGCAATGCGCCCCTAGGTGCTCAATAAAACGTTTAATGTGCTCTTTCGGATTCCCACCCTTCCCTGTGTATTTTTCAAAGATGGGGGGAATATAATCCCTCGGGTAAGGCTCATCATTGTATTCCTGAGGATAAGGTGTCCTAAAGTCATCATAGACTGAAGCTACCTCACCTATAGACTGTGAGGAAGCCTGCACAAACTTTAACATCTCCTTTTGCATTTCTCTCCTCATTTCCTCCATGGGCGATGGGGCAACCACCAATGGGGGTGTTGGCTGAATGACCGTAACAGTTGGGGCCATCGTTACGGCTGGCGCCGTTGATACTCCAGAGATTCCCATTGCCGGATTCACGACGGAGGGCATGCTTTCCGGGGCTGCTCCCATTGTACCTGCGCCCGGTGGAAGAGTTGGAGCTGCCCCTGGTGTTACGAAGGAATTGGCGTCAAGTCCTCCCAGCACCGTTGAAGCTGCAGGAGTTTGCAAAAACTCATAGAACTTGCTCATGAGGAGGGTCATCTGGGCAGGTCCCAGCCCAGCGCTCGTGGAAGCCTGCGTCACTCCTTGAGCGCCCGTTGTTGTCTGAACTGGGGGCACTTCTATTCGAGGAGCTCCGCTCCTTAAAGCCTCCAACTCCACCGCTGCTTGCTCTTCACTGTGTTGGATATCATCAAAGTTGAGCCTTCGATTAACGTTATCTTGCGCCATACTTCTTCCTTAGAAGAATGCCTCCCCAGCAGAGTCGCCAAATGTAAGAGGGTAGTTTAGATAAGATGGAGGCGTAACCCCTTTTAAGTATGGTTATGTCAAGGTTAGTTAGAGAAACACTAGTGATTTAGCCACAAGACACAAATAGCAGTTTGGAAAGTATGGAACCCATCTTATACTCACAAATCTCGTGTATAACTCCCAATATAATAAAGAACTTTAGAAATAACTTAGCTAGAGGGAGAGAGAAACAAGCACCCTAGATACACCTTGGTAGGCAGACAAAACATACCAAAAACCACTCTCAAGGGTCTCTGTTGTGTATTAAAAGCTTCGTAATAAATGACAATGGTGAGTGGATAAGCCCTCTAGTTTGCAATAATTCTCTCTCTGATGTATTCCTAGCAATAACTCTTTTGAACTCTCAAAGGATCATCCTCTCCTCAAAGGTGGTTGGGGTCCTTAAATAGCCCCCCACACCACCCCCGAGGCAACTCAGTCATTAAAGACTATGAAAGACATCCCTGATACTTTATGTCACAACATTAAATGCCTGATGCACTAGTTGTCTCCTACGTCATAAACATTAAATGCCAAGACATGCCTTTTGCCTAACCACTGTATGTCAGGGGGTTATTGTCGCAGAGGTGGCTCACCAACTATCTGACAGCCCCAAATACCACGGTGGTTTACTCAAGTGCATGTCTGACATTGTTTTAGAAGGCTAGTGACATCACCCACAGTAGATGTGACATTTAAGTAGAGGGTTGTTTGGTTCATAACTCAATGCCCGATGGAACTCCAAGCTGCTCCGCTTGAGGTTCCACGGTCAGGGTCCTTCGGTGTTTTACCAGGTGTATCTAAGATGGTCAGGACAAGCCCCAACGGTGCCCCACTTCTCAATCCTCCAAACCAAATACCTCTAAAGTTCCCACGGTGAGGTTGTTTGATAGAGCATGAAAGCTCTCCCAGGCCCTGCCAAGCCTGGTCTCTCGCGAGTACCGTTCGACCTCACGCCCATTCGTTATTCTCGTTACAACATTACAGTCATTACAACTCGTAGTAAATATAAACAAAGCTATAGTATGACAAAGTAACAATAAGCTAAAGTACGAGTTGCCACGCCAAGCTGCCTCACCAAGCTGCCACGCTTGAGTTGCCACGCTGAGCTGCCTCACCAAGATGCCACGCTTGAGTTGCCACGCTGAGCTGCCTCACCAAGCTGCCACGCTTGAGTTGCCAGGCTGAGCTGCCTCACCAAGCTGCCACGCTTGAGTTGCCACGCTGAGCTGTCTCACCAAGCTGCCACGCTTGAGTTGCCACGCTGAGCTGTCTCACCAAGTTGCCACGCTTGAGTTGCCACGCTGAGCTGTCTCACCAAGCTGCCACGCTTGAGTTGCCACGCTGAGCTTATCCTCAGAACACTGTTGCTAATTGGTGGATTATCCCTAATCCCAGGATTACCTTCAGGCCCCCTCTACACCCTCCAACTTGGGGCTTTATCTATGAGGAGGACTTGATTGTATATGACTGTATGATTAATACTAGGTTATGCGAGGAACTAAATCTCTATTGTCCTTTTCAGTTCAGAGTCAATTACTGAACTCAGTGCTACTAAGGCATTAGCATGGTTGTTCTATACTCGTGGGAATTATTAAATTTCTAACAGCTCAAAGTCTCCCATGAGTCCTACTACAATGAGGTATGCTTCTATTTTATCGTCTTTAGCATTAAAGTCTCCACTCACCTACTTGGAGAACAATTTGGAATCACCGAATACATTGAGGCATTTTGCCCCCAATAGTTTCGATTTTTTTAAATTTATGATCAACGATTCATACTTAACTTCGTTGTTGGAATATTCAAATACTAGCATAATTCCCTGCTTGATTACTGTGTCTTCAGGGGTAATGAGAACAATCACTATTCTTGTCCCCTTGTAATTTGAGGCTCCATCAACATACAATGTCTAGTCTTTAGACATTGCATCACATGTGACCAATTGCTATTCGTTCATCTGATCTGTTGGTTGATCTTATGTGAAGTCAGTAATAAAATCTGCTAGGAGTTGTCCATTGATCGTCGTTCTATGATAGAAGTGGATGTCGAATCTTTTGAGCTAGACTAACCACTTCGAAAGATGCCCAAAGATGTTAGTTTTTCGTAGAATGGCTTTGAGTGTGTAAGAGATGATTATTGTTACGGAATGAGCTTCGAAGTAGTGCTTCAACTTCTTCAAAGCGATCACTAGGGCATATTTAATGTAAGGAAAAAAATTCTCCAATTGAGTCTTAATATAGTTTTGGCTCAATTCCGAAAAAAAAAAACGTTTATGTCATATGATAGTACTCAATTGTTCCTATTCAAGCCTATGATGTATGTAGTTGATGACGTAGTAGTCAAGTGTATAAAGCTTCATCAAAATGCCGAGTTTAAGTGCCTCATTTCCACGTCATCAACATTGGTTCCATGCTCCCAAGGTATGGATTCATTTTATATATATAGGCAACAAGTTTATTGGGTGTTAGGTTTTAAAACTATGTTTTGTTTTCAGAAATCTTTCTATTATAACGTTTATATATAGTATATAAAGTTTCTGGGCTAAAAATGATATTTTTAGAACTTTCTGTAAGTTCATTCGAAGTGTCGTTCGAACGGGATTATCGTTCGAACAACAAGATGTTTGAACGAGTTTGCCAACGAGTTATCATATTGGCCACTGGAACTTCGTTCGAAATGTCGTTCGAACGAAATTTCTAATGAGTTCACACTGGAACTTCGTTAGAAGCCTCGTTCGAACGAGATTTCGTTCGAACAAAAATCTCGTTCGAATGAGATATCAGGCGGGAATTTTTTTGGCAGTTTTTAGCAATTTTTACCCATGTTTCCTACTAACTTTTGACATATTATTATAGTGCGGGAAACAAAGTTTGTAACTTAACTTTTTCATCAATGTACATCTCCTAGAGAGAGTTTTGAGAGTAAATTCTTCCTAAGAAAAAGTTCAAGTTTAAGTGTTGTTGATTTTCAAGAGAAATGTATTATACACTTTAGTTTTACAGCCATATTATTTATCCAAGCTTCCATATATATATATATATACTTTTCTTGGAGTGTTTGGCACCGGTTTATCTCTACATTTGTTTGAAGAGAAGTTTTGGTTTTCTTCTAAATCCCATAAAGAAGAAGAGCTTGTTTTGCTGCGGCATTCTCACATGGTGAAAGACACCATGTGTGGTTGACGGTGTACATATGTCTCATTGGTGAAGGCTGAGATTCCAGTGGATCTCCGGGGTTGTCTACTAAGCGGAGGTGTTTACAAGAAGAAGCGTCGGGGCTTGAGAGAGATCGAGTCGAGTGTTGTAAGTCTTACTTTCTTGTAATTGTAATTCCATACTTATAGGACTTAAGGTTAGGGCCGTCCGAGGTTTTTTCCCGTTGTGGGTTTTTCCTCGTCCATCGCAGCGTAGTGGATTAATTGTTTATTTTATCTTGCTATACTCACCTAGAACGCATGCTTAGGTAAAAAGATAAAATTGGTTTAATTTAATCGCTACTTGTTTAATCCGGTGCTATATTAAATATTGGGTAATGTTTAGTTAATTTAATTGAAGACATTTAATTTTATTGATAAAATTGGTTTGGCCTAACTTGATAAAATTGAGAAATATGACTTAGGCAAATTTTATTGGACTTGGATTAATTAATTTTGTTTAAGTGAAATTAACATAAGTGTGTGTTTCAGTTAATTTCTTTTGGTTTAATTTTAATTTGAAGTAAATTAAAATTTGGTGTTTTTATGAACCATCTTACGCTTCCGCATATCTCAACAAGGAAATTACTTTTGAATTTAAAATTGGGGGCTTCCACACTTTTGAATTGGTATCAGAGCCAAAAACGATAAATTACTTCGTTAAGATCCTTTAAATATTTTTGGCTAAAATGGAATTTTCCCCATTTTCAAAATTTCCTATTTTCGATGGTTCTAATTATGTGTATTGGAAAGCGCGTATGAAATCGACACTAAAATATGTCGATGAGAGGGTCAGGTTATCAGTAGTTAACGGGTGGTCTCCAGCAACTCATTTAGTAGATAATGAACATGTTCCCAAACCGACCGATAGATGGAGTGAGGGTGAATTTAAACTTTCTAATTTTAATTCCCGAGGTTTAAATGCCTTGTTTATCTCTGTCACACCAGATGAATTCCGATGTATTATGACGTGTGAGATCGCTAAATAAGCGTGGGATATTTTACAACTCACTCGCGAAGGTACAAGTGTCGTTAAAGCTTCGAAACTCCAAAACCTTACCACTCAATTTGAAATTATCAAAATGAATGTAAAAGAAACATTTGATGAATTTTATGCTAGACTTTTCGATGTTGTTAATTCATCTTTTAACTTGGGAGAGAAAATACCCGACAACCGAGTTGTAAAGAAAATTTTAAGGTCCCTTCCCAATAGATTTATTCCAAAAGTGACTGTTTTAAATTATTTACCAAATTTAGCCTCTGTGAAATTAGAAGAGCTCGTAGGTGATTTACAAACCTATGAACCAGACATGTTTCCCTCTAAAACTGAAAAGAAAATTGAAAAGGGTGTTGCTTTAAAAGCCCAAAAAGAGGAAAAATAAGTAGTAGAGAGCGAGAGTGATAGTGACCCGAAAGACATGACTATGTTTGCTAGAAAATTTCAAAAATTTCTTAAATTGAACAAAGATAAATTTAAAAATGATTTTAAGAAATTTGATAAATCTAGGCATGACAAAGTCGAGAGGATCCCTAAAATTATTAATGAAAATTTAAATAGAGACGAGTCAAATAGGTGTTTTGGTTGTGAGGGTTATGGCCATAGGGCTTCTGAGTGCCCCACTAAACTAAGGAGAGAGGGTAAGCGACCCATTTCATATAATGCGACCCGTACTGATAGTGATAAGGAAGAGGGACCCGATTCCACCACTAAGCCCAACTTTGTGACTTTTATGGCTAGTCATGTGAGTGATAGTGAACATTCCTCTATTGATGAGATTTCAACACATGACACTTCCAAGGTCATAGTTTATGATTCCCTTGTTTTTTATGATAGTGAGAGTGGAGAAGGAAGAGAAAGTGAAAATGAAGAAGAGGTTAATGTGAGTGAACTTCAAAATGCTTTTCAAGAATTATATGAAGAATCAATTAAATTAAAAAGAGCTAATTTGAAGTTAGAATCTAGTTTGAAAGAACGTGTCAAGGTCATTGATAATAGTGTGTTGGTTGAAGACCTTAGGACACGAGAGACATCTCTTCGAGAGAAGCTAGAATATGTAGAAGGTGAGAGAGATAGCCTTAGAGGTTTAATGGAATCCTTGAAAAAGGAGCTTCTCGAGTTCGAAGAGAGAAATGTTTTATTAGAGTCTAACATCCTAGAATTAGAAAATAAATTAAAAGACTCTAGTAATGTCAAATTTGATTTGGAGTGTCGTTCGAAAAAATTAGATAAAATATTAGGAACGGTCCAAATTAAAAATGACACTTGTGGTTTAGGCTTCGATACTTGTAATGAAACAACTCAAAAAGACAAAACCAACTTTTTAGGAGAATCACCTAGGAAAGCCTTTAGCGATCACCCCTTAGGTAAATCTTTTCGACATGTTTTTACTTGTGCACATTGTGGTTGAAAAGGTCGTCTTACGAAATATTGCTTTGATCTTAAAAGATTTTCTAGAAAATCCCAATGTAAGGCAACCAAGGTAGCCAAGATTCCTACACCCCGAGATAGCCACTCTTCATTAGTTGGGTTAGGAGATCCGACTTGGTAGCTTTACAAGATAGGGTTTTTAATTCTCATTTACTTTCACATGCTTCCTCCCTCGCAAAATCTAAAGGTTGAATGTGTTAGTTTTATTTGCATACTTTAGCTTTTGTGCTGCATGCTATATCACCCATGCTAATTGTATGATTTCTAAGTCATTTTCTAGTCATTGCTTTATTTCATATCTCATGCTAGAAATCATGACTTGTTTATCTTTTGTATTATATTTCTTTCATTTCTTTTGCTTTACATGAAAAATACAAAAAGATTTTTGTTTCTCATTTGGGTTTTTCTTTCTTGATAATTTAAGCTTAATGAAAAATTCAAATGATTTTTGTTTGTCTTTTGAGTATATTTTGTTTGGTTAAAAATTTCAAAAACTCAAAAAGTTTTTTTTTTTTGCGTATTTTAGTTTGACACACTTTATGTGGAATATATTTGTGTTAGATTCCCATCTTTTTCGCTCCCATGTGGCTAGAACTTTTGGTTTAGATTGTCAATCCTTATTATGTTCTTTACCATTCTTGCATGGAGTAGTTGGATTTTTTGTTGATTAAATGGATTCTATTTTTATATGCCTCTACTCACACATGCACAAGCTCTTTTGAAATTTTAACTTCATATGTATATTTGAGCTTTGTGAGGTGTTCTCCTACCAATCTTTTCATCTACATATTTGTGACCTCGGAGGACTAGTTCACGTCAAAATTCGTTGCACGTGAGATTTGTGAGAAATAAAAAATTGGTAAATATAAATGTGCACGGGGAAGGGGTCCGAAAGGATTTATTGTCCTTTGCGAATAGTAAGCCCACCGTTTGTTTGGACCTAAAAGAAGTACGTGGTCCAAAGGCCTAAAAGAAAATATGTCATTAAAAAGAAAAATAATTGCCAAGGCCTATGTTTAGTTGATTTATTCATTAAAAGAATAATATATATGCTTATTGAGGGAGTTTGGATGATATATCAACGGTTTGCACAATGTCCGTTTACCCTAGGTGCATTTTCAATGTCATGACTCTATTGGTTTGTAGAATCATCAACATGCTAGGCTTGTATGCATTGTGTTTGTTTATTCATTGAGTTCAATCTATATTGTCACATGAGGCTATATTAAAATGTGATGAAGTTTGCAATCAATTGAGAACTCCCTAAACACGTTTTAAGTAATTGGGTCTAAATTTAATTGTTACTATTTCACACCCCAACCCTTCCGTTTCCATATGACACATTTTTGCCTTACGAGTGTGAAATACTCCTATTATATTTTGTGTATGTCATTTGTGCATTTATATCTATATGTGTACTTGAGTCTATTAGGTATATATTATGTATACATATATTTGATATTTTTGTTTAGTCTTTGTCTTGCTTTCTAGTCCATATATGCTTTAATTCATAATTGATATCCATCTTGTTGCATTCTTTATTTATATCACATGCTTAATACCTATGTATCATATTACTATCGGTTTCTTGGATCTTAGTTGGTATCCATTAATATTGGTTGGATTAGTTACGATTTTGTTGCCTATGTGCTTTAACGCCCTCATCACTTTATGCACAATTACATGTTTTAACTTATTATCCCATTCTATTTATCCCCTTCTTATTTTAGATAATTTATTTGGGTGTATCTGCTTTATTTGTGGAAGATAAGTTTATTTTCTATTCTTTAGCCTTTGTCTATTCTGGAACAAAAAGGGGGAGAATGATAGGGGGAGAAATGGTATCGAATCTTATTGTAATCGTATCTTAGTTTGGGGGAGATTTATCTTAGGGGGAGACGTCTTTCTAAGTTTATCATTGGTTTGATAAAGGGGATAATTAATTTAGGGGGAGTAATTATGTAATTGTATTTAATATTTTGATATTCCCTATTCGTTTGATAGTTTGCTTAAGTGTGCAGGAATTCTTCTAAAGCGGCATCCTTTAAGTGGCAAAGCGTTTAATTCTAAAGTGGTATTCGAGTCAACCATTGTACTCTTCATTTTGGGTGGGAAGATTTGAGTCTAGTGAGCTTGACAGCCCTTTAGGATTTTTGTTTTGTTTTTGTCCCGGAATGGCTAAAGGGGGAGAATTGTAAGGACACAATTCTCGAATTGAGTCTTAATATAGTTTTGGCTCAATTTCGGACAAAAACGTTTATGTCATAGGATAATATTCAATTGTTCCTATTCAAGCCTATGATGTGTTTAGTTGAAGACGTATCGGTCAAGTGTATAAAACTTCATCAAAATGCCGAGTTTAAGTGCCTCGTTTCTACGTCATCAACAGTGGTTCCATGCTCCCAAGGTATGAATGCATTTTATATATATAGAGGAGCTTGGAACAAGTTTATTGGGTGTTAGGTTTTAAAACTATGTTTTGTTTTCAGAAAGATTTCTATTAAAAAATTTATATATCGTATATAAAGTTTTTGGGCTAAAAATTATATTTTTGGAACTTTCTGTAAGTTCGTTCAAAGTGTCGTTCGAATGATATTGTCATTTGAACCACAAGTCGTTCGAATGAGTTTGCCAACGAGTTCTCATATTGGCCACTGGAACTTCGTTCAAAATGTAGTTCGAACGAGATTGCTGTTCGAACAAGATTTCTAACGAGTTCACACTAGAACTTCGTTAGACGCCTCGTTCGAACGAGATATCAGGCTGGAATTTTTTTTTGGCAGTTTTTAGCAGTTTTTACCCATGTTTCCCACTTCCTTACCCCACTAACTTTTGACAGATTATTATAGTGCGGGAACCAAAGTTTGTAACTTAACTTTTTCATCATTCTACATCTCCTAGAGAGAGGTTTGGGAGTAAATTCTTCCTAAGAAAAAGTTCAAGTTTAAATGTTGTTGATTTTCAAGAGAAATGTATTATACACTTTAGTTTTACACCCATATTGTTTATCCAAGATTCCACATATATGTACTTTTCTTGGAGTGTTTGGCACCGGTTTATCTCTACATTTATTTAAAGAGAACTTTGGATTTTCTTCTAAATCCCATAAAGAAGAAGATCTTGTTTTATCTGCGGCATTCTCACGTGGTGAAAGACACCATAAGTGGTTGACGGTGTACCTATGTCTCATTGGTGAAGGCTGAGATTTCGGTGGAGCTTCGGGGTTGTCTACTAAGCGGAGGTGTTTACAGGAAGAAGCGTCGGGGCTTGAGAGAGATCGAGTCGAGTGTTGTAGGTCTTACTATCTTGTAATTGTAATTCCATACTTAGTGGACTTAAGGCTAGGGCCATCCGGGGTTTTTTCCCGTTGTGGGTTTTTCCTCGTACATCGCGGCGTAGTGGATTAATTATTTATTTTATCTTCCTATACTCGCCTAGAATGCATGCTTTGGTAAAAAGATAAAATTGGTTTAATTTAATCACTACTTGTTTAATATGGTGCTATATTAAATATTGGGTAATGTGTAGTTAATTTAATTGAAGACATTTAATTTTATTGATAAAATTGGTTTGGCCTAACTTGATAAAATTGAGAAATATGATTTAGGCAAATTTTATAGGACTTGGATTAATTAATTTTGTTTAAGTGAAATTAACATAAGTGTGTGTTTCATTTAATTTCACTTGGTTTAATTTTAATTTGAAGTAAATTAAAATTTGGTGCTTTTGTGAACCATCTTACGCTTCCACATATCTCAACAAGGAAATTACTTTTGAATTTAAAATTGGGGGCTTCCACACTTTCAATTAAGCTTTTTCAAAGGCAAGTTCTGTTGTACAACATCTAGAAGCATCTTGTTGGCATAGTAAACCGGATGTTTCTCTCTCTCCTTTTCACGAACTAAGGTGGAGCTCACATCATGGCTTGATACTGCCAGGTAAAGGTACAGTTGTTCTCCATCATTTGGGATTACCAACAATGGGGGCTTACTAAGGTAAGACTTGACCTCTTCCAAAACTTGTGAGTAGTCTTGATTGCATACTAGACCTTTAAGTTTCTTTAAGAGCTGTAAGAATGGTCGGTAGTGCTCCGAAGACTTAAAAATGAAGAGACTGAGAGCAACGAGCATTCCAGTAAGCTCCTGAATATCTCTCAGTGTCTAAGGAGGATGGACCTGGGTGATAACATTGATTTGATCTGGGTTGGCCTCAATTCCCCTTTTACTCTCTAGGTAGCCTAAGAATTTTCCTTACTGTATCTCGAAAGATCTCTTACTTTCATTAAGCTTCATTTGGTACCTCCTAAGGATTTCAAAGGTTGTTGTTAGGTCTGAGAGGTGATCGGCCTTATTCTTTCTTTTGACGAGCATATCGTCGATGTATACTTCCATTATCTCTCCCATTTATTTGCTAAAAATCTTGTTTACCAATCTTTGGTAAGTTTCCCTTGTGTTCTTAAGGCCAAAAAGCATGACCTTATAACAATACAAACCAACTGAGGTTATAAAGGAGGTCTTATCTTGGTCAGGCCCGTGCAGGGGGATATGGTGATATCTTGAGTAAGCGTCAAGGAATCTCATCCTTTCATGTGTCGCTATGCCATTGACCGACTATTATATCTTTGAAAAGGGAAGCTATCTTTAGGACATGCTCGGTTCAGGTGGTGAAATCGATGCAAACCCTCCAGTTGCCATTGCTTTTGGGAACCACCACTGGGTTGGACAACCATATAGGGGACTGAACTTCCCTGATGGATCCTGCATCTAGTAGCTTCCCTACCTCTTTTTTTACTGCATTGGCCTTTTCGAGAGACATTCAACGAGCCTTTTGAGTGATGGGATTAAAAGTAGGATCGACATGTAATAAGTGGCACGCCAAGTTGGGGTTAATCCTAGGGAACTCGTAAGTCTCCCACGCAAAAACATCTATATTAATTTTAAGAAGTGCAACCATTTCCCTTTTCTCTTAATAAGTAAGTGAAGATCCAATAAAAAACTTCTTTTTTATCAAGTTGTCATCAACTACAACTTTTTCTAAGCTTTCAACGACCCTTTCTATTGGGTGGACCCTGGTCTTTTCCACCCCTGGTCGACCATACTGTAGTTTCTATTTAAATTGAATAACTCCTTCCTGGTATTTTTCTTGGGAATTATCGGTCTCCTTCTTTTTCTCTTTTTGCGGGAAGATGGTTGCAATGAAACTTTTTTGGGCTGCCCAAAATAGCATGGTATGGGGACTCAATGTCCATAACCTCAATTAACCTCAAGATGTTCCTTGGACTGACCGACAAGGTGATCTTTTCCAATAACATGGTAATCCTTCATGCGAAGCCTACCAATGGAACAATGGCTTATTTGTGTTTAGTGACATTCAGTTCCAGCTTCTGGAACAAATCCAGATACATCACTTTAAATGAACTCCCTAGGTCCACGAGTAGCTTGTTAACATCCCAGTTAGAAATCTTGAGTGTGATTACTAATGCGTTATGATATGGGTTCCTTACCCCGACCAAATCCTTTTCGATGAACACGATGTGATTTTTGTAATCAACATCTTCTAGTCACCGGCACTTTCCAACTTAAGTATTGAATGGATCGATATGAAAAGCTTCCATTACGGAAATCACTTTCTTGAGTTCTATTCTAATGGTATTACCCTGAATCTATTTGAGGTCTGACGCCCCATGATGACTATAAACTCGTGTCTTGTATCATTATTGTGGACATTGTCTGGCTTCTGGTCACCATTGGTTGTGACCTTAACGTACTCGCTAAGGTGTCCTTCTTGAACTAGCTCCTTTTAATGTGACTTCAAAGATTTTAAATTCTCGGTTCAATGACCACCCTACTTTTGGAAGGCGCACCTTAGTGCATTATTTATCTTAGTGGAATCTCCACCCATCTTCTTGGGTCATTTGATGAAGGGTTCATCCCTGATCTTGTTGAGAATCTTGTAAATGGGTTCCTTAAAGACTATGTTAATAGCCTGGAACACCTTGGAGGTGTCATTCTTACCTCCACCTTTGGATCCATTCTTATCCCCATTATTTCTTCCCTTTTTTCGGGTGTCATTCTTCTCTGTCCCCTTGTTTTCTTTTGCCCAACCATTGTCTCCCGCATTAGGGTGAACCATATCTTCGACCTTGGCGTACTTCTCGAAATGGGCCATAAGATCATCGATGTTTACGGCTTCCTTCCTGTTGAGAGATTGGTGAAACATAGAGGTGGTCGACAAGCCAATTTTGAAGGATGCTATGATAAGTTGTTCCAAGCAGTCCTCTATCTAGTTAAAGATCTTCCAATATCTTTTGGTGTAATCTCTGAGGTTTTCCTGAGGCTTTTTTTTCATAGTGAGCAGTGCATCCGTCCGTTTAGGATGGGAGTTGCCCATTATGAGCCGTGCCATGAAAACCTCTCCTAATGATACAATGTTCTTGATCGACCTATAGGGTAAGCTCTCAAACCACTTATGTGCTATGTTGTGTAGGCTAGAAGGGAATATCTTGCTCATCAATGCATCATTGTGGCTCCATAAGATCATTGCCTATCTATATTTCCTAATATGATCTATGGGATCTATTTTTTCGTCATAGATCTTGAACCTAGGGATAGTGAATTTCTTGGGGGGTCTCGTCACATTCAATTTCTCTTGAAAAGGGGGTTTTCATCAGAGAGTTTATATCTCTTTTAGCAATCTCTCTAGTCGATCTGGCTCCTCGGTGTGCCGGATGTTGGTCCATCTCCCTACGAATCAGAATCCTTAAATCTTCACTTGGTCGATCATTATTCATATGGCACTTTTCCTGGTGGCCATGCTCTGATCGTGCTCGCTCTGATATGTCACGTATGATTCTTTCCTTATCTTTCCTCGTACTCCTTCCTCTATTGGGAAAATATTCTCCTAAGGGTTAAGAGTTCGGTCTCGTCGCCGCCTTGTGTTTCTGGAATATCTCTCTCCATTCTTTCAATTCGCCTCTTAAGGCGAGCATTTTATTCTTCTTGGCATCAAGTTGCCTCTTCCTATTCTCGAAGTCGGTCTTTATAGGCATTAAACAACCTAGAAATATGAGTGGACCTTGGAGGTCATTGCATCTCTTCTTAAGGTTGCCTATCCTAGTAAAACCTTGGGTTTGAATGTTGGCGAATTTCAGACCTAATCCTTAGAGGGGCTATCTTTTCTTGACCATCAACGGCTTGTGGAATGTTTCTATCGTGGTGAAACATTGTTGACTTTCTGGTGTTGAATGCTTTCATAGGAACATAAGTCATTTCTCATAGATGGCGATAATTATAAGTGCAAAAATATTCAGAATAAGAGATTCACGAAAGCAAGCACAAAAGGCAGAAAGTAAATGAAATAACACACAGTGACGATGTATGTGGTTCGAAAACTTGCCTACATCCATGAAGAGGTTACTTGTTTTCAATTAAGTGTCTCTCAACGGTCATAATTTTTTCTCCTCTTTTGCCCCGAGTCAAGGTGTACAATTTATAGATATGTCTGTTACAGAGTTTGAGTTGTTTAATGAACTACATCATAGTTCGTGGATTGGCCATGAGGTGCTTGAATAACTCGACCGAGATTTTTACCACCTAATTTGACTACATCTACGAGTATCCTTCTCTAACTAAACTGTCCATGTCAAAGATAGACCATGATTTAGGTCGGACCAAATAACTCAAGTTATGTTGGTCGGCTACTCTTATGGTCTTGTAAAAAGTGGGCTCCCACGGGAGGGTATTAAATTTGTATATGATTATTTGTTTTGATAATTAGGATATTTTTATTTTGTACCTATATAGACATAAGGGATATTTGTAAGGACATATTTTCCATTGTTCGTTGTTTACATAGGATATGTCGTATACCACTACCACTGTCAAAGAAGCTCATCATCATTAATTCATGAACACGGATCTGAATTTCAGGCATCTTCAACATTTGCACGACATGAGGTAATTTTGTTAGAATGTGTTTGTGTTTCGTAAATGATTTAAATTTATATTGGGATATTTTTTGAAACTAATTTTAAACAAAATGAGGCATTTTTCTAAGTCAAAATAATTTCTCAAAACCTGTAGGCGAACATTTTTAAAATTATTTTTGTCGCTCCTATCATTCAAATGACATAGCAATGTCGTTCAAATGACATGATAAGTTGTTCAAATGATAACTTATAATGACTTGCAATGTCATTTGAAGGGTCATTTAAAGGGTCGTTTCTTTACTTCTTTAAATGAACCCATACTATTTTGTGTTTTAACTGCACATGAGATGTCGTTCAAATGACATTAAGATGTCATTTGAAGTCATTCGAATGACTTGCGTCACCTCAACTTTTTTGTTCAACTATAAATACCTTCTTTGGAGGCCTATTTGATTAAGTGTTTTTGCAAAACGAAACTGCATCTTAGCAGACCTTTTAGATTTCAAAGTTTAGTTCTTTTATGTCTTTGATTCAATAAATTCAATCCCAATTCTCTGTGAATCAATTTTCGGAACCCAAATCACTTCTATTGAAGCTTGTTCTTATGGAGTGCCAACTCTACTGCCTATTGATAGCTATTAAGGTAGTTGTTGAGTGACGACTGCAGTCACTTGGGGAGACTCAAGGGTATTCCTTGCTAGAGATAGATCTGCGATTCTTGAGGGAGCCCATTGTTGATCTAGGATGCGGTCTCTATGACTTTGTTGCAGTTAATTCATTGTAGATTTCTGTAAGTGTGTTGTACATTGCGATTTGCAAACATTTATAGAAATAAAGGTGTTGCCCTTTCGGGGGATTTTCCCTGAAATTTGTTCACCCAATAATTTGTGATTATTTGTAATGGCATAAGTATTCACATAGATGCATGATTTGGGTTTAAATAAATTTGGAATTAATTTGGACCTAAAACTGACTCTAATTACATAAGTTTTTAATTGGTAGCATCACATTTACAAGCTCCATTTGGTTAATATTTGGGTTTGCCACCCTCTAATTCGTCGTCATATTTACTTTTCTCGAGCTGAGTTTTCTTTACTTTGATGTCAGCGATAAGCATCTTTGCTCTTGTTCTTGATCACCCTTAACTTAAAAAATCCCCTGATCGATCACAAATTTGAGATTTTGATGGATAAAGGAATGTACATCTCTTTTGGTATAAAGCCATCGTCTACCTAGGATGGCATTATAGGGTGAATCCAATTAAATAACATAAAAATAAATCTCTAAATTGACATGGACAATCGTAATTGTCAACATCTCCACGTTCCCATTAAAACCAATTAGAGGTCCCACTTTTGTGTCCAAGTCTTGGACATTGTATACATCATATTAAATACATGATCTTCGAAGATATTCCTTGGTCGACTAGTATTCTCTTTACATCGAAGTTTGTCACCAGAGCATATTTATGGGGTAAATTAACACCAACCATATCGTCATTAGTGAACATAATTTATAATCATGATGGATATCGTTCTGTCCTTTTTTGTTGAGGATGGGCTTTGATAGTTCTACTTGGAATGCCTCTTGCACAATAGTGACAATCCTGATTCTTTCATGCATATTTTTACATGTACATTAGGAATGATGAATACATCACTTTATGGATATGATCATTCCTGGTTGTGGGATATTGTTGTCTTCCTTCTTCATTACATTATTGACCCATGTTAAGGCTTTCATCTTATCAGCATTAAAATGGTCTTTATTGTGACCATCTTGGACGAGATCTTCTAAGTGTATCTTGAACATCTTATATTTCTCTTTCTTATGTCCATGATCATAATGATAAGTACATATGAGATTCGTGTCCCTATTATGTTCATAGCGGCCCCTCTAGGTGGCGCGCGCTCGTGATGGTGCTCTATATGGTTCTAAGGGACATAAGTTGTTGACGAATGTGATGTGAGGTGTGTGAATGTATAAAGATCAGAATCTTTATCCTATGTTACTCAAAACAGGAAATAGAAATAACTACCTGAAAAAAGGTAGCTAATAGATAACTAATGGTTGTAAAACAAAATGAGATATGGGCTTAGATACTATGGTATCGAGTGTGAAAATGTTAGGCATCCACTCCTCCCTTTTGGTATCTCATAGGTTCTACAAAATGTTCTTCTCCTATGTGTATATGCAATATAGTGTTATGTGTCTGAAGTGCTGAAAGTTGAATAGTAATGAATATATGCATGGATGTGTAAGTATGTGTGTGTGTGTATGAGAAGTTGAGCCATAATGTACACATCATGCAAAAGATGGGTATGAATCCTAATAAGGAGATAAAATATAAGCAGATTATCAAATGCATAACTTCACTATAAGAAGAATGAGTACACATATACGGGACTCCTTAATCAAGAATAAACTAACTAAGCATGAGTAGTATAATGAAGGAAACTAGATACATGAATAGAATATGGGATTGCTTGGAGAATAATAAAAGTAAGACAACTATATACATGAATACAACATGCCAATTACATGAATCATATGATAAAATGTCGAAACAGAGTAAATGTAATAAGGAAAAAGGATTTGAATATTAAAAGTAACTTCAGGATGACTACGTAGCAAAAAATGGCATCAAAATCCACATAGTTCGTAAAATGAATGGGTTTGGTATCTAACTCATAATTAGAATTGTAAGGACATATTTTCATAGGTTCGTTATCAATTTATTATGTCATATAACGCTACACCGTCGAAGAGCATTCAAGAGACATCTGCATCAAAGACGGATCCGAATTACTCAAGTTCTTCATCATTCAAGACTCTGCGAAGTTTACTTTGGTAACGTTATGTTTTAATTACCTTAACTTTTCACTTAGAGCTTTTGGGAGATTTTTACAAAATATTTTCTAAGTGTTGGAGCGGACTTTTTCCTCAAATATTGAGAATGAGTATTTTTTTAAGTATTGAAGCGGACCTCGATTTTGATGCCCAGGTCGTTCGCGCGAGATCAGCATCTCGTTCGAACGAGATTGGAAGTCGCGCGATGTCATTTGAACGACATGCGTACTTCGTTCGAGCGACATATGCTTCTCGTTCGAACGAGCTCAAAATTTGAGGCGATGCATTTTTGTATAAATACTCATTAAATGGTAACGCTTTCATTAAGAAGTCCACAGTTTTTGATAGACAGAAAACTTCGCAACTGCAGAATCCTTTTGGCTTCTTCTTTTAGGGTTTAATCCCTTTTTGTTTTCAATTCACAAAACTCCCATATGCTTTAGTGAATTGTTTTGGTGTTGAAGAACACACCTTGCTACTGTTTATCTTTGTGGGGAGAACTCTACAACCGACAGCTGTGTGCTACTATGGAGGGAGTCCTTATAAAGTTCACATCTTGTGGAGAATCAGTTTCTCTTCTTCACTGCTGCCCTCCTGGAAAGGGAAAGTGTGACACCCCACCTAATTAATCTCAGGTGATCAGTCCTAAATCAAGTTAGAACAGGTTTCTCAGTTGGTCCATTCTTAGCATCACTGTCGTCTTTTTAATTACTAACCACCTAAGTGAGAAAATAGACTAGTGCCAATTTTTATCTCTCAATTAATTAAATGAAACTCACGCGGAACATAGAAATATGCACAATCACAGTTTAATGAAATAACCATCCACAATTAAAATATCTAACAGAATAAACCATCGGTCCAAATATCCAATACAATTAGAGTCAAGAAGGAAATCTCAACAAGTCTAATACTAATAAATGAACTGTGAGCGACATGCTCAAATAACTACTAGAGAGTCTCTACATGAATGAAAGAAGGAGGCGTCTATCAAAGACCCCGCAACATCCACATGTGCTGCAGCAACGGATACCTGGAATAGAGTCAAGCCTGGCGCCCCTGTGGTTGGACACCTAAAAGGTTTTTAAATTTTTTTATAGCAAGGGTTAGTACCCAAAAACATTTGAAAATATTTAACAAATGATTAACTTGCATTAATAAATAAATATGAATGCTCTTCATATTTTAGTTAGTGCCGCACTATCTTGAGGATTTCCTCACCCCTCCTCTAATGTGAACTATTAACGCTTTTATTTAATTTACTAGGTTCTACGCTCCTAACCCAATACTTATTTTAACGCTTGAAATTTACCTAGTCTAACCGAGTATACCTTGATTCATGATTTTTAAGTTATTATAAACGACAAACTTAATTAAATCATTACCCTTTTAATTTCTCACCTGTTATGCACATAATACATTTTACACTATGTATTAATCATCCCATATATAATTATTTACCTAATTATATATTTAATCATATTATAGTATTCATAAACATACTGAAATAATATTTAATACAAACTTTCGACCGAGTAACAATATTCAAAAAAATATAAATTTTTCCCTAGTGCTATCCCACAAGGTGTATTCACATAACCTAGTTATCCAAGTTAGATTCGCTCACTAACTTAGTTTAACATACGAATTGGAGGCGGTCATATTCCTTCCCTGAAAGTGAGATGCCCCTCACCCATATAACGGACGCTATGACCTGAGATTATAATCGCCCTACTCCTCAAGCTAGGGGATTCATCCACTACGCGCAACCTCCCCCTATAGCACTAGAGTATATACTAATACTATTCAATCACTTATATTAACGCACACACTATATATATATATACTGTCACACTCCGTATAGATATAAATATAAAATGTCCCGGCTACACCATGTACAAAATCCGTAACATAAGCCTATTTAATTTATTAAGAGTTTAAGGTCCAACTCTAATTATTAATTAATTCGCACATTAATTAATTAAGTCACCTTTGGTGTCGCCCCCACCATAAAATTGGACCTACTCTCGTAGTCCGAATTAACCTCACCCGAGTCTAAATTCCCGACTCCCAAATTATTTAGTCTTTACCTAAATAAGATTTATCTCTCGGTATTCATCAACCGTTATCCCCGGACTTGTTCTCTACATCTATATTTAATCCTTTCGATCCCTTCCCAAAATTCAACCTTAGTGTGTCACACCTAATTCCTCCAAAACCCAAAAAATTTAAATTATGATGCCACACTAAGTCGTCTCTAAATTCTAATTATCTTTATTCACTATTAATTAGATTGAAAACCCATGTATAAATTTCTCACCAAATTAATTCATGGAAAAAGATTAAATTAAATTTTCTTCATATAAAAGAAAACTGGGCGAACGGTCAAAATCTGCCGACCCTCGATCGATCAACCCTAGACCTTCGATCGATCGATCGAACAGGTCTTCGTCTTCTTCGCGAAGACACATTCTTCCATGGACGAGTTTCATAAAACCCTAACTCCTTCTATCAGCAATCTTAAGCCTTCTTAACAATAATACAAGTTAGGAACCTTATTAGGGACCTCCAGAATGTCCTCCAACGTTATTAATTCGTCTATTAACTACAATTTATGAATTTGGGAAATTATTCATCTTTAATTCCTTACCCATTTACATCCCAAATTCCTTTACCAAATTCGTTTCTAAATATCCAGATATCATCCTACCAGATTTGTATCAATTTATAATATTAGATTTCTACGAGAATTCTCATTCAAATTCGTAAATCAGATTATTATTTTCAAAACCTCATGTTTATGCATGAACACCTAAAACGAATTTTGATCAAACACATCACATGAATATGAATTGAAATACAGATTCAATACTATTGCGAGTTATCCACTTGCCTTAGGTTTTGTAGTGTCTGATTCGGAGATGAATTCCAAGCTTGAAGATGATCCTTGTTGGCTCTCTAGTGATCCCAAAACTGCCTTTAACTGCTATTAGGGTTCCTTAATACCCTTAGCCTTTTTCTAAAACTCTATCAGCCGTTTTCTTATTCCTTCTAATTCCTTATATTACCTAAATCCCGTTTTTTGCCTAATGGGCCAAGCCCAAGTGACCCAAATGCTCCCGTGTGGGCCCGGCTATATCTAAAAACGCCCCGTGACCCGTTTACTATCCCCGGGTATACTTTTCTGACTATCTCGGCCCATCCGGACTCAACCGTACACTCAGAATTGGCATCCGAATTAATTTATAAAAATACTTATCCCCCCACCCCTTTAGTCCATACCGACTCTCGGTTGAGATAAGTGCATACCTTGTCATTAATACTCGAAATGACTTAAATAAATGATTACTATTCACTTAGTAAATAAATTCCCGTAAATATTAACCATTCACTCCCCGATTAATATTTAAATAAAATTTTCCTAATTAATTCAATTAAAAGTACGACTCACAAGTAATTTTTAATTTCCGAATTAGTTACATATTTAATGGATGAAAAATGCGGGGTGTTACAGAAAGTTCCAGCCGAGACATCGAAACCGACACCTGCGGGTATTTCGTATGCCACCCTATTTCATTGTAATCCGTGTAAGCCGTTTTCTTACAAATTATAGTGAAATAAAAGGTTTTTCCCCTTTGGGGGATTTTTCCTGAAATTGTTTGTTTTATCTTGGATGCTTTATTTTATTGGATAAATCATCTAGATGTATGTTTTAGGGTTTAACTAAAATTTGGAATTAATTAAAATTGGATTTTATTTGAGAAGTCGCAGTATTTCCGCCGTAGCGATTCTACAAATTGGTATCTAGCAGGTTACTCTAAATTATCGAGTATTCCTATTTTCCGCAAAATCGTGTGATACTGATTTTTTTTTTTAAATCCGTTTTGTGAAAAAATCGCAATTTTTTCAATGGAAGGCTCATTTAATGAGGAGCCTATTTTTGATAAAGTTCACGACCATGCTAAAAATTTAAAAAGTTTGAATTTGAAACTTTGCAAAAGAATTAAAATTTTGGAAAAAGAAAATTTTCTCTTTAAAAGTAAGATTGAATATTTGCAAGCGTTTCAAACTCAAAGTGATATTTGTCATGATCACTTTGGTAATTTGTGTATTGATTTTGATTCTTTGAAAATTGCCAAAAAGGAGAGTGATGACAGGGTCCTATTTTTAGAAAAAGGAATTGGAGAACCTTAAAAATTCGATGGTTTGAGTTTGTGCCAAATAGGAGAAAAATATTTTAGTCAATAATTTTGTGGCACGTGAAAAGACTCTTAGGAAAAAGTTTGCTTTAATCGAGGGAGAGAGAGATACGTTTTAGGAATTACTGAAAACTTGAAAACGGCATCCCTTAATTTGGAAGAGTCTAATTCATTCTTTGCTTGAGTAAAAAATTTTGAAGTTAAAAAATGATTTGACTGACTCAAGTAGGTTTGATAGTGATGGTAATGGCTCATCTTGTTCTCATGTTTCTAGTGCTAAAGACAAAACCATTATTTGTTTTAGAGGGTCAACCGTTCCAAAGGATGTTAGAAAACATCACACTTTAGGTGTCGTTCCACCCATTTACACATGTTCATATTGTGGTAGGAAAGGTCACCTTAGGCGTTTTTGTTTTGATCTTAGAAAAAGTCCTAGAAAATTTATGTCTAGTGTTCCCGTGGTTCCCAAAGCCCCCACACGACGTTTCACATCTATTTGGGTTAGGAAATCACTTTTGGATACGCTAGATTTTAGAATAGTTGATTCTCGTTTGCTTGCACATGATTCTTCTCTTGACATATCATATAGATGATTGTGTTCGCATGTTTGTCATGCACTAGTTGTGATTTCATGATATATATTTGGTAGTGTGTTGACATGTACTTTTTGTATATTTTTTTAAAAAATCCAAAAAGATTTTATTTTGATAAAATTTAAAAAAAAATCCAAAAACATTTTTGTATTTTCTTTGCACCGTTTATGGATGGAGAATTTGGATGACCAAGTCACAACATCATTCCATTCTTCATGTGATTATTTGATAGTGTTTTGAGACAATAAGTCAATTCATTCTTGTGCTTTATAATGTTTGGAGTCATTAAGATGTAATTAAGTGTTACTTCCTACATGTTTGACTCATGTTTCCTTTATTGAACACATGCACGGATTTGTTTGATTATTGTGCTCATCTTATCACATGTTGGTTGAGTGTTTTCACTTCAATCTTGTCTTTAAAACGAACCAACCACGATAAATTTTGATAAGGAAATTGTGTATATAAGAACCGTTTTGTAAGTTTGTGTGCTTTGTTTGAAAATGGGGAAGGGCTGCGAAAGGTTCATTTTGCCTTTGCGAATACTAAGCCACCGTTAATTTGGACCTAAAAAATTGAGAAATTTTAATATCCGGGGTCCAAAGAGGTTTAAAAGAGCCCAAAAAAATTTAAAGGCAATAAAAATAAATTCATGCCAATTATGGGCCATTTAGTTTTTTGCACCAATTCTCCAAAGTTTGAGAATTTAGATTACCTCTAAAAGAAAATATATATGTGGGGATTTTTACTTAATATTTGTGTCACATGATTTATTTATTTATGGGTTGACACACACACTTTTAGATGCATGTTTAGGGACTGGATTAATTTGATTTAAAAATAGACTCTAATTAAATAAGTGTGCTGAATTGGAAACTTGCAAATTTAATCAATTATCACACAGTGTCACGTTTCACAAATTCTATTCAAAATTAAAATATGAAGGAGTTTGGTTGGAGAATTAAAACGGGTTTTCACGTCCTTGAAAATCTTGAAAAAGCGCTAAATAGTTTTGGACGTTATTGGTGTGGAAATCATTTAGACTTTGATTTGTTGATTTGCATAAGACGATGTCATTTAAATTCAACAAATTTTTACACGTAAGGATTCTTTTGATGTTCATTCGTTAGGGGTACATGTATTCATCGTGCACATATGATTCATTGAGTTGATTTTTCTATCGAATGTGTTCACGCCCATTTAAAAATAGTTTGTGAAATTTGTGAGATACTCCTTTGCTTGCGCGTAGCTTGATTCTTGTTTGCTATACATTTTTATCGTGACACTCCATGTTTTGATTTTTTCTTCTTATCTGTCTATTTGGGGATATCATAAAAAGGGGGAGAAAGAATTATCATGTTATGCGGGAGATTTGATTATTAATGCTTTATTCTTATATCGTTTCAAACTCGATGCGTCACGAAGGTTTTTGCTTTATCTCATGTGTGTCGGTACAAAATTGAAGATTGATATGTTGCACACCCTGATGAGAAAAGCTTTGAGATTTGACGAAGATGATTGAAGAACAGTTTTGAAGTCTTGCAAATTTATTCATGGGAGGGTAGATTTGTATAGGCAATTTGGTATTTGATAATTCAGATTTTTTATGTATGTACCGGCATAGACATAGGGGGAGATTTGTAAGGATATATTTTCATAGGTCCGTTATCAATTTATTATGTCATATACCACTACACCATCGAAGAGAATTCAAGAGACATCTACATCAAAGACGGATCCGAATTACTCAAGTTCTTCATCATTCAAGACTCCGCGAAGTTTACTTTGGTAAGGTTATGTTTTAAATACCTTAACTTTTCACTTAGAGCTTTTGGGAGATTTTGGCAAAAAAATTTCTAAGTGTTGGAGCGGACTTTTTCGTCAAATATTGAGAATGAGTATTTTTTTTAAGTTTTGAAGCGGACCTCAATTTTGACGCCCAGGTCGTTTGCGCGAGATCAGCATCTCGTTCGAACGAGATTGGAAGTCGCGCGATGTCATTTGAACGACATGCGTACTTCGTTCGCGCGACATATGTTTCTCGTTCGAACGAGCTCGAATTTCGAGGCGGTGCATTTTTGTATAAATACTCATTAAATGGTAACGTTTTCATTAAGAAGTCCACAGTTTTTGATAGACAGAAAACTGCGAAACTGCAGAATCCTTTTGGCTTCTTCTTTTAGGGTTTAATCCCTTTTTGTTTTCAATTCACAAAACTCCCATATGCTTTAGTGAATTGTTTTGGTGTTGAAGAACACACCTTGCTACTGTTTATCTTTGTGGGGAGAACTCTACAACCGACAGCTGCGTGTTATTGTAGAAGGAGTCCTTATAAAGTTCACATCTTGTGGAGAATCTGTTTCTCTTTTTCACTACTGCCCTCATGGAAAGGGAAAGTTCCAGCCGAGACATCGAAACCGACACCTGCGCGTATTTCGTATGTCACCCTATTTCATTGTAATCCGTGTAAGCCATTTCCTTACAAATTATAGTGAAATAACTGGTTTTGCCCCTTTGGGGGATTTTTCCTGAAATTGTTTGTTTTATCCTGCATGCTTTATTTTATTGGATAAATCATCTAGATGCATGTTTTAGGGTTTAACTAAAATTTGGAATTAATTAAAATTGGATTTTATTTGAGAAGTCGCAATATTTCCGCTGTAGATCTAGTCTGTCTCTTTTATTTATGAAAGGGAGGTGAGATGTGGTGAAAGTGTAAAAAGATTTGAGAACACTCTAAGTTGGGAATTATAATTTAAATCCCCTTTTTGGGTTTTGGGTTTATGAAAATCGACTTAAGGATATATGTGATAGTAAAAAAGGTAGGATTACAGCTAGACATGGAATCTGACAAATATAAACGGAAATAGAACACTAAAATATGCAAAATAGCATTTATGAGAATAGTAAAGTAAAGTATTTAAACCTTCGAGCACTTTAAAAAAAATTGAGCACTTTGTTTGCTGATTTCTGGTGTATGGATTATGGTGGTGGAGTGGTGGTTAAAGGTGCAGTAGGATGATGTAAGGGAATATATGAGAGAATGTTGGGAAAAGGATGTATGGTAAATTTAGAATTATTATCGCATTGAAATTAAGGTCTTGTGTAAATAAGGCTATGGTTTCCTTATATAAGAAAACCATAAACTGTAAAAAGTCAAGCTTGCCCTTAGGGGTTTTCTCATTGGTAGGGCCCCCAGTCTGCCTATTGATATGCTGGCTAGACTTGCATGCTAAGAAACCCTACTACTTATTGGTAGGTGAGTTTTCTTGCTTAGAGGAAGGTGCTATAAAATTTGTTTTTGGCCATAACTTTTTATTCATAAGTCCGATTTGTGCACGGTCATGAATGTTGGAAAGAAGACTGAGATCTCTATGATCTAATAATGGAAGAATTCTTTGGTTTAAGATTTAACCAAAGTTAAACGGGAGTGGGGGATGTGTTTTTATTCTCTAGTTAGGTTTTGAAGGAAGATCAAGAGTTGGGTATTGAAGGGGCTTTTTTAAGACCCTAGAAAAGAGTGTAGGGTGATATAATACGGTATCTATAGAGCACCTCAATGCGTGAGATTAGGATAAATGAGTGGCCATCAAAATATGACACCCGATAGGATTTGTTATTGTTAAGTTCCTTTATGCTAGAACTCATGTGTGGATTGGTCCATTGAAGGAATGAAAAATGTGATATTGTAGTGAAGAGGATAGGGTCTTTTCTTATCTCATGGACATGGTGGGGTCATGGGTTGATTGTGTCCCAATTTTGATGTCCTAAAGAGTGTGTGTGACTATTACGTGGATCATAATCTAATTATGAGGGTCATGATTTAATTATGATGACCTAAGGAGTGTATACGACCAATACAAGAATTGCAACCTAATACTAAGGATTAAGGTTTAATTTGGAGGACCTAAGGAGTGTATGCGACCAATACAGGGGTCATAGCCTAATTTTAAGGGACAAGGTATACTCGTGAGGGCCTAAGGATTATATGCGACCTGTACGGGTATCATGACCTAATTTTGACGGCTAAGGACTAAAGTAGCGTATGCGATGAATACGGGGTCCGCGACCTAATTTCGAGGACTAAGGTCTAATTTTGAGAACCTAAGGAGTGTGTACAACGAATACGGGGGTAGTGGCATAACTTTGAGGGAAAAGTCTTAATTCTGATAAATTAAGGAGTGTATTCTACTAATAAGGGGGTCACGATATATATTAAGGGCCAAGGTTTAATTCTGAGGACCTAAGGACTATATGCAACCAATACGAGGATTACGACATAATTTTGAGGCTAAAGTCTAATTCTGAGGACCTAAGTAGTGTATGCGACCAATACGGGGGTTAGGCGTTAACGATTAATCTCAGAGGGGATAATATGTATTAAGAGATGCGTAGGACATATTGGTGGACTTTGTTGAAGAAACACATTGTGTAATTTGTGTCTAAGTGTGCCACCTATCAATTAGTCAAGGTGGAGCACTGGAGACTAGTCGAAGAATTATAGCCTTTGGAGATTACCAAGTGGAAGAAGGAGAGAATATACATTAATTTCATAATAGGATTTTTGAGATCCCAACGAGGCAATTATTCCATTTGGGTCATCATAGATAGATTGACAATGGTAGTTCATTTCCTTCTAGGGTGGACAAATTGCACTGTAGAGCAGTACACCAAGTTGTTTGTGTCAACGATTATTTGAATATATGGAGTACCGCGTGACATTTATTTGGACGGTATAATATGCTTATATCACGATCCTAGTTGTGGACACAACATGGATTAATAACTATAACTATCAAAGCCAGAACCCACATTTGGAGAACTTTGTGTATAATTTATGTCCCCGTAACGTATGCAAAACCAACCAAAAATGTTCTCCGTGCTCCTCTTTCAACTGAGAATATATTAAGATATCATCAATAAACATAATGATGAACTTCTCTATAAATGATTGAAATAATCTATTCGTCAGATCCATGAACATTGATGGCACATTGGTCAACCCAAAAGGCATGACTCGAAACTCATATGTTCCATATCACATCATAAAAATCGTCTTTGTGACATATTCCTCGATGATACACAAGTGATGATAACCCAATTAAAAATAAATCTTAGTAAAGAATGATACGCCCCTCAATTGATCAAACCGATCATCGATACGCGATAAGAGATACTTGTTCTGTATCGTGACCTTATTCGGTTCTCGATAATTCATAAATAATCAGAGTTAATCGTCCTTTTTCTTTTCAAATAACATTAGATATTCCCATATAGATGTGCTCCTCTGTATATGAACCCCTAACTTAATAGTTAAAGAATTTGTTCCCATAACTCCTCAATATCTAACAACACCATCCATTATGGTGCCTTTACGATGGGCCTGGTGCCCGGTGCCGAATCTATACAAACATCTACCTCTCTCACTGGTAGCAATCCTTGAACATCATCAAATATGTTCATAACTCCTAAATAATTGATATAGAATTTGTATATACATTAGTCTCCTCGGACGAAGTCGCTTTTACATAATATAATTGTGTGATAGACTGTTCCTTCGAGCCTAGGCATATCAACTAAGAACATCTGCTAATTGGGAATAGCAAACGTAATTTCCATGCCACTACAATCTATATATGCATGATACTGAACTAGCCAATCCATATCCAATATGACATCATACGTCGACATATCTAAAATAAACAAGTTGGTGAAAAATCATAATCGGCCGATCTCTACTGTGACGCCTCTAAAAATATGGCTTAAGACAACACCCTTAATTATTGGGGTATCCACATGTGAAGAAACATCCTAAGATGTATCTACCAGTCCCGATGTCGATGCAAATATGTAACTAGGAAAAGTGTGTAATGCTCCGATGTAAAAAAACTGTGCATAACTACCATAAATTTAGAATATACCATAAATTACCTGAGGTTGTGCTTGTTGGGATGCATGATGGACGTTGTAAACACATCCGTAATGAAGTAGTGGTCTTCCTTTTTCCTGAGGTAAAAATGGATATGCTTACATTGGTGGAAAGTCCTATTACTTTGGTGTGGTTGGAAGAGCCTAATACTGCTAGTGGTCCTGACCATCCTTGTTTCCCTTAGGGAAATTACGAAAATAATGGACCACCTCACCAAAATTATAACATTTTCCCTTGATGGGACGGTCCAAACAATGGCCTTGTTGTCCCTGGGTTTTGTCATGTTACCTCTGACCTTAGCTATATTAGCCCTTCCCCTTTTTTCCCTGTCGTTTGTACTATCCCTGGCCCTGGTGGTCCTATCACTGGTTCCCTAACGATGATGATCATCTCTTCCTCTAAATAATTTAAGGGGATGCTCCCTCGAAATCCGCCCTTGTTGGAACTATGAGTATCCTTGTCCTGGAAATGATTCTCATATCTCGAATGCTTTTGGGCGTTGGCCATTTCTCCCTTCTATTTATTTGGGTCTTTCTCTCTCAGACACTCACTAAATTCATGACAATGTTGTTCAATGACATCCACTATCTGAGTGTACGTAGTGTATGCTAGATTTCCTATCAATATTTTCCTGATCCTCCACATCATTCCTCTAACGAATTTGCCCATCGTCTTTTCCTCTAAACTATCGATCTTGGGGGAAAATTGTATCACTATAATAAATTATTTCTCATACTCCATAAATATGCAGTCTCCTGCTTTAGTTGATCAAACTTTTCTGTAAAAGTTTCCTGTTATGATGGAGGTAATACTTCCCCTCAAAATTCTCCCAAAACTGTTAGATGGTCATGTTTGATTGACCTTCCATGGTGGTAATATAGTCCCACCATTGTAGGATATCTCTTATAATCCTGAAGATAGATAACATCTATTTATGGATGTAGGTACAATCTAATAGATGTAGATATTGCTCGATGTCACGCCTCCACTTCAGATCAACAATATAATATGTAAATATCGAGAACTATTGTGGGTGCCTTTTCTCTAAAGCACTATTAGCCTACTCCCAGGAAGATGTGGTCAGTCGAATTGGCATAGGTGAGGCCATGGGTGGTGGTGGTTACTATTTTTCTATGGCTACCATTATCACAACCAATGTATGTGTGATAAAAGCGACCAAGTTTGCTTCTGCGATAACAAATGCATGTCCCTGCAATGGTGGTGGAGGTGGTTGGAGCTATTGTTGAGGTGTCAATGCCTGTAACTCAGAACCAGTAGTTGGTCGTTGTCGGACTACTCGTTATTGTTGGGTGTTCACCATCTATAATGTATTAAACAAAAGTATATAAGTACATATGCTAAAATAGAAAACAAAATATAAATGATAATCTCTAATGTATCAAAGAACGCTATGCGTAAAGTGATGGACGAACTCAAGATCCCCTTAGAACACTAGAACCTAGAATGCCCAGAAACCAACTGTGACACCCCATGAAATCTAAACTAGACTAATAAAGTCTAATATAAATAAAACAGGAGTCTAAACAATAAGGTATCATTCAAAGAATTACAGGAAATAAAACTAAATGAATAAAATAAATAAAACCACACAATGGAGGTGAACCATAAAATCTCTGATACCAAACCAACAGTAATAGAATCATCACATGGCTACATTTGTCTCATAATAAAATCCTGAACCAAATGCAACAGTAATACTGACTCAATACTACTAACCATAAATCCAAAACGATAGATAAATAGATAGGAGTAAAAGAATGAGCACGTAGGCTTGACACCTACATCCTATTTGAGTAGCAAATCAAAGGAGGATGAGACCAGATCAAGGGTAAAACAACACTGAGAACACACTATATGATTGACTTACTTGAATCTATATCATATAGGAGTTCCATCTACTTCGGACATTAAGAAAAAATATGTTATATTTCTTAGAGTTTCTCTCACTCTCAAAAAGTTTAAGCTTAAAAGAAGAAGAACCAATCCATGAACCTCAGATGATATTCAAAGTGAAGTATTTCTCTCAAAGAACACATAATTAGGACACAACCACTCACATTAGTGTTATTATGTGTGCATAAGGGTTATATTATTTTTAGGAATTTTTCTAACATTTATAAATCATTTAAAGTGATTTTTTGATTAAATTAAAAATGTGATTTTAAATGTTTGGGGTTTAAAACATAAATAGCGTTTTCCATAAAAATTGCTTTAGGGTAAAATCCCACTGCCCTGGAGAATTTTGGGGGTAAAATTCATATTTTCTAAAAGTATGAAAACACGCGTTTTAATTCCTATCTAGCCCACACGCGTGTGAGAAAATTATTGGTGCGATTTGTGTTTTCTATGTGTCTTATAAGAAAGTTTTGATCGCAGACCTTGATTCAATATTATCAACGGTCTGAATGCATTGTTACCAATCCCTTTTCTATCCAAACCAACCAATAAGTGATCATATAATCACCGTCTGTTTTGCACCCTTAGATGGAGAGTCAACAAGTCAAAAATCAATCTCAACCTTTGATTTCATTTAAGATTTCTGGATCCTTCCTCGACCAGTATATAAAGAGGCATTGGGTCTTCATTTGGAGAGTTTTTAGACTTTGTCTAATTTTGAGAGAAAAACTATAGAGAGAAGAGGGCGAAGAGAGAAAAATCAAAATCGTCAAGATCAAACCCTAAGTGTTTTTTCCCAAATACCAAACACCAGTCTTACATTTTACAAATACTAGTAAACCCAACCTTGAGTGTCAGATCTAGGGTTTCTGTGAGTGTTAGGGTGTTAGGGTATTTGTCATTTGAAGACCTATTCAAACCAGTTCTCTCTTTTAGATCCTTTCTCTAAGAAAAACTCATGTTTTTCAGTAGAAATATTGAGGTTTTGAAAAGAGAACATCACACGACTTTTTCTAGTTTTTTTTTATCTCTCTTGGATCTTTATATTTGTTATTATTTTCAAAAGGTCCCACTCTCTTTGATCTTTATATTTATATCTAGGGTTTCTGTGAGTGTTAGGGTGTTGGGGTATTTTTCATTTGAAGACCACTTCAAACCAGTTCTCTCTTTTAGAACCTTTCTCTAAGAAAAACTCATGTTTCTCAGTAGAAATATTGAGGTTTTGAAAAGAGAACATCACACGACTTTTTCTAGGTTTTTTTTATCTATCTTGGATCTTTATATTTGTTATTATTTTCAAAAGATCCTACTCTGTTTTGAATTTATTTGGAAAAGAAACTTATGTTTTTTTCTAAAGTTTTCAAATCTAAATGTTTTAAGTTTCAAATCATATATTTCATGTTTTCTGAAACAAGGCTGTAAAGAAAATAAAGATTTGAAACAAGAAATATCATTTTATATATAGACTTGATTTATATCTGATAAAACTAAAGTCTGGTATTCAAAATAAGTTGAATTAATATTTGCATGTGATATAGATGTTGATGATTTATAGGATTTTGTCTATATAACTATTCTGAGAGGTGTGATTTGCATTTTTGCTTTTAGTTCACATCACATACACCTACACTCTCACAAGAACACTGAGATTTTGTGTTTCTTTTTGAGAGATTTGGTGTTGGTAGAGCTGTTTAAATCATTGGAATAGGACAAAGCAAGGAAGCTACTCGAGGGAGTTCAGAATCAAGTCAGAAGCCTTTGAGGGTGGAGTAACTCGTGTAGGTATAATTTCTTAACTTAGATTTAGGATCTTTATTTGCATGCTTAGTGTTGTAACTTGTATATTGTAATTTTAGTGGAATTTTATTTGTTTTTCTCCATAGAGGGAGTCGTGGATGTTTCCCCTAATTTGGGATTTTACCACGTTAAAAATTGTGTGTTAATTTTCTTGAATGTTCTTAATTACTTCTGTGACTGGTTTTTCACTTAAGACTCACTAGTAGGTTTTAATTTAAAAAAACTAAGGTAATCAAACTAACAAATCCAGAGTACATATTTAGAATCTGTTTAACATACCTTGTGTTATATTTTAAAAAGTATTTTATTCAAGGAGTTTATTTTAGGAGTTTACTTAATCCCTAACGTTTTGTTATCAACATAGTAAACAAGCTTTTCAGATGGTATTAGAGTGGGTTTATCAATATTTTTTAGCCTAAAACTCTAGGAACTGTTTTCAAAATCTTAGAGTTCTGAATATGGATGAAACATTTGAGAAGTTAGGTAACCTCTCACATCCACCTCTGTTTAATGGAAACAACTTCTCCTACTAGATAGTACGAATGGTTTCTTTCATACACTTAGTGATGATATTTGGGAAATGATTGAAAATAATTACACACATCCTACTAAGCCTTTGTCTGAAATCAATCCTGTAAGTGTTAAGAAATGTCTTAGCAAATTCACTAAAGATGAGAAAAAATAATCTTTAGATAATAATAATAGAGGAAAGAATGATCTTTATGTCCATTAACGAACATGAGTTTAAAATAATATTTATCTGGTCTACTTCTAAAGAGGCACGGGACACTCTAATCACTTCTTATGGTAGTGATGAACGTGTTAAGGCCGAAAAGACCCAAATGCTAGTCCAGTAGTACAATACATTGATAATGGATGATAACGAATAGTTTGATGATTTCTACATAAGGTTAACTGATATCTTCACAAAGCCGCATGCTAATGGCATAACCTATAGTATAAAAGAAATTGTTCAAAAAATCCTTAGGTCATTACCTGCTAAATTTGACAACAAACGATATGCTATAGAAGAAATGGACGACCAGAACCTAACTCCTGAATTTCTAAGTAGCAAATTAAGAACTGTAGCGATGTAGTTAGTGTTTAAGAAGAAATTGACTGCCCAAAATAAGAGACCCACTAGTTTTAATGTTGCATTTTCATCTCAAATGTATGCACCTAAAATAAGTCCCTTAGACATTAACCTTGACTTTAATGATGACTATAATTTAGATTACCTTGATAATAAAATAACTCTTATGATCAAGCATTTCAAAAAGATTATCAAATTTAGAAATACAGTAACCGTTAAATAAGGCAGACAAAATTATCAAGGTAATCAAAATCCCATACCTCATGAAAGACACAATGACAATGACAAACTATCATATGACAAAATAAGCCTATAACTGACTTAAAAGATGTGAAGTGTCATAGATGTGGTAGAAGGGCACATTATGCTAATAGATTCAAAACTAATTTGAACAACAACAATAGGGAAAACATTTTTAAGACATGGGACAAATTTAGTGATTCTGATTCATATGAAACTGAGTTAACCAATAATGATGAGTTTTGTATTTCATTCTTTGCAAAAATTGTATGTAATGATGATATTGAATGTTTGCCTACTCATGATTCCATTCTGCCTATTGATGTTAATACTATATCTAATAATGATAACATTGTGTCTTTTGGTGATAAAAATAACTCTGAAAATGATAGTATACGGGTATGTCTGAATGAGAACATTTTCGACAAATCAAAAGTGTTTGTGAGTTCCACGAAAGAAATGAGCGTTATAGGAGACACTATACATTATACACTTAGTGAGTCTGACAATGATCTTCCAGATTTTCAAGAGCTATACACGAAAAACTTAAGAAAAGTGCTCGTCTTGATAAAATGGTTAAGCTGTTAAATGAACGTATTTATTTACTTAAGCAAACTATTAGGAAGAACGCTGAGGAATTTAGAGCACAATGTGTTGCCCATGAGACTGAATCAAAGGACATTTCTTTATAAATCAAAGACTTATCTGAGAAAAACTATGTTTTGGATAAAAGATATAAATTTATTCTAATTGATCTTGAAGAATCAAAACAAAAAACTTCAAATGTTTTAACAAAAATGTTTACATTTTGAAACTCAATTGAAAACCTACGAAGAAATTGTTGTAGGAAGTAAATTTGATTCTGAAGACAATGTGGCCTAGATTTTGGAGAAAAGGTTGTTACCAATAAGACTATTTATCCTGAAAATGTTACTTTTGTCAAATAAGTCCAGAATTTTCAAAATACTCAGAAAGAAAATTGGTATAAAAATGTCTCTAAAGCAAAACAAAGTGATTGTATTCAACAACCTACATCTAATGGTTTAGCTAAGTATGTCTTTCCTCTTGTTAGGGATCAATGTCAAAAACCTATGACCAATGACACTTGGACAACCACACCTAATACGGAAAAATCAATCTTTAAGACTTTAGTAATAAAGTCAAGTCCTCCACACACCAGTACTATTCGTACTCTGATGTCTATGGCCACACCATTGCTGAATGTTTTCAAAAGAGACTGTATACACCCACTTTTCAAAATTTTAACTATTTTAGAAAAAGTAGGAACAGTTATGTTCTCCCAAGACATACCTCTCATAACCCTAACTATAAAAAGAAGGGAGGATCTAACACTAAGAAGAAACCATATAGAAAAACCCAACAATGTTTTTTTAAATCAAAGGCCAATAAAAATTTAAAAATCAAGCCTATTTGGATTTGAAAAGATAACTTGTTAGCCCATCTTAAGTGCAACATTATCATATCTGCTTTTAAGTCAGAGTGAACTTTATCTTGTTGGTACCTTGATTCTAGATGCTCTAAATATATGACCAGAGATGAAACCAAATTGACAAACAAAACAGACTTCTTTAGAGGTAGTGCTGTGTTTGGAGATGGAGTTTCGTCTAAGCTTCGTAGGCAAGGGAAAATTGTATGAGTAAGGTCTCCCCAACCTAAATAATGTTCTTCTAGTTAAAGGTCTCAAGTCTAACCTGCTAAGAATATCTCAATTTTGTGATTCCAATCACACAGTTACCTTTTCAAAAATTGATTGTAAAATTCTAGAAGAAAATGGTAACTGTAGTTTAGTAGGAAATAGAAATGAGGATAACTGTTACACAGTCATTCCTATGTCTGAATCTTATCAAGTTTCTAGATTATATGATGCTGATCTATGGCATAATATATTGGGACCTACAAATTTTTATAATCTTTGAGGGTTAAGTTCTCAAGAAATAGTTAGAGGTTTGCTAAAAATTAAGAATTCTTTTAATCATGTATGTGGTCCTTATGAAGAAGGGAAGCTAAGTATATCCCCTAATAAGAAAGTTAAAGATGTCCTAACTACAAAACCTTTGGAATTAATCCACATGGACCTTATGGGTCCTTCCAGAACTGTCAGCTTTTGTGGTAACAGTTATATACTTGTTATTGTGGATGACTAGACACGATATACTTGGGTTTCTTTTATGAAAAATAAATCCGATACCTTCAGTGAGTTCTTAAAAATTCTATTAAAAATATAGAACGAGAAGGGGGACACCCAAGTATGTCTCATAGAAGTGACAAAGGTGGAGAATTCAAAAATTCTGGTGTTTCAGAATATTGTATAGGCAATGGTTATACACATGATTTTAGTGAGACTATGATGCCTCAGCATAATCGTATTGCTAAACGAAAAAATTTGACCTTACAAGAGATGGCTAGGGTGTTGCTACATGCCAAGAATCTATATAAGTATTTTTGGCCTAAAGCCGTTCAAACCGCTTGTCATATTATCAATAGTGTATACCTTAGGAAGAATTCAAAACAGAATTCATATGAACTTTAGTTCCACAACAAGCCAAGCTTAAAATATTTCAAAACCTTTGATAGTGATTTTTATGTCTGTAAAGATAAAGAACATCTTTCAAAGTTTGACACCCTAGGAGAGAAATGAATCTTTCTTAGTTATTCTTAAACAAGTAGGGCTTTTCGTGTTTTCAATTATCGAACCAAAGTCATTGTGGAATCTTTTAATGTAATTTTAAATGACCCCAGTTCTGAAAGTATTATCAGTCAACCAGTCGCCCTGGATGATAACGAAATAACTTTTACTCCTGATTTGATAGAGGTAACTGATTCACTACACTTGAGAGTCCTTCTGTACCAACTTGGGTTTTTAAAGACCATCCTATTTAAAATATTGTTGGTAATCCTTTTGAGCCAGTTAGAATTAGATCCCAAATTAGTAAGGAAGCTCAATTTGCATGTTTCATTTCTCTTATAGAACTAAAAATGTAAATGATGCCCTTTGTGACTTATTCTGGATCAACACTATACAAGAAGATCTTGTCCACTTTCAGAGTCATGATGTTTGGTATCTTGTTTCTAGGCCAAATAATAGGAAGGTTATCGATACTAAATGGATTTTCAAACACAAAACTGATGAAAATGGGGAGGTCATTCGAAATAAATCTAGGTTTATAGCACAAGACTACTCTCAAATATAGGGAATTGACTTTGACGAAACTTTCAGCCATATCATGTCATTTGCAATTTAAACTTTTTCAAATTGATGTTAAGTCTGCATTTTTAAATGGAATTCTAAGTGAGGAGGTATACGTAGAACAACCTAAAGGTTTTATTGATCCTACATATCCTGATCACGTCTTTAGACTTAAGAAAGCCTTATACGATTTGAAACAAGCTCCTAGAGCTTAGTATGAGTGACTTTCTACATTTTTAGTCTCTCGGGAATTTATTCAAGGTGTAAATGATCAAACTTTATTTGTTAGGAAATCAAACAAACATGTACTGATTGCACAAGTTTATGTAGATGATATCTTTGGATCAACTTGTCCTAATCAAGTAAAAGATATTTCGGAAATAATGCATTCTGAATTTCAGATGTCTCTAATAGGATAATTACAATGTTTCTTAGGTTTACAAGTCAAACAATTTAATGATGATCTATTCATTAATCAATCAAAATATGCCTCTGATCTCATTAAGAAATTTGGGTTAAAACACTCTAAACTTGCATGTACACTTATGAGCACGTCGACCAAATTATCCAAATAAGAAAATGGGAAAGATGTTAACCCAACCCTTTATAGGAGTATGATAGGGAGTCTTTTATATCTTACTGCTTCCCGACCAGACATATCTTTCCCCGTATGTGTCTGTGCTAGATACCAGTGTGCACCCAAAGAACCACATATGTTAAGTGTCAAACGTATAATTAAATATGTTAGGGGTACACAAAATTATGGTATTTTGTATACCAAGGACACCACTAGTGCTATTATAGGATACACTGATGCCGATTGGGCAGGGTTTTCAGACGATAGTAAAAGTACTTCAGGTGCTTGCTATTACGTAGGAAATAAGTTATTAGGTTGGAGTAGTAAGAAATAGAATTGTATGTCTCTATCTACGACCGAGTCAAAATACATTGCAGCCGGGAGTTGTTATTCCCAACTGTTATGGATCAAACAAATGCTTAATGATTATGATATCGTTGAAGAAAAATTGACTATGTATTGCGATAACCAGAGTGCCATAAATATATCCAAGAATCATGTACAATACTCGCGAACTAAGCACATAAAAATAAGACATCATTTCATTCATGAGCTTGTTGAATCTAAAGACCTTGACATTGAGTATCTTAATACCGAAAAATAGTTAGCTGATCTATTTACAAAACCTGTTGATAATATCAAATTTGAATCTCTTCGAAAAGCCATAGGTATGATAGTCCTTGCATAATTCACACATCTATCCTAGATTTGAATACGTGTTGAATTCATATTTCATAATCTCTTGCTTTATATCATTTTACCCCGTTGTATATTTGAGAAAAATTAGGGGAGAGGAACTTAAGTACATGGTTTTCATATTTCATGTTTTATCTCAAGACTAACTCAACTAATATACCATTTTGAAGTGTTTATTTTTTTTCAGGCATTATTTCAGACTCGACAGTATAGTGCGTTATTTTCCTTTAGGGTATTTGTTTGTATTTTAGTTGAGTAATGTATTTTATTTCCCCTTATTTTTTATTCTAGGATGGGAAAGGGTAGTTAGACTCTTTGTATAAAAAATCTAGGATTTTTGTTTTTTTACCCACGAGTGCAAGTTACTCAAGGGAATTTTGACTGTAATATTCAAAGGGGGAAATTGAGAACACACTATATGATTGACTTACTTGAGTCTATATCATATAGGAGTTCCATCTAGTTTGTACATTGAGACAAAATAAGTTAGCTTTCTTAGAGTTGTTCTCACTCTCAAAAGGTTCAAGCTTAAAAGAAGAAGAACCAATCTAAGACCCTCAGATGATTTTCAAAGGGAAATATTTCTCTCAAAGAACATACAATTAGGGCACAACCACTCACATTAGTGTTATTATGTGTGCACAATGGTTATATTATTTTTAGGAGTTTTTCTAATATTTTTAATTCACTTAAAACATTTTAAAATCATTTAAAGTGATTTTTAATTTAATTAAAAATGTGATTTTTAATTATTGGGGTTTAAAACATAAATTATGTTTTTCCTAAAAATTGGTTCAGGGTATAGTCCAACTGCGCTAGATAATTCTGGGGGTATAATTCATATTTTTTAAAAGTCTGAAAACATGCATTTTACTTCTTATCTAGGCCATACACGCGTGAGCATTTTGTCAGTGCGATTTGTGTTTTCTATGTGTCTTATAAGAAAGTTTTGATCGCAACTCTTGATTCAAAATTATCAACGGCTTGCATGCGTTGTTACCAATCCATATGCTATCCAAACCAACCAATCAGTGATCATATAATCACCGCCTTATTTGCACCCTCAGATGGAGAGTCAACAAGTCAAAAATCAATCTCAACCTTTGATTTCGTTTAAGACTTATGGATCCTTCCTCGGCCAGTATATAAATAGGCCTTGGGTCTTTATTTGGAGAGTTTTTAGACTTTTTCTAATTTTGCGAGAAAAACCAAAGAGAGAAGAGAGAGGAGAGAAAAACCAAAATCGTCAAGATCAAAGCCTAATCTTTTTCTCCCAATTACCAAACACGAGTCTCCCATCTTTCAAATACCAGTAAACCCAACCTTGAGTGTTAGATCTAGGGTTTCTATGAGTGTTAGGCTGTTGGGCTATTTTTCATTTGAAGACCTCTTCAATCCGATTCTCTCTTTTAGAACGTTTCTATAAGAAAAACTCTAGTTTCTCAAAAGAAATCTTTAGGTTTTGCAAAGAGAATATCACGCGACTTTTTTCTAGGATTTTTATCTCTCTTAGATCTTTTTATTTGTTGTTATTTTCAAAAGATCCTACTCTGTTTTCAATTTATTTGAAAACGAGGCTTATGATTATTGTAAAGTTTTCAGATTTAAATGTATTAAGTTTCAAATCATATATTTCACGTTTTGTGAAATAATGCTGTAAAGAAATTAAAGATTTGAAACAATAAATCTTATTTAATATATAGGCTTGATTTAGATTTGATAAAACTAAATTCTGATTTTTAAAATAAGTTGAATCAAAAGTTGCATGTTATATAAACGTTGATGATTTATAGGATTTTGTCTGTATAACTCTTTTGAGGGTGTGAGTTGCATTTCTGCATTTTGTTCCCATCACATACACCTACACTCTCACACGAACACTAAGTTTTAATGGTTCTGTTTTAGAGATATGGTGTTGGTAGAGCTTCTAAAATCAGTGGACAAGGGCAACGCAGGGAAGCTGCTCGAGGGAGATCAGAATCAAGTCAGAAGCCCTTGAGAGTGGAATAACTCATGTAGGTAAATTTTCTTGACATAGATTTGGGATCTTGATTTGCATGCTTAGAGATGTAACTTCTATATTATGATTTAGTGGATTTTTTTTTGTTTTTCTCCATAGAGGAAGCAGTGGATGTTTCCCCTAATTTTGGATTTTACCATGTTAAAAATCGTGTGTTAATTTGCTTGAATGTTCTTAATTACTTCTGTGACTGGTTTCTCACTTAAGACTTAGTAGTGGGTTTTATTTTTTTAGAATGAAAAACTAAGGTAATCAATCTAACAAATCTAGAGTACATATTCAAAACTATTTAACACACCTTGTGTTATACTTTAAAAAGAGTTTTTTTCAAGGATTTTATTATCAGAGTTTACTTAATCCATAACCTTTTGTTATCAACTTAGTAAACAAGCTTTTCAAGCACTAGCAGATATTTTCTTAAAAAAATTCAACAAGAATGTTAACATTAAGTCTATGAAGAATAATATTATATTTGCGTTTGGGCTAGAATATAACTACGCACCCTCCTCACGTATTTTAGTTGTTTTTAAGTTATCCGAACCCAAACCACCCTAAATATCTCATGCGACTACTCCCAAACACGAGTGAACCTCAAGGTTATGTATTGTTCATCTCAACTGAATATAAGGAAACGTTAGATTAAAGATTCTATACATCTTAAATATATGAATATATCAAGGGAAAATAGACAATCTATATGACTAAATCCTAATAGGTATGGTCGATACTGCATACATTATAAAGGGGCTACTCGCAAGCCCTCACATAACGAAGTCCTAATCCTACCGCCTTCATGGGCCCATCACGCATACTAGTAATAGTTATAGGTTATCCCACACCTATAACCATCAAAGCATTTGATAGGGATAATCACTATTGCTTCATACTTGTCATGTGGACCCGTACCCGAAGCTATATGAAAAGGATCACCCCATGAACCTTATCTAGATACAATAGATATTTTCATCATGTACTGTTCATGGTAATCATGATCGAGTCCCATTTCTATATATCGGGGTACCAATGCGGCCTCCGTTGTACGAGTCCCATCGGGATATCCCCTCTAGTATGTATCCCTTGAGAACTCACACTCGGTATGTTATACATAATACACAAGCAAGTGATCCTAATCATATAAAGTTTATCAGGATTAAATTCCAATTAAATAAATAATTAACCAATTTTAATTTAGAAATACAATTTCAAAATAAATCTTGTTCGAATGACCGTACACTTATCATTTGAATGGGATTATAATGGTCATTTGAACGCAAAAAAATTGATAAACTCAAGCTAGTGATATAGCATCAACTTTAGTTGTTTTTTTCATTATAATAACATATCGTTTTCATATAGGAGTGGATTCGAAGTTTGTATACTCCCCAAAATAAGAATGAGTGAAGAGGCATTCAATAATATGCGAGATGCAGCTTGGAATATGTAGAACAATAGAAAAATGAGTGAATGGGCATGGATCCTATTTTGGGAAAGTTCAGAATGTGTTTCAATTACCTTCTTTTATGCTTAACCGTTGCACATATAACTATGCCCCTATTTAGATTTCCATGACTTCTTGAATATTTATTTTTTGGGGCAAATGTAGGATGAGACAATTGAACAACTTATTCCAATATTTATGTCTCTTTTAAAGGATGAAATTCCAGATATGTTCATCATTATTATCAATCATTTCAAATTTTGATATGGTTGTACCTCTGCGTACAATTTTTCCTCCCTCTCGTTTTTTTTTATAAATTACGGGATCCAAGTATGGCATAAAAATGAACCTCCTGATTCATAACAATGTAAAGCTCCAATTGTGTTTTTAAAATCTTAAATATTGTATGTATGAACAAAATTTTCTTTCCCATCAGTTCAATGTTTTACATAATCCCAAATCTTTTGGATAACCTGATTCGTCTTGTTCTAATAACTACATTACAAAATTGAAGGCAAAACCATTGTTCCGAGACAAGTTGAAGTTTCATTTAATGGAAGACCCATTGCTTGAAGTGAAGTGCCCCATAAAAGGGTTTCTACCAAGCTCTTGTTGCAGCAGCAACGATGTGTGTCCAAGAATGAGCTTTTACTTGGCCATTGTTTAATGATGTTTTAATTGCTCTTGACTATTTATGTTGAATTGTGGGAGGATCTTGCTGATAAGAAATATCACTTATGAGAGGATTTTGATGTAGGTTCCTAATTATTGTATATGTGCTAATAATATGAAAATTATCATTATTTAATATTTAATCCTTTTTTATGAGTAAAAATAGGAAGAATTTGTTGAATATTTTTACAACATTCAAGCGTTGCACAAGGGTTCACAACTAATCTTATTATATAATGATATTTATAATGTTATTGAAAAAGTAAATGTTGAATATAGTGACCTCATTTATGTGGATTATTTTTTTATGTTCTTGGGTTTTATATAGTGTGGTAATCATAGTTTAATTTGAATAAATGCAAGATTTTAGGTCATAAACATAGGGAGTTATTGGTTAAGGAAAAAGTCCAGGCCGTGTCCGGACAATTTTTCTTTCTTTTTGTCATTTTCATTTTTCTGCAATATACCACAAAATTCAAGGCAATATATATATATATATATATAAAAATAAAAGGGGAGGTTTTTTAATCTCTCCCAACTAACGGCTGAGATCGCAAGTTGTTGAGTTTGGTCTTTATCAACTCACGCTTGAGATCGCAAGTTGATGGGTTTTGATCTTCCCCAAATGATGGTTTAGATTAAACCATAGGAGTTTGTTGTATCCAAGGGTTCATAATTCTTTAAAAAGATGAAAAGATCTCGAGCCCAGAGCCCATGTACTATCTGAGTAAAGTACCAATAATAAATTAGATTAAACCGATTTATTTCTTCCATTCACAATTCTTTAGTTTTCACATTTTTTTTTAAATGTTGATATCCTTGTTTTAGTTTCCATTCAAGTCTCACAGTTGTTGTTGTATACTTAAAGGTACCTGAGTGAAGATACCTTTTTCACAGTTGCTCTTTTTCATAGTTTATCAACTATCTCACAGTTGCTCTTTTTCCCTTGAAAAGGTACCTGGGTTTAAATTTAGGCATGCAAGATCATTATCATATGACGCACATGGGGTGGGTACCATTTGGTACTTTTGGTTCACGGTGTGTGTAATGATCCAATGTTTACAACTGGATCATCACATTTCTTATATTCTCAGCAACGAAATGTATCATTTGTTGGAACTGGTTTTGATCCAATGCAGTTTCAAAAGAATATGGGTAAGTTTAACTCATTTTCAATGCAAGGCTATTTACTATCAAGTTTAACTCAGTTTTAATGCACAATTTTTGGGATATTCTATTCAAGTAATTGATTTTTTAACATCACCATCTTATTAGTTGGATTACCTAATGGTTGCATCAAGATGAATCTGCGTTTAGTTTTGTCTGTAGTAAAATGTGAGTTAGATTTCTAATGTTTTGTTTGTAGTAAAATATGCGTCAGGTTTATCAGTTTAAGTAATCGGTGTAATAAACGAAGACACAAAACACAAAACCTCTACAAAAGAAATGTGCATTTAGGTTTTTAAACTCATACCTGAGTAGCTGCAGGATACAAAAACACAAAACTCATAAATGAGAAGTAGATTTCTAATGTTTTGTCTGTAGTAAAATGTAAACACAAAACCGTCTACATATGTTATGTTTTTTTATTTTATTTTTGTTGAGGAAAGTTTAGATCTGTTGTTTACAAATTTAAGTTAATTTTTTTATCTTTTCTTATGTTCTATATCGGCAGAAAATATTTGTGAAGATTATAATGGGGTTTTGATCTTTCCTTCTCCGTTTTAAAAAATGGTAGTACAAAGATGTTCTGAAGTAGAGTGGGTTCTTGAACTTTGTTTTAGATCCTCATTATACACTACTTTGTCAAAGTGAGTATCTTTACCTCTCTTAAACTGGATTTTTTATTTTTTATTCTGAAAATTTGTTTTTTCCAGCCTCATATTTGAAGGTAAATAATCCATGTCTTTTTTTGTTTCTCTACTCAGGTAGGTTTTTAATTTCATTTTTTATACACATCTTAATAAATGTTTAATGGTTTCATTAATGTGAATTTGTTAAATGATAATAAAGCAATAGTTGTGTGTTTTTATAAACTTTTTTATTATTTTTGGATGGGCAGCTATAAGACCATCATCTATTGATTATTACAAACAGGATAGTTTTTACAAGTAATTGTAGAGAAACTATAGTATTCATTTTCCTTCATCCTACAAGAATGAAGGAAATCGATTCATTCTCACTGTTTCAGTTTTTTTGTAGCTTTCAATCACATATGAATTCATTCTCCCATGATTTTTGTTTGATTTTAGTTACACGCATTTTTTGTTCAAAAATTTGTCAATTATGTCCTTATTTTTGGTCGGAAACACACTTAAGACACGATTAATTTCACCTAAGGATATCAGTAATGCACTAAGCAGTAACAAAATGATTTGACAGAGGAAAATGTGGGGCTCGAGGTGGTGATATAATATAATATTCACTGTCAAAGATGGATAAGGCCATGAGATAACTCAAATAAAAATATAGTGGTGGGTATCAAAATGGTGTAGGTCATAGGGACAATTTATATTGAAAGATGTAGTGGTTGCATTTTTACAAAATAAAAAAAAAAATGCGTGGCTTAAACTTAAATGATAAATGGAGTGAAGCCTTTTTAAACAACTTAATTTTTTGTTGTCAAACTTCTACTTCTACATACCAAATACGAGATCCCAACTTGAATTTTGTGTTCAGTTTAATCCAATATTAACATATTTAAATTCTTACCATTAATAGTTATTAGTAATAAATGAAATTAATATGTTTAGGCATATAAGAAATAAATAATGTTTAAATATCAAGATACTTATACGACCTCTACTGAGAATAGACAATTAGTAATTAGAATGTTTCATTACTAATAAGTAAGATTGGTGCATTATAGGAATGTTGGTAATTATTTATATATATATATATATATATATATATATTTTTTCCAATTGCAATGGAATGTGTCATGGATGGTATATATGTATTTATTCATTTATTTATACAACAGTTTTAGTTGTCTAAAATATTGGTAGATTTACCTTTCATACTTACTTTTATTTTTTATGATGTTACAGCATCCTAATTACCTAAATATTTTATCTTTATCTTTGTTTGGTTTAATTTAGGGTTTGATATATGATTTTAAGTGATTTTTGTTTATGATAATTAAGAACTGTACAAACTATTTTGTACTTCGCAATTTTATTTTTCTACAATGATATTAAAATTTTCAAATATAGGATGATATTGTATGCACGTGACTTATAAAATCACTAAAGTGTGGTGATAAGTTAATTTATTCACAGCCAATTGATTACAAATCAATAAATAAATGTTTAAAATATTAAACTATAAAAGGTATCTAAAAATTATATCCCATTTAGTTGAGTAACTGCATGAAAAATAGAGTAGTTCTCCCACTTTCACATGACAATATACATACACGTCATGATGTCAGTAATTGACAAATTTCTTGACACGTTTTAAGGGTTTTTAAAGCCACAAAACCTTCTATTAATGTGGAGATATGGTGAACCATTTAATATGATTGTAAGCAAAAAAATTATTTTGAAATATACACTTACAAGGTTATTGATGAAAAAGTTGAGTGCATTTAACAACACCTAAATAAAGCAAGTAATGTCGATTCATTTTTTATTTATATTTTCTTTTGTTTTTTCTACTAATTATTGTAATCATTAACGAAACTTTTTAAGAACGACTAATTGTGTTACCCTTTGTGTGATGCATGAGTTTTTTCTATTGATGTATATTGTTGGGGTAATTAAGAGATGCCGAAGACATGCTGCACTGAATAAATTTAAAATACAAAATATCACGGGAATAAATTTATCGTCGTACCATCAATACGTGTACAAAAGATCACGAGAATAAATTTATCGTCGTGCCATCGGCACGGGTACACACTAGTATATATATATATATATATATACAGAGGACTAACATGGATTGTCCCAATGCAGTGCCTACATCATAGGTATAATGTAGACTGTATGTATTTCAATGGGTAAGAGCCACGTAAGGAATGGTCACAAGTTCTCGAAGTTCTCACTATGGTTTTTCCTTTGGTCATTAGGTAGAATATTTTAGATCCCTTACTGAGTGGGATTGCATGCTATTTATAAGTCGTTATAGGGGGGAGAGAGAATGTGTGTGTAACAACTCACCAACACAGGAAATTAGTCCCTTCAAAACCCTAAAATTCCTAAGAAACTCTTAGATTTTCAAATTACCAAAATACCCCTAAACAAAGAATCATGCTAATATATACTTTACCATACCAATTTAATCCAAATTAATGATTCATAAAGCACCAAAATGTATGAAACTCTCAAGAAACCTTATTGGTGGCCAGATATGAAAAAAAAATATCGTCCATTTTGTAGAAAAATGTTTAACTTTGACAACAAGTGACGATTGAGCATCAACACCCCAGCGGGTTACTCCAACCACTCCTAATCCTGGAATGGAAATGGGATCACATTACCATGGATTTTTAAGAAGATTTCCCCAAAACTCTCAGGGATACAAATCAATATGGGTCATCGTTTATTACCTCCTAAAATTTGCCCATTTTGTACCAACTCAATCAACCAATTCCTTTCAACGACTTAGTGACCTCTATAGTAGAGAAATCATTAGAATCCATGGTGTACCTCTTTCTACTGTGTCATACCAAGACTCCTAATTCATTAGTATATTTTAGCAAGCCCTACAAGCCTCGATAGGAAGTAAACTCTATCCGAGTACTAGCTTCCATCCAAAAACTGATGAACAATTTGAACGAGTAATACAAACACTTTAATATATGCTACAAACCTGAACATTAGATTTCCAAGGTTCATGGAATATTCACCTTACGCTGATCAAATTCTCTGACAATAACAACTACCAAACCAATATTCAAACCACCCCCTGTGAAGCTCTTTATGGGAGACCATGTCATTCACCCCTATGATGGGATGAATCAGGAGACAATCATATGCATGGACCCAAAATTATCACCAAAACCACGAAAAAGATATGCCTCATTCAGGACAGGTTACATTCAGCCCAACGTTGATAGAAGATTTACGCCGACACCAAAAGAAAGGCATTAGAGTTTCGAGTGGATAACCATGTATTCTTACATGTTTCCCCAAGGAAGCCAATAATTCTATTTGGAAAAAGAGGAAAGTTAAGACTCCATTATATTGGTCCCTTTAAAATCATCGAACGTAAATAACCAATAGCCTATCGTTTGAAGTTACCTCCCGAATTATCTAATATACACAATGTGTTTTAGGTTGCGTAACTGAAAACTATATCCCTGATCTAAGTCACATCATCACTTGTAAGGGCATAACCGTCAACCCCAACCAAGAATTTGAGGAAATCCCTATCCAAATCCTCGATCGTCAATAGAAGGTCCTTCAATGTAAATTCATTCCACTATTCAAAGTTCTTTCGCAACACTAAGGAACTAAAGAAGAAATGTGGGAGACTGATGATGTTAGGAGGCAATACTACCCTGTGTTTTTCTCAGGTAATTTCAAGGGAAGTTTTTTTTGTTAGGAAGGTAAAATGAAACAACTCAGCAACATAGTAAATTAGTCCTTTAAAAACCCCAAAATTCCTAAAGGGCCCTCAAAATTTTCAATTTACAAAAATACCCCTAAATAATGAAGCATGCTAATATATACTTTACAATACCATTCTAATACAAACTTGAACCCAAAGTTTGAACAAACGACTAATATTTTTGTAGTAATATCATCAACGCATCACAAAGTTTGAGAAATTACACTTAATCCCTAAAACATTCAAAAAATAACATATAAGCCCAAAAACCTAAACTAAAACCACCCATGGAACAAAACTTAAAACCAAGATTATTTATACTTATTAACTTACTGATGTGGGTCAGGTGGCTGCCCACATGGCAGTGTACCACATGGATAAAACTTGTACCCATATGTAACCATCTTGAAACCGAATCCAAACCAAGTTAAAACTCACCAACTTCTTCACCAATCAGACCTCCCTTACGAACCCTATATAAAGCCCAACTTATCTCAGTGAAATACTTACTTAGCTCAGTATACTTTCAAAGTAAATTTTTTAGATTTTTGTGCATCCTTAACATCCCTTACGAACCCTATATGAATGTTATTTTCTTCCATTTGGTTATATTTCTAAACTTGCCCAGAGTAAATATATGTTATTACATGTAAGTTTTAACGTGTGTATGGCACTGAACAAGCTTAAAAACTAGAAAACTCCATTATAGCTTGAGCTTCAATGGTGAATTATGCATATTTGACCTTGAACCAGTTTCAAAGTGAGGAAACTTAAGCTATTCTTCTAAGGAACCTAGATGCAATGTTTTATTGAGCCAAAACCAAGTTTTTATGCCCCAAATTAAAGTTTGAAAAATTTGGCCCTGGAAATTTTAATATATCAATTCAGAGGCTATACTCAACCAAAGTCCTTCAAACCAAACCTATTTGATTGCATTTTAACATAGAGCAAAACCATCACCATTCCGGAATCCAAATCATAGCCTACAATCACTTATATTTATGTCAAACTTTGGTCGTTTTGATAGAAATCCAATAGCCCATGTAAGGTTTGACCTAGCGGGCGAGGGCGCGTCACTAATAAAAAAATTTGATTCTTTTTCTAGAAATTCTTTTTTAAATTCTGAATAAAATGGTATTACATCACCCTTTTTGGATTCATAGAAAGCATAATCTCGAGAGAACAAGTTTAAGGTTTAAAAATTAATCTTTTAGTTTACACATAACCCCCAACCAGTTTTCCAAGTATTTTTAAACACCTCCAAACCTTTTCATAAATTCCTTATGTAAAATGTAACTATTTTGTCTCTTTCCACTAAACCTAAATCCAAATGGAAATTACGAAAAACAATTATACTTTAGACTTTTGGAAATTATATAATTATACCCTACCAGTATTTTTACACTGAAAAATTATTTTTCCAATCCACTTCATCGCATAAGCATCCTATAAACATTATTTTTAGACCTATACTACCTACTTATATTCTCCTTGCTTTCAGAATATCCATTCAACTACCGTGAATTCGAATCAAAATACCGAAACCCGTACTTACAAAGTAGGTGTTTCTATTTTTAGTATTTAGTAATTGAGCTTATGTCTTTACAAATTACTATATTGTTGTATCACTATGTGATAACTTTGAACTCAACTTTCCATTTAAAAATTATTTTGTGTAGTTCATAATTACCCCTAATATTCACTCTCTTGATATTCGAGTTATTCCTTAAAACCGATAAAGTACTAAAACCTATGATTCAGTAAGAACCAACGAATTCCATTAAACCCTTAATTATGGTATAACCCTGCATCTCACTATACTTAATTGCATTAAACCTTGCGATTTGGACTCATTATTAGTGAAACCACAAAAGCATACCTTACAATTCAGGAATTAGACCCTGGTATACCAAGAAAATTCTAATTGTCCTGTAGGACTCAGATGGTGAGTGCCTAGTTTTATTTTCTACATATGTATGACTGCCACTCCATCTAAGAGTGCCAAGCCATATTATTATTCTCCTATTTATTTGGGATTACCGGTAAAAAAGTTTTGGATGATATTTAATGGTATTGCTACACAACTGAAGCCCTATAATCAATAATTTACGAGTTATCTTGTTATAGTCTGTTCCCTTATCCTTGTAACTCGATACACAACATATTTAATTACGCTACACCATATTATTCTTTTACATATCATTACACTCCAGTATACCCCTATCAATTCTATGATATTTTATTTCATTTCCAATTATGATATATGCATTATTAATCCCAGTTATACTTTGATAGCACATTTTTCTGACACCTTATATAGAAACACAATTATTTACTTGGTATGTCTGCTTAATTGTTATCCTTCCAGATGGACGATGAGCTCGAAGATGGAGAAATACCACCCGAACCTATGGAATTTTACTCAGTTTCACCCTAAAAAATATTTTCAGTAACATAGGTATGGGCGATAGAAAACAATGATGGTAGTCCCTATTGGAATATTTGTAATGCAACTTATATACTCCTGTAATTCTTGTGGAGGGGTACCCATTTTCCATTTCACTAATAGGTAAAATAAAGCGAGGGGCTTGAAGGCTGAAGAGATCCATTATTAGTGATCCCAGTAACAAGTTGGGATAAAACATAAATTTAGGTGAGGTGGTCCATCACGTGTGTCCCCATACCCAAAATGATACTAAAAAATGTTTTAGGTTGATAGGGTCCACCACGAGGGGCCCCATCCCCAAAATAGAAAATCACAAAGGTTTAGGGAAAGAGGCTTCACCAAGAGTGGCCCCTCATCCCCAAAGAAATACAAGGAAATGTGTTAGGGCGAAGGGGTCCATCACGAGTGGCCCCATCCCGTAAAGTGATGCCAGGAAAAGGGTTAGGGAGAGGGGGTCCACCACAAGTGGACCCATCCCCTCTAGTGATGCCATAAAATATTTTAGGGCGAGGGCCCACTACGAGTGGCCCCATCCCCTCAAGTGATGCCAGGAAATATTTTAGGGCGGGGGGTCCACCTGAGTATTATTATTTTTCTTACATAGGTAGCCTTCATCAATCAAAAAGGGCTCGAGCGAGCCTGTTGGGATCTCCTAGGAGTTTTGGTTTAGTGGATAAGAGATAAGGTTTATTGGTCAAAGCCAAAGAACAACCACTTAACACTTTAATATGGAAAGAATACGTGTAGGGAGACCCTAGAAATCACCTAAGCACTCACACATCCCACACTCAGAATAAATAAGTGAGTACCAAGGAGGCTGCTCACATAAGTAATTTCAAAATGAACTTTGGGAGTGGTCCTTAAGGCCACTTGCAAGTTTTAATTGTGTATAACAAGTTATTGTCAGAAAAGATATTTACCAAATCACATATTTTGGCACTATTAGCCTATATACTTGACTTTTGACTTTGGTTGGCACAAGATGTCATCCATTAAAGGGGGAAGATGGCTAACATACAAATACGGATAAAATTGATCAAGGGAGATACCTTTGAGGGGGTCTTCTCATAAGCTGATGAGCAAATGTTATCTTTCCACAACCATCTTTGTATGTAACAACTTTGATAAAAGAAATTAGTTTCCCTAGACCACTCAGGGATGGAGGGGAATCCATTAAGATCGTGCCTATTATCACGTTGTATGAAACATGCATCTCTCAGGAGAAGATAATGTTGGTCCCGTTGGTGTTTTTCGATTTTGATAGTGCAGGGATAAAATCGTTGGGTTATGTGAATGTGGGAATTAAATTGGGTAATTTTACATACCATATTAAATTTCATATCATTAGTGCGAAACCAACTACCAGCTCTTGATAAGGCGAGTGTTGATACACACACATGGGATTACCGTCAAAATTTCACCAGTGTGCAAAAGCAAACATTCGGGGAAGAGAGATCATGATCGAAGACAGATAAAGTATGTTTTCTGTGGAAGAAGCTCACTTAGTGGATTCATCATTCTATACTGAGTTAGATGAAGAGAGAAGAAAATTGACTAGGAGGTTGGAGGAGCCCCGCGTATCTGAGAAATTGATCAACTCAAAAATCATGTGCACAAGAGACTAGGTCAACGAGTGACCCCATCAGATGAATAGGTGAAAGGAAAGAGGAATCTTGAGGTTGAGACAAGGCATCCTCGAACCTGTAAAAAAGTTGTGCTACCTGGTGGGAAATTTATCTATCGCTTATAAAGGTCTGTGCATGCAGCATTTTGGGGTGAAAGTGTCGACCCGACACCAGAATGCTTTGTGGTAAATGATTCCCACATTATTAAATATATAGAGGAGCTTGAAGAGGCACCCGAGTGTATAAATGATAGGCAAAGGGAAAATATCCAAGAACTAGAACAGATAATCTTAGGAGTAGAAGGGGAGGCGAGACGCATATCGTTATCTCCAAAGGCCTGAACCCTAAATAGAGGGAGGAGATCGTCAACCTGATCAAGGACTTTAGAGATATGTTCACATGGAAGTATACTAAGATGCCCGGGACAGATCCCAAAGTAATCTCCCATAAGTTGAATGTTCTGCCCAATGCTTGTGACACCCTGCCTAATTAATTACCGGATGATCAATCCTTAATTAATTTATTAATTTCAGAATATAAAGTTGGTCCAGATAATGCATCAGTGTCGAAAAGTAAATTTTAATTTAATAAAAACTAACCACCTAATATTTAAAAAGCGTGATGTCTAAATTTTATCTTGTTACTACCCAATATCCAAAAAGAATACCAACAAATGCCATGCATCACAGTAATCTAATTAAAGTCTAACTGAAGTAAAATAAATGGCTGGAGTAAACACGTCCAGATACAATGCCATACAATAAATCCAATAAAAGGAAATCAAATTTAAGAGAGAGTTTAAAACAACTAAATCTAAAGAAGTAAACTAAAGTAGGGACGAGATGTCCAATATAATAGATAACTGGAAAAGAAGAATAGGCTGAGTCATCTACTAGTCCTGCAGCTTCCACAACAGCTACAACACGGTAACTAAATAGTATCCTAAGGCTGGTGTCCCTATGGCTGGGCACCAAAAAATAATGGAACAATAGAAAGATATACATAAAAATAGGTCAGAGCCCGAGTTGAAAATATTTTAAAAATAGCAAGTGCTTTAATTGATTCAATTAGCACAATTATTCTTCAAGTTAACTTAGTGCACTCACTTCAGATACTCACCCCTCAATCTAGGGTGCACGTCTAAAGAGCCCAACTACCCATAGTAATCATGATTCCCTGACTGGATACTAATTACATACTATTATGTTGGGAGGGCTCCCTAAATTTCCCAAAGCCGACATTCTTAAGACTTCAATATAGGTTTATAATTACCTTAGTTTATCTCATATTCTTCTAACTGCCCAGTTGTTAATACCATAAGTACACCTTTCAAATATAGTCGTTAATATAAGACACCAAATTGGATTCCGGTATACACACATTCATCTCTTTGTGTATATATATCAATTTATATATATAAATATAGCAATATTGCACTTCTGGTTGAGAAACCCTTAAAGCTGCGCATACTCGACTATCTAGTCCCATTGCAACGCTCACGCATAGAGGACAATTGGTTCAATCTATTGAGAACCAATAAAAACACAAACACCTATTGGAGTTGAACATAGTCCCAACCGATGGTCTACGCACATACCTACGCACCCATACAACCGTCATCACAATCATTCTCACGGATAGGCGGTACCTAGGTTCCATGCTCTAGTGGTACGACTCTAGATCCCCCGAAGGCACACAAGATCCAATAGTACACAACGTGTTAACTTCCGTTCGATAGCCAGTATCTAGGTATGTCATACACATAATATTTTATACAATAAGTATACAGACAATTTATATGAATTCATTGGCTTTCCCCAGCCTAGTATTCGCAGTACACATAATATCCCCTATTATACCCCGTACCTTATTCGTATATATATTCTCCATTTTATTTCCGCATCTCTCAAATTTTATGAATTTCATACCTCTCGAGGGTCCACATATTTTCCGTTCACTAATAATTATAAATTTAAGTCATTCGACATTCAAACAGGTCTAACACTCACATAAATTAGCCTACGGAAAGTTCAAAACAAAATTGGGCCTTAAGTGTCAATTTGGAATATCATTAGAAGACCCAAGAAATCTCGTTCGAACGAAGTTCCCCCCACTTTGAATGAACTACGAAACCCATTAGAAGGGCCACTGGAAAATCGTTAGAATAGTCGTTCGAACGAGTTCGTTCGAACGACTTGGGCTGGACTTCTAATGAAAATTCTGCAGTTGCCCAGTTCATCTTCCAAGTTTATTTTTCCATATTTCCTCCTCTTCAATTTCAACCTAAACCCATTCCAACCCAATTACAAGGTTTCTAAACTACTCTAAGTCACTCTAGGACATTTCTTAACATAGTTTAGGTGTCAAATCCTTCTAATCATCAAGCAAATTCAACAAACTCCTAAATTTTCCTTTGAATCATATTAACATAAACCCAGAATTATAAATCCGTAAAAGTTCCATTTTTTTCGTGATTAGCATCTAATTCTCCTAATTTCACACTTCTATAAAGGGGAAAATCCTCTGTATGCAAACCCCCATCAAATTTCTAAGATTCCTACACAATCTCATCATAGGTAAACCAATTAGCTATTAATTATTCTAAAACCTCTACATATGTTAACCATAGTAATAATTTCTAATAGAGAGAGCAAGATAATCACTTGGCTTAAAATGAACTTCTGGTTTGTTGGTTTAAATTGTTATGGGGACGATCCTCCTGACACGATCTACGTGCTGGTGTACTTTTTATTGTTAAAGCTTAAGTTCTTGTCTTAGGGCTCTAATGGAGTCTTCTTCTTCTTCCTTGGTTCTCTCTCTCTATTTGCCTCTCTGTGGGTACCCTGAATTTAGCACCATAAGGCCTGGACGAGTAGCCCCTCCTTAGCAGGCCCAAAGCCCAGGCCCGTCACCTCTTATACTCATCCGATTACCCCACGATCCCATGAAGAGAAGTTGGAAGGGAATGCGATCCCACGTAGGGAAAATGGCTAATAAAAAGGAACCCATAACCCCCACTACTCCAACATATACATGTATAAATTAAACCCTAAGTCCGGGGCAAAGGACAAGTTGTACTCTCTGTACTTATTCTTCAGAATATAGAGAAATAACACTGACTGAACCACCGTGGACGTAGGCACTTCTTTGCTGAACCACGTACTCCTGTTGTTGTGTGATTGGCCTTTTATTTGTCTTTTCTTGGTTGTTACCTCTTTCATATTTATTTGTGTTGCATAATAATTGTCACCACAATTGGCGCCGTCTGTGGGAACCGTTTATCTTTCCCTGAGAAGAGCCCACGCCAAGAAAAAATCTAAGATGTCTGGTCATAGCAGCAACGCTCCTCAAGCAGGAGTTATTCAGGAGCCACCCGCTCCTCGCAGGATTAGGTCTGAAGTCCGGCGTTCAGATCAAGGGGCTCGCTTAGAAAGGCCAGCCTCAGAAGAAAGTCAAGGACCAGCAAGGTCCACTCAGATATCCAAATTGATCGATGCATACGAAGCAAGGCTCCACGAGCAGAGGGAGTCTTCTCGCAGGTATGAGGCTGAGAATGCTCGCTTGAAAAGAAGACTGGAAAAACTGGAGAAAGAACTACGTCCTGATACCAGGAGACGCCCCTATCGCACTCCTAGCCCTCAGGTGAGCAAATCTCGCAGCCGAGGAAGGAGCCCTAGGCGGCAATATCAAGGGTTCGAAGGTGGCGACTCAAACGACGACCTCCGCGAGCAACTGAGAAAAGCTCGCTGCTATCACAGCCCTGCTCGCAGCGACGACAACATACGGAACCTAGTCCGCAGATAAATGGACCAACATCCAGCTCACCGCGGCACCAGGTCAACCAGAGAACTCGCCAGGAGAGCCCTCAAGACCCAGATGAAATCGCCCTTCACGAGGGAAATTGAAGAAGAAGAAGCTCCCAAAAAGTTTGCTATTCCAAGGTTCAAGATTTACGACGGGAAGACTGATCCCATTGATCATGTCAGGCAGTACCGGCAGGCTATGACCCCCTGGAATCACCGAGATGCACTGATGTGCCGTATTTTTCCCTCGAGCCTTCATGACGTGGCCCAGAAATGGTTCGAGAAACTCCCTCACCGATCCATCAGAAATTTCAAATCCCTGGCCGAGCTCTTTACGGCCCGGTTCATCACCAGCAGCTCCCATCCCAAAAGGATGGATGCCCTATTGACAATGAAGAAAACTCCTCAGGAGACACTCCGAGACTACGCGAAGAGGTACTGGGAGTTATTCAACGAAGTCGAGGACTGCGCGGAAGAGGTGGCAGTGGCTTCATTCAAAATTGGGCTACCTATCTCTTCCCTCCTTTACCAGTCCTTGACAAAGAAGGAAGCAACCACCATTGATGACCTGATGGCCCGGATTGAGAAATACGCAAAGGTGGAAGATGTCACCCGCCTTAACGTAGGTGAAAACGGTCGAGCCAAGCTCGCCACGAAGGGAAGTGAGAAAGTTAATAACCAGAAAAAAGGAGGAAAGAATGGGAGCAAGAATGGCTCCAAGAACGGAGGGAGCCCTGACGTTGCAAAGTCGTTCCAGGCGGTCAACACCATCTTCAAAGAACCAATTTACAAAATTCTCGCGAAGATCAAGGATGAGCCGTTCATCAAATGGCCCCGGAAAATGGGAGGAGACCCATCGAAAAGAAACAATGCGCTGAGATGCACCTTCCACAAAGAGGGAGGACATAAGACCGAGCACTGCAAGGCTCTTAAGTCCCACCTCGAGGAGTTGGTCCAATCTGAACATTTGAATGACTTTGTGGAAAGGAAGGTAGAGAGAGTGACTGTCCACAAGGAGGCAAAACCCGACAACGTATTGGAAGACGACACCGGACACGAATTCGCAGTAATCCATGGAGTATCCGATGTTAAGAAAATCCAGGGCAACTCAGCTCGGATGGAGGTAAAGAAGCTGACAGCAGTAATGCAAGCTTTTCAAATTGATCCAGCGAAATCACAGGCAGGAAAACGCCGGCGAGCAGAGGACATCAACTACAACAAGCATATTGTTTTCACGGATGAAGATCTTGTGGGAGTGAGGACCCCACATCACGATGCCTTAGTCATTACACTCAGGATAGACAACTTTGATATCGATAGGCTGCTCATAGATCAAGGAAGCTCATCCGAAGTAATGTACATCGACCTGTTCAGAAAATTGAAGTTGAACATCGCCGACCTAAAGGGAACCACTGTTCCTCTGGTCGGCTTCGCTGGAAAAATGACAATGCCTCTGGGCAAGATAGTACTACCAGTGCTCGCTGGAAATGTTTCAAAAATGATCGAATTCTTGGTGGTCGACATCGATTCACCGTATCAAGCCATCCTCGGCAGAGGATGGCTTCATGCAATGAAGGCAGTATCCTCGACCTACCACCAGAAACTCAAATATGTCACTGAGCGGGGAGTGATGGAGATACATGGCGACCAGGCGATGGCGAGAAAGTGCTTCATAGCGGCCATCCGACCAAAGCCAGAGAAAAAAGCCGTTCAAACCAGCGAGAAAGTGGAGGAAGGTGCAATCCCTTCCAAATAGCAATTAAAATATGGAAGGCCCGGAGTGGAAGAGACCATGCTCCTCCCCTCCGAGCGTGTTGTAGAGGACCTGGTAGAAGTAATTGCTAGAGAAGGCGACAACAGCAGAGTCTTCCTGATCGGGACCTCACTCACTGACCAAGAGCAAAAGGATTTGTTAACCTTACTCAGAAGAAACATAGATGTTTTCGCTTGGGAACCCTATGAGCTGCCAGGAATCGATCCCAATATGGTCTGCCATCGGTTGCACGTCAATCCCACATTCAAGCCGATAGCGCAGAAGGCACGACAAACTGCTCCCGAGAAGGCCAAAGCAATAGAACAAGAAGTCGAAAAACTGCTGGATGCAGGATCCATACGGGAAGTGCAATTCCCCAAATGGTTATCCAACCCAGTGGTAGTTCCAAAAAGCAACGGGAAGTGGAGAGTTTGCATAGACTTCACTGACCTCAACAAAGCCTGCCCCAAGGATAGCTTCCCTCTTCTAAAAATAGACCAACTAGTAGACGCCACTGCAGATCACGAGCGAATGAGTTTCCTGGACGCATACTCAGGCTATCACCAGATTCCCCTGTATGCACCAGATCAGGATAAAACGGCGTTTATCACGACGGTTGGTTTATACTGTTACAAGGTCATGCCTTTTGGGCTAAAAAATGCAGGGGCAACCTATCAGCGGCTGGTTACTAAAATGTTCAAGAATCAGATGGGAGACACGATGGAGGTCTACATCGACGACATGCTCGTCAAGAGCAAGGAGAAGGAAAATCACCTCTCGGACCTGTCAAGTACCTTCGAAATCCTCAGGAAGTACCGAATGAAACTCAACGCGAGCAAGCGTTCCTTCGGTGTCCAGTCAGGAAAGTTACTTGGGTATTTGGTCAGCAAGTGTGGCATAGAGGCTAATCCGGACCAGATTGATGCAATTAAACGGGTGCAACCTCCTCGCACAATCCGCGATGTACAGAAGCTCACTGGAATGCTCGCTGCTCTAAATCGTTTCATTTCTAAATCCTCCGAGAGATGCAAGCCCTTCTTCCAACTCTTAAAAGGCAGCAAAATAGTAGAATGGACCCCAGGTTGCTCACAAGCATTAGACGAGCTCAAGTCCTACCTAAGCTCCCCACCACTGCTTGTCGTACCACAGCAAATGGACCCTTTGTACCTCTACCTCTCTGTATCCAGCCATACTATCAGCTCAGCGCTAATGTGTGAAGTTACAGGGATCCAACATCCAGTCTATTACGAGAGCAAAACCTTACTAGACGCCGAGCAGCGCTACTTGCCATTGGAAAAGCTCGCATTCGCCCTAGTAATGTCCTCGAGGAAACTGAAGCATTACTTCGAAGCTCATACGATCATTGTCCTTACATCACACCCCCTCAAGGCTGTCCTAAGGAAGGCGAATTTGTCGGGCAGACTGTCTAAATGGTCAGTCGAGCTCGGCCGGTTTGACATCCAATTTCAACCAAGGACAGCTATCAAGGGTCAAATCCTTGCTGACTTCATAGATGAATTCACAAGCGAAGAACCCTTCGACCAGCCTAAGCCAACAGAACAAAACAGCTAGGCTACAGGGGGAAGCTGAAAGCTATTCGTTGATGGAGCCTCCAACTCAAAGGGGGCAGGAGTAGGAATTGTTCTCATCACTCCAGAAAATACAGTCCTCGTGCAAGGAATCAGGCTGGGATTTGCAGCCTCCAACAACGAAGCAGAATACGAAGCCTTAATAGCAGGTCTCCAAAGGGCGCAAACTCTAGGAGCAAATCATTTACAGGTATTCGGAGACTCGCAACTAGTTTCCAATCAGATAAGTGGAGACTATAACGCGAAGGATGAGAGGATGGCAGCCTACCTCTCCTTGGTAAAAAACTTAATGACGAACTTTGAAGAAATCAACATCCAACAGTTTCCCAGGGGGCAGAACAGCCACGCTGACGCCTTGGCAGCCCTGAGCTCGGCAGTTGATTCCATCCTTAAAAGGATAATCCCTATCGATTTCCTTAGCTGCCCAAGCATTTACCAGAACTGCGAGCTGACCAAAGCGAAACAAATACTCCAATTGGAACCAGCCCCAAGCTGGATGGATCCCTTAAGAGACTATTTGAAGAACGGAACGCTCCTAGAGGATAAGAGGACTGCCCACCAGATAAGAGTCAAAGCTTCTAGCTTTCACTTATCCACGGGAGGCGACTTGTATAAAAGATCTTTCTCTGGCCCCTACCTTAGATGCGTCCACCCAGGCGATGTCAAGACAGTGCTTCACGAAGGAATCTACTGGAGTCACGTCGGAGGAAGGTCTCTAGCCTTTCGAGCAATGAAGGAAGGTCATTGGTGGCCATATATGCAAAGGGACTCTGCAGTATATGTCCGCAGATGCCTAAAATGCCAGCTTCACGCCCCCATGGTCCACCAGCCCGCCAGCGAATTAAAATCCCTGACCAGCCCCTGGCCTTTTGCCCAGTGGGGAATGGACATCGCGGGACCACTGCCCACTGCTGCCGGCAATCGCAAATACCTGTTGGTCGCAACTGATTACTTTACCAAGTGGATCGAGGTAGAACCACTGGCGAGCATCCGAGATGCTGACATGATGAAGTTCATTTGGAGAAATATAATCACTCGATTCGGGATCCCCAGAACCATCATCACTGACAATGGAACACAGTTCGAGAGTGGCCCTTTTCAGAACTTCTGCGACCAACACGGGATCATGCACCACTTCAGCTCGGTAGCTTATCCTCAAAGCAACGGACAAGCTGAGGCATCCAACAAAACAGTGATCGCTGGGTTGAAGAAGCGGTTAGAGCGAGCAAAAGGCGCGTGGACAACCGAGCTACCACATGTCCTATGGGCGTACAGAAAGACTCCTAGGCGAGCCACAGGTCAAACGCCATTCTCACTAGCATATGGTATGCAAGCGGCCATCCCATTAGAAGCAGGATTGCCTACAATGAGATCCGACCTTGTCGAGCAGAGTCAGAACGATCAGGCTTTGCTCGCTGAACTCGACTTGGCCGACGAGCGCAGGGAACTTGCACTAGTAAAACTAGCGAGCTATCAGCAACAGCTCGCGAAGCACTACAGCACAAAGGTCAATCCGAGGAAATTCGAAGTTGGGGACTATGTTCTAAGAAAGGTACTGGGCAACACAGTGAAGCCATCAGACGGTAAACTGGGCCCGAACTGGGAAGGACCTTATGAGATAATTAGAGACGATCTGCAAGGTGCCTATCATTTGAAAACGATGGAGGGCAGAGAGATACCACGAGCATGGAACGCAGCTAATCTCAAGAAATTCTACTTTTAGGAGTTCCATTGTTAGATCTTTTATTGTACTCATTATGGGAAAAGACAGTTTATTTCTTTATTCACCAATGAAAATCTCTCAGTTGATCACTCTCTAAAAAGTAACAATTATATCTTATTGCACATCCTTTTCAAATCACAGGTATAATGATTGACATAGAAGGGGAACACCCCTCCTCAGGTCATCGTCATGAAGCACGACAGACCTCTTAGCATTGTCCATGGAAATATATGAAGCCCTACAGAGCATTCTTAGGCATCAAACCTACTTTGGTTAAACAAAATCCTGACCGGATGAAGACATCCAATAACAGGTGTGTCCTCGCCAATTGCCCCACTTAGACCTAAGGGAGTGTGACGACACGACCTAAAAGATAAAGAAAGGGCACAATGGTATTCTTAATACTGGACTGGGCGGACACTCATATGACAAGATAAAAAAGATTGTGAAGCTGCAAAAATATAAAAAAGATTGGATAAACACGTTTAGTCAGCAAAATAGCCCAAAACTCAAACTTTCCATTAAATCTTTTATATTTACAAACAATAATAGTACATGTTTAGTCGGCAAAGCTCGCCCAAAGCATTTACAATTATTAAAAAACAAAATATCAAGAAGGTGGAGGCCTCCGAGCAAGGTAGTCAGCAACTTTAGCTCTCCTTCCGTCATCAGGAGCAGGATCGAACTCCTCCACGACCTCATTTACGTCCAACTCCAGTAATCGCCGGGGAATAGCATCGATGGGAATCCATAGATCATCTCGCCTGAATGGATTGGGCATCAGAGTAGAGGGAGACATCTCGTGCCGATACCACAATATCGAGTTTCTCGGGACCTGCAGCTCTTTGAGAGCACTCAACCACCCCCTGATGAAGGAAAGCTCCTCGAACTCTGATAATCTTGTGGGAGCATCCAGCCAGCCCTGATCATAGCCATCAGTCCACACTTGGCGAGGGCCCTTCTTGAATAGATGCCGCAGTCGGGTGACGTCCCTCTGGAGCCCAGCAGCAGTCACATAAGCTCGTCGGACATCGCCGCGCAGCTCCTCCATTTCCCTCTCACACTGCTCCTCAACTTCCCTACTCCTACCCCGTGTAATCCTACCAGCACGCGGGAGGGGAGGCCGAGCAGCCCGCGACGAGGAAGAGCCTTGTAGGACTGCCGAAGCGGTGCTCGACGAATGCTCCTTAAGCTTCGAGACCTCCCGCCTCAGGTCGTCATTCTCCCGCTGAAGAAACTCCATGACTTGGTTGATCTCGGTGGCCTCCAGTAACTTTGCTCTCAGCTCGCTAACTTCTTCTTGCACTGAAGCTCCGATCTCTTCCATTTCCTGGAGCCTGTCCTTCAATTTGGCCACCAGCTCGGACTGATCCTTATATTTCTGGTTCCTTGACTTAGCAAACCTGCAAAGCCTAGCAAAGGCCTGGCGAACTGCAGGGCTTGCATTAGGACCCAGAGTCCTACCTAATTGGGAGGTAACAGGAATATAGTCATCCACATCAACCAACTACAACTAAAAGAAAGAGAAGAGAAAGAGATCAGCATAAACAAAAATAAAGTCTTTTCATTAATAATGAGCGAGGTTACATCAGATCAAAAAAGAAAAAAGTTACAAAGAAGCCCTATCACTTAGCAACCTCGGTGGCTGAACCCTTGTCCTTATCAGCATCAGGAGGGGCATTACCCTCTGCAGGGATGTCCACTGCCTCCTCGACTAAGGGAGCATCAAAAGGAGTCGCCCGAGAAACAGGATTGGTGCCGTCAGCAGTTGGGGCTGGGTCCTCATCCACGACTGGCTTTGGCCCTGGATCATGCTCGTCAAAGAGTGGGGATGCAACATCCACCCCAGCGGCCACGAGGGCCTTGTTCCACCCTTTCTTGAAGTTCAGACAGCTAATATAGCCTATCTGAACCTCGGCGTCCTCATACGCAGCAGACCAGCCAGAATTGTACGAATCTTCTTTAAGAGTGGCTGCCTGGGCTTTCTCCGCTTCCAGCTGCTCGGCAAGAACCCTGTTCTTCTCCGCAAAGTCCAGCTTGCTCGAGCATACCTGATCATACGACTTCCTCATCTCGCCGAGCTCCCTGACAGCATTATCTCTCTCGCGAGCAGAATTAGCAAGGGCCGAGGCAGATGAAGCTCGAGCCGCATCAGCAGCCTTCAGATCGGCCTCCAGCTGAGAACCCCTGGCCACCAGAGTAGACTTCTGCTGCTCCATCTCGCTGTTCCTTCTCAACAGCTCGTCGCGAGAGCGATAGAGCACAGCAAAGTCAGTCACAAACTGCAAAAAACGAGGGAAGGATTAGAAAGAAGAAACCATCAAAATGGATTAAAAGAAGTTGAGAATTAGAAAAGGAACCTTACCAAGGCAAGCCTCTGGCTAGCTTGCAAAGCCAGTTGATCGGACCCCGACGCCCTCTCACGATCTGCAGGGAGGACTGCCTTCTCAAGCAGCACAGGGGCAAGCTGAGGAGAGGTGGCCACCGAAGCCCCCTCAGGCAAGGCAGATATTGGGACCAAGGCTTGACCAGTTTTGGTCCTCAGTTCCATCTTCCTCCTCTCCTCCTCCTTTTCTTTCTCCCTTCTCTTTCTCTCTTCCACCTTCTTCCTCTCCTCCTCCTTTTTCTTCTCTCTCTCTTTCGCCTGCTCCTCCTCTCTCTTCCTCTTCTCTTGCTCTTGAGAAGAAGTCCGAGAACCAGTAGCTATGGCCCCGGAGGCAGTCTTCGATTTCTTGGACCTCTGGGCAAGAAGCACATCATCATCATCATCATCTCTGATTAAATTCTTCCTGGGAGGCATCTCTTCACCAGAACTGCTGGAAGTGCTCGAAGAACTGCTACTGTCAACACTGCCTGCACCCAAATTACTAACACCTACAAGCTCACTCTCCGAGCTACTCTCCTCTTCGTCCAATTGGATGGGCTCAGCAGAAATCTCTTCAGAAGAATCAAAGTCCGGAACACTATCCACAGGTCGGGCTATGAAGCTGGAGCCTGTGTTCTTGTATTCAAGCAGAAAATCAGCAGACCTAGGATGCTCGCCGTCACCCAAAGGTTCCCTGATGTTCCAAGCTTTCACCAGTTCCGAGATACGAACTTCGCTGAGAGCAGGCTCCAAGTTCTTTGCCCTCGCTGTAGAAGAGAAAGCAAGAAGAGGTTAGAAAAATCACAAAGTCAGCAAAGGTTGAAACAATAATACAACATCTACCTATATATTCTTCCCCATAAAAGGGAACAGTGAACCTCTCAGACCTCGACCCTTCAAATTGGGGGGAGAATTGCCAATTCCTAACAAGAAAACCTTCTTGCCAGTAGTCCTTATGGGAATCAGGTAAATTTACTACCAATACCGTATCAGGGCTCCTAGCCTTAAGGTACAGGACACCCGAACTCGTTCGAGAAAAAGAATAACAAAATCAGACCTCGGCAAGCCCTAACCTTGTGCCATACAATTGATTTATCCTATGCACGCCGTTCACTATTTTCCATACGTTGGGCGAACATTGTGCAGGCACAATACCAAAATAGCTAAAGAAGTGCAGAAACAGACCATTAGGGGGAAAGGTAAGACCCCCCTGAGAGAGCAACAGGACGTGAATCCAATGTGCATCCTCTATATCCCTAACGTTCCTAGGTGGCGAGGCACAACACTCAATCTCTACCCACTCAGGAATACTGTAGAATTTTTTAAACTCAGTTACTGACCTATTTCCAATCTTCGCCATTGGAAAAATACAAGAAAAACTATAAACTCGAGAAAAAGGGGATGAGAGACTTACAAGACAGAAGATCAGGTCAAATGGAGAAGAAGCGACGAGAGTGGAGACCGAAAACAGAAGGTACAAAGCTTAAGAGTTCTCAGAAGATAGAAGATTACTGGAAAAGCTGAAGCGACGAAGATAAAATGTGTCTTATTCCAACAAGCTTTCAAGTCTAATCATAACGCACGGATAGCGAAGCGGGTGCCGCCAAAGCAACTTCACAGTTTTCAAAGAAATCGACCATCATAGCTGATTATTTAAATTCATTGGACCTGTAAAAATGGCCCAACAAATTTAGGGGCAATTGTGGGTACCCTGAATTTAGCACCATAAGGCATGGACGAGTAGCCCCTCCTTAGCAGGCCCAAAGCCCAGGCCCGTCACCTCTTGTACTCATCCGATTACCCCACGATCCCATGAAGAGAAGTTGGAAGGGAACGCGATCCCACGTAGGGAAGATGGCTAATAAGAAGGAACCCATCACCCCCACTACTCCAACATATACATGTATAAATTAAACCCTAAGTCCGGGGCAAAGGACAAGTTGTACTCTCTGTACTTATTCTTCAGAATATAGAGAAATAACACTGACTGAACCACCGTGGACGTAGGCACTTCTTTGCTGAACCACGTACTCCCGTTGTTGTGTGATTGGCCTTTTATTTGTCTTTTCTTGGTTGTTACCTCTTTCATATTTATTTGTGTTGCATAATAATTGTCACCACACTCTCTATCTTACGTAAGTTGAACTAACAGGACACTAAGCCTAATTGCCTTTAATTAAACCCAATTTTCGTCCATTTAATTACCCCAAAATTCCAAAAGACCAAAATACCCCTCCGGGGTGTCATTTTGGGTTAGAAGGCCCCGAATTCTAGATAAAATACCTGAGTAGTGTTTTATGACTATTTTGACCCTTATGGACACTCTGGCGCACTCAAAATAGTTGTCGGAGTTATACAAAATAATTTATCTTTTTTAAACCCCCAAATACATACTAGTGACGCGAACCATACGCGTCCCAAATATTTATAACATAACTATCATGTATCTCATCCCCAACCATAATATTATTTCAATAATTACTAATTCTCATCACGCTAGTGATTATTATCATAAAAATCGGATTAATTACAATTCAAATTTTCTCTTTAATTTAATTAAACCCCGTTTTCCATAAAAATAATTGGGCGTAAAAATACGGAGTATTACATACTTCCCCCCTAATAACAAAATTTATTTTCGAAATTCGAAAAAAGGATATATATTACTGGCAAGAATAACTCTGGATAACGTTCACGCATGTCATCCTTGGGATCCCAGGTTGATTCCTCCACATTATGGTGCCACCACTGAACACGCACTAGTGGTACTATTTTCGACCTCAACTTTCTCTCGCTACGGTCTAGTATAGCAACTGGTCCCTATTCATAGGAGCTATCAGGCTGTAAGTTTTTCTCCTCTAGCTCAATGTGAGTATGAGCCAATTCATCTTGAAGAAATCTCCTCAGCGAGGAGATATGAAACACGTCATGGACCCTATGCAAGTGCTCCGGTAACCCAAGTCTACAAGTAATTGACCCAATCCTCTCGATGATGGGGAATGGCCCTAAATACCTCGGCGCCAACTTTCCCCTCTTCCAAAAATGCATAAATCCCTTCAAATGAGATACTCGAAGTAACACCTGATCTCCAATATTGAACTCTCGAAAGTAATGTTTGGCATCAACGTAACTCTTCTGTCGATCCTGAGAAACTCAAATATGGCTCCGTATCAACTCTATCCTCTCCTAAGTATCCCGGATCACCTCCGGACCCAGTAACTTGTTGTCCCCCACCTCTAGCCAACATGTTGGGGAACGACAAGGTCTTTCGTATAGGGCTTTGATTGGAACCATACTGATAGTAAACTGGTAGGAGTTATTATTGGCAAACTCCACCAGTGGAAGGTACTACTCCCAACCTCCACCAAAATCAATGATGTACATACGTAACATGCCCTCTAACATTTGATTCGTCCGCTCATCTGACCATCCGTCCGCGGGTGATAGTTTGTGCTCAATCGTAGCTTCGTACCCAATGCCTCCTGAAAACTCTCCTAAAATTGAGAAACGAACACCTTATCTCTGTTAGATACGATAGTGAGAGGCACTCCGTGGAGTCTCACTATCTCTGCTATGAATAATTGGGCGTAATATCCCGCGGTGTATTCTGTCCTGGTTGGAAGAAAATGGGCTACCTTGGTCAACTGATCCACTATTACCCATATTGAATCGTGATTCCTCTGCAATGTTGGTAATCCTGTGATAAAGTTCATGGAAGTGCTCTCCCATTTCCACATAGGAACCTCTAATGGCTGTAGAAGTTCCTCCGGTCTCTGATGGTCCACCTTTATCAACTGATAAGTGGTACATTTCGAGATGAACTCGGCAATATCCTTCTTTATTCTTCTCCACTAGTATTGTCTATGCATGTCCTGGTACATCTTATCCCCGTCAGGATGCATCATAAATTGGGAACCGTGAGACTCTGTCATCACCTTGTGTCTCAAACCCTCACCCTTGGGAACAACCAATATCCCATTGAAACGTAGACCCCCGTCTGAACCCACAGTGTAAGACTCAGCCCCCTCAACTAGAAGCTTCACTATCAGACTTTGGCAGAACTGAACATCTTCCTGAGCCTGTACTACTCCCGTAATAATCTGGGGCATAACCATCATTACAGACATAAACGATCGAGCTATCGCATCCTGGTTCCCTAACTTCTTCCATTTTTTTCCACACCTCGACTACCTCACCGACTGGCCTACGGCTTAATGCGTCTCCTACCACGTTAGCCTTCCCGGGGTGGTATTGGATATCAAAATGACAATCCTTAATAAACTCAAGCCACCATCGTTGACGCGTATTTAACTCCTTTTGTGTGAAGATGTACTGTAATGACTTGTGATCTATGAATAAACAAAATTTCTCCTCTAGGAGGTAATGTCTCCAAATTTGAAGTGCAAACACCACCGTTGCTAACTATAAATCGTGGGTGGTGTAGTTCCTCTCGTGAGGCTTAAGCTTATGGGAAGCATAAGCTATACGCTGATCCTCCTGCTGCAGTACACCTCCAAGTATAATAAGGACGCATCAGTGTGGACTAGATACTCCATTCCTTTCTTGGGTAATGCTAACACTGGTGCTGAGGTTAACTTGTCTTTCAACTCATCAAAGGCTAACTGACAGGTGTTACTCCAGATAAACGACACCCCTTTGCGAGTCAGGCGTGTTAATAGACCTGCAATCTTTGAAAAGCCTCGGATGAACCTTATGTAGTATCCGGCTAAACCCAAGAAACTGCGTATCTCGGTCGGTGTCGTGGGCTATCCTCATTCCCTCACCACTGACACCTTCCTGGAATATACGGATACCCCTCAATTAGAGATGATATGCCCTAAAAATTGTACCTCCTTCAGCCAAAACCCACATTTCTCGTATTTTGCGTACAACTCATGCTGGCGCAGTGTCTGTAAAACTTGCCTCAAGTGCTGGGCATGATCCTCCTCGGTCTGCGAGTAAACCAAAATGTCATTTATGAATACGATGACGAACTGGTCCAGGAACTCTCTAAACACCCTGTTCATCAAGTCCATGAACATGGCTGGGGAGTTGGTTAGCTTAAAAGGCATAACCTTGAATTCATAGGATCCATATCTCATCAAGAAGGCAGTCTTCGATACGTCCTGCTCCCGGACACGAAGCTGATGGTACCCCAATCTCAAATCAATCTTCGACAAGAAAGTTGCTCCTCTCAACTGGTCGAATAAGTCATAGATTCTGGGTAATAAATACTTATATCGTATCGTGAATTTTTCATCTTCCCTTATTACACTGATATATTCTGGATGTAAAACATTTGATATCACTTCTTACGTCATATCGTACGGTTCTACTCATCGTGCATAGGAATAAAATTTAAGTTAAGGTTACGGTTTCTCTTACGGATGATAACCAGGGTACCAAACTCATATGCTAAAGACCAAACATCCCCAACTCCTGACATTCGCAAGGTTTCATGCATGGAATGTCTCATAAAGCGAAATCCAAACAAGGAACCCCCCGATACACTACTAACCAACATTTTTGATCAACCAAAGTTTTAGTCCTCAGTATTTGTCTCGTACCCCACATCCCTACTTCTTTCTAACAATAGCGCATCTATTCTCATGCTACAAAAAGATATTCAACACATCACCCCTAGTAACTATGCGTTAGGCTCTTCAATTTGCAACAAAATTATTCCCATGCCCAGAGATATTTCATTCTTTCCTCAGTTACTATAGTAAACATTTCTACCCACCGGGGTTTGGTATAACCCGACGACATTCTCCACAAGTCTTTGTAGGATTTAATACCTTATGTATACAGGTGGATCCGTTTCCTCTCGGATGACACTTAGCATAAATTATTTAATATCCAGGACTAATGGACACCTAATATTATTTTAATGGTCTATCATCACACAAACTTAAATTATCCGGTTTGAAATCGGGATAGCAATACATTTTATTCTCATGTTTCTCACGTAGTACAAGTAAGCTGTAACGCAAATAGGTTATTTGAAATTTTCCCCATAACTAAAATTAGGCACTATAAATAATAAAGTATCGTACCTCCAAACGTGGGTGGTATATGCGGTATCAGTGGCATAACTGCATATAGGGCATTATAGACACATCCATACTATACTACCTGTTGCTATTGTGAAGTCTGTGTTTCTGGGGTGGCTATCCCTGTTTCCAAAATTTGGGTGTTCTATGGTGTCGGGTTAACATTCAATGACTGTTGCAGGATCCTTCCCTTGCTAGGGCAATTTCGACGGTAGTGACCCCGTTCGCCACCTATGAAACACTTACCCACACAGTTTCTGCTCTGCTATCCCTACTGAGCACACTGCTGGCCCTGATGGCCTCGCTGACCTCTACCCTTCTAAGGGCAGTCCTAGCATTTGTGGCCAGTGTTACCACATGTGAAACATCTTGCTGGGAAGGGTCCTCCCCTCTGTCCTTATTATCCCCAGCCCAGATGGTCATTACCACCCTCCCTTGGCCATTCTGGCCCTGCTAAACCTGCTACTGGCCCTGCTAGCCTTGATGGACGTGTTGGCCCTGGCGAATTTGGTTCTTTCTAGGGTTTTAACAATATTTTTGGTCTTGATGTCTCTGAGTAGCTTGTCGCTGTTATGACGGTATTTTCCCATCGTTATTATTCTTCGAAATGTCATATTGATAAACTTCTCTTATCCTTTTGCCCCCTGTAAGTTGCACACTGTGATTTTGGTACTGCAATATTGCGATAGTCACTGCTTGTGCCACGATGTTCGCAGTCTCAGTGATTTCCTCTCTTCCTTGGTGTACCTGAGGTATTTGTTGGTCTTGTCCCGCATTTACTTCTTTAGCAGTATTAGTATGTATCTCCCCATATGCGACATCTGAAATTTAAATGAATTTAATAAAACCACCATCCATATATAACATTTTAGCAGAAGTACCAAATCTACAACATGAAATAAGGATGCAACAGTCCTAATAGTAGGTCTCTACATCAAAGACCCTAAGAGGAAAATGCAATACGCCGAACAGATCCTAAAGGACACTAGAACATGATGCTCTGATACCACCTGTGACACCCCGCCTCATTAATTAGCAGGTAATCAGTCCTTAATTAATTAATTTCAGAATATCAAGTTCGTCCAGATAATGTATCACCGTCGAAAACAAAATTTTAATTTACTAAAAACTAACCACCTAATATTTAAAAAGTGTGACGTTCGAATTTTATCTTGTTACTAACCAATATCCAACAAGAATACCAACAAATGCCATACATCACAGTAATATAATTAAAGTCTAACTGAAGTAAAATAAATGGCTGGAGTAAACAAATCCAGATACAATCCCATACATTAAATCCAATAAAAGGAAATCAAATTTAAGAGAGAGTTTAAAACAACTAAATCTCAGGAAGTAAACTGAAGTAGGGACGACATATCCAACGGAATAGATAACTGGAAAAGAAGAATAGGCTGAGTCGTCTACTAGTAATTATCCTGCAGGTTCCACAGTAGCTATAGCATGACAACTGAATAGAGTCTCCTAAGGCTGGTGTCCCTGTGGCTGGGCACCTAAAAATAATTGAACAATAGAAAGATGTACAGAAAAACGAGTCAGAGCCCGAGTTAAAAATAGTTTGAAAATAGCAAGTGCTTAAATTGATTCAATTAGCAAAATTATTCTTCAAGTTAACTTAGTGTACTCACTTGAGATACTCACCCCTTAATCAAGGGTGCACGTCTAACGAGCCTAGCTACCCATACTAATCATGATACCTTGACTGGATACTAATTAAATACTATTATTTTAGGAGGGCGCCCTAAATTTCCCAAAGTCGATATTCTTAAGACTTCAATATAGGTTTAGAATTACCTTAGTTTATTCTCATATTCTTCTAACTGCTCAGCTGTTAATACCATAAGTACACATTTCAAGTAGAGCCATTAATATAAGACACAAAATAGGATTCTGGTATACACACATTCATATCTTTATGTATACATATCAATTTATATATATAAATATAGCAATATTCCACTTCTGGTTGAGAAACCCTTAATGTTACGCATACTCGGCTATCTAGTCCCATTGAAACGCTCACGCATAGAGGACAATTGGTTCAATCACTCGAGAACCAATAAAAACACAAACACCTATTGGAGGCGACCATAGTCCCAATCCCATGGGCTACGCACATACCTACGCACCCATACGATCGTCATCACTATCATTCTCATGGATAGGTCGTACCAAGGTTCCATGCTCTAGTGGTATGACTTTAAATCCCCCGAAGGCACACAAGATCCGGTCGTCCACAACGCGTTAAACTCCGTTCGATAACCAGTAGCTAGTTATGCCATACACACAATATTTTAACCAATAACTATACACACAAATTATATGAATTCATTGGCTTCCCCCCCCCCCCCCCCCTAGTATTCACAGTACGAATAATATCCCCTATTATACCCCGTACCTTATTCGTATATATATTCTCCCTTGTATTTTCGAATCTCTCAAATTCTATGAATTGCATACCTCCCGAGGGTCCACATATTTTCTGCTCACTAATAATTATAAATTTAAGTCACTGGACATTCAAATAGGTCTAACACTTACATAAATAAGCCTAGCGAAAGTTCCAAACAAAATCGAGCCTTAAGAGTCATTCTGGAATCTCGTTAGAAGACCCAAGAAATTTCGTTCGAATGAGGGTCATTCAAACAAAGTTCCCCCACTTCGAAGAACTACCAAACTCATTAGAAGATCCATGGGAAACTCATTAGAAGTCTCATTCGAACGAGGTCATTCGAACGACCTGGGGTGGGCTTCTAACAGAAATTCCGCAGTTTCCCAGTTCATCTTCCAAGTTCCTTTTTCCATAGTTCGTCCTCTTCAATTTCAACCTAAACCCATTACAACCCAAGTACAAGGTTTCTGAACTACTCTAAGTCACTCTAGGACATTTCTAAACATAGTTCAAATCATTCTAATCATCCAACAAATTCAACAAACTCCAAAATTTTCCTTTGAATCATATTAACATTAACCCGGAATTATAAATCCATAAAAGTTCCATTTTTTTCGTGATTAGCATTTAATTCTACTAATTTCACACTTCTAGAAAGGGGAAAATCCTCTACATGCGAACCCCCATCAAATTTCTAAGATTCCTACACAATCTCATCATTGGCATTAATTGTTCTAGAACCTCTACATATGTTAAACCAGAGTAATAATTGTTAAGAAGAGAGAGAGTAAGATAATCAATTTCCTAAAGATAATCACTTGCCTTAAAATGAACTTTTGATTCGCTTGTTGAAATTGTTATGGGGACGATCCTCCTAACACGATTTACGCGCTGGTGTACTTTTTGTTGTGAAAGCTTAAGTTCTTGTCTTAGGGCTCTAATGGAGTCTTCTTCTTCTTCCTTGGTTCTCTATCTCTTTTCCTCTCTATCTTACGTAAGTTGAACTAGAAGGCCATTAACCCTAACTGCCTTTAATTAAACCCAATTTTCGTCCATTTAATTACCCAAAAATTCCAAAAGACCAAAATACCCCAATGGGGTGTCATTTTGGGTTAGAACACCCCGAATTCCAGATAAAATACCCGAGTAGTGTTTTCTGACTATTTCAACCCCTCCGAACACTGTGTCGCACTCAAAATAGTCGTCCGACTTATACAAAATAATTTATCTTTATAAATCCCCAAATACATGCTAGTGACGCGACCCATACGCATCCAAAATGTTTATAACATAACTGTCGTGTATCTCATCCGCGACCATAATATTATTTCAGTAATTACTAACTCTCATCACGCTAGTGATTATTATCATAAAAATTGGATTGATTACAATTCAAATTTTCTCCTTAATTTAATTAATCACCATTTTCCATAAAAATAATTAGGCGTAAAAATACGGGGTATTGCAATGCTCTACCAGTAAGGCAAGCCACTCGCACTTACAAGGTTGAGTTGGATCTCAAAATCAAAGCAGATGTAGAGAAGTTGTTGGCAGTAGGCTTTATCAAGTTAATTCAGAACCCCATTTGGCTCTCAAGCATTGTACCGGTAGCTAAGAAAGACAAGACATAAATAATGATCTACGTGGGGATGGAGACGTCAGTTGAAAACTCTCGCATCAAGAACTCTCCAAGAACCTAGGTAGATCTCTCCATCTCCCAAGTCTTACATCTCCTTCATTGTTATCGCATGGTTAATATGCCAAACCCCCAATTAAGATGCTGATCCCTCTAAAAACCCCTGATCCCACAAACATTTGGAACAAGTCTTTTGCAATCATCTTGATGAATAGCGAAAAAAATAACCTCAACTAAAGCCTCCATCTACATTAAAGGGTGAACAATAGTGATTTTTTCTAAGGAGGACATTTCTTCTCTTACAGAGCCTTTCAAACACTCTATTATTGGGAAATTCTCGCATGGTAGATCTCCTAGTGACACTATTTGGAAAACTTTACAAACGTTTTCTGTAAAATCTGCTTTCTCAATTGGCCTTTTGGACTCAAAGCACATTTTAATAAGGCTAAATTATGAAGAGGATTATGTTAGACTATGGCTTAAAGAACAATGGTATATAGGTAAATACCCCATGATAACTTTAAATGGACAGTAGAGTTCATTCTAGATTAAGAAAGTCATGTAGTTCCTGTTTGGATAAGTTTACCAAATCATCCAATTCATTTCTATGCTAATAATCCCTATACTTTATTGCAGAACTAGTAGGAAAACCTCTCAAAAATGGATGCATCAACTGCATCAATTACATGCCCTAGTATTGAAAGAGTGTGTGTGGAAATCAATCTTCTCAGAGAAAGAATTCATCGCATATTGATAGGTACTAGTGATAAAGGTTTCTGGCAAAACATTGCTTATGAGAGATTCATTCCTTTTGTGAGTTTTAAATGAAACAGGGTCACCATGAATCAAGGTGCATGATCAAGAATCCTAATATCCAAAAACCTATAAAAAGACTCATGCTGTCAATCAAGAAATGATTGAAAATCCGGAGAAAACCAACAAAATCAACCAAAACGTGGAGGTGCAGCATCAAGAAAGCGACGAGAAGCAACAAGAAGGTCACCTAGTAGTTGTGAATCCAATCAATAAGGAAAACATATTTGAGGTCTTGAAAAATGGCCATATAGAGTCAAAAGATTATATTCAAGAAGATGATATTTATCAAATTGATTTAGAGTTACTTCCAATAGTCTCCATTAAGAATAAAACAAGCAACTCTTTGACAAAAAAGCATAAATTCAAAAAATATTCTCTCTGAATAGACTATATGTATGGATCAGTATAACCTATCCCCAAAAGGGTCCAATATTGCAGCTAAAGAAAAACACCAAAATTCTAAAAAAGATATTCCCTCAAATGTTGAAGGATCATACATTTTAGTTCCAATTGTAGAAGAACTGCAGAATTTTTCATCTTTGTTTAATGTTAAATGGAAGAACATTCAATACCTAAAAGAAGACCATTAGAAGAAATGCAAGGATCTAGGTATTATATAAAATCCTCTTCACACGGGTAAACCTACTAAACTTACTCCTAATGACCCTCTATTCATAAGGTTTACTAGGTCCTCAGGAAAGTATGGCACTAAAATTCCAATTAACAAATCATAGGTGATAAATTTAATTTGTTGGAATGTTAGGGGTAGCAAATAAATCAATAAACAGAAGAATTAAAAAACTTAATAAAGATCATAAACTTGCAGTATTAGCATTATTAGAACCTAAAGTTAGAGGTGAATCAATTACTAAATTTCATAAAAGTATATCAAACATTTCAAACAAAATTTGGTTCTTATGGAATCAAGAATTCACTATAAATGAAGTTTTAAATTTAGAACAAATGACATGTCTTCAAATTATCATAGAGAATTAAAAAATCACCATCTACCTTGTACTTGTCTATGATAAATGCTCAACCAATGAAAGAAGAGGTTTAAGGTAAGATTTAGAGAACAAGAATACAACAGTCCTAAAAAGAGGGCTCTAAATCAAAGACGCTAAGCAAGAAGATAAATAAGTCGTACAGATCCTAAAGGACACTAGAATCTGATGCTCTGATACCACCGGTGATACCCTGCCTAATTAAATACCGGGGGATTATTCCTTTATTAAATTAAAATCAAGGTAAACGTCTGGTTCATTCTTAGCATCACTGTCACAAAATAATTATTTCCAATTTAAACACCCTAAATAATTAAGCTAAGTGTCAAAACAATTTAAAGTCCTATTTTTACTTTATTAAATTCTGATATAAAAACCTTTTTAATAAACAACAGTTTAAGAATCACATAAGTGCTAAGGATGGAAATTAACACACAAGAATTTAAACCATCTAGATAACCCAAACCAAGTTTAAGAACCATAAATGAAATAATCTTAACAATAGTTAACTCTCAAAGAGTGCTGAATACCTGGAAATGCAAATAAACATAAATCTCTGACAAATCCAAACAGAATAGGAAGTTGAGCGACACATGCCCTAACTAAACAGAAATAAAGCAAGAACAGGATCAAAAGCAAAGGCCTGTAACTCCCACATAAGCTGCAGCACATCCAATCCAAAGAACCTATGAATGACGCCCCTATAGCTAGGCATCTTTAATACACACACACACACACACACACACACACACACACACACACACACACACATATATATATATATATATATATATATATATATATATATATATATATATATATATATATGAGAGAGAGAGAGAAATGACAGAAAGCGGGTCAGAGCCCGAGTGTAAAATAGTTTAAAATAGTTTAGCAAGTATTTTAAATGCTTACCATCTAATGTAACAACCATGTTAGTATGCGACACTCTCTTGAGAATTCTCACCTCTCATCTACTGCACGCCTACCGTACTACTAAACTCATAAGTCTGTCTAACTTATTTTTCCATGAAGTTTTATCTCGAGAAGTTTGTGACAATCCGCCTACTAAAATAATAGGTGGCCAACCCAATACACTAATAATCACAGGAATCATAGATGGTCCATTCTCAGCATCACTGTCGATTAAAATAATAGTACGAGATAACCACCAATCATTTTAGAAAATGGACTGTCAAATTTAAAATTTTGAAGGTAAAAAAAACATTTAGACAATCCCCTTTGCAAAAACGGTGGGTATCAAAAACCAACAATAAAGAGTGACAATATATAAATAAATACCGAATAAGCTGTCGGTTAACAGACCAATACAATTAGTTACACTGAGTATTACACATTAAATATTACAATATAATAAATGAGTGAAATGCTCTTAGGCCACACGCCCGAATAAATGAACTGAACATAACTAGAGTACAATAGAAAGAAGCGTCTAATACAAATAACCTACAACATCCGCAAAATGTTGTAGCTCCATGACAACCGGAATGGAAATGTAAATACGGGTGTCCATGCGGTAGAGCACCTGTACGGCAAGGAGTATATGCAAAAACAAAGAAATATAGATATGGGTCAGGGCCCGATTTGATTTGATTCCCATGTGACTAAAATGCATGACAGTTAAGTGTGTAGCTCTCGCAATTAACAATACAATTCTCACCTCTCAAATCTAAAAGAAACTTGGCGCAATATCAATGAATGCTCTAGTTAACCCAAGTACTAAGGGCTAACTTCTCCCCAGTCTCAACACTATGCCCTATTTGTGCGTGGTATGTCTCGCAAAGCGAAATCCAAACAAGGAACCCCCCGATACACTACTACTTAGGCAAGGTCGATCATCGAGATCCATTAGACCCCAAGTACAATATTGATGAATATAATCATCTAATTTAATTTCCGTTGATATAGTGCTAACGGGTAAACTTATCCCCAGTCTCAACACTATTGCCTATTCGTGCGTGGGGTGTCTCGCAAAGACAAATCCAAACAAGGAACCCCTCCCCGATACACTACTACTTAGGCAAGGTTGATCGTCGAGATCCAAATAGACCCTCCGCACAGAATTTATATATATATATATATATAAATGGGAAACCATCTACAGCTACTCAAAAAAATAACTAAATCCATTCACCATCTACAAGCATCATTCCTATTTCTTTCTTTAGGATTATATATATAAATGGTACAAAATTTTATCAAATGTTTACCAAGTAATCTCATTTCAACAATTTCTTTACTAATTTTATTTCCTTTCCTCCATCTAGGAAAATACATTTTTAAAGCAAGTTTTATTATCATAAAAATGCTTTATCCTTTTTCATAAAATCCCACTTCCCTTCTTCCATCCAGGAAGTGTAACCAAAAGTCATTTTTATTATCATAAAAATACTTTTGTATACCATATTTTTCCATCTCCCTTCTTCCATCCGGAAAATGTATCCGAAGCCAAACCATATGTTGATACCAAAATTAATATGCTGATATGGACGAATAACACGAAGACACGTGTCAATCTACGTGGCACAATAGCAGCGAGGAAGATCATTTCCCGACCAGCCATGTTTCTTTCCGAGCAACAAGAATACACCGAGGAACTCTATCACACCGAGGAACTCCAACGCTCCGAGGAACTCTTGATCAACAAGCAACTAAGGCGGTCCGCACTGCATCTCGGCCGTATCATTAATTATCAGACGGACAACTGTTCAACTATCCATTGTATTCTTGACGCACACGTTGCATTAAATGTATTACCCTTTCATATGTAAATCATTTAATGTATTGGACCTTTCATGTACAGCCTCAAGGCTATAAATACATTGTATCTCCCTCATTCAAAGGGACCGGAATTTCTTGAGAGAACTTGTAATCAAGAATTTCACAAACACTCAGCAATAACATAACAGTGGACGTAGGCTTTATTCCTAGCCGAACCACTTTAAAAATCTCTGTCTTATTTATTTATCTGTGATTGAAAAATTAGAGCGATCTAGTTTTTTACATCAACAGATTGGCGCCGTCTGTGGGAAACGACTGTTATTATCGTTTTTCATAAAATCATTTATCACCAATGGCTGATAATCCAGAATCCAGTAATCGAAATGTTGGAAATACTGGAAATCTTCCAAATCCATCTGCATCCCCAGATCTGGCTGGGATTATAACGAATCTGGCTCAAGGACAAACCGCCATGCAAGAATCCATGAGGCAACTCATTCAAACTCTTCAGGGCGGTGCACCTACCTATTCAGGGCAAAGAAGTGATCATAGGCAATCGCAATCTAGACGCACTGGGTCATATCGTAATGAGGAGTCTAATGATTTTTCTTATCAACCTGGGCGAACTTCATCAATACGGGCTTCGGATACAGATCAACGTATCACTCTCTCTCCGGAGAGAACTAGCGCTTTGGAGAGGTTAAGTAGAGTATCTCCTTTCAGTCGGTTAGGACCAAGGAGGAACATGAGTCCACCTAGGGCTCCATCAAGAAGTTTTCGACCACCACCAGGTTTGAGAGAAGGATCTGCGCAATCGCGACCAACCACTCGTCAAGATAAATCTCAGGAAGCTACGTCAGAGCAATCAGTTGCTCGGACTAAACGGCCCGAGGAAGGGAATGAAGCATGGAAAGGTTCCATTCAACGATTGGAGGATAGACTGGGAGAAATGGCTAAGGCAAGAAATCCCTTACAGAGAACTTTTGTTCAAGGAACACCCTTTGTGCAAGCCATTGTGGATTTCCCCACGCCGTCGAAATTCAAAGCACCCGTAGTGACTCCCAAGTACGATGGAAAGACAGATCCCGTACTTCATATAGAACAATACCAAGCTGCTGCAGATATCTACGTTGTTCCCGACGAGATGAGGTGTAGAGCATTCTCGGGAACTCTTACTGGATCTGCACAGATATGGTACAATAATCTTCCTCGGGGTAAGATTTCAACTTTTGTTCAGTTAGCCGAGTTGTTTATTGGCAATTTTTGTTTTGGAGCAAAGCCGGTAAAGCGAGTAGCACACTTGCTAAGTGTTAGACAGAAATCAGGTGAAAGTACTAGAGATTACATAACTCGTTTCAATAACGAAAAGTTGGAAGTCATAGATTATGAAGAAAAGACAGCAATCACTGCTTTGATGAGTGGTTTGCTGCCTAACAAGCTGTATTACACTTTGGCTAAAGATCCACCTAAAAATATGTCGGAGTTGATGGCGAAGGCGGCCAAAATCATGAATGCCGAGGAGGCTATGGCTGCGAAGAAGAATATGGATAAAGAAGTTAAAGTGGAGGTCGACAATTCTAAGAAGAAAGATCAGAAAAGTAATGGTGGTGACAAATATTCCAAGAATAACAGGATGAAGTTGGAAGCCCTAAAGAAGTATGATAATTATACTCCATTGAAAGTGGGTATTAATCATGTTTTGGAAGAAATCAGGAATAACGAGGAAATCAAATGGCCAGAGAAACTGAAGTCAGATCCCGACATGAGGAATAAGACCAAATATTGCGAATTTCACAAAGATCATGGCCATATGACAAAAAATTGTATAGCCCTTCAGAACGAGATTGAAACACTCATCCGAAGAGGAAAATTATCAAAGTACGTAGATCGCAGGAGTGAGAGGAAGAATGATGATAGAACTAGAGAAAGATCTAGATCTCCTCGTCGTGCAGAGGAGAAAAAGAGGAGGGACCATGAAGAGGATCCAGATGATGACCCCGATCTTCCCAAGAAGCCAAGGAAACCTGAACGAGAGGTATTTTCCATACGTTTTGGGTCATTTGATTGTAATGTTATTACAGGAGGAGATGCAGGAGGAGGAGACCTTACTGCAGAAAGAAAAGCTTATCTCGGAGAGGCTCAAGCTTGTTCATACATTCAGCGAATAAACCTGGCCGAGGATGATCGTCCGAGGAAAGTAAACAAAGAGAAGTTAGTGATTGGTTTTTCAAAAAACGACCTGGCAGGTGTTCTCTACCCTCATGATGATCCGCTGGTGATCAAAATGAGGATGAAGGATGTGGTCATTTCAAGAGTGTTAGTAGACAATGGTAGTTCGGCAGACATCATGTATTATTCATGCTTTGATAGCTTGAATTTAAAATTATCTCAGTTAGAACCTTATCACAGACCCCTTCTGGGTTTTGCTGGCGAGAAAGTTTTTCCACTTGGGACGATCAAGTTGGATATACTCATTGGAACTTGGCCTGCTTGTCGAACGGAAAGAATACGCTTTTTTGTAATGGATAAGAATGTGCAGTCCGCCTACAACATCATCATGGGAAGAGTTGGATTGAAGAAGTTCGAAGCAGTTCCATCTACAGTTCATCAATGTTTGAAATTCCCAACGAATTTTGGAGTAGGAATTATGAAAGGTGATCAAAAAGTAGCTCGGGAATGCTATTATTCGTCGGCCGAGCAAGAGGAACTTGAAGAGTTACAGAAAAAGACTACTACTTACCAAGTGGAGGAAAGCACAGAAATTGAAACTCTTGACCCTAGGGATGAATCTCAACTCGTTAAAGGACAGGTTGTGGAATCTACAGAAATTGTTATCCTGGACGACGAGCATCCTGAGCGAATAACTCAGATAGGGTCGTCGTTGGATCTTTCAATAAAACAGGAGTTGATAACTTTCTTGAGAAGCAGGAAGAATACTTTTGCTTGGAGTCATGAAGACATGCCAGGAATAGATCCAAACTTCTTATGTCATGAACTCAATGTGAATAAGGAGATCAAACCTGTAAAGCAAAGAAGAAGAGTGTTTAGTCCCGAGAAGAACCAGGCCATACAAGAGGAGGTCGAGAAACTCCAGAAAGCCCAATTTATTGAAGACGTGAAATATCCAGATTGGTTGGCGAATGTGGTGATGGTAAAGAAGAAGAACAACAAGTGGAGAATGTGTGTTGATTTTACTGATCTCAATAAGGCATGTCCAAAAGATCATTTTCCATTGCCCAGAATTGATCAACTAGTGGATGCTACTTCGGGACACGAGCTACTCAGCTTCATGGATGCTTATTCTGGCTACAACCAAATCAAAATGAAGCCTGAGGACAGGGAAAGTACTTCTTTTATTACCCCACGGGGAACTTATTGTTATAACGTTATGCCTTTTGGTTTAAAAAATGCAGGTGCAACATATCAGCGGTTGATGAACAAGGTATTCACCGAACAAATCAGCCGCAATATGGAGGTCTATGTCGACGACATGCTCACCAAAAGCAAGAGAGCTGCAGATCATTTGGTTGACTTGAGTCAAACTTTTGATCAACTGGATAAATACCAGATGAAGCTTAACCCGACGAAATGTACCTTTGGAGTACGAGAAGGAATGTTCCTCGGATACATCGTCAACCAACGAGGTATTGAGGCAAATCCAGAAAAAATCAAAGCTCTTTTAGGGCTGCGATCCCCGACGACAAAGAAAGAAGTGCAAAGTCTTACCGGACGAGTTGCAGCACTCAACAGATTTGTATCCCGAGCAACTGATAAATGCCTCCCATTCTTCAAAACACTACGAAAAAGTTTTGAGTGGACTGATGAATGTGAGAAAGCTTTTCAAGATCTGAAGAAGTATTTGGGAGCCCCACCGTTGTTGTCTAGGCCAATAAATGGAGAGAAGCTGTACTTGTATTTGGCAGTATCAGAAAATGCAGTTAGCTCGGCATTGATCAGATTGGAGAATGGAGTCCAGAAGCCAATTTATTATACAAGCAAGGCCTTCCGAGGTGCGGAAATCAGATACCCAAAGCTGGAAAAATTGGCACTGGCATTAATTGAAGCAAGTAGAAGAATGAGACCATACTTCCAGGCCCATACCATCATTGTGTATACCGACATGACGTTAAGACAAGCCCTTCACAAGCCAGAAAAATCAGGAAGATTGATGTATTGGGCAATAGAACTCGGTGAATATGATATTGTGTATAAACCCAGATCATCGTTGAAAGGGCAAGCCGTGGCAGATTTTATAGCAGAGTTCACATACCCTCATACCCTCGAGGAGCAAAAGATGCTTGCTGACCTACCTGTGGACGATACAGGATCGACAGACACAGATCCAAACCAACCAAGGTTGGTAAAAGGATTTGTGGATGTAGAAAAATCATCATATTTAAATCCCGACCAACTCCGGTTGGTGGAAGGGCACGAACAAATGATCGACGAGGAACGAAGGATACCCGGGAATGATGAAAGAAAACAGATGATATTTCACCGAGGAACTCTAACAGATAAGAAATTTGAAGACGAGTTACATACATGGAGATTATATGTAGATGGATCATCTTGCACGGCTGGTTATGGAGCAGGGATTGTCTTAAATTCTCCAGATGATATTGACATGGAGTACGCCTTGAGATTCCAATTCAAAGCTTCCAATAATGAAGCTGAATATGAGGCTATGATAGCAGGTTTTCATTTGGCGAAAGTTATGGAGGCACGTCAAGTAATTGTTTTCAGTGATTCTCAGTTAATTGTGAATCAAATGATGGGAATATATGCAGTGAAGGGAGAGTTAATGGTGAAGTACCATGCAAAAGTGATGGAATTGTTGAAAGAATTTGATGCTATTCAATTGGTGAGGATACCGAGAATGGAGAATGCCAGAGCAGACGCATTGGCCCGACTAGCGTCAGCTACGCGCACCGAGCTGCGAAGAACAATACCAATTGAAGTATTAGAAAGTCAGAGCATAGAAGAAGATCTGACGATGAAGATTATTACCCTTGATTTAGGACCATCTTGGATGGATCCTATCAGAGCATACATTGAAGAAGGAGTATTACCGGAGGACAAACTAGCTGCCAAGAAATTGAAGTATAAAGTTGCTCGGTATGTGTTAACTAATGGTGTTTTGTATAGACGAGGAATTATGGCAGGTTTGCAGAGATGTGTGCATCCATCAGAAGTCAAAGAATTGATTGAAGAAATCCATGAAGGATCTTGTGGAGCTCATGTAGCAGGTCGGACCCTACTGCAAAGGGTGATGACACAGGGATACTATTGGCCGACGATGAGAGCTGATTGTATAGCTTATGCTAAGAAGTGTGACAAGTGCCAACGTTTTTCTTCCATCCGAAGAACTCCACAGGCATTGTTGACACCCATAACATCACCTTGGCCATTTGCCATGTGGGGAATTGATCTGGTTGGACCACTGCCGACGACCCGAGGAAGGTTCAAGTATCTCGTCGTGGCAGTAGACTATTTTACTAAGTGGGTGGAAGCTGAACCACTAATTGATATGACGTACGAGAAGGTGTATCAGTTCATATGGAAGAATATCATTTGTCGATATGGTCTCCCCCACGCTTTCATCACAGACCATGGAACACAATTTGATAATGAAGAATTTGCTGCCTATTGTCATCAGTCAAACGTCTTGAAGTTTCATTCAGCACCAGGCCATCCCCAAAGCAATGGGCAGACTGAAGTGACGAACAGAACATTACTAAATGGGTTGAAGAAGAGGTTAAGTGAGGCTAAAGCAAATTGGATTAATGAGCTACAGTCAGTTTTGTGGGCTTACCGAACAACTCCCCGAGCAGCAACAGGAGAATCACCATATATGCTAGCATTTGGAAGTGAGGCTGTGATACCTGCCGAGTTGGGCCTACCAACACATAGGGTGTTAAATTTCAATTCTCCGATCAGTGATTTGATGAGAAGGATGGATTTAGATATGCTCGAGGAAGTCAGAGAAGAGGCAGCCATTAGGAATGCTGCTTATCAACAACGAACAGCTCTGTTTTACAACAAGAGAGTAAAGAAATGTGATTTAAAAGAAGGGGATTATGTGCTAAAGAAGGTCATTCAGAAGCAGAATAAACTAGAAGCAAACTGGCATGGACCTTACCGAGTTACAGAGGTTGTTCGACCAGGAACTTACAGAATAGCAACTCTAGAAGGAGAAGAATTTAAAAATGCATGGAATGCTGAACACCTGCGCAAGTATTATCAATGATGTCCAATGTAAAGCATTTCTCTCATTATGAATAAAACGAAGATGTTTCACCATTCTTTCCTTCTAGATGAAAGTTTTTCGGGGAATACTAGTGTAATACACTATACAACAACAAATACAGCTCTTCGGAGCAAAAGTGCTCTAAGGAGCCAACAAATACAGCTCTTCGGAGCAAAAGTGCTCTAAGGAGCCAACAAATACAGCTCTTCGGAGCAAAAGTGCTCTAAGGAGCCAACCTCCTTTGGTTAGGAGGACAGCTCTTCGGAGCAAAAGTGCTCTAAGGAGCCAACCTCCTTTGGTTAGGAGGACAGCTCTATTGAGCAAAAAGTGCTATAAGTAGCCAACCTCCTTTGGTTAGGAGGACATGCTCTACGGAGCCAAAAAATGCTCTAAGAAGCCAAAAGCTTTAAGGAGCCAAAAAGTGTACACCAGCAGGATCAACCACGGTTGGTAAGATAAAAATATACTCTCATATTACAACTTATGTTAGTCGGGAGGTAATATTGTTACAATGAGCTCTTTGAAGAACAAAATGTTTAAAAAATACACCAAGTATAGTTGGTCGGGGATAAAAACCCAATAACTGTAGTTGGTCGGCGAGGACAACTTATTGATCTTAGTTGGTCGGACGCAATTTTATAATCAAACCAAGTATAGTTCGTCGGAGCTGTATTTAGTCGACAAACATTATTCACCCACCTTGGTTGGTTGGAAACAGTTTGAACATTTTCTCATTACTTTATCGAGAAACATTACTAATATTTGTAACCTTTTATTAAGTTGCTTATTGAACAATAGTACTGTTAGCTGTTTAATAGATACATAGATACATATGTACAAATATAAATGTGCTTGATAAAACAAAATTGGCAAACAGAAAATGAAAATCTTTTCATTAATCTGGAATAAATTACAAATTACAAAATTGTTACATGGATATTACTATTCTATTGGTTTTTTGCCCTGTGCTTTAGAAACAGGTTCCTCGCCGGCAGGAGGGTCTTCTAGGCAAAGGGGAGAATTGATGAAATTAACATCTCTGAGCATTCTGACGTTCATAACAGAAGGTGTATCCAAAAGATGCTCAGGACGAGATAATTCAGCTTGGGAGTGAAGGCTATAATCACCAAGATATTTCGAAATTAGACTGCGAGGAATGGAGCGAGCTGGAATCCATGCCATATCCAATTTGAAAGGTGGTACAGGCAGGTCTAATAACGATGGAGCATGATAGTCCCATAAAAAATGCCCTTGCTCCAACTTTAATACACCCAATGCATTTAACCATCCTTGCTTGTAACCTTCATTATTAGCATGTTCAATGCGAGCATCCAGATGAACGAGAGCTTCATTGTATCCTGCCATCCAGAATTCTCTTGGCTATTTATGGAATTGGAAGGTTAATCTATCCAATTGTTCATGAAGGTTTTTGGCAAAGAGATCTTTGTTATGCAAGGCAGATTTCGTTGATGCCAACTGATCTTCCAGAGACAGATTTTTATTGGACATTTCAGTCAGAGCACGGTCTTTTACTTTCAACTGGAATGCTTGAGTTTCCAGAGTAGACTGAGTGCGAGCTTCCTCAACATTCTGGCTGATTCTTCCTCGCCCCCGAGAACCTCTTCCTCGTCCCCGAGCAGTTCCAAAGATAGAAGATCTTCTTAAGTCCTCCAGCTCTTGCCTCAGTTTGGCATTTTCGACTTCTAAAAATGAGAAGCCTTCATCAGTGACTGGTATTAATGCAGTAGAGGATGAAGCAGCAGATTCATACTGAGCTAATTTCTTCTGCAAATTGTTATTTTCTTGCTCCAGGATCTCAGCGATTTGTCTACAGGCTTCAATTTCACCTTTTAGGGTCCTCTCCCTGACGTCATACCCAGCAATGATCTTCTTGTGGCCTGTTTCTGAAGAGAGTTGCTGGTATCTATTTTCATAATCTTCATGTAATAAAGCCATTGATTCATTATGTTGATTTTGAAGATCCTTTAAGGAATCATGAAGCTCTTCAATCAAATCATAGTAAGCGACATTGTTGGCCACTGCTCGGCCGAGTAAAGCTTTCAAGTATTGATAAGCTTCAATAGCCTGCTCTGAAGCATCGTGACCAAGGATATCAACAATTTCCGATGTACTAAGATCTGCATGACCAGCCTTATAGTATTGACGACATTGCTGCATCAGCTCGGTATCATGAGAAGAGATCAATTCCATTCTAGCAACAAACTAATGACAAGAAAAAGACAACAATCAACAAAAACAAGTTATCGACAACAGAGATGAGCAAAGACATATTTTATTAGATCATCAAAAAGTTACATCGTTCGATTACAAGGAAATACAGAAAGACTACCGAACAACTTCACACCTTTTCCTTGTCCCCCAAGACTTTCTCGGGAGGCTGGGACGAGGAGCTCGGTTGCTCGGTGATAACTACAGCTTGATCGGTAGAAGTCTTCTCGGGAGGAGGAGGCATGGAGGAAATGTCCTCGGTGGCAGATGGTTGAGAAGCACAAACTTGATCGTCCATAGCCATGGAAGATTCATCTGAAGCAGGTTCATCTTCTTCTTCTTCCACAATTGGTGGAGGAGGACCAGGGAGATGCCGTTGGAATAGCTCAGAATCATCTTGGACTTTTAGCTCTTGCAGAGCAGCTACCCAACCATCATAGAAGTATTTCAACTCCCCATATTGGACTTGGGACGTCATTGCAGCTATCCCTCTCTCCCATCCTTTCTCCCAACCAACACTGAAATGTTTCTTGATTGCAACTTTTCTCCTCGATTTCTCCGAGGAGAGCTTCACCTCCAGTTCCTCTTTCTTAACCTTAATATCTCGCAGAGTAGATATTTCTTCTTCTGCCTTCTTCAATTTATCATCAGATTCCTGATGTTTAACTTCCAAATCTTTAACTTTCTCCTCCAAATTCTTGGAGGTTTTAGCCATCCTCATCTTATCAGCCTCAGCCACAGCCAATTTTTTCTCCCAAACAGTTTTCTCCTCGATGTACTGTTGGCGAGATTCCTTCACAGATAGGGTTAAACCCAATAGAGCATCGTCAACATCGGACGAGGAAGTGGAAGCTTTAATAACTTGATCTTTCTTCACGATGGTATTGAAGCAGTTCACCAGCTGAAAGATAAGAAAAACAATAGAGTCAACACAAATACAAGCATTCAAGAAAAAGAAAGAAAGACCAAAGGTATGAGAAATTTACTGAAGAAAGATGACGAGCAGCTAGGGATGTCAGTGTATCCCTAGGAATTTTTTCATCAACCCCGAGAACCTCGGGTATAACTGAGCTCATTGAAGAACTCGGAAGAAGGATGTTTGAAACACTACTACCACCAGCGGGTAGAGAAGATGCAGTTCCAGCAAGATTAACTGAGGATGATTTCCTCAATCTCTTCAAAGGACGGTCAGCAGCATCAACCAAGGAAGAAGTCTTGGTCGGAGAAATGATAATTACATCAGCAGGAGCATCTTTCTTGCTTGGGGCCACTGGGGGCTTCTCGGCAACTTTGGAGGAACCAGCATCTACTTTTTTAGTCCCCTCTAGGACATCACTTTTGCCTTTCTGGGCTCCAACAGCAGAAGAAATTTCACCAAATAGAGCAGGAGGAGCTCTTTTCTTGCCCATTCTCTGAGATAGGGGGATATGAGAATCTGAAGATGAACTTTCTGGTGTTGAAGCTGGTTCAACAGGGCGAGCAGTATAAGAGGTTGTGTAACTCTTATACTGTAGTAAATATGAAGCAGATCTAATATGCTCGTCAGCAATGGTCTTATGCAAATTCCAGATAAGTTTCAAATGCTTGATATTCACTTCTGACTCTTTTGGAGTTTTTCTTTTGCTATCAACTGCAAACAAATACATAATAGAATATCAGTCATACATTTTGTCAAACAGGTTGAAAGCATAATTTCATAAGTAAAATAAAATGAAAAATAAACCTATCCCATTGCCGTATGGGGGGCATCTGGGACCGTTGTATACTTCGTTCTCAGATAAAGGCGCATGTTGCCAATTTTTTATGACCAACCCATGCTCAAAATAATCCCTATTTGAGTCAGGGAGATTAACTACAAGAGCCCTATTCAAATACCTAGTTTTCAAATAATAAATATTATCTAGAACGGCCCATTTATAACAAAACATAATTTCAGGGATCCCAATACGAGTCCCATGAGTTAGATTTAATTTGTGCACCCCGTTAATTATTCTCCACGAATTGGGGGCTATTTTTGCAGGAACAAGATCAAAATATTGACAAAACTCAAGGCATAATGGGTTTGGTGGAAAGGAAAAACCGCATTCAGCAACAAAAAGACTGGGGAACCAATGTCCCTCAGCCAATCGAAAGTAATCTAAAGGCTCAGAAAGAATCTCTAGAGTTACCCACGAAGGAATGGAAAAATCAGAACGGAATTTCTCAACAGATTCCACAATATAAACCATATTGAATAAAATAGATACAGAAGAAAGAAAGAAGATCTTACAAAAAGAAAGGAGATGTGTTGACAACGAACGGAAACAAAGATGAACGCACAAGAGAAGAAGAGAAGAGAAAGCTTGAATGCAGAGAGTGAAAAATGTAGACGACGGTATGGTTACCAAAGAAGTTTAAATACTTAGCATTGGGAAGCGGCGAAAGAAATGATTACCAAAAAGAAATTACTAAACTTCCGGCGGCTAAAAGGACAAAAATTGCACGAAGATCGAAGCGTTTAAAAAAAAAAAAAAAGGCGGAAACTGCGAAATAAGAAGGAAATTTGAATACAGTGTTCCTGAAACCCAGGAAGGACATTTAATATTGCCATATACCGAGAAAGAATGTTCCATACTCCTCAAAGTTCGAAATATGAAACATTGGGGGCTTCTGTTGATACCAAAATTAATATGCTGATATGGACGAATAACACGAAGACACGTGTCAATCTACGTGGCACAATAGCAGCGAGGAAGATCATTTCCCGACCAGCCATGTTTCTTTCCGAGCAACAAGAATACACCGAGGAACTCTATCACACCGAGGAACTCCAACGCTCCGAGGAACTCTTGATCAACAAGCAACTAAGGCGGTCCGCACTGCATCTCGGCCGTATCATTAATTATCAGACGAACAACTGTTCAACTATCCATTGTATTCTTGACGCACACGTTGCATTAAATGTATTACCCTTTCATATGTAAATCATTTAATGTATTGGACCTTTCATGTACAGCCTCAAGGCTATAAATACATTGTATCTCCCTCATTCAAAGGGACCGGAATTTCTTGAGAGAACTTGTAATCAAGAATTTCACAAACACTCAGCAATAACATAACAGTGGACGTAGGCTTTATTCCTAGCCGAACCACTTTAAAAATCTCTGTCTTATTTATTTATCTGTGATTGAAAAATTAGAGCGATCTAGTTTTTTACATCAACACCATATATCCCATTTCCCTTCTTCCATCTGGGATATGTAATTAAAGCCAATTCATTGTCATGGATTGCTTTAATAAAATCTAAGACCGTCCCTCCGAGTTTCCCCACTGGACGCGCCCCTAAATGGCTATCATCTTCCAGGGCCCATCAAACAAGACAACCTGGGAACCTAACAAACGTCGGGAAACGTCCATATGCTTGCGGGAAAGTCAAGACCACACCCAGAATCCCCTAACTAGCGCAGTATAATAAATGCCATATGGACTAGGGACTATATCCACCCTGCATTCATTAGTCAGGGGACTTCACCACGTGCGCGCAACTTCCCTTATGATAGCGATTTAGGGAGGTGTGTAATCATAAATTATCATTTATGAAAATATTTACTTTTTCCAATTTGAAAACATCCTCTTTTACGATTCTCAAAATCATTTGTACTTATTCATTTAGTACTACATATTAGCATATGTTTTTCTTATTCTTAGTGACATATTTTATTAATGACCTAAGACCCGAAGTTCCATAACCCTCAAACTAGTCTCCAAAAGTTCATACAATTACATGAACCATCAAAGTGAGTCTCCCTCAAGGAGTATCTCCCAAGTGTCTCAACAGACACATTTTATCTCCAATTGATCTTTCGGTTAATCTCCTATATCATACGGACATTAACCTACACAAACTAGTCCTCGGGGTAAGCTTAAACATCCCATTTAATCCTACATCATTAGTCTACCCAAAACCACCTTCTAGGACTCCCCATTACTTCCCTAAGGAAGGTCCCTAAACCTTGGACCTAAAAGAAAAAGGGTTAAAAATCAAACTAGGAAAAATCCCACAAAAACAGGGGAACCGAATCGATTCGCCTCTTGGGCCGAATCGATTCTCCCTTATGAATCGATTCGCCAAAAAACCGAATCGATTCGGTGGGTAAAAACTGACTTTCTGCAAAAGCCGAATCGATTCGGCCTCAACTCGAATTGATTCGGTTTGCCCAGACCTGTAAGTCTCCCCTTATCCGAATCGATTCGCCCCTAGGGCCGAATCGATTCGGTCCTGCAAAAATCCTAAGTTGGGCTACGGGTTATTTGAACCCTAAAATCCCAAAATCTCAAATATTCCATTTTAGCCAACATCAACAACAACTAATTCTCCCAAATTGTTTCTACACCATTAATAACCAATATATAATCCTCAAATAAATTTAAAACTAAGATTTAAGGCTTTAATCACCAAAATCAATAAACACCCATTTAGGGTTTAAATCTCCAAAACTTAACTTCACATGCAATTTATCACATTAAATCACATCTAGAAAGTAAGAAACTTGCCTCGAGGTTCGTAGTCTCGGATTCCCTTCTGGTAGCAACAATTTTCGGCCTCAAATATTCATTTCTCTCTCTTTTCTCCATTTTCTCCCAACTCTCTCTTCTCTCTCTCTCCCTTTTGGATTTTTTCACAAATGAAGAAAGAAAAAAAAAGGGTGGGGGAACTTAAATGGGTCATAAAACATAAATGCCCTCTTTTAATTGCTAATACACCATTAAAATGACTCATATCTACTTAATTGGAGTCATAACGCGTTAAAAGTGCCCGAAACTCCAAAATACAACTTGGCACTTATTTCGACTATCTCGACTATTCTAAAAACAACCGCACCCCCTATTTTGTCATTTGGGAAAGTGTTAACAAATTTTATGTTCCAATTTTATTTTATTTCATTAATTATACTCCAATTTAAATATGGTCCATAACCGTCGTTTTTTATATAACGACGCAATATATCACAATATAATGCTATTTACCTTCTCATAACGGTAAATAGACAAAACATAGTAAATATTATCCATAAATCTCATGGGAAATAATATTTACTCCAACTTCCCCTATTTTATAAAATTAGCCCATCGGGAAAATAGTATAAAATAGCCGCTCAAAAACCTGGGTTGTTACATACTCCCAGCCTTAAAAGGGAATTTTACCCTCAAAATTCAGGCATACAACATAACCTTATAAAGGTATACTATACTAAACTATCGTTCTATCATTCTGGCAAACCCCTCGACAGTGTGGCGTCCACATTGGGCTCAGACTAAGGTCATTACTATTCGATCTTAGTCCACAACATCGTGCTCTAAAATAGTACTAAATTGTTTCTTACGAACTATCGATCCTACCGTTCTACTACGGAAGGAGATACCTACATATCTCGACACAAATTGCCTTACTTCCCGAAATACATTACACCCTACTATGGTATGACTACGCTAACTTATAATCGCTCACCCCAACACTACTTACTCCTATTCGCATTGGCGGAGCCCTTGAAAGTATATGTCTCAATGAGCCCAATCATTAAGGAAATGTTCCCGGACCACTCCAAGTCCAAGAAATATACTATCCGTTGGTTCCATTCCAACGAACAGGTAAGGCACACAACCAACTATGCTAGGCCACACCCACGGCCCCATACTTATAGAAAACAATCTGAACTATTGTACGGAAGTTCTATCCATAGAAGCCACTACTCCCATTTGCATTCCCTTAGCAAAAGGGAATATCCAATTGATAGTTCTTCATGAATTCCAACTTCTTGCTCATGAAAAGACCAAATTCCTGCCCAGGAAGTAGTGCCTTCATTCTTTAAGGCAAATACTACCGCTATGAACTCAAAATCAAGCGGGGGATAACACTTCTCACGAAGGTTAAGTCTGTGAGACGCATAAATAATGGGTTCATTCTCCCACATTAACACTTCCCGTTCTGGGAAAAGACTCATTCGTTAAATCCACTCTCGATCTTAACAACACGAGTGCAGGAGTAAAAGTCAACTCTTCCTTTTAAATCCCTAAAAGATAGGTTACCCATGTAACTCTCTATCTATGAGAGGCCCCACCATCTACGGCCTGATGTTACGAATTACTCGAGATCCTATACTTCTTCGTTCTAGGGACCTAATCCTGCTTAGAGTTAACCCACAAACCTATTGTGGTCAACTCCCTACCACCTTCCTAAAACAAATATCGCATGCCCTAAAGGCCTTTCGTCCTAAAAACCCTAAAGTCGATTTACACCCTAATCTAGTAGTATAAGTATTATACTAATTATGTACCTAGTGTCCAAGACCTTTCCCGACTTCCAACATTAGCTTGGTTTCATGCATGGGATGTCTCGCTGCGGCGAAATCCACACAAGGAGCCCTCCCGTTACACTACTACCTCGCATTGTCGGTCGTCGAGAAGTAACGGTCGAAGACACATGATCTGGACCGCTAAAGTCCTAACTCTTAACTCTACTAATGCACTTATAGTTTCAAGTTTTACCATATTAATCAACTGAGGCATTTACTTTCTGTAAGATGCCACAAACACTTTATCCCGATAGACACATATACACATCTTTATAAATGGCCTTCTCATTAAGGAATAATCATAAGTCTCTATTCGACTTTCATATCCTAGTCTTCCCCCACATCGATCAGAGGGAAAACTATCACAGTGCTCATATCTCGCACATCAACTTAGCCCTCTAATCACTCATTTACGTGATTCTTGGCTAAACTTTCCAACCCAACACTCACACAACAGGAAAAAAAGAAAGAAAATAAAAGGAAAATGCAACATCTCTCCACTCCCAATTTCGTTAAGGTTCATGAATGGAGTGTCTCGCAAAGCGAAATCCAAACAAGGAACCCCTCCGACACAATCCCCTTAACTTGTAGGTCGTGGAGAAAGGCAATATCATACACAAGCAAAGTAGCAAATAATAAAACAAAACGAACAAAGCAACACAAATAAAAATGAAAACTACTTACATACCGTAAACCATCTCTATAAAGTCTCAACATATATCCAGGAGAGATATTATAGAACAACTAGCTCCTTTCTAGAACTAGAAATAGGATAGCCTCGCAATTTATTTACTTGATATCACCCCAACCAACCATAAAATATCTTTACTCGTATATTACATATAATACAAGTAACACATACCACACATATCATCACTCGCCCCATAACGAGTGAAAGAAAATATAGAACTTCCCTCTCATGGAAGTTATATAAGTATAATTACTATTATAATATCGACATTACCACAAGCTCGATATACACACCCGAATCTAGGGTAAATATAATACTACACCGTCTTATTATAAGGAATACACCACCTTTTACTATGGTGGGATTCCCGCAAACATACTCGCAAACCTCCTTGGCCACAATTAATGGTTCCTAGACACATTATTCTAGTCTTCCGATAATACTACTACCATACATTCCCCAACTAGGAATCCCATCCCTGCCGGTTATCTTCAATCGACAAGATCAAAATGAGTAGTTCCCTTAACTTCCTTAGCAAAGACAACCTTCTATTTGCCTTCTGGGCCTTAGTTCAATGAGTCTTCCCCGGGTGGATGTCCACCGATGGGGTCTCACGAACATTACTACTCTAGAAGTGTTAGCAACACTTACTTATGAGCCTATCGTTTCCCTTGAAAGGATCCTTCTACCTTGTACCAATCTTATTTCGGTGCAAAGCTTCCTTAACCGTAACACCCTTTATTTACGATCGTGTTTATCTATTAGAGAGACCTCCCGTTCCACCAAAATAAGGCGACTACCATATTCGCCATTTCAGTCTTACTCCAACGGGTGAAAGATTTTCCTTTAATATTTACACCTACGCACTTCTATACCCTTTTTCTAGGCCAAAACTCCTGGGTTATATGTTCTCACCTAATGAGATTATACTTCCTTTATCTAACTGAACTTCAACATGTGATCCTCATCAAGGACCCCTCATCTACAACTTAATGTTGCCTGGAATCCCAAGCTTAGCACCACTCTCTACTGGAAGCGGTACCTGGAAAGCTATACCTACTGTACTTAGTAGTCACTATAGCAATGTAAGATAATGATACAAAGGGAGCAACCTCTAAAGAACCAATTACAGCTCTTAGTGATCCCATCTCGTTACGCCTTCTTAACGGCCTCCCTTGATGCCCATAATCTGATGACTTACTAGTCTCACACGAACGCGCAAAAGATTTTTGGGGTTTTCTTATTATAGTAGGAGAACGAAATATCACAAGAGAGATCATTGATATTAATCTTAGGGATCTATATCAAATCAGAAGTAACGCTGAAAGCGTAACACATCCGCACAGATTCCTACGGACTCTAGAACCTGATGCTCTGATACCATCTGTGACAACCCGCCTACTAAAATAATACGTGGCCATCCCAATACTCTAATAATCTAGGGATCATAGATGGTCCATTCTCAGCATCACTGTCGATTAAAATAATAGTACGAGATAACCACCAATCATTTTAGAAAACGGACTATCAAATTTAAAATTTTGAAGGTAAAAAAAAACATTTAGACAATCCCATTTGCAAAAACAGTGGGTATCAAAAACCAACAATAAAGAGTGACAATATAAATAAGCAACGAATAGGCTGTCGGTGAACAAACCAATACACATTAAATATTACAATATAATAAATGAGTGCCATGATCTTGGGCCACACGCCCGAATAAATGAACTGAACATAACTAGAGTACAATAGAAAGAAGCGTCCAATACAAATAACCTACAACATTCGCAAAATTCTGTAGTTCCATGACAACCGAAATGGAAATGTAAATACGGGTGTCCATGCGGTAGAGCACCTGTACGACAAGGAGTATATGCAAAAACAAAGGAATATCGATACGGGTCAGGGCCCGGTTTGATTTGATTCCCATGTGACTAAAATACATGACAGTTAAGTGCGTAGCTCTCGCAATTAACAATATAATTCTCACCTCTCAAATCTAAAAGAAACCTAGTGCAATATCAATGAATGCTCTAGTTAACCCAAGTACTAAGGGCGAACTTCTCCCCAGTCTCAACATTATGCCCTATTCGTGCGTGGGGTGTCTCGCAAAGAGAAATTCAAACAAGGAACACCCCCGATACACTACTACTTAGGCAAGGTTGATCATCTAGATCCAATAGACACTAAGTACAATATTGATGAATATAATCATCTAATTTAATTTCCGCTGATATAGTGCTAAGGGCTAAACTTCTCCCCAGTCTAAACACTATGTCCTATTCATGCGTGGGGTGTCTCGCAAAGCCAAATCCAAACAAGGAACCCCCCTGATATACTACTACTTAGGCAAGGTTGATCGTCGAGATCCATTGATAGACCCTAAGCACATAATTTATATATATATAAATGGGAAACCATCTACAGCTACTCAAAAACATAACTCAATCCATTCACCATCTAAAAGCATAATTCCTATTTCTTTCTTTAGGAATATATATATAAATGGTACAACATTTTATCAAATGTTTACCAATTAATCTCATTTCAACAATTTATTTACCAATTTTATTTCCTTTCTTACATCCAGGAAAATACATTTTTAAAGCAAGTTTTATTATCATAAAAATGCTTTATCCTTTTTCATAAAATCCCACTTCCCTTCTTCCATCCAGGAAGTGTAACCAAAAGTCATTTTTATTATCATAAAAATACTTTTGTATACCATATTTTTCCATCTCCCTTCTTCCATCCGGAAAATATATCCGAAGCCAAACCATATATCCTATTTCCCTTCTTCCATATGGGATATGTAATTAAAGCCAATTCATTATCATGGATTGCTTTAATAAAATCTAAGACCGTCCCTCCGAGTTTCCCCACTGGACGCGCCCCTAAATGGCTATCATCTTCCAGGGCCCATCAAATAAGACAACCCGGGAACCTAAAAAACGTCGGGAAACGTCCATATGCTTGCGGGAAAGTCAAGACCACACCCAGAATCCCCTAACTAGCGTAGTATAATAAATTCCATATGGACTAGGGACTATATCCACCCTGCATTCATTAGTCATGGGACTTTACCACGCGGGCGCAACTTCCCTTATGATAGCGATTTAGGGAGGTGTGTAATCATAAATTATCATATATGAAAACATTTATTTTTTCCATTTTTAAAACATCCACTTTTACGATTCTCAAAATCATTCGTACTTATTCATTTAGTACTACATATTAACATATGTCTTTCTTATTCTTAGTGTCATATTTTATTAATGACCTAAGACCCGAAGTGCCATAAACCTCAAACTAGTCTCCAAAAGTTCATACAATTACATGAACCATCAAAGTGAGTCTCCCTCAAGGAGTATCTCCCAAGTGTCTCAACAGACACATTTTATCTCCAATTGATCTTTTGGTTAATCTCCTATATCATACGGACATTAACTCACAAAAACTAGTCCTCGGGGTAACCCTAAACATCCCATTTAATCCTAGGGCATTAGTCTACCCAAAACCACCCTCTAGGAATTCCCATTACTTCCCAAAGGAAGGTCCCTAAACCTTGGACCTAAAAGAAAAAGGGATAAAAATCAAACTAGGAAAAATCCCACAAAAATAGGGGAACCGAATCGATTCTCCCCTTGGGCGGAATCGATTCACTAAAAAGCCAAATCGATTCGGTGGGTAAAAGCTGACTTTATGCAAAAGCCGAATCGATTCGGGCTCAACCCAAATCGATTCAGTTTTCCCAGACCTGTAAGTCTCCCCTTAACCGAATCGATTCGCCCCTAGGTACTAATCGATTCGGTCCTGCGAAAATCCCAAGTTGGGCTACGGGTTATTTGAACCCTAAAACCCCAAAATCTCAAATCTTCCATTTTAGCCAACATCAACAACAACTAATTATACACCATTAATAACCAATATATAATCCTCAAATCAAGTTAAAACTAAGATTTAAGGCTCTAATCACCAAAATCAATAAATACCCATTTAGGGTTTAAATATCCAAAACTTAACTACACATGCAATTTATCACATTAAATCACATCTAGCAAGTAAGAAACTTGCCTCGAGGTTCGTAGTCTTGGATTCCCTTCCAGTAGCAACGATTTTCGGCCTCAAATCTTCATTTCTCTCTCTTTTCTCCATTTTCTCCCAACTCTCCCTTCCCTCTCTCTCTCTCTCTCTTTCTCTCTCTCTCTCTCTCTCTCTCTCTCTCTCTCTCTCTCTCTCTCTCCTTTGGCTTTTCCCACAAATGAAGAAAGGAAAAAAAGGGGTGGGGGAACTTAAATGGGTCTTAAAACATAAATGCCCTCTTTTAATTGCTAATACACCATTAAAATGACTCGTATCTACGTAATTGAGTCATAACGCGTTAAAAGTGCCCGAAACTCCAAAATACAACTTGGCACTTATTTCGACTATCTCGACTATTCTAAAAAGAACCGCACCCCCTATTTTGGCATTCGAGAAAGTGTGAACAAATTTTATGTTCCAATTTTATTTTATTTCAATAATTATACTCCAATTTAAATATGGGCCATAACCGTCATTTTTCGTATAACGACGCAAAATATCACAATATAATGCTATTTACCTTCTCATAACGGTAAATAGACAAAAAATAGTAAATATTATCCCTAAATCTCACGGGAAATAATATTTACTCCAACTTCCCCTATTTTATAAAATTAGCCCATCGGGCAAAATAGTATAAAATAGCCGTTCAAAAACCTGGGTTATTACAAAGTTGAAAGGTTATGATATTTAGTTTAAACAAAATAAATCTCTTTACGATTTATTACATTACTTAGAACAACACCGTACTGTTACAAAGTTCTCGAACACTTATTATAAAGCTGGAGCATTTATTCATTACTTAACTACTTATACGCACAATAGGAACTTTTCATATATAAGTATATATATTTTAGTCACTCATATACTATATATATACTATCGACACCCCACATAAAATCTATAGTGCTGGCATACTCTGCTATCAAGTCACCATATCACTCATACTAAGGGAAATACTAGTTCGAAATCACTCTCGAACTGTATCAACACAATACACACAAATGGAGGTGAGTAATAGTTCCAAGTCACTAAGAGGTCAGCACATACCCCTCACGTCTCTTAGGAACGTCTGACTATCATTCACAGATAGCCTTTATAAAGGAATCCTATATTCTAGGGTACAAGTCAATATCTCCCATAAAGGTCCCATCGAGATAAGACTATCCCGGTGCGGCAACCTCGATGATAGCAAGTAGCGCGGGTATGATTATTCACAAACATAATACTTAATATATATATACACAGTCACACGATCATATATATAGATATTCACATTTTCCAACTTAGGTTCGCCCACGACCCATAATTATTATTATTCGTTCTTAGCACAAATTTTACTCAATTATCTTGAAAAACGGATTCATCACTTTTATTCTCACTTATAATTTATTTCATACTTACTTCTCATCTCTCGAAGTATTATCTCTTACTAAAAAAAATTTCAGTAGGCACACCCTCTCTAACCTTCTGGTCTAAGTCTTCCACCAGTCTCTAAATTCTATAGTGAATGCACGTACAATTTCTCATGTGCGACGAAACCCCCCGTTAACCCATAATTTCATCCCATATTAAACTTCACTCAATAGAGTCTACTTAGACCCTACTGTCCCTCTTCATAAACCATTATACTCTATACATAATAATCAAGGGTTCCTACGTATTGAAACCGGAATAAATAAAAAGGGGAAAATATGCAGTTTTTCAGGAGGGGTCGATCGATCGAGGAAAGGGGTCGATCGATCGATCATCGAACGATCTATGATCTTGGTCGATCGATTGATCAAGCCATTCTTGACTAGAATCTGCAAATTCAACCTACGGGTTTCATCCAACAATTTTCTCGAAAAAGCCATTAATGATCCCCAAAATCCCAAATAAGATTACTACTGGTTATATATACCTATATGCATGATTTCCTACATAAAACATGTACAAATTCACCAAAGGGATTGAATTAATGGGGTGAATTAACATAATTATCAAGAACCCTAATTTTTCATGAAACTTCCATTCTTCTAATTTTTTTCCAAATTTCTTGCTTCTAAATCCATACAATTTCGTGGGTAATCCTCTACATATGATTGAGATGTCTAGAATATATCTATTTCCTCTAACACGTGTGATTTAAATTCTCTAAGTTATCAAATTCTTCCATGAAACATGCTTTTATCTATCCTAATCTAACATGGGTGAAACATTAACTAAAAACAAAGCAAGATAGATACTTGCTTGGAATTCAAGGGTCTGATTTGTTGATGAAAAAGACGTGGTTGCGTTCCTCGTCGTTCGATCTACGTTTTCGTGGTGGTGGAGGTGCAATTGAGTGAGTTCTTTTTTTTGGATTTCTTGGAAAGCTTCCTACCTTCCTCTCTAATGGCCGTCACTACACCAAAACACACCATTAGTAACACAATTTTACCGTTACTAAAAATATTAGTAACACAAATTTTCCATTAGGAAAAAGGCGCGGGGCACGAAGCTAGTAATGGAAAATTATGTTACTAATAGTAACGATAAAATTCAAAATTTGTAACGGAAAATTCTCTTAGTAATAGTTATGGTAAAATTCAAAATTACGAACGGAAAATTCTTTTACTAGTAGTAATGTTAAAATTCAGAATTAGTTTTTTTGTTGCTATTAGTAACTGTAAAATTCGGAATTAGTAATGGTAAAATTATGTTACTAATAGTAACGATAAAATTCAGAATTAGTAACGGTAAAATTATGTTACTAATAGTAACGGTAAATTGATGTTAGTAATATTAATATATGTTTAAAAAAAATCTAAGATCCAATATCTTGATTATTGTTACCACTATTTAAATCCTAAGAACATATACAAAAATAGTCTACAAAAACAAGGGCATTATCTTCAACATTTATATTTATATAAGTCTCCACTCTTTATTTACAAAAGAAACTTAAACCAAACAAATTAAACATCGTAATACAATCCCCCCAAAAGTTGTATTATTTTAATAAAAGCATCCAATATAACATCCTAATACAATCATCCCCAAATGAGATATTTTTATATTATAACAAATCAAATGAAATATAAAAAAGAAGTCTGTTGTTATTGACTATCAACTTTCGTTCTATTATTATTGTCATCAATGCCGCAACCCGCAACGCTGGAAACTTGATGAAGATCCCCAAAAGATATTATGTTAAACAAAATAAAATTATCATATTAGTTATAAAATCAACATTTAGTCATACAAAATTAATTTAGTACAAAAAATTATCCACCAGCAAAAGTAATTGCCCAAGTATATGAACTTATAATATCACATTTCACATCGGCACTTAAAAGTAGGAAATTTCACATATAAATAAGTATGTGAACTTATAATATCACACTTTCACATCAGCACACAACACATATAGTTTCTAACACATATTAAAATTTTTTTTGTACAACTAACACTATTCACACAAACACAGAAACACACACTTACGCTGCACACAACAATGAACACACACTTCACACTATTCACACAGACACACTATGATAAAAAAACAAATTAAAATTTCTTTGTACTTTATATCCAAGCATTTAGTGTTCATTCATGAATTCTGTCTATTTTTCATAAATTCACACATTGTGATGTAAGAAATGCAAAAGAAAGAACTCAAGTAAAAAAAAGTAAGAACTTGGTAAAATTCATTCCGAACTTACCTCGTCCAATATAATACGATCCCATTTGACGGAGTGCAAATTAGATCCCATAATACTATCGTCTTACAAACATCCTGCACAAATGCACATAAATGACACTACATTTGGTAATGAAGACAAATCTCTCTTGGTGTCATATATTTATTATCAAAACACCGGTATTGGTATGCTTATATTGATGAGAATTCTTAGGAAAACAAATTCGGGCTTATGATGGACAAAAAGGCCATTTTAAGTTTTGAGTAGGCAAACAAAGTTTATTACATTTTTCATTAATGAATCTCATCTTACTTTTTGCCTAATTTTGCACTACTATTGCGGCATTATTTTTTATACACTGTGAATATGGATCTTGTTGTAGCATAAACATTATACACATATTTTACACCACTAACACATGTAAAGTTCATACAATATGAAATTTTTAAGTTTTGCATAAGCTTCAATATGTGAAAGAAAAGAATCATACCTTTGCAATAAACAGAGTAAAATATATTTAATCCTTCTTTAAATATCATGTTGATAGGTGCTGAGTCATGAAGTCTGTTGTTAGTATTACCTGTGTGATATTAAATTTTAGATTTCGAAGAAGAGAAAAAGTTATTCCTACACCTATGTTAAGAACACCTAACCATCTTTTTTGCAAACTAGAAGCTTACCTATGTACATAAGAGTATCTATAAAAAGAAAAGAAAAAATCTAGTGGGGAATATTGATGTAAAAAATTAGAAAAATTAGAGAAGAAAAACTTGCATAGCCATTTGGCATTGCATCAATTCACCATCCAGGTAAATGCTCGTAAAAAAGCATCCACAGACTAGATATACATAGGATCTGAGAGGGTACACAGTCTGCACCTGGTAGACATACATGATTTTTAGCAAAGTTTATTAATTTTTAGCAAATATCAATAAATATCTACAATGACTTAGGCAGTCTGCGCCTACCCAATTGTTTCTCTCTCATACCCTTTCCTTGGCTAAACATATTGGTATGAAGTGTATAAGGATCACCACTTGAATTCCCCAAAAATTCAAAATCTATCTCATCATGTCCTGTCCATTTCGACGATAACTTCAACATACATAATAAAGGCTTAATGGTGATGGTTTTAGTTCAACATATATAACAAAGACTTTTGGGTCGATCACGCTAGATTGGTGATAGTTTTAGTTTTTTTTCTCAATGGTGGTGTCAAGCAGATTCGCACAAGAAGTAATTTATAAGTGATTGAAATTTCACCCAAGACAAATTATAGAAACCATCATCATCAATAAATTGTACTTTTTTGATAGGCAATGTAATGTATTAAACACTGCAAATTCCAAGGACCTCTGCTATTAATTATCATAACTCATAATTAGGGATACCTCCACTCTGCTTTCAAATATTACACATGTTTTCCTTCTTGATTTCAAAATTACACCGGTTATCCCCATAGTAGGGTAGTGGGTGTAACAAAAACCAGTAAATTACTTAAAACAAGAGCGGGTGCGGCGTAATATTTGAAACAAGATGGGAGATACCTAGAATTATGTCAAGCAAGAGGGGAAATCCATGTAACTTGTGCTATAGAATAAAGTGAAAGATCATGTAGTACAAAGAGTATGACTCCGCGTCAAAAAGTAAGGAATTCGATATGGCAATAAACATGTTGAGGCAACAGGTGCAACAAATATCGCATACTAAACTTGAGAAATCGCAAGAGAAGTTGAAAAAATTGAAGTGCATAATTACCCGTCTGCACATATGATAGGGAGGAATCTCAGGAGGAACTGCAGACGTAGTGACATGGAAGCCCGGAATGCCGAAGGAGAAGGCGACACAGCGTCAGAAACTGGTGGTGGTGGTCGTCTATCCAATCATGGACTACCACCTTACATACCCTTATGATTACTGGCTTTATTTGTAGGACCTTCGATTCCAGAAGTAACAGTTCCTGGCTACTTACTTTCTCCACGAGTAACAACACTTATTTTCTGCTCGATATTATTCATCTGCTTGATTAAGTCACTAGAAAAAATGTTGCGTGAGTCATCAGAGCCTTGATCAACGCATGGGAGAACTAATTCAATTAGCGCTCTCTCAGCTACATGCTGCTAATCGACAATTTCAACATTAGCGGATCCTCTTCCATATCGCTTTGAGTCTGTTCCTTCATACACTACCTGTCCTTCTTTAAGAGACAATGATTCTAATTTCCGCTTATTATTTCCCTTATTTGGCGCAAGATCGAAACTGGAACTACACCAGCCCCAAGGCTTCCAAAATTGAGACTTAGCTAAAAGACCCTTTTTCTCAGCAATATTAATAAGCCATTGCCTAATAGATTTCCTTCCGAAAAGAACATCAAGGCCTCCAAGGAACCACTTATCATGCAACAACATTGAATCCTCATGAAAAGAACATATAATTATTATTCATACAAATTCCTATTTAATACACCCTTTGATGTTCTTAACTTCGTTCCTTGTTACATTCAAACTTAATAATAGAGTTGTGTAATTAAAGTTTACCTGGTAGTATGATCCATAGCTAGTTCCGTTCATGTAAATCCTAGAAACTCCACTCAGTCGACCACCATTAACATTTCTTCCACATTAACCAAAACTACAAGCTCCAGCTGGAAATAATAAAAAAATAAGCAAATAACTAAATAAAAAAATCTATAATTAACCATTAATATACATATACGCGCACATAAATATACATACTTACACATATATAGATAATTACAAAGGAAAATAGTAATGATATGTAGTTGGAGCCCCTAAGGTATTAGGTCTACCATAAAAGGCTGCTCTAGAGGAGACATAATTGTCTTGGGAGTAGCACAGTACACGCAATGACTGAGGCAACTTCTACTGCAAAACACTAGATGGAAGTCAAATGTATGGTACTCACCCAATATGCTCCAACACAAAAAAGGAACAATTTCAAAAATGCATATATAAAGAGTTTCATACCCTGTTGTGTCGACTTAGACATGACAACGAAGAAGTGTTTGTTAGCAGAACCCCAGTGTTTGAAAGCTAAACAACGAAGAAGTGTTTATATTTAAAATGTAACAAATAAACCGTAAAGAAAATCATCATAATTTGGACCCAGATGGACACACCTTCACTTTCTTAACATGAGGAATTAGGACAATGAACTCCCTAACATCTGTGTCTCTTATTAACCTCGAAAGGCATAAACCACCAGGCCAGCAGCGGAGTGGACCAACCTATAAGTGGAAAAAAATTCAGCCACAAAAATTACTTTTAGATTCTATAAAAGCAAACCTTATGGTTAGTTCAAAGTGTATTTATACACTACAGTCAAACCTTATTGGTACCCAAAATGTGCAAAGATAGTTGTTGGTAGTGTAAACCTTACCAAATACGGAAGAAATAAATGTATTTTTTATGGGCCCAACAGTGGCGCGAGCCATCTTTTTCCTAGTGAAAGAATAGTTTCATTTTACTAATTTCAAAATATTCCCCAATGCTTTTACTTACTTCAACATTAAAGATTTCAGGGGAACTTTGCAATACCAAAACAGTGGGGCAGAAGAACATTCTCCATGTGAGAATGCTCGTCTTATTAGCAATGCATATATGCAATAACCCACTCGAGGATATTTAACTTTGGAAAGGTATTTGGACTATTTGGACTAGAAACATTCAAATATCCACTACCCATAAGTGATGCTCTTAAGTGTACAATGAGGCAAAACATATGGTTTTCTCTTACCCCATTTCCCCCGAAAACATTGATCCTGCCTACTTCACCACCGCTTGTAGTGACACATTCTCTCTATTATTCATTCTCTTCCAACCTATGATCAACTGTCAAGAGAGAAATCATGACACCTTCTGTATCCAATATGCATCGAGAATCCCCAACAGACGCCACAGTTATAGTCCACCAATCAATCACCATAAAGGTAACTATCATCCCAAATGTGTCTCCTATCATTAATAATACCAAAGAGGCACGATATCAACACATGGAAAATAAAAAACCATTGAAAATACTAACAAAAACGAAGTAAGGACTTGCCTTTCTGATGAAACTCTATGTTATTTTTCACAAATCCTGTAACTAGCACTCGAGGAAGAGCCTGAAGCCACTCTTCCCTAGCAATTCCGTGAGTAATGACACTAAACAAATTATTCAACAAATTCTGCTTCACAAATATGGCAGCTGATATACCGTTATGGCCATAAAAAATCTATTGAACAAAACCCAGATTCATCATTCCAATTACCAAAAATCTCAAAAACCTTAAATGGGTTAGTACAATTACCACAAAAATAGAAAAGGGCATGGACGGATTGGCCGAAATCCTTTGGCAATCAAGCTTGATCAAGAAATTAGAAGAACTAAACACTTCTTCGATCTTAATATGAACTAAATGCAATTGTTAGCAGAACTAAATGCAATTATCTGTTGGAAAACATCTCTCTCAACATCTAATGAAGAAACTTTCTCTTTCAAACCATCCACCGAACCATTCTTCAATTCTATCACTTTTTCAATTTTAAGGAATTCATCTTTCAATTCTTTGATCTTTGATTTCAAGTTCAATACTTCACCCTGGGTCTGGTCAGACGTAGAATTCAACTTCTTAAACTCTGATTCTTTGAAGGCATAACCAAATTAGAAATCTTGAATTGCAAGTGAAAAAAAAATAAGTAGAGACTGGACACATATTTTAGGGTGAATAGAAATGATAGATTATAAATTGGAGCATTAAAATACCTATGAAGAAGATGGGGTTGATTGAGGAGTCTATATCCGATATAAATAGGATAACTTTGGTTCCCCAAATTGACCTCGACAATTATAGGAGAATTGAAGTGATTTTAGTCAGCGATTAATTCATCGTGGTGGAACTAGAGAAAACGGTCGATGGAAATCGATTCGTCTCAAGCCGGCATCTCCAAGAGTGGAAGGGTAAGTTAATACAAATATACTCCTCTTCTTCGGTTGTCCCACTACCACATCGCTCTGAACATCTGCCTAAACATAATACCCAAATAGAGACATATTACTAATAACATGTCAAGAAACTAGAGACCCCCACACCAAAACCTCATCGTCATAAAGATAATACATTTGCATTTTTAGTAAAACTCAATTGAAAACAACACAGAAGAAACCAACAAATACAACCAGTTTGTATTTATGAAATAAGACTTTTACATCTTTTGTATTACCATATCCTTATGTCGACATAATTACTATTCAGAAACATAATCACTGCTATCCAAATATATACCTCCCCTGCAGAAAAGATATCAGCAAATACAAAACCAACAAATTTACTAATTAATTAATACCTTATTGAATTAAGTAGATAGATTACAATGGATAAAAAAACTAAAAATAAAAATTACATTGCTGGCTTTCCATGTCTGGAAAAGGCGTACATCATCGAAGAAGCTAGTGGATCCAGATATGGGATCAGACCTCTTTGGATCAAAAGGAGGAACCACATACATCTTCAGATCTTCAATACAATGCAATATGTAATAGTAATAATAATAATAATAATAATAATAATAATAATAATAATAATAATAATAATAATAATAATAATAATAATAATAATAATAATAATAATAATAATAATAATAATAATAATAATAATAATAATATAACAAATAAGTAATGAGTTAGTCTTCTATGGGTTTTAACTAAAATGAATGAGAGAATGGGGTTTTAACTACAATACCTTGAAAATACCTGAGACCAGAGCAAATGAGATGAGATAGGAAAATGGTCGGCGATCTACTACTGCCTTGGTCAGAGAGGAAAGTGGTCGGACCTGAGATCTACAATACCTGCCTTGGTCAGATCGTAGGTGGTTAGATCTAAGAGAGAGAGAGAAATGGGAAGAAATTTTGGGTTCTTCGAGAGTTTCGTGTGTGTGAGCGGGGTTTTTCTGAGTTTTCGGGAGAATTCTAGTTGGAAAATACCCATTTAAAAAAAATAACTCTTAAAATATTGAATCAATATTTGTAACGCTTATTTTAAATTACTAAGGGTATTTTATTGTGATAAATAGTAACGGTATAATACTGTTAGTAATCAAAAAAATAGTTTGTTACTAAAAGAGTGTTTTGGTGCAGTGCGTTCTTATGTTCTGTGTTTGTTAACCCTAAAAGACAACTCCTAATGGTTGATATATCTTAGGAAAATTCGTGGGTTTAATTACCCAATAATACAAAATGTCTATAATACCCTCCCGGGATGTCAATTAGGCCTAACAATGTCCCGAGACCCAAACTAAACCCCCGGGTAAAATTTTCTGACTATCTCGACCCTTTCGGACACTTTGGCGCACTCGAAATGACCATACGGGTGACTTATAATTTATTCACATTTATAACAATAATTTAGTCCCGACACGACACATGCGCGTCCCGACTTAAATTTCCATAATTGCCATTTTATTCACTCGCGACACATTTAATAAAGTCAATCATATATATTACTTTACTCATGTAGTAATATTCAAAAAATTCCCAATAATTAGTAACTCTCGACACGCTAGTAAATATTAAAAATAAATTTCCGGATTAATATTAAATTAATATCTCAAATTAAATTTAATAAATCTTCAAATTTAAAAGCCATAAAATACGGGGTATTGCATACTTCCCCCCTAATAACGTAATTTCGCCCCGAAATTCGGGAAATAAGGTATATCTGGTAAAAATAGATCTAGATATATTTTGCGCACATCTGTCTCATGCTCCCAAGCGGATTCCTCCCTATTATGATTCTCCCACTGGACCTGTACAAGTGGAACTACCTTCGACCTCAATTTCCTCTCGCTATGGTCTAGGATAGCCACTGGTCTCTCCTAATAAGAACTATCGGGTTGTAAGTCAACCTCCTCTATCGCGATGTGAGTGTAGGCCATATCATCCCGAAGATATCGTCTCAACGATGAGATGTGGAATACATCGTGAATACGATGCAAGTGCTCTGGCAACCCCAATATGTATGCCACCGACCCAATCCTCTCGATAATGTAAAAGGAGCCCACGTACCTCGGAGCCAACTTCCCCTTCTTCCCGAACCTCATTACCCCTTTCATAGGAGATACACGCAGTAATACTTGGTCCCCCACGCTAGACTCTCGAAAGGATCGATTCGCATCTGCGTAGCTCTTCTGTCGGTCCTGGGGCACTCTAATGTGACTCGTGATAAGATCAATCCTAGCCGAAGTCTCCTGAATCACCTCTAGTTAGAGCAGATTGTTGTCCCCCACCTCTAGCCAACAAGAGGAAGAACGACAAGGCCTACCATACAATGCTTCAAATGGGGCTATGCCGATCGTGAACTGATAAGAGTTATTATAAGCTAACTCCACCAGTGGAAGCTAAGGCTCCTAACTTCCTCCAAAATAGAGGACACACATGCGTAGCATATCCTCCAACATTTGATTGGTATGCTCTGTGTGGCCATCTCCCCGGATCCTCGCGGCGGGCAAGCGGCGCGATGGAGGATCCTAGGTCCCGTGCGTCCCTCTCAGTAGCGCTTCGACCGGTGTCATTTGGGTGAGGTGAAAGATGTAGAGAGATTAGAGTCGCCAGTCTATTTTACTCAAAATAGACAAAAGAAAAGGAGCCATACCAAAGGACACATCCAAAGACATACTGATGCATACAAAACCAACATGATTCGAAAAGGGTCCAGAGGCTGAGTTACGAAATGGGAAGGTGTTAGGCACCCATTCCGCCTTTTCGGTCTCTCATGGATTTTTGTTATTTTCCTTTATTTTCCCCGTCATATGTGTGCATGTGTATATATAGTGGAGATAGGAATCCTCGACTTGTATCATGGAATAGATAATGCGATTTATTCGTAGGACGATATAAAAATAATATTAGAAAATAGGATTTACGCGATTATCCTTATGTTGGCCATTATGATGGAACGATAACGCATGCGGAATAATACGCCACTAAGTACAAATATATGTATATATATATAATATAAGAGTGGAGTTTAGAGAAAATATAAAATGAGAGAAAAAATAAAAATAGGACTTGAGTCTCGTGTTTTACCCTGAGACGCCTACGTAGCCTATAGAGGCATCAAAGTCGACGTAGGTCGCATGCAAGACGAGGGGTGGGGTTTATCCCATAAATCCAATCAGGGGATTCTCTTATTTGTGTGTGTGTGTGTGTGTGTGTGAGAGAGAGAGAGAGAGAGAGAGAGAGAATTCCCGTTTGAAATTTATGAGCAAACCCTCTTTTTCTTATTTTTTGGGTTTTTATTTATATGAAAGTAAGGGATGTGAAATAATAATAAATAAAAAGTATATTAGGATGTGTGCGATGAGATAATAAAAGTGCTAAGTAATAAAGCAAGTTATTAAAAATTTATGAGAATTTAAGGAGAGAGTTGAGAAAATTGGACCTTCTTGAAGATCTTGAATGTTACCAGTTTGATGAAAAGGATGATGAAAAGTGAAAGTTATAAAGGGATTTGGGTGTGCAAATCATGATGACTTCGAGAGAGGTTTTTCGGATTTGCTGAGAGTGATCTATCAGATCTGGGCTCTTTTTGCAAGTGAGGTCAAGCCTCCTTTTTATTGGCCCATGGAATTGATGATCGTCATAGCTTTGTTCCTGCCAATAGGTAGGTGCGTTTAGGCACATTGTCGATAGGCAGGGTCTGGAACCTGTCGTTTGGTAGTGTCTTTCAGGCCTTTTCAGAAAATCGGCCGTAGAATGCAAAACGTTGATCAGAATCATGCACGGGGTAGACCATTGGAAAGGTAATTTAGATACCTTCGAAATTCCTTTGGACTGCTCCTGGGTTAGGTAGATGACTTTGGGTCAAATATAGCTCAGAACCATTCATCAATCCATTGGACGGGGAATCATCGGACGCAAAAGGATCGTTCGTCTACATGGTATGTCAGAATCGTGCATAGGGTAGACCGTTAGAAAGGTTAGGAGATGTACTTCAACATTCCAAAGAGTTTGATCCAGTTCGGGGAGTTGACTTTAGCCAACCAAGCCCTGGAAGCATTCAGTGACCTCTCAGAGTAAAACGGATCGTTCATCCGTACCGTAAGTTAGAATCGTGCATGGAGTGGACCATTGAAAAGGGATTTCAGTACCCTTAAAAGATTCATTCAGTCTTGGTCAATTTGAAGAGATAACTTACGTCAAACGGCGCCCGGGAGTGCCCGGTGGCCTCTTAATTGAGTTTTGGGGGAAACAGGTCATTTGTCTTCAAGGTAAGTCGGAATCACGCACAGGATGGACCGTTGAAAAGGGGTTTTAGTTCCCTTTGAAGATTCATTCAATCTCGGTCAAGCTGAAGATTTTGAATTTTAGTCAAATGGAGCCTGGGACTGCTCGATGTCTTTTAGGTCATAGTGATGAAAGGAGGTGCTAGGTACCTAAGGAGAGTTTAAGGGGTAACATAATAGGGTGTCTATAGAGCCCCTCGATGGGTGAGTTTGGAACAAACAATAGCTGTCGAATACACACCGCATGATGCTTTTGAGGGAGGATGACCAATTCAGAGGGTCAATGCCGATTCTGAGGATGTAAGGGAGAGAGGATGACCAATTCAGGGGGTCGAGGCCAATTGTGAGTACCTAAGGAAATTAGGATACCAAATTCAGGGGGTCGAGGTCTATTTAGAGGACCTAAGGAGTGTGCTGGGTATGAATGATTCTGCGGTTCGAAGAAAATTCTACGGTACCAATTATGTGGGTCAAAGCCAATTCTACGAGCTTAAGGTGACGATCCAATAATGAGGTGAGTTCTGACCTAATAGAGGTGACAATCGAGGACCGAGGTCAATTATGACCTAACTAAGGTGGCAATCCAAGACCGAGGTCAATTCTAACCTGAGAGAGGTGAAGATCCAAGACCGAGGTCAATTCTAACCTAAGATAGGTGATGAACAAGGGCTGAGGTCAATTCTGACCTAACTAAGGTGACGATCCAAGATCGATGTCAATTCTGAACTAAGAGAGGTGACGACTAAGGACCGAGGTCAATTCTGACCTAACTAAGTTGGCGATTTAAAACCGAGGTCAATTCTGACCTAAGAGAGGTGACGATGGAGGACTGAGGTCAATTCTGACCTAAGAAAGGTGACGACCGAAGACAGAGGTCAATTCGGACCTAACTAAGGTGACGATCTAAGATCAAGGTCAATTCTGACCTAAGATAGGTGATGATCGAGGATCGAGATCAATTCTAACCTAACTAAGGTGACGATCCAAGACCAAGGTCAATTATGACCTAAGAGCGGTGACGACCGAGGATCGAAATCAATTCTTACCTAACTAAGGTGACTATCCAAGACCGAGGTCAATTCTGACCTAAGAGAGGTGACAATCGAGGATCAAGGTCAATTCTAACCTAACTAAGGTGATGATCCAAGACCAAGGTCAATTCTGACCTAAGAGATATTGCGATCGAGGACCGAGGTCAATTCTGACCTATCTACGGTGACGATCAAAGATCGAGGTCAATTCTGACCTACATTTCCTTTGGGACAATCAGGGATTCTTCTGGGGGTAAATATTAGACTTTGGATTCCACTGGGGAATAACGAATGAGGTGGGGAAAATGTAGTGTCCCCTGGAGTTCCGTTGGGTAAATCCTTGTCATTTTGGGTATTTTGCGAAGGAAAGCCAAGTTTGATGCCATAAACTCCATTAGGGGAGTGATTAGGTGGTCTAGGGTTTGGATGTATTGCTTAAGATCTTTGGGGCATAGGTGGTGATCTTTAAAGATCCACCAGGGATGTTGTCGGGAGGAGTTTTACTTGGTTTTTGAGAGTTCCACTGGGGAAATGGGGGTTTCGCTTGAGGGAGTGACAAATTTTCTTGGTGAAAATGTTCTAAATCCTTCTTGGGATTTTTAGGAATTTTTTAGATAATTTTTAGGAATTTTTGTTCAAAATTTTCAGAAGGGTGCCGGTCGGCATGGTTCAGAGGGTGCCATTCGGCAGTGGTCTGCCTCAAGAAGGTAAGGGGTCAATGCCGATCGATGGGTGTTGGGGGTTAATGCCGATCGGCATGACCCTTGTCATCCTATATAAAGGGGGCGAAGTCCCTTCATTTTTCACAACTTCTTTCTTTCTTTCTTTTTTTCTACAATTTTCTTTTGCAAATTGTTCTATCATTCCGATCTCTAAGAATTGGCTGCCTTTGTGAGCACTGCAACGCATAGGGAATGGTTGACTGTTGATGACTAGGAGAACGTGGAGTGGAGGGTCAGGGCGCCTCTTGATTTGGGGAGTGATAAATTCTTTGATGCGTTCGAGCCAGTTGCGGATGAGAGGACCTTGCTGCGATAGCCATCGCATCATCGCTCCTCGAGGGTGGTGAGCCCTGGTGGTTATGTAAGTAACCTCACATTTGGCATTCTTCTTTTTTTGATGATTTTCCTTCCTTCTTGAATTTTGACAAGGTTTCTTCTTTTGACAGTCTGATATCTCTTTGAAGAACATGTGTGCCCATGGGACAACGGGGCTTAAGGATGTCTGGGAGCATCTTCCACTTGTGGTGCGTTAGGGGGTATCATCAGTGGGTTTTGGGAGGTTAGCATCTGCGCTGGATGAGATGCCTTGCACGACAGCGGTCTTATGCGTTTTGAGGGAGAGATGGTGGGATACTACCTACACCTTCCATTTTAGTTTTGGGGAGATGATCGTGACTCCCATAAATGTACAGCAGCTATTGGGGTTAGATTGCGATGGGGAGCAGATATAAGTGGATTGCTCTCTGAGGGTGAGGCCGGAGGCAGTGCGGGCGGCACTTGGTGACGTAAGGAGGATAGTTTCTAGGGATTCCATCCGACCATCCTTGTTGAAGGATGTCTTGCTGAGTAGGGTGGTTGATGTGTAGGACGGGCTACAGGTGAGGCAGATGGCCCGGTAGTTCATTTTGCTGATGCTGGGAGGTTTCATGGTGGTGACGTCATCCATTTGTGGATCTTGCCATATTTGAGGATATTTTCGAACATCACTCTCTATGATTGGGGGAGCCTGACTTTGGTGACCCTCTATTTTTATTTGGACGCATTCAGCCGGTGTTATGGGCAAACTTTTACTGGAGCCACGTATCTCCTTGAGGAATTCTTTAATTTGTGCATTTTCATCTCATTCATTCACATTTTCCTTATGCGTCTCTTTTTTATTATGAATTTCTGTCCTTGGCAGACGTGGTTCTATGAGGTGATTGGGTGCAATTCCCAGCTGATCGCCCTGAAGGACAATACCGTTGGGGACTTTTGTCGATTGTGTCGATGGCGCAAGGCCAATCGATAATCGAAGGGATCTCTTTCTCTGGAGGTGGTGCGTCAGGTATTGAATGGCCTGACCAGTGGTAGGGTAAGACTCTTTCCTTTTTAGCCTTGGATTTTGGCATATTCTGATTTTGTATTGACTTATGCCTGTCGGGGATTTTCAGCTGACCTTTTACCATTGGGGGAAAACCATTTAGGATACGAGGGCAACTGAGGTGAATGTGCAGATGAGGCTTTTGTTGGCACATGAGTTCGGCCATTCTTGGCATCTGGGGGAGCCGGTGGTTCAGCAGATTGCTGAGGAGGAGGTGGTGGTACCACCTGTGCAGCCTCCTATGTCTATGAGGCGAGAACGATTGATGCCGGAGGATGTGAGGATCGCAGCGATGATCGGCGAGTCCTGCCTATTATACACTGATACGACTGCGCCATATGACTATATGAACTTTGTGACGAGATGGTTGATGGCTCCCAACATATATGATGCCTTGCCTTTCCCTCCTATAGGTTTGAATCGAGCGATGGGGTCATCCCACAGTAGCGGTGGTCCATCGGTGTCTGCAGTGGCAGTGACTTCAGAGGTCCCCTTTGTGTTATTGCATACCCTTTATACAACATTTGGAGGGTTAATGGAGGTATGGTGCCTATGTTACACCATCCTCACGCGATGGATCCGTAGGATTTGGGTTTGACAGAGGAGGTTCTTCGTCCTGTGGTATACCTTTCTATTATTTTCCTCTTTTTGGTTCCTTTTCTATTTTGATCATTCTTTGATACTGAATTTTCCTTCTTCTTGCAGTAAGTCCGAGTGTCGACCACTTGGCTCAGGGATATTAGAGACTGGATCTCTTCAATGACTACCCATATTCAGGATGCGGTCCTGGTTCCTTCTTGCTTGGTGTCGTCTTCTTCATCCAAGGAGGACTCTGGCTCTGGTAGCAATGGTTCGTCGTCTCGCCGTAGGGGAAAGATAGCGCATCATAGGGGTGGAAGCTCTTAAAGAGAGGGGTAAGGGTAGGTGAGAGATAATATGGGTTCGGGCTGAGTCCCGTTGTTTTTTCTTTTATTTTATTTCCTGCAAAATTTGATGTAACACAGAAGAATATATATATGCAATGGGATTTTTTATTATCCTTTGTTAATGATGAATGAGTGAATGCATGCACATACACTTTTTACTTTGCTATTGAGACCGTAAAAAGAGATATTTTTGGGATTTTGAGGAAAGTTTTAAGAATGGGAAATTATATAGGGGTGGAAAAGGATTTGAGAATAATAATTTTTTTTATTGAGCTTCTGATTTCGACAAAAGAGGAAAAAGGAAAACTTCCAAAAATAGGGGTTGCCGATCGGCAAGCCCTTTGTCCTGCCTATCGGCAGTCAAGTCCAGTCCCATCAATTCAAAGCTTTGATTAGTGCCCTCTTTAGACTTTTGGTACTCTGTGGGGTAAGATTACCTCTGATTTCTGCAGGTATTATGTCTTTTGTGAGGGTTCTCAAATATAAAAAGGGGTAGGGTGGAGTGTTTTCATCACACCTTCACATTCTTACTTACTTGTCTACTATCTCTTAATCCTGCAAGATGGCTCTCCCCAGTAGCATTGAGTTTGCTAACTACGTCGAAGCCTTGGAAGTGATGTGCTCTTATAATGTTGACTATGATGCTTTCAACATGCGTCGAGTCTCTTTGTGGCGTAATCGGTCCATTGAGTGGAAGATGCTGATGGCGGCAGTACAATTTTGGCACCCCAAAGACCATGTATTCCTCTTTGGGTTGGATGAAGTTTGTCCTACCTACGAGGAATTTTCTGCCATGTTGGGGATAAATCCTAGTGTTGTTGCGGCTTTACCCGAATTTTCCCATTCTCCTAGGGATTTGCTGGATGGGTTCTTTGTATTTCACCTTCGGTGACTAGATCACTGGTTGTTAGAGGAATGATCTCCCTCCCGGCAGTGTTGCAGTTCGTGCATTTGCAGGAAGTATGTTATGCTGGCTATGTTGAAGCCGTTGCTCTGGGCTTGGTTTCAAAATTATTATTGGGGACTCGAGAACTTCTGGTGGATCCATAACTTGTAGCCATTACTTCATGGATGTCATACCGTTATAATCCTGCGATGGTGATACTAGCGGAGACCCTGAATGGTCTAGATACCTGGCGAGAAGGTCGTTCTGACTTCCTATGGGGTAGCCCCGTGATTCTGTTCATGTGGTTATCTGAAAGACTCCGCCTGGTTAATCTTCCAAAATATCCTTGGTCGGTTGTACCCAACTTCTTTTCATATCACTTCTTCAGTGTCAGCCTGGATATTGAGAGCTGGGAGAATTGGCTTGTGGAACACGGGGCTAGAAATCTATACTGGTCAGTGCCTTAGTGGGGCTAGTTGCTACCTGTTCTAGAGCTAGGAGAATACCCATATGTGCAACTGGTTGGTCTCAGCCATACCTATTTTTACTTCCCTTGGAAACTTTTATGCCCATTTGGCTGGGCAAAGGTCGTGCCACCTCGTACACTAAATTTCTTTTCGGTAGAGGATTTGACCGAGCGTCTGCGCCTGTGGCTTGGCTCTTTTTGGGAGAGTCGGCGTCCGTCAACCTATCCTTCTCAGTCTATTAGGAGAGTTTGGAATATACGTGGGGATTATATGAAGTGGTTGTGGAGGAGAGTGTTTAGCAAGATATTGGCAGTGGAGACTGGACAAAAGTGGCTTGTCTCTTTTGACACCACGGAAGGAGGTGTTATGGTTTTTTTGAAACAGGTTTGAGCTTATCGGTCCATGAAGTGTCTGCGACAGTCTATTCAGATAGGGGAAACTTGGGTACCCAGGATGCAGATGATAATGATGAAACGGGCTCCTCTGGTAGCTGTGTCTAGGACTCCTGAAGAGTTTATTGTGTAATGGGGGAATATGGGTGAATTTTATTTTGTCTTTTTTAGGAAGGTGGGGGGAAGGGAGTTATCGGTTCCTTTTCTTATGTAATATGTACCGTAATTTCTTATTAGTGAAATAAACAAGTTTCTGATCATCCTGCTGTGCCATTTGATGAATTTTGTATTTTTGAATTATCTATACTGATCGTTAAGGCATACATAATCCTTTTGTTCAAGTGTATGTTGGAATTGACTGTTGTTCTCAAAGATAAGAAAAGAAAAGTATTTTGTGAAAAAGAAAGGGCCATTCTCATGTAAGGCGTATGAGCTGCCTACGTACCTCTGGGGTTTTTGAAAAGTTTTAATTTTGTTTGAATTTTTTTTGTAGAGGATCAGGCCCACGTAGTTCTAGGTAGAAGGAAATGAAGAGAATCTTTTTTAAATAGAAGGGAGATGAGAAGAGTCGTAGCGCGCCGAGATTTAGGACTAGGGGTAGAACTTATTTAGGCGGTCCAGGTTGAGTGGACGAGCCATCTCTTCTCCATCTAAGTCGGTAAGCATGGAGGCACCACCGGATAAGATCTTCTTGACAATATAGGGGCCGCTCCAATCGGGCTTGAATTTCCCTCTGGGGTCCCAGATGGGTTCGATGATTTCTTTGAGGGCTAGGTCCCCTTCTCGGATAGCGCAGTCCTTGACTCTCTTATTGAATTATTGCGCTATTTGGTGATGGTACCCTTGTATCTGTTATAGTGATTGTAATCTCCTTTCGTCTAGGAGGGTCAGCTTGTTAAGACGACTTTGTCACCAGTATTCTTCACTGACATTGGTTTCAAGCATGACGCGTAATGAGGGTATTTCTAGCTCCATTTGTAGGACTGCTTCCATGACATAGACTAAAGACTAATGGGTAGCCCCAGTAGAGGTTTCAATGGACGATCGATAGACCCAAAGGGCGTACAAGATCCGATTGGCCCAATCCCGACAGCTTTCGGTCATTTTGCTAATGATGGCTTTGAGGTTCTTGTTGGTGGTTTCAACTGCACCGTTGGTCTGAGGTCGGTAGGGAGAGGATTTGTGTCTCTGAATCCCATACTCGTTGACCATCTCTGTGACTTCTACCTTGAAATGCAACCCGTTATCTGATACTAGCTCATACGAGACCCCATATCGGAAGATGTTGTTTTTCTTGACGAATTTGGCCACTTCCTTAGTGTTCAGCACTGGGTATGACTTCACTTCAACCCATTTGGTGAATTAATAAATGGCAACTAGGATGAACTCATGCCCATTGTAAGCCTTCGATGTAATATTCCCTATGATGTCGATACCCCAGGTGGAGAACGGCCAGGGATATGTCATGTTGTATAATTCACGTGGAGGCAAATGCTGAAAGTTGGAGAACTGTTGGCATTTGAGGCATCTCTGGACATAGGCCAATCCTGGGTCATGGTGGTCCAGTAGTAGCCTTGTCGGATGACCTTTTTGGAAAGCATGTGACCGTACATGTGGGGTCCACATTCCCCATTGTGGATCTTCTGCATTATCTTTTCAATGTCAGCCCCTACAATGCAGTGCAGATGAGTTCCATAGAAGTTTATTTTTAGCAGTGCTTTATGACAGATGATGTACTGGGCAGCCAGTCTTCGAAGGGTTGCTTGATATTTCTTGTTAGATCCCTCGGGATACATACCATGCTTGAGGAGGTTCCAAATATCATAGTACCAACAATTGGCTAGCTCGGGACCTTCTGTAGTGACGAGCTCAATGTGGTAACAGTGGGTTGGTTTGACTTGCTTTTGAATCTGGATGGGGGTCATTATTATTCCTTCAGGCATGTCGACCATGGAGGCTAAGGTAGAAAGGGCATCCACTAGGTTATTTTTTACTCGAGATAGGTAATGGCAAGTGATGTCTTGGAATTGGGAGGCTAGTTCTTCTAAGTGGGCATGAAAGGGTTGGAGTTTCTTATCCTTAACTATCTATTTTCTGAGCACTTGACAGATGATGAGGGCGGAATCCCCGTAGACGTCTAAACATTGAATACCTTTCTCGAGAGCAACCCTGAGGCCTATCGTGCACATCTCGTACTCAGTCATGTTATTGGTGCAGGGGAAATCCAGTTTGATGGCGATGGGAGTGTAAGAGTCATCCGGGGTGATCAAAAGTATCCTAATGCCATATCCCTTTTTATTGGCAGCGTCGTCAATGAACATTTTCCATCGATGGTTGTCTTGAGCAGTGCAAAGGATGTTTTCTTCTGGGAATTCGTAGATCCAGACATCGAATTCATCCATAAGGTAATCAGTGAGGTAATCAGAGATGGATCTTCCTTTCATGGCTTTCTACGTGACGTATATGATATCAAACTCTGTTAGGAGCATCAGCCATCGGGCCATTTGGCTGGATAAGGTGGGTCTCTCAAGCAGGTATTTGATGGGGTCCATTCGGGATATGAGTTTGATGGGGAAGGCGAGCATGTAGTGTCGCATTTTTTTGGTGACCCAGACAAGTTCAACAGATGCCTTTTCCAAAGTAGTGTAGTTAACCTCGTACCTGGACAATTTGCGTGGCATAATAGATGGCTCTTTCTTTACGGGAATCTTCAAGGTATTGGTCTAGAAAATTCCCAGTTGCAGTGTCGGTTATGGTTAGGTATAGAAGCAAGGGGAGACCAGGCCGTGGTGGTGTAGACACCTCATTCTGTTACCCCCCTAACTCACCTTAGGTCCCTAGTACCTCCACTCACCACCGTAAACCCATGTCATTTCCTGAGAACTGACCTGAAAGCCATCGGGCACTCCCCGACTCTGTTTGACCAAAAGTTAAACTCTTTGTTTTGACTGAGACTCAATGAATCTTCGAAGGACACTGAATACCCTTTTCAATGGTCCGTCCCGTGTGTAGTTTTAACTTACCATGCAGACGAATGATCCGTTTGCATGCGAAGCCTGACCTAGAGGCCACCGGGAGCTCCCGGGCTCTGTTTGACCTAAGTCAACTCTTCAGATCAATCGAGTCTAAATGAATCTTCGAGGGGACCTGAATACCCTTTCCAATGGTCCGTCCCGTGCGCGATTCCGACTTTCCATGCGGACGAACGATCCGTTTAACTCCAAGAGGTCATCGAATGCTTCTCGGGCCCGATTGACCAAAGTCAACTCTCTGAAATCGGGTCAAACTATTTGGAATGTCGAAGTACATCTCCTAACCTTTCCAATGGTATGCCCCATGCGCGATTCGGACTTACCATACGGACGAACGATCTGTTTGGGTCCGCACGATTCCCCATCTAATGGACCGACAAATGCTTCCAAGCCATATTTGACCCAAAGTCAACTCCTGAACCCAGGAGCGGTCCAATGGACTTTCGAAGGTCTATGAATTACCTTTCCAACCGTATGCCCCGTGCACAATTCTGACCAAAGGTTTGCCCTCGGCGGCTATTTTTCCGAAAAAGCCTGAAACACACTGCCAAACGGCAGGTCCCAGAACCTGCCTATCGGCACCTTCCTGTCGGCAGGCAGGAAGGGCTCTATGCCGATCGCCAAACCCCTGGGCCTATAAAAGGAGGCCTTGGCCTCATTTGCAAGGGGAGCCCATATCTGATAAAAATCTCTCTGAACGAATCCCAGAAACCTCTCTCGAAGGCAGCGTGATTTCAATATCCAAATCCCTTTTTACTTCCACTTTTCATCAAACTTGGTGAATTAACCACTCTCCATCATCATTCAAAGTGCAAGGGCTCCTCTCCAACATTAAAGATCAAGTTCAAGATCTTCAAGAAGTTCCAACTTTCTCAAACTCTCTCCTAAATTTGCAATAACTTGTTTTCTTACTTAACATTTTTATTATCTTATTTCACCTATCCTACCATAATTTTTATCTAGTATTTTTGCACATATCCTATTTTCATATAAATAAAACCCAAAAAATAAGAAAAAGAGGGTTTGCTTATAAATTCCAAATAGGGATTCTCACACTTTTTCCAAACTTTTCCCACAACTAAAAAGCACTTTTTCTACACACACACACACACACACACTTACAAATAAGAGATTTCTCCATTTGGATTTATGGGTTAAACCCCATCCCTCGTTTGTATGCGAACTACGTGAACTTTGATGCCTTTATAGGCTACGTAGGCGTCTCAGGGTAAAACTCAAGATTCGAGTCCTTTTCTCACTTTTTCTCTTATTTTCTATCTTCTCTTTATCCCATTTTCTATTATATTCTATACATTCATTCTTAGTGGCGTATTATTTCGCATGCATTATCGTTCCCTTATAACAATTAACGCAAGTGTAATCGCACAAATCCTATTTTCTACATTAATCTAACATTCCTATGGATGACTCTCTTTATCTTTTCCATGATACAAGTCGAGGATTCCTACCTCCATTCTATATATACACATGCACACATATCATGGGGGGAAATATAAAGGAAAATATCAAATATCCATGAGAGACCGAAAGGGCGGAATGGGTGCCTAACACCTTCCCATTTCGTAACTAAGCCTCCGAACCCTTCTCGAATCATTTTGGTTTTGCACGCACCAGTATGTCTTTGGATGCCATCCTTCGGGGTGGCTTCCCCTTTTTTCTTTTGTCTGTTTTGAGTAAAATAGACTAGCGACTCTGAATCTCTCTACATTTTTCACACCTCACAAATCGACGCCGGCCGAAGCGCTCTCCCGAGAGAGGGGACGCGTGGGACCCGAAGGATCCTTTCTCCCTCCGCGGTGGGGATCGGGGATGGCCACAATGGCGAATCTACTGGGGATGAGTATTATATTTTGAGGGCTTGACTCTGTTTACATGGATACTATATTTGTTTATATTTCCCCCATATCTGCATGTTCCCCTTTCTTACATGTGTATCCCATGCTTTTGCTTATATTCACACACTTGTAGAAAATTCTCCATGTACACTTCACACCACGTGCACCTAGGATCACATGTATATCCCCATGTTGCACGCATCACCCATCCATACTTGGTGTACCTTTTGGGGTACTTGTACTTGGCACCCTATTTTGGCATAATCAAGAAAGGCATTCTCATCATAAGATACTAATAAGAGAATCATGCATGATTCACACGATATCACCAAAGAGCATTGCTATTTACGAAATTTTATCGAGTAACTGGAGGGTCACTTCGTGATGGGCACTGGTCCGGCAGGTCGTAGTTAGCCTAAGAGATATGACTCTCACCTTCCATTGGCCAAGTACCTTCGACGTATATCGAACGGTTCCCCCGCATCGTACCGCTTGACCGAAGTCATGATGGGAGGTATATCGCAGGGAATTCATTCACGTACGCCGAGTATATCAAATTCGCTCTCACGCGTACTGTTCCCACGAGGTATATGGTGAGGCAATTCACGTACACTCAGGTATATCAAATGGCTTGTCTACACGTACCGATTTCCCGCAAGAGCAAGACGTATATCGTGGAAGTCACACCAAAGGGGGGAACCCATGACGATTCACCCAACCAACTGCATACCCGCATATAGGTGTCAAACCTAGGACATGCACTTTAGATTGCCGGTTTCAACTCGAAACTCTGCCGAAATTCTGGGTTGGCCTGCCGCCCAATTTTTGCACATCTTTAAAACGGGACCCTATCCGCGAGCCTGGTTACAAGTCCAAACGTAGATTTGCATGTATTAAGACCCCCACTTTTCCAGGCTCGGGTCCCGTTCGGCATTTCATTTAGGAGAATTAAATTCAAGTGAGAACATAATAATCATAATAATCATGCTGAGTTCTGTCTCCAAAAACATTTCTCCTTTTTTTATCAAAATCCGAAAACATTTCTCCCTTTTTATCAAAAATCCAAAAACATTTCTCCTTTCTTTATCAAAAATCCAAAAACATTTATCCCTTCTTTATCAAAAATCCAAAAATAGTTTCTTCCTTTTTTCTCAAAAATAAATCTCATCCTACGCCTGGATCCCTATTGACTTCGGTCTTCAGTAAAATCACCCCAGAGTTTCATCCGCTCCTATACTACTTCTTCCGAGTCCGAAACCCATCCATCTTCTAGGGAGAATGCAGATCAAGCACCGGTCATACAACCGGATCTACCGACAGTCCTAGCTCAGCTCATGTTCAAGATTGATAACCTCCAAACCGAGGTCCGAGAGATGCAACGAAACCAAGTCCCTATTCCTCAAGAGCCTGAGGCCCTGTCCCTTATGCTATGGGTACACCCGAGCCCATCTGGGTCCCGGAAGAATATCAACACGCTCCACGTGGCCCTCCTGCCAATGGGCCACCGCCTGCCCAGCTTCCAATGCCAAACATTTCCCAGCTTGTGGCTAACCTGCCTATGGTCAATGATAAAAAGGAGGAGTAGTTGAACAAAGTCAAAGAAGATCTTAAAATGCCCACTAAGAAGTTCGACCAAGTCCGAATCTCTGGTAATTAAATGGACTACACCCATATGTCTCCTTATCCTAAAGCAAGGTTACCCGAGAAGTTCAAGATGCCAAATATCGAGAACTTCGGGGGGAGTGGTCCCCCGATTGTCCATCTTCGCAGTTATCACTGTTCCATGACTCTCCTAGGGGCTCCGAAGAGGTAATGGCCCAACTGTTTCAGCAAACTTTTAAGGATAGTTCCCTCCGAAGGTTTTTATCTCTCGAGGAGTCCAGAATCCGTAGCTGGGAGGATGTAGCCCGAGAATTCATGTTGCAGTACAAATACAAAGAATATCTCGAGGTCACCCATCGTGATTTAGAGATGCTCAAACAAAAATCTGTAGAACCCATCAGTAACTTTATAGCCCGATGGAGGGAAAAAGCAGCTACCATGACCAATCGGCCATCTGAGGAAGAACAAGTCAACATAGTGAAGAAGAATTTTTTGCCCCATGTCTGAGCAACCATGGGAGGACAGTACTACCCCCACTTTCGAGCTCTCAGAGAAGCAGGAGTATAAATCGAGGAAAGTCTTGCCAAAACAGAAGTTGAACCGAAGAAGGTGTCCGGACAGTTCACCCCTAGAAAGTATGACAAGCCTGCCAATGCTACAGTCTCAACCATCAATAACATCTCTCAACCAATCACATCATGGGCACTAGAAAGTCACCCTGCCCCCATCCGAAGGGAATACACTGAGCTTCATGCTCCTCTCTCCAAAGTTTACCAAGCCTTGCTAAGTCAAAACCTCATTAAGCCCTTGGGTCCACAGCCATTGCCAAATCCACTCCCAAGAAACTTCAAGACTGATGCTCATTGCGCCTTTCACCAAACAGCTGGTCATACCACTGACCAATGCTTCTAGCTTCCAAACATAATCCAATATCTCATCGATCGGGGTACCATCGCCCCACCAGCCAATCCTAAGCCAAACACTACTCATAACCCCTTACCAAATCACACCAATGCCATCTTCTTGGAAGAAAACCCAGATTTTGATCCATCAACCCAAATCACACCCCTATACCCTCCTAAACCTCTTCAAATTTGCCCATATTTCCTCCTACACCCTACTAGCCCCGCTGATCAGGCACTATCACTCCTTACCAGAGCATGCATCACTGTCCGTACCCGTTCTGAAAGTGGAAATATGGAATTGTCAAAGGTCTTAAATCAACTCCTAGAGTTCGAGCTGAAATTGCCCTCACAGATGAATATCGACTGCTAGAGGTTCAGTGCGTTGTTTTTGGAAGCACAGAAATGGGCCCGAGAGTCAGATAGTTGGATGATACCAACCGATGAAGTCAGCTTAGATGATGTTGTCCAGATCATAGCAAAAGCATTCAGGAAAACCAATAACATTTACATTATCACCGGGTTACTTGACACTTTGAAGCTACAAGGGCGCTTGGTCCCTTCAATCACACATATCGCCACAGAATGGGAAGGCCTATATGAGGAAGCCGTTGAAGTTGTGGAATGCATTGACTTCACGAGGGAAAATATAATTGTTGCCACCGGTTGGGGGAAGAATTCGAAGATTCAAATGAACAACAAGCTTCAGGAAGAATTGGCCCAGTAGCCGACATATGTGGAATGATATCCTTTGACGAACTCTTCGGAGAAATAGACAGAGTGGCAGAGCAGCCTGAGATCGATGAAGAAACTGGATTTAAGTTTTTCCCTTCTTCAGTAAATCACATGACCAGATCTGGGAGACATTACCAAGTTCCAAGCTCGCTACCAGCAAATGACAAGGGAAAGGGCGTTGAAAACCTTCCTATGCCAGAAATGACTATCGAGGAGAGCAGGATCCTCGATCAACTCAAGAAAACTCAAGCTAACATCACTCTATGGGGGCTGTTCATGTCTTCCCAGCTGCACAGAAATGCTTTAATAAAGTTGCTCACAGGAACCATAGTTCCTCCTTCTACCACACCAGAAGAAGCGGTAAATTTGGTCGAGTCCTTGACCTCCACCCGAATGTTGTCATTTTCTGAAGAGGAAATCCCCAAAATTGGGTCGAATCACAATCATGCACTCAACATCTCCATCTAAGTTATGGGGGAGGTTGTACCACTTTCTCTCGTTGATAATGGATCCGCTTTGAATGTCTGCCCACTGAGAACCTTCAAATGTTTAGGCCTAAAAGAAAGTGACCTCTCTCCAACCTCCGCTGCCATGCGTGCCTACGATAATAACCATCGGGAGGTGATGGGATCCATAAAACTTGTAATAGGGGTAGGACCTATAAACCCTGTCATTGAATTCCAAGTCATTGATATCCCGACCTGTTTCAACCTGTTGCTCGGACGACCCTGGCTCCACGGTATAAAGGGTGTCTCTTCCTCATTCCAATAGAAATTGAAGTTCTTCACCGATGGGCGAGTCATCACCATTTTGGGCGACGACGAAAATGCCGAGAGTGTAAGCACCAGCAGTCCAATTCTTGAGATACATCATGGGTCAAATGATATGCTCCTATCAGGATTCCGAGTTGAGCTATCCCTACTCCCGACAGGGGAAAGTTTTAAAGAAACAGTTTGTCCAGAATATGACCCTCATGGAAATGTCAATGTGATTCTGATGTTCAGAAACAAGCACTTCATGCCCGGACTGGGGCTAGGACAAAGGCAGCAGGGGATACTTGAGCCCATGGAACTGAAGAAAGCTTTCCCTCCATGTGGCTTGGGGTATCAACCATCAGAACCAGAGCTCAGAATGATCCGCCAGTCTCGACCAAAGAGAAGATTAGACTGCATCCAAATTCTCCCAGGTGACTCCCTGAATGGGCGATTCATCAAAGAAGGTGGGGATTTCCCCTTTTGCGATTTTCCAGAACCATGGTACGACCGAACAGAAAAGAAAATGAAGCCTGGAATGGAGAACTTTTTCAAGATAGTTACCCATGGGTCAAAAATTTCACACACCGCGTGTAAGCGCTCATCAAAGATACCGAAAAAACTGAGGAAAGTGATTTCGAAGATTCCTTCAACTTGCAGACACTTGGGCTGGCACTCTGCATGGTTCATTCAGGCACCACATCACTGGACCCCTCTCATCTGATCAAGGCTGCGGATACACCTATCCTCAACTGGCATGCTGCGCCTGCTCTACCTCTTAAAACCTCCCCTAACCCCAATATTTACGCTGTTTCATCTACTGTTGTCTATCCTTGCTCAAATGTAATCAAGACCTCTTTTGATGAGGTTCTCAATGATGTTTTTCCTATCAATGAAATAAACGAAGATTTTGAGTATCTTGCTGTGCCTTACATTAATTATTTAGATTCTAATCAAACTTTTGATGATGATGATTTTGCAAATGAACAATTCTTAACTGATTTAAATAAGGTTAATAACAAACAACATAACCGCGTTCAAGTTAATGAAGAAGAGACTATTGTTATTAATCTCGGTTCTAGTAGCCAACTGCGCGAGATTAGGATAGGAGCCACCCTTGACGAGCATGAGAGCTCACAACTTGAAGAATTTCTAAAGGAATTCGTGGATGTCTTCGCATGGTCCTACGATGATATGCCCGGTATTGATCCAGAAATAGCTTAGCATGAGATCCCCACTCTCCCAGATTACAAGCCGGTTAAACAAAAGTTAAGAAAGCTCCGCACCGAATGGTCGCCCCAAGTCAAAGAAGAGGTGATCAAACAGTTAAACGTAGGTTTCATCCGAGTAATCGAATATCCCACGTGGCTAGCTAACATTGTACCTGTGCCAAAATCAGGAGGGAAGATTCGAATGTGTGTGGATTACCGAGATTTAAATAAAGCTTCTCCGAACGATGATTATCCGCTACCCAATATCGACATGATCATGGACAACACAGCCAGTCATGCTCTCAAGTCATTCATCGACGAGTTTGCCAGATACAACCAAATCAAGATGCACCCCGACCATCAATAGAGAACCGCATTCATCGCCCCATGGGGGACCTTTTGCTACACCGTTATGCCATTCGGCCTCAAGAATGCTGGGGCTACCTACCAAAGGGCTGCCACAACCATCTTGCACGATCTGATTCACAAAGAGGTCAAGGTTTAGGTGGATGATATGATTATCAAGTCCAAAACAAGATAAGGTCATGCTCCTGCTCTCCGAAAGTTCTTCGAACGACTACGGCAGTAACAAATGAGACTCAATCCACAGAAATGCGTCTTCGATTTTAAAAAGGGAAAACTCTTAGTATTCATGGTCAGTGAGAAGGGGATAGAAGCAGATCCCGCCAAGCTGAAGGCCATACTTAAATATACCCCCCCCCCCCCCCCCCCGTACAGAGAAAGAAGTTCGTGGTTTACTTGGGAAATTACAATACATCAGCCGGTTCATCAGCCAACTAACCTCCATCTGTGAACCAATCTTCAAGCTCCTCGAAAAGGGTTCAACCAAGGTTTGGAACGAGGCCTGCCAAGAAGCTTTTGACCGAATCAAACAATATCTGACCCAACCTCCAGTTCTCATGCCACCACAGCCTGGTCTCCCTTTGCTCCTATACCTAACCATAACCAACACTGCAGCTGGAGCTTTGGTAGCCCAATACCTTGAAGACCCCCGTAAAGAAAGAGCCATCTATTATGCCAGTCGCAAATTGGTTGGGTACAAGGTCAACTACACTGCTTTGGAAAAAGCATGTGTCGCGCTGGTTTGGGTCACCCAAAAGTTACGACACTACATGCTCGCCTTCCCCATTAAGCTTGTATCCCGAATGGATCCCATCAGATACCTGCTCGAGAAAACCCTCCTTATCCAGCCGAATGGCCCGATGGTTGATGCTCCTAACCGAGTTTGATATCATGTACGTCACACAGAAAGCCGTTAAAGGAATAGCCATCTCTGACTACCTCGCTGACTACCCTGTAGAAAAAATAAACGTCTGAATCTCCGAATTCCCAGATGAAAATTTCCTCTGCACCACTCAAGACTGACTCCGATGGAAAATGTTCTTCGATGGTGCTTCCAACAAAAAGGGATATGGCATTGGGATACTTCTGGTCGCCCCAGATGACTCTCATACTCCCATCGGCATCAAGTTGAATTTTCCCTGCACCAATAACATGACGGAATACGAGGCATGCACAGTGGGCCTCAAGTTCGCTCTCAACAAAGGTATTAAATACCTTGATGTATTTGGGGATTCTTCCCTCATCATCGGTCAAGTGCTCATAAAGTGGAAAGTCAAGGACAAAAAGCTCCAACCCTTTCATGCCCAATTAAAAGAGTTAGCCTCCCAATTCCGAGATATCACCTTCCATTACCGACCCCGAGCAAAGAATAACCTAGCCGATGCCCTCGCTACTTTGGCCTCCGTGGGAATAATAATGATCCCCTTCCTAGTTCAAAAGCAAGATAAACCGACCCATTGCTACCATATTAAGCTTGTCTCCACAGAAGACCCCGAACTAGCCGATTGCTGGTACTATGATATATGGTGCCTCCTCAAACATGGTAGGTATCCAGAGGGTGCCAACAAGAACGATCGAGCTACCCTCCGAAGGCTGGCCACCCAGTACATCATCTGTCATAAAGCACTACTCAAGAGGAATTTCGATGGAACTCATTTGCACTGTATCGCAGGGGCTGACATTGAAAAGATAGTGCAGAAAATCCACAACGGGGAATGTGGGCCCAACATGAACGGTCACATGCTTGACAAGAAGATCATTCAACAGGGCTACTATTGGACCACCATGGCCCAATATTGCACCGCCTATGTTCGGATATTCCCTAAATGCCAACAATTCTCCAACCTCCAACACCTACCTCTGCGGGAATTATACAACATGACTTCTCCCTAGCCATTCTCCACCTGGGGTATCGACATCATAGGGAAGGTTACGCCAAAGGCTTCAAATGGGCATGAGTTCATTCTAGTTGCCATTGATTACTTCACCAAATGGGTCAAGCTGAGTCATACGTAGCATTTAATGCCAAGAAGGTGGCCAAATTCATCAAGAAAAATATCATCTGCTGATATGGGGTCCCGCACGAGCTAGTGTCAGATAACAGGTTACACTTTAAGGCAGAAGTCACAGAAGTTATCAACGAGTATGGGAATCAGAGACACAAATATTCTCCCTATCGACCTCAGACCAATGGTGTAGTTGAGACCGCCAACAAAAACCTCAAAGCCATCATCAGTAAGATGACCCAAAGTTGTAGGAATTGGGCTGACCGGATCCCATATGCCCTCTGGGGCTATCAAACCTCAATAAGAACCTATATTGGTGCTACCCCTTACTCCCTGGTCTACGGCATGGAAGCAGTCCTACCTGTGGAGCAGGAAATACCCTCGCTATGCATCATGCTCAAAAGCAAGGTTTGTGAAGAAGACTGGTGCCAAAGCCGTCTTGACCAGCTGACCTTCCTTGACGAATGGAGATTGAAGGCTCTATAACACATAAAAGGGTACCATCGCCGAATAGCGCCTTCATTCAACAAGAAATTCAAGGATCACGGTGTCCGGGAGGGGGATTTATCCCTCAAGGAGATGATAGAACCCGTTTGGGACCCCAGAGGAAAATTCAAGCCTAATTGGAGCGGTCCTTACATTGTGAAGAAGATCTTGTCTAGCGGTGCAGCCATGCTCACTGACCTAGACGGGGAAGAGATGGGTCGTCCAGTCAATCTGGACCGTCTTAAGAAATTTTACCCCTAGTTCGAAATCTCGGCGCGCTACGACTATTCTCATCCCCCTTCTATTTAAAAAAAACTCTTCATTTCCCTCTACCCAAAACTACGTGGGCCTGATCCTCTACAAAAACTATTTTAAAACTTTTTAAAAAAAAACAGAGGTACGTAGGCAGCTCATACATCTCACATGAGCACGGCCCCTTCCTTTTCACAAAAATATATTCTTTTCCTACCTTCGAGAACGACGGTTCATTGTAAACATCTACTTGAACAAGATGATTATGTTTGCCTTAGCGATCGGTATAGATAATTCAAAATACAAAATTCATCGAAAGGCACAACTGGATGATCAGAAACTTGTTTATTTCATTAATAAGAAACCACAGTACATATTACATAAGAAAAAGGAAAGGATAACTCCCTTCCCCCTACTACCATAAAAACCAGATAAAATCCTCCACATTTGTTACATAAATAAACTCCCCAGGAGTCCTACCCACAGCTACCCGAAGAGCTTGTACCCTCATCATTTGCATCCTGAGGACCCCAAGTTTCCCCTGCCTGAATAGAGTGTCACAAACACTCCATAGATCGATGAGCCTTAACCATCTTCGAAAAGACCACAACACCCCCTTCCGTGGAGACATATAAAATAAACCACCTTTGACTAGTCTCTACTGCCAACATCTTGCTGACTAATTTCCTCCACAACCACCTCATATAATCTTTGGGGATATGGCAAACCTTCCTGACAGACTGAGAGGGACGGGTCGACGGGGGTCAATTTTCCCACAGAGATCCAAGCACCAGACACGGGCGCTCAGTCAAATCCTCTACTGGAAAGAAATTTGAGATCCGAGGGGGCATGACCTGCGCCCAACCAAATTGGAGCAGAAGCCGCCAAGGGAAATAAAAAGAGGTTTGTCTGAAACCAACCAACCGCACATATGAATACTCTCCTAGCTCTAGAAAAGGGTGCAACTGTCCCCACCAAGGCAAGGACCAATACAGCCCACGAGCCCCGTGATACACAAACCAGTTCTCCCAGTTCTCAACATACAGGCCAACGCGGATGAAGTAGCACGAAAAGAAGTTGGGTACAGCCGATAAAGGATATTCAGCGGAATCTTTCAGATAACCACATGAACAACATCACAGGGCTACCCCTTAAAAAATCAGAACGACCTTCTCTCAAGGCATCCAGGCCATTCAGAGTCTCCGCCAATATCACCGCCGCAGGATTGCGATGGTATGACATCCATGAAGTAATGGCTGCAAGTTGTGGGTCCACATGCACCTCCCCAGTCACCAACAATAATTTTGAAACCAGAACCAGAACAACGGCTCCAGTATAACAAGCATCACTTACTTCTCGTAAATGCACGGACTGCAACACCACCGGGAGGGAGATCATTCCTCCAGCAACTAACGATCTAGCCGCCAAAGGTGAGATATGAAGAAGCCCGGCCAACAAATCCCTAGGGGAGCGGGAAAATTCGAGTAAAGCCGCAGCAACACTGGGATTCACACCCATTATGGCAGAAAATTCCTCGTAGGTAGGACAATCTTCTTCCAACCCAAAGCAGAAAACATGGTCTTCGGGGTACCAGAATTGTACCGCCGCTATCAGCATATTCCACTCAAAGGGTCGATTACGCCACAAGGAAACTCGACGCATGTTGAAGGCATCATAGTCGACATTATAAGAGCAGATAGATTCCAAGGCTTCAAGGTAATTGACAAACTCAATGCTACCAGGGAGATCCATCTGGATAATGGGTAGGTAGATGAGGATACAAAGGTGTGATGAGAACACTCCACCATTCTCCCTTTTTATACTTAAAAATCCTCACAAGGGACATAATCCCTGCAGAAATCAGAGGGAATCCTACCCCACAAGGTACCAAAGGCTGAAGAGGGTACCAATCAAAGCTTTCAATTGATGGGACTGGACTGAACTGCAGATAGGCAGGTCAGGGTGCTTGCCGATCATCAACCCCCCCCCCCCCCCCCCATTTTTGGGAAATTTCCTTTTTTCCTCTTTTGTCAAATCAGAAAAATTAAATAAAAATTGATATTCTCAACATAATTTCAAAATTCCTTTTTCTCATTATATAATTTCCCTTTTCAAGTTAAAAAGTTTCCTTCACAAATTTCCAAAAATATTCCTCTTTTTACGGTCTCAGTAACAAATTAAAAAATGCATGCATTCATTCATCATTAAAATAAAAGATAGTCAAAAAACTACATTGCATTGCATGTATCTATTTTCTATGTTACATTATGTTATAGGAAATAGAAAGAAAAGCCAAAAACAAATGGGACTCAGCCCGAACACACTCTCTCTCTCTATCTCTCTATCTCTCTATCTCTCTCTCTATCTATCTATCTATCTATCTATCTATCTATCTATCTATCTATCTATCTATCTATCTATCTCTATCTCAAGAGATTCCACCCCTGCGACGCTCTCTCTTCCCCCTACGACAAGACGACGCGCCCCCACTACCCAAGCCAGAGTCTTCCCCGGATGAGGCTGACAGCACCAAGCAAGAAGAAACAGGGACATCATCCCGAATGTGGGCGGTCGCCAATGATATCCAGTCTCTGATGTATCTCAGCCAAGTGGTCGACACCCGAATTTGCTACAAGGAAAAGACAAAATCAGTATCAAGTAAAAGAACTCAAAAAGAGGAAAATGACCGAAAGGTTTACCGCAGGACGAAGGACCTCCTCTGTCAAACCCAGCACTTCCGGATCCATTGCAAGAGGACGGTGCAGCATCGGCACTATCCCTCCATCAGCCCGTCAGAGGTGGCCGCCGCCACAGGTACCGACGGACCACCACCACTATGGGAAGACCCCACCGCCCGACTTGAACCCATAGGAGGGAAAGGTATGGCATCATGTATGCTGGGCGCCATCAACCAGCTCGTCACAAAGTCCATATAATCATACGGTGCAGCCGTATCAGTGTACAAAGCATAGGACTCGCCAATCATCGCCGCGATCCTCTCATCCTCCAACAGCTGTCTCTCCCGCCTCATAGACGTACGAGGCTACGCGGGTGGCAGCACCACCTCCTCCTCAGTAATTTGGCAAACCACCCTCTCACTGAGATACCAAGAATGGCCAAACTCATGCGCCAACAAACGCCTCATCTATGCGTTCACCACAGTCATCACCGTATCCTGAATGGTTGTCCCCCAAGGATAAAAGGTCACCTGAAAATCCCCAAGCAGGCATGATTCAATACAAGATCAGAAGGTTAAAAAACTAAGACTGAAAAGGAAAGGACCTTACCCGACCACTGGTCAGGTCATTCAAGACCTGACACACCTCCACCAGGGAGAGAGATCCCTTCGACTGCTGGTTAACCTTACGCCATCGATAAAGTCGGCAGAAGTCCGCAACGGTGTCGTCCTTCAGAGAAATCAGTGGGGTGTTGCACCCAATCACCTCATAGAACCACGTCTGAATTCACAAGCAAAAAGAGATGCATAAAGAAAATGCGAATGCATGAAAGGAAAATGCGAATGCATGAAAATGAAAATGCGCAAAGTAAAGAATACCTCAAGGAGATACGTGGCTCTAGTAAAAGTTTGCCAGTAGCACCAACTGAACGCATCCAAAGAATAGTAAAGGGTCGCCAAGGTCAGACTCCCCAATCATAGAAAGGGATGTTCGAAAACATCTTCAAGTACGGCAGAAACCACAAATGGACGACATCGCCACTCGACGCCACCATGAAACCTCCCAGCACCAACAAGATAAACAACCAGGCCATTTGCCTCACTTGCAGCCCGTCCTCCACATCAACCACCCTGCTCAGCAAAACGTCCTTCAGAAAGGACAGTCGGATAGAATCCCCAGAGACTATCCTCCTCACATCACCAAGTGCAGCATGCACCGCCTCTGGTCTCACCCGCAAGGAGCGATCCACCTCTATCTGCTCCTCGTCATAATCCAGCCCCAGCAGTTGCTTCACATCCGTGGGAGTCACCGTCGTCTCCCCGAAGCCAAAATGAAAAGTGTGGGTGGTGTCCCACCACCTCTCCCCCAAGGCACACAAAACTGCTGTCGAATGAGGCGTCTCATCCAGCGCAACCACAAACCTCTCAAAACCCGCTGATGATACCATCCAGTACACCACGGGTGGAAGATGCTCCCAAACATCCTTAAGCCCCGTCGTCCCGCGGGCACGCATGTTCTTCAAAGAAATATCCGACTGGCAAAAGGAAAAATTCAGTCAAAGGTCAAGAAAAAGGAAAAATCACCCAAAAAAGAAAGGAATGCCAAAGGTCAGGTTACTTACATAACCGCCAGGAATCACTCTCGAGGAGTGATGACGCGATGGCTCCCGCAGAAAGGTCCGCCCATCCGCAACCGGCTCGAATGCGTCGAAAGCATTCTCGTTCCCCAAAGCAAGGCGCACCCTGTCCCTCCAATCCACATTCACCCAATCATCAATTGTCAACCACTCCCGGTGGATAGCAGTGCTCACAAAGGCGGCCATTTCTTGAAGATCGGAACGTTAGAAAAATTCGCAGAAAGAAATCGCAAAAATAGGGAAGGCAAGAAGTTGTGAAAAATGAAGGGGATTCGCCCCCTTTATATAGGAGGCCAAGCACCATGTCGATCGGCAATGACCCCAAGCATACCGATCGACACTGTCTCCTCACCTTCCTGAGACAGTCCAAAAGTCCGTTCCACTACCGAATGGCACCTCTCAGTCTATGCAGGTTGGCACCCCCCTTAAATTTTCGTACAGAAATTCCCAAAAAATACCAGAAAACCCTGAAAAATCCTCAAAAAATTCCTAAAAATCCTCAGAAGGATTTAGAACATTTTCATCAAGAAAATTTCGCACCCTTCCAGGCGAAACCTCTTTTTTTTTCCCTGACAGAACCCTCAAAATCCAAGCGAATGACCTCTCAAGCAATGCTCCCGGACCACCTAATCACCTCCTCAGCAGAGCTTACAACCCCAAACCGATTATCTCCCCAACAATCAGCTCCTACGCTCAAATCAAAGACACAAAGCCTCCCCAGCCATAGGCTACCCGGTGTGAAACAATGTTGCATGGTATTTTCCCCAGCGGATTTCAAAAGAATCACTCGCCCCAGGCGATCTCTCCCAAAGGACAATCCAAAATCTTCCCCAGCTCATTCATCGTTCCCTAGCGGAACCTCAAATCCAATTCTTATCCCCAGCAGAACCCCTCTTCCCCAGTGGAATCCTCAAAAGATAATTGAAAACTCCTCCCGGAAAAGCTTCGAAAAATCCCTAAGGATCACCTGATCACTTCCCCAGCGGAATTCTCTTATAGAACACAAAATAGGTTGTTCCCCCCTGCGAGGTCTCCTAAAAAGCTTCCCCAGCTATCAGCTCCCCATCTCAAATCGGAATCACAAAGATCTTTCCCCAGTAAAACCGAAATCTAATCCTCAACCACTTTTGGGTCAGAATTGACCCCGATCTTGGATCGTCACCTGAGTTAGGTCAGAATTGACGTCGGTCCTTGGTCGTCACCATTCTTGGGTCAGAATTGGCCCCGATCTTGGATCGTCACCGAAGTTAGGTAAGAATTGACCTCGGTCCTCGATCGTCACCACTCTTGGGATAGAATTGGCCCCGGTCTTGGACCGTCACCTAAGTTAGGTCAGAATTTACCTCGGTCCTCGGTCGTCACAACCCTTGGGTCAAAATTGGCCCCAGTCTTGGATCGTCACCTAAGTTAGGTCAGAATTTACCTCGATCCTCGGTCGTCACCACTCTTGGGTTAGAATTTTCCCCGGTATTGGATCGTTACCTGAATTAGGTCAGAATTGACCTCGGTCCTCGGTCGTCACCACTCTTGGGTCAGAATTGACCCCGGTCTTGGATCGTCACCTGAGTTAGGTCTGAATTGACCTCGATCCTCGGTCGTCACCACTCTTGGGTCACAATTGACCCCGATCTTGGATCGTCACCTGAATTAGGTCAGACTTGACCTCAGTCCTAGGTCGTCACCCCTCTTGGGTCCGAATTGAACCCGCTCTTGGATCGTCACCTGAGTTAGGTCAGAATTGGCCTCGGTCCTCGGTCGTCACCACTCTTGGGTCAGAATTGGCCCCAGTCTTGGATCGTCACCTGAATTAGGTCAAAATTGACCTCGGTCCTCGGTCGTCACCACTCTTGGGTCAGAATTGGCTACCGTCTTGGAACGTCACTTGAGTTAGGTCAGAATTGACCTTGATCGTCGATCTCCACCACTCTTGGGTCAGAATTGGCCCCGATCTTGGATCGTCACCTAAGTTAGGTTAAAATTGACATCGGTCCTCGGTCGTCACCACTCTTGGGTCAGAATTGGCCCCGATCTTAGATCGTCACTTGAATTAGGTCAGAATTGACCTCGGTCCTCGGTCGTCACCACTCTTGGATCAGAATTGACCCCGGTCTTGGATCGTCACCTGAGTTAGGTCAAAATTGGCCTCAGTCCTCAATCATCACCACTCTTGGGTCAGAATTTTCCCCGGTCTTGGATCGTCACCTGAGTTAGGTCAGAATTGACCTCGGTCCTCGATCGTCACCACTCTTGGGTCAGAATTGGCCCCAATCTTGGATCATCACCTAAATTAGGTCAAAATTGACCTCGGTCCTCGGTCGTCACCACTCTTGGGTCAAAATTGGCCCCGATCTTAGATCGTCACTTGAATTAGGTCAGAATTGACCTCGGTCCTCGGTCGTCACCACTCTTGGGTCAGAATTGACCCCGGTCTTGGATCGTCACCTGAGTTAGGTCAGAATTGGCATCGGTCCTCGGTCATCACCACTCTTGGGTCAGAATTTGCCCCAGTCTTGGATCGTCAGTTGAGTTAGGTCAGAATTGACCTCGGTCCTCGGTCGTCACCACTCTTGGGTCAGAATTGACCTCGGTCTTGGATCATCACCTGAATTAGGTAGGAATTGACCTCGATCCTTGGTCGTCACCACTCTTGGGTCAGAATTGACCCCGATCTTGGATCATCATCGGAGTTAGGTCATAATTGACCTCGGTCCTCGATCGTCACCACTCTTGGGTCAGAATTGGCCCCGGTCTTGGATCATCACCTGAGTTAGGTCAGAATTGACCTCGATCCTTGATCGTCACCACTCTTGGGTCAGAATTGACCCCAGTCCTGGATCATCACCTGAGTTAGGTCAAAATTGGCCTCGATCCTCGGTCATCACCACTCTTGGGTCAGATTTGGCCCTAGTCTTAGCTTGTCAGTTAAATTAGGTTAGAATTGACCTCGATCCTCCGTCATCACCACTCTTGGGTCAGAATTGTCCCCGATCTTGGATCGTCACTTGATTTAGGTTAGAATTGACCTCGATCCTCAGTCCTCACCACTCTTAGGTCAGAATTGGCCCCGGTCTTGGTTCATCACCTAAGTTAGGTTAGAATTGACCTCGATCCTGGTCGTCACCATTCTTGGGTCAGAATTGGCCCCGATCTTGGATCGTCACCTGAGTTAGGTTAAAATTGACCTCGGTCCTCGGTCGTCACCACTCTTGGGTCAGAATTGACCCCGATCCTAGATTGTCACCTGAGTTAGGTGAAAATTGGCCTCGATCCTCGGTCGTCACCACTCTTATGTACCCAAAATTGACCTCGACTCTCTGAATTCGTCATCCTCGCTTCCTTAGGTCCTCAAAATTGACCGCAGCCCTCTGAATTGGTCATCCTCGCTTCCTTAGGTCCTCATAACTGACCTCGACCCTCTGAATTGGTCACCCTCACTCCTTAGGTCCTCAGAACTGTCCTCGACCCTTTGAATTGGTCACCCTCGCTCCTTAGGTCCTCAGAATCTACTCAACCCTCTGAATCGATCATCCTCACTTCCTTATGTCCTCAGAATTGGCCTCGACCCTCTGAATCGATCATACTCTCGCAGAGGCATCATGCGGTGTCTAATCGATGGCTATCATTTGTTCCAAACTCACCCGTTGAGTTTCTCTATAGACACCTCATTCTGTTACCCCCCTAACTCACCTTAGGTCCCTAGTACCTCCACTCATCACCGCAAACCCAGGTCATGTACTGAGAACTGACCTGAAAGCCATCGGGCACTCCCCGGCTTGGTTTGACCAAAAGTCAAACTCTTCATTTAGAGTGAGACTCAATGAATCTTCAAAGGACACTAAATACCCTTTCCAATGGTCCGTCCCGTGCATAGTTCTGACTTACCATGCGGAAGAACGATCCGTTTGCGTCCGAATCCTGACCTAGAGGCCACTAGGCGCTCTCGAGCTCTGTTTGACCTAAGTCAACTCTTCAGATCAATCGAGGCTGAATGAATCATCGAAGGTCCTTGAATACCCTTTCCAACGGTCCATCCCGTGCGTGATTCCGACTTTCCATGCGGACGAACGATCCATTTGACTCCGAGAGGTCACTGAATGCTTCTCGGGCCCTGTTGACCAAAGTCAACTCTCTGAAACTAGGTCAAACTCTTTGGAATGTCGAAGTACATCTCCTAAACTTTCCAATGGTATTCCCCGTGCACGATTCGGACTTACCATGCGGACGAACGATTAGTTTGCGTCCGCGCGATTCCCTGTCCAATGGACCGACAAACGCTTCCAAGCCATATATTACCCAAAGTCAACTCCCGAACCCGAGAGTGGTCCAATCTACTTTCTAAGGTCTCTGAATTACCTTTCCAATGGTATGCCCCTGCCCGATTCTGACCAATGGTTTGCCCTCGGCGGGCAATTTTCCAAAAAATCCTGAAACACACTGCCAAATGGCAGGTCCCAGAACCTGCCTGTCGATGAAGCACCTTATACCTTTGACTTGCTTAAGTCTATACTGTATAAGTGTTCAACTAGTTTGGAAATAGTGACAAAATTGGTTGTTCATCCTAGAATCCAAAAAGCCTCAAATCTAATCTCTCTAATCCTCTTCAATGATCCATGAAGGTATTAAATGAATCACACTACACACAATTAGAAGTGCATACATGTGTTCATATTACTTAAAATTGAGTGTGTGTTTAATTCCCCTTGAATTGGTGCTTTAATAATTTTTTGGGAATTTTTAAATAATTTTTAAACCTTTTTAATCTTTTTTTAAACATTTTTTTAATAAATGTTTTCATAAATAAAATGGGATAATATAATTTGTGGGGTTAATATTCTATTTTGGAAACTTCTGTTTTCATTAAAAAGTTTGGATGGGTAGGATCTCAAAGCGCTAGAGACTTCAGGGTGATGTTTTGTAATTTATTTGACGCGCGTGTGAGGGCCTCTCATATGTCAACACTTGTCATCCCCTTAATGCGTCAATGTGTGTTTGTTGTGTGAGAGGATAGTCTGGTTCATTGCTGATCGTTGGATCATTCCTAATCAAGGGTCTGCATGTGTTCTTAGTTAATCCCGGTGCTATCCATATGAACCAATCACAATCGCTCCTAGCCACCGCTGTCTTATAACCTTTGGGTCAAGTCAATCCTTTCAAGACTTGATCACAGCCCTTGATTACCCTCGAACGTCCAAAACCTTCCCTCAGCCCTATATATACCCTCCTCTTCTCAGCCTTAGAAGACTTTTGGGCATTCGTCTTTCTGAGAGAAAAAAAAGAAGAGAGACGTGAGAGAGAAGAGAGAAGTGAGAGAAGAGAGAAAAGAATAGAGAGAAGAGAGAGAAAGGGAAACAGTTAGCCAAACCCTAACCCTAACCCTTAACACTTCTACTCAGAAACAAACCTTCGTATACATTCAACCCCAAACACAACCTGAGTGTTTGAGAGAGAGAGTGGTTTGTTCATATCGTTGCTGTAACCTCGTGATCTTTTGATCTTGTTCACAACTTAAACTTTAGAGTGAAGATCTTGTTTCTTTTTCCATAGAAACGTTAGATCTATACTCTGCATGTTACATTTTTCACTAGATCTGCATATTTTCTACTTGGTTTAAGAAAATCATTTCTGATTTGGTTTTAAAATGTTTTATAGTTTCTGTTTTTACAAAACTTAACTCTGACCTAGTTGGATTCGCACTTGGAGGGTTTTCAATCTCATAAATATTTTCAAAAGAGATTGCTTAAGGTCTTGACCAATTTCTGAAGCAAGATCTCAGTGGAATCTGGGTTATATTTAAAGGTCAAAAAGGGTTCGAGTTCTGTGAGAAAGAAATAAACTAAAATCACTGCATATAGACTTTATATGTAATTTACTAGGACTGTTTGTAAATCTAAGTGTGTGTGAGTTCATGCATGTGAATAGGAATCACTACACAAACACTTAACACACTACTACACTGGAAGTGTTGTGTTTAAGATCTGAGATCATTGAGTCGACGTAAAGAAGCTAAAGCAAAGGAAGTTAGCAAACTGAAGAACATCATCAACAAATCAGATCTATGAGTAGTTAGAAGGACACCAAGTGGGGTATATTCATAAACTTAGAATAGGTTGATTTGTGTGCTTGCATGTTGTATTGTTTGTAACTGATTTTTGTTATTAGTGGATTTTTGTTTTTGTGACTTAGAAGTCACCGTGGATGTTTCCTATGTTGGGAGAGGTTTTACCACGTTAAAATCATTGTGTTGATTATGATCATCTACTCATCCCATTCTATACGTGTGCTGAATTTTTGAAACTGCCTTAGTTTTAAAAAAACTGATTACACAATCTTAATTACTCTCGTACATAAGTTTCTTTGTAAACACATCTTGTTTATAATTTTTATTGTCAAAAGAAATGGGTTTCTCCAACAAACATTCGGAGTTGCTTATACAGTTTAACCTTGTGTTAAACGGCATTAGCGACGTTTTTCAATTGGTATCAGAGCCCTGATTAACTTTTATTTCAAAAGATCTTGTGTTTCTGAAATCGTTTTCTGAAAAAATCTAACTATGGACGAGAAGAATGAAAGGTTTGGTAATCTGTCCAGACCTCCACTCTTTGATGGAAACAACTTTGCTTACTGGAAAGTAAGAATGGTTGCCTTCATCCAAGGGACTTTAGGAGATGATGTCTGGGACATTATCGAAAATGGATACACTTATCCTACTAAACCAGCCACTGAAGGAAGTGATGAGAGGGTAAAGAAAATCTTAAGTGAATTTACCCAAGAAGAGAAAACCATTTCTCGAAATAACAATAAAGGCAAGAATGCCATTTTTATGTCTATTAATGAGTATGAGTTCAAACGAATCTCATCTTGTGCCACTTCTAAGGAAGCTTGGGACACATTAATCACTGCCCATGAAGGAGACTCAAGAGTTAAAGCTGCTAAAACTCAAATGCTTATCCAGCAGTACAACTCTTTGATCATGACTGATTCTGAGTCTTTTGATGATTTTTACATGAACTTAATTGATATAGTTACTAAGTTGCATGCTAATGGTATAACTTATGATAGGAATGAAATTGTCTCTAAAATTCTAAGGTCATTACCACAAAAGTTTGACAGTAAGAGGTATGCTATTGAGGAAATGAATGATCAAAACCATACCCCTGAGTTACTCAGTAGCAAACTTAGGACTGAGGAAATGGAATTAGACTTTAAGAAACAATTAAATCATTCTCAAAGAAAACAGCCCAACTCTAACTTGAGTTTTGCCTCTAAGATACCCAAACTTGAGTCTAATTTGACCAACTCTGACTCTGATGAGGAGTGTGATAGAGACAAACTAGATAATCAGATTGCCTTAATGTCTAAACAATTTAAGAAAATTGTCAAATTTCGAAACAAACAGGCATCTAAACAAGGCAAGCCTCATTATCCTCATTTGTCTAATTCCAAACCTCATGAGAGAGGACTTGACAAACATCCTAAGGATAACAATTCCAGACCCACTAGAGACCTTAAAAATATTGAATGTTTTAGATGTGGGAAACTAGGTCACATTGCTCACGATTGCAGAGTTAATCTGAATAAAACCAACACACACAATAGAGCCAATGTTTGTAAAACTTGGAATGATTCAAGTGACTCTGATGAAGAGGAACTTGAGTCATCTAATGTACTTGACCCTTGCATGTCCTTTTATGCTAAGATCATTTACAATGATAATATGCCTGTGTGTGATAATGATGCTCCTACTCTTGCTTGTGTGAATACTCCTTTGATTGGCCTAGATGCTTTATTGTCTGAAAATGTTGCTAGTTCTAGTTCCGTGTGTGTGAGTCAAAGTGATATCGATAACGACGATGTAAATGGGTGCTTGAGTACTAAAACTCGATCGTTAGGGGTCACTACACTCTCTTCACTTAGCGACTCAGACACAGATGACCTCCCTGATATCCATACTTTGTATGCTAAGACTCTTAAAAAAGGTACTAGACTGGAGAAGACTATTAGAGACTTGACTAAGAAATTAGATGATCTAAGTCTTATTGTGAAGTTGAATGCTGAAGAGTACACTAACCAGTGTCTGACTCATCAATCTGAAATTGAAACTTTTGATCAAAAATTAAAAGAGTTGACTAAAACTAATGAAACCCTCGAAAAGAAATACAAGGGAACATTATTAGAACTGGAGGAAGCAAAAACAAAGACAGCTACTGTTTTCAAAAAAAATTCTAAGTTTGAAAACAATTCAAATTGTTTTACTGACTTTTTTGTTGACTCTAAGACCAATTCTGATGATAGAACCGGTATTGGATTTTGCCCTAAGAACAAACTACAAACTACAAAACTTGAACCTATTAAGTTTGTGTCTGGGGCAAAAGACCAATTGAAACATGTCCAAACATTCATTTTATTAAAAAGGAATTTGATCAAAAGCAACAAGAGAAAGACATTGGAGAGTCTAGTAACTCTAAGGCTGAGACTGCACTTAAGACTAAATACGTCTGTCCTTTGATCAGAAAGGCTGATCCTACCTTTAAGACCATCCCTCCTAGGAATAGCACTACTGAACAGAATGCTGTTAAACCCATTTTTAGAAGTTTTCCTAAGGAAATCCATCCCTCAAGCAATCAATATTGCTCTTACTGTGACATTTATGGTCATTCTTTTAAAGGTTGTTATGATAGGCGTCTAAACACCCCTGCCTACAACACTTCTGACTACAAGAACTTTAACTATTCTAGGCAAAGTCGTAACAATTATGTCCTTCCAAGACAATCTGATAAGAACTCTAACTACAGAAATAGAAAGACCAAAACTAAAAGTTCATTTAAGAGAAAGGCTCCCAGAAACTTTCCTAAACCAAAAGCTCAAATTTTTCACAATAATCAGTTTGTTGCTCCAAATGTTTTTCGACAAAAAGCTGTGTCTCAAAAATTTTATCAAATGAGAGCAAACTTGCGCAAAATTAAAACTAGAGCTATTTGGGTTAGAAAATATGATCTTTTACCCCAAATAAAGTGTAATATTGTTATCACTGCTTTAAAAGTTGAACACACTTCATCTGGTTGGTATTTAGATTCTGGATGTTCCAAACATATGACAGGAGATGAAACCAAACTTTTAAACAAAACCAGATTTGCTGGTGGGAAAGTAGTTTTTGGTGATGGTGTTTCATCTCAGATCATAGGTAAAGGAACCCTAAAAGAAGAAGGAATGCCTGTTCTCGAAAATGTTTTATTAGTTAGAGGCCTTAAAGCCAACCTCCTAAGTATATCACAATTTTGTGACTCTGACCATACAGTCACCTTTTCAAAGAACAATTGTAAAATTCTAAATGACAATGGTGAATGCATTATTACAGGATTTAGAACACCTGACAATTGTTATACTGTCAAGACTAGTTCTGAAACCTGTAACATTGTCAGAATGGATGATAATGAAATCTGTCATAATCGTATGGGTCACCTAAGTTATGATATCCTTGGTAGATTGTCTAGTCAAGAGATTGTTAGAGGTATTCCTAAAATTAAACCTATTTCAACTGTTGTCTGTGGTCATTGCCAGGAAGGAAAAATAGTTAAGACTTCGCATAAAAAGGTTAAAGACATTCTCACTTCTAGACCTTTAGATCTCATCTATATGGACCTTATTGGCCCTTCCAAAACTGTTAGTCTTTGTGGACACATTTATATCCTTGTCATGGTTGATGATTTTACACGATTCACTTGGGTTGCCTTCTTAAAACATAAATCTGACACGTTTCAGAATTTTTTGAAAATTCTTCTAAGAATTGAAAATGAGAAGGACACACAAGTCAATCGCATTCGTAGTGATTGAGGGGGAGAGTTCATAGACACAGGAATAGTTGAATATTGTGACTACAACGGTTACAAACATGAATTTAGTGCCCCTAAGACTCCTCAGCAGAATGGTATTGCTGAAAGGAAAAACCGAACTCTTCAAGAGATGGCACGTGTCATGTTGCATGCCAAATCCCAACCTAAATACTTGTGGGTAGAATCCATTTGAACTGCCTGTCACATCACTAATAGGGTCTATCTTTGGAAAAACTCTAAACAAACCCCTTATGAGTTGTGGTACGGTAAGAAGCCAAATCTGAAATACCTAAGAACCTTCGGAAGTCAGTGTTATGTCTGTAAAGACAGAGAACATCTGTCCAAATTCAAGACTCGTGGTGATAAAGCCATCTTCTTAGGATACTCCCCAAACAGTCGTGCTTATCGTATATACAATCTGCGTACTAAGGCCCTTATGGAATCGATAAATGTAATTGTAAGTGACACTATTATCGAAAATAAGATATCTGAATCACCTATTGTGGTTGAATCTGAAAATGATTTCAAAATTGATTCACCAGAAATAGATGACTCATTACCTATTGAGAGTCCAGAAGTACCTGGCTGGGTCTCTAAAGATCATCCCATTGACAACGTGGTCGGTAATCCTAATGAGCCAGTTCGTACTACATCCCAGTTAAGAAATTATGCTAATATGCATGTTTCGTCTCCCTTGTGGAACCGAAAAATATTAATGAAGAATTAAATGACACACACTGGATTTCTGCTATGCAGGAAGAACTTTTACAATTCGTCATTCACGATGTCTGGTATCTTGTACCTCGGCCTCAAAACAAAAATGTTATTGGAACGCGTTGGATTTTTAAGAACAAATCTGATGAAAATGGGGTGATTCTTAGAAACAAAGCTAGACTAGTTTCTCAAGGCTACTCTCAAATAGAAGGGATAGATTTCAGCGAGACATTTGCTCCTGTCACTCGTCTGGAATCTGTTCGACTTCTTTTCGCCATAGCGTGTTACTTAAAATTCACACTTTATCAAATGGACGTAAAATCTGCTTTCCTAAATTGAATCCTGTCTGAAGAAACGTATGTAGAACAACCCAAAGGGTTCATTGACCCTAAATACCCTAATCATGTCTTTCGTCTAAAAAAGGCTCTGAATGGCTTAAAACAAGCTCCTAGAGCTTGGTATGAACGCCTTTCCAACTTCTTGTTGGATAAGGGTTTTAAGAGAGGAGGAAATGACCAGACTCTGTTTGTCAAACATTTTGACAAAAACATTATTATAGCCCAAGTCTATGTAGACGACATCATTTTCGGGTCAACTTCAAACTCTGAAGTTAAATCTTTTTCTGCTATTATGCATAAGGAATTTCATATGTCCCTTATGGGGGAGCTACAACTTTTCTTAGGATTTCAAGTGAAACAGAATTCTGATGGTCTATTTGTTTCTCAAACTAAGTATGCCTTAGACCTTGTTGAGAAATTTGGCTTAGAGAATGCTAAAGTTGCCAAAACACCTATGAGGACTACCATTAAATTAAGAAAAGATGAAAATGGTAAGTCAGTTGATTCCACACTTTACCATAGTATGATTGGTAGCCTACTCTATCTAACTGCCTCACGACCAGACATAATGTATGTTGTATGTCTGTGTGCTCGTTACCAGAATAACCCTAAAGAGAGCCATTTATTGTGTGTAAAACGTATAATAAAGTACATAAAAGGCACTCTCAATCTTGGACTTAGGTATACTAAGGATACATGTAGCACCATCATAGGTTATACTGATGCTGATTGCGCCGGTTGTACTGATGATAGTAAAAGTACATCAGGTGCCTGTTATTATGTCGGCAATAATTTAGTTGGATGGAGTAGCAAAAAACAGAATTGCACATCTTTATCTACGGCTGAGTCCGAATATATAACAACAGGAAGTTGCTGTGCTCAATTTTTATGGATCAAACAGATGTTAAGTGATTATGGGATTAAAGAAGATCAATTACAAATGTATTGTGACAATCAAAGCGCCATTAACATATCTAAAAACCCGGTTCAACACTCGCGAACTAAAGACATTAAAATAAGACATCATTTTATTCGCGAACTTGTTGAAACTAAGGAATTAGAAATTCATTACCTGCCTACTGATCTGCAACTTGCAGACATGTTCACTAAACCTTTAGACTATAATAGATTTCTGTATTTGCAAAATTCTATAGGCATGGTATGCGCTGATTAAACTCTTAAAACCTTAAGTTTTACCCTTTGTCCATTTGAGACAAAATGGGGGAGATATTTGAGTTTTATGAGTTCAATATTTTGTTCACATTTCATCTAAACTGCTTGATCTTAGTGTGCATATTTGCAGGAATCTCTTCTACTGGTTGTCTACCTTTTCTAGTGTAAAAATTTGTAAATAGTTGAGTTATGTAATTTTTGACTTTCTAGGAAATGGGTAGATAGTAACTTCTGTATAGGACTAGGTTTTATTTCTTTTGGTTCCCTACGAGTTTTAAGCTAACTCAAAGGAGATTTTGTCTCATATTTCCAAAGGGGGAGATTGAAGCACCTTATACCTTTGACTTGCTTAAGTCTATACTGTATAAGTGTTCAACTAGATTGGAAATAGTGACAAAATTGGTTGTTCATCCTACAAACCAAAAAGCCTCAGATCTAATCTCTCTAATCCTCTTCAATGATCCATGATGGTATAAAACGAATCACACTACACAATTAGAAGTGCATACATGTGTTCATATTACTTAAAATTGAGTGTGTGTTTAATTCCCCTTGAATTGGAGCTTTAATAATTTTTGGGAATTTTTAAATATTTTTTTAAACATTTTTAATAAATGTTTTCATTAATAAACTAAATATTTTTAAACATTTTTAATAAATGTTTTTTTAAACATTTTTTAAACATTTTTAATAAATGTTTAATTCCCCTTTTCTTTTGAAAATAAAAATTATAAACAAGATGTGTTTACAAAGAAACTTATGTACGAGAGTAATTAAGATTGTGTAATCAGTTTTTTAAAACTAAGGCAGTTTCAAAAATTCAGCACACTTATAGAATGAGATGAGTAGATGAAGATAATTAACACAATGATTTTAACGTGGTAAAACCTCTCCCAACAGAGGAAACATCCACGGTGACTTCTAAGTCACAAAAACAAAAATCCACTAATAACAAAAATCAGTTACAAACAATACAACATGCAAGCACACAAATCAACCTATTCTAAGTTTAGGAATATACCCCACTTAGTGTCCTTCTAACTTCTCATAGATCTGATTTGTTGATGATGTTCTTCAGTTTGCTAACTTCCTTTGCTTTAGCTTCTTTACGACGACTCAATGATCTCAGATCTTAAACACAACACTTTCAGTGTAGTAGTGTGTTAAGTGTTTGTGAAGTGATCCCTATTCACATGCATGAACTCACACACACTTAGATTTACAGACAGTCCTATAAAAATTACATATAAAGTCTATATGCTGTGATTTTGTTATTTTTCTTTCTTACAAAACTAAAAACCTTTTTGACCTTTAATATAACCCAGATTACACGGAGATCTTGCTTCAGAAATCGGTCAAGACCTTAATCAATCTCTTTTGAAAATATTTATGAGATTGAAAACCCTCCAAGTGCGAATCCAACTAGGTCAGGTTAAGTTTTGTAAAAACAGAAACCATAAAACATTTTAAAACCAAATCAAAAATGATTTTCTTAAACCAAGTAGAAAATATGCAGATCTAGTGAAAAATGTAACATGCAGAGTATAGATCTAACGTTTCTATGGAAAAAGAAACAAGATCTTCACTCTAAAGTTTAAGTTGTGAACGAGATCAAAAGATCAAGAGGTTACAGCAACGATATGAACAAACCACTCTCTCAAACACTCAAGGTTGTGTTTGGGGTTGAATGTATACGAAGGTTTGTTTCTGAGTAGAAGTGTTTAGGGTTAGGGTTAGGGTTTGGCTAACTGTTTCCCTTTCTCTCTCTTCTCTCTATTCTTTTCTCTCTTCTCTCACTTCTCTCTTCTCTCTCACTTCTCTCTTATTTTTTTTCTCTCAGAAAGACGAATGCCCAAAAGTCTTCTAAGGCTGAGAAGAGGAGGGTATATATAGGGTTGAGGGAAGGTTCTGGATGATCGAGGCAAATCAATGGCTGAGATCAAGTCTTGCAGAGTTTGACTTGATCCAAAGGTTATAAAACAGCGGTGGCTAGGAGCGATTGTGATTGGTTCATATGGATAGCACCGGGATTAACTAAGAACACATGCAGACCCTTGATTAGGAATGATCCAACGATCAGCAATGAACCAGACTATCCTCTCACACAACAAACACACATTGACGCATTAAGGGGATGACAAGTGTTGACATATGAGAGGCCCTCACACGCGCGTCAAATAAATTACAAAACATCACCCTGAAGTCTCTAGCGCTTTGAGATCCTACCCAACCAAACTTTTTAATGAAAACAGAAGTTTCCAAAATAGAATATTAACCCCACAAATTATATTATCCCATTTTATTTATGAAAACATTTATTAAAAAAATGTTTAAAAAAAGATTAAAAAGGTTTAAAAATTATTTAAAAATTCCCAAAAAATTATTAAAGCACCAATTCAAGGGGAATTAAACACACACTCAATTTTAAGTAATATGAACACATGTATGCACTTCTAATTGTGTGTAGTGTGATTCATTTAATACCTTCATGGATCATTGAAGAGGATTAGAGAGATTAGATCTGAGGCATTTTGGATTCTAGGATGAACAACCAATTTTGTCACTATTTCCAAACTAGTTGAACACTTATACAGTATAGACTTAAGCAAGTCAAAGGTATAAGGTGCTTCAATCTCCCCCTTTGGAAATATGAGACAAAATCTCCTTTGAGTTAGCTTAAAACTCGTAGGGAACCAAAAGAAATAAAACCTAGTCCTATACAGAAGTTACTATCTACCCATTTCCTAGAAAGTCAAAAATTACATAACTCAACTACTTACAATTTTTTACACTAGAAAAGGTAGACAACCAGTAGAAGAGATTCCTGCAAATATGCACACTAAGATCAAGCAGTTTAGATGAAATGTGAACAAAATATTGAACTCATAAAACTCAAATTTCTCCCCCATTTTGTCTCAAATGGACAAAGGGTAAAACTTAAGGTTTTAAGAGTTTAATCAGCGCATACCATGCCTATAGAATTTCGCAAATACAGAAATCTATTATAGTCTAAAGGTTTAGTGAACATGTCTGCAAGTTGCAGATCAGTAGGCAGGTAATGAATTTCTAATTCCTTAGTTTCAACAAGTTCGCGAATAAAATGATGTCTTATTTTAATGTCTTTAGTTCGCGAGTGTTGAACCAGGTTTTTAGATATGTTAATGGCACTTTGATTGTCACAATAAAATTGTAATTGATCTTCTTTAATCCCATAATCACTTAACATCTGTTTGATCCATAACAATTGAGCACAACAACTTCCTGCTGCTATATATTCGGACTCAGCCGTAGATAAAGATGTGCAATTCTGTTTTTTGCTACTCCATCCAACTAAATTATTGCCGACATAATAACAGGAACCTGATGTACTTTTACTATCATCAGTAAAACCGGCCCAATCAGCATTAGTATACCCTATGATGGTGCTACAGGTATCCTTAGTGTACCTAAGTCCAAGATTAAGAGTGCCTTTTATGTACTTTATTATACGTTTTACACTTGATAAATGGCTCTCTTTAGGGTTATTCTGGTAACGAGCACACAGACATACAACATACATTATGTCTGGTCGTGAGGCAGTTATATAGAGTAGGCTACCAATCATACTACGATAGAGTGTGGAATCAACTGACTTACCATTTTCATCTTTGCTTAATTTAATGGTAGTGCTCATAGGTGTTTTGGCAACTTTAGCATTCTCTAAGCCAAATTTTTTAACAAGGTCTAAGGCATACTTAGTTTGAGAAACAAATAGACCATCAGAATTCTGTTTCACTTGAAATCCTAAGAAAAGTTGTAGCTCCCCCATAAGGGACATATGAAATTCCTTATGCATAATAGCAGAAAAAGATTTAACTTCAGAGTTTGAAGTTGACCCGAAAATGATGTCGTCTACATAGACTTGGGCTATAATAATGTTTTTGTCAAAATGTTTGACAAAGAGAGTCTGGTCATTTCCTCCTCTCTTAAAACCCTTATCCAACAAGAAGTTGGAAAGGCGTTCATACCAAGCTCTAGGAGCTTGTTTTAAGCCATACAGAGCCTTTTTTAGACGAAAGACATGATTAGGGTATTTAGGGTCAATGAACCCTTTGGGTTGTTCTACATACGTTTCTTCGGACAGGATTCCATTTAGGAAAGCAGATTTTACGTCCATTTGATAAAGTGTGAATTTTAAGTAACACGCTATGGCGAAAAGAAGTCGAACAGATTCCAGACGAGTGACAGGAGCAAATGTCTAGCTGAAATCTATCCCTTCAATTTGAGAGTAGCCTTGAGAAACTAGTCTAGCTTTGTTTCTAAGAATCACCCCATTTTCATCAGATTTGTTCTTAAAAATCCAACGCGTTCCAATAACATTTTTATTTTGAGGCCGAGGTACAAGATACCAGACATCGTGAATGACGAATTGTAAAAGTTCTTCCTGCATAGCAGAAATCCAGTGTGTGTCATTCAATGCTTCATTAACATTTTTCGGTTCCACAAGGGAGACGAAACATGCATAATTAGTATAATTTCTTAACTGGGATCTAGTACGAACTGGCTCATTAGGATTACCGACCACGTTATCAATGGGATGATCTTTAGAGACCCAGCCAGGTACTTCTGGACTCTTAATAGGTAATGAGTCATCTATTTCTGGTGAATCAGTTTTGAAATCATTTTCAGATTCAACCACAATAGGTGATTCAGATATCTTATTTTCGACAATAGTGTCACTTACAATTACATTTATCGATTCTATAAGGGCCTTAGTACGCAGATTGTATATACGATAAGCACGACTGTTTGGAGAGTATCTTAAGAAGATGGCTTTATCACCACGAGTTTCGAATTTAGACAGATGTTCTCTATCTTTACAGACATAACACTGACTTCCAAAGGTTCTTAGGTATTTCAGATTAGGCTTCTTACCGTACCACAACTCATAAGGGGTTTGTTTAGAGTTTTTCCTAAGATAGACCCTATTAGTGATGTGACAGGCAGTTCTAATAGATTCTACCCAAAAGTATTTAGGTAGAGATTTGGCATGCAACATGACACGTGCCATCTCTTGAAGAGTTTGGTTTTACCTTTCAGCAATGCCATTCTGCTGAGGAGTTTTAGGGGCACTAAATTCATGTTTGTAACCGTTGTAGTCACAGTATTCAATTATTCCTGTGTCTATGAACTCTCCCCCTCTATCACTACGAATGCGATTGACTTGTGTGTCCTTCTCATTTTCAATTCTTAGAAGAATTTTCAAAAAATTCTGAAACGTGTCAGATTTATGTTTTAAGAAGGCAACCCATGTGAATCGTGTAAAATCATCAACCATGACAAGGATATAACTGTGTCCACAAAGACTAACAGTTCTGGAAGGACCAATAAGGTCCATATGGATGAGATCTAAAGGTCTAGAGGTGAGAATGTCTTTAACCTTTTTATGCGTAGTCTTAACTATTTTTCCTTCCTGGCAATGACCACAGACAACACTTGAAATAGGTTTAATTTTAGGAATACCTCAAACAATCTCTTGACTAGACAATCTACCAAGGATATCATAACTTAGGTGACCCATACGATTATGCCAGATTTCATTGTCATCCATTCTGACAATGTTACAGGTTTCAGAACTAGTCTTGACAGTATAACAATTGTCACGTGTTCTAAATCCTGTAATAATGCATTCACCTTTATCATTTAGAATTTTACAATTGTTCTTTGAAAAGGTGACTGTATGGTCTGAGTCACAAAATTGTGATATACTTAGGAGGTTGGCTTTAAGGCCTCTAACTAATAGAACATTTTCGAGAACAGGCATTCCTTCTTCTTTTAGGGTTCCTTTACCTATGATCTGAGATGAAACACCATCACCAAAAACTACTTTCCCACCAGCAAATCTGGTTTTGTTTAAAAGTTTGGTTTCATCTCCTGTCATATGTTTGGAACATCCAGAATCTAAATACCAACCAGATGAAGTGTGTTCAGCTTTTAAAGCAGTGATAACAATGTTACACTTCATTTGGGGTAAAAGATCATCTTTTCTAACCCAAATAGCTCTAGTTTTAATTTTGCGCAATTTTTCCCTCATTTGATAAAATTTTCGAGACACAGCTTTTTGTCGAAAAACATTTGGAGCAGCAAACTGATTATTGTGAAAAATTTGAGCTTTTGGTTTAGGAAAGTTTCTGGGAGCCTTTCTCTTAAATGAACTTTTAGTTTTGGTCTTTCTATTTCTGTAGTTAGAGTTCTTATCAGGTTGTCTTGGAAGGACATAATTGTTACGACTTTGCCTAGAATAGTTAAAGTTCTTGTAGACAGAAGTGTTGTAGGCAGGGGTGTTTAGACGCCTATCATAACAACCTTTAAAAGAATGACCATAAATGTCACAGTAAGAGCAATATTGATTGCTTGAGGGATGGATTTCCTTAGGAAAACTTCTAAAAATGGGTTTAACAGCATTCTGTTCAGTAGTGCTATTCCTAGGAGGGATGGTCTTAAAGGTAGGATCAGCCTTTCTGATCAAAGGACAGACGTATTTAGTCTTAAGTGCAGTCTCAGCCTTAGAGTTACTAGACTCTCCAATGTCTTTCTCTTGTTGCTTTTGATCAAATTCCTTTTTAATAAAATGAAAGTCTGGACATGTTTCAATTGGTCTTTTGCCCCCAGAGACAAACTTAATAGGTTCAAGTTTTGTAGTTTGTAGTTTGTTCTTAGGGCAAAATCCAATACCGGTTCTATCATCAGAATTGGTCTTGGAGTCAACAACAAAGTCAGTAAAACAATTTGAATTGTTCTCAAACTTAGAAAATTTTTTGAAAACAGTAGCTGTCTTTGTTTTTGCTTCCTCCAGTTCTAATAATGTTCCCTTATATTTCATTTCCAGGGTTTCATTAGTTTTAGTCAACTCTTTTAATTTTTGATCAAAAGTTTCAATTTCAGATTGATGAGTCAGACACTGGTTAGTGTACTCTTCAGCATTCAACTTCACAATAAGACTTAGATCATCTAATTTCTTAGTCAAGTCTCTAATAGTCTTCTCCAGTCTAGTTCCTTTTTTAAGAGTCTCAGCATACAAAGTATGGATATCAGGGAGGTCATCTGTGTCTGAGTCGCTAAGTGAAGTGTGTGTAGTGACCCCTAACGATTCAGTTTTAGTACTCACGCACCCATTTACATCGTCGTTATCGATATCACTTTGACTCACACACACGGAAGTAGAACTAGCAACATTTTCAGACAATAAAGCATCTAGGCCAATCAAAGAAGTATTCACACAAGCAAGAGTAGGAGCATCATTATCACACACAGGCATATTATCATTGTAAATGATCTTAGCATAAAAGGACATGCAAGGGTCAAGTACATTAGATGACTCAAGTTCCTCTTCATCAGAGTCACTTGAATCATTCCAAGTTTTACAGACATTGGCTCTATTGTGTGTGTTGGTTTTATTCAGATTTACTCTGCAATCGTGAGGAATGTGACCTAGTTTCCCACATCTAAAACATTCAATCTTTTTAAGGTCTCTAGTGGGTCTGGAATTGTTATCCTTAGGATGTTTGTCAAGTCCACTCTCATGAGGTTTGGAATTAGACAGAGTAGGATAATTAGGCTTGCCTTGTTTAGATGCCTGTTTGTTTCGAAATTTGACAATTTTCTTAAATTGTTTAGACATTAAGGCAATCTGATTATCTAGTTTGTCTCTATCACACTCCTCATCAGAGTCAGAGTTGGTCAAATTAGACTCAAGTTTGGGTATCTTAGAGGCAAAACTCAAGTTAGAGTTGGGCTGTTTTCTTTGAGAATGATTTAATTGTTTCTTAAAGTCTAATTCCATTTCCTCAGTCCTAAGTTTGCTACTGAGTAACTCAGGGGTATGGTTTTGATCATTCATTTCCTCAATAGCATACCTCTTACTGTCAAACTTTTGTGGTAATGACCTTAGAATTTTAGAGACAATTTCATTCCTATCATAAGTTATACCATTAGCATGCAACTTAGTAACTATATCAATTAAGTTCATGTAAAAATCATCAAAAGACTCAGAATCAGTCATGATCAAAGAGTTGTACTGCTGGATAAGCATTTGAGTTTTAGCAGCTTTAACTCTTGAGTCTCCTTCATGGGCAGTGATTAATGTGTCCCAAGCTTCCTTAGAAGTGGCACAAGATGAGATTCGTTTGAACTCATACTCATTAATAGACATAAAAATGGCATTCTTGCCTTTATTGTTATTTCGAGAAATGGTTTTCTCTTCTTGGGTAAATTCACTTAAGATTTTCTTTACCCTCTCATCACTTCCTTCAGTGGCTGGTTTAGTAGGATAAGTGTATCCATTTTCGATAATGTCCCAGACATCATCTCCTAAAGTCCCTTGGATGAAGGCAACCATTCTTACTTTCCAGTAAGCAAAGTTGTTTCCATCAAAGAGTGGAGGTCTGGACAGATTACCAAACCTTTCATTCTTCTCGTCCATAGTTAGATTTTTTCAGAAAACGATTTCAGAAACACAAGATCTTTTGAAATAAAAGTTAATCAGGGCTCTGATACCAATTGAAAAACGTCGCTAATGCCGTTTAACACAAGGTTAAACTGTATAAGCAACTCCGAATGTTTGTTGGAGAAACCCATTTCTTTTGACAATAAAAATTATAAACAAGATGTGTTTACAAAGAAACTTATGTACGAGAGTAATTAAGATTGTGTAATCAGTTTTTTTAAAACTAAGGCAGTTTCAAAAATTCAGCACACGTATAGAATGGGATGAGTAGATGATCATAATCAACACAATGATTTTAACGTGGTAAAACCTCTCCCAACATAGGAAACATCCACGGTGACTTCTAAGTCACAAAAACAAAAATCCACTAATAACAAAAATCAGTTACAAACAATACAACATGCAAGCACACAAATCAACCTATTCTAAGTTTAGGAATATACCCCACTTGGTGTCCTTCTAACTACTCATAGATCTGATTTGTTGATGATGTTCTTCAGTTTGCTAACTTCCTTTGCTTTAGCTTCTTTACGTCGACTCAATGATCTCAGATCTTAAACACAACACTTCCAGTGTAGTAGTGTGTTAAGTGTTTGTGTAGTGATTCCTATTCACATGCATGAACTCACACACACTTAGATTTACAAACAGTCCTAGTAAATTACATATAAAGTCTATATGCAGTGATTTTAGTTTATTTCTTTCTCACAGAACTCGAACCCTTTTTGACCTTTAAATATAACCCAGATTCCACTGAGATCTTGCTTCAGAAATTGGTCAAGACCTTAAGCAATCTCTTTTGAAAATATTTATGAGATTGAAAACCCTCCAAGTGCGAATCCAACTAGGTCAGAGTTAAGTTTTGTAAAAACAGAAACTATAAAACATTTTAAAACCAAATCAGAAATGATTTTCTTAAACCAAGTAGAAAATATGCAGATCTAGTGAAAAATGTAACATGCAGAGTATAGATCTAACGTTTCTATGGAAAAAGAAACAAGATCTTCACTCTAAAGTTTAAGTTGTGAACAAGATCAAAAGATCACGAGGTTACAGCAACGATATGAACAAACCACTCTCTCTCTCAAACACTCAGGTTGTGTTTGGGGTTGAATGTATACGAAGGTTTGTTTCTGAGTAGAAGTGTTAAGGGTTAGGGTTAGGGTTTGGCTAACTGTTTCCCTTTCTCTCTCTTCTCTCTATTCTTTTCTCTCTTCTCTCACTTCTCTCTTCTCTCTCACGTCTCTCTTCTTTTTTTTCTCTCAGAAAGACGAATGCCCAAAAGTCTTCTAAGGCTGAGAAGAGGAGGGTATATATAGGGCTGAGGGAAGGTTTTGGACGTTCGAGGGTAATCAAGGGCTGTGATCAAGTCTTGAAAGGATTGACTTGACCCAAAGGTTATAAGACAGCGGTGGATTAAAATAATTTTGATTGGTTCATATGGATAGCACCGGGATTAACCAAGAACACATGCAGACCCTTGATAAGGAATGATCCAACGTTCATCAAACATCCATCCAGCCCTCTCACATAACAAACACAAATACATTCACCCGGAGGATGACAAGTGTTGGCCTGTGAGTGGCTCTCACACGCGCATCAAAATAATTACAAAACATCACCCTGAAGTCTCTAGCGCTTTGAGTTTCTACCCAACCAAACATTTTAATGAAAACAGAAGTTTCCAAAATAGAATATTAACCCCACAAATTATACTATCCGATTTTATTAATGAAAACATTTATTAAAAAATGTTTTAAAAAATATTTAAAAATTCCAAAAAATTATTAAAGCTCCAATTCAAGGGGAATTAAACACACACTCAATTTTAAGCAATATGAACACATGTATGCACTTCTAATTGTGTAGTGTGATTCATTTTATACCATCATGGATCATTGAAGAGGATTAGAGAGATAAGTTCTAAGGCTTTTTGGTTTCTAGGATGAACAACCAATTTTGTCACTATTTCCAAACTAGTTGAACACTTATACAGTGTAGACTTAAGCAAGTCAAAGGTATAAGGTTCTTCATCTCCAACAAACATTCGGAGTTGCTTATACAGTTTAACCTTGTGTTAAACGGCATTAGCGACGTTTTTCAGTCGGCACCTTCCTGCCAACAGGCAGGAAGGGCTCTATGCCGATCGGAAAACCCCTGGGCCTATAAAAGGAGGCCTTCGCCTCATTTACAAGGGGAGCCCAGATCTGATAAAAATCTCTCTGAACGAATCCTAGAAACCTCTCTCGATGGCAGCGTGATTTCAGCTTCAAAATCTCTTTTTTACTTCCACTTTTCATCATCATTTTCATCAAACTTGGTGAATTAACCACTCTCCATCATCATTCAAAGTGCAAGGGCTTCTCTCCAACATTCAAGATCAAGTTCAAGATCTTCAAGAAGGTCCAACTTTCTCAAAATCTCTTCTAAATTATCTTAAATTTGCAATGACTTGTTTTCTTACTTAGTAATTTTATTATCTTGTTTCACATATCCTACCATACTTTTTATCTAGTATTATTGCACATCTCATATTTTCATATAAATAAAACATAAAAAATAAGAAAAAGAGGGTTTGCTCATAAATTCAAAATAGGGATTCTCACACTTTTTCCACACTTTTTGTACACACACACACACTTACAAATAAGAGATTTCTCCATTTGGATTTATGGGTTAAACCCAACCCCTTATTTGTATGCGAACTACGTGGACTTTGATGCCTTTATAGGCTACGTAGGCGTTTCGGGGTAAAACCCGAGACTCGAGTCCTTTTCTCACTTTTTCTCTTATTTTCTATCTTCTCTTTATCCCATTTTTTATTATATTCTATAAATTGATTCTTAGTGGCATATTATTCCGCATGCGTTATCATTCCCTTATAACAATTAACGCAAGGGTAATCGCACAAATCCTATTTTCTACATTAATCTCACATTCCTACGGATGACTCACTTTATCTTTTCCATGATACAAGTCGAGGATTCCTACCTCTATTCTACATATACACATGCACACATATCATGGGGGGAAATATAAAGGAACATAGCAAATATCCATGACAGACCGAAAGGGCGGAATGGGTGCCTAACACCTTCCCATTTCATAACTAAGCCTATGAACCCTTCTCGAATCATTTTGGTTTCGCACGCACTAGTATGTCTTTCGATGCCATCCTTCGGGGTGGTTTACCCTTTTTTCTTTTGTCTGTTTTGAGTAAAATAGGCTGTCGACTCTGAATCTCTCTACATTTTTCACACCTCACAAATCTATGCCAGCCGAAGGGCTCTCCCGAGAGAGAGGACGCGCGGGACCCGAAGGATCCTTTCTCCCTCCCTGCGTGGGGATCGGAGATGGCCAAAGGTGGCATGAGTACCGAGGGTTGGGTCAGATAATATTTGATTCGGCCAAAATCTTCATGGCATGCCTGATTCCAAATTTTGGTTGGATCCTTTCGAAGGAGTTTGAAGATTGGTTCGCAAATGGAGGTTAGCTCACTGATGAACCGGCTGATGTATTATAATTTCTGAACGAAACCTCGAACTTCTTTATCTATTTTGGGAGGTGGCATCTCAAGTATGGATTTATGCTTTGTAGGATCTGCTTCTATCCCTTTCTCACAGACCATGAATCCCAAGAGTTTTCCCTTTGTAACGCCGAAGACGCATTTCGGCGGATTGAGTATCATTTGATACTATCGCAGTCGTTCAAAGAACTTTCAGAGAGCAAGAACATGACCTTCTCTAGTTTTGGATTTAATAATCGCATCATCCACATAGACTTCCACTTCTTTGTGAATCCGATCGTGCAGGATTGTTGTGGCAACCCTCTGGTAGGTAGCCCCAGCGTTCTTGAGACCAAATGGCATGACAGTGTAGCAAAAGGTTCTCCATGGGGTGATGAATGCAGTTTTTTTTTGTGGGCTTGGTGCATTTTAATTTGGTTGTATCTGGCAAACCCGTCGATGAATGAGTTGAGAGCATGACTGGCTGTGTTATCCACGATCATGTCGATATTGGGTAGCGGATAATGATCCTTTGGAGAGGCTTTTTTCAAATCCTGATAGTCTACACACATTCGAACTTCTCCTCCTAGTTTTGGTATAGGCACTATGTTATCTAGCCATATGGGATATTCGATCACAGGAATGAAGCCTATGATCAACTGCTTGACCACCTCTTTTTTTACCTTGAGCGACCATTCAGTGTGGAGTTTTCTCAACTTTTATTTAACCGTCTTGTAATCTGGGAGAGTGGTTATCTCGTGCTGAGCTATTTCAGGATCAATGCTGGGCATATCGTCGTAGGACCATGTGAAGACATCCATGAATTCCTTTAGTAATTCTTTGAGTTGTGCACACTTATGCTCGTTAAGGGTAGCCCCTATCCTAATCTCGCGTAGTTGGCTACTAGAACTGATGTTAATAAAAACAGTCTCTTCTTCATTAACTTGAATGCGATTATGTTATTTATTACTAACCTTATTTAGATCACTTAATAATTGTTCATTTGCAAAAACATCATCATCAAAAGTTTTATTAGAATCCGAACAGTTAATGTAAGGCAAGCAAGATACTCAAAATCTTTGTTTATTTCATTGATAGGAAAAATAGCATTGAGAACCTCGTCAAAGGAGGAATCGATTACATTTGAACAAGGATAGACAATAGAAGAAGAAATGGGGGTAAATATTAAGATTAGGGGAGATTTCAGCAGGTAGAACTAGCGTAGCATGCCAATTGTGGAGAGGTGTATCAACAACTTTAATCAGTTGGGACAGATTCGGTGATGTAGTTCCTAAGTGAACCATGGAGAGTGTTAGCCCTAGTGTCTATAAGTTGAAAGAATCTTCGAAGTCACTTTCCTCAGTCTCTTCGGTATCTTTGATGAGCGGTTATACATGGTATTGGGAACTCTCAGTCCATGGGTAGCTGTCTTGGAAGAAGATCTCCATTCTAGGCTTCATCTTTTTGTCTGTATGGTCATAGAATGGTTCCGAAAAGCAGCAAAAGGGGAAGTCCTCGCCCTCTTTGATGAATCGTCCATTCAAGGAGTCACCTAGGATAATATGGATGCAGTCTAGTCTTCTCTTTGGTCAAGACAGGTGGATCATTCTACACTCTTGTTATAACGGTTGATACCCCCAAACCACAAAGAGGGAAAGCCTTCTTTAGTTCAATAGACTCAAGTATCCGTTGTTGTCTTTGTCCTAGCCCCAGTCTCGGCATGAAGTGCATATTTCTAAACATATGAATTACATTGACGTCGCCATGAGGGTCATATTCTAGACAAACCCTTTCTTTGAAGTTATCCCCTGCCAGGAGTGGAAGTGGCTGAACTCAGAATCCCGATAGGAGTATATCATTTGACCCGTATTGTATCTCAAGGATTAGACTACTAGTACTTGCACCCTCGGTATTTTCGTTGTCACCCAAGATGGTAATGACCCGTCCATCGGTGAAGAACTCTAATTTCTGATGGAGTGAGGAAGACACACCCTTAATACCGTGGAGCCAAGGTCATACTAGCAATAGGTTGAAACAGGCTGGGATGTCAATAACTTAGAATTAAATGATAGGGTTTATAGGGCCAACCCCTATTACAAGATTTATGGATCCCATCACCTCCCGATGCGTATTATCGTAGGCACGCACAGCAGTGGAGGTGGGAGCGAGGTCACTTTATTTCAGGCCTAAACATTTGAAGGTTCTTAGTGGGCAGACATTCAAGGCAGATCCATTATCGACAAGAAAGAGTGGCATAACCTTCGTCATAACTTCTATGGAGATGTTGAGTGCATGATTATGGTTTTGCCCAATCATGGGGATTTCTTCTTCAAAAAAGGATAGCATTAGGGTAGAGGTCAAGGATCCGACCAAATTTACCGTTTCTTCTGGTGTGCTAGGACGATGAACTGTGGGTACAGTGAGTAACTTGATCAAATCATTTTTGTGTAGTTGATAAGACATGAAAGCCCTCATAGAGTGATGTTAGCTTGAGTTTTCTTTAGTTGTTCGAGAATCTTGATCTCCTCGAGGGTCATCTCTGGCATAGGAAGGTTTTCAACACCCTTCCCCTTCTCATTTGCTGGTAGTGGGCTTGGAATCTGGTAATGCCTCCCTAATCTTGTCATGTGATTTACTGAAGAAGGGAAGAACATGAACCCCGTTTCCTCATCGATCTCAGGTTGTTTTGCAACCTTGTTTATTTCTCTGAGGAGTTATGCAAATGATATCATTCCACACATGTTGACTACTGGGCCAGTTTTCTCGAAAGCTTGTTCTTCATTCGAATCTCCGAATTCTTCCCCCCATCCGGTGGCAATAATTCTGTCTTTCCATGCAAAGTTAATGCATTCCACAACTTCAACGGATTCTTCATATAGTTCATCCCATTCTATGGGGATGTGTAAGGGTGAAGGGACCAGGCGCCCCTATAGATTCATAGTATCAAGTAAGTTGGTCATACTACCAATATTATTGGTTTGTCGGAATAATTCTGCCATAATCTGGATCACCTCATCCAGGCAGACTTCATCGATCGGTACTACCCAACTACCTGACTCTCAGGCCAATTTACGTGCCTCTAAGAACAACGTACTGAACCTTTGGTAATCAATGATCATCTGTGAGGGAAATTCCATCCCGACCTCTAGGTGTCATGACCCCGACCCAAAATAGTATTAGGGAACGAGTGTCTTGACATGCCACCAAGGCAAAAAATATTCCGATTTAATTGTTTCCTTAAATAAATGCAACAGATGTATTATCACGTGGTTAAGAATCGTAAAATACTGAAAGTAAAGGAATTACGTCATCAGAGCTTTCTAAAGGAAAATTCATATATATTAAAAGTAACAACGAGTTACAACTTAAGAGAAAATTTAAACCTTATTACAAGAGAGCCAGACATTCTCTAAATAAACACTTTACAAAAAGAGCCCTAAAAGCTAAATCTTCAATATAGTCTATTTTCGTTCCGTCCGTGAGCCTAAATGTTTCCTGAAAAATGGTTATTTATGCAACATCAGCTAAAATCCGAATGAGGTTCAATCTCCAGACATTCGAGGGTTTTCAGAAAATAGATACCTATTCAAGTTAAAAGAGAAGTCATATACATATATGAAGAGGAATTTGCAGTAAATAGATGTATATTTTGAAATGAAAGTATATATATCACAATTGGATAGCTCAGAATAAGACGAATGCAACAAATCAAATGTGATATCTTTTTCTTTCAATCATATCATTTTGATGGACAATACACTCTAATACAGTATTCTTCTACCGTATTATACCCCGATAGTTGAGGATCAATCGAACTAGTTCGTCACAACGCCTGATTTAGGGCACACCAGCGATAACCCAGCTGGGAAGGTCAGTCAGTAAAGAGGTCCCTTAGGCTTAATCATATTTTCAATATTCAATATCCTTTTCAATAATCATTTTAATCAGTATATTTATATGGACAAATATAAACATATCACAATTGAATCAGTCATCGGTATCACATGGATTTTGAGAATAAAAGTAGTTCACAAAATATATATAGTTTGCATAATATCATATAATCAAAATACACAAGGAATGTCATAGTACTCACCCAAAATGGAGGTCAAATTTACTGGTATTGGTCTTCGATCACACGTTAATCTGATAAAGATTTAAGTACAGATTCTAAGGTCCAGTTTATACTATACTAACATCTTCTTTTAAAGATTATTGAATCCCTATTTGGTAACTTTTAAAACTCATTGATCGTAATTGAAGAATTTAATTCATAGTTTTTCCTCATCAGTCGGTTCCCAGTAGAGATGGAGGGTCACAGGGGCACCACGTAAATACCATCTCATCTAGACAGAACTTCACCGGGCCTGACTTTGGAATTACTTAAATCGAATTCCAGAATAACGAGCAATTTCATTAAAAAGAATCATTTTTAAAAGCGTATAATTTCAAACAAGTTTATAAAATCAACTTGGATTTGTTATAAATTTTAAGTTTTAATTAGTGAATTCTTTATTGTATTTAACCAGCATAACTACTAAGTAAAGATATAAAACAATAAATTAAAAATATAAAGATGCATTATAACATTAAGATTACCTTAAGATGAATATCCCTAAGAACTTCTTCTTAAACTTTCTCACACTTTCTCTCACTATTTCTTTCTATAATTCTCAAGGAATTGGTGTGAGTTTCAAATGATCCCCCAAAGGCCATATTTATAGTTTTCCAAAGATATCCTGGGTTTGACACATGTTCATGCTGACCAAGCTTTTACAATGGGAGTCAGCATTGACGTGTCGCGTAATGGAGGCGTCTTGCATTCTTATTTCACCGGACTGCGACACGTGTTTTAGCTTCTCCTCTAAAAAAGACACGTGTTTTGGCTTCTCCTCTAACGACGACACATGTACGGTGGACGTGTCAAAACCGAGCATGAGGTGTCGAGCACGAGGTGGATAGGTATTAAGGGTATAAGGGTCATTTCGGACCTGAAGGGCATTTTGGTAATTTCACACCATATATTTTCAATATTTCTTATAGGTCCCTAAAAATATTTTATTTATGAAAAGGCCCCTTTTTATTTTTCATTTTGGTCCCTAAAACTTTCATTATTAAAACCAAGTCCCTAAAGTTTCATAAAATTACATTTTTTACCCTAAAAGTTATCACTTAGCTTAGGATGTGCCATAAAATCTCAATATGACCCATTTTACCGTTGATTCTTCAAATTTAAAAATGGAATCTGTCATATTAAGAACTCAGAATATCATATATGTAATAATATATCATTATTAGATAGTAAGTATGACGAATTTGAAAGAAGAAAATTAAATATTGGCATAAGAAAATGGGGTCATTACATCCTACCCTCCTTATAAAAAGTTTGGTCCCCAAACTTTACTTACATTAATTTCCAAAAAGGTGTGGATATCGCTCTTTTGTTTCATCTTTCCGCTCCCATGTTGCTTCTTCAACAGAATGATTCTGCCATAATACTTTGACTAGTGGAATAATCTTGGTTCGTAATATTTGATCTTTGTGGTCTTAGATTTCCACTGGATGCTCAATGTATGTCAAATCTTCTCTAACTTGAAGAGGTTCGTGACTTAAGATATGTGCTGGATCAGGGATGTATTTCTTCATCATTGAAACATGAAACACATTATTCACACTAGAGAGTTCAGGGGGTAAGGCTATTCGATACGCAACAACACCTATCCTTTCAAGGATTTCAAAAGGTCCTATGTATCTTGGACTCAACTTTCCTTTCTTCCCAAATCGGATTACTCCTTTTGTCGGTGATACTCGTAAGAAAACATAGTCTCCTCTTTGGAATTCTAACGGTCGGTGCCGATTGTCAGCATAACTCTTTTGACGTCTTTGAGCGATTTGAAGTCGGTCTTGTATCAATTTCACTTTCTCTGTTGTGACCTGAATCAATTCTGGTCCCAATAATTTTCTTTCTCCATCTTCTACCCAACATACAGGAGAACGGCACCTTCTACCATAGAGTGCCTCATACGGAGCCATTTGAATACTTGCTTGATAGCTATTATTATATGAAAATTCCACTAACGGTAAATGATCGTCCCAATTCCCCTTCAACTCAAGTACACATGCCCTAAGCATATCCTCTAAGGTTTGGATGGTTCTTTCAGATTGTCCATCTGTTTGAGGATGAAAAGCAGTGCTGAAATTCAGTTTTGTTCCCATGGCTACTTGTAGTCTTTTCTAAAAGCGAGACACGAATCTAAGGTCACGATCAGAAACAATTGAAATTAGGGTTCCATGAAGCTTAATAATTTCCCGTATATACAATTTAGATAGCTTTTCTAAGGAATGGGTAATCTTAATGGCAAGAAAATGAGCAGATTTAGTTAACCTATCAATAATTACCCAAATGGAATCACTACCATTGGAACTCCTTGATAGACCTGTCTCAAAATCCATGGTAATATATTCCCATTTTCACTCAGGGATTGGTAAAGGTTGTAATAATCCTGATGGTTTCGAATGTTCAGCTTTTACTTGTTGACAGATCAAGCACTGAGATACAAACTCTGCTATCTCCCTTTTCATGTTATTCCACCAAAACACTTCTTGGAGATCTCTGTACATCTTGGTATTTCCGAGATGAACTGTGAATCTCGAGTAATGACCTTCCTCCAAAATCTGTCTCTTTAGTTGGGCATCACCAGGTATACAGACTCTATTTCCAAACCTTAACATATCATCTCGTATCTCAAATTCAATTCTCTTCCCTTCAATAACCTCTTCCTTAATCTTCTTCAGTTGTGGGTCATTTACTTGTGCAACTTTAATTCTTTCCATCAACGTGGGTTGTATTTGTAAGTTTGCGATTATTCCTCTTTCGCTATAAATACGTACATCTATTTCCATACTTCTCAAATCTTTCAATAGAGCTTCCTGGATGGTAATAAGGCATGCTAAATTTGGTGTAGACTTTCTACTCAAAGCATCGGCAACTACATTAGCTTTCCTCGGGTGATAGTGAATATTTACATCATAATCCTTCATCAATTCTAACCAGCTCCTTTGTCTCATGTTCAATTTTTTCTGAGTAAAGATATATTTCAAACTCTTATGATCGGTATAAATATCACAAGTCTCACCATACAAATAATGTCTCCAAATCTTAAGAGAAAAAATTACGGCTGCTAATTCTAAGTCATGGGTTGGATAATTTTGCTCATGTGGTTTAACTGTCTCGAGGCATAAGCTACTACTTTTCCATTTTGCATTAGCACACATCCCAAAACATTTTTTGGAAGCATCACTATAAATCACAAATCCTCATGTACCGGAAGGAATAATCAAAATTGGGGCAGTTACTAATCGGTTTTTAAGTTCTCGAAAACTATTCTCAACTTCCTCAGACCATTCATATTTCACCGTCTTTTGTGTTAACCTAGACAGAGGTTTGGCAATACTAGAAAATCCTTCAACAAATCTTCGATAATAACCTGCTAATCCTAGGAAACTACGAATCTCCGTCACATTAGTTGGTCTTGGCCAATCTAGTATAGCCTCAATCTTTTTAGAATCAACCGACACTCCCTCCGTGGATATGACATGTCCTAGAAAAGAAACATTAGGCAACCAAAATTCACACTTCTTTAATTTTGCATATAATTTCTCTTTCCTAAGGATTTGTAATACTATCTCCAAATGCTTCTCGTGTTTTTCAATACCTTTGGAATAAATAAGGATGTCATCAATGAAAACAACCACACACTGATCTAGATATTTCCTAAACACTCTATTCATTATATCCATAAAAGCGGCTGGTGCATTAGTTAATCCAAATGGCATCACAAAAAATTCATAGTGACCTACTAGTACGAAAAGTTGATTTCGAAATATCCTCTTCTTTAATCTTCAATTGGTGATAGCCTGACCTAAGGTCAATCTTCGAAAATACTTGTGCACCTTGAAGTTGGTCAAATAAATCATCTATACGAGGTAAGGGGTATTTATTCTTAATGGCCACCTTATTTAGTTCACGATAATCTATACATAACCTCATCGTTCCATCCTTTTTTTTAACAAATAACACTGGAGCACCCCAAGGGGATATACTAGGTCTAATAAAACCCTTGTCTAACAGATCTTGTAATTGAACTTTTAATTCCCTTAATTCTAAAGGTGCCATCCGATAAGGTGGTTTTGAGATTGGTGTGGTTCCAGGAACAAGGTCAATGGTAAATTCTACTTCTCTACTAGGAGGTAGACTGGGCAAATCATCTGGAAAAAGCCTAGCTATAGGAATATATTCTAAACTAGGCTCTTTTGTTTGCAAATCAATAACACTGGCAAGGAATCCTTGACATCCCTTCTTAAGAAAACTACAATCTTGCATTGCAGAGATAATACGCATGGGAGATAAGATGCTAGTTCCTTCAACACTGAATTCTGGTTGGTTAGGAATTTGGAAAATAACTCTCTTCTCAAAACAATCCACCCTAGCATGATATGATGCTAACCAATCCATCCCCAAAATGACTTCAAAATCTCTTATTTCTAAAACTATCAAATCAGCAAATAGTTTATGACTACTGACATTTATAGGGAAAGACTTATATACTAATGTTCCCATCAATAACTCACCCGAAGGAGTAGAAACGTGTATGATATGATTTAAGGATTCAGGAATATTAGGAAAGCGATTAACAAAATGCACAGACACAAATGAATGGTTAGAACCAGGTCAATTAAAACATGAAAATGTTGTGCACATATAGAAAGTGTACCTGACACTACTACATTAGAAGCCTTTGCATCAGAAATATTAGAGACTCTACCTTGTCTGCCTTGATCCTTATTGTCATTAGAAGTCTTTGTTGCCGCCTTCCCTTTGTTAGGACAATCTCGCATTTTATGCCCCTTTTGGCCACACCCAAAGTAACTCCCCGTCTCCAGGTAACACGGTCGCCCTCTATGAATATTACCACAACGTTGGCATTTATCAACATTAAAGGGTTTGTTTACTAAAGGTTGTCCTATATTAGGTATAGTCCTAAAGGGTTTGTTATTGGGGTTCCTTCCTCTTTGTTCTCCGAAATTCCTCTTCCCCTCTCTAACCTAATTATATTCTTCACTATCCTTTTCAGCTATCATTTCCCTAGCCACCACATCATTATATGATGTCAACTTTAGGATGGAAATTCCGCTACGAATATTCAATCTTAACTCGCGTTCAAACTTCTTTGCTCTTAAAACATCGATTATCACAACATGAGGTGCAAAACGGGATAACTCAGTAAACTTTGCCTCATATTGACTAACCGTCATATTTCCTTGAACTAGACCCATGAAGTCAGATTCTTTTTGGTCTTGCACCGTTTCGGGAAAGTATTTCTCGTAGAAGATCACTAAGAAGTCATTCCAACCTATGGGATTTTTCTTTTTCCATGCATTTTCTTAGTCATTCTCCACCAATGTTCGGCTTAACCTTCTAACATGAATGTTCCAAATAAAACTCATTGTTCATCTGTACACTTAAGAACATCGAACATCTTTTTCATTTGCATCACCCAGTTTTCTGCTTCAATGGGGTTAGGAGTCCCTTTAAAAGACAACGGATTCAACTTCTTGAACTGTTCAATAGTACAACTACTTAGTTTAAGATTCCTTGGTGCTCCATTATTCACTTCATGCTCCACAATTCTTGCTAGACTTTCAATTTCCTTGTATGCACCTTCCAGTCCTTCCATACTCGAACCACTAGTTCCTGGAGTTGATCTTGCCTTGGTCATTTTCTACAGTCATGGCCAAATGTAAGATGTATTATACTAGCCCAAGATTGCAATTTAGAAGAACAATGATATATAAATAATTTATATATATTTAAATACATGTGGAGGGTTATCACATAAGTCGGATATTTAATCCTGTATCCTATGTATGGAAACTTAAAATCTATAACGTTCAAAACTTATGTTCAGTAGTCTACGGGTTCATAGCCTATGCTCTGATACCACCTCTATCACGACCCCGACCCAAAATAGTATTAGGGAACGAGTGTCTTGACATGCCACCAAGGAAACAAATATTCCGATTTAATTGTTTCCTTAAATAAATGCAATGGATGTATTATCACATGGTTATGAATCATAAAATACTGAAAGTAAAGGAATTAGGTCATCAGAGCTTTCTAAAGAAAACTTCATATATATTAAAAGTAACAACGGGTTACAACTTAAGAGAAAATTTAAACCTTATTACAAGAGAGCCAAACATGCTCTAAATAAACACTTTATAAAAAGAGCTCTAAAAGCTAAATCTTCAATATAGTCCATTTTCGTTCCGTTTGTGAGCCTAAATGTTTCCTGAAAAATGGTTATTTATGAAACATCAGCTAAAAGCCGAATGAGGTTCAATCTCCAGACATTCCAGGGTGTTCAGAAAATAGATACCTATTCAAGTCAAAAGAGAAGGCATATACATATATGGAGAGGAACTTGCAGTAAATAGATATATATTTTGAAATGAAAGTATATATATCACAATTGGATAGCTCAGAATAAGACGAATGCAACAAATCAAATGTGATATCTTTTTCTTTCAATCATATCATTTTGATGGCCAATACACTCTAATACCGTATTCTTCTACCGTATTATACCCCGGTAGTTGAGGATAATTCGAACTAGTTCGTCACAACGCCTGATTTAGGGCACACCAGCGATAACCCAGCTGGGAAGGTCAGTCAGTAAAGAGGTCCCTTAGGCTTAATCATATTTTCAATATTCAATATCCTTTTCAATAATCATTTTAATCGGTATATTTATATGGACAAATATAAACATATCACAATTGAATCAGTCATCGGTATCACATGGATTTTGAGAATAAAAGCAGTTCACAAAATATATATAGTTTGCATAATATCATATAATCAAAATACACAAGGAATGTCAGAGTACTCACCTAAAATAAAGGTCAAATTTACTGGTATTGGTCTTCGATCACACGTTAATCTGATAAAGATTTAAGTACACATTCTAAGGTCCAGTTTGTACTATACTAACCTCTTCTTTTAAAGGATTACTGAATCCCTATTTATTAAATTTTAAAACTCATTGATCGTAATTGAAGAATTCAATTCATAGCCTTTCCTCATCGGTCGGTCCCCAGTAGAGATGGAGGGTCACAAGGGCACCACTTAAACACCATCTCATCTAGACAGAACATTTCTAGATTCATTCCTAGTAGACATGGAGGGTCACAGAGGCACCACTTAAATACCATCTCATCTAGACAGAACTTCACCGGGCCTGACTTTGGAATTACTTAAATCGGATTCCATAATAACGAGCAATTTCTTTAAAAATAGTCATTTTTAAAAGCGTATAATTTCAAATAGGTTTATAAAATCAACTTGGATTTGTTCTAAATTTTATGTTTTGATTAGTGAATTCTTTATTGTATTTTAACAGCATAACTACTAAGTAAAGCTATAAAACAATAAATTAAAACTATAAATATGCATTATAACATTAAGATTACCTTAAGATGAATATCCCTAAGAACTTCTTCTTAAACTCTCTCACACGTTCTCTCACTATTTCTTTCTAAAATTCTCAAGGAATTGGTGTGAGTTTCAAATGATCCCCCAAAGGCCCTATTTATAGTTTTCCAAAGATATCCCGGGGTTGACACATGTCCATGCTGAACAACCTTTTACAATGGGAGTCAGCGTTGACGTGTCGCATAACGGAGGCGTCTTGCAGTCTTATTTCACCAGACTACGACACGTGTTTTAGCTTCTCGTCTAACGACGACACGTGTTTTGGCTTCTCCTCTAATGACGACACATGTATGGTGGAGGTGTCAAAATCGAGCACGAGGTGTCGAACACGAGGTGGATAGGTATTAAGGGTATAAGGGTCATTTCGGACCTGAAGGGCATTTTGGTAATTTCACACCATATATTTTCAATATTTCTTATAGGTCCCTAAAATTATTTTATTTATGGAAAGGCCCCTTTTTATTTTTCATTTTGGTCCCTGAAACTTTCTTTATTAAAACCAAGTCCCTAAAGTTTCATAAAATTACATTTTCTACCCCAAAACTTATCACTTAGCTTAGGATGTGCCATAAAATCTCAATCTGACCCATTTTACCGTTGATTCTTCAAATTTAAAAACGGGATCTGTCATATTAAGAACTCAAAATATCATATATGTAATAATATATCATTATCAGATAGTAAGTATGACGAAATTGAAAGAAGACAATTATATATTGGCATAAGAAAATGGGGTCATTACACTAGGAGTTGGTTTAAGACTTCTGATAATTCCATACTTCCATTTCCAAAACGGATACAGAAGGCGATGCATGCTCTGGTAAGGAGTGACAGTGCCTGACAAGCGATGCTAGCAGGGTGTAGGAGGAGATATGGGCAAACTTGGAGAGGTTTGGGAGAGTGTATAGGTGTGATTTGAGTTGGGGGATAGAATTTTGGGTTCTCTTCGAGAAAGATGGCATTGTCATGATTTGGAAGTGGGTTTTAAGTAGTGTTTGGCTTAGGATCAGTTGGTGGGATGATGGTACCCCGGTTAATTAGACCTTGGATTATGTTTCAGAGGTGAAGGCATTGGTCGGTGGTATGGCCAGCTGTTTGGTGAAAGGAACAATGGACATCTGCCTTGAAGTTTCTTAGGAGTGAATTTGGCAATGGACGGGGATCCAAAGGTTTGATAAGGTTTCGTCTTAACAAGGATTGATAAACTTTGGAGAGAGGAGCATGGATCTTGGTGTATTCCTTTCGGAATAGGACATGGAAGCTTTTTAGTGCCCATGATGTGGCTAGTTGAGAGATGTTGTAGATGGTTAAAACTGTAGCACTGGCAGGCTTATCATATTTTCTAGGGGTGAACTATCCGGACACCTTCTTTGGGTCAATTTATGTTTTGGCAAGACCTTCCTCGATATCTACTCATGCTTCTCTGAAAGCTCAAAAGTGGGGATATTATTGTCCTTCCATCGTTGCTCGAAGATGGGGTAAGAAGTTCTTCTTCACTATGTTGACTTGTTCTTCCTCGGAAGGCCGATTGGTCATGGTTGTTGCTTTTTCCCTCCATCAAGCGACGAAGTTACTAACTGATTCTCTAGGGTTCTGTTTGAGCCGTTCTAAATCACGGTGGGTGACCTCAAGCTCTTCATTATATTTGTACTGTGACATGAATTCATGGGCTACATCCTCCTAGCTATGAATTCTAGACTCTTTGAGAGACAAAAACCATCGGAGGGCACTATCCTTCAAAGTTTGCTGAAATAATTGGGTCATCACTTCTTCAGAATCCCCTAGTAGATTCATGTAATGGTGATAGCTGCAGAGATAAACAATTGAGGGTCCACTTCCTCTGAATTTCCCAATATTCAGCATCTTGAACTTCTCGGGTAACCTCGCTTTAGGATAAGGAGTCATGTGGGTGTAGTCCATGTAATTTCCTGAGATTCTGACTTGGTAAAACTTCTTTGTGAGCATCTTGAAGTCCTCTGACTTTATTCAACTCTTTTTCCTTCGGAACAATGATCATAGGCAAGTTAGCCCCATGCTGGGCAAGGTTCGGCATAGGAAGCTGGGCAGGCAGTGGGCCATTAGCAGGAGGGGCACGTGGAGCGTGCTGATACTCTTCTGAAACCTATATGGGCTCGGATGGATCCATAGCGCGAGGGAATAGGGCCTCGGGTTCTTGAGGAATGGGACCTGGTTTCGTTGCATCTCTCGAACATCAATTTCGACATTGCCAATCTTGGACACAAGCTGAGATAGAACTGCCATCAGATCTGGATGCACAACGGGTACTTGATCTATGTTCTCCATAGAAGGTGGATGGATTTCGGACTCAAAAGAAGTAATAGGGGAATGGACGGAACTCTGGGGAGACTTGACTGAAGACTGAATCCAATAAGGAGCCAGGCCAAGGGCTTGCGATCGACTTGAGAAGGCGTAAAATGGGATTTATTTTTGAGAAAAAGGACGAAAAAAATTGACATTTTTTTCAAATTGAAAGACAAAATAATTTTGGATCTCTGATAAAGAGGGGAGAAATTTTTTTGGATTTTTGATAAGGAAAGGAAAAAATGTTTTTGGATTTTGGATAAAGAAAAAGGAGAATTTTCTTTTTGGAGACGGTCTCAGCATGATTATTATCATTATTATGTTTTCGCTTGTATTAATTCTCCTACATGCAAAATGAAATGCTGAACGGGACCCGAGCCTGGAAAGATTGGGTTTGTAATATGTAAATTTATGGATGGACTTGTGACCAGTCTCACGAATAAGGTCCCATTTTAAAAATGCTCAAAAAAATTCAGGCATCAAGCCGACCCAAAATTTCGACAGAGTTTTGGGTTAAAACCAGCAATCTAACATGTGTGTCCTAGGCTTGACACCTATATGTGGGTCTGCAGTTGGTTGGGTGAATCGTAAAGGGTTCCCCCCTTTGGTGTGACTTCCACGATATACGACTTACTCTTACGGGCAATCGGTACATGTGGACAAGCCATTTGATATACCTGAGTGTACGTGAATTGCATCACCATATACCTCATGGGGATGGTACGTGTGAGAGAGAATTTGATATACTCGGCGTACGTGAATGAGTTCCCAGTGATATACCTCCCGTCATGACTTCGATCAAGTATTACGATGCGGGGGGAACCGTTCGATATACGTTGAAGGTACTTGGACAATGGAAGGTGAGATTCATATCGCTTAGGCTAACTGCGCCCTGCCGAACCAGCACCCATCACGATGTGACCCTCTAGTTACTTGGTAAAATTTGGTCAATCACAATGCTCTTTGGTGATGTCGTGAGATTCATGCGTGGTCCTCTTATTAGTATCTTATGAGAATGTATTTCTTGATTATGCCAAACAGAGAGAAAAGTACAGGTACCAATGGTACACCAAGTATGGATGGGTGATGAATGCAACATATGGATATCCGTGATCCTAGGTGCACGTGGTGTGAAGTGTACATGGAGAATTTTCAACCAGTGTGTGAATAGAAGTATAAGCATGGGAAATGCATGAAAAAGGGGAACATGCAAAATTGGGGGAAAAATATAAACAAACATAACATCTCTGTAAATAGAGTTTAGCCCAAAAAAAGGTCCCCAGCAGAGTCACCACTATGGCCATCCCCCCCGGATCCTCGCGATGGGTGGGCGACGCGATGGATGTATCCTAGGTCCCGGGTGTCCCTCTCGGGAGCGCTTCGGCCGGCATCATTTGGGTGAGGTGAAAGATGTTGAGAGATTAGAGTCGCCAGTCTATTTTACTCAGAACAGACAAAAGAAAGGGAGCCATCCCAAAGGACAACATCCAAATACATACTGATGCATACGAAACCAAAATGTTTCGAAAAGGATCCGGAGGCTAAGTTATGAAATGGGAAGGTGTTAGGCACCCACTCCGCCCTTTCGGTTTATAATGGATTTTTGTTGTTTTCCTTTACTTTCCCCGTGATATGTGTCCATGTGTATATATAGTGGAGATAGTAATCCTAGACTTGTATCATGGAATAGATAACGCGAGTTATCCATAGGAAGGTATAAAAATAATATTACAAAATAGGGTCTACGCGATTATCCTTATGTTGACCGTTATGATGGAACGATAACGCATGCGGAATAATACGCCACTAAGAAAAAATATATGTATATACATAATATAAGAGAGTGGAGTTTAGAGAAAATATAAAATGAGAGAAAAAATAAAAATAGGACTCGAGTCTCAGGTTTTACCCCGAGATGCCTACTTAGCCTATAGAGGCATCAAAATCCACATAGTTCGCATGAAAGACGAGGGGTGGGGATTATACCATAAATCCAATCGAGGGGATTCTCTTTTTTTTTTTGTAGAAAAAGTGTTTTAGTTATGAGAAAAGTGTAAGAGAAGTGTGAGAATTCCCGTTTGGAATTTGTGAGCAAACCCTCTTTTTCTTGTTTTTTGGGTTTTTATTTATATGAAAATAAGGGATGTGCAACAATACTAAATAAAAAGTATATTAGTATGTGTCAGATGAAATAATAAAAGTGCTAAGTAATAAAACAAGTTATTTCAAATTTATGAGAATTTAAGGAGAGACTTGAGAAAATTGGACCTTCTTGAAGATCTTGAGCTTGATCTTGAATGTTAGAGAGAATCCCTTAGAATTGGATGATGATGGAGGGTAGTAAATTCACCAAGTTTGATGAAAAGGATGATGAAAAGTGAAAGTTGGAAAGGGATTTAGGTGTGGAAATCACGCTGACTTTGAGAGAGGTTTTCTGGATTTTTCTGAGAGTGATATCTATTAGATCTGGACTCTTTTTGCAAGTGAGGTCAGGCCTCCTTTTTATAGGCCCAGGGAATTGCCGATCGGTATAGCCCTATTCCTGCCAATCGACAGATGCGTTTAGGCACACTGTCGATAGGACCTGCCAATTGGGAGTGTCTTTTAGGCCTTTTCAAAAAATTGGCCGCAGAATGCAAACCATTGATCAGAATCGCGTACTGGGTAGATCGTTGGAAAGGTAATTCAGAGACCTTCAAAAGTCTTTTTGACTGCTCCTGGGTTCAAGAGTTAACTATGGGTCAAATATGGCTCAGAAGAATTCGTCAGTCCATTAGACGGGGAATCGTCGGACGCAAATGGATCATTCGTCTTCATGGTACATCAGAATCATGCACGGGGTTCGTTGGAAAGGTTAGGAGATGTACTTATACATTTTAAAGAGTTTGATCCGATTCGGGGAGTTGACTTTGGTCAACCGGGCCCTGGAAGTATTCAGTGACCTCTCAGAGTAAAACGGTTCGTTCGTCCGTACCGTAAGTCAGAATCATGCAAGGAATAGACCATTGGAAAGTTGAGAGTTTACTTAGGTCAAACGGAGCCCGAGAGCGCCCGGTGGCCTCCTAATTGAGTTTCAGGGGAAAACAGGTCATTCATCCGCATGTTAAGTCAGAATCGCACATGGGATGGACCATTGGAAAGGGGTTTCAGTGCCTTTAGAAGATTCATTCAGTCTTGATCGAGCTAAAAACTTTGACTTTTGGTCAAACAGAGCGTGGGAGTGCCCGATGGCTTCTAGGTCAGTACTCAGGGTATGAACTGGATTTGTAGTGTTGAATGGAGGTGCTAGGGACTTAAGGAGAGTTTAAGGGGTAACAAAATGGGGTGTGTACACTCTGTTTGTCCATCTGTCTGTGGGTGGTAAGTTGAACTCAATCTTAACTTTATACCCATGGCCTCTTGAAAGCTCTCCCAAAAGCGCGACATGAAAATCTTGTCTCTACTAAACATAATATTTAGGGGCACCCAATATAGCCTAATGATCTCGGCAATGAATAACTGTGCATATTGTCCCGTGGTGTACTCTATCCCTACTCGCAAAAAATGTGCTACCTTGGTCAACCGATACACTGTAACCCATATGGAATCATTACCCCATTGTGATGTAGGCAACCCAGTAATAAAGTCCATGGAAATAATCTCCCATTTCCACGTAGGTATCTCCAATGGCTGGAGTAACCCTGGTGGTCTCTGGTGGTCCATCTTTACCATCTGATAGGTAGAACATTTGGACACGAACTCTGTAATGTCCTTCTTCATCCCACTCCACCAGTACTGCTGCCTCATATCCTGGTACATCTTATCCCCTCTAGGATGGACCATAAATATGGATCCGTGTGACTGTGTCATAACTGCATGACATAAGTCTTCTCCCTCTGGGACCACTAATTTCCCATTAAATCTCGAACCCCCATCATAACTCACGGAATAGGACTCAGCACCCTCAGCTAAGAGCCGTACAATCTGCTCTTGGGAAAAAGTATCCGCTGCTTGTGCCTGTATCACCCTCGTAACAATCTCGGGTGTGACTGACATAACAGATATAAAGGAATGGGATACCGTGTCCTGGTGTCCCAACTCTTTCCACTTTGCTCTCCACACTTCATCTACGTGACCTATCGGTCTACGGCTTAACGCATCAGTAACTACATTAGCCTTTCCCAGAATGTACTGTATCTTGAAGTGGTAGTCTTTCACAAACTCCAACCACCTGTGCTGATGCATGTTCAACTCTTACTTAGTGAAAAAGTATTGCAGTGACTTGTGTTCTGTGAAGAAGCAAAACTTTTCCCCCTAATAAGTAATGTCTCCAAATCCATAATGCAAATAAGACTGTTGCTAGCTCCAGGTCGTGGGTGGGGAAATTCCTTTCGTGAGGCTTAATATTACAGGAGGTAAAAGCTATAACCTCCTCCTCCTACTGAATTAATCCCCCGAGTCCCCGTAAAGAGGCGTCAGTGTACACCAGGTACTCCACTCCCCGCTTGGGCAAAGTAAGAACTGGTGCCGAAGTCAACTTATCTTTTAGTTCATCAAAAGCCAATTGACAAGCATCATCCCAAACAAATGGTACCCCTTGAAATTCAAGTTTGTCAACGAACCTGCTATCTTCAAAAAACCTCGGATGAACCTCCTGTATTACTCGGCTAACCCTAAGAAACTATGCACCTCTATCGGTGTCGTGGGTTGTCCACACTCCCTTAATGCCGACACTTCCCTTGGGTCAATCGATATCCCCAATTACGACACGACATGCCCCATAAACTGCACTTCTCGTGGCCAAAATCCGCACTTATCATACTTAGCATATAGTTGATGCTCTCGTAGAGTCTGAAGAGCCCGTCTCAAGTTCTCGTCATGCTGCTCCTCAGTCTATGAGTAAATCAGGATGTCATCTATGAAGACAATGACAAACTGATCCAAGAACTCTCTGAACACTGGGTTCATCAAATCCATGAATATGGTTGGAGCATTTGTCAGCCCAAACAGCATGACTCTAAACTCATAGGATCCATATCTCGTTAAGAAAGAAGTCTTCGATACATCCTGCTCCCTAATTCGTAGCTGATGATATCCTCTCAGCTGGTCGAACAGGTCATCAATTTGGGGCAACGTATATTTATTCCGTATCGTGACCTTATTCAACCCTTGATAATCCACGTATAACCTCAGTGAACCATCTCTCTTATTCACAAACAACACTGGAGTGCCCTAAGGCGAGGTTCTCCTATGAATGAAGCCCTGTCCTAACAGCTGCTCTATTTGATCTTGTAACTCCCTTATCTCCACAGGAGCCATATGATATGGTGCATGTGCAATCGCTCGAGTTCCTGGAATCAAGTCTATGACAAAATCTATCTCTCAACTGGGGGGTAGGCTCGGTATCTCTTAAAATACATTCGAAAACTCACTAACAACTGGAATCGAATCTAGTGGAATCATAATCTCGGTAGAGGTATCCTCCTCAATGTAATACAAATGGGTGGAAGATCCTCCTTTTGGGCAAGGCATCGCCACCAAAAACATCTCCTGCCCCGGAATGGCAAAGATAATACTCCTACCGAAATAATCTATCATGGCTCTGTATGCGGTGAGACAATCCATGCCAACAATGACGTCGTGCTCATGCATATCTAAAACTAACATGTCTATTGGTAAAATCAAGCTACCAATCTCTATACCTACACCCCGACATATAAAGAAAATTAAGGACCCATTCCCCAGTGGTGAGTATACGCATGTCATTGTACTCTCTTCCGTGCATAATAACGCTAAGGCCCGTGCAAAACGAGTAGCTATAAAATAGTGCAAAGCCCTAATATTAAATAAAACTTCACCCATAGTGCCATGTATAGGAAACCTACCCTCAATCACGGGTGGTGCATGAGGTGTTGTTTCCTGGTGGACGTTATAGACACGTCCATACTGTAATTGCCCTACTGAACTGGGGTTGCTGTGATGGCTGGTAGAGCTGGTATCTGAGCTGGCGCTGGGAGGGTGGCTGGAAAGAGAGGACTTTGCTGCTCATTATGGGCACCCTGATGCTGTGGGCCCCTATCCTCCTCTGGGCAATCCTGGCGTTTATGGAAATTCTTGACAGATCCAAAACATATGCCCCTGAAGTTACCTCCCCTTTGTCCCTGCTGACCACGACCCTGTTGGCCATTACCACCCTACCACTGGCCCTGCTGGCCTGCTGAAAATGCTATTGGCCCTGCTGCTTATGGTGTTGGACCTACTGGCCATGATAATTGGACTGTCCTTGTTGGACCTAAATAAATCCTCCAAATCCCTACCTAGAATCACATGATCAGAATCGCCTGGCAGGGTCCCCCTAATAGGAACTCTGCTCACTCTGACAGTTCTGCCCTTGGGCTGCTGGTGTCCCACCAGTACTACTACTGCCCCTTTCCTGCCCTGCTGGCTGGACTCCCCTGCTCATTTGCTCCCCTACTAATGGAAGCGATAATCCTGACAGTGAAATAAAGCAGCGTTAAGTACGTCCGTGTAAGTACTCAACGATAGATTGCCTATGAGATGCTGACAAATCCTCAAGGCCAATCCATTTAAAAATAGCAGTATCTTCTTCTCCTCAGTGGGTGGCTCATCCGAAACTATAGGGAGAAGTCAAGTGAACTCCTCCTCATACTCATCAACGATCATACTCTCATGCTTAAGATTCAGTAACCTCCGCCTCATCTCAGTCTGCACGACGGATGGGAAATACTTGTGGTCAAATCGCGTCCAAAATGACTGAATCGGTATGTTGTCCCTCTCCTCCAAGGTGGTGGTGGACTCTCACCACTACAAAGCATCCCCAACTAGCTTGAAGAAAGACAGTAACTGTCTCTTCACGTCGGTGCACTCATACATGTGCAGATGCCTCTGGATGTCCTTTTTCTATTTGTTGGCGACTATGATGTTCAAAATACTCGAGAACTCCGGGGGATGCGCCTTCTGAAAGGCATCCCTGACCCGCTCCTATGCAGGGGGAAGCTATTCTAGTACTGGCGCCACTGCATGAACCTGGGGTGGAGCCTATTGCACCACTGCTAATACGATATTCACCGCCTAAGTAACAATCGTTGCTACATTAGTTGCATTCATCATCCCCTGACCCGGAGCAGCTGGCTGCTCAGGCTTGTCATTCATATATCAGGGTGCGCATATCAGAGGCATCTGAAATGAGAAGGAAGTTTATTAGTCTACAGTTATTATCAAATCTCAAATTGCTGAAGATGTAAGCATAAATACAACAATATAAAAGCCCTAAAAATAGGGCTCTAAATCAAAGACACTAACCTGGAAGCGAAATAAGCAGTACAGATCCTAAAGGACACCAGAACCTAATGCTATCATACCACCTATGACACCCCGCCTAATTAAATACCGGGTGATCAATCCTTTATTAAATTAAAATTAAGGTGAACGGCTGGTTCAATCTTAGCATCATAGTCGCAAAATAATTATTTCCAATTAAAATACTCTAAATAATTAAGCTAAGTGTCAAAAAAATTTAAAGTCTTATTTTGACTTTATTAAATTCCGATATAAAAACCTTTTTAATAAACAACAGTTTAAGACTCACATAAATGCTAAGGATGGAAATTAACAAACAAGAATTTAAACCATCTAGATAACCCAAACCAAGTATAAGAACCATAAATGAAATCATCCTAACAATAGTTAACTCTCAAAGAGTACTGAATACTAGAAATATAAATAAACATAAATCTCAGACAAATCCAAATGGAATAGGAAATCGGGTGACACATACCCTAACTAAAAAGAACTAAAGCAAAAACAGAATCAATGAAGAGGTTGTCTAAAGCAAAGGCCTGTAACTCCCACATAAGCTGCAGCACGTCAAATCCAAAGAACCAATGCATGATGCCCCTGTGGCTGGGCACTTGTAATACATTCATATATATATATATATACTAGGGTATGCCTGTGCCTGAAGGCACGCTGCAAAGTTTTGAAAGTGTATGTTGTTGATAAGACCACACGTCGTATCTAGTTCGTAACCAATAAATAATTTTAAAATTGTTTTTTAACACAAAATTGTAAACAATTTTAAAGCATTGGGTAAATTTTCATGTATTTATATTAGGGCCGACAAAACGAATCAACATGATGTTTTTCACATGACCTGAAATGACTCAATAGCAGCATCGTTTTTCTTAACACGGCACAAAATGTTTTCATGATAAGTAAATACGGTTAAATATGACATGATTAGAACCGACCCAACATGACACGATTAGGCCAATTAGTGAAGAATTAAAACATTAGTGGGTCTAGATAGTGTTATCAAAATAAATTTAATACTAAAAGTTGTGGATGGAAACAAATGATTTTATTACTAACCCATTTGTTTTAATGAAAAAGAATTATTTTTCAAAAAAAAATCAACCACCACATGCTTATGTATAGAACTTAATCAAATTTTGCAAATTATTAGTAGTTACTTATAATCTAAACAAATTTAATTAGTTTTATCAAACATGCACCATTTAGTTATATATATATATATTAACAAATTTCATTATTTCACCTGAAGGCACGCGGAAATTGTCCAAAGATCGATATGTGTCTCCTGTCAAATTCATATCGAAATGTGTCTCATGTCAAATTTTCCAAAGATCTCTTCAACTCATGTCAAATTACTTGGCCCCAATTACACTTGATCACAACACATCACGTACCTAAAGTATGACCGAGCCTAAATTACTCCATAGTTATTAAATAAAATCTCAAACAATGAAAACTCTTATCTTCTCAACTGAGCACCAAGCAAATCGATATATGTAATGACATGAAATGTGTTTCTTTAATAAGTAGAAATAACATCATATTAAAAAACCCATTATGTAATGAAAGCATTACATCATATTTAGGTCATTTTCTCATTAACAGTGAATACACACATAAATATATGTGATCAAGTCCGTAAAGACCTGTTCTAGATAAGACTAATATAGATTATGATTGCCAACTACATAGTAAGTGAGAAGACCTATTCTAAAGGACCTCCTTTTGAAGACCTCATGCAATGCAGGTTCCAATGTTTGTTGGACACTCGACCGCTATTGTGCTAGCTTCCCTGTGCGTCTTGATTTTTTCTTGTGTAGTACCCTTTCAACCCAATACAACGGCTCCAGTATGTCCCATTCTCTGGCTAGGTAGTCCAATGACCCCAGCAATAAACATATCAATAGGCTTTTTCATCTCACTTTCCTTTATGAGGGCAGCAGTATCGTCTTCAGATGTAACACCAATTTCACATTATGTGTATCATGTCTGAGTTCAAAAATCTATTGTTAGAAGAAATTAGTAAAGGCGTGTTTTATGTGTATCAATCTTATTAACCTTAATCAACATTCAAATTTTTCTTATATCATTGCAAATACTCTTATAAAGAGGTTTGAAGCTTAAGTTACTAACCTGAGTCATGCTGGGTGTAAAATCCATGGAAATATTTCTGGCAATCATTTTGTTAGATTCCTATTGCTCAACGACATCCACCATAAGATCGACTGCCCAATTGAGCAAAGTCATCTTAGTTTGTTGCAGCAGTTTGATGAGCTCAACCGACTACTGTAAAACTTCTTCGCGTGAAAGCCCATGTGCACATCTATTGGGGAGTCAATATTAAACACATGCAACATCCAAGCATCAAACTCCAAGTTACCACTGAGTGTCCAAAAGTTTTTCCATCTTTGAGAAAGAATGCTAGTACACGTTGCTTCTTTGATTGTTAGAATGGACAAAATGATCATAAGAATATCATCTTAACTTCAATATACCAAAAACAATTTTGTTCGCTTGCTACTCCAGAGATAGCAGAACTGAGAGAAAAAAATACGATTCACAATTAAGTGAAAAAGATCCATCTAATTTAGTACAAAAATAAAAACATTTTTTCTTAATATATGTGAACAATAATACACTTGATAACAAATCCATATGGAAACAAAAATCTGTTTGAATTAATTAAAAAGGAAATCACCTTCCGTGACACAAATTTAGAAGAAGCCTGCACACTTTTCTCCATCTAATTTAGTACTATAATCCTGTTTTTCTTTCTATAACGGGACGTGCCTAAATAAATAGAAACAGTCTTAGGTAAGTATGAAACTTGGTGTTAAGTCTTAGTGGTCAAATGTAGCTTGGCTATCCGCTAGAGGAAAAATCTAGAGCCCATAAGATTGATAGAACTTAATCAATCCAAAATCGCAACAGAATGGGTAGGAGTAAGCAACCAATTCAAAAATGAAAACAGGGTATTACTGATTAAAACAGATGTTGCTGCAGCTTGGACACTATCTCCCAAATAGCAATGTATATTAAAAGTAATGTATACCAACAAGCCTACTAATCAATAACCAAACACCGCCAATTTCTAACTCTACACTACACCATAAATATTAACTATAATATTCACATTCCTTTTCAAACATCCAAAAAGAGATAAAAAAAATGTATCCAATGAAAAAGTACACTGCATAGCTTACACAAAACTGTAGAGTAAGTTGTAAATGAATATACTAAAAAAATCAGAATATAACTAAACATGCCTTTACAACACCCACATAACCACGGGATTTGCTTTAGAAAATATGATTACCTTGTATTACCTTCCTCACATTACCATGAATCCCTCTTGATAAAACAATAATGATGGTTCATAACTGGTATATTAACACACAAATTATACAGCACTTGGCGAGTTATACATTTCTCCTGAGCTGCACGGGTGGTATTCAGTGTTTGTCATCTTGTGCATCCCAATAGGATGTGTTGACAGCATTAAGAGATGCCATTTGTATCATATCAGATCATTTGTTCATTAGTTCATTAGTATATTTTATCTACCTGATGAATTGTTGTAATTTCTATTGACTTGCTAATTTTTTTCATTCTAGATTTTAGTAACGAAGATTGCAATGCATGAAACATTCCTCGAACTAACATAATAAATCCTTGAATACGAATCCCAAATGTACCTCCAATACTAAATCTGAATCCCATATGATGAAATCTGCAAAACATGGGGTTTTAAGTGATGAAATCTGTACAACTTTTGACTTTTGATTTTTGATATTGTAGGGTCATGAAAAAACTAATTAAACTTAGTCAACAACCAAACCTAAATCCAAGTGAACAAAATAAAATAAAAAATCAAAAGTTAAAATGTATGAAATAATTAGAATACGCAAACATGTGGAGGTGTTTAACCGCATAAGAAATTTACAACTGTGACCTTCTTTGTCATTTGAAGTCTCACCTTCATCTTTCTTTGCTTCATCTGTCTTTTTTGTTATCACATTAACTGTGACCTTCTTCTTCCCGCCAAATATAAGCTGCAATAAGATAGTGAATATAATTAATACAATGGAGATAAGAACACCAATTGTGAGGTTCACTTATTTGTCAGCCTTCTTAATAAGATCCAAAATTTTAAGCTTGTGTTGACTCGAGAAAGAAATATCAAGAATCTTGTATAATAGATAATATATTAGTAAAATTTGAGAAACACATAAATAAGCCATACAGACAGGCCGCTAAGATTAGACAGTTTCGAGTCCAAACTTCTGAGTTTGGAGGATAATTTTGGAATGCTGAGTTTGGACAGTTTTGATCTTCGCCAAAAAATGCAGTCTCAATCTTATAACAGCTGGTCTCTGGTGTAGCAAACACTCTCATGGACATCAAATGAAATCCCTCGGTCTTGATTATGAACCTCTAAAATTTCAAACAGGGGAACCACTGAAATGACCTTAACTTTTCATTGGAACCACTGAAATTTCAAATAGAGGAAAACACTTCAAACAGAGGAAAACACTTCGAATTGTACAGTAAGCAATCAATAAAAATTAAGACAAAAGAAAACTTTTCATGTCCTGTTTACTGTCTCTCAACTTCCAAGTTCAAGTAGGTATTAGTGCAACAATAGATCACTTAACAAAATATTTCTTTAAAAATCAAAACAAACATGAATTTCTAAAAGATTCTAGCCATTAAGGTTTCCATCACATAATCCCAACAAATAGTTAAATGTTGCTATCAATTATGTATGTTGTAGATGAATGTGTTCAAACTTGAGTTCAAATAATCCTAGTTTGACATGTTAGTAAGAAAGTCTGAGTACGTACTTTCGACGATCGACGATATGGGATCATCATTTGTAGGCACAATTAAGTCACTTGGGATTTGAATCCAAGTTCGATCGAATTCATCTTCTAAGCAAGTCCAATGTATTGAACCTTCTCCGATTCCATGTAGCTAAGATGAGTCTTGTATTCTCATTTTCTTTATTTAAAAGGAATATAAAAGGAACCCTACATCCACAAACACATAATAGAGAAATTAAAACTGAAATTAAACTTTTCTTAGTATCAACATTAACAATGATAACTCATCCGAGTATCAATTGAAATGATTTGTACAATAATCATCATCAAATATCCAACATAATAACAATTAATTTACCAACAAATCAAGCAATATAAATAAGGTTTGGTTATACCAAGCAATATTTACAAAAATCGAAAGATGATAACATGTTTTCCCCCCAAAACACACCAATACATATTACAATCAACACCATAAAAATAGAGAAATAAAACAGAGCAATAGATCGTATGTTTTCAAATAAACACATACACAGAGCAATAAAATAAAGGTCTTAAAGATTCTAGGCCAATAAAGGTTTCCATCGCATATTCCCAACAAACAGTTAAATGTTGCTATCCATTTGTGTATGTTATAGATGAATGTGTACAAACTTGAGTTCAAATAAAATGGTACATACCTTAAAATATGTCTAAATACTTGTAAATTAAAATACTAAAAAAACAAAAAAAAAAATCGCGTTTTTTCACGCCCTACTTCTAAAAACTCCCGTTTTCAAGTCTTACCCCCCAAAAAATGCGCATTTTTTCACGGCTTACCCCAAAAAATATTAACCATCATTGTCCATGCCTTGATCCACACCTAGAGCCAAAACTTGACGTATCTAAAAAGCCACGTGCCTAGGCGCGGATTTTAGAACACAGATTAAGAGAAAGAAAACAATGGAGGAAAGAGAGAAAGAGATAATACCTTGATAAAGAGAAAAAAATCAACCCCATTTAAATCTGCAAATACAAAACAAAAACAACCTTCACTGGGTAGAGATAGGAGATAATTTGAGCGCAAAATAAAAATCTAATCAAAAAGAAAAATCAATACCATTTGTAGTATTCATTTGGGTGAAATAACCTACAAAAGATAAAATGAAAATAAAAATTAAAAGCACAATGTTTAAACTGTGCAAACTCAAACCAAAAACATTAACAAAAAAATACACTTTACACAGATCCTTGATATTGAAGCCCTGAGATCTACAAAATCAAATCCCCAAATCAAAACCCTTAAAAAATTTGATATTAAAGCCCTGAGATCTACAAAATAAAAATCAAATAATACCCACAATTGATAAATTTGAAAATCCAGTGTTTGACTGTCACATGTGCAAAATCGAACCAATAACATTGACAAAAAACCTACTTCACATAGATCTTGCATTTTAAACCACTAAGATATACAAAATTCAATCCCCAAATCAAATCGCTCAAAAAATGTGATATTAAGGTCTAATATCCACAACCCATTCTGCTCACAGTTGATATATCCAAAACCCTAATATCCATTCTATAAAAATAAAAAATAAAAATTAGATAGGAGAAGGATATAATACCTTCGTGGTTGAGTGGAGGCCGAGAGAGAGCGAGTGCTTGAGAAATGAGGTCCGGAGAGTGTGTGCGTGTTGGTAACTATAAACATCATAACAAAACTCATATAAATCCATTAACAATATTATCTACTTGTAAACATCATAACAAAAGATACAAAAGATGATAGAATAGCTTTACCTTCTATGGATGGGAGTGAGGAGAGTGTAAAATAGCTTAGGAGGAGTAGGGGTGTGGCGTAGATGAGGAGGAGGAGGAGTAGACGGTGGATTGGAGAGAGGGAGAGAATGGGTTGATTGTGGTAGGGTTTTCTTGGGGTTGCTGATCAGAGAATGGGAGAGAACTACAAAATGAGAGGTTTGTGTGGGTAATGAGAGAGACCCGATAAATTGATGGAGTGGTTTTTTACCAAAATACCCCTAATTTTGAATTAAAGTGCAAGTTTGGAATGTCACAAAAGAGGAGGGAACCAAAAATTTAAGGGACAAAGTAGGAAATGCAGAAAACCTCATAAGGATGACATTTTTTTTAATCTTATGACATACATAAGTTTTCTACTTTATTATATAGATATATATATATATAAGAGAGAGAAATGATAGAAAATGGGTCAGTGCCCGAGTGTAAAATAATTTAAAATAGTTTAGCAAGTATTTAAAATGCTTATCGGCTAATGTAACAACCATGTTAGTATGCGACACTCTCTTGATAATTCTCACCTCTCATCTAGTGTGCACGCACACCATACTCCTAAACTCATAAGTCTATCTAACTTATTTTATCATAAATTTTTATCCCGAGAAATAGAAAGGTTATGATATTTAGTTTAAATAAAATAAATCTCTTCAAGATTTATTACGTTACATAGAACAAGGTCGTACTGTTACAAAGTTCCCGAACACTTACTTTAAAGCTGGAGCATTTATTCATTACTTAACTACTTATACGCACAGTAGTAAGTTTCCATATATAAGTATATATATTTTATTCACTCATATACTATATATATACTATCGGCACCCCAGATAAAATCTATGGTGCGGGCATACTTTGCTATTAAGTCCTCGTATCACTCGTACTAAGGGAAATACTAGTTTGGAACCACTCTCGAACTGTATTAACACAAAACACACAAAATGGAGGCGAAGCAGAGTTCCAAGTCACTAAGAGGTCACCACATACCCCTCATGTCTCTTAGGACCGTCTGACTATCATTCTCAGATAGCATGTACCAAGGAATCCTATGTTCTAGGGTACAAGTCAATATCTCATATAAAGATCCAATCGAGATAAGATTATCCCCGCGCGGCAACCTCCGTGATAGCAAGAAGCGCGGGTATGATTATTCACAAACATAATACTTAATATATATACACAGTCACACGGTCATATATATATATATATATATATATATATATATATATATATATATATATATATATATATATATATATATATTAACATTTTCCAACTTAGGTTCGCCCATCACCCATAATTATTATTATCCGTTCTTAGCACAAAATCTACTCAATTATCTCGCAAAACGGATTCATCTCTTTTATTCTCACTTATAATTTATTCCATACTTACTACTCATCTCTCGAAGTATTATCTCTTACGGAATATAATTTCAATAGGCACACCCTCACTAACCTTCTGGTCTAAGTCTTTCACGAGTCTTTAAATTATATAGTGAACGTATGCACAATTTCTCACGTGTGACGAATCCCCCCATTAACCCATAATTTCATCCCATATTAAATTTCACTCAACGGAGTCTACTTAGACCCTACTAGCCCTCTTCATAACCCATTATACTCTACAAATAATAATCAAGGGTTCCTATGTAATTAAATCGGATTAAAAAAAGGGGAAAATATGAAGTTTTCCAGGAGGGGTCGATCGATCGCGGAAATGGGTCGATCGATCGATCTATGCTCTTGGTAGATCGATCGATCAAGCAGTTCTTGCCCAGAATCTGCAAATTCGATCTACGGGTTTCATCCAATAATTTTCTCCAAAATGCCATTATTGTTCCCTAATGTGACACCCCGACTAATTAAATACCGGGTAGCTACTCCTTTATTGAATTAATACAAAATGCCAAGTTGGTTCAGTTCATAGCATCACTGTCGAAAATATTTTTTTTTATAATTACTTACCACCTAGTATTTAAAAAGTGAGTTCTCAAATTTTAAATTTAATCTGATTAACATGCAATAAATAAATAAAAAGTTAACATAACCATTCACAATAAAGTCTCAATAGAGCAACCAATAAATAATAATGAGTCTGGAGGAAATACTTCTCACAACAATCCCCATTACTGAAATAAATAAAGCAAGTCTGCATCCTAAATTAATTACAAACCAAAGTCTGAATAATTGAAATATAAAGTGTCTCTAAAGGAAATGGATGACATGCCCTACAAATGATAAAACTGGTAAAGGAATCAAGATCGAAGATGGAGGCGTCTACTGTCAAGGCCATGTAACTTCCACAACAGCTACAGCTCGTCAACTGAATGGAATTTCTATGCACGGTGTCCTTGCGGATGGGCACCTAAAAGGTTTTTACAAAAATAGATTTGAAAGCTAACGGGTCAGAGCCCGAATGTGGAAAATAGTTTAAAAATATCAAGTGATTTAATGACATTAAAACAATGAATGCAAAATACATGTTAGGACGTGCTCTCACATGAAATACTCACCTCTCGACTAATTGTGCACTCCTAACGTACCAGTACCCATTCGAGTGATTCTCATATCTATCTAGTCCAAAAATAAATTCTAACATTTCTACTCGGTTCGCATTTTAAATTCCAACGTTATCAATTAAATAGAGAGTCTTACTTATTCTCGGATTCCCAATTATTCGCAAAACCATTTACTAGAGGTTATCCCCTTTTTATCTTTTCAAAGCGTTACTATAATTCTACTCACAATAAAACATGACAAATCTTTCCAATTAACCATATATTATTCTCATCATAAATATACAGTACTAGCACCCCGAGACTAAGCTGCGGTGCACACATACTCTGCTATCCCATCCCGGTACATCACGTACATAAGGATCACGCATTCCGAATCTCTCAGGAATCATTCTCGGATAATAGCAAATCATAAATAATGGATGCGAACATAGTTCACATCACATGGGTCACGCACATACCTACGCTCCCATAATCAGCAGACTTATTAACTTCTCAATAAGTTCTTCTCTGACCTATGTCCTCGAGGTACCAATCTATATACCCCCCGTAGGCACACAAAGATTAGATGGCCCTAAACAAATGCAAACCTCCCATGATAGCAAGTATGGTAGGTATGTCATATACATAAAATCATATATAATAAGCATGCACACATCCTAGTTATGACTATATTTTTATTAGTGGTATACATCTCGTTCTCATACCAAATTTTAGTGTTACACAAATCATATGTCCCCGGTTTATATGTATTTAAGTCACCAATTATCCTCACTTAGTGATTAGTCACTCGCGTCCTAATCCACAAATGTCATCTGGTTCCAGCCACTATTCTATATTTTCCTCGTCAATATATATCCCAAATCTTCCAACTATACCTGTTAGTTAATAAGGGAAAGTTATCTCATCATTTAAATAAGGCTACGGAAAACTAGAAATCAAATCAGGCCAAAAAGGCCATTCTGTCAACTCGTTAGAAGTCTCGTTCGAACGAGGTCGTTCGAACGAGAGTTCGTTCGAATGAGGAGTATCAAATGAACTACAAACTCGTTAGAAGGCAGACTGTCACCTGGTTAGAAGCTCATTCGAACGAGGTCGTTCGAATGACCTGGGCAGAGCTTCTAACGAGATGGCAGTTTCGAGCCCAGAAATCTCTAATTCATTTTTCTCAATGTTCCTCTTCTCTAAACTCATCCTAAAATCATCCCAAATAGTATTTTAAGGTTCTTAAACGTCACTAAACTTTCTTAGGTCAGATATTAACATATTATTGGGGTTACAATCTCCCTAAATAACATATAATTATCATCAATTCCCAAATTTTTACCCCAAACCCTATGGGTATGAACCCAGAATTTCATGTCATCAATTTTATCCTTATAAATCTATTTTCACATCATAAAAAGTTGTATCTCGTGTAGGACAATCATCAACTAACATTCTACATGCAATCCCTATAACATATCATGAATTTCTATTTCAAATTTCAAGGGTTTTCATCAAACACCTAATATGATGCAATTTTATCAATTCTAAGCATGGAAGAAACATTCGCTTGAAATTAACGTAACTAAACCACTTGCCTTAGATTGTTCTTCATAATTTGATGTTGGTGAATGGGTTGATTCTCTCCTTTCTCTACGAATTTTCTCCCAAGGTTGAAGATGGTGGTTTTGGCTCTTGTAACTCCTCTTCCCACTTCTCTCAAAACTCCCGTAACTACTCTCTCAACTTTTTGATGGTAATGGGTTAAGTGGGTTACTAATTATCCTATAATTAACTCCCAAAATTCGTTGGTTATAATTTCCAAAATTTCAAAATTACCAAAATGCCCTTTTTCGTTGTCGGTTTAGCCTAAAAATGCCCCGGGACCTAAACTAAACCCCCGGCTAGTGTTTTCTGACTATTTCGACCCTTCCGGACTCGTTGGCGCACTCAAAATGACCATTCGGTTGATAAAAATAAAATTCACTTTTAAATTCAAATATTTACATTCCTGACGCGACTGACACGCGTGTCTCAACAAAATTTCCAAATTGTCGTATTTTAGTCTCTCGATAATTTCAATATTTTCAATATTCATATCGGTGCACTCGAAAAGGTCATCTCAGTCACCCAACTCCAAATATTATAACATCTCATTAATCGGGCCCGACACGTGTGTACTCTACACGTCGCCCATAAACTATATCAATCAACCAATGTAACACCCTATCGACATATCACAATACATTGTCATTATCACTCATACGTAACATATAATAAATCAAATAACTATTTACTTATTACACACAAGTAAATAATAATTATACCTATTCTGAACCATTTTGACCCTTCCCGGATCATCGGTGCACTCTAAAAGGTCATCCAAGTCACCCAACTCCAAATATGCTATCATTTCATTAACCGGACCCGATATGTGCGTACCCTACACATCGTCCATAAATTATACCAGTCCGTGGATGTAACACCCTATTGACATATAACAGTGAATCATCGCTATCACTCATACGCAATAATTAATAAATCACATAACTATTTACTTATTACGCACAAGTAAATAATAATTATACATATTTTGTACTATTTCGACCCTTCTTGGATCAACAGTGCACTCGAAAAGGTTATCCGAGTTACCCAACTCCAAATATGCTAACATCTCATTAACCGGACACGACACGTGCTCACCTTAAGCATCACCCATAAATTATATCGATCCGCCGATGTAACACCCTATCGACATATCACAATAAACCGTCACTATAACTCACATGCGACATATAATAAATCACATAACTATTTACTTATCACACACAAGTAAATAATAACTATAATGGATATTAATCATTTATCTCGCTAATTAATATTTATTGAATTTCAATTTAATTTTCCTCGATTAAATTAACAATATAAAGCACAAAAAAATTAATTAATAATAAAAGTATGGGATATTACATTTAACTTAAATAAAAATTCGTTATTCACGTAAAACGACATGAGAGTATGTTTTAAACCTTCGAAATTTTCAAAAATTCATATTTTAAGAATTTAAGTGCGTAATTTTGTATGGGCTATACTTACATTAAATTGTTTGATATTACATACTTAAATACTACGTTAAGACTTAAAATTGAAAATTTTAAAGGAATGGGGATTTAAGGCATCTAAATTCAGAGACGTTAAAATATTTCATGAGAATTTATTGTGATATTTTTCGGAATGTACGCGGTGAGAGTCAGTGCATTTTGAGTTATAAATTCAGGAATATATAATTAAATTAATGTGTGATGTTAATTGAAAGTGATAAATCGATCCAAATTCCTAGTTTTCTCCCATATTTCATTACATATTTCTTAGTTATACTATTCATTCATTTTTTTTATTTTAATTTAGATCTTAATCATATCTCTATACGAATATTGTCTAGTTGGACAATCGATAATTTATACAAATTGATCAAATCTTTGTGGGATCGACTTGTACTTACACTCTCCATATTACAATAGCACGTGCACTTGCAGTGATTTTATAATTTGACATCATTGCCGGGGATCTATGTCAATTTAAAGTTATCGACTTTCAGACTAGTTAAGAAAATAAGATTATTTTTTTAGTAGCTAATATTTTCATAAGTTTTTTAGTTAGTAAATAAATCAAACTTAAATATTTTTTGGTAAATAGCAGTTTTGACACAAGTCTTATCATAAAAACATAAAAATACATTAAAAAATGAAAGTTTCATATTTTTTTTCGAAAATTTTCAGATTTTTTTTGCAGTTATTACCTTAAAAAAATCTAAAATGAAAAAATGAAAATTAATTATTTTTCCTTTGCCCCAGTAGAATATTTTTTTTCTTCAGAATATATATATATATATATATATATATATATATATATATATATATATATAGTTTTGTAATTATGATTTTTGTGTGTTTGTTTTATTATTTGTTTTGTGCCAATTGCACCATTAGTGCTTTGAGTTGTGTTATTCTCACTTACTTTTCTTTGTCGTACTTTACAAGTGGTGTAGTTCTTTTGTATGGTTTTTCAGTACGACCGTAAAAAAAACAAATTTAAGCTTGTTCTTAGTAATCATCAGTTTTGTCATAAAATTAAAAAAAAAACATAAATTTTGAAAAATTCATAATTTTCTTTTAAATTTCTAGATTTCACTTTTCCTGTAGCTAGTCCATAAAAATTATATTATTTTTTAAAAAAATAAAAATAAAAACAAAAATTAGAAAATTTTATTTTTTGAAAAAAAATAAAAAATTTGGGAGTGTATATTTTTTGCTAGAATATATATATATATATATATATATATATATATATATATATATAGTTTCATAGTGTTTTCTTTTGTTTTCTTTTTTTCATGTTAAACTACACCGTTAGTGCATGTGTCGTGCTATTTTATTTTTTATTTTTTTGTCATACTTTACGCTTGTTGTAGTTATTTTTGTGCTATTTTTCAATAGAGCAATCATTAAAAAAATACAAAAAGAAGAAAAAGAAAAAGAGAAAAAAGAGACGAAAAATCTCGAAAAAGCAAGCAACTGTGTGAGAGCGCTGAAGATATTTGTGCAATCATGTCATGTGCATAAGGTACTCTCGGAGATGACTGAAACGTAGGCAATGTTTCCCTCCTATCGACGTCAAATAAAACTTTGACCTGACGTAAACAAATGACCCTAAAAAGTCCATGTCGGAGGTATGTTTTGTGTACTCCTTATGTGAATTTGTTTTTGCATATTTCAATAAGCTCGTTGCATAAATTTGACTTAAGGGAAAAATTCATTTGCAAGATAAGGTGGGAATTTCATCATCCTCCATTGGTTCGAAAATCACTAAACTACCCGAGCATGTGTATAACCCGAGCCATCATTTTTAATTTAAAATTAATTAAACATTGGCCCTAGCGTATCACATAGCTCATAGAAAAAATCTTAACGGGGATAGAATTAAAATCTACTCCAACAGGAACTTTTCAAATCGTTTACGTTTTACCTCGTCCAGGATTGGTGGTTTTTAACGAGTCATCGTATCAACCATGTACCTGGAAGTACAATTAGGGTTTGAGGCAATAATCGTAGTTGTTTGTCTTTTAAATTCTCCTTATGAAAGAGTTAGAACTATCTAATTATGGAGATTAATTTAGAGACCCCCTTCATCATTGAGTAATCTCGGGAAAACTAGATTTTAAAATTAAATTTCCCCTCACCTAAATTAGATAATTTAAATTGCTTTGTGTTAGTTTAGGAATTATGTGATTTTGGGTCAGAGTATTTTCTTTTTCTCTCTTTAAAAAAATTGAAAAGAAAATGAAAATGAAAAAAAAAATCGAGTGAGTGTGGTGGATAGGAAATTTGTTTAGAGATCTTACCGGTCATTTATCTAATGTGGATTCTAGCATTTCCAATACTTTTGTAGGTAGAATTTTGATATTTGCTGAGATGGGAGGTGAGTTAACAACCTATGCCTTTTAAGATTATTTATGTCCCAATAGGTCGAGTTAACCCTAGTGCGTAAATATTCCTCAACATAATGCAAACAACTTCTAATTCAAGTCGAACACAATTGAAACGTTGCCCATCTTTCAGGATACAAAAAAAGAGGACCCCTAGCTTCATGTGCACGAATTCGAAGAAATTTGTGCAATGATTAACTTTCAACAACTCAACGATGAGATTGTTAAACTGAAATTGTTCCCATTTTCTGTGAAAGATAAAGCCAAAAGTTGGTGTGACACCCCTCCTAATTAAATACCAGGTGATTAGTCCTTTATTAAATTAAATCAAAGTGTCTGGTTGGTTCATTCTTAGCATCAGTGTCGAAAATAATTTTCTTTATTAATCAACAAATAAATAATTAAGCTAAGTGTCAAAACATTTATTTGTAAAGATTTAGTTCCATAGTTATGATTTAATATACGGAAACATTTTCATGAACACATAAAATAAAATGGAATATCAAACCATCCAAGTGGAATAAACATGCTAGATTAATCATCCAAATAAAATAGCCCAAATCGAAGGACAATGTAATAATCAAAAGCAATTACAACTAAAACATAATAATGAAGTAAATAAAGACTACAAATCTCTCTGAGCTAAATGAAAACTGAAAATGGGAGACACATGCCCTAACTAATAATGACTAAATAGGAGACTGAGAAGACAAGGATGAAGTAATCTACTATAAGGACCTGTAACTCCCCACTAGCTGCAGCATGTCAACAGTCCAAGGATCTAAGCTTGACGCTCCTATGGCTGGGAACCTGTAATATATATATATATATATATATATATATATATATATATATATATATATATATATATATATATATATATATATATATACAAGAGAAAGAAAAGATAACAGGAAATGGGTCAGAGTCCGAGTGTAAAATAGCTTTTAAAATTGTTTAGCAAGTGTACGAGTTGATATTACATACATGTTAGTACCTCGACACTCACTTGAGAATTCTCACCTCTCAACTAGTGTGCATACCTAACGTACTACCGAATTAATCTTGATAAAGCTAACCCAATTAACTATTCTAACCAAATCTTCCCTTAACAATCCTAATCCGTGTGATCGCACCACTAACATTTATATACAAATAACTTTTCTTACGAATTTACCGGGTTGGCTATGTACATCACAATATAGCTTTAGATACTTAATTTGTTTAATATCAATTATCCCATCTTATCTACTTACAGGCCCAGTAGAGGAATCACAGGTATATGTATATATATTTATCACTCATATAATATATATACTAATAGGCAACCCACATAAAATCTATGGTGCTGGCATACTCTGCTATCTAGTACATGTATCCCTGGTACAAAAGGGAAATACTTGTTCGGAATCACTCTCGAACTGTATTAACACAAAACACACATATTGGAGGCTAAGCATAGTTCCAAGTCACTAAGAGGTTAGCACATACCCTCACGTCTCTTACGACCGTCTGACTACCATTCTCGGATAGCCTATACCAAGGATGTTAAGTTCTAGGGTACAAGTCAATATCCCCCATAAAGGTTCAATCGAGATAAGACTGTCCCGGCGTGGAAACCTCTGTGATATCAAGTAGCGCGGGTATGATTACACACACACACACACACACACACACACACACATATATATATATATATATATATATACATGCACCCATATATATATTCACATTATTTATCTAGGTACGCCCACAACCCATAATATATTCTATCCATACGTGGCACATAACGCCCGAGTCTTATGTATAATTAAATCATTCTTTTATTCTCCATTACCGTAAGTCCTTAAGAACTTATTTATTCTCGAAGTGTATGATCTTGATAAATATAGAATCAGTAGGTGTACACTCTCTACCCTACTGGTCTAAGTCCTTCTTAATTCTCATAAGACCTAATTTAACGTACGCACGATTTCCACTCCATTTTATACCTCCAAAATCCCACGGTTAAATATCATATAAAGTCATATGATCTGGACCCTATTGGTCCTTCCCAATTCCAATTATGATATTTAAATTATATCCAAGGGTCCTTACACGTTGGGATCGAAATAACATTAAAAGAGGAAGAAGTTTCAATTTCCAAGAGGGGTCGATCGATCGATGAAAAGGGGCGATTGATCGATCAAGTCGACCGATCGACATTCTTGAGTCGATCGATCGATCGAATAGTTTTTGGCCAAAATTCTACATATCAAGCCTATGACTTTCTTCCAATTTAAATCATCAAACCTCCATTAACATGTCCCAAACTCCCAACCAAGCACCATGAACGTTATATAAACCAATATGGATTATTTCTAACGTAAAACAGTCATTAATTCCTCAAGAATCATCATCAAATGGATTAATTCAAGAATTTATTATTTAACCCTAGTTTATCAAATTTTTCTCAAGAATTCCATTAGTTTCCAGATTTCTATCTCTACTGGGCATCAAATATCATGGTTAATAATCTACATATAACAAGATATTCATCCTAACATGGTTTCTACTCCAAATTGCAATAATAATCTCCCAAATAACATTTAACTTTCATGGAAACATAAAACCATCATCTCCTACACTAGCATGGATGTGTTATCAACTAAAGAAAATAAAGTTAGATACTTGCCTCAAGAATAAAAGTTTGAATCATAGAGGATAATAGGTATGATCCCTCTCCTTGTTCCCCATTTTGGTGGTGGAATTGGTAAGAATGGTGTAGGGTTGGTGGTTCACCTCCTTGGAAGCCTTCTCTCTTCCTTAGCTTATCTGTAACTTCAATGTTTCTAACCCTCAAGGACTCCTACTTTCATCAGATATAACTTCTCAAATTTCGTCATTAATTAAGGCCTAAAATGGAAAATTTGAAATTCCCTCCCGGGTTGTCGGTTAGGCCTAAAATTGCCTTGAGACCCAAACTAAACTTCCGGGTACACTTTTCTGACTATATCGACCCTTCCAGACACATTGGCACACTCGAAATGACTATATGGATGACTTAGAATTTATTTACTTTTTATTCCATTAATTTAGTCACGACACATGCATGTCCCGACTTAATTTTTATAATTGTTGTATTATTCACTCGCAATAATTTTAATAAATTCGATCTCATATATTACTTTACTCATTAAGTAATATTCAACATAATTCTTACCAATAATTACTAACTCTCGTCACGCTAGTAAATATTTATTTTAAAATCCGGATTAATATTAAATTAATTTATCCCAATTTAATTTAAATACAATTTAATTTAATTAATCCCATAATTAAATGCCATAAAATACGGGGTATTACGTGGAATCAATTAAGTGTCAATTTTTTGCAAAAGGTTTTCCCCAACCAAAAGACGACAACAATACTTCATGCGATCAACACATTCAGCCAAAAGAGGGAGAAGTTTTGTGGATGTATTTGGAGAGATTCAAGGAATTCTAATGCAATGTCCCCATCATGGGATTGAAATGGGACGTCGAGTCCAAATTTTATACAAAAGATTTGATTTTATTACTCGTTCAGTGCTTGAATTAATGTGTAATGGTGATTTTACGATAAAAGTGAATCCGATGAGTGGACTTTACTAGAATCCGTAGCGAAAAAATCCCAACGATGGGCACCTCATTGGGAATCTAGGCGCACCACATTCAACGAGGCAACCACTCACCAAGTCAAGAAAAGTTTTAATTTAAATGTCAAAGTGGATACATTGGCCCAACGTTTAGAAGCTTTTGAGCAAGCAAATAGGGTAATCAAGCCATATATGCGACTAGGTTCACCAATGTGCTTTCTTTGAGATAGTGTTGACCACTTAGTCAAAAATTTCCCCACCCTTTTGACCCATAAGGCACTCACCTACCAAGCAAACACCCTCTACCAAAATTGAACAAAGTACGACCCGTGCTCTAATGCGTATAATCCAAGATGGCGATACCACCCTTACTTTTCGTGGTCTAAGGGTCCACTACACTAAAACAACGATTTTGTCACCAAAAATCGTCCACTACTATTGGCATTGACAAAATGCCACTGCTTATGGTAGTGACAAAGTGTTTTTTAAGTCAAATAAAATTATTTATCACTGCCCTGAGCTGTGGCAATTATCTTGTCCAATTTATCACTGCTGTTGACACTTATAAGTTTGAGTGAATTTATTTGTCACTGCTCATGATAGTGACAAATTTGTCTTTAATATTTGTCATTGCTAATTGCACTGGCAAAAATTGGCTTAGGATTATTTTGAAACCGCCATTGGAATTGACAAATTTTATCACTGCCAATAGTAGTGACAAACTTTGTCTTTAATATTTGTCATTACGATTGGCAGTCATAAAATTTAATTTTACCTAATTAGTCACTACTCATAGCAATTACAAACAATTAGGTCACCAAAAAAACCTCAATTAATACTCTCCACAATTTCTTATCTCCCTCCATTTTCTTCTCTCCATTGCGTGCCCTAACCCAAAGAACCCTAACCCAATTTCTTCTCACTGTGGTGCCCCTGATTTCTTCTTCGAATATTTTGTGTCCGCGATTTCTTCTCATAGTCATTCTCCGTTTGTTCAGGTTAGTATATATATATATATGCACACACAAACACACACACACACACATATATGTACAATAGTGCTCGTATAGGATTTACAACTGACCCTTGACTACTTCAATTGTGAAAGTTATAGGTGCTGCTAAAGTCAATTAAGTGTGTCTTTTTGGTTATGTACTATCGGATATGGTTTACGATTTATATTTTAGAAAATTTTGTTGTTTAATTTCATTGTGATGTTTGTGATTGAGAATTTTTCATATACTATTGTTGTAAAATGGGTTTTCATGTTTGGCTGAGAATTTTTTGTATATCCTATTGTTGTGAAGTTATCTAGAATATTTATTAAAACTTAACCCATTGATTGAAAACAAAAAATTAAGCATGTAGGTCTTTATTTCATTTACCATATTCTATACTTTGAATTGACTTGGTTTATACGTTTTTAAAACTTTTGTTAAAAAAGTGTTTACAGAAAAAGGGTTGAAAAAGTGAAATGGTAGACATAACATACTACGCCAAAGACTAAATGACCCCACCAAAAATTAATGACAATGACCAAATTATACACGATACAATCCCACTATACATGATCGAATAATCATGAGACATGCAAACGACACATCAAACCCCATTGCCAAGTCTAATCGAGCATACACTATACTCTTAAGAGAATCGTGTCAAAAGGTTTCTAACCAATAGGAATTACATATGTAATGCATGGCCTACATATTTCCTTCAACAACGATCACACCTATTTAGTCCTAAATTATTTCGTGAGTACCATACACACATGTTAGTAAGTGAGTACCATATAGTTTACTCTTTACTGAGAGAAAAAATGGCGAATGATAAATTTTCAGAGCATTTCATTCCCTTTTCTATATATATGAGGGAATCTAATTTGAATTATTTATCCATGGTGTGACGTTACATTATTAAATGCATCCTACATTTTTCTTCATTAGTTGTTTAATGTTGGAATGAGATTATGTATCCAAGCCTCGAGAGGATGCTACATTCAGTTAAAAAACTATTGAACGGATTTATTTTTTACGTTTTTCCTTTCCCTTCATGGGTGGTTATAACAGGTCAGCCAAAAAAGTTATTTATCTGAATCCTTTTGGAGGGAGAAAATCTGCTTGCAAGATTTTTTTGATGATGTAAAACCACTACTCGAGGATGCTAATGTGGAGTTTACATTGCAAGGTTTGTACATATTACATCTAAATTATATTGTGTATTGGTATTCCAATGTTAGAGGATTATAAAACGTGATTTTCGATATCAATTCTCAACTATTAGAAACTAAATACAAACTTCATGCGAAGGAAGTTACTCAGGTGATGGATCTCTCGAAGTATGATGGGATCATTTGTGTTAGTGGGGATGGAGTATTAGTTGAGGTTGGTTGGTTATGCTTACTTTTTTTTTATCACCGGGTAATTTTTTGCCTGTCAGATCACTTTCTATTCTATATTGAAAAGAAAATAATTGGTTGTCTTGGTGTAGGCTTAGGCCCTGATACTTTTAAGCATTAATCATTGGCTAAATAAAGCAGGCACGTGGTCAAGCCTAGCTTGGCCAGCCTATGAGCTACTTCAGGATGGCCTTTTATATGTTGTGCCATTCCATTAAAACTTAGTGTCAGCAAATAATTAAAACATTTCTTTCATATTATATATCGTAAAGGTTATTATCATCTTGTACTTGTTATTGTCTTTAGATGCTTCTTGTGTGAATTTTGAAAGTAATTGTTGAATTAGGAGGACATTCTTGACCTCCATGCTCCTTCCTCTATAAGGTTGCCAATTTTAATAGGTAGTTAATGGAATACTTGAAAGAGATGATTGGGCAACTGTAATAAGGATGCCTCTTAGAGTACTACCTGTAGGTTTGTCTGACTATATTCTACCAGAAATTCCTTTTTAAATAACAGTTAGGGCCAAGTACATGAAGTTTCCATCAAATGGGTGGATGTTAACTTTATGATTTTATTGATATTTTTCAAATTTAATATATGTAGTTGTATCCCTCCAATTGATGCATACATACAAAATCTAATAAGGGGTGTGTCTCAATGTGAGTCAAAATATAATGGTAGTTTGATATTCCTATTTAATGAGATATTTGTTGCTCCTACGTTTCACTAGTGTAATGTGATTCGGCTTATACTTCCAATATCATAGTTAATATTTGGAAAATATTTGTTTCTTATGTCAAGTATATGGTAATGATTTCTCGACATAATTTATCCTTAGGACCTTATAATACTCTTTCATAGTTTCTCCTTCGTATGCATTTGTTTTGACATTTTAGATGACTTCATCTATTTTGTGACCATGAGCAGTGTTCTTCTCTTACTATATATGACCCCTATTAGTTTCTCTTATCATATACGTCTTTCCCTAATAATTTGATATTCACTTTTCTTTTTATGTGTCATTTTTGTTTAACAACCTACTATAATCTCTATACCACTTTTAAATTTCATATATGATTCATGTATAATATATCAATAAGACTGAACTTCATAAAATTATTTAGTTCTTCTTATAGATGATCTGATACATGTATTAGCATCTAATTTTTTAATTTTATTAGCTTAATTATCCATCATAGGTTTACAGTGCCATGGGTATTGAATTTGTTATGTTCCTTTAGAAATGGAAAGAACATTTATAGCATGTACATTCCTGAAATTTGTGGGATTGGTTTAAGAAGTTTGTTCAGTCCCATTAGTGTTCATAGCAATATAATCACCAGTTCATTTGAGTAATCTATGCCACTTTTCTCTGACTGATTTTAATATTATTTTCTTCCTATGTAAATGGTTGTTATAATGGTTAAGTCATCGGGATGAAAATATTAGTGAAATCATAAAATGTTTATGGATAGAAGTACTGGAAATGGCATGATTAAATCTCTTCTGGATTTAGTTGGTGATCCTTGTACAACTTATAATGCTATTGTCTCTATTATTCGAGGTTAATGATGGTTTCTATAAATCTAATTTTGTTATTTTTAACTTTTTCTTTGTTTCCTTTGTTTTCTGTTTTAAATTTGTTTGACTCAAGAATTTGTACTACATAAGCGTTCATTAGACACTCATACTATCTTGCAAGGGGAGACCAAATTTTTCAGTGTCTTGATGCTTGTATGGGGTATATAACAAAAATTGGACTCACATTTGAAATCATTCACATGGTTCGTTATGCCTAAGTCTTACAAAGAAATAATGTCATTATATTAAGTTATGTCTGAATGTGGTAGTTAACTTTAGTTATATATATTCAGTATTAGTAACATACCTAAATTGTCTTTCAAGTATGGTGTTTGATATAGATATTGAGTCTGATAAGTATAGGTATATGGGGGTACTCATATCGATATCTATGTAAGCTTAAGGATATGATTTATGTGCTACCAATTCATGTTTTCAATCCTCAAAAGAAATTGTTAAATATTAGTATAGAAATTTAGGCTTTAGTCATATTTTCAAAGATTTGTTGGGCGCCCATCCCATGTATTTTGTAAATTGTATTAAGTCTCATAACCACCCAAAAATTTCTCATAACCACCCATAACTGCCTCTAACCCTCTCTTCATTTTCGTAGAAAATGACACGTGTCCCATTCTTATTAAATCATAACCAATGATTAGTCGTGAATATTGCATTTACTACCCTTTATTCTTGTTCATTCTATCATTCTCGTGTCCATTATTTCCTATATTTAAGCTCATATATTGGATAACCTTTGTTCCACGTGTTTATATGTTTTATGAGGTATGTTTGAGCTTTTGTAGGTATTATAAATGCATAGTGTGAAGCTAGATTCGTTTTGGGATTATTTCGTCGCAAAATGAAACTTCAAGGGAAATTTGGTTTTTTCAAACTCACTATTTTGTATGGAATGAAGTTACCAACATGTATATCATCAAATGATCTTCGCATAGCCACTGATCGTGCATCATTCTAACCCCGAATGAGGAAGTTATGGTCATTTTTGGAATGTTTTGGTATTTGCTTCTGCTTCAAGGGCATTTTGGTAATTTCATACTTCATTCTTTATAGGGTTTCAAAACAGAATCAAGTAGATAATTGAATTAGCTTCGTGTTAGTTCTAACCACGCATCATTTCGATTCCATATGAGAGAGTTATATCCGTTTTCGCGTGACATGTCAAAATGGGATCGAAGAGAAAAGGGAGTTGCCAACAACCCAAGGCAAAATTCCAGGACCGGTCGACCGGTCCCATAAGATATTGACGGAAATTGACTTGTTTGGGGTTTTTTTATTTCTTTTGTTAGGGGTTTATTTTGGGGTATTAATATGTAGGAACAAATTTCTAATCGAGTCAATCTGTTTGTAATTGGCTTAATTCTGGACAAAATAATTTGAGTCTAGGCTAGTTTTTAATTTGAGCTTAATTGAAGCCTACGAAGGTTCAAGATTGAATAATTTTCAATTAAAAGCTTTGAAGAAGAAATCAAGTCAAGTTGCATTCTTCATACTCAGTTTGTTCTAGATCACTGAGGTACGAATGCTTAAGAGAGTTTTTGTGATTTAGAATTTCGTGTAAATGATGGATGAGCTAAAGGTTTTTAAATATTGGGAATTAAATTTGATATTTGCGAAAAATATATTTTAAATTTTTCTGAGTTAAAATTATTATTGAAAATTCTATAAATTAATTTAAAAAGAAAAACATGTTTTGTTATCACCCAAACAACAGTGTAAGTCGTTCTAACGACATGCACATGTCGCTCAAACGACATGGGCATGTCACTCGAATGATCTGTCACCTCGATTTTTTGTGTTTTAGTTTCGCTGGACTTTTTTTTACTCAGAAATAAATACACCTTACTACTACGACGTCTTTAGAAGAACAGTTTACGAAATTCCCATTAAGTTCTTCATCATCCGAAGTTTATTCAAGATCAAATTACTTTATTCCAATTTTTTTTTTTATCTTGAACACGTTTGTCAGAAGATAGTTCATCATTGATTACACATTTACTGACTACGATCATTGTGGATGCTTGCGAGTGTGCCTTGCTGAAGACGAGAGTTGAGGTTCTGGAGGGTTCTTATGGAAGTCCTTTGCTGAGTTAGACTGCATGTGCGTCTATGTGGATTTGCTATGGTAGATTCATTGCAGATTTTTTTATGTTGTAAGTTGTGATTTACTGTTCATAGTGAAATAAAAAGATTTTTACCCGGAAGTGGTTTTTTCCTAAACTTGTTTCTTTTACTGCATGCTGAGTAGGCACAAATTCTTCACATGAATCCCCTTAATTTCAGTATTTTTATGATCCCGTGCGGTGTAAATAGCTTGGATTTCTCTCATATATATGCTACTAACCCTTTTTGGCAAGTATTTCGTATTTTATGTATCTCTTATGTGCTTTACAGGTATTTCATGCAAGAAAGATGGAAAAGAGAACTCAAAATAGTGAAAGAAACCAAGAATCGGGGAGTTAAAGGGCATTTTCATAATTTTGCAGCCTTAGTCCAGAGGTGGGGCCAACTGGAAAGTTGAAGATCTTTCAATTACAAGAACACTGGAAAAAACGGCACCTCAATCCGACTACAGTGAATAAGTTATGCCCATTTGAAGTTGAGAAAGAAATCCAAGAAAAAAGCTGTCAGACCCAAACCGAACTGAACCTGAAAAAAAAAGAACCGGTCCGCCCATTTGTCACGCACCAGATCCGTTACAAAATTAGTCACGCTTTTTAAGTGTGATAAATTACCAGATACGGGATTTTTATTTTGTGCTTATCTTTTAGCCAAAAGAGTTTTATGTTTTGGGAACTCTTCTGAATGACCTCTAGCCTATATATTTAGTCATTAGGACTCTTTTTATTCAGATTTCATTGATGTAAAACCTCCATAACAAGTAGGAACATCTAGGAGAAGAATATACATACTTTGCACCATTAATTCAAGAGTTTTTCCAGTTTTCTTCAATCTTTGATTTCTTCTTGCATCTTCTTGTTCTTCAATCTTGGTAACTTTTATTTCCAGCACTTTTATTATTATTTCTCATGTTTCATCTCTCTTTCCAAGCAATTATGAGTTCATGCAACGTAGAAAATGTAGTTTTCATTAACTTCGCCATGTTAGGCTAGATTTTTAAAGGTTGGGATGCATGAACCCAACCCGATATGGTAGTTGCATGTGTATAAAATTAGTCCTCTAAATTTAATGATTGATTACGATCGTATTGAGTAGAAATACGACAATTGTAGATCTTTGGATCTCGTTTGCTTCAGGGTAACCGGGATGCTTCAAAATGCAATTCAAGTGTCACTATCGCAATACCAATTTACTCGTCCTCTGATTAATTATGGTGCGGGCTTGAACCTCATATACGTAATGCTTGGGAGTACTAAATTCTGGGTCTAATTAATCAGTTAAATTTATGATTAGTTTTATACCATCAATACTCTAGGGTTGGGGGATTGTGTCTCTACCTTAATTTTCCAATTAGTTTTAGTTAACTTCTTTATTTTCCCCTTTTTCCTTTCTCACTCAATCATTATCTTTTACACTTTATTTTTTCTTGAAGTAATAAATCAATTAAAATCTATTAAACATTCCCTGTGGATTCGATACCCAGACTCGCCACTATACTCCGCAAGAGTGTAGTTAAAGTTTAATTTTTTTGTATTATGGTCGGAAGCCGATAACAACGACTAGCGTATTTACACGGACACTCGGTTTCCAACTCGATCACATGCTTTAATTTTTTAATGAATTAAACCACTTAGATGCATGTTTAGGGTTTGAGAAGATAAAATTGAATTTAACGAAAAAATTAGAAAAAGTTGTTTTTTTACCTAAAGCACACACTAAAGGGCCTTCTAAAATTGGTATCAAAGAACATTCCACTATTTTATTATGTTTGTGATCCAGTGACTTTAGGTATGTGTTTCGGTGGTTTTAATGATTTTAAGACTCACGTGTTTGAAAATTCTAATTGGAAATCACGCATGAAGTCTACTCTTAAAAATTTGGTTAAAAAGGATGATTGTGAGAAGTGTCTTTACTATAAAGGGTTTAGCCCTAGGATATATGAGTGCCCCACTAAACTTAGGAAGAATTTTAATAAACCGATAAATTATTTTTCTACCCTTAGTAAGAGTGACCCGGAAGAAGAAAAATTTTATGCTAATAAGCGCGACCTTCTCACCCTTGTGGCTAATTATGTGAGTGATGACGACATACCTTTGCATGATTCTTCTATCGCCACAGGATGCGATGCCCTAGAAAGTGAGGGTGAGGTGAGTGAGGATGAGAGTGAGGATAATAGAGACTTGCAAACTACCTTTAATGAGTTATATGAAGAAAATTTGAAAGAAAAAAAAAAGGCAAACATGAAATTATAAGCTAAGTTGAAAGAACGAGCCATATAAAATAATAATTCCAATGCTTTAATTGAGGATTTAGGGCGCGTGAGAAGAAAATTCGAGAGAAGCTAGAATATGTCGAGGGTGAGAGAGATAGTCTTCGAGGGTTGATTGAGGCTATGAAAAAAGGAACTACTTGAGTTTGAGGATTATAGGCGTTTACATGAGTCAAGGATAGATGAGCGTGAGGAGAAATTGAGAGATTCGAGTAAAGTCAAATTTAATTTGGAAGCTAGGTTCGAAAAGTTAGATAAAATCTTGGGAACCATCTAAATGAAAGATAGCAGGTGTTGTATTGGCTTCGATAAACATGTTGCACCCGTTCCTAAAGTCAAAACCATGCAAGCAAGAAAGACACCTAGTGTCGTTAGGAGAGATCCACCTAGGAACGTTAGAAATAATTGTCCCATAGTAAACACTCCCCGCCATATCTACACTTGCACTCATTTAGGTAGGAGAGGTCATCTTAGATGATTTTTCTACGATCTTAAAAATGCTCCTAGAAAGTCTAAGAATGAGTCTGTTCCGGTTCCCAAAACCCCCACTCGTCGTTTCACACCTACTTGGATTAGGAAATCTGATTTAGAGGCGTTAGGTATTAGGCTTGGTGATACGCATGTCATTGCCCGTGGTTCTCCCCATGTTTCATCTTTCGGTTGAGCATGTTCGTAGATTTGTCATACTTTAGTGTGTTATCATGATATATCGTGTCTAGAGTTACGACGTGTATCTGGTCGTACTTATTCATTTAATTGAGTCTTATTGAAAGATACAAAAAGATTCTTGGTTTTTAAATATTTTTGAGAAAAATATAAAAAGATTTTATTTTTTAGGTCAAAAATATTTTTTGAAAAACGCAAAAATATTTTCGATTTTTGTGTCGTGAGATTTCATGTTTGCTATGGCATGTTAGTGTGCTTGGACCCCCATCATTTCATTATCCGTGTGGCTAGGACATTTGGTCATAATTATTGATGCATTGAATGATCTTAACCATTGTCTTAATTGGGTTGTTTCGAAGTTGATATGCATATGTATTCGACTTTGCATATATGCCATTCTTGCACACATGCACGAGTTATATGAATGTTTGACATCACATGCATATTTGAGTTTGCTGAGACGCTCTTATCTCAATTTTGTCATCTATGCATAAGTAGACTTAGAAGGAGTCGTTTACCATAAGGACGTAGAATGCATAAATGAAAAAATAATGAGTGTTCACGGGAAAGGGTTGCGATAGTACAAAATTAACTTGTCGTGAAAGTCGTAGTTTAAAAGAGCCCAAAAGAAAAATATTGGAAATAAAAAGAATCATATGCCAAAGATGGGTCCAATAGGATTTCTCTAAGGATAGAAAAATAGATCACCTCAAAAGAAAAATAAATATTATGTATGAGGGTGATTGGATGGAAAACTAAAAAATGGGTTTACACCACGAATCCTAGTGTTGAAACATCGCATCATGACGCTATTGTTTGAAAAAATCGTCAAAATTTCGAATTTGTGTGTATGTTGCTTGTTTACCTCATTTAGCTCATTATTAATTGTCACATATGCCTAAAACAATGTTTGTTGACATATTGATATCAGTTAGCACTTCTTAACCGTTTCGATGTGTTGAATTTATGATTCATTTGTTGTAGTTCACAACCATTAACTCTATGTCCATGTTTGAGCACATTGATTCTATGTTTCCATGAAACTCACATCGTTTTATTTTATTTTTTTCTGTTTTGAGTTTGTTTTAGTACTATTTGGTATTTCCAATAATATTTTTAAGAAACAAATTTCACTAGACAAAACCTAAACATTTTTGGAGTTGGTTTTGAGAGTTTCATATCTTGTTCAAATGAAAACATTACTCCATTCAAACAACGTATCCATGTCGTGAGAAGTGGTCATTCAAGAGACTCTGTATGTCGTTCGAGTGACAGGTTCAAACGAAGTTAGGGTTTTATTTAAACATCTCGTTTAGCCGAATGGTCCATTTCGTACTTTACCATTTCTCTCTCTCGTTCTTCCTTACTACGAAAGATCCATCTGTCATTGCCAACCTGGTCGAAGATTGGAGTTGTTCCTTTCCTCACTGATTTTGACCCTGAGTCAACTTCGTGATCTTATTTCACGTTTTACAGGCATTATCTCCTGTTGTTTTCTCATTGTCCATCGAGTTTTGATCGATTATGTTGGTTTATGATTCCAAGTTTTAAGTGAAGTGAATATACACAATGTTTACACTAATTTAATACTGAATATGTGTATTATTCATTCTCATTTCTAGTTTGGAATCAAAAATCACGTTTGAGCTAGGGTATGTTTGAAATTTTGGGATTAAAACAAATAGCACTCTTACATAGTTTTTGGTGTTAATTATTTACAAATCAAATTAGTGTGTAGGGTGTTAATGTTGTTTTAACTCAAAAAATATCAAGTTTTTTTCTGGTTTGGGGGTGCCAGTGTCGATTGTGAGACATTTTTTTGTGTCCCCTGTGTGTATTCCAAATTATATCCAAGAAATTTATTTTAAATTTTTTTTGGTAATATATATTTCTTTGGATTTTTTTAATACCCACACTTGTGTCATTTTGTTGGGATATTTTAGTTGAGTATTTTATATTTGATTGCCTCTGCTGCTGTTGTGGTTGGTGTTCGCAGTGGTTAGGTTAAGGTTGTGTAAGGAGATAGGTTAATAGTATTTCGGAATTAGTTTACCCATATTTCCTCACACTACACATTATCATTTTCTGACCCGTTAAGTATGCCTACCAAACGTCGAGGTTCCCCTACCGGCCATCCAAATGAGCAGCCCGCGTCTGCTCGTGCACAGCGAGCTCGGTCTAGTCGACCCCCCTACTATGCTATGAGAGGGGATACGCATGTTGAGTAAGAGCACTACTGTATGCTCGGACTTCATATTCGGTTGGTTGTTAGGGAGAGAGCTTTTAGGGTTTTCGAGTTCGATTATCTTGACACACCTCGTTGGATGTTAGGTAGGGGTTGGGATTCTTTAATTGATGCCTATGGAATCGAATATCCTGTTATAGTGCGAGAGTTCTTCTATCATGCTATTCATACTTTAGGGGAACTTCAGGCATCCATATGTGGAGTTCCTATCATTGCCACCGTTGATCTGATAGCTGAGGTGATACAGATGCCACATGTCCCTAATGTCGTGTTCCCCAGGATCACTGACAATGGTCCATTTTATGAGGCTATTCTCCACCATTGTTTTTGGGATATTCCTCCGGAGGGCACTGTAATGTTTCACCGTCAGCTACACCCAGCCTTCAGAGTTCTTAATCGGTTTGTGTCATCTTCTATCTATCCTAGGAAATCATACCCAGCTAGGTTTTGACATAGTTTACTTCATGTATGTTTTATGCTAGGGGTGGGATATCAATTTACCTGCCATTATGCTCCAGGTGATGGCATTTGCTACCACTATCAGTCGCACCCCTATTCGTCATTCTCTTCCTTATGGTATTCTCATTACACAGATATGTGTATCTGTTGAGGTTACCATCTTAGATAATGACCCATTTCTCTCCATGTCATGATCATTGATCACCTTATGTTCACTCATTCAGAGAGTCATCTGAGGTCTGAGGCGAGAATGAGAGCTCTACCCACTGAGGGAGCCTCTTCAGGAGTTGGATGCACTTCTCAGCCAGGTGGTCCCACTGTTCCTAGTCATGATATGACTCAACCTTGCCCTTCCACATCTACACCCAGACACCATACCAAGGAGGATTTATATACCTTATAAGCACATGTGGTTGCTCAGGCCAAGATGTTTGATGCCATAATGTCCAGGTTTGATGATGAGGCAGAGGCCAGAGCAGTTAGAGATTCTCATATGACAACGTACTTTGAGGAGATGAGGAGGAGAGAGCAGAGTATAGGAGCAAGTTCTTCTGGTTTACGACATGATGCATCTACATTCACTAGGGATGATGCTGCTATTGATAATGATACACATGCTGATGTTTAGTACACCGTTATTGAGATATTGTATTTGTGATGAATTGCATTTGAGTTTGTACTTAATGATATATTGATTTATTCTCATATGCGATGTACTCATATTATCCTGGATCTCCAGTTTTATAACAGCACATTGAGTTTTGATGACATGGATGTATGTTTTTTCATGATGCAGTCTTATTCCATTATTACTTGTGTTATATCCCGATCTACTGCTATCCTTATCTATCCATTGTCATGATTTGTTTTCCTTGCTGATATTGAGATTCGTTTATCTAGCCAGGATATTATTATCCATTTATTCTTGTTAAATATGGTATGTCCCACAATCTGTCTATTCCAGGTAAAAAGTGATAGAGATATGTGATGGGGGGAGTTTATTTATTCATGTTTTATTGATATATTTTTTTGTTCCTCCTTACTTCACTTGGGTATTTGTTTATGTCTCGTGTGCGTAGGTATATTTATTCAAATATTCATATATTTATTACTATATCACCTTCAGAAACATATTCATATTCACATGCTTGTCGGTTCTACAGATTTTATTCATGTCCTATATTTTTATCATTTCAGGTTTATGGGATAGGACATATGATTTACGACTTATAGAATTTTTTTTATTTTTTTGGTTTTGTCTCGGAATAGCCAAAGGGGGAGATTTGTAGGAACAAATTTCTAATCGAGTCAATTTGTTTGTAATTGGCTTAATTCTGGACAAAATAATTTGAGTCTAGGCTAGTTTTTAATTTAAGTTTAATTGAAGCCTACGACGGTTCAAGATTGAAGAATTTGCAATTAAAAGCTTTTAAGAAGAAATCAAGTCAAGTTGCATTCTTCATACTCAGTTTGTTCTAGATCACTCAGTATGAATGCTTAAGAGAATTGATGTGATTTAGAATTTTTATTAAATGATGGATGAGCTGAAGGTTTTTAATTATTGGGAATTAAATTTAATATTTACGAAAACAAATTTTAAATATTTCTAAGTTAAAATAATTATTGAAAACTCAAGGAATTAATTTAGAAAGAAAAATGTGTTTTTGATGCCGCTCAAATGATAGTGTATGTCGTTCTATGTCACTCGAATGAGGAGCCGCCTCAGTTTTCATGTTTTAGTTTTGTTGGACTCTTAATTACTCTGAAATAAATACACCTTACTACTAAGACGTTTTCAGAAGAACAATTTACGAAATTCCCATTAAGTTCTTCATTATCCGGAGTTTATTCAAGATCAAATTACTCTATTCCAAAGTTTGTGATCATGAACACGTTTTCCATACTATAGTTCATCATTAATTATAAATTTGTTGATTGCGATCATTAGGGATTCTTGCAGGTGTGCCTTGTTGAAGATGAGAGTTGCGGTTCTGGAGGGTTCTTGTAGGAGTCCTTTGTTGAGTTAGACTCCGTGTCTATGTGGATTTGTTGCGGTATATTCATTGCAAATTTTTCTATGTTGTATGTTGCGATTTACTGGTCTTAGTGAAATAAAAAGGTTTTTACCCGAAAGATTTTTTTCCTGAAATTGTTTTTTTTACCGCATGCTTTAATAAGTTAATGAATTAAACCACTTAGATGCACGTTTAGGGTTTGAGAAGATAAAATTGGATTTAACTAAAAATTGGAAAATTTTGTTTTTTACCTAAAGCACACACTAAAGGGCCTTCTCATAATATAATGTTAGGGATTTTTTAGGTTTTATTGGGGAGAATAATTCATTAGAATTCAGATTTTTTAGGTTCTCTTTGGGAGCTTCTCTCTAGGGTTTCTACCCATTTATATAACTTGCTACTATTCATTGTCTTCTCCACTTTGTTTAATCTTTGTTTTGTGTATTTCTTGCTTTGTAACCTAGATGTACTTGCTTTAAAATATTGCTTTCATTTACTTTATTTCATTAAAATTCATGCCTTCCATTATATTGTGTAGCTAATTTAGTTTAGGTTGAGAATGATTTAACTCATTTTGGGTTGATTTAGTTGCTTTGCTTTGGTTATGGGTTTCATGAGTTTAATTCGATTGGGTTTTCTTGATTTTATGCCTAGGAGATTTAACAGAGTATATCATGTATGCTCCGTATTTACGACCTTATGTGTGTAATTTTTGGGGTATTTATTGATGCCAAAATCATAGTAGGATTTTATGACGATTTAGGGGGTGACAAGTCTACATTTAATTAACTGTTGAAATGAGATTCAATCTTTTTTAACATGTCGTACCAGGTAACCATTTATACCAATTAGCTCGAGGTGAGGGATATTAGTTGCAATCTATTATTTTTATTCCTTTTTGTAGTCTTAGTTTAAACACAAGCCTAGTATTATCTTTTCGTTTGTTAACAATTATCTTTTACCCTTTTATTCCTGAAGTATTAAATCAATATAATTCTACCAACTAGTCTCTATGGATTCAATACCAGACTCGCCGTTGTACTCCCTTATATAGTGTAGTTAATAGTTTAGGTTTCTGTATTGAGGAGGTGAACCGAACTCAACGACTGGTGTACTAACACTATGCTACTTTTCTCCCCTTGATCAAAATGGCGTCGTTGTCAAGGGACTTGTTTGTCTTAGAATTTAATTGACTTAGTATTTCATAGTATTTTTCTTTCTATTTGTATTCGTTGTTAACTATTTTTGTAGGACTTCTACATTTGAGCAGAAAGAAACGCCTGAATTTTCCAGAGGCACGTCACTTGGCAGAATTTTCTATCTTGAGATAGGGTTCAACATGTCTTATTCTAATTTTTCAGTAATCGTAGTGATAATTCTCAAAATCTCCCTAAACCTATGGCTTTTGGTGGATTCTCGCAAAGTCAAAAACTTAAAACATCTAAATTGTCTTTCGGTGAGTATTACCAAAGTCAAGTTATGGATTCTGGGAATTTTGAGAATGATAGTTTCGATATTAGGCCTCAAAATCCTTATAATAAGAATGTTGAAGCGATTTGCAATAGTTTTCAAAATTCTTATGATAATGATTTTGATAGTATTTCCGAGGATAGTTTCCAATCTTCTCATTTTTAAGAATCCGCACCTCCACCAATGACTTTGCGTGAAGGTTTGCGCATTTTTGAAAATAAATATTTTGAAAACCATTTTGGGGAAGAAAATCGTTGTTGAGAATAAGAGTCGGATCCATTATTCCAATCCAGTGACGATTTTTCTTCTGAGACTTTTGAAGTCGAGGAATGTTTTGAACCAAATGAGGAATTTTGGCCTAATTTGGAACAAGCCATTCATCACTTGGGCCATGGTATAATAGAGAAACAAAATGAGGGAGAAATGGATACATTTGCAATGAAATTATTTCTTCTTTGGTCCCCAAAGAAGAATATTTCATTGAAAATTATCATATTGCCTTCGAAACTCAATCTTCAAGCTATGATGTCATCTCTTGAGTTAGAATTTATTTCCTCCCCATATCTATTCTATATTGTTAAACCGATACGAGTGTTTAATGAATCGGTTCAAAACTTTGAAACATTTAACCCTTCCAAGGATGAGGATTACTTCCTCAAGTTGCTTTCCGTGAAGGCAATTTTACCTCCATGTGTGCCACCTCCCATCCCAAATGTAAAATCTTTGGGAGGAAATTCTATTTTTTTTTATCCCATGTGTTTTTGTCACCCGTTCAATCCAAATCCCCCATTATCCCCCCAAAAATTTTAATTGATGATGGTTCATTTCTTCCGCTTTACACATACCTTCCATTGTTTAAACGAAATGCCTATTTCCTGAAAGGTATGCATGAAAATGTGGGTACACCGATTTTCCCTCAAAGTCAAATTATTTTTTGGGTGTACACTTAAAAATTTCAACTTCTAGTGTATAGTTAGTTAGAAGTCAAAATTGTAGGTTGCAAATAGTTAGTTTTACTTTATCTTCCTTATTTTTTCTTTATTCTTACTTATTGTCTAGCGCAATTAGTTAAGTTTTTGTTATATGTTTTTGTTATGCTTGGTGCTAACATGTTTTATAGAATCGTTGAACTTGTACTTTCACAGGATCTGTTCATTTCGGGTAATATCACTATTTTCCTTTCTTTAGCTTGGTTTTTAATTCACATTGAGGACAATGTCAAGTTTAAGTTAGGGATTGTGGGATATTCTATTCATTCATTGGTAGTTTCTTTGATTTGATTATATGTTACTCCCAATCATGCTTTCTTGTAAAAAAAATTCAAAAATTCAAAAAGATTTTCTTTCTTTTTTCTCCTTTATTGGGCATTTTTGCCCTTGTTTACGATGATAAATTTCCATAAATGTTTGATCCAATAGGCAATTCAATGATGCATATTCTCAATTTTAGAATTTATTAGACTTTAGTCCCCAATTATTGATATTATGAATAACTTGATGAATTGCACTTTAATCCCATGAGCATATGCGCTTTTCTTATTTAATTGATTTGGTTTAAGGCGTTTATAACTCGATAATCTTTTGTTTCATTGTATATACTTACACCAAAAGATCTTGAGTTTTCTTCATTTCTGAGTGTTATACCCTACTATTTCCTCTTTGAAAATGCTACAGTCGATGGTAATCTCATTATTCTTTCATTGATCGTTCATTAATTGAGTCATATCTTGAAATGTGTTACTTGATCATGATTTTTAAAGTTAGTTTTACTTGAGAATTACGTAAACTTTAGGAAAGGATCATAGGCCTGCTTTGTTATATCACCCATATTGTCCTTGACCTCACCTTAAATGTTTTCCCTTGTCAACCCCTTTGAGACTTAATATAGCCTTTCCTTTCATAACCCCAAATACCATAACCGACTCCACATTGGAGTTATAGACCATATACATCACCTTCCATACCTAGGTTTGGAATGATACATGGGATTGAATGATGTTCTTGTTATGTATTTGCAATTAAGCATGTGAGAGAGAAAAATAAAAGAAAAAAGTGACAAAGAAAAGAAAAGAAAAGAGAAGAAAGAAAACAAAAGTAAAAGTGAGAAAAGAATAAAAAAAAAAGAGAAAGAGAAAGTGTGTATATGATTTATATAGTGTTCAATAAACTTTTTTTGCTCTCTCCAATTTCATATCCAATGCTTGTTATGGAAATTATCTTCTAATTTTAAAATTGCTCACAATTTTCCAATATCCTGAATTTTCATCCCCGGACACTTTTGAATCCGTAAATATACCATTCCTTTCATAACCTTAACCTCAAACCTACATTACAACCCTATAAAGTCCTATGTGATCCTAGGGTGTTTCAATTCAAAAATTTTAATAGTTTTGATAATATATGAAAATACATTTTGCCTTCTTTAATGAAAATATCTTTCATCGAGATTACATGTTTTTCATTTTATATATTGCGTTCTTCATTGGTGACATGTCTGCGAACTAGTTTCCATTTACATTTACTCTTTATGCTTACATGCCTCATGTATTACCTCCCTTTCATAGTGATTTCATTGGTCAGTTTATACACAGGTGTGGATTGACACATATGCAAGCTTTAATGTTTATCTGATTTACAAAAGTTGTGTCAACTCAAACCTTGCATGTGCTCGCTATTCCACTTTTGAGGTTTCAATTTGACGAAGTTTATTCTATAATGTTAATAATACGGACTTTTGTGTGAATTCATTCACTTTGCTAGTAACATGTTTGAAATATTTTTCATTGTTGTTGGGTTTGTCGAATGTTGGTTGGGCATCTTTTTTAGGAGACTTTGATGTTTATGGGTTTCATCCCAGAAAACCCTCACGAGACAACACTTGTCCACTAGGGTAACCTAGGGGTTTAATGGCTTATTGCACATGCTAAATGCAATCATATTCCCTACGAAAGTGGCTTTATATATATATATATATATATATATATATATATATATATATATATATATTCTGGTTGGTCTACCTCTTTTTCTCATTTGAATTCATCTTTATTACGAGGGACTAGCAATATATAAGTCAAGGGGTGTGATTTGTCATGAATATTACATTTAGTACCCTTTATAATTGCACATTCTAGCATTCTCGTGTCCATTATTTCCTATATTGAATCTCATATATTGGATAACTTTTTTCTTTATGTTTATATGTTTTATGAGGTATATTTGAACTTTTGTAGGTATTATGGATGCATAGTGTGAAGCCAGATGCATTTCGGGATTGTTTCATCGTAAAAATAAACTTCAAGGGAAATTTGATCTTTTTAAACTCACTACTTTGTATGTAATAAAGTTACCAACATGTATACCATCAAATTATCTTTGCATGGCCACTGACCGTGCATCATTCTGACCTCGAATAAGGAAGTTATGGCCATTTCTGTAAGGTTTTGGTATTTACTTCTAATTCAAGGGCATTTTGGTAATTTTATACTACATAATTTTGAGGGTTTCAAACAGAATCAAGTAGATAATTGAATTATCTTTGCGTCGATTTGGAGCACGCATCATTTCGATTCTGTATGAGGGAGTTATAGTCGTTCTCGTGCGATGTATCAAAATTGAATCGAAGAGGAAAAGGGGGTTGCCAACAATCCAAGGCAAAATTCCAGGACCAGGTCGACTGGCCCTTTTTAGAGGTCCACCAGTCCAATTCGATATTGACAAAAAATGACTTATTTTGGGTGATTTTTGATTGGTTTTGTTGGGGGATTGTTTTGGGGTATTAATAGAATGGGGGGGGGGGGTTATTTGAGGAAAATAATTCATTAGAAATCATATTTTTTAGGTTCTCTTTAGGAGCTTCTCTCTAGGGTTTCTACCCATTTATGTATGTTGATACTATTCATTATCTACTTCACTTTGTTTAAGCTTTGTTTTGTGTATTTCTTGCTTTGTAACCTAGATTTACTTGCTTTCATTTACTATCTTGCATTTAAATACATGTCTTCCATTATATTGTGTAGCTAATTTAGTTTAGGTTGAGATTGATTGATTGAACTCACTTTGGGTTGATTTTGTTTCTTTGCTTTTGTGATGGGTTTTGTGAGTTTAATTCGACTGGGTTGTTCTTGATTTTATACCTAGGAGATTTAACAGGGTATATCATGTATGCTCCATATTTCCGACCTTGTGTGTGTAATTTTCGGGGTATTTATTGATGCCATAATCATAGTAGGCTTTTATGATGATTTAGGGGGTGACAACTCTAGATTTAATTAATTTTTGAAGTGAGATCAATCTTTTTAAACTTATCGTCCCATGTAACCATTTATACCAATTAACTCGAGGTGGGGGATATTAGTTACAATCTATTGTTTTAATCCTTTTTGTAATCTTAGTTTAAACACAAGTCTAGTATTAGTTTTTCTTTTGTTAACAATTATCTTTTACAGTTTTATTCCTGAAGTACAAAATCAATATAATTCTACCAACTAGTTTCTATGGATTTCAATACTGAGACAGGCCGTTGTAGTCCCTTAAAGAGTGTAGCCAATAGTTAAGGTTTTTGTATTTATGAGGTGAATCGAACTCAACGACTGGTGTACTGACACTATGATACTTTTCACCCCTTGATCAAAATGGCGTCGTTGTCGGGGACTTGTTTATCTTAGAATTTAATTGACTTAGTATTTCATAGAACTTTTCTTTCTATTTGTATTATTTGTTAACTATTTTTGTAAGACTTTTACATTTCAGAGGAAAGAAAAGCTTGAATTTTCCGGTGGCACGTCACTTGGTGGAATTTTCTATCTTGAGCTAGGGGTAGGCGTGTCTTATTTTAATTTTTCAGTAATTGTAGTGATAATTCTCAAAATCTCCCTAAACGTATGGCTTTTGGTGAATACTCGCAAAGTCAAAAACTTGAAATATCTAAATTGTCTATGGGTGAGTATCACCAAAGTCAAGTTATGGATTGTGGGAATTTTGAGAATGATCGTTCCGATATTAGGCCTCAAAATCCTTATAATAAGAATGTTGAAATGATCTGCAATAGTTTTCAAAGTTCTTATGATAATGATTTTGATAGTATTTCCGAGGATAGTTTCCAATCTTCTCATTTTCAAGAATCCGTACCTCCACCAACGACTTTGCGTGAAGGTTTACGCATTCTTGAAAATGAAGATTTTGAAAACCATTACCGGGAAGAAAATAGTTGTTGGGAATAAGAGTCGGATGCAGTATTCTAATCCAACGACGACTTTTCTTCCGATACTGCCTAACGAAATATTTTAATAGGATAGAAGTATAGTTGCAAGGTTGCGATGATTATATGAGGATTATGAGAAATATGTTGTAACTATAAGTTGAGAGATGTGATAAATTCAGATATTCGTAGTTTATATAATGATAGAATCATTAAGGATTTAGGATTATCAAGATATGATTAAGGATTTAGAGTCATACTAGGAAAGTTATCTTAGGAAGTGATTGTATACAATATATTCCTCAAGTCATTACGTAATGCAAAGTTCTTTGTCTGAAGTATTCAATTGAACTCCCTTTAAGAGTTAATTACTTCATTTGGAACTCCATTTTCATTTTCAAGAGATGTTTCTTTTTCTATTGACCTTTAGGTTGTCATCTTCCACATTGTACTTTTGTTATACTTTATACTGTTCCCTTTAGATTACGAGACTAGATTTCTTATGTGAGAATGGTACTTGAATAAGATTAGAATGAAGAAATTATAAAAGAATTCCTTTATGATCATTAGGAATTTATTTAAAGAAAGGTAGAAATATGATAAATGCTAACTTGAATCGTTCTACTCTTTATAATGTAATGGCATCACTTATTGAATCATATTCCACAAACAACATTTTTTCCAAGTTCTACACAACCTTGACATTCAATTATGATTAATACATCACTACCATGTACCTTGTAATCATTGTCAATTATTTATTTTTTTAAGTTACAGTGATTCAGGATATCACTCGGGAAAAAAAATTAACCCCCAGAAACAGTATGGCATCCGTAGTGAAATATAATTTCTTATCCATAAACAACTAAGGTATTTGTGATGTGATTAAACCTTGTCTAAACTTATTACATGACCTTGATACTATAAATATGGTTTCCTTTATAAACCAACTTTTTAAAGAAATTCCAATTTGAAACCCATATAATTTTGTAATGAGCAATATAAATTTTCACCCATGGTAGGTGATTTTGATTTAGTATCATGGTATGAAATGCTCATATCATTATATGATAACCCTCAATACTTTATGAACTCCTTTGTGAGGTTCAAAATATGCTACGCTTGATGAAAATTTAAAAATCCTTGTTGATCTTGAAATAATAAGTTCAAGTTAACCTGATTCGATTAAATTTGTTCTTATATAACATACAATATAACCTGGGAATAAACTATCGTTATACCCACAGTAATATTAATTTCTTGTAGGACTTAGATTATTGAGTTCCTAGTTTTATTTATCATAAAAATGCCTCTCTTCAGAATTTTAGCTTGGCCATGTTATTTTATCTCCAGTTATCTGCAATTATTTTGATTAATTTATCTCCAAAGGTTTTGGATTGATTCATTAATTATATTACAATTAACCCTAAGCCTCTAAAACGAATAAGTGTGGGTTGTTTGTTTTAGAAAACTATTCACAACAATAACCTTGTGAACCTGATTTTTTTATTTTAATGTCATCATCATTTGAATTATGGAATATTACTTCCGATGAATTATTATTATACCTACCTGATGACGCCATGGTTTTTATCCTGAATAAATTATTATTCATCTTAATCAACAAGACCTTTGTATCGTACTGTGTCATATCTGAAAATTTTAGAGTATTCGCTCTTTTCCTTATGTAGTAACTTAAGAAACTACTAAGAAGATACAATAGATCATAGAAAGACTTAAGGCAAGAAAGATACATTGGACCCTTTAGTATTAAAAAATGCACTAGCTCTATGGCCTATCAGTTAGATTTATCCAAAAAATTATCCAACACCCCTTTTTTTGTTTCCATGTGTTCTAGTTGAGCCAATATATTCCAAACCCAATACATGTCAACTTTATGACCACACCAACAACTTTCCTTTTGTAATTAAACCTCTCCTGGATACTTAGACTCTCGTTATCTCACAACATTAGCATGCTCTAGATTTTGTCTCGTTCATGTTATTTTCAAATTATACAACCTCCATTTATAAATGTTCTCAGACTCAATAAGGAATGTTTTAAATGGATAATTGATTCTGAATCCTATTTTAAGTGTGTTTACACTTCCTCCCGATAAACGTTTTTGCAATATAGTACCCTATGACCCTCTAGAGTTCTAAGCGGTGTACTGTAACCATTTAGAAATCGAACAAAGCAATCCTTAGTTCAAAAACTCATCCTATTTATTTATATTAACCTTCGTATAAGTTCTTAAATAACCAATTAGTACCTATTCAAGAGAAATTCCTATTTACTTTTTATGCTATCTTCTGCATAAATATAGGAAGCCATAAGTCCTCTATTATACGGTAAGAAATCCAAAAGGTTAATTCAGATCACAAAAGTTTGAGATACATATTAACTTAAGGAAACATGAATTTAAGACAAAAATGTTGAATGGAATTTTGAGAAATATTGATTCAAGTTAGATAAATCACCTCGAAAAAGGAAACATTGTAGACAAGATCCTAAGCCCTAACATGGTCGAAAGATTAACAAATTGATTCTTAAAATATTACTTCTACCATAGAACAATATAATATTCAAGTAACCTCAAACCAAATAGTATTGCTTAATCAAACCTGAGAAGGAACATCTTAGAACACACTCCCTGATCTCCTTGTGTCAAGACCTTAAACCAAAGGCTAGACTCCAAAATTATCAAGTGATAAGGAAACAAGTCTTCGATTTAAAGATAGCTTACATATACCAAATGAATTTTCCCAAATCTTTCAATCCCAAAATGGAAATAGGATTACATCCCCATAGATTTTATCTGTAAGCTACCCCATACATAACAAGGATGTAATTCTATATATTGATGATATTAGACAAACTCACCAAATTTTTTGTTCGCTCTAAATAGAAATTGTTTATTCGTTCCAAAATATCAGTATTAGGATTCATAGTAAGATTACCAACATTATTAACCCAGCTGATGTACATAAAAGCTCAGATTACATTAAATGTGGGAATAAAAACGTGTTTTTAGATTATACCACCGACTCCATTATCCAGCTATATCTATTATTTATTTTAAAATCGGTGGTACGTGCTTAGCATATTTGTGCTAATTCTTTTGCCTCCCGATGTCCAGGAAAAAGAGGATAGTATCCTTTCTCTTTTACGACACACAAATCATGTTTTTGCATATGTAAATTGGATTGAACATCATTTTGATCTAACGCTATCCTACTTCAAGTACAAAAATCATTTCTAGGAAAGTTTCAAACCTTATTGCTATGATTTCATAAACGTTAGTACTTGGATTCAGTATACTTCAAACAATAGTATCATTCCGTTGAATGATATTGGTAATACTAACATCTTCCACATAGTTGTACTTAAATTATTTTTAGTAAGCCACCTCTATCTATCTAGTCTACAATTTATCATATGTCCATGGTAGATTCCCTGTGATGACTTCTACAACATTAGACACCATATTAACTATGATACTTATTAATCTCATGTAAACTTAGGCACCAATCGAACCAATAAGCCTAGTTGAAATACCCAAAAGTATTAGACGTTACCTTGTGTTCCAAAATAATGACTTAGTGAAAAACTCAAATCTTATAAACACATTGTTTTGGTATGTAAGAAATTGAGGAAACACTGCATTAAGATACCCGATACAATTTCTCTCCAAAATTGAAATTCTAAGGAAATGCCGTTATAGAAAATTTAACTACATCGAATAGTCGATGATTCTTTTCAATTAAATAAGCACATGACTTTACAACCATGGTAATTCCCCAGACTGTACGCTATTTATAAAAATATTAATAGAAGAAACAAGCTCTATACTATAAAAGTTGGAATTGAAATTTCTGAAAGTAAACTTGCTAATTATTATATAGAAAAGAGATACCCTTATACGAGAATCCTACATATTATTGAAAACCGCGACTTACAATTATGTTATTAACAACTCAATATGAGAACTATCGACCTACCTTCCCCGAAAATAATTTATACTTCCACTTACCTACGATGAAACGATTGTTAAATACTATTATTACGAGACCAATGTTTCAAACCTATAGTATTCTCTTTCCAACACTATATTTATATAGTGAAAATTAATTATATGTGAGATATCTTTATTTCCTGAACCATATATAACCTATGATGATCATTTACTGATACCACTTTCTTTATTGTATGAGATTATTGATATATGAATGAACTTCATATAACTAAATGATACGTAAAACTTTGTTACTCAAATCTATGCAACGATAGACGACACATGCATAACTTGTAAAAATGTCGATTAATTAGATGAAATTTCAGTTGTTCTAATCCTAGCTACGTCAAGTATTTCTTATATGATAATATCATATAACATGAAAATAACCAAAAGACGATGTGAGACAAAATTTACAAAGTTATATAATGGATCTCACAATCTCGACTAACGAGTTATCATTTTACGATATATAAGTACCCGGTGTGAGTATCACGAGTATTTCAAACTTTAAGAATATAGGAAATTTCAAGGACGAATTTTTTTTAATGTAGGCAAAATGTAAGGCCCTGAATATTTTTTTATTTAAATGGAATTATTTATGTGTGAAAATGACATGTTTCATTTTTAGTCGCCACATAAAATAATAATTTTTAATTTTCAAGTATATATCTTTTCTACACAGGTCAAATATTGTAATAACCAGACTTTTCTAATCGAATCTATCAACTGACCTTAATTGCATATATTCATTGTTTTGAACCTCATAAATTATTCAAATTAAAAAGTGTTTTGAGAAAAATAAAACTACCTTTGATGCCCTACAATTTTACTGAATTAACTTAGACACTTTAAAGTTTCAATAATTATAAACTAGCCGCTGAATATTTCAAACAAACATAACTTAAATTATATTTAACCCCTAAACCTAAACTTTATATCATATTAATCCTCTAGACTTCAACTGCATAGAAATTAAATTTTAGCACCTATAATTTTCTGATTTTACAAAACTACCCCTAAACTTCATCAAAAGTACACTTTTAGGGCTATAAATGCATATACTTGGCCAACCAAGGGCAAAACACCAAAGTTTGAATAATTTCACATTACCCCCTATCCAAATAAGCCTACACATTAGAACTATAAGCCAAAAGTCACATGTGTACACCATGAACACATGTGAGGTACAGCCACCAAGTTAGAAAACTCCCTATATTCAGTTCAAACAACCTCCCTTATCAACCAATGAACTCTCCTGATCAAACACTATAAATACCCCACGATTTCCTCAGTTCAAACTCACCTCAATAACAGTTTAAATCTCAAAAATTCATTCAAAATAGGTAAACTATGATTTTATGTATTATATTCAGTTCTTTTAGTTTCAATTGATTTATGTGTTGTTATAATGCTTGAATACATCAAAACAAAAGAATTCTTATGTAGAAAACAGTCCCTAGGTGAAAAATATGAACTTTTCACCATTAAAGCTTGAGATTTAATGGTGAACATCGAAATAATGTTCAAAACTTAGGTTTAAAGCTTTGAATGTCTTCATTAGAACCTTAGGAACTTGAGTTTAATGATCAAATCCCATTAAATTTTCATAAAAAGCTCTAATTGATTGAAAGTGTATTTTGAACCAGAAAACTGAAAATCTTAAATTCTCCCTGTATGATCCATATTAAGCCTTGTAACCAAAACCAAACTACTCATACACATAGAAGAAACCAAACTATGTTCATAAGAATCCCTATCATATTCTTGAAAGCCACGAATGTTTAGTCAAACTTTCAGTAAAACACACAGTTATAGAACTTCAGATATACTGCATCTCAATCCACAAAACCTATATATTTGGGTTCCTTATGAAATTTTTGGTTGAGTTTGTTAAGAAATGATCAAGAATGGTTTAAAAATAAAGGAGAAATCTCAGGTCAAAAATTGTAAACCCTTAAATCAACTGTCAAGGGGAAAAAGATGAACTTTTTTACCATAAACTTTTACCTCACGCGTGAGAGTGCATGGCAAATCAGAATTTTTTAAAAAAATTTCCCATATTTTTATTTTATTTTTCTGATCAAAATGGTATAAGGTAAGGCCATGTTTGGTTAAGCCTAGTCTAAGTTATAGAAAAAATGAGGTTTTAACTTTGAAATATTTTTCCTAATTTGCAATTTGACCCCTCCTAACTTTTTCAACTTATGAATTTAAACCCCAAACTTTGTCTATAGATACATCAAAATATTTTAAGACAAAGAGTCTTGCACCAAAGTTCAAATATGACTTTAAGTCCAAGATTTTAAAGTCCCAAATTATTTACAATTAAACCCCCAAAACTTTAAAAGATACAACTTTTTTGTATAAGTTGACGAACCCAACCCTATTTCCAACAAATAGTTATATACCGAAACATTGTATACAGAGAATCAAGTACGAGTTGCTCCCGATATCCTCTTTTGATCCATAAGTCGTACGAAATATCGAGCAAGTAGGTTTTTCTACCTTTTCAATGTAAACTTTGCGTATTTCACATACTGTTATTGATATCACTATGTGATAACTCCTATTTACTCTTAGTATGTTCATGTTATAATACTGTCATACAATATATTTTATTAAATATCATCGATATTTGAATTTAAATATGGATTAATTTAACTCCTCTCACCTAATAACTAATGTCTTGTTCCCTATTGAATCAGTTTGCCCCTTCACCATTGTGCAAATATTTATATTATGAGCATCAATATTAACTTGGGAGTAGACTGACATGTTGTCCCACAAAACTTTCTGCTTGGCCTAATGGTCTCAAATGTTTGAGAGCCCGGATTATTGCTAAATACGTATGATTGTCACTTCAATTGTGAGCCTAGACTGTAACTTTTCCCCAAAGGTTTGGGTTGATTATTATTTGGTTTTACTGATGGCTTAATTATTTATATACCCCTTAGTGAACTGGTAAGTATGGGATTATTAGTTATCCTGGATTTTCTTATATGAACCTTAATGAACTGGTCAATATGGGATTATCAGTTCAGACTCCTTAATTTCTTTATATGACCCTTAATGAGCTGATAGGTATGGCATTATCAATCGAGACTACTTGATTTCTTTAATATTATTATGAAAAACTTTTTCTTCTGCTTCATTTGATAAATATTGAATTCCATATACATTCCAAACTCTCTTTATACTTAGACTTATTATAAAACTGTTAGAACCTATTCAGCAACTTTGCTGATTCGTTTCCGTTTAGCTAATTTACATAGGTAGCACTAGGCAATGACAAATACTCCAAGAATTATAGTGCAACAGTTTGAGACATGCAGAGAAATCATATAAGAATAAGCTTTTAAACTACAGTCTAAGAAAGTTCAACTCTTATAAGTTCTTAAGTTCGCTTAGTATGCATGGCTAAATTATGATTTAGCATTATTTTAAAATAACATTCTCCCTCGAGAAATCTGGGTGTGACAAATAGCCTCCCAAGTGGCCCTGTAAGAGGTACGAGCACCTCGCACGGGACTAATATAACTCGTAGGAAATGACCCCGTAGTTACGGGACTTCCGATTTGAGAAAATGATGATAAATTGTAAATCTCAAGACTTGGGCTTAAAAACATGTCGTTAAAGGGAAAACCCCCAAAATACCCCCCAAATGGCCCCGTAAAAGACACAAACACCTCACACGGGACTAATGTAACTCAAAAGAACTGACCACGTAATCACGGGACTCCCAATTTGAGAATATGGTGTTGGTTTGCAAATTTCAAGACTTAGCCTATGAAAATGATGTTATTTTACGATACAAATTTTATTTTACTATAATCCTATTTTACTATATAGATAATTCCTCAAAACTTCCAATATTTAGTTGTCGAGAACTTGATCAGGTATTCTCATTGCTCATCACTACCCAATTATATTGCCTAGTGTTGAAACTTGGGCATGAGTATGGTGGAACTACGTTAATGTTGAAAGTTACATTTAAAAATACTATTGTATTGAATCTGTGGAAGGGATTTAAATTGATAGATTATTATTACGTTGTTGAATGTAAATATGATGGTTAAATAAGTTGGTTTTCATGTATAAACAAAGCAGACTTTGTTAAATTTTTTTAAAAATTGTAAAGAGTTGTCGGTACAATTAGCTAATGGAAGTGGGGTGGGGGTTGGGTTTTATATATAAATTGTTCAATAAAAAATTATCCAATTACTATAAATAAATTATTTACTTTTAACTTTAAGTTTATTTGCAAATGATAATGATTACATATGAATGTTTGAAGTTATACACATGGCATACCCAGCATACGTAGTATTCAAAGGCCTAAGTCCATGTGTACACACTTTATGGAAAGCAACACATTCACAAGTCAATGGATACCAAGGAGACACATGTAAAGGATTTTACTTCATTGAATTTGCTCAGAATGCGTACTCCAAGTACATGAGGGAGTTTGTTTTTGTATCAATACACCCACAATTTACATACCTCGACTTCACAAAGCGTGGGAGCTTTACTCCCAGTAAGAGCCACATTATTTATGTTAGTTTATTTTTATTTTGATGTTCATTTGTATTTGGCGCCCGGGATGGGTTTATTTGATTTTTTTAGACTTGTATGATGCCTGGAATAAGCTTATGTGATATTATTCTTGATGTTAAATTTAATTTTAAATAGGTGTTATGTCTACAGGATATTTGGAATGTTCGAAATATATAAGAAATTCTGCTAATTTTTTTAGACTCGTATGATGTTCGAAATGGATTTGTATGATATTATTCTTATTGTTAATTTAGGTTTAAACATGGTACATGTCTACAGGATATTTGAAATGTCTGGAATATAAAGGAAATTATGCATTTGTTTTTAAAATAATAGAAAACAACGTGTGACTATTATCGCCAGTGACCAACATCATATTTATCACTGTTGTCAATAGTGACAAATATCAGAAAACTTCTCATTGCTGTCAGCAATGATAAATATTGAATTTGTCACCACTAACAACAGTGATAAACATCAAAATCATCACTACTATCAGAGGTGATAAAATGGGTGGGGTTATTGCCATCAAATTTTATAACCCCGTGGGGGTGACAAAAACGGTTTATCACTTCTTCGAGCGGTGATAATATTATATGTCACCCCCTAAATCGTGACGGTAAATAGCAGTGACAGAGGTCATTTGTCACTACTAATGGAAATGAAAAATTGCCTATTTTGGTGTAGTGGTCAATACAGGGGACATGGAGATCAATATTCCCTGAGTTTCCAAAAGAATGCCCCTGTACCATCGTTTCCTTCGTCCAAAAAGATTTCATCTTCAGAGGATACGATGAACATGCTTGCCATAAGTACCCTTCCGTTCCATCAAACCACCAAAAATATCTTCCAATCCACCCAGCAAAGCCTACATGCGAATACTCGATCGATTGCAAAACTCAAGATTTAAGTGAGCCAACTAGCCAACGCATTAAGTGAGAGAAACAAGGGAACATTCCTAAGTCAACACTAGCCCAATCCAAAAGGTAACATGCCTAGGATTAGTATGTTGTTCAAGACAACATGAGCACATCACACACCTAAGAGCATGCGAAATCCATCATCACCCTTAGGTATGGCAATGAAGTTGAGAATAATGTCTCATCACACTCTGAGAGTGAATTTGAGAAATGTAAGGAGAATGAAGATCCATCAATGGATCCAACTTCCTCCACACCCTCATCTTTCGAGCCATATGTAGAGACATATGTACAAAAATCTTCGTTTTCCCAACGTTTGGTTCCATAAAAGGAGAAGGCGTAAGCTGATAAGATGTTAGAATTATTCAAGCAAGTACAAATCAATATCCCACTGCTTGATTCTGTATAAAAAGTTCCTTCATAAACCAAATTTTTAAAGGTCTTTTGTACCTTCCATAGAAACACCAACATGCCCAAGAAATCTTTTCTCGCTGAGCAAGCAACCTTCATCATTTCCTATAGAACTCCTGTCATGTATAAAGATTTGAGGACTCCGACGATCTATTTCAATATAGGGGAGCACATTATTAAGAAAGTCCTTTTAGGTTTAGAAGCTAGCGTGAACCTTATGTCATACACTGTGTACGAGAGACTGGGTTTGAGGGATTTGAGGCCGACTAGGATCATAGTATCCTTAGCCGATAATTATGTTAAAATACCTAGAGGCGTTGTTGAGGACATCTTAATTAAAGTGGGTGACTTTGTCTTTCCCGTCGATTTTATGATTTTGGATACCCATCATGTGCATAATCCTATTGCACAAATTTTGGTTATTTTGGATCATCCCTTCCTCACCACCTCTAATGTCGTCATTAGATGTTGTAGTGGCCAATTGAACCTATACTTTGGGAACATGATTATGGACCTTAACATGTTCAATTTGGTAAATAAATACCCAATGATGACGAACCCATGGACATCGACATGGTTGATAGCATTGTCCAAGAGACTTTCAAGCAAACTCATAATGACGACTCTTTAGCGGCATGTCTCGCTTTTTTGGGGTTCGAATTTTATATCTAAAACTTAAATAAAGAATTCAATGCACTCCTTAACTCCTCCCCTGTCATGAAAGTGGGAGGTTGGAAATCTAAGCCCGAGCTACTCTATTTCTCCATGTCACCTATTTCACCCTCAATTGAGAAAGATTTCAAGCTTGAATTGAAGCCACTGCCCGAAATTCTTGAATATAGGTTCTTAGGACCTATAAAACCTTTCATATTATCATCGCATCTCACTTGAACAAATAATAGGAAGGTAAGTTGTTATGTGTTCTCAAGGAACACAAGAAACCCATGGGATGGACCATAGCCAACATTAAGAGGAGAGTACATAGGTGTGCATGCATAGGATTCACTTAAGGGATAACGCTAAAAATTACCGTGAAGCACAATTTATACTTAATCCCAATATGAAAGCGGTCGTCCGTGACAATGTGCTCAATCACTGGATGAGGGTATTATCTACCCCATCACTGGTAGGCAATAGGTCAGCCCCATTGACGTTGTTCCAAAGAAATCCAGTGTTATGATAGTGAAAAATGATGAAGATGAGTTAGTAACCACTAGGATTCAAAATGGTTGGCACGTGTGTATCAATTATTGGTATTTAAATGTCTTCACAAGGAAGCATCACTCTCCTCTTCCTTTCATAGACCAAATGCCTGAGAGATTATCCGGGCATCCATATTACTTTTCTTGATGGTTATTTCAGCTATAATCAAATTCACATCACTCCCGAGGATTAAGATAAAACCACATTCACGTGCCCATTTGGTACATATGTTTATCAACGCATGACCTTTGGGTTATGTAATACACCCACTACCTTTAAGTGGTGCATAGTGAGTATCTTTTCGAATATGGTGGAACGACTTCTTAAATTCTTTATGGATGATTTTTCAGTGTTTGATTCTATATTTGATGAGTGACTTCACCACCTCACTCTCATTTTGAAAAAGGTGAAAGGAAAAGTTCCTCGTGCTTAATTGGGAAAAGTGTCATTTCATGGTCAAACAAGGCATAGTGCTAGGTTACATCATTTATGAAAAGGGTATCAAGGTAGATAAAGTTAAAATGGACCTAATTTCTATTCTCCCACCCCAAAAATCGTACATAAAGTTAAATTATTCTGAGTACATGCTGGTTTCTATAGGAAATTTATTAATAATTTTAATAAAATCTCTCGACCTTTGTGCAATATCCTTGCCAAGGACACGCCCTTTGATTTCATTGACGAATTCCATCAAGCCTTTGAAAGGCTAAAGAATTGATTGACCTTTTTACCCATTATGAGACCTCCTGACTGGAGTTAGCCCTTTAAGATCATGTTTGATGCTTTTGACTACGCCCTAGGTGCGATTATTGGTCAACGTGATGAGAAACTTCCTCACATCATATATTACGTGAGTAGGATTCTTAATGATGCCCAATTGAACTATTCCACACTCCAAAATAGAGGTCATCATTATTGTCTTCGTGCTAAATAAGTTTAAGTCTTAATTGATATGATCCAAAGTTGTCATTTCCCTGGATCACTCGGACCTATGATACCTTTTGTCTAAGAAGGATGCTAAGTCCTAATTCATTAGGTGGATCCTGTTACTATAAGATTTTGACCTTGAAATTAGAGATAAGAAAGGATGTGAGAATGTAGTGGAAGATCACTTATATAGGCTAATCGTTGAATCATTTGATAACGTGTTGCACTCAATGAGTCCTTCTCAAACGAGCAACTAATTTTTATCTCCCAACTTCCATGGTTTATTGATATTGTGAATTATCTTGTGATGGGTGAGAATACTGGTGTGAAGATGTTGTAATGTTGATTCTATTGGCCCATCATTTGTCATGACTTGAATGATTATAGTAGGAGTTATGACCGATGCCAAAGATTAGGAAAGATCACACGTAGGAATATGATGCCCTTAAATCCCATTCTGGTTATCGAGGTTTTTTATTATTGGGGCATCGATTTCATGGGTACATTATCGTACTCCTATAATAATATTTACATCATTTTGGTAGTTGATTATGTGTTTAAGTGGGTCAAAGATATAACGAGTAGGATGAATGACCACCACAAGGTAGTCAAATCCATTCAAGAAAATATTTTCTCTAATTTTGGTACGCCCCGAGCCATTATTATCAATCAGGGAACATATGTCACCGATACTTTGAGTGTCTCATGGAAAAGTACTCAGTCACACACAAAGTAGTATGTTCTTATCATCCTCAAACCAGTGGTCAAGTCGAAGTTTCCAATAGGCAAACTAAGCAAATCATCTATAAAATAGTAAATCTTAATCGAAAGGATTGGTCCTTACGATTATTAGATGCACCGTGGGCATATCACACTTCCTACAAAATACCACTTGGTATCTCCCTATATAGGCTTATCTACGAAGAAGCCTATCATCTTCCACTGGAGTTAAAGCACAAAGATTATTGGTCCATAAAGACCTTGAATTCGACTTACCTACTACGGGAGAAGTTCGAAAACTCCAACTCAATGATTTAAAAGATATTAGGAATGATGCATACGAGAATGCAAAATAGTACAAAGATAAAATAAAAATGTTCTATGACAAGTCAATCCAAAGGAAGTCATCAAACCTGGATAAAAAGTTCTTTTTTATAACCCTAGGTTGCATATCCTTCTCGGTAAGTTGAGGTTTAGGCGGTTCGATACCTTTGTTGTTAGGACAATCTACCCACATGGACAAGTTGAAATATAGAATCCTAAAAATTGTGAAATCTTCAAAGTCAATGGTCAAGGTTGAAGCTATATCTAGAATTGCAGGATCGAGAAGTGGAGGACATTATCCTCCAAGACCCAGTATACTACGGGTGAACATGAAAATGGGTCATTGTTATTGTATCATGGTTTTATTTTTTCTGTGTTTTATTCAGGAAATGTGTGGGGAGGAAATCTTCTCATTGTGGGAATATCTTTAATAACTTTTCGCCTTTTTCAATTTTTCTTTTACATTGAGAACAATGTAAAATTAGGTTTGGGGGTATTGAGGTAGTGGCCATTCCGGGGGGCTTCCCCCTTCTTCTTTCTCTTTTTCGGGACCATTACATGTGGGGTATGGTGTACAGATAGAGTCGCTAGCCTATTTTTCACAAACCAGGCAAAAGAAATGTTGCCACCTCGAGAGAACGACATCAAGGACAATACTGATGCTTGTTAAACCAAGTAGTTCAAAGGTCCAGGGACTAAGTTATGGAATGGGAAGGTGTTAGGCACCCATCATGCCCTTTCGGTCTCTCATGGACATGTGTTAATCTTCTCCTATTTGACTCTGTGAAGTGTGTGCTCATGTGCATAATATAGGTGAAGAACGAAATCATTCAACTCGTGTCATGGAAAAGGATGGAGCGAATTCATCCTTAGGAGTGTTCCCAAAAATAATAATTCAAAATATAATATGAGTGTTTGTTTAATCATCAGTCGCTATGGCAGAGTGAATGTGTATATCGGACGAAACACAAGCATGCAAGAGTATGACATTCAATAAGTATATATATATATATATATATATATATAACAAAAATACTATAAATGCGTACAGGGGAGGACACGAGTCTTGAGATTTACCGAAGACGCCTACGTAGCCCAAATGGCATAAAAGTTCACGTAGTTTGAATATAACATGGGATGGGGTTCAATCCATAAATCCAAGCAGGGTATTTCTCGTATGTGTGTGTTTTTGTGTGTGAGTAGAGAGAAACGTGCTTTAAAAGTGAGAATGTGTAGTGAGAATCCCTCTTTTGGAATTTATAGATAAACCCTCTTTTTCTTATTTTTGTTTTTTTTTTATGAAAATAGAGTATGTGCAACTACTACTAATAAAGGTTTGAGATTAATATATGTGACTTAATTAAATAAAGTTCTAAAGTAGAATAAAGCAACTAATACTAAAATAAGAGAATTTAGAGAAAATGATGGAGAATTGGACCTCCTTATGAATGCTTGATGTTGATTTTGAGCGTAGATATGTTGATCTTGCAATGGGTGATGGTGGTTTCAAGAGATGGGAGGAATTTACTAAATGAAGCAAGAAAAGGATCAAATGGAATGTAGGAAATGGGCTTTTTAGGAAGGGAACATCTGTAAATTTGAGAGATTGTTCTCTGAATTGTTGAGAGGGATGTTCAGTGGTGCCTTTTAAAGTGAGGTCATGGCCTCTAATTATAAGGACAAGGGGGTGTCGATAAGCATGGTCCTGGATCTGCCTATCGTCATAGAACCTCAGGCACACTGTCGATAGGCAGGGTCCTAAGGGTGCCATTCGACATTCTGGAAAGGTTTTTCAAAAAAATGATTGTAAAACGAAATCTTTAAGTCGGAATCATGCATGGGGTGGACTGTTGAAAAGGGTATTCAGGTCCCTTTAAGAATACATTGATCCACTCCCGGGCTTGAGAGTTAACTGAGGCCAAACGGGGCTCAAAAGCACCTATTGGTCTCTAGATAGGAAGTTATCGGAGGAAATTGGATCGTTCTTTCGAACCGTAAGGCCGATTCGCACACGAGATGGACGGTTGGAAATGGTATTCAGTTCATTTCTATATTTCATTCTGCTTTGTTTAATTCAGAGAGTTGATCAAGGTCAAACGAGGCCCAAAAGTGCTCGTTGATCCTTCAGAGTAAAATGGGTTATTCATCCATACTATAAGACTTATTTGCGCATAAGTTGGATCGTTGGAAAGGGGATTCAGATCCCTTCGATGATTCATTGAGCTTCGCTCAAGCTGGAGATTTGATCAGAGTCAATCAGGGTTCGAGAGTGCTCGTTGGCCTTAAGATCAATTTTTGAGGTAAAACAGATCATTTGTCCGTACCGAAAGGCCAATTCATGCACGAGGTGGGCCATTGGAAAGGAGATTCGTAGACCTTCAAAGATTCATTGAGCTTTTGCTCTGGGGAGAAATTTAACCAGAGTCAAACAGGGCTCAAGAGCACCGATGGCCTCTAGATCAGTTTTTGATAGTGAAACAAACTACTTTTCCAAACTGTAAGGTCGATTCACACTTAGGCGAGAAATTTTATCAGAGTCAAGATGGGCCCGAGGGTGGCCGGTGGCCTCTAGATCGGTACTCAAAGTATGACCTAGGGTCAGGGGTGAACGAGTGAGTGCTAGGGACCTAAGGAGGTGCTTATGGGGTCCTAGGATGGGGTGTCTATATAGAGCCCCTCAACGGGTGAGCTTGGAACAAGTGAAGGCCATTGAATGATAAACACCACATCGACGTTGGGCAAGAGGATTTTAGGTCAATTCTTTGTACCTAGAGGATGAGGGTTATCGATTTAGAGGGTCGAGGTCAGTTTTGATGACCTAAGGGAACAAGGATGATCGACTTAGCGGGTTGAGGTAAATTCTAAGGACCTAAGGAGGCGAGGATGATCGATTTAGTGGGTCAAGGTCAATTATGAGGACCTAAGGTGAAAAAGATGATGGATTCAGCGAGTTGAGGTCCATTTTAAGGACCTAAAGATATCAGGATGACCGGTTTAGTGGGTCGATGATGTGTTAATATTGGTTCTAAGGGGATAGGATGACCAATTCAATTGGTCGATGCCAATTCTAAGGTTGTGCTAGGGATAACCGATTATGCGGTTTAAGGTCAATTTTGAAAACCTAAACTTGGGATGACCAATTTTGAGGGACGAGGTCAATTCTGAGGACCTTAAGTTGGGGCGACAATTTCTGAGGGTTGAGGTCAATTATGAGGACCTAAAGTTGGGACGATAAATTCTACTGACTAAAGTCAATTCTGAGGACCTAAAGTTATAATGACCAATTCTGAGGGCCAAGGTCAATTCTTAGGACCTTGAGTTGTGCGACCAATTCTAAGGGCCGAGGTTAATTTCGATGACCTTAAGCGTTGAGGTCAATTCTGAGGACCTTAAGTTTTGACGACTAATTCTGAGGGTTGAGGTCAACTCTGAGGACCTAAATTTGTGACAACCAATTCTATGAGTCGAGGTCAATTCTGAGGACCTAGAGTTATGACGACCAATTCGGAGGGACGGGGTCAATTCTGATGACCCAAAGTTGGGATGACCAATTCTGCGGGCCGAGGTCAATTCTAAGGACCTAAAGTTATGATAAATAATTATGATGGTCGGGGTCAATTTTGGGGACCTAAAGTTTAGACGACCAATTATGTGGGTTGAGGTCAATTCTGAGGACCTAAAGTTGGGATGACCAATTCTGCGGTCCAAGGTCAATTCTGAGGACCTAAAGTTGGGACGACAAATTCTGAGGGCGAGGTAAATTCTAAAGAGCGTGAGATGTGATGACAAATTTTAAGGGCCGAGGTCAATTCATAGGACCTTGAGTTGTGACGACCAATTATGTGGGCAGAGGTCAATTCTGAGGACCTAAAGTTTTGACGACAAATTCTGATATCTGAGGTCAATTCTAAGGACCTTAAGTTGTGACAACCAATTTTACGGTCGAGGTTAATTCTAAGAACCTCGAGTTGGGGCGACCAATTATGAGGATCGATGTTAGTTTTGAGGACCTAAAGTTGTAGTGACCAATTCTGAGGGTCGAGGTCAATTCTGAGAAACTTAAGATGTGACAACCAACTCTGAGGGTCAAGGTTAATTCTAAGGACATGATTTGTAGTGTAAGGATAGCTAACCTAGTCGAATTTTAAATTATCTTGGGGCTGCAGGTATATTTATGGTTCCACTGGGGATTGTATTGTCTTGAAACTTCGATGGGGGATGTTTAGTTTTGAGGTTTTGGCTTGGGAATCGTAGTGGCCTTGAATACAGGTGCATCACTGGTTTCGCTGGGGATAAGAGCATAAGATTAATCCAGTTGGGGATTTTGAGAGTTTATAAGGGGTTTAGTGCTTCAAAAATGATTTTCTTGAGGGAAGGTAACGTTTTCATATTTTTTTGGGATTTTTTTGGGCAATTTCTGGATTTTTCTAGAATTTTTTGGTATTTACTTGTGCAAAATCTTAGGTGACTGCCGATAGGCAGGCTTAAGGGGGTGGAATCCTTTAGTAGTTACTGACCCTTTATTGGGTATGTGGGTGACCTTATACTCTTGGAGCCTTCCTTCAGGGGCTACGGGTATATGCAGGTGTAGATAAGGAGGTTGCTAGCATAAGAGTTTGGGTACGTATGGTACCTTGGAGAGAGACTGGTTTGGTAGATGAGGTGATATGGGATTTTATCGTAGATTCATCATTCTAACAGGTGGATATTGGCGTTGAGCATGTTATATACTTGATTTAGCAACTTTGTACCCGAAAAGAGACTTAAAAAAGCAAAAAGAGATGCATCTTTTCGGTTTGATTATCTTGATTCACTGGCTTATTCTTTATGCACTTTAATTTGTTGCAGAGATTTTATTTTGAGAAAGAGTAAGAAAAGTTTTTTTTTTTGGAATTTTGAATAGAGGAATGTCTTGGAGGCCTGGTTGAAAAGATTTTTCCCTTTGAAGGGGCTTATTCTAGAAAATGTAGTAGAAATGTGTTTTTGAAAATTGATTTTTGGGCAAAAGGAGAAAATTGGCTTTTTTCAAAAAATAAGGGTTGTCGATGAGCATACCCCTTGACCTGCCTATCGGCATATGGATCAAGTAAAATCACTCATAAACTTTGATTGAACTTTCCTGCATACTTGTGCACTTCTGTACGGCCGATAATCAAATGAGTTTCTCGAAATTTTATTTTTTCCAAGGATTTTGGGTATAACAATAGGGGTATGGAGTGTGTTCTCTTCACCATCACCCACATTTATTTTCTTGCTTCTCATTTCCTATTCCCCAAATTTCTCTTCCCATGTATGAAGAACTATCCTCTTATATTAAAGGTTTAGAGGTTACAAAGTTGACTATGATACTTTCAGCTTGCGTCGGATTCCTCTATGGCCTAATTGAGCCATAGACTGGAACTTGATAGCAGTGGCGGTACAATTATGGTACCCCAAGGACCAAGTCTTTCACTTTGGCCTTAACGAGGTATATCCCACCTTCGAGGCATTCTCAATAATGTTAGGGTTTAGCCCCAGTGTCACAGCGGCCATGCCCAATTTTTCTCGTTCTCCCCGGGAATTTCTAGTGGATTTCCTCCATATTTCTCCTTCGTTGGCTCAACCGTTGGTCAATAAGAACTATTTCTCTTCAGGAGGTTATGCATTCAGTGCGTCAGAGGGGTTTTGATGATGCTGGATTTGTTGGAGCTATTACTTTGGGCCTTACTGCGAGGCTTTTACTGGTGACAGGGGACTTGACAGATGATCCCCAAGTGGATGTGATAGCAACATGGATGTCTTATCGCCATAATCCTATGGCAGTTGTGCTGGTGGGGACCTTGAACGATCTTGATGCTTAGAAAGAGGGTCGTTCAGATTTTTTTAGGGGGATCTCGATAATGTTGTTCATGTGGCCTGCAAAGAGGTTTCGTCTCATGGCCCCTCCAGAGTATCCCTTGGTGAATGTGCCAAATTTATTTGCCTCGAATTTCTTTAGTTTCAGCTCGTCGATAGACAACTGGGTCAACTAGTTTGTGTATTACGGATCCTTGTGTCTTAATTAGTCGGTGCTATTATGGGGAGATTTTTTATCTATTTTATAGCTAGGAGAGTACCGGTATGTGAAGTTGGTTGGACTTTTACAAACTTCCTTTTATTTCCCTTAGTGACTTGTGCACCAATTCGGAAGGGAATGAATTATGAATCATTGTATAACTAACTTCTTCCTGGTGGAGGACCTGACTAAGTCATTACGGATGATATTAGGATCCTTGTGCCAGCACCACAGGCTATCTACCCGTCGGTCACAATCTATAGGAGGGTTTTAGCATGTGTCTGAGGACTACCCGAAGTGGTTATGGAAGCGGGTAGTGAAGATGATTATGGAGGAAAAGACTGGGCAAAGGTGGCTCATCGCCTTCGACACAATGTAGGAGGGTGTTGTGGTTTCATCTAAGCTTGTCAGGGAGTATCACTACATGGATTTCATACGAAGTGTTAACCATGAATGGGAGACTTGAGTACCTCAGAGGAAAGAATGATGACGAAGCGGGGTTGTCTGGCAGTTGAGGACAATGTTCGTGATGCTGGGATAGAATTTTGTGAAGCTAGGGTAATTTGTGTTTTAGGCGAGAATCGAGGGAGATGAGAGAGTATTTGGATGAGGATCAGAGTGATGAGGACGTGAAAGATATTAGTTGGGCGTCTTTATTTGAGTATCTACCACCAAGGGAATTGTGCACGGATCCCTCCGATGAGAAACTTTCGACCCTCAAATTGCAAAAGCTTCCTTTTAAAGTCAAATATGCTTACTTAGGAAAGGATGAGACATGTCTTGTTATCGTCTCCTCGAGCCTCAATAAAGAGAAAAAGGGAAAGATTATGTACATTCTGAGGAAACATCAAAGTGCTTTTTGTTGGAGCATCGTGGATTTGAAGGGTATAAGTCCTTTAATATATACCCATATAATCCACCTAAAGGAGGACATGAGACCCTCTAGGGAGATGCAAATGCGTTTTAACCCAATGATGAAAGATGTCGTAAGAGAAGAGATTATAAAATTATGGGTTGTGGGCATCATCTATCCAACTTGAATGGTAAATGGGTGAGTCCTATTCAAGTTGTCTCGAAAAAGTCGGGAATGAATGTCGTCAAAAATGCAAAGGGAGAACTTATCCTATAGTATACCACCACCGGGTGGCATATTTGCAGTGACTACCAAAAGCTCAATGTCGACACTAGAAAAGACCATTTCCCTTTGTTGTTTATGAACCAAATGCTTGAGAGAGTAGCGGGACACTCATTTTACTATTTTTTAGATGGTTGTTCTGGTTATAACCAAATTTAGGTGGGCATGTTAGATCAAGAGAAGACTACTTTCACATGTCCATTTAGCACGTTTACCTACAAAAGTAGGCCATTTGGATTGTGAAATGCACTTGCAACCTTTCAACTGTCCATGCTTAGTCTATTTAGTGGCATGGTCAAAAGGGGCCTTGAGGTGTTCATGGATAATTTAGTGTTTCAGGTCCTCTTTTGACCATTGCCCCACTAATTTCGAGAAGGTGTAAGCTCGATGTGCAGAAAAGAACTTGGTACTAAATTGGGAGAAGTGCCATTTTATGGTTACTGAAGACGTAGTTCTTGGACACATTGTGTCATCCAATGGTATAGAGGTCGATGGGGAAAAAATTGACGTTATTGTCGAACTTCCCCCTACATAGACACTAAAGGACTTGAGCTCTTTCTTGGTCCACGTTGGGTTCTATTGTAGGTTTATTAAGGAATTTAGCGCCATTGCTAGGTCCTTAAGTAAACTACTCGTAAAGGATGCCCCTTTGAGTGGAGTAAAGCATGCCAAAAAGCTTTTCAAAAGTTGAAAAGCACACTAATCTTCGCTCCCATCATGACAACTCCAGATTGGACCCTTCCATTCGAGTTTATGTGTGACGCGAGTGATTACGCGGTAGGGGTCCTTTTAGGGCAACAGAGAGATAAGAAATCCCACATCATATACTGTGCTAGTCGAACTTTAGTCGGGTCTCAATTGAATTACTCCACCATGGAGAAAGAGTTGATAGTGGTAGTGTTTGCCCTAGAAAAATTTATTTCTTACCTCATTGGTTCACCCATAACATGATTTACCGACCACACGACTCTCAAATATCTCCTTTTCAAGAAGGATGTGAAGCCGCGCCTCATTAGGTAGATATTACTACTCAAGAATTTGACATTTACATTAAATAAAAGAAAGGAGTAGAGAATGTCGTAGTTGATCACTTATCGAGGCTCTTGTTCGACGTACCTAAAGATCATGACCCCATATACGAGTATTTTGCGGATGATCAATTATTTGTTACTTCCTATCTCCCTGGTTTGCGGACAATGTTAATTATCTAGTCACGGGGGTCGTCCCCTCCAATTGAACACCACCAGAGAGAAGAAGTTCTTCACTTGGTTGAACATATTTTTCTATGATGATCCGTACTTTATTAAGTATTGCACCAAAGACATAATCCAGAGATGTGTTCCAGATGACGAGATTTTGAGTGTTGTCCGATTTCTTCATTCGAAAGTGTGTGGAGGCCATTTTTTCACGACAAGGATGGCTGATAAGATTTTCCAAAGCGGTCTCTATTAGTCCACAATCATTGGGGATGTGAACACCCATTGAAAATCTTGAGATTGGTGCCAAATAATGGGAGATATCACTCGACGAGACATGATGCCATTGACCCCTATTCTCGCCATTGAGATATTCGACTGTTGGGGCATCGACTTCATGGGACCTTTTCCTCCATCATTTGCTTTCCTATACATCCTTTTCATTATAGACTATGTGTCGAAATGGGTTGAGGCCATAGCTACTAGGATGAATGAAAGTAAAGTGGTGGTAATTTTCATCCATGAACACATACTATCTTGTTTCGATCCTCCGAAGGCCATTATTAGTGAAAACGACACACATTTTTGCAATAAGCCATTTGAAAAATTAATGAGAAAGTATGGAGTTTTCCACAAGGCTAGGAAGACTTACCACCCCAAAACGAATGGGTAAGCTGATTTAGCAAATCTATAGATCAAATGAATTCTCGAAAAGATCATTGATCCTAACCGAAAGGATTGGTCTACTAGATTAATTGATGTACTATGGGCTTATAGGGTTGCATCTAAGAAACCCCTTGAAATGTCCCCATTCCTCTTTGTCTATGGAAAAACCTTTCAATCTCCCTATTGAGCTCGAGCACAAAGCGTATTGGGCCATTAAGAGGTTGAAATATAACATTGACAAAGCTGGTGAAGTGCAAAAATTGTAATTGCACGAGTTGGAAAAAATACACAACGACGAGTATGAAATCACACACATCTCCAAAGAAAGGATGAAACTCGCACACGAGCGAACTATCCATCGAAAATAGTTTCGTCCAGGTCAAAAAGTGCTTCTCTATAACTCACGGTTACACTTTTCTCGACAAGTTACGTTCGCGGTGGACCGACCCATCAGTCATAAAAGAAGTGTTTACCCACGGTGTGATAGAATTGGAGAATCCAAAGGGTGGGGACACATTTAAAGTTAATGGACAATGCCTAAAGCCATATCTCGATGCGTGTGTTGAGGAAGTCGACAAAATTTGGTTGTCGGGCCCCGTATATGGGGTGGAATGAGCTACCACGAGAGGTCGTCACAACCCTAATGCATATGGGGTGAATGTTGTTATATATTGTTGAGTCGTGTGAGTTTTAGGGTGTTTTAGATGTCCATCGAGTCTGAAGTAAACGAAGTTTAGGAACACTAAAATGGCCTACAATTCCTGAGAGAGCGTGCATCATAATTCAGTGTGGTTTTGAGGTATCCCGGAGTTCTAAGTTGAAAGGAGGGTCTTAGGGGGTAGTATAGAGGAGAAAAAACCATTTCCCACACTTAGCCAAATATTCATGGGGGTCACTTAGGTGTTTGGACAAAAGTTTTTGGCAAACCGGTGTGACGGGCGGTCATACTACTATCCGCATCCCAAAACCTATTGGTCACACTTCGATTGATAGGAGTGTGAGGCAAATGAGGGTAGTTCAAAATCCTCATATGATTTTTAAAGATGTTGAAATTGAGGATGTGGAGGATCATGTGCCTGGAGTTGTGCACGTTGGCGAGGAGGAAGGGGACTCGGATTACGAGCCCGATTTCGATGAGGGTGCCTATCAATCGATGGTAATTAATCGCTAGATTGATGACATGGAAACTAGGATCGATGGGTTCATTCATGAGTACATGGAGGATAGGCGTATGGATAGGCATGATACTAACGCGACACTAGCGTGATAGTGTGTCTCTAAGCAGAGATGCATCACTTGCAAATGGGTTCGAATTCCCAAATTTCAAGTTATTTTTATGACCCATACGCATATGATCCCCAGGCAATCGGCCCATCACATTGAAGCTTATGTCATTTGGTGTTATTATGTTATGTAGTTCTTTAGTTTGTCATTGTATTTACTTTTTAAAAAGAGCTATGTAATTCCTATATTCTTTATCGCATTGTATTTGGTGTTTATTTTTCATTAAAAAAATTGCATTTTGCTCATTTGTTCCTTTTAATTCCGCACATTTTTCATTCTTAATTAGATTTTAGTCTTTTTCATTGAGTAAATGCAAAAGTCTAAGTTATGGGGGTGACAAGTGCGTTTTTAAAACTTCACAAATTTTTAAAATACCCCAAAATAATTGAAAATTTCAAAAAATTCCAAAAAAAATTGAAAATTTCCAAAAAAAGTTTAAAATGTTTTTTTAAAATAAATAAAATTGGAATTTAAATTCTTCAAAAATGTCACTAAAATTTTGTTTAAAGTCTCAATTTGTAAAAATCCAATGCACAAAGCGAAAGTGACCAAAAATCGAAATTGAACAAAAATTGACAACTTAACGAATAAGTGCGGAGATTTTTAACTCAGTGAGATTTCGAGTAATTAAATCACTCTGAGTTAAAAGTTAAGTCAAAGTTCTTTTCAGTGGTAAAAACTCGTTGATGATATCTAAATTGTTGTTTTGATCGGTTACGAAAAACGAGTGAGATTTTATTTTGAAAACGAGATAAAAATGTATCAAAATTAAAATCCATCGCGAGATGCATATGGTAATGTAGTGAGTAATTCAGATAAATGAAGTTAGGCCATCATTTGTTACCCAAAAATATTACCCATAAAAAGTTGTAAAAAATTTTATCCTTTTGCAAGCCAATTTGAGCCTAATAATTTATACCCTTTTCGTTTGTTCGAAAAAACCAATTGGCCCGGAGTTGTGAAAATTCAAAATTCATAAATTAAGTCCAAATGGAACATAAAAAGGGGCAAGAAAAAAAGGAAAAAAAGGCTAAAAAAAATAGAAAGAAAAATAGAAAAATATGAAAAAGAAGAGAAAAGAGCAAAAGCCCAAAAAAGTACCTAAGGACATCGCAGGAAAATTTTCCAATTACGGATTTCCAAACCATTCCCATTTTTTAACCAATACACCATAACCTGAAAAAGTCCAAATCGGGTCCAATTGATGAAGTTAATTGCCACGTGGAGACCTAACACACGAAAAGATAATGAAGAGATTAAATGATGCAAATAAAAGATGATGTTTCCCTTTTTCCAATGACTGTAACCCATACATGAGATCTTTTCACCCATAAATTTTTTTCCTTTCATTTTGTGTGTGTGAACTCATGTACATTACAATTACTCTTAATACCACGCACACCAAGAGAAAATAACCACATTCTGGATGATTCGCTTGTGAGTGCATTCCGTGAGAAATTGAATCAAAGAAAATTTTTGGAAAGTAACGTAATGATCAATCAATGGAAGTTAGCGGTTTAATTTTTGAATTTGCACACACACATTATGAATTGAGTCTATGGAATAAAAAATTTAAGTGACTATTTTTCCCGAATTTAAATTGTGCGACTTTTATTTATTTTGATACTTTATTTGAGTTGAAAAATGAATTTTGTGGGTAAATTCACTGCAAATCCTTACGAGACACCAATCATCCTATAGGATAGCGTAGGGTTTTAAAGGCTTTTTGCATGCGCTAAATGTAATCTCTTGCCAGCAAAAGAGGTATTATATCCTAATAAATCATTTGGAAGTTTGTTTAGACCGTACACTTATTCTATTTACATTGCTCAGGACGAGCAACGTCCTAAGTTAATGGGTTTGAGTCGGCATAATTATATCATATCTATCCACTTAATTTTGATTTTACGGTTTCATGCGGTGTAATTAGACTGGATTTATCTCAGCGAAAGAGAGTCCGCGAGAGAGGCATTGGTTGGGGAGAGGAAGAGGTAGGAGGGGAGAGGTAACGACTTTTGCAACATGAATTAGGAAGTGGCGTAATAATTTGCCCGACTTGGGGTATTTATTTTTATTTTTTATTTTAATGACTTTTGCAACGGTTATGGATGTATTGTAATAGTTATATTTTATTTGTAACGATTTTTAACCATAGCAAATTTCTAACTCATAAAATCTATTACAAATATAAAAATAAATCCATTACAAAAATAAGCCTTTTGGTGTCCTCAATTTCTACACCAGCCTCTCAAAGGGCTCGAAATTGTGGGTAATATTATCCTCTTATGGATTCCCGGATATGAGGCAAGAAGTTCTTCTTCACAATACTGACTTTTTCCTCCTCGGAGAGCCTGTTGGTCATGGTGATAGCTTTCTTTCTCCACCTTCCTACGAGAATACTGACTATTTCCCTAGGGTTTTACTTAAGAAGCTCTAGATCTCATCGTGTAACCTCTACCTCCTCTTTATACTTGTATTGAGACATGAATTCCCAGGAAATATCCTCCCAACTACAGATTCAAAAAATTTCGAGGGATAAAAACCACAGGAGGGTATTTTCTTTCAAAGTCTGTTGAAACATCTGGGTAATTATCTCTTTGGAGGCACCAAGGAGGGTCATGGCTCAGTGATAGCTTTGAAAGTGAACAATTTGGGGTCCGCTTCTCCCGAACTTCTCGATGTCAGCCATCTTGAACTTCTTTAGCAGTCTAACTTTGGGATAAGGAGACATATGGGTGTAATTCATGTAGTTCCCGAATATCTTAACTTGGTTAAACTTATTTGATAGTAATTTGAGGTCTTCCTTGACCATGTTCAGCTCCTCCTTGACCATGTCCATCTCCTCCTATTTGGGATTCATGGGTATAAATAGATTAGGCCCTATTTGGGAGAGGTTTAAAATCGAGAGTTGAGTTGGTGGCGGCCCATTGGCAGGTGGGGCACATGGAGCATGCTGATACTTTTTTAGAACCCAGATAGGCTCAGGAGTGGGTGGACCTATAGCACGAGGAAAGATAACCTAGGGTTCTTTGGGAACTTGGGTCGGGTGTTGTTGTATTTCATGGACCTCGATTTGAAGGTTTTAAATCTTGGTGCAAAGTTCGGTTAAGGCGCCATCATATCTGGCTAAGCATTCGGTGCTTGGTTAGTGTTCTCCATAAAGATCTCATGAAGGAAGATTAAAAATAAAATAAGCGTCAGAGCTTCGGGGTGATTTGACGAAAGACCGACGCCAATAGGGAGCCATGCCAAAATCGAGTATGTGATCAACCTGAGAGGGAAAATGGTTCGAATTTTTTTTAAGGAAAGCGGGAGAGAGTTTTTAGTATTTTGGAACGAGGAGTATTTTTTTTGGAATTTTGGTTTTTGAAAAGGAGGAAAAAGGAGAGGAATATCAGCATGATTATAATTATTAGTCTTATTATTAGGTTTTCACTTGTATTAGGTTTGCCTAAAGGCAGAAAAAAAAGTCGAGCTTGGGAAAATAGGTTTTGAAAATATGTAAGACACTGTTTAACTTGTTTCCAGTCTCACGGACGGGATCCTATTTTTAAAAAAGGCAAAATGATGCAAAAATCCGAGCGGCATGCTGACTCGGAATTTTGGCAGAGTTTCGAATGGTAACCGACAAACTAAATATGAGTGCCCTAGGTTGGACACCTATATGAGGTTTATGCAAATAATGGTAGGGTTCCCCCCTTTGGAAAGACTTCCACTATATAACTCTTTCCTATAAGGGCAATCATTCATAGGTACGTGTGGACAAGACATTTGATATACCTGAGTGTACATGAATTGCCTAATGATAGACCTCGTGGGGACAATACATGTGAGAGAGAATTTGATATACTCGACATACGTGAACGAGTTCCCTGCTATATACCTCATGTCGTGAGTTCGGTCAAGCGGTACGATGCGGAGGGAACCGTTCAATAGATGTTGAAGGTACGAGGACAATGGAAGGTGAGAGTCATATCACTTAGGCTAATTGTGCCCCGCATGACCAGTGCCCATCAGAAAGTGGCCCCCAGTACGGAATAAAATTTTGGTCAATATTACCATGCTCTTAGTGATGTGGTGTGAAAAAATCAATGATTCTTAATTAGTATATTATGGAGAAAGAGAGAGAGAGAGAGTATAGTATTTTATTATTTACATGTTGAGTAAAGGAAGAACTACACTAATGAGGGAGAATGTACAAGTATTATGGAAAATAAATCTAGCATGAAGCATGGAGACTACACTACGCATGGTGATGGGGGATATATACATGTGAGTGAGTGACGTGGATATTTACAAGTGAGTGTGTGTGGTAGTGAGACTATACATGGATCAACTACAAGTGGTGTATAATACCTGTAGGTGAACATGGAGATATATAAAAGTGTGAGAAGTGTGGGTGTGTGCTAGTGAAGCCTAACCATGAATATTCTAAGTGGCGTGTGAAGCATGTGAGTAGAAGTGAATCTATATAAAAGTGTAAGTGTGTGAAGTGTACATGGAGAGTATATACAAGTGTGTGAAGTGTACATGGAGAGTATATACAAGTGTGTGATGTGTATAAGTGAGTGAAACGTGATATATACATGTTAGATACACATAAAAAGCAAATGAAGTAGAAAAAGGAACATACAGGTAGGTGCATACGCACACACGCAGGCAAGAATAACACCCATACAGAAATAGAGTCTAGTCCTCTTAAAGTCTCTCCAGCGGAGTCGCCATTGTGGACATCCCGAGGGGCTTACCCCTTCTTATCCCTCTTTTTTTGGGGTTCTCTTCGACGCGCGTGGGATTGTGCCCTTTCTCGGGGCGTTCGGCCATCATCAATTTGGGGTAATGTAAAGAGAGAGAGTCGACAGCCTACTTTGCGCAAAATAGGCAAAACAAATGTCATCACCTTGAGAGAGGGTCATCAAGGACAATACTGATACTTATGAAACCAAGTAGTTCAAAGATTCGGGGACTAAGTTACGTAATGGGAAGGTGTTAGGACCCCATCTCGCCCTTTCGACCTTTCATGGAATGTGTTAATCTTCTCATGTTAGACTCCGTGAAGGGTGTTCTCATGTGCATAATTTAAGTGAAGAATGGAATGATTCAACTCGCGTCATAAAAAAGGACGGAGTAAATTCATCCTTAGGATTGTTCCCAAAAATAATAATTCAAAGTAAAATATCAGTGTTTGTCGAATCACAAGTCGCTATGGAGGAGCGAATGTGTATATCAGACGAAACACAAGCATGCAAGAGTATGACATTCATTAAGAATATGTATATATATATATATATATATATATATATATATATATATATTATAAATGCATATAAGGGAGGACTCGAGTCTCGAGATTTACGCAAGACGCCTACGTATCCCACGGGGCATGAAAGTCCACGTACTTCGAAGATAACATGGGATGGGGTTCAATACATAAATCCAAATGGGGGATTTCTCTTGTGTTTGTGTAGAGAGATAAACTTTCTTTAAAAGTGAGATTGTGTAGTGAGAATCCCTCTTTTGGAATTCATAGATAAACCCTTTTTTTCTTATTTTTGGTTTTTTTATGAAAATAGAGTATGTACAACTAATAATAATAAAAGTTTGATATTAATATATGTGATATGATGAAATAAAGTGTTAAAGTAGAAATAAAGCAACTAATACTAAAATAAGAGAATTTAGAGAAAAGGATGGATAATTGGACCTCCTTATGAATGCGTGATGTTAATTTTGAGTGTAGATATATTAATCTTGCAATGGGTGAAGGTGGTTTGAATATATGGGAGGAATTTACTAAATGAAGTAAGAAAATGATAGAATGGAATGTGGAAAATGGGTTTTTTAGGAAGGGAACCGCTCCGAATTCGAGAGAATGTTATCTGAATTGCTGAGAGGGATATTCAGGGGTGATTTTCAAAGTGAGGTGATGGCCTTTATTTATAGGGCCAAGAGGTGACAATCAGCATGGACATGTACTTGCCTATCGTCATAGAAACACAAGAACATTGCCGATAGACAGGGTCCTGAGGGTGCCATTCGACAATTTGGGACAGGTTTTTCTGAAAAATGGTAAAAAATGAAATCCTTAAGTCAAAATTCTGCATGGGGCAGACCGTTGAAAAGGGTATTCCGATCCCTTTAAGAATTCATTGAGCCACTAGTGAGTCTGGGGGTTGACCGAGGTCAAACGGGGGCCGAAAGCGCTCGCTGGTATCTGGACAGGATATTTTTAGAGGAAAATGAATCGTGTGTCCACATAGTAAGGACGATTTGTGCACTGAACGGACCGTTGGAAAGGTTATTCAGTTCCCTTTGATATTTCATTCAACTTCATTTAGTTCGAAGAGTTGACAAAGGTCAAACGGGGTCCGAAAGCGCCTGGTGACCCTTCGGAGAAAAATGGGTCATTTGTCTGTACCATATGGTTGATTCGTACACGGGGCAGAACATTGGAAAGGGGATTCAGAGCCCTTCAAAGGTTCATTAAGCTTAATTCAAGCTAGAGAGTAAATGGATATTGAGGTAAAAGTTAATATGCTTAACGAATAAGTGTGGTGATTTTTAACCCGGTGAGAAATTGTGTCATTCATAATTTTTTAGAGATTTGAGTTAATCCGAGTTAAAATAACTCAAACTTTCCTTCAGTGATTAAGTCGTTTATGATCTCTTATTATTTATTTTTTTTAATTACTGAAAACAAAAAATTAAAATGTGAATCTTAAGCACTAGATGTCTTAGTAAGTTGAATTGAGACACAAATTAACTTAACGAAATTTGAGAAAATGAGATTAGGCCATTGTCTTGAAAGCCAATATGTAAGCCTAAACTGACCTTTTTACATTATTCTATGTAATACCCTGTATTTCTGTGTATTAATAATTTAATTAATTCAGGGAATTAATTGAATAAAATATGTTGTATTTAAATTACGTGAGTGAAGTAATTTAATGTGATTAAATGCGAAATATGATTATTAAATATTAATCTAGAGATAGATACTAATTAGTATTATAGTATGATATTTACTAAGTGTGAATAATAAACAATTGATAAGTAGAGTTATACGGCATAGTGAGTGATATGTGCGTATTTTATCTTATCTTAACCGGGAGTTGCGTATAGACTAATTTGAGGTTGAGAAAGGGAAATATATTTTTAGTGACTCGGATGATAATTTAGAGGTCACGAATGATTCCGGATGGGTCGAAATAGTCAAAATAGTGTACCCATGGGTATAGTTTGGCTCATGGGTCAATTTTAGATCAAACTAGCACCTATTGAGGGCATTTTGGTTATTTGAAAAATAGAGGTTAAGGGACCTAGAAATTTACAACTTTATATCTGATCATTAGAGATTGGGGTTAGGGTTAATAACACTAAAACCTAAGGGAAGCCATTAGAGGAGAATGAGGGATCATTCTCAAAGCTTAAGAAGGGTTCTTGAAGAATTGGGCTTGATTCTTGCATCCAAATCATACAAGGAGTGAGGATTAGAGGGAAAGAGCATCAACCCATGAAATTAGATCATCTAATTGAGGCAAGTTATTTATTGCATTTACTATGTAGTTATAATACCCATGTGTCTAGGGGTTTTATTGAAAATTCTTATGAATCTTGGAAGAAAAAATTGATTTAAATGCATGTTTGGGTAGGAATTGCATGTAGAAATATTTGATATATGTAGAGTATAATAAACTAGAGATTTGTATTATTATCCATGCATTAAACCTGGGTTTTTGATGTATGATGGTGAAAGAACATAAAACCTAGGGTTCTTGAGGATTAGGTGATTGAATCCATTCTTGAATGTTATTCGTAATGTTTTGATGCAAAAATTATGTTAGAAATAATCCTAATACATACGGGAAGGGTTTGGGACAATTGTTTTGAATTTTTGTGGAGAGACATGGAAGTTAGAGGTGTACTAATGGAGAAAAATGCACCTACGAAACGAAGAAGGTGAAGTACAGCGAAGGGAACCGGTCCGGGGCAAATCGGTCCGGATAGAAGGGTACCGATTTGGGGCAAACTGGTGCGGATCCCAAAAAATAAAAAAATTCCCCTTTTTGCCTTAACATCATAAATCGTTGTTGTGAGATTTTTGAGGACTTTGGTCAAGTAATATTTAGAGACTAATATATTTCGGTAGGCCTGTATTTGGTTCATAATTTAGTCCTATTGAGAGGATCAAGACGAGAACGAAATTGGGTTGATTTTGCGCCGTAAATTATCCAAGAGAAAGATAATAAATTATGGGTAGTTTGGAAATTAAATTGATGAAATAAACCATTAGGGTGAGTTAGGCTTAACTACTGAAATTTATGAAGGGGTAACTAGGGACTTAGAGCTGGGTGAATGCTCGAATTATTACGATCGTGAGAGAAATCGTAAAGTAAATAGTACGGTGAGTATATGAGAGAAATATAGTATGCACAAGCGGGAATAATTAGGTTGTGTGAATACCTATCATATTAGTACTTAGGCGGCGTGAATACCTAAAGTATACTAAATATATTGGGATCGAGGGAACGTTCGGACCAATACATGAAAATTATGTGAATTCTAAATACGATAGCGAGATATATCGTAAAATAAAATGGGCGGTAAGTATTAGAGAGAAACATACTACGTACCAATGTGAATCTTTAGGTTGTGTGAATAACTATATTATAAGTACTTAGGTTGTGTGAATACCTAAACTATATTAATAGTCTTCGGGTCGATGGTTATCCGGAGCAATACGTGAAAGTTTAAATTTGGGGTCGATGATTATCCGAACCAAATAAAAAATAAATAATATTGGGGTCGATGGAAAATCCGGACCAATATACATATGCATAACATTTACATTGGGGTCGAGCGATATCCGGATTAATGTAAATGATAGGATAATTGGGGTCGATGGTTATCCGGACCAATAATGCTTATAGTAGATATTGTGTGCAAAATATATATACATCTAAAAGACGAATTAAGAAGAGAAACTTGATTTATCATAACATATGTAAGTGTTGCATGAGAAATAAATTGTATTTGGGACGTTAATAAAAATAATGTATTGAATGGGCGAAACGAGGAACTTAGGTGAATAGATAAGTTCAGATAATACTATATTATAGTTTGCGTGGGCAGTATAGCTAGGTGGGCTAATTATAGAACGTTAGGCATGCACAATAGATGAGAGGTGAGTAAACTCAAGGGAGTGTATGATAACCTAACATGTGTAAAATAACCGATTTGAAAAATGTAATAAACTCTTGCTAAATATTGTCAAAATGTTGTGTACTAACACTTGCTATAAAATATTTTCAAAAAACTTTTTAAGTGTCTAGACGCAGGGACGCCAGGCGTGGCTCCATTCCAGTGACTCGGAGCTGTAGCACTGTGGATGCTGACATGATTGATTTGATTAGACAATTCCTCCATTCAGATCTAGTGTAGGATCTCATTTGATATTCCATGTATGGACATGTTGTCCGTTGTCAGTTTTCCATAATTTATTTTCTTCTATTATTATGAAGTATTTGTTTCTTTTATTTTCGCCGATGGTTTATTCGGCAAACCTCTACGCATTTATACATTGTGATGGTTGGACTCTAGTATATTGTAAATATTTAATTTATTTTCCGCATTGTTAGATTTATCTGTTTTTAAATAAATATAAAATTTGGCACCGGTCTAATTTCACTTAGGTGGTTAGTAATTAAAAGGTTTTCGACATTGATGCTAAGAATGAACCATATGAGAAATTTGTCTTAATTTAATAAAGGTTTGATCAACCGATGTTTAATTACGTGGGGTGTCACATTATGTTGCAAGTCAATTTGTGCCAAAAAAACAAAATAATCATTTTTTATTAAAAACCCAAAGACCTACTTAACTCCAATTGGGAGTTAAAAAGCCCATAAAAAGATCGATTCCCATTTTAAGAGAATATTAGGGTAAAATTATGGTAGAAAAAAGGCCAAACGAAGAGTGATTGTAAGAAGAATGCGTGAAATGAAAGAACAAGAGAAAAAAGGGGAATTTAGAAAGAATGAAGAAAACAAAAAAAAATGTGAGCTTGGAAAAGAAAAAGAAAAGAAAATGGAGCTTAGAAAAGTGCCAAAAAATTCAAAATATCGATAACCTCAATACTCTTAGAAAAATTTGAACTCCAAAAAAACCTTCTTTTTAGCTAAAACCCGGGCCTACAATACAATCAAAAAAAGTCCTAATTGATCTCAAGTGAAGTTAGTTATAGTGTGGAGAGGAGATGAATAGGATCTATGATATGATTCAAAGTTTTTAAAAAGTAATTGATTTTCCATTCATGAGGTATATTCATCTATTATAAAAATTATGTTTTTCATCATGTATATGTGAAATTTGTTCATGAAAATCACTCTTTTATTTACATATACCAAGAGAAAAAATAGTAATTTCCAAGTGTTTGATTGTGAGTGCATCTCATGAGACTTTAAATCAAAATGAACTTTCAGATAAGAAACGTAATGTTCAAATCCTTTGAAATGGACGGTTATATTGGATTATGCACACATGAATGATAAGTTGAGATTGAAAATGAATTTTTACTATATTTATGAAGTTTTTATTTAATACTTGGTTATATTACTTTTGTGTCTTTTGTAAATTGAGTCAAGGTTTTTAATTTTATGGGTATATTCACTACAAAACCTCACGAAACAAAAACTCGCCCGCTAAGGCAACTTAATGTGACACCCCGCTTATTAAAATAAGAGGTGGCCAGCCCGATACTCCAATAATAACAGGAATCATAGATAGACCATTCTTAGCATCTCAAAAATATAATAAGTATACGAGATAACCACCCAATATTTTAGAAAAACGGATTGTCAAAAATTTTGATTCGTAAGTTAAAGAAAAACATTTCAACAATTTAATTGAAAAGAAGGTGGATACTATAAAAGATAGATAATACATCGACAACAATATACAACACAGTAACCGAATAAGCTGTCGGTTAATAGACACATACAAATTGAGTTACACCGAGTATTACAGTACGTTATCACATAGTATATTACAAGTACAAAACATGGATAAAACCCCCGAACGTGTAACCGATCATATCTAGAATACAAAAGAAGGAAGCGTCTATATCCAAATATCCCGTAACATCCGCAAGGTGTTACAGCTCCAAGACACTGGGATGGAAAGTCAATACGGGCGTCCTTGCGGCAGAGCACCTGAGTGAATTTAAGATTCATGCCAAATAAAGAGATATAAATAGGTCAGGGCCCGTTTGGATATGATCATCATGTGAATAAAAAGCATTATAGTTATGGACAACTTAATTATCATGAATGAGATAATTACGATCGTCAAAATAACGATAATGAATCTAACATCTCAATTTAAACGCATAAACTAACATCAATCTGATGACCATAATCACAATTCAAATTATGCTAGAGAACATGAATAATGTCATACTTAGAGATTTCCTTTTCAGTTTTACATCATCTTAATTCACCGTTCCTTTTTTTCTCATTAGCAAACGTACTAAAGCAATTTATTTCATAAAGTGTCGGATCATCAATAAGATTCCACTTTAATAAGAATAGTTATATTACACAACATATAACGATTTTAAGACCGTCCTTCCAATTTTCCCCACTGGACGCTCCGCTAAATGGCTATCATCTTCCAGGACCTATCAAACAAGGCAACCTGGGCATCTTACATCGCATGACGTCGGGAAGTGGCCATATACCTGCGATAGTGAGTCATAACCACACCCGGAACTACCTCACTTCGCACATTAATCACAAAATATAATAACCAGTCCTATAACCGAGGACTATATTCACCCTGCATTCACTAGCCAGGTAACTTCACCTCATACGCGTAACTTCCCCTATGATAGCATTTAGAGAGGTGTGTATATACATTCTCATTCACAATTTATTTACTTTATCAAGTAAGCACTTAATTATATCCGGAGCTATAAGCGTTTAACATCATCATTGTAAACTTTAAAGTTTAATTAACTCCAAAACAATTCTCCATGAATTAACATACCTTCTATAACCCATTATGAAATGACATTCTTCCCTCCAATTCTAGAGGTCCCCAATAACTCATTCTAATTCTCCTTCGGTCTAAACTATTCCACTCTATAAGGGAATCATTTATCTTCCTCTAAATTAACTAACCAAATTATCCCTAACTTAAAACCCAACTCTCATTCTAACTTAGACTTCTAAATACACCATTGCTAGACTCTAATACTCTAGTTTTACTTCAATTAAGAAGGTTCCTAAGTCCCTATCTTAAAAGAAATAAGCTAGAAAGAAATAAGATTTTAAGAGTGAAAAATAGGGGACCAGTCGACCGGTCGTGGGACCGCGGTCAACCGCGTCTTAAGGATTTTTCCTAGGAAGAAATGCAAAAAGCTCATTTCGAAGGGCCCGGTCCACCGATCTTGGGACGGCGGTCGACCGCTCTCAAAATTTATACTTATATGGGAAAGAAGTAGGCTCTCCCCTGAAGGCCCGGTCGACCGGTCCTGGGACCGCGGTCGACCGCGCTTAGCAGACCCAAGATTATCTCTTATTATACAATGCTAAAGCCTAAGACCTAAACCCTTATTCTCACGTTTCATCCATTCTCATCAATTAACAACACAATCACAACCTCTCCAAACCACAACAAACTCTCATAACCAACTTAAATCATATGAACCATAAGATCTAAGGGTTAAACATCAATATATATAAATCAAAACCTAATATTTGCTCGAATCTTCCAAATACACAACTACCATTGCAATTTATCCACAAGAAATCATATATTTGCAAGTAAAAACTTGCCTTAGAGTTGTAGTCTCGGATTTCCTTCCGGTAGCAACAAATCCTAAGCCCAAATCTTCAATTTTCTTCCTTTATCTCTCTTTTCTCCACACTTCTCTTTCTCTCTCTTTCTCTCTAGGGTTTGTGATGTGTAAGGGAAAAATAAAAAGGTTGGAAGACTTTAAATGTGCCTTAGCATTTGTTTCCATCTTTTAATTATTAATACACCATTTAAAATGACTCGTAACTACAGAATTAAGTTATAACCTATCAAAAGTGCCCGGAACCTAAAAAATACAATATGGCACTTATTTTGACTATCTTGGCCATTTCGGGACTATTCGCGCCCTCTAAATTGGCATCCGGAATAATATATATCATTTAAAGTTCCAACTTCATTTAAACCATAAATGTCATTTAAAGCACAACGACACCATGAATCGCAACACAATGCCATTTACATTTACATAACAGTAAATATGCAAAAAATCAGTAAATATTATCTTTTAACTCACTTAAAATAATATTTACTTCATCATTCAATATTTTATATAATTTCCTCACATGGCAAATTAATGTAAAATGAATTTCTCAACAATAAGGGTTATTACATACTCCCCCCTTAAAAGGGAATTTTGCCCTCAAAATTAGGCATACCTTACAAAAAGAGATGTGGATACTTTTCTCGCATATCGTCCTCACGCTCCCACGTTGACTCTTCTGCATTTTGGTGCCCCCATTGGACCCGAACCAAGGGTACCACTCGATATCTTAGCCGACGCTCCCCGTGATCTAAGATTGCAACTGGTTGTTCCTCGTATGAAATATCAGGTGGCAATTCGATATCATCCTAAGGAATGTGCCAATGAGCTCCTTCACACCTCTTATACTTTTTCAAGGATGAAATATGAAACACATCATGAATCTATTGCAAATGCTCCGATAAGGCAAGTTGATAAGCTACGGGGCCTACTCTAGCAATAATAGGAAAAGGACCCACGTAACGCGGCGCAAGTTTTCCTTTCTTCCCAAATCGTTTTATGCCCTTCATTGGAAAAACTCGCACCAAAACTTGATCTTCAACCTCCAAATCCACATGTCTTCTATTCGCATCAGCATAACTCTTCTGACGATCTTGAGCAATTCGGATGCAATTACGAATAAGTTCAATCTTCGAGGAAGTATCTTGGATCATTTCAGGTCTGAGAAACTTATTATCCCCTACCTCCAACCAATAAGTAGGTGATCTACACGGTCGACATATAATGCTTCATAGGGTGCCATCCTTATAGTGAATTGGTATGAATTATTATAAGCAAATTTGACCAAGGGAAGGTATTGTTCCCAACCTCCTTTGAAATCAAGCACACACATTCTTAGCATATCCTCCAACATTTGGTTGACTCTTTCCATTTGCCCATCTGTTTGAGGGTGATAGGAGGTACTCAACTTTAATTTGGTTCCCATGGCTTCTTGGAAACTTCGTCAAAAATAGGAAACAAAAATTTTGTCTTGATCGGAGACTATATTAATGGGAACTTTGTGGAGTCTAACAACCTCCGCAATAAATAACCGAGCATAACGAGCAGTGTTCTAGTCTGTACACACCGATAAGAAATGTGCCGACTTGGTCAACCGATTGACAATCACCCAAATAGAATCATGACCGCTTTGTGATATTGGCAATCCCGTGATGAAATTCATCGATATGCTTTCCCACTTCCATACCGGTATTTCCAAGGGTTGTAATAATCCCGTCGATCGTTGATGATCTACCTTCACCAGTTGACAAGTAATGCATTGGGAAACAAATTCAAAAATGTCCCGTTTCATACTCGCCCACTAATATTGACGGTGCATGTCTTGGTACATCTTGTCTCCCACAGGGTGTACTATAAATTTGGAACCGTGAGATTATGTCATCACGGCTCATCTTAAATCCCCTTCATCCGGGATAACAAGTCTCCTGTGGAAACGTAACCCACCCTCAGAACTTATTGAGTAGGATTCTGCTCCCTCGGTTAACAATTGGTGTATACGGTCCTGACAACTTTTATCCCTTCCTTAGGCTTCCACAACCCTTGCCACTATAGTAGGCATAACGATCAACACCGACATAAATGACCTGGCAACAGCATCCTCTTGGCTGAGCTCTTTCCATTTAGCCTTCCATACCGAGGCTAACTCCCCCTCGGGTTTCTGACTCAATGCATCTGCCACCACATTCGCCTTACCCGAGTGATAGTGAATATCAAATTGGTAGTCTTTCATAAACTCTAACCATCGGTGTTGTCGCATATTTAAATCTTTCTGTGAGAAAAAATATTGCAATGATTTGTGGTTCGTGAAAAGACTAAATTTCTCCCCCGGGAGGTAATATTTCCAAATCTTCAAGGCAAAAACTATTGTCGGAAGTTCCAAATCATGCACCGAATAATTCTTTTCATGGGGTTTAGCTTGTGATAAGCATAAGCAATAGCCCGCTACTCTTGTTGTAGTACACCTCCTAACCCTTGCATAGATGCATCGGTAAAGAACAAATATTCCAACTCCGGCCTCGATAATGCAAGGACTGGAGCAGAAGTCAACTTATCTTTCAGCTCATCAAAATCTAGCTGAAAAGAATCATCCCAAACAAACCTCACTCCCTTCCGAGTTAAATTAATCAAAGGGCTATCAATCTTGGAGAAACCCTTGATAAATCTACGGTAATAGCCTGCCAAACCCAGAAAACTACAAATCTCGCTAGGTGTCGTGGGCTGACCCCATTCCCTTACCGCAATAACTTTACTCGGGTCTATCGAAATACCCTGAGCTGTAATAATGTGACCCAGAAACTGTACTTCCTGTAACCAAAAGCCACACTTCTCAAATTTAGCATACAACTGATGATTCCTCAACGTCTGCAGGACCAACCGTAGATGCATAGCATGATCAGCTTCTGACTGAGAGTAAACAAGGATGTCATCGATAAACACAATAACAAACTAGTCCAGGAAGTCTCTAAACACTCTATTCATGAGTTCCATAAACACTGCAGGTGCATTGGTTAGTCCAAATGTCATAACCAAGAATTCATAGGACCCATATCTAGTTAGAAATGCAGTTTTGGACACATCTTGTTCTTGTATCCATAAATGATGATACCTCGTCCTAAAATCTATTTTAGAGAAGTACAACGCTCCCCTAAGTTGATCGAACAAATCATCAATTCGAGGTAGTGGGTATTTATTCCTGATGGTGACTTTATCCAACTCTCGATAATCAACACACAACCGGAGAGAACCATCTCTTTTCTTCCAAATAATACAGGAGCTCCCCACGGCGATGTACTATGCCTAATGAACCCCTATTCTAGCAACTTCTAAATCTGATCTCTTAACTCCCTCATCTCAACAGGAGCCATATGGTACGGAGCTCTAGCAATTGGTCGCATTCTCGGTGCTAAATCAATCACAAACTCAATCTCCCTACTTGGAGGTAAACCCGATATTTTCCGAAAAACATCTTCGAAGTCTCTAACAACCGGAATCAAATCTATGGAAATGACTACATCCCGAGAAGTCTCCTCCACAATACAATGCAAATAAGTGTAAAAACCTCCCTCTAAACGAGGCATAGCTACTAAAAACATTTCTTGCCCCGAAATGGTAAAGACAATACTTTTCCCATAGCAATTTACTATCACACTATACTTCACTAGCCAGTCCATACCCAGAATTACATCATACCCGACCATATCAAGGATGAGCAAATCGGCCTCAAAACACAAGTTACCAAGATTTATTTCTATTCTTTTACAAACAAATAAAATAAGTGAACCGTCACCCATAGAAGATTCAACACTGGTGAAAGTACTTTCCGCAGATTTAATTAGCTCCGTAGAGTGAGAAAAACTTTTAGAAATAAAAGAGTGTGTCGCACCCGTATCAAACAATACACAAACCATGTGCCCATGAATGGGAAACTTACCCTCGATAGTTGGCGGTGCTGGCGGGGCTGGAGGAAGCATAGCATCCTGTACGTGGTAGACACGTCCATACTGTAGTTGTACCTATGGTGGAAGGACGATTGGATTAGGCACTGGTGGTGGTAGTTATGCCTTTTGATGCTGTGGAACCCTAGGAAACTGTCCACCAATCAACTATGGACACGACTTCTTATAATGACCCGTCTCCCCACACTGAAAGCAACGACCCATCATATTTTCCTGATTACGGCCCTTATTATTTCTGAATTGCCAAAAGCCTTGGCCCGTCTGGCCTCGACCCCCATTGTTAGCTCGACCTGCCTGCTGCTATTAGGAAACCACCACTACCGAAGTTAGATCCACTGAAATGTAGTCTTTTGGAAAAATCCCCTTATTGGGCGTCCCTTTCTTTTTACTTACCTACCGATAAATTGGACGAGGGTAGTGCTCCTCCTGCACCATTGCCCCCTGGCTTACCTTCTTGCCCCACAACTGAAGCTTTCTTACTACCTTGAACATACAACCCATGTTCTTGACAATGGAGTAACGCGGTATTCATCACATCACTGAAAGTTTATAAAGCTGGATTACCCAGCAAATATTTTAGTATCCTCCAATGTAAGCCTCCAATGAACTTGGACATTCTCCTTTCCTCCAGAGTTACCTCATTCGGCACAAATCTGGATAAACGAGTGAATTCCTCCTCATATTCTACCACTAAACGTTCACCTTGAACTACATCTTGAAGTTTTCTCCTCATTTCCCTTTAGACTGCCGAAGGGAAATATTTTCGGTCAAACAAGACCCAAAAGTGAGTGATAGTCATGGTATTTCTTTGTTTTGGCGTGGTTATCGATCCCACCAATGTAAGGCTGCTCCAACTAGCTTAAAAGTAGCAAGGATTTGATTTCGTTCCTCATTACATTCCACCATATGAAGATGGCGTTGCATATCCTTTTTCCAATAATTAGCTACTATTACGTCAGAACCACCCTGAAATTCTGGAGGATTACCCTTTAAGAAAGATTTCTTGACTCTTTCCCATGGAGAAGGTCTCGCGGGAGCTTACGCCTCCTGAACCCTCGGTTGTTGGGCTTAGGGAAATTGCTGAACAATGGCATTCATCGCAGCATTGACTGCCTGGGCCACAATATTGGCTACTTCAGCGGCATTTATAGTCCCTTATTGTGGCGGTGGAGGACCTACATCATCCTCTACTACTCTATTTCTTCTCGCAGGGCGACCTCTCTTGGGCGACATCTGTGACGAAGAAACAACTGAATTAGAATACTATAAGAACAATTTATTTTGCAGAAGATCGCAAGTATAGGCAAACAAAACAGTCCTAACATTTAGGCTCTATATCAAAGAACGCTAGGGTAGAATGTGACAAGTCCGCATAGATTCTAAAGAATCTAGAACCTAATGCTCTGATACCATCTGTGACACTCCGCTTATTAAAATAAGAGGTGGCCAGCCCGATACTCCAATAATAACAAGAATCATAGATGGACCATTCTTAGCATCCCAACAATATAATAAGTATACGAGATAACCACCCAATATTTTAGAAAAACGGATTGTCAAAAATTTTGATCGTAAGTTAAAGAAAAACATTTCAACAATTTAATTGAAAAGAAGGTGGATACTATAAAAGACAGATAATACATCGACAACTATATACAATACAGTAAGGCCCCGTTTGATGCGTCGTATAAGAGGGTCGTATTGGATTAAAATATTTTATTCGATGTTTGGTATAATTTGGGATAGGATATGAGATGGAATAAGTTATCCAAAGTGAGCTCCTTATCCCATAAGGAATGGGATAAAAAAAACACCTCCAAGTTGGTATAAAATTATCTGGTGGCAAACAAACAAATAAAATTACAAAAGTATCCTTATTAAGTTAGAGAGTCCAAAACAATTTGGATTCTAAACTTTATAAATATATCTATGTACCTACGTTTCTTAGCATTCTACCATTGATAACAAATAAGGTTCGTCTCCTTCATCACCATCATCATCAGGTATGGGTTTTTTTTTCAAAGAATATTTTATATAACACCGATCTCTCCTGTTCTCCCCTGTTGCATATACAGGTGCTGTTATGGCTCTCTCTCCCCTTATCTATATATATATATATATATATATATATATATATATATATATATATATATATATATATAACATATACAGGTGCTATATATATAACACCTATCTCTCTCCTGTTCTCCCCTGTTATATAATGGGTCTCGGGTCTTACAGGTGCTATATATATAACACCGATCTCTCTCATGTTCTCCCCTGTTATATAACGGGTCTCGGGTCTCTGTTATATGTTATATATATAACGGGTCTCTGTTATATGTTATATATATAACGGGTCTCATAACGGGATATAGATGTATATTTATGGGTCTCTGTTATATGTTATATATATATATATATATATATATATATATATATATATATATATATATATATATATATATATATATATATATATAGCTGTAACTAACAGCACATATAAGCACACACAGCTAACAGCACATATAAGCACACACAACAAACAGCACATATAAGCACACACACATATATATGATATATATGTGTGTGTATATATATATATATATATAATCACTTTATAAAATTATGTGAATGTCCTATTTTTATACAACTTTGAGTTAGAATGGACCTTTCCCCAAACCACTCCCAAAAAAAAGTAGTTAGTATTAATTTTACCCATATTGTAATTTTTCAAATGCTATTGCAGTGTTCAATGCTTATGCTTAATATATGATATATTTGTTGTAATTAAAATATTGCTCATACAATTTTTTGAAAATTGTTAGATATGGAAATTAACGAAGATGAGGTCATCGCATATATGATGTTCCAAGAGTTGGTCAATTTGTTCATTGTTGGGTATATGTTTTTTATGATTATGCATGGTAGTACAAATAGGCACTACCAAAAATATATGTTAAAGAACAGAACATTTGTTACGTATGAGACACGAGTAGAGCATATAAATCGCCTTGTGCATGAGAGTGATGTGGCATGTATAGATCAACTAAGAATGGATAGGCGAGCTTTTGGTATTTTATGTGAACTTCTTCGTACGGTTGGCCAATTGAAAGAAATTGGAAATTTCATAATAGAAGAAAAAGTGGCCATGTTCCTAAATATACTTTCCCATCACACGAAGAATCTTGTGATTAAATTTCAATATCGAAGGTCGGGAGAGACAGTTAGTAGGTATTTCAATGAAGTCTTAAATTCGGTGCTGCGCGTGCAAGGCCTATTACTTAGAGCACCTGAACCAGTACCAGAAGATTGTACTGAAGAAAGGTGGAAATGGTTTAAGGTACATATATATTATTCAATACGACCATAAAGAGCTACAATATTAAATTTAATTGGATACTTATTTTAATAATTTTATTTGTTTAGGGGTGCTTAGGTGCGCTAGATGGAACATTTATTCGTGTGAACGTCCCAGAAGTTAATAAACTTAGATATCGAAACAGGAAAGGGGATATTGCAACTAATGTCTTAGGAGTATGTGGACGTGATTTAAAGTTTATATATGTGTTGCCAGGATGGTAAGGTTCAGCTGCAGATTCTAGGGTTTTGCGAGATGCCATTTCTAGGAGAAATGGACTTATAGTCCCTACCGGTGAGTTATTTTTTCCTGGGTATTTATACACAATAATAATTTCGTGTATATGATATTAAGGTGGTTGTTTGCTATTGTAGGTTACTATTATCTTGTCGATGCTAGGTATACAAATGGTGAAGGATTTCTATCCCCATATAGAGCAACACGGTACCATTTGTCTGAATACAGGAAGGGTACATTAGCGCCAGCGACCCCTCAAGAGTACTTTAATAAAAAAACATTCAGAAGCTAAAAATTGCATAGAGCGGTGTTTTGGGATCCTTAAGATGCGTTGGACTGCTCTTAGGAGTCCAACGTATTACCCTATCAAAACTCAATGTCGTATAATTTTAGCGTGTTGTCTTATTCACAATCACATAAGAAAAGAAATGCCAGTAGATCCAATGGAACGGGCCCAAGAAGAAGAAGAAGAAGAAGAATGGGTTGAGGGGAGGGGAGTAGATTTTCAATAGATGATTCAATTAGCCAAGTTGAAACAAGAATGGGTTAAGGGGAGTAGTTTTTCAATGGATGATTCAATTAACTTAGTTGAAACATCCAACCAATGGTCTGAATGGAGGGATAATTTAGCTTAACAAATGTTTAACGCATGGAGAACTTGATGAGAAATTTTTATATATGAAATTGATGTTTATCGTGTTATGTTTTACATTTATTATGTAAATAATTCTTTTTATTTGTTGCAATTATTTTTTATATGTGTAATATTGTTAATATTTGTGATCTCTTGTCATTAATTTATTGTTATGAAATAAAAACATATATTTCTATGTCAGGAATGGAAGGTAGCCTTCCCGTTCAAAATAAAGGCAAGGGAAAAGTTAGAGATCGACGTGTATGGACTAGGACTGAGGAACAATATCTCGTGACAATACTCGAGGAGCTTGTGAGACATGGGTATAGTCGTGACAATGGCTTTAAGCCTGGAACAACGTTGGAAGTGGAGAAAAGATTCGAAGAAAAGATGCCCGGGTGTGGTATTAAAGCAAACCCACATATAGATTCAAAGATGAGAGTTTTGAAGAAACACTTTAATTTGGTAACTGGCATGTTGGGTCGTAGTGGCTTTGGATGGAACGAAACATTGAAATGTGTTGAGGTTGATCGAGATGATCAACGGGAAGGGTACTTACAGGTAAATTAATTAACTTTATTATTTATCTCTTTATTGAATGATAATACTTTTCACTATTTGACTTAACTTAATTTTTTTTATTTATTACATAGAGAGCCTGATGCAAAGGGACTAATAAACAAGCCATTTCCGTTGTATGATCGGTTGGGATACGTGTTTGGGAAGGATCGCGCTACTGGTGCTGCAGCTGAGTCTCCCGCCGATGCCATGGATGATATAGATGGTCAGGACGAGGAGAGTATTGACTTAAATGGTTCTACTCCAACACCTGTTGTGCAACCTTCCTCCAGTGTTCCTAACCCAAGTTAGGGAAAGAGGAAAAGAAAAAGCGATACTTGGAGTGTGGACATGCAAGATATGGCAACAGCTTTTACCTCATTTGTAGAAAATTCGAACAAAAATTTTGAAGCACTTAGTGAAAAGTTTGGTGAAGATAAAGTAGGAAATAACAGGAAAAAAATGCTTGAGGAGCTTAACACTATGACCACTCTGAATGCAAGGGATCGCGTTTATCTAGCCAGAAAAATTGCCGAGCGAACGGATTATGTGGACATATTTCTTTCGATGTCAAATGAAGACCGTATGGAGTTTGTTTCCCAACTACTTGAAGAGGGTTTTTAGAAATTTAAATTATTAAGGCTTTGATTTGCAGACCAATGTTTTCAACGGATTAATTTTAATAATTTATTATTTCGACTTTAAGACCAATTTGGATGACTATATGCTGGTATTGATGACCTTGTAATGATGTCATGTTGCTATATTGATTTTTCAATTTTAAATTTTAGTTTGCTTCATTATGGAGGTACTAAAAAATATGTTATTGAGTTAAAATAAGTGATAATAGTATATTTTTGTATTTTTTAAAATATTAAATACAAAATAAGGGTATTCTTGGAAAATTAGAGATTAATTAATCCTATCCGGAGCATTTCAAACACAGGATTGTATTATTATATCCCATCCCGTCTTCTTATCCGGAAGTGTTCCAAACGCAGTATTGGAACATGCCTTATACGGTCCATCCTTATCCTATCCAATCCGACTCTTATCCTATCCTTTCCGGACCCCTTATACGGCGTATCAAACGAGGCCTAACTGAATAAGCTGTTGGTTAATAGACACATACAAATTGAGTTACACCGAGTGTTACAGTACATTATCACATAATATAATACAAGTACAAAACATGGGCAACATGCCCGAACGTGTAACCGATAATATCTAGAATACAAAATAAGGAAGTGTCTATATCCAAATATCCCATAACATCCATAAGATGTTACAGCTCCAAGACACTATGATGGAAAGTCAATACGGGTGTCCTTGCGATGAAGCACCTGGGCGAATTTAAGATTCATGAAAAACAAAGAGATATAAACGGGCCAGGGCCCGTTTGGATATGATCATCATGTGAATAAAAAGCATGATAGTTATGGACAACTTAATTATCATGAATGAGATAATTCCGATCATTAAAATAATGATAATGAATCTAACATCTCAATTTAAAAGCATAAACTAACACCAATCAGATGACCATAATCATAATTCAAATTATGCTAGAGAATATGAATAATGTCATACTTAGAGATTTCCATTTCAGCTTTACATCGTCTTAATTCACCGTTCCTTTTTTCTCATTAGGAAACGTATTAAAGCAATTTATTTCATAAAGTGTCGGATCATCAATAATTTTCCACTTTAATAAGAATAGTTATATTACACAACATATAACGATTCTAAGACCGTCCTTCCGAGTTTCCCCACTGGATGTGCCCCTAAATGGCTATCATCTTCCAGGGCCTATCAAACAAGGCAACCTGGGCATCCTACATCGCGTGACGTCAGGAAGTGTCCATATACCTACGACAGTGAGTCATAACCACACCCGAAATTACCTCACTCCGCACAATAATCACACAATATAATAACCGATCCTATGGTCGAGGACTATATTCACCTTGCATTCACTAGCCAGGGGACTTCTCCTCATACGCGTAACTTCCCCTGTGATAGCATTTGGAGAGGTGTGTATATATAAATTCTCATTCACAATTTATTTACTTTATCAAGTAAGCACTTCATTATATCCGGAGCCATAAGCATTTAATGTCATCATTGTAAACTTTAAAGTTTAATTTAACTCCAAAATAATTCTCCATGAATTAACGTCCTTCTATAACCCATTATGAAATGACATTCTTCCCTCAAATTCTAGAGGTCCCCAGTAACTCATTATAATTCTCCTTATGTCTAAACTATTCCACTCTATAAGGGAATCATTTATCTTCCTCTAAATTAACTAACCAAATTATCCCTAACTTAAAACCCAACTCTCATTCTAACTTAGACTTCTAAATACACCATTGGTAGACTCTAATACTCTAGTTTTACTTCAATTAAGAAGGTTCCTAAGTCCCTATCTTAAAAGAAAGAAGCTAGAAAGAAATAGGATTTTAAGAGTGAAAAAAGGGGACCGGTCATGGGACCGCGGTCGACCGCTTCTTAAGGATTTTTCGAAGGAAGAAATGTAAAAAGCTCATTTCGAAGGTCCTGGTCGACCGGTTCTGGGATCGCGGTCAATCGCACTCAAAATTTATACTTATATGGGAAAGCAGTAGGCTCTCCCCCGAAGTCCTGGTCGACCGCGCTTAGAACACCCAAGATTATCTCTTCTTATACAATGCTAAAGACAAAGACCTAAACCCTTATTCTCACGTTTCATCCATTCTCATCAATTAACAACACAATCACAACCTCTCCAAACCACAACAAACTCTCATAACCAACTTAAATCATATGAACCATAAGATCTAAGAGTTAAACATCAATATATATAAATCAAAACCTAATATTTGCTCAAATCTTCCAAATACACAACTACCATTGCAATTTATCCACAAGAAATCATATATTTGCAAGTAAAAACTTGCCTTAGAGTTGTAGTCTCAGATTTCCGTCCGGTAGCAACAAATCCAAAGCCCAAATCTTCAATTTTCTTCCTTTATCTCTCTTTTCTCCACACTTCTCTTTCTCTTTCTTTCTCTCTAGGGTTTGTGATGTGTAAGGGATAAATAAAAAGGTTGGAAGACTTTAAACGTGCCTTAGCATTTGTTTCCATCTTTTAATTAATCAGATCTTGTCACAAAGTGAATCAAGAAGAGAAAAATATATGAATATCTAAGTTACTCACTGCCTTGAGGCTGAAAGTGTATTTGGTCCCTTCTCAGAAACATTACTCTGCTACATGAAAGGATATATATGATGAAGTAGTCAAATGTATAGAGTGTATTGACTTTTCCTAGAACAACCAGAATGTTGCAATAGGATAGGGAGATGATTTTAATACTTTATATTACTCCAATTGTGAGCCCAACATTGAAACCTCGGGTCTATTATCCTATTTTCATGGGGTGATCTCTTTCGAAGAACTCCTTTCAGAGATCAAGGAAGTTTCTCCTGCTTCTTAATAAACAAAAATACTGGATTAATGTTATTCTCAGCATTCGTAAACCACATGACTCGGTCGGGCTGGTATAAAGAGAATCTTATCCTCTCATTATAAAATATTCCCGTAGATAAAGGGAAGCGAGTTTTTGAAAAAATCTCAATGCCCAAAATGACAAATGAGGATAACAAGATCCTCAAACAACTAAAGAAGACTCGAGACAACATCAGCTTAAGGGGACTTTCATGTCTTCCTAACTCCATAAACACTCCCTTATCAAACTTCTCACTCGATCTATGGTTTTTCATTTTACATCTCCAGATGAGGAATTCATATAGTGAGAACTCTTACTTCCACGCGGCTCGTCTCTTTTGCCAATAAAGATATTTTTAAGTTTGCTCTTAATCATAATTACACTCTGAACATCTAGGTTGAAGTCTTAGAGAAAACGGTTCCATTGGTGCTTGTTAATAACAGTTCCTCCCTAAATGTATGTCCATTACTAACTCTCCAATGCCTAGGGTTACAAGTTAGCGATCTCACTCCCACAACCAGAGTCATGCGTGCTTATTATAATACTCGACAAAAAGTAACAGGGTCAATAATTCACACACTAGGGGCATGCCCATTATGCCCTCAAACATAATTCCAAGTCATCGACATCCATGCCTACTTAAATTTTCCCCTTAGTCGCCCATAGATTCACAGCATCAGAGGGGTAGCTTCTTCTCCTCACCAAAAACTGAAGTTATTTGCGAACAACTATGACACCCTGCCTAATTAAATCCCGGGTGATCAGTCCTAAATTAAATTAAAACAGGTTTCTCAGTTGGTTCATTCTTAGCATCACTATCGAAAACTTTTTAATTACTAATCACCTAAGTGAAATTAGACCTGTGCCAAAATTTTATCTTTCATTAACCCAGGAAAATTTACTCATGAGGAAGTAATAGATAAACATTCACAATAAACTATGAATCAAACCATATAACAATATAAAGAATAAAGTCTTGCCGAGTCAATAATCGGCTAAAATTCAAAACTGCTAAGTGACACCAACATAATCAAAATTGAAAATCTGAAATAAAGACCATGGACAACATGTCCCAATATAGGGTATCGAAATGAGAACCTACACTAGATCTAAAATAACGAATCCTGTATGCAAAGTCCTGTCAGCCTCCACAATGCTACAGCTACGAGTCCCTAGACGTAATGCTCAAGGCTAGCGTCCCTGTGGCTGGACACCTAAAAGGTTTTGAAAATATTTTGATAGCAAGATTTAGTACTCAAAACATTTTGAAAATATTTATCAAGTGTTTATCACAATAAGATGAGTTATTAATTATATATGTTAAGATTTCGAGTACACTCTCTTGAGTTATCTCACCCCACCTAGCTCTACTACCCAAGCTAACTAGACTATAGTATTCAACTAAACTTATCCTGTCAACTAAGTTCCCATACCGCCCATACAGTATGCTAATAGCAAACATATTTCATATGGTACATACTTCGATAAATTTTCACGTCTTGTTATCTTTAACTTTTTATAATTAAGTTTCACTACTTAATTCATTCTTAAGATATTTACCTCTTTCTTTGCATCATGATCATTAAGTTTCTCTACTTAATTTACTTTTAGATGTATTCACGACATCTTATTATCTACCATCTCATCTAAGTAGATTATTTATACAGTATACATTTCACACACAATATATACTTATAAAACCATTTGTCACTATTATATCCTCGTAGCAGACATTAAGGACTCTTAGTTCGGAATAGTCCATCGACACCAAGTAAAAGAATTGGTTCGGAATATCACCTCGACCCCAAGTCTTATTTTATGTATTAGTTCGGAATTCTACCTCGACCCTAATAATGAAATCTTATATATTGGTTCGGAAATCTTTCATCTCGACCCCAACTTACTATTTCCATATATTAGTTCGGAATACTACCTCGACCCTAATATAGGCAATTATAATTTGGGTAATCTCACCACCTAAGTATCTATATAATTCAGTAGGTATACGCACAACCTAACAATCATGTTGGTACATAATATTTTTTTCTCTCTAATATTCATCGTACTTTTTAGATTACAATTATTTTTACATACTAGTTCGGAATCCTACCTCGACCCAGTATAATCAAATGTACTTTAGGTATTCACTCCACCTAAGTATTGATATAATTTAATAGGTATACACACAACCTAATAATTCTTCTTGTATGTAATATTTTTCTCTCGAATATTCACCGCGCTTTTAATTTACGATTTATCTCATTATCGCATTTACTTGAGTATTCACACAACTCTAAGGGCCCTAGTTACCCTCTATTTATTTCAATAGTTAAGATATCTCTAACCTACTGATGTACCCATGGGGATTACGTTTACTCTCTCCGTAACTCAAATTCTGAATTTTTGATATACTACTCGATCGGTTTATCCTTGTCGGTCTATCACTTCTAATCTTGCGCTCTATGATTATAACAGACCTCCACTATACACTTGCTGGTACCCTCTAAGTCCCTACATAGGTACAACACCATCCCTAAGGTTTTTCCCAAATCATTGGCAAACGATTTGAACTCAACCAACAAATGAATCCTAGAATCAACTTGGGTCGAATAATCGACCAGGACCATCGATTGATCGAGTAGGTGCAAGTGCAGGTGTAGTTTGTCTTCTTCATGCGTTTTCTCACCATTCCCCATTTATCCAACTTACATGATAACACATCAAACTTGAAACCAATAATTTCTAACCATTCCTACATGCCCTAGGATGATTTCCAACAATTTAAACATCCTAAATCTTCACGAATTTAGCCCAGAATAATTCCAATCCTCTAATTATTCAAGAAGCCTAAAAATATGTTCTTCCCATATTTTGAATCATGAACCCAAATTTTAATTCGTATTAACTATCATGATTACTTTGACTTTTAATCCTCTAAAGATATAAATCTAACTACATGCTATTCCTATCCAAACATGAAATTAATCAATTCTCTTTCTCCAAGAATATTAATCCAAATCGATTATTCATAAATCCTACGCATGGATATTATAGCTCAAAAATAATTTGCAAATAACCACTTGCCTTATTCAGAGATGATCTGATTTTGTGATTGTTGTTGGTGATTGATTGTATTTCTCCTCCAATCTTCCTTCCAAACTAGTTTGTGGTGCAAGAACCGCTTTCAATCCTTCCCAATTCTTCCTTAGGCTTTGAGAATTGTTTCTTTCTTCTCTCTAACGACTTTTGTGTGTTTTTCTCTCCTCTAGACCTAGCCTCCAACTCCTATAATCTGATTTAGAGTTTGTAAATTCGTAGGTCTCCTGACCCTCATATGCTAAAAGACTAAAACGCCCCCGTATGGTCCTGGTTTAGCCCAGAAATGACCCGATACCCGACTAGTACCCCCGAGTATACCATTTTGACTATTTCGACCCATTATGACTCATCCGTGACCTCTAAATTATCATTTGAGTCACTAAAATTTATTTCTTATTTCTCACCTCAAAATAGTCTACACGCGACTCCCGATGAGACAATAATAATTACGCCCATATCACTCGCTATGATGTATATCAAATTCACTATCAATATTTACTATTCACACACATAGTAAATCTCATAATATAATATTAATCAGTCTCTGCCTCTCGATTAATATATAATCATCACATTTATTATTTAATTAAATTAAATTACGTCACACATGTAATTTAACTAAAATGTATTTTCCCAATTAATTTCTCAATTAATTTAATCATAAATACGTCGAAATACGAGGTATTGCAACAACCAGGTTATTACCATTAATAGGGGTTACGATAACATGGATGGAATTGGTATTAGTAAACCGATCCTAAAAATCTAGAACAGTGCGAATGACATATTCCTTTCTGTCTTCAAGATCAGTATGCTTCCTCTCCTGGCTATAGACAACTTCAAACACAAAAGTGTGTCATGAACACGACCCATACAAGAATGTCAATGTGATTTAAGTGTTCAAGAACATGCACTTCATTCCCGAAATGGTTTGGGTCATAGATAGCAATGAATTCTCAAGCAGGGGCGGACCTACCCCATCCCGAATGGGGACGGCCGCACCCACGGGTTTTTCGAAAATTTCCTATGAGTAATTGTTAAAAAAATAAAATTAGACCTATTTATAAGTTTTTAAGAATATGGGGGCAGTTATCTAAATAAGCTAAAGTTTTAAAACCTAAAAAAAATGAAACATCTCAAACTTAAGAGATTCGCCCGCTCGTTTCTGTTTTCATCTCTTTTTTTTCTCTCCCGTCTCCGTTTCTCCGTCCGCCGTCGCCACCCCCTATTTCTCTACCCCTCACACCTCACTGTTCCTCACACCCCTCTGCTCCTCTCCCGCCCCTGTCCTCTCTTCTCTTCTATCCCTCACTCACAAATGCTATTACCGAAGCATCGCAAGAGGAGCTGCGACATTGACGACAAAAGACGACGGGGAGAGCAGCTTCCCCTACCAACCCCATTCCTTACCCTTTAAGTATGTTTGTTTTTCACTAAATATCATGGGAAAATATTAAAATAGTTTTTTTTTTCAATTTCAGCTGTTGAAATTGTTTTTAATTGTTGATTTTTTCAATAGATCTGAAATTGTTTTTAGCGGTTAATTTTAAAGTTTAATACTTTTTAGTTGTTATTTTTGCTGAAATTGTTGCTGCTGATTATTATTGTTGCTAAAATTAGTTTTAGTTGTTATTTAGTTGTTGCTGAAATTAGTTGTTAATTTTTAGTTGTTAAATGTTGCTGAAATTTTTAGTTATTTTTTTTAGTATGCTAAAATTAGTTGCGAAATTTTTTAGTTTTTGTTGCTAAAATTTTTAGTTATTTTTGGTGAAAGTATTAAAGTTTAATTTTAATTAGTAACTAAAAATATAATTTGAAATAATGTTTCAGATTTAGGCAATTATGTTGAAGTGTTTCAAAAAGATCTGCGAAGAAAGTACAAGTCAACCGCCACCTACACCATCGGCCCCCTCTCCACGCCCTCCTCTACTCCAACCCAATGTTGAGGTTAGTTTGGATGAGTACCCGGATGATCCCGGGTTGAGAAAACCTATACAAGAGTATGATATTAATGAAAGAAATGCGGTGCGTTGTTATTACTTGACAAAAGGTCCTTTTCAACCTAAAAATTACAACTTTCCTTGGCGTCTTTGTGCGAAGGAGAAACGTAGATTTAGGCCTTCATGGTTCAATGATCACCCTAATTGGTTTGAGTATAGTATAGACAAATACATGGCATATTGTATGTATTATTTCCTTTTCAAAATGGAGCAAAGTGGCTTGATTCCTTTATTGGGGAGGGTTTTAAGAATTGGAGAAAGAAAGACAGGTTTAATGTGCATGTTGGAGAACCAACTAGTACACACAACAAGTGAGTAAGATCCAGTGAGGACCTTATGAAACAAAAACAACACATTGAATTTTCTTTGGCAAAGCAATCTATCCAAACACACGAGGATTATCGTGTTCGTTTGACTGCATTAATTGATTGTGTTAGGTTTCTTTTGCATCGGGGGTTGAGATTCCATGGTCACAATGAGTCCGATAAATCATTAAATAAGGGGAACTTTCTTGAGCTCTTATAATTTCTTGCCAATCACAATCCACAAATCAATAAAGTTGTACTAAGGTAAGCTCCCCAAAACCACATGATGACATCGCCTAAAATTAAAAAGTATATTATTAACCCAATCGTAGTTGAGACTACAAAAGTTATCCTTAGAGAACTTAGAGATTATTATTTCTCTATCTTAGTGGACGAGTCTCGTGACATATTAGTGAAGGAGAAAATGGCCATTGTTTTACATTTTGTGGATGAAAAGGGGTATATTATGGAGCATTTTCTTGGCCTTGTACATGTTAGTGACACTTCTGCTTTGTCACTTAAGGCAGTAATCGAGACACTTTTATGCAAAAATGGATAATGTATTTCACGTTTACATGGGAAAGGCTTATAATGTATTTCAAGTATGAGAATATTGTGCCAAAGATTGAAGAATTATTTGTTGGTATATGAAGATCACGTCTCAACCCAGAAGAAGCCACAAATCCTCATCATTATCGTGTTGAAGTATTTTACGAGGTGATAGATTTGCATCTTCAAGAGTTGAATAATCATTTTAATGAGGTGAATACAGAATTTTTAGTATGTATGTCTTCTCTTGATCCAAGCGATTCATTCTCCCCATATGATAAGATAAAGTTACTTCGATTTTCTGAGTTTTATCGATCGAACTTTTCTTGTCAAGAATTAATGATTATTAGGCATCAGCTTGATAACGATTTATTATGGATGTGCGATTCGATGAACAATTTGTTAGATTTAATGGTATTGGTGGGCTTGCTGTAAAGATGTGCCAATTGAAGGAGCATCGTACATATCCATTGGTTTATTTGCTTGTGAAGTTGGCACTATTCCTACCAGTTGCAATCGCGATGGTAGAGAGAGTATTTTCTGCGATGAAAAACATTAAAACTTTGTTGCGAAATCAAATGGGAGATGAGATGATGAATGACTATATGGTAACATACATTGAGAGGGAAATAGTGTGCCCGATGTTGACAATGAAGATATCATTCAACGTTTCCAAAAAAAAGCCCCGGAGAGTTTTATTGTAGAAATCTTATATAATTTGATCTTTGTAATGCAATTTTACAAGACAATTGGACTATCTATATAAGATAATTTTGATTATGAGTTGGGTTTTTTTTCCATATGTGTTTCGTCCACACCGCGATAAATTCCTGGGTCCCCCACTATTCTCAAGCCGATTGTTCTAGAGAAGGACTCACATACATGTGACCTAGGATATCAACCATCCCCAGCTGAACTGATGGATCTCCTCTAAATGTATAGAAATATCATGCTTAAGTGGAAAAATAACTTTTATAGACTCTGCGAATAGGTGTTTTATCAAAGAGGGTGAAGACTTCCCTTATTATGTATTTTAGGAGCCATGGTATGACACGATTCGAAAGAGGATGAAGATTGGGTTTAAAATATTCCTCTAAGATAAGTTCACTTGGACTGAGGGTTCCAAGCATGAGGTGAATCCTTTATCCATCAAGTCATCTGGCTCCAGTTCCTCTGATACGGAAAGCACTGAAAGTGATAAATCATTCGACCTCGTTGAACTAAGAATGCAAATTTGTATGACCCATGTTGAGTCTTAGCCATCCAACCCTTCCTAAAAAAGACATCTCCTACTGATAAGACGTTCCTCAACTGGTGGAGCATTCTAGCCAATCCAACCCTGTCTAGTGAAAACCCTGTTGTTTATCACCTAGATAATGAACCTATTTTTCTTATTTATGATGCAAATGTTACTGAGGCCCCCTTTGATAAGGTCCTCAAATGTTCTTTTCCATGAAAATGTCATTAATGAAATGAACAAAAAAAAAAATTTAAGAAAATATTTTGAGTATCCTATTGTGCATTATATTAATTGAATGAATTCTAATCACACAATTGATGAAAATGATCTAATAAATGAACAATTCTTAACTGATCTCAATAATGAAAAAATAATACAACATAACCACATTTAAACTAATGATCATGAGACTATTGTTATTAATCTTGGTTCTAGTAGAACTCCATGCGCGATTAGGATAGGTTCAACCCTTGGCGAGCATGAATGGTCTCAATTCGAAGAACTTCAGAAAGAGTTAGTGGACATCTATGCATTGCCTTACATTAATATGCCTGACATCGACCCGAAGATCATACAAGATAAAATTTCCACATATCATAAGTTGAGAAAGCCCTATCCCGAATGATCCCTCATAGTGAAAGATAAAGTGGTCAAGAAATTGAATGTAGGTTTCATTTGCATAGTCGAGCATCCAACTTGGCTTGCCAACATTGTCCATATGCTAAAATCAGCAAGAAAGGTTCACATGTGCGTTGACTATCAAGATATAAACAAAGCTTCTCCAAAATACGAGTAACCCTATCCAATATTGACATGATCATTGACAACAAAACCAATCATGCCCTCAAGTCATTTATTAATGGCTTCGAGGAAAAAAATTAGATCAAGATGCATCCTGATCACCAAGAGAATACTCCTTTCACACCACATGGGGTACCTTTTGCTACACTGCCATGCTTTTAGGTCTTAAAAATATTGGCGCTACATATCAATGAGAGGCCATAACCATCCTACATAATCTTATACATGAGAGGTTAAAATTTATGCTAATGATATCATCATTAAATCTATAAGTCGAGAAGGTCACATCCTTGCCTTGAGGAAGTTCTTTGGATGACTACAACAATACCAGGTGTGTCTTAACCCGTAAATAATGTGTTTTTGGTGTCACATACAGTAAATCATCAGCTTCATAGTCATCGGGAAAGGAATCGAAGCAGACCCTACTAAACTAAAGGTGATCCTTTAAATGCCATTATCTCGGACTGAGAAATAACTGAGTGGGTTTGGGGGGAATCTTTAATACATCAGCAGATTCATTAATCATCTAACTTCCATCAACGAATTCGTCTTTAAACTCCTCCGAAAAGATTCAACCAATGTCTAGAATGAGGTGTGTGAATAATCCTTTTAAAATCAAACAATACCTCACTTAGTCGTCGATGCTCATTCCACCATAACCTGGTTTACCTCTCCTTTTGTACCTAACTTTTACTAACACTATGGTTGGGGCTATGTTGTCCCAATACATCAAAGAATGACACAAAGAGAGAGCCATTTACTGCGTTAGTCAAAAGCTGACAGGATATGAGGTTAACTACACAGCGCTTGAAAAGGTTTGTGTTACCTGTAATACCCCGTATTTTTACACATAACCATTTTTATGGAAAATGGGGATTAATTAAATTAAAGGGAGAAAATTTAAACTGAAATTTATCCGATTTTATGTTAATAATCACTAACGGGATGAGAGTTAGTAATTATTGAAATCATAGTATGGCCGGGAATGAGATAAGTTATGTTATAAATATTTGGGATGCGCATGAGTCGCGTTAATTGTACATATTTGGGGGGTTAAATGAAAATTTATTTTTGTATAACTCGGACAACTGTTTTGAGTGCGCCAGAGTGTCTGGAAGGATTGAAATAGTCAGGAAACACTATTCGGGTATGTTATTTGAAGTCCGAGACTTTTTAACCCAAAACGGCACCCCGGAGGGGTATTTTGGTCTTTAGGAATTTTAAGGTAATTAAATGGACGAAAATTGGGTTAATTAAAAAGGCATTAAGGGTTAGTGGATGTCAGTTTCAACCTACGTGAGAAGATAAGGAAAGAGAGAGATAACCAAGGAAGAAGAAGGAGACTCCATTGGAGCCTTGGCTAAGAATTCAACCTTTCACAACAAAAAGTACACCAACGGGTAGATCGTGTCAGGAGGATCGTTCTTATACAAATTTCAACCCGTAAATCAAAATTTCATCTCCAAGTCAAGTGATTATCTTGCTCTTCTCTTAGCAATTATTACTCGTGTTAACATATATTGAGGTTTTAGAACAACAAATACCAATTTCGATTTTCCTAAGATGAAATTGTGTAGAATATTTAGAAAATCTGATGGGGGTTTGCATGTAGAGGATTTTCCCCTTGGTAGAATTGTGAAAGTTAATGAACTAGATGTAAATCACGAATTAAAATGGAGTTTTTATGAACAAATAAATTTTAGGTTCATGTTAACAGGGTTTGTGGTCAATTTTGGGAATTTATTGAAATTACATGATGATTAGAAGGATTTGACCTCCAAACTTATGTTATTATATGTTCTAAGATGACTTAAGATGGTGGGAAACATTATATTTGGGTTGGAAGGAATTTAGGTTGAGTGTTGAGTGGTAAAAGTTGGGGAAAATGAAGTTGAGAGACGAACTGGGCAACTTTGGAAATTTCGTTAGAAGTCCAGCTCAGGTCGTTCGAACGAGACTTCTAACGAGATTCTAGTAGCCCTTCAAACGAGTTTGGTGTTTCGTTCGAAGCCCTTCATTCGAACGAGATTTCTGTGTCTTCTAACGATATTCCAGAATGACCTTTTTAAGCCCGATTTTTGTTTCAAACTTCCCGTAGGCTAAATTAGATGAGTGTTAAACCAGTATGAATGTCAAGTGACTTATATTAACAATTATTAATGAGTGGAGGATAAGTCGACCCTCGAAAAAGTATAAAAATCCATAGAATTAAGGAGGTGCGAAAATACAAGCGAGAGTATATATAAATAGGGTTCGAGTTATTATAAGAGAGATATTATACATACTGCAAATACTAGACTGTGGGAAAGCTAATGAATTTATATAAGTTGTGTGCATGCTTATTGTTCAAAATATTATTTGTATTACATACCTAGCTACTAGTTATCGAACGGAGGTTAAAGCGTTGTGGACGATCGGATCCTGTGTGGCTTCGGGGGATTTAGAGTCATACCACTAGAGCATGGAATCTAGGTACGGGCTATCAGTTAGAACGATAGTGATGACGGTCGTATGGGTGCGTAGGTATGTGCGTAGCCCATCGGCTTGGGACTATGTTCGCCTCCAATAAGTGTTTATGTTTTTATTGATTCTCGAGATATTGAACCTGTTGTCCTATATACATGAGCTTTGCTAATGGACTAGATAGCCGAGTATGCATAGCACCAAGGGTTTCTCAATCAAGGGTGAATATTGCTATATTTATATAATTTAATATGTATATATTAAGTGAATAATGTGTGTATACAGGAAATCATGTTTGATGTCTTATGATGTTGACGCTATTTTTATATGTACACATATGGTACTATCAATTGGGAATTTAGAAGAATACGAGAATAAACTAAAGAAATCCTAATTCTATATCGAAATCATAAGTACATCGGTTTTGAGTTATTTAGGGAGACTTTAAAACATCATATTATACACTTAGTAGTCAGTCAGGGTATCATGACTAGTATGGGTAGTTAGGCTCGTTAGACGTGCACACTAGATCGAGGGGTGAGTATCTCAAGTGAGTACGCTAAGTTAACTTGATTAATAATTGTGCTAATTGAATCAATTTAAGAACTTGCTATTTTAAACTGTTTTCAACTCGGGCTTTGACCCGTTTTTCTGTATATCTTTCAATTGCTCCATTATTTTAGGTGCCCAGCCACAGGGACACCAACCTTAGGAGACTCTTTTCAGTTGTCGTGTTGTAGCTGCTGCGGAAGCTGCAGGATTATTGCTAGTAGACGACTCAACTCATTCTTTCCTTTTCAGTTATCCATTATGCTGGACATGCCGTCCTTACCTATGTTTACTTTAGAGATTTAGTCGTTTTAAATTCTCTCTTAGATTTGATTTCTCTCATTGGATTTATTATATGGGATTGTACCTGGAGATGTTTACTCCAGAAATTTATTTTACTTCAGCCATACTTTACTTATATTACTGTGATGCATGGTATTTATCGATATTCTTTTGGTAGTAGTTAATGACAAGATAAAATTTGGACATCACCCTTTTTAAATATTAGGTGGTTAGTTTTATTGAATTAAAATTTAAGTTTTTGACAGTGGTGCATTATCTGAACCAACTTGATATTCTGAAATTTATTAATTAAGGACTGATCACCCGGTAATTAATTAGGCGGGGTGTCACATTACCTTAGTTTAGGTCACTCAAAAACTCCGATACTACATGATTGCATTTCCTATTAAGTTGATGTCTCGGATGGATCCCATAAAGTAATTGCTAGAAAAGACTGACTTGTCAAATCACAAACCAATAGGGTTATTAAAGTCACAAATAAGGGCCTCAAATCCATAATCAGTAAAATGACCTAAAGTTAGAGACATTGGACTGAGAGGATCCCTTATGCACTCTAGGGCTACCGCACATCCATCAAGATGCCCACTAGGGATACTCCCTAGTCAACGTCATGAAAGAAGTCCTTCTTGTCGAACTAGAAATATCATCCTTACAGGTAATTCTCGAAAGTCAAGTTGGAGAAGTTGATTGGCAAGAAATTCGTTATGATGAGCTAACAATCTTGGATAAAAACAAATTGAAAGACCTGTACTGCCTATAAGGATATCATCGTTTCAATTCACAATCATTCAATTGAAAATTCAAAGATCATGGTGTGAAAAAAGGCGACCTCTCTCTCAAAGAAACTGTGGAACCTATCTGAGACCCTAGTTGGAAATTCAATACCAATTAGAGTGGGCCATAATTTAGGATGAAAATCCTACCTGGCAGTGCAACTATGCTCACAGACTTGGATGGAGAATAGATGGCACGCCCTATCAATTGATGCAAAAGTATAGATGGCACGCCCTATCATTATTTAGAGTGTGCCATCTATCCTCATTATTAAGAGAATGAGGATAACATAATCTTATCATAAATAATGTTACCCTCATTCTCTTAATGCGTCAATATAGCTTGACAAGTTTCACCGAGATCGCGACACCCGCTTCCACAAACTCCGCTATCATAAGCCACATCTACCCAATTTCCTCAGCATAAACCATGAGAAATAAATCCTTCCATAACCATTTCAAATTATCCCCTGAAACCACCAATTATTCCCTCACAGACTAGGTCGGAAGACGAGACAGCCTACGACGCTCCAATAAAAAGTTCCCAGATACATCCTCAGGGATTCATTCAAATCCTCTATGGGATAAAAGTTTCTTATGTCCCAACCTACTTGATGCAAAAGTATCCAAGGGAGATAGAAGGAGGCATGGCAAAGTCGCACAAGTCGGGCATAAATAAAGCCATCCAATTGCAGGACATGCTTCAGTTTTACCCACGAGGGTACAGACCAACGGAGGAAAGCTCTTGTAAAGGAAAATTTCCAATCGAGTCATATGTATGTATTGGCTTATTTCATTGGTCAAAACACATTGTGTCATATATCTATTACTCAAACCTATGATCCGGGACACACAAGCGACTATATTTTCTTTTTACATCATTGAATGCTCCGCACGCATCTCGAGAATAATTGTATATGATTTTCTATCATTAGTGTATTTAGATCTTTTATTCTGCGGCTATTTAATTTTTAAAACATTTGGTGGCATTTTTTTTATTTGATCAATTATTCAAACAGAATTGATAATATCGTTTAAACGAGAAGGCAATGTCATTCGAACAAGATTGCATTCTCGTTGTTCAAATTACCTTTCTTCTATTTCATTTATTTTATTATTTGAATGTCGTTGGATACTCATTTGAACAAGATCAATCATGTCGTTCGAATGATGTCTGATATCGTTCCAATGAGATGTATAAATTCGTTCGAACGGCTATATAATCTCGTTCGAATGAACTTCACAAAATTTAAGAAAGTCATTTTGACTTTGTCCTCTTGCAAATTCTTCATCAAAACTAGTTTGTTTCTCAGATTTCATTGAGCCTTTTTGAAAAAAAAAACATTTTTAAACCTCTAGAGTATAAAAACTCTTTTTTGACCGAAATTCGAAAAAAAAATTATTATCTTAATCGTAGTATCAAGATAAAACCCACACACTAGTGTGATGGATTCCACACATTTGGGTGACGACCAAGATTATCAGAGGAGTCCAAGGCATGGATTTTTTGTGAGGCTGATGTTGGACATCGCAATGGATATAAACGAAGGTTTGAAGATTTAATATACATAGGCTTGAGGAGCCAAGAGTTGTAAGTCTTTTGAGTCTTCTTGTAAAATCGTGTTTATAGGGGAATTCTTCTAGGCTTAGTCGTTCAAGGTTTTTCCTAGTTGGGTTTTCCTTGTATATCACTGTCTCCAATGTGATTGTTCTTGATGTTTAATTACCCTAATAATCTTTGATGAAAACTTCAAAATTAAGATATACATGATTAAAATTGCTAATAACTTGATTTGCATGTTTACAAGGCTTAGAATGAATTTGGTATAATTTGCTATAACATTTATTTTTTATTAATTTATTTTATTCTTAATTTAAAAATCGATCTGTCAATTAGTATCAGAGCGGGTGTCTATAGGTTACTTAGGCATATCTTCTTCGGTATTTTTTATGCAGTCAATAAATAGGTCACCAGTGTTTGATAGGTCAAATTATGTGTACTAAAAAGCCCATATGAAATATGCGCTTAAGTTGATTAATGAGCATGTGTGGATGGCGGCAGTTAGAGGATGAAATCCAGCCACAACTATTGTGAGAGAGTGTACTGCCCTAAACTGGTTAAGAGTTGGATCGAGGATTAACACAAACTATGTAATTATAATTCTCGTGGTCACAACACTTTGTTCAGTGCAGTCTCACCGGAGGAGTTCCTTAGAATCATGATGTGTGAAACTTCCAAGGACGAATGGTACATATTCTAACTTACTCATGAAGGAACGAATTCCGTAAAAACGATAAGATTCAAAACCTCACTACTTAATTCAAAACCATTCGTATGAGTAAGAGTGAAAAATTTGATGAATTCTATGCACAATTTTTCGACATCGTAAAATCTTCACTCAATTTGAGAAAGAGGATTCCCGAAACTCGGGTCATGAAGAAAATATTAAGGTCCTTACCTGAAAGGTTTAACCCGAAGGTCACTATCTTAAACTCATTGGTGAACACCGACACAATGATAATTAAAGATCTTATTGGTGATCTGCAAACCTACAAGCTTGACATGTTTCCTCAAAATAAGAAAAAGAAAGATATGGGCATTATCTTAAAAGCTTGAAAGGAAGAGACATATGAGTTTAATGACTCTGATCTAGATCCCGGTGAAATGGTCTTATTACCTAAAAAATTCAAAAAAATCCATAACTTTAAGAAGAAAAATTCAAAATTTGATAAACAATATTTGAGAAAAACAAATATAATGAGGCAAGAAAAAATTTCAATGATCGTGACTTTAAGAAAACAAGAATGATAACTCAAAGAATGATGAATCTGAAAGATGTTTTGAGTGTGAGGGTCATGATCATAAAGCGTTTGAATGTCTAATTGAGCTTATGAGATAAGGCAAAAACAAAGTAGTTTATAATTCTACTCTAAGTGATAGTGATGTCGAGTCAGATGATTCAGGTAACGGTTCACCTCCTGGATGAAACTTCACTCTATTCACAACTATTCGTGCCAGTAATTCTAGTATGTCTCATTCTAATGATGAAAATCTTCTGCATGACGGCCTCGACACTAGGTCAAATATTTCCCAAGACAGAGAATATGATAATGGTTTTAGTGATGGAGATGTGGATGAAGGTGATCTCCAAGCAGCCTATTCTAAGATATACACCGAGTTATTGAAAGTTTAAAAAAGTAATAAAAATTTGACTATAAAGGTGTTGACTCTTGGAAAGGAGTTGGTTACCTTGAAGGATAATGAGTCATTGGTGAGTCAACCCGGACCGATTAAAGTTTCTTTATTTAAGAAACTCATTTTGGTGGGAAAAATGAAGGATGACTTGAATACTAAAGTCTTGAGACTTACTATGGACCTTTATGACTCTTTGGAAGTTCGTAAAAGCTTGAAGCTAAAATTATCAAACTTAAGAAAGATCTTGAGGTTTCACATGAAGTCAAAATCACTCTTGAGGATAACTCCAAGAGAACGGGGAAGTTATTTCTCGGACATGTCCTAGGTTATAAGGAGAAAGGTTATCAATAAAGAAAAGGTATAAGGTATGACGAGGGTGACACTTCCAAGTTTAAATACCCACTGCCAAGTTTTAATCTGAAACAAACACTCCTAAACCTAACCCACTAAATAGAAACCCTCCTATGAAAAGCAATAATATGATATCCGTTCAACCCTATGTTTGTACTTAATGTAAAATAATAGGACATCTTAGGGACTTTTGCTACATTCTTGAGAGGGATTCTCATTCTCGTGCTCTCCCACCCCATTATGGTCATCTGGCTAGTTTGAGAGAGTAAGTTGAATATTTAATCCATATTTTTAAAGGCTTAATGGAAGAGTTCCAAAGGTTTTCTATGCCTCGTGGGAATTCATTCAAACCTAATACTAGAAAAAACAAAAGAAATAGCAAGAGGAAGAGGAAGAGGAAGAGGAAGGCAACGCCCACGCATTACACTCTTACTTGGGTTGTAAAAGAAATTGACACAAAATCTCTTATTATTCATGTTTGTCTCAAGGTTCATAATACTTCCCAATGGTATTTTGATAGTGGATTCTCAAGGCACATAATAGGTGATAAATCCCTTTTTACTAAACTTGAGGATCACAAGGATGATAAAGTCACCTTCGGTGATGGGAGTCGGTCTACTGTGTTAGAAAGTGTCACAATTGAGATTTATGGGTTCTCAAAGCTAGAAAACATGTTTTTTGTTGATGGGCTAAAATAAAACTTGACAAGCATAAGCTAATTATGTGATGAGAACCTTCAGGTTAATTTTAAACAAACAAAATGTTGCGCCTACAATGAATCTGGTGAGATAGTATTATAAGGTGTGAGGATATCCAATAATTGTTATGGTATCATACCTCAATCCTCATTCGTCTGTAATAGTGCTAAGGTCCCCACTTTTGACCTTTGGCACCAAAGAATAGGTCATACGAACTATAAGTATCTCAATCGTCTCGTGAAGAAAGACCAAGTTTGTGGCTTACCATCTCTAGGAAAACCAACTTCCTTAGTTTGTGATTTGTGCCAACATAGAAAATAAATCAAGATTCTACATAAGAAGTTGAATACTATGACTACCTCTCGTGTATTAGAGTTGATAAACATGTATCTATTGGGTCCCATGTGTACGGAGAGCACTGGTGGTAAAAAATATATCACAGTGATGGTCGATGACTTTTTAAGGTATTCTATTGTAGGATTCCTTAAGGAAAAGTTAGATATTATTAGGTTTCTGACAACCAAATATCGTGTTCTACCAAATCAATATAGTATCACGATAAATCGTATTTAAAGTGATAATGGCATGGAATTTATTGATGTCGGTGTTAGAGAGTTTTATGATGAGTTAGGCATCAAACATGAATTGACTGGGGTAGGAACACCTCAATAAAATAAAATTGTTAAGCGGAAGTATAGGACTATTTAGGAGATGGCAAGGTCCATGCTTCTTGGTCGGAATATGCTTAGGCATTCCGGGGTAGAGGCAGTTAACACCGCTTTCCACGTGGTGAATAAGGTTTATCTTCGTCCACACACCACTAAAACTCCATACGAATTTTGGACCGAAAAAATCCCAACCTTTCATATTTCGATTCTTTAGGAGTCCTTGCTACATTCTTCATGATATATTACTAAAGTTTGAATTTAAGAGTGATGAGGAGAAATTTTTAGGATATTTATCGAATAGTCGAGCATATAGAGTTTATAACCTTAAAAGCTCCAAGATCGAGGAATCAATAAATGCCACAATTAGAGATGATGCTCCCGTAACTTTATCGATGATGGCCTCACTTGTGAGAATGATACACCCCCTAGTGATGATCCCATTATTTCTCACAATGACATGGTGGACCCCACTCTTGATGAAGAGGATTCTCTCTCTTAGGTTCATAAGATTCATGACCCCACGAACATTCTTAAAAATCTCAACCAAGGAGTCAAGACTCGTGCTCAATTAGAAAATAAGGTTATCCATTTTTGTTACACCATTCAAATCTAACCCAAGAACATCAAGGAAGAACTCAAGGATGAACATTGGATTGATGCCATGCAAGAAGAGTTGCTTTAATTTAAAAAGAATAATGTTTGTGAATTAGTCCCCGGACCTAGTGACACCAAAGTCATTGGTACCAAATGGGTTTATAAAAATAATATGGATGATCATGGTATCTGTTGATGAAAAAAACTAGACTAGGCTAATTAATTGATCATGGATAAATATGAATAAAAGAGACAAGAGGATTTTAAAGTGGTTCGGCTTAAGGGAATAACCTACGTCCACTATTGTGTATTGCTTTGGAATTGTTCAATTGCCTCTCTTTTCAAGTCCCTTGGATGTAGGGTTTAAAATGTATTTATAACCCCCAGGGGGTGTACAATAGCTTGAATATCAAATTATGGAATGTATTTATATCATAGACATTTAAATTTCTACAGTTATTAATGTATACAACTGTTGGTGTTTTCCTGTCATCGTTGGTTGGCATCCCTGGTGTTGGTCGGTATCCCAGGTGTTGGTCGGTATTTCATCCTTGATGACTAGGATTAATCTTCCATGGTACAACACGTGTCAGTATCTGAATCATCCACATAGATGGATATTTTTTGTCTCAACAGAAGCCCCCAATGTTTCATGCTTGAAGTTTTCACAAGAGTATGGAGAATTTGACTCCTAAAGTTTCTCGGGTAATAATTTTAGGTCTGGTCGGTTGCCGACCTCCCATACTTGTAAAACATTATGGTTTAATTATGGAAATATAATGCGCGTGGCATTTTTTAAATTATCCATAACTTTAATGAATCATTTTTGGGCAAATCTGTCGTTTCTACCTTTAGGCGCCACCAATTTAAGCGACGCTGCCTTTTAATCATTATTTTTCTAGTTTTTGAGGCAACCTATAAAGAGCGGGAAAAGCCACGAACTTTCATTACCTTAAATTTTCTGAGTGTTTTTTGCTACAGTGTCTTCAAGCTTTCTTTCTATCTCTTATGCGATGGTTTTCTATTCTTGAGTTATTGCTGAATCCCTAATTCCTGTAAGAACTCTTTCTCTTCTCTTTTATTCTTCATCATGGTTTACTCTATTGATTCTCTTGATGAATTCAGAAATGAATTTAAGATTCCCTCTTGGGTTGTTTTGGAACATGCTACTTTATCTGCTATTTTTTTTCTCACTTGCTAGTTTCCATCTATTTTTATAGCTGAGTGTGGGTTTACCTTTCCTCTTAACCCACTGTGCCTTGAATTTTGTCAAAACTTTGACGTTGTCCCAGCTAGGGTAGCCCCCAATACTTGGAGGGTCGTAAATGGGGTATATAGGTTGAATCAAATTCATGGAACCCATCTCGGGATTCCAGAAATAATGTTTTGGTACAAGTGGATGACTAGTGACACTACTTTTTATTTAAAGACTAGGGTTGTAAACAAAGTGTTAGTAGTTAATCTTCCAGACTCCAATAGGATTATTTTGAGCATGGAGTTGTGTAAAAAATTGGCAATACGCCCCTTTGACTGGAAATGCTGAGTACCAGGGTCCTAGATGCCCTCCTTTTGGCAATGGGATAGGTTATTCCTCATTTAACTATTTTTCCCTGTACATATCTGTTTAAATGTAACACTAATTGTTGCTATGTAAATTTTGATTGCAGTTGATCAAAAGAGAAAGTGCCCAAAGGAAAGTGAAATGAATCTGAGGGAGTTGAAGTTTATTTGGGGACTTCATCAGAGGATTGGCGAGGAGCACGTCAAGTCTACATCATATTTGTTACAGTACAAGAATATAATTTCTTCCTTTATTTCTCTTCCTACCCCTTCCCCTTTAATTGACCTTTAGCAGGAACCTCCTTCTACTTCATCAGCTACTGCATTTGGTAATGGTGATCTTGTTGCCCTTTCCCCCTCTTCTTTAGATACAAATTTACCCCTTGCCGTATCCATGGGAAAGAGGAAGTTTCCTAACATTTTGGGGGACATAACTGCCAATCCCCCTTCCAAACAAGCTGATGAAGGGGTGAAAAATAAAGATGATACTGAGAAGAAGCCCCTAACTAAGAAAATTGAAGAGAGCCCTGGATTGGCAAGATAACTGATAAATTCTGGGACTTTGTCAGACCACAGGGGTACTACAGATGCATTACCTCATTCCAAAACTTTTGATAGGGCTGCTCAAAGCCTTGCACTGGTTTATTATTTTTCCTTCTTTAATTTTTTGTTTCTTCATTTGTTCTTCATAATTCTGACTTTCCTTGTCATTCTTGTGCAATTCCTCGTTAACTTTAATAATATGTTGGAGAAAGATGATGCTTTAAGAGCTTCTTCCTATGGTGAAGTTGAAGAATCTTTTAATGAGCTGAAAAAGTCAATGTTTGATTCCCAGCAAGCATTGGCTAATGAACAAAAGAAATGGGAGGAGAATATGAAAGCTGCTGAAGGAGCTGCTAAAATTGCTCGGGTCTGGATGATAAGTTGTAGAAAGACTTAGATTCTAAGAAAGCTAAGTCTGCCCAGCTATAAAAGGACTTGGGTGCTGAGAAGGTGAAGAGGTCTAAGGATAGAGAGGCTGGGATAAGTCCATTGGAGCGATTTCTTCGTAAATTAAGTTTGTGAAGAAGAAATACTTTAAGAATGGTTGGTATGGTGCTCTGGTGGAGGCCAGCACTCCAAAAGATTTCGGGCCATTCTTGTGACATGATCCTGGGGTTCCTCCAAACCTAGACGAGGAAATTAATGATGGTAGTTACAGTGAATCCTTAATAGCGGTGGAGTCTACTGATCAACACCGGGATGTTGATTCTACTGTGCCCTCAAAAGTTAATCCTACTCCTTCTTCCGCTCCTGCTTCTTCTTCAGTTAATCTTGAGGCAGATAAAAAGAAGGTGTAAAATCAAGCAGCTTTTTGTTTTCCTTTTTCAGTAGTTGTACTTTTTCTTTTTTGAAGATGAATCTGTACTTCCTTTTTTTATTAATGAAAAGACAAATATTTTTGTTCCTCTGATTGTGTTTTTTAATACTCTGCACCTTATTGATTGATGACTTTCTTCTTCTCTATATTTTATGAATAAATTGGAATACTTCTCATCTACTGACTCCGAGCTACTCCAGAGGTGTAATGGTATTTTTAAAGCCAGTCACTTATCTCTGACTGATGCCTACCTATTGAAGTTGCTCGGGTAAGGGTGTTATCTGAACAAGCCAAAGAAACCTATGTTCATCTGAAGTGTCTTCTTGATCGGGCAGTGGCCAATAATGTGACCTAGTATAAAATGATTGAAGAGCTACAGGAGGAGCATAATGAAGCTAGGCCACTTTTGCATGAAGATTATGAGAAGAAAATTCAGGCCCTTGGTGAAGGTTGGGGCTTTGAGCAAAAGTTGGATAAATTTGTTTCCTATTTTCGAAGATAAGAATTACTGCTCAAACGGTAAGTGGATGAAGCAAGGGACATTGCCAAGCTTCTAAAGGAATATAATAACAACTTAAGAGATGAAATTAATGCCCTGAAGTCATCCACAGCTGTTGTTACTACTATAGATGAGGGTTATTCCTGCTTAGAGGCTGAAAACGCAAGGTTAAGTGAAAAGTTAGAGGATCTAAAAAAATTAAACCCTCCTTCTTCATCTTCTCGAGATAGAGTCGAACCTGGATAACGTACTAAAGAGGAAGTCAGGACCCAACAGACCCATACCAATCAAGCTGCATAATTAAAGGCCAAATATCAAGCCATTGATGATATGTCACAGAAGCTACAGGTCTTGTCCGAGCAACTATCCACTCAATCATCTAAGTTACAAGCTAAGGATGGATTGTTGAAGAAATTGCATTACCAAGTTGACAGATTGACTTTTCAATTACATAAACAACCAAGGGAAGTTTGGATGGACGGGTATAATGAAGCCCTGGGGCATTTTGATGATAAGCTTCAACAAGTTAAGAATGAGAGCTAGAAATGGGGTTGGATGAATGCTTTAACAGTGATGAAGGTAGATCAAAATAGCTCATTATGGGACTAGTATGATCCAGGCTTGCTTGAGCTTGACAATCCCCCTTTTAAATTAGATGTCAATTGGATTCCAGCCCATCGTATTCCTCAATGCTTGATTTCAAAATGCTTGGGAGATTATGAGCTTCATGATGAATTAGAAATCGTATGACCTCCTCACCTGCTTGATCGTCCTAGTAGAAGCAATACCATAATGATTCAGGATTTTAACTTCATTAATTCTCCTTATACTTTAGGTGATCCTCCTCCTGGAATGGATTATGTATCCAAAGATGAAGGGAAACGTCCTGCAGAATAAAGCTTTGTATTTTGTTTTGTTAACACATCCATGTAATCAATTTGATTGAATGAAATGGAAATTTGATAAACTTATCTTATGTTGAATGATAATCCTTTCTTTATCAATAATTCTATTGATACACTTTGATTAACTTGAGTATCAATGATCAATGAGTGCAGATGTTATACTAGCACACTTAGATTAAAATCTAAATTTAGAGATAGTTAGATGACTACATAGGTTCTACTAGCATACTTAGATTAAAATCTAAATTTAGATCTAGTTACCCGTGTATCTCCAAAGGTTTTACTAATGCACCCAAGTATTGGATTTTTGCATTAAATACCAGTGGTGTGACCAGGCATTTATGGAATATGTTCTTACATTCCTCTTGAGGAATCTTTGCAATGTTCTTACTGTACTTTGCCCAGTACGATAAAGATCTTGTTTTATCCTTAACATCTTGTTGACTCGAACTTTGTGTATAAACGATCAAGTTTGTGGACGCTCTAAGAAACTTATTGCTTCTGTCGAGCAACGTTCAGGGCAATATTTGCTGAGCCGAGCAATAATTTTTTGAACTGAGAAATAATTTATAACTTTTTATCAATTATCTAGAGTAGTGCATAAATTAACAACAAAAATGGAAAGAACTGAAGATTTTATTAATACTACAAACTGATTACAACATCATTGATAATATTTTCTGAGATGCTCTCCATGCCATGGGTTTTTGAATTCTTCACCTTCCAAGGTTTCAATTCGATAGGTTCCAGGTCGGATCACTGCTGGAATATGGTAGGGCCCATGCTAGTTGGCCTCAAGCTTGTTATTTTTCTACAGCACTTTCTTCAGCACATAATCTCTTTCCTTTAAGTTGGTCGATTTCATCCTTTTATTGTAAAAATGAGTTGTTCTCTGTTGGTAGGCCGCATTTCACAAGGCCACATCTTCTCTTACTTTTTCCAGCATGTTTAGATCCAACCTTATCATTAGGCGACTTACAGGAGATTTAAAATTTAAAACTCTATGGGATGGTAAGACTTGCTCGACAGGAATGACAGCTTCAGTCCCAAACGCTAACATATATGGGGATTCTCCAATTGCTATTCACGGTGTTGTTTGGTATGCCCATAAGATAGAATGTAGCTCGTTTATCCAATTTCCCTGGGCATCGTCAAGCTTTTTCTTCAACCCGTTAAGCAAGGTTTTGTTCGTAACTTCAGTTTGTCCATTACTTTAAGGATGTTCTAAAGCTGAATGCAATTTTTGAACATTGGATTGAGTACAGTAATTTATAAATTCATCATTATCAAATTGTGTTATGTGGTCAGTAATGAAAGCATAGGGCAGCCCATACCTACAAATGATGCTTTTCCATATGAACTGATAGACCTTTTCATAAGGCATGTCTATCAGAGGCTCTACCTTAACCCATTTTGTAAAATAATCCACGGCGATAACCAAGTATTTAAATCTTCCTTGGGTGGTTGGAAGTGGTCTGACCAAGTCTATACCCCACATGGTAAATGGCCATGGTGAAGTGATTGGAGTGATAGCAGCCTATGGAGTTTTGCAAATTTTGGAGAATCTCTAACATTTATCACACTTCTTGGCAAGAGTTGCACAGTCTTCTCGCATTGTTGGCCAGTAATACCCTTGAGTACTGATTCTTTACATAAGTGTTCTCCCTTATATGTAAGCTCCACATGATCCTTCATGCACCTCCTGAATTAGATCTTGGACCTCTGATGGATGCACACAGCACTACAAATTGAATGTTAGTCATCTCCTCTACAAAACACCTTTATCTAACACATACTGAGTTGCTTTGTATTTTAACTTCTTTGCCTCCACCATATCTATTGGTAGAGTTCCTTCTTCAATAAATGCTCTAATGGGGTCCATCTATGATGACCCCATATCTATGGCAATAAAATTGATCATAAATCTTGATATATATTCCTATTGGCCAAAATCTCAATAGGGATAGTTCGTCGGAGTTCAATTGAGGTAGTGGAGGCTAGCCGAGCAAGGGAATCAGCTCGGGCATTTTCTAACCTTGGGATTATATTCATCTGAACAGTTGATAATTTTATAATCACTTTAATCGCCTTGGGTAAATACCTGGTTGTCAATTCTCCTTTATCTCCATATAAACCCAGTGTTTGGTTTACTACCATATGAGAATCACTGTGTGCCATAACTTGCTCAACATTCAATGATTGGGCTAAACTTAGGCCCACAATACGAGCTTCATACTCTACTTTATTATTTGAAGACTGGAATTGGAAACATAGTGCATGCTCAATATCAATACCATCTGGAATGTTAAGTATAATACCTACTCCATTACCGGGTGAACAAAATGATCCATCAAAATATAAGTTCCGTATTGGGACGTCGTTGTCAAATGCTTGGTATGTCAAACTCCCATAGTGGAATATTTTTCCCTTTACTTATTCATACTTCCTTGTCATCTCCAGTGTTCGGGAAGAGGAATCTAGCAGGTCTACAATTTCTTCTTTTGAAGAACGTTCTTCAGGAGCTTTCTTGTTAATATCACTTTCTCCTGATTCTTGTTCTGCCCTCTTACTTTGTTGCTCGGGGACCTCAGAGTAAGTGAACTCCACTATGAAATATGTCACTGCTTGGCCTTTCAAAGAAGACCTTGGCTCATATATGATATCATACTCCCCTAATTCCACAGCCCAGTACATTAATCTACCAGATTTCTCTAGTTTATGCAAAGCCTGCCTTAGAGGCATATCAGTGTAAACTATGATTGTATGGGCTTGGATATAAGGTTTCATGCATATGGATGCTTCAATAAATGCCCATGTCAATCTTTCCAAGCGATGGTATGTGATTTTTGCTCCTTGAAGAGCCTTACCGGTATAGTAAACGGGTTTTTAAACTCTATTTTATTCTCAAATCAATGCAGAACTCACAGCTGATTCAGAAATAGCTAAATACAAGTACCATTTTTCACCTGTGATTAGTCAGGAGAGTAATGGAGGTGACCTTAAATACTTTTTCAACTCCACAAAAGATTTTTCACATTCTTTGTTCCATTCAAAACTCTTTTTGAACACCTTAAAGAATGGCAGGCACCTATTTGTAGCTCGGGACACGAATCTATTCAAGGTTGTTACTCGTCCAATCAGTCTTTGGACGTCCTTCTTGCAAGTTGGGGATTACATTTCAATTAATTCTTTGATCTTATTTGGATTGGCTTCAATTCCCCTATCTACTATATACCCGAGGAACATTCCCTCTTGCACTCCAAAAATGCATTTGGTCAGATTCAGCATCATCTGGTGCTTCTCAAGTTGATCAAAAGTCTGGTTGAGGTTGTCAATATGATCGAATGCCTTTTTTCTTTTTGTAAGCATATCATCCACGTAGACTTCTATATTCTTGCCTATTTTCTCCTCGAACACCTTATTGACCAGCCTTTGATATGTAGCACCTACATTTTTCAAACCAAAAGGCATAACATTATAACAATATGTTCCTCGGGGAGTGATAAAAGAAGTGTTTTCCCTGTCCTTGGGTTTTATTTTTATTTGGTTATAACTAGAATAAGCCTTTATAAAGCTAGGTAACTCATGTTTTGATGTTGCATCCACGAGTTGATCTATTCAGGGCAAAGGAAAATAATCCTTTGGGCATGCTTTATTTAAATCTGTGAAATCTACACACATTCTCCACTTATTATTTTTCTTTTTGACCATAACTACGTTGGCCAACCAGTCTAGATATTTTACTTCATTAATAAAATATGCTTTCTGAAGCTTTTCGACTTCTTCCTGTATGGATTGGTTCTTCTCGGGACTGAACACTCTTCGTCTTTGGTTTACTGGTTTAACTTCTTTTTTACATTGAGCTTGTGACTAAGGAAATTGGTATCTATCCCAGGCATATCTTCATGACTCCAGGCAAACACGTGCTTTCCCTGTTTAAGGAAGCTCACCAGTTCCTGTTTAAGAACAAGATCCAATGTTGTCCCTATTTGAGTGATGCTCTCCGATTTAGCATCATCTAACACAATGCTTTCAGTTTCTTCCACAATATGTCCCTTTACCAGCTCTGTTTCATCTCTTGGATCTAAGGTTTCAACCTCAGATTCCTCAACAAGCTCAGAAGTATCCACTTGGTAGGTAATGGTTTTCTTCTTTATTTCTTCCAAGTCTTCTTGCTCGGTAGAAGAGTACTAACACTCCCGAGATACTTGTTTATCACCTTTCAAAATTCCTGCACCAAAGTTAATTGGGAATTTTAGGCATTGATGAACAGTGGATGGTACTGCTTCAAAATTCTTTAGCCCTACTCTTCCCATGATTATATTATAAGCTGAATGGACGTTTTTATCCATTACAAAGAAACGGATTTTCTCTGTTCGGATAGCTAGCCAGGTGCCTATCATCACCTCCATTTTAATGGTTCCCAAAAGGAAGACTTTCTCACCTACAAAGCCTATTTTTGGTCGATGATAAGGCTCTAATTGGCTAAGTTTAAAATCAAAGTTGGAAAAACAAGGATAGAACATTATATCCGCCGAACTGCTATTATCTATATTAATACTCTAGAGACAATAATTTATTTCTTTCTGACTTTGATTACTAATGGGTCATCCTGAGGATATAGTACTCTTGAAAGGTCATTTTTAGATAAACCAATTACTAGATTGCCTTTGTTAACCTTCCTTGGTCGATCTTCCTCTGCAAGGTTGATTCTCTGTATATACGAGCAAGCTTGTGCCTCATGGAGGTAATCTTTTTGCTCTGCTGTATGATCTCCTCCTCCGGCATCTCCACCTGTAATCATTTGGCAATCAAAGGAACCAAAATTGATACAGAATACCTCACGTTCTAGTTGTCTGGGGTTTTTAGGGAGATCGGTCTCATTATCCTGGTCATCTTCATGAGTTATTTTCTTGTCCTCTCTGGGCTTGCAAGGAGATTTTGATCTACGTCGAAAACCTTCGGTGTTCTGCCGATCAGCATACTAATTCAGCTTTCCTCTTCGGATGAGAGTTTTAATCTCATTTTAAAGAGCTATGTAATGTTCCGTCGTGTGATCGTGATCCCTGCGGAATTCGCAGTACTTAGTTTATCTCTCTTGGTCGAGGAACTTCCTAACTTATCAGTCCAACGTACATCTTTATTATGCTTGATTTCTTCAAAAACATGGTGAATTCCCATGGTTAACGAAGTATAGTCGTTGTACTTCTTGAGTCGCTCTAAAACTCCTTTCTGTTTTGATTCCCCGTGTTCTCTGGGGTCTTTATGATCTTTCTTATCATTTTTGCAATCAACGTTTTTTACCAAGCTATGCTTGGCTACCATTGCTTCCTTGGCATTCATTATCTTTTCTGCTTTAGCCATCAATCCTGCCATTATCTTCGGAGGATCCTTGGCAAGAGTGAAATATAATTTTTCGAGGACTAATCCACTCATGAGGGCAGTTATTACAGTCTTCTCCTCATAATCCATGGCTTCTAGTTTCTCGTTATTAAAACGAGTGATGTAATATCTGGTGTTCTCCCCTTCTTTCTGTCTCACACTAAGTAAGTGTGACACCCTTTTCACAGGCTTTGCTCCAAAGCAAAAGTTGTTAATGAATAGATTGACCAATTGGTTGAAGCTAGAAACTTGTCCCCGGGGAAAACCATTGTACCAAATTTGGGCAGATCCAGTAATGGTTCCAAAAATACTCTACACCTTATTTCGTCGGGGACGGCATAAATATTAGCAGCTACCTGGTATTGTTCTATATGGAGGAGTGGACCAGTTTTTCCATCATATTTGGGTGTTACTACTGGAGCCTTGAACTTTGCTGGAGTAAGGAAATCCACAATTGCTTGCAACAATAGAGACCCATTTACAAAACTTCTTTGTAGTGGGTTTCTTGTCTTCGTCATTTCTCCTAATCTGTCTTCCAATCTTTTTATGGAGCCTTTCCATGCATCATTGGCAGCACCGAATTTATGCGTTGTAACTTTATTAGTTGTTGAGCTTTCTTCCTAAAGTCGTTGCTTGGTCAGAGTAGCAGTTCGTCGGGCGTTTAATCTAGATTGAGTTGTGCTTTTACTTTGATCAGATGGTCGTCGGGTATTACCAGATCTTTCTCTAGGAACTTATGTTCCCCCTGGGTCCCAAACGATCGAAGGGAGAAGCGCGACTTAATCTCTCTAAGGAACTTAGCCTCTCTGGAGAATAAGAAGCGTGTGGAAAGGTTATGATGTCCTGAGTAATGAATTTGCCCTTGGATGGTAGGAGACATCTTTTGTTGATATCGATTGGTTGCACCGACCACCTCTTGGTGGGGATGAGGGTGGGGGCATATTTCATTGAGCAGATAGAGCAGGTGCCCTAATTTGAAGATTTTGTGCAAGTTGCCTGATAGTATCTTGCATAGCCTCTTGGACTCTTGCAAGACTAGTGAGAATCCCTATTAAATCATTTTGCAGATGGAGGAGCAGAAGGGGTAGGAAGAATACCTTCGTTATTGATACTTGATTCAGGAATATCAGCTATTTAGATGTTTAATTGAATGAGATGATTAAAATAATCGTTCCCACAGACAGCGCCAATTTTTTTATGTAAAAAACTAGACTAGGCTAATTAATTGATCACAGATAAATAGGAATGAAAGAGACAAGAGAATTTTAAAGTGGTTCGTCTTAAGGGAATAGCCTATGTCCACTATTGTGTATTGATTTGGAATTTTTCAATTGCCTCTCTTTTCGTGTCCCTTGGATGTAGGGTTTACAATGTATTTATAGCCCCCAGGGAGTGTACAAGAGATAGAATACCAAAGGATGGAATGTCTTTATATCATAGACATTTACATATGTACAGTCATTAATGTATACAACTATTGGTGTTTTCCTGTCATCATTAGTTGGCATCCCTGGTGTAGGTCGGTATCCCTGGTGTTGGTCGGTATTTCATCCTTGATGGCTAGGATTAATCTTCCATTGTACAACACGTGTCAGTATCTGAATGATCCATGTATATGGATCATTTTTGGTATCAACACTATCATTGTTCGTAACAAAATTAGGTTGGTTGCTCAAGGTTACATCTAAATTAAGGTGTTGACTTTGACTAGACAATCGCTCATATTGCTAGGCTAGAGTATGTTCGTCTTTTACTAGCCATAGCGGGTCATATAAAGTTCAATTTATACCAAATGGATGTCAAGAGTGTCTTCCTTAATGGCATTCTATAGGAGGAGGTCTTTGTGGAACAACCTAAAGGATTTAAAGATCCAAAATTCCCCGATCATGTCTTTTATCTCAAAAAAGCCCTATACTGATTAAAGCAAGCTCCTCAATCGTGGTATGAGAGGCTTCTTACTACCTATTGGACCGTGGCTTCAAGTGGGGATTGATATAACAATTCTAATGCGTAGAGATAAGGGGATATTTTGGTTGCATGAGTCTATGTCAACGAAATAGTCTTTGGTTCCACTTATGACTGACATACTCATCGTTTTGTGGAGGAAATGGTGAGTTAATTCAATATGAGTATGGTAGGTGAGATTACTTTCTTCCTAAGTCTTCATGTTTGTCAACTAGATAATGCTATTTTCATATTCCAAGCTAATCATGTGATAGATCTTGTAAAGAATTTTTGTGTAAACACTGCTAGACACACACGTAAACCCATGAGTTTAATGACTGAGCTTAGCAAAGACACTTCAGGAAAGGATGTCGAGCTAACTCTTTTTAGGAACATGATAGGTAGCCTACTTTACCTAACAGCTAGTCTTCCCGATATCACTTTTAGTGTTGGAGTGTGTGTCTGTTATTAAACAACCCCAAAAGATTCTCACTTGCATGCTCTTAAAAGAATAGTGAAGTACGTAAGTGGCACTTTAAATTATGGGCTACGGTATTCTTTTGATACCGATGATTTTATTAGCTTATTCTGATATTGATTGGGCTGGGGATGTTAATGGTTGTAAAACCACCTCGGGTGGGTATTTTTATATCAAGAGTGATCTAGTCTCGTGCTTGAGCAAAAAATAAAACTCGATCTCTTTGTTCATAGCGGAGGCCGGATACATATCCATCGGGAATTGTTGCACATAAAATTTGGGGAGATTATGGGATCAACCAAGGTGTCATGACCATTTTCCGTGACAATATAAGTTCCATTCATCTCTCTCGTAATCTGGTCTAACATTTTAGGATGAAGCATATTAGGACCCGTGAGCATTTCATTCGTGATATCATTGAAGAAAAAATGGTATCCTTAAGCTTTATTACCATCGAACTTCAATTAACCGATCTTGTCACTAAACCATTATATGCCCTTAGTTTTGGTAATCTTAGGAAATCTATTGGTGTTCTTTCCATCGATTGAGTTCGGGTCTTTATCTAGTTTAGGGTGTGAGTTAATTGTTATCTTTTATCTCCTTAAATTAGATTAAACTTGTTTGCATATATTTTATGAAAAATACAAAACCATTTTATTTATTTCTTTTTATTAAAAACTCAAAAATATTTTTCTTTTTTTGTGTTTGGTGGCATGATTAAAAATTTTGAAACCCTCATTCTCTCCATTTCACTGTGACCTATCATGGTGAGATAGATTCGGTTGAGCTTCCATAGTGCTTAAATATGCCTTTTCGAGCATAACCATGTTCTTACGTGACTCTATAATCTATGTTGGTATATTATAATCACCTTTCCTGCACACACATTTCACGGTTTCTTTCGAGTGTTGGTGTTCTTTCCATGTGCTAAATGAGATGTTCTCCTCCCAATACTATCATTCTCATATAGTTCTCTCGGGATTGTTGTGCATTTAAGAACCATTGCGTGCGATTATATTATGTGTTTTATGAGTATGAGTGTGCAATGGCTCAGGTTGTGATTGGAGTAATTCTCCTTTGCATGAAAATCCACCATTGGCAAGAACCCATTTGTGAAAATAAAAAACTGTGTTATTAAGGGCCAATATGAGAGTGCGTTCTCTATAAAAAGGAAATTCCTCAAAATTCATAATAATGAGAAATTCCAAAGAAAAAAATGAATGTTATGAGAGAATTTAATTGAAGATCTATGGGTTTGCACAACTCTAATCCTATTTCATATTTACATAATGGCTATATTGGGTTGTGAATCAACGTGTTCTCAAGCATATATGCATAAGTGTGTCGGCCACTTTTGAGTACCAACATATACTTCCACTAAGGTTGATTTGAGCACTGTACTAGTTTGATTTGTCCATTTGACGTCATGCGCTATCGCGTATTCTTGAGTTTATTCCCCCATTCTTTAAGCTCACACCCATACATTCCATTTCCATGTTTTAAACATTTTCTCATGTCACTGTGTGGAGTTTTTTTTTTTTATTTTTTTTTGCTTGTTTTTGTCTTTTTTGGTTCTTATTTCTATTTGTTTTGGGTCGTTCGAACGAGATTCGTAGCTCGTTCCAACGACCTTCAAACTTCTATTTAACAAGTTTCTCCTTGTTTATAGAGAAATTTCGGTTGATCCTCATTCGATAAACATTTGAATTGCTTTGTCTCTTCGTTCGAACGAACTATTATTCCCTTCTAACGAGTCTTTAGCTTCGTTTGAACGAACTGCATATTTCATTCAAACGAACTTAAAAAATGCACTTAGGTCTTTTTCTTTCTTCCATTTGGCCCTTTTTTCTATTTTCTTGTTTGTTCAGAAGCTGCCCTAGGTGAATATTTTTCTGCTTGTGTGATTCCGTCTCCTTCTTGTGTGGTGTTATCCATTGAAGTCAATTTATTCCACTTCGGCCATTCTTCTTCATTTTTTTCAGCTGTAATCTCGAGTTGTTCTTCTTTTCTGGTAAGAGTTTGTTAATTTTTTCCTAATTTTTTTAGTATGTTTGTTTGTTCTTTTATACTCCCATATATACACATTTGGGATTCACGAATTTTTTTTATATGTATATGCATGTATCCTTGAGCACATTTCTATACTTTTCAAATCTCAAATTTTTAGGGACTTTTTCACCTTTATTTCATTTTCATATAAAATTGCAAAAACATTTTCTCTTTTCCCCCTCATGTGTGTTTTATCTCCATTTTTAGTCATTTTTTTATCATTTCTTTTACCTACTAAAATGGTAGTATATAACACATGTGCTTTGGTTTTATCTTCAACCCTTTTATTAGTATGTACTGCTTATTTATTCTTATCTTAAAGTTATTGTTGGTTGTTGGTTATCATTTTTTTGGTTGGATTCTTGGGGGTTGGTTGGACATTGGTTGGAGATAGGTTCTTAGTGCGTGTATGTGTCTCCCTTATCGGTTCTAATTTTTATATATATTCTAATGTGTTGGTTTATTATGGTTAGTCATCGAAAGTGTCAATCTTCTCGTGATTCTCGTGATAAGGAACCTGAGGAGTGCATTCCTTCAAGAAGGAAAGAAGCATTTGTATGTCATCCTCCCTACTCACTCCTTCGTTAGCTGAGTCACATCGATTATAAGCATTATTGTCTACTAGGCTTCCATTGTCGTTCTATTGTCCAGGAGCGGGTTGTCACCTTATCAAATTTTTCTCAGACTTCCCTTCCTAAGTGTTTTACGGGTCATGGTTAGGATCCCCTATAATTCATGTACGATGCCATTCTTCCTTATATCGTGCAGGAATTATATTATCATATGACGGTGGATTCGAGGTATTAACATAGTCATTACTTCTAACATCATTAACTCTCTCTTAGGCATCCCTAGGTCTCATAATGTCACATTTACTTAGCCCGGGGATGAGTGAATTTCGATTTATGACCTTCTCCCAATGCTTTTTGAGATAAATCATGCCAACAGCCCCAACCTTTTTCCACTATGACATTAAGGCTCATTTATTCATTATTAATTGGATCACGTGCTTGTCCTTCCTTCCTCGTGCTAATACTACCTAAATTACTGACGAGCACGGTCATTTTATAAATGCCATTAGTTCTGATCTTATCATTGATCTTCCTTATTTGATTCTTGGTTTTATGGCATATGTTCCAACAACGGGAAGAAATCAATCCATTTTTCTCTTCCTTATAGGATTCTTGTTACCCATATATGTTTGGCTGCCCAGGTCCCTCTCCTCCCTGAGGAGGAGAAACTGAGTTCCCTATCGACCATCGAGGCGAACTTTCTTCATCGATCTGAGGTCCATCTTCCTTCTGTGTGCATCGCCTATGGTTAAGCTCACTCTTCTGCCCCTTCCACTTTATTATCCTCTGCTTCTATCCTACCTCCGATGCATCGGGTTCTTTACCACCCTCTTTAAAACTTTCTCCCGCGGTTTTTGAGTTAGTTAGGGAGTTGTCTTCATATGTACTATCCATTTCTTCCTAACAACAATAGGATAGGAAGAAATATGATGTTGACAGCTCACCCGTGAGAGTGAGAATCAAATGCGAATGGAGTTTTTGATGACCTCTCATTTGGAGGAGATGCGACATCAGGAGCAGCAGTGTGGATCTAGTTAATCTGCAGCTGGTTGGGAACCTTTTGATGTTGATGATGATCTTCCACATCCATCGGATGTTTGATTTCTATTCTGCGAGATTATTTTATTAGATCCTGATGTACTTGAGACAGTTTTTATAGCACGTGTGTGTGTTGTAACAACCCGCCTAATTAAATATCGAGTGATCAGTCCTTTATTTAATTAAATCAGAATATCCATTTAGGTCATTCTCATCATCACTGTCAAAATCACCTAATAGTTAATTAAGCTAAGTGTCAAAAACTTTTTCCATTTTTAATTTAATTAAAACCATTTCACGGCACGGAATAATAATATGCAACAACACATCACAACTAAATTAACTACCACAAGAATAAATGAGACTGGAATAACTCTCGAGTTAAATTATAATATTTACACTAAATAAAACTGATATCCATAATGCTTACATAAATAATTACAACCTCTAGAATCCTGGGCGACAAGCCCTAAATGAAGTAGACGCTACAGATGAGTGAATCAACAGAAAGGAAGCGTCTAAACAAAATATGCATCTCTGCTAGTGTTATAATCCATAAGAACATCCATAATCTGTGGTGGGCATCCCTGCTACTAGATACCTGATGTACAAGATATAGTAGAGAGTAGAATATGCAAGGAAACAAGTCAGAGCCCGATTGTAAAATATTTTAAAAATAGCAAGTGATTAACAATTACAATTAAGCATTTATTATGTACATGTAGTTTCTTGGTCTCTCTCTTGAGAATTCTCACCTCTCATCTAGAGTGCACACCTATCGTATCTTATTATCTTCCTAGTTAAGTTTCCCTCATAACTAGCCTTAATATCACTATGATTTTAACCCATATCATATTCTTGTATTTCCCATATAATACGTATATTAATCATTTCTGTTTATTTCTCTTTAATATGAACTAATCTTATTACATCTTTGGGTTTAAGTGTTCACTTACTTAATACAATCCAGACTTCATTATTCATTTCCATCTACAACATCACAAAGTATATTACATCACAGCATATATATCTATCACACTATTATATATAATAATATGACACCTCCCAGACACAGCTGCGATGCAAGCATACTCTGCTATCATGTTCTGATACATTAACTCATTGTATAAAGGACAAATGATTCGGTGTCTCTCACGAATCATATAACATAACACAAACATATTGGAGGCGAGCATACTCCCCAGCCAAATGGGTCAGGCAGATACCTACGCTCCCATTCAACCGTCGAAAGTATCATTACACTAATAGCACGTGTCCAAGGTTCTATGCTCAGGGTACGAATCTAAAATCCCCCACAATTGAGAGCATAAGGATAAGACCATCCACAACACGAAACCTCCACCCCGATAGCAAGAAGCGTAGGTATGTCATACATACAAATAATAATATAAGTATTCATAACACCTATATAAATATAACATCCATAAGGCATTCACACAACCATATGATAATTCCCATACATAGTATTTTTATCTATCAAATCGTACGTATTAAAGATTAGGACTTTACTTCTTTATTTTATTTTCCCTAGCCTCACTCATTACTCGAAGATTAAATAAGTATTCCTCAACCAAATTCAGTAGGTAAATGTCTACACCCTATTTGTCCATGTCATCACAACTTCCGAAATTCTATGAATTAAAAACATATTTAATTAGGTTTAATTCCCGATAACCCTTAATTCATTCTTAACCCTTCATTCTATCTCTTAGGGTTAATCCCACCTATTCCTAAGGTTATACTGGTAATTAATAACTCTATTAATACTTTTCCCAACCTTAAATTATCATTTATCCAATTTAAATCCCAAGTAACATAAGTCTCAATAATAACTCGTTTAATTAACACTTGTTAATTTCCCCTCATTCAAAAATCCCAAAAATAATATTTTTTGAGTCTTAGGTATATCCTACTGCCCTTCTCTAAGTCTCAATATGTTCAATAAATCATCACCAAAGATTTCTCAAAGTTGGGATTGAATCAAAAGTTAAAAGGAACGAAATCACATATTCCAAGGGAGTCAATCGATCGATCGTTCCTGGTCGATCGATCGATCGATAGTCTTGAGCCGATCGATCGATCGACCAGATATTGCCTAGTTTTTCTGCATTGTTTTTCCTACGGGTTTCATATTGTTTAATCATCAAAACCTTTATTAAATAATCCCAAACTGCCCAATATTCATCCCATATGATATACCAAGATATATAAATGATTTCTAATAATCAAATCACCTAAAATAATCAAGAAAGTTGGATTTAAAACATACTATTTCCAGAAAACTCATATTTTTATATTTATCCATGAACATCATATAAACTCCAATTTTTCTTTACCAAATGATTCCTAATTTAATCTTATGAAATCTAGATCATATACCATCATATATGGATAAATTCTAACGTATCCAAAATCATTTAAACATCATTAACATGAATCAATTTACTCAAATTCCATTTTATTCTCAAGAACTCTAATTTTTTACTTAGTCATAGAGTTTATTCTATAATCAAAAGATATCACTCCTAGATAATATCCATTTCAAAGATCCATTTAAAATTCTCACAAATTTATCTTTGTTCATGAAACTTTTCAAAATTTTCCTAACTATCCTAACATGGACAATATATAAGATAAGATTGCAATAATTAATCATTTGCCTCTAATTCGTAGGTCTGGTCCATTGGGGATGATTATCCACTGGTGGTTCTTCTCTTCTCCGGTCAACTTCCAGTGGGGTTGGTGGTGGTGACTTTTGGCTCTTGGTTCTCCCACAATGACTCTTCCCTTTCTTCAGAGAAACTGCTCAGTCTCTCTCAATTTCTTTCTCTCTAAGTTTGTAGAATGAATAAATAATCTAAACCCTTTAAACTTATAAATAATCTCCCAAGTTCGTGCATACTATTCACCTTCTAAGTCAAATGACCGTATTACCCCTCCGAGGTGTCCTTTCAGTTCCAAAGTGCCTCGAGACCCAAATTAAACACCCAAGTATACTTTTTCGACTCTTTGAACCCTTCCGGACACTTTGGTCCATTCAAAATGACCATTTGGATGACATAATAATAATTCACTTTTATTTCATTAAATTATAATCCCGACACGACTCAAATGCGCGTCCCGACTTAATTACCATAATTATCGTACACATAATTCGTGACAATTTTATAAAGTCATAATCAATTGTAAAGTCGTAATCATATATATTACTTTAATCACTAAGTAATATTCAACATAAATTACATATTACTTTATTCTCGAATAATATTTAAATCCAGATTAATTTCCAATTATATCACAATTAATTCTAATTAATCCTATTTTAAAAGTCATTAAAAATACGGGGTATGACATGTGTGTGTGTGTGTGTGTGTGTGTGTGTGTGTGTCTGTGTGTGTGTGTGTGTGTGTGTGTGTGTGTGTGAGAGAGAGAGAGAGAGAGAGAGAGAGAGAGAGAGAGAGATTTATCTGTATTGTTGTTCTTTATTATCTCACGTACTCTTTAGGCTATTTTGTTGCTCTGTACTTCATATGGATTGTTTTTATATTATTAAGCTTCGGTTACATCTTCTCTCTTATTATACATGTTGTTGATATATCTGTATTAGTTGATCTTACTTTGCAGGGTATGTTTTTCTATCTTTTTGTATTTTCCATACAAAAATGGGGAAAAAGTTTTGGTACGTAGGGGGAGTTTTACTTACTTCCATTGCTTTATTAAATCCATTATTCCCCTATTCGTGACAGGTATTTGATGTTTCGTGTGTGTAGATATTAACCTCCATGCTTGCATCATAAGACACTCAACAGAACATCGGCTAAGTAGTTGTTAGGTTGTTCGTGTCTATTTTTTGGAGATTTTGGGATGGGCATAGGTGGCTTGACGGCCTGGCTTAGAATATCTCATCATACTTTGATAAAATGTTATTTTGAACTGAACGAGTGATTTTCAATTTTGAGATGTGTGGTGTTTAACCTTAAGGAAATGCCTGTGTTTTCAAATTTCACATTGTTTAAGGAGAAATATGATTTCTGCCTTAAATCGTTCGCATGGCTAGAAATTACCCCCATGCACATGTCTCTACATGTTTTAGGTAATATGTTTTCACTGCTTAAAATTGTGAGCACAATTGGATTTTGTATCAGTACGCAAGACTGAACATTTTTAGCATGAATCAAATATCGGCCTAAAATCGTGCACATGGACCCAAATTTCCACCGTGCGTATGACGCGGTTTGTTTTTCAAAAAATTATATTAAGAAGGTACTTTATATCCATTTCAAAAATTTGAGTTCCTCTTTACTTCCCTACTATAGAGAGAGTGTTTTTTAACATTAAGACCATATCAATTGCATCTTTTTGTTCAAAATTACTTGTTCCTTTCATAGTTGAGAGAAAACCTAAATTTATACTTGATCTATGATTTGTGAGGAATTGGGAGTGTTTTGAGATAAAATCCCCTAATCTTAGATTCAATCTAATCATTCTACATTAACATTGAAGTTTTACACTCCAAGATATAAAGAGGAGGTTTTTGAGATATTAGAGAGTTCAATCATGGTGCGACTCTAAGGTTGAGAATGATAATTCCTTGTTCATTCGATGGAGCTTCAGATGGATATCTCATCGCCAATGGGGGAGAGTTCAATGTTCATAAATAATTTATTGACTAGGAACAAGAAAGAGGTATCTTGTTGCATTGTATAAAATCTTTTCAAGTTGAATGGGAGGTTAGGGTGCATCGAGATTTTTTACCCCTAGTTGGGGGGTTTTCCTTATAAATTGGTTATGTGGCATGTTTGTGTGTTATTTACCTTTATTGTTGCATCACTAACACACACATAACTTAGATGTAATTTAGATCTAGTGTAATTCACTCAAATTGACCATAGGATTTTCATCTAGCTAATTTTAGTCATAACTAATTTGGATTTCCTATATATATGCTTCAAATTATTGACCCACACTAATCTTATCATTTTATCTAGTTTTATTTTTTTCTAGGGTTATTTTAATTGATAAGAAATTTGAAATTGGTTAAAATTGGGAAATTTTTGCTATTAATCCTATTCACCCCCTCTTAGTTTATTTGAGTAGAACACGTTATATAGAACACACCTAACCTCTATTGGTATTAGAGAATTTACTGTTCTAAGTATTAACGTGTTAGAGTTGATCTTGATTTTTTATGTGTTTTTATTATTGTTCGTTACTCTTAGATTCTATTTAGTTTGTGTTTAGACCTTATTTTGGAGATGGTAGCGTTTTGCCCCAAGTTGCATAGTATAAATAGTCCTATGAATTTAAACCTAGTGAGAGGACAATATTTTTTAAATCGAAGTTGAAAAAGAAGAAAAAGAAATCTTATCATTCTTGAAAAAATCAAAGTCTATTGATGTTAACTTTGGTGAATGTTATGAACTTGAAAGTGTCAAATCATTGAGTCAACATAATGAAAAGAAACTGTCTAAACTTCTCAAAATGAAAAGTTTGAATTTTAAATTAGCTACAAGAATCAAACTCTTCGAACAAGAAGAAAAATCTCTCGAAAGTGAGTTTGAAAAGATTAATCAAAATGACAATCAAAAGATGCAGCTGATTGAAAATAAGAAGGGTGAGATAGACTCGGCTTGTGCTTTAAAAGAAGACATCAATGCCTTGAGAGAGAAAAACTTATAATTGAGAAAAATAAATGTTAAAATGATTTGATTTCAGAAACCTCTAAGTGGTTGAACAAAAGAATAGTGATTTGACTTTTGAACTTGACAATGTGAAGAAGGAACTTGTATCTTGTGAAGTTTTAAAATGTAAACTTGAGAGGATATTTAAATCTTTTAAAAATTAAATTGAATAATCTAAATGTTTGAAAACCAAGCTATCTTTTTCTCAAGCTAACACATTTACTCAAAGTTCATCTTCATCACAAGAATTGAAGGATATTAATCAATTAATATCGAAGAAAAATTAGAAGAAACAAAAAGTGAAAGAAAGAGTTCAAACAAGAATAGAAAATGATCAAAAAGTTTCATAAGATCATTTAAATTTATTCTCTTACAACTTTTGTCAAAAGGAAGGTTGTCTTTAGTATTTTTTTCCACAAATTGAAAAGGGTTCAATGAAAACAAAGGCGTAATATATTAAGTTTAAAAATAGATGATATGTTTATTCCTGAAGATGTCTTTAGTTGGAAGAAGTTTGTTAGACATTATTGTGGTAAAACTAGACAGTTACCATATGTTCCTCCTCGTTTGTGTGGTAACAAAACTCTTGAGAAAAGACCACGTTTGTAAAAGAGACGTGAAAGGAAGGAAATTGATCCTAAGTTCACATCTAAGACAAAGAAAATGTTTGTTCATTTAGTGAAGGAAAGAATTATAGTGCTCACTTTTGTTTTAAAAAGAAGAATCTTGAGAAGGTTGAGAAGAGAGGTTATCAAGCTAAGCCAAAGTTTAAAAAGAATGTACCTTTTGTACATATAATAGGTTACATGGTCATTCAAACCAAGTGTGTAGCTATTTGAAGGGAAGGAATTTGAAGTTTATTAACAATAGGAAGAAACTTGTGCAAAAATATTATATTAATGAACTAAGAGGTGAGATATGAAAATTGATGAGGAGAGTTGACTTTTTATTTAAAGAGAGGAGTGAGGTTAGGATAGAGTTTCCTAGACTTACTGTTTTTACTCAAATTCGAAGGAATATGCATAAGAATTCGATGAGGAATGAGATATGTATACCAAAGAATGTGAGGGATATTCCTATAAATGCTCCTAGAAGGAAAGTTGAGGTGGATATCACACAAAAGAAGTTTTTAAGAAGGAATTTGTGTTTGTTCCTCCTAAGTAACCGAGATATGTTTCACCCATTGCTATTTAGGTGGTAGTTTGCTTGTGATACCTAGGATCTTCTTGTCATAGGTCCCCTTCCTATGTACTCCTTAATTTTTGGGGATCAAATCATTTGGGAGAGAGATTGAATTATTTCATTTTGATCATTTTTCATATTTTGTGAAGAATTTTCATGAATTTATGCATTCACGTGCATTTTCTTATATGCTTCATTCTTTACATGATATGATTGTATATTAAATCATTATGATTTCTAAAATGACAAAAAGATTTTCATTTTATTTTTTTTTATTATATGATTATGTTTTTCGATTCATTGATTTGATCAATGAACATAACTTGAATGATGATTAAAGCATGGATTCTTAATTTTTAATGCAAATGTTGGTTATATCAATCATAAATTATAATTCATTTGAAGAATCAAGAAAGTAATATTTTGTTGAAATCGTTGGTTGTGATTTCACTTTACACATGCACTTGCATATCATTTTATTCATATGATAATAGTTATATGTACTACATTTAGTGATTGACTTAATCCTCATTAGATCCCAAGATCTCTTATTGGTTCTTGAACTGTTTCCATGGTCCATTTGAGAGTTTATGCGATATACACTTTGCTTGATGGAGTTGATTAATGAGACTTTTTCATAAATAGAACGAACTACTATTGGTGAGTAACTTTGACTGAAATGTAAGTATTGTCAATAGGTGTCTACCAAAACATATGTTAAAACTGCCACAGAAAAAGGCGAAATATAATGGAAAGAGCCAAATCCAAGTGCTGGAAAATTTAAGGCAAGAAAAATGAGAAAGGTGTTTTTGATTTTCTTGTAGTGCAAAATTTTGGATCTACTCTAAGGCTTAAACATCATTGAGGGAGATATATGGTTAGAGAATACCATTTATGAGATCTAGAACAATATTAATTTAATGATAAACTTAAGCATAACTTGTAATTCTTATGGATTAATTATGTGCATCCTCTTGATTTTGTGATCTATTCATGTGCATGACATGATTAAGACGCAAAATTATTTAATTTGATTTGAAAGGAATTTTGAATTTGTAGTTGAATTGATTAATGTTTGTTTTGAATGAGTTCTCAAGCAATGTCATTAATCACGATTTAAAGGAAATTTTTTCATCGGCTCATGTTTATCATGTGTTGCCTAATCATTGTCACAATTTTCATACTTGAAACAACCTAAGGGTTACTTGAAAGGACCAAAGGATACTCTCCAATGCGTATTAGGTTATTTAAAAACTCTTTTAACTCTTTGATATAAAATCTATTAAAAAATAAAAATTAAAATACACTCACGCACACTAGTAAGTAAAAGTGGTGATGCTAGATATAAAAGTAATTCCCTTTAAGAATGAGTTGAGCAAAAGTGGAAGGTGACATAATATTTGTTCTCGAGGAACCCACTGTGGTGGTAAAGCCCGTGTCCCTAGTCCCAGGACAACTCACACACCCAAGTCCACTATTACCAATTATAAGTTATAGATTACAATCCCCAAGTTCACAATGAATTAAACTAATCAAATACACACCGGTATAACCAGCCTAGTCTAAAACAACCCAACTTGACTAAAAATCAGTCAACCTAATAACATTCAGGTAATAGTGACTACACATGCACACCCACACACTCAAACCCAAGACCCCGGGACACAAATAAATAATAACAAGATGATATTGAATTAATCGGTACTAAAAGAATGATTAAATATTGAGTCACAAGACACAAGCCATGTCTTCCTTAATAATTAATATTCAAGTAAAGATTAATCTTAAAATAATTTAGTTGGCGCAAATGACCACAAATAAAATAGAAGATAAACTTCCAACAATTGTGTCGCGCAATTAAAATAAAAATTAACTTAACGCCAAATAGAGTATGAATCAATTTAAACCGGTGTTATGTTAAAATATTAAGTCCAAGTAAAATGAGCAAAACATAAATATGTATAGCAATTAGCTCATACAAATTAGGACTTAATTAAAGTCAATACTAGAAAGTTACAAATATTTTAGTTAAGTCCAAATAGCAAAATTTTGTAACACAAAAAAAAGAATAATCAGAAAGATTAAATTTCAATTTTAGTTCAAACCAATACTATAATAAGGTTTGGACCAAAAACTCATACACACACTAACACCACCTAAGTATAAAAGAATATAACAAAAAGTATTCAACTTAGACAATAAATATTGTATGAGTCAATTGGTCCAATCCAAGTCAAATGAGTACGAGATAAAGAGTGTAGCACTCGACTCAATAAAATAGGATGGGTTTAACTAAAATAAAAATTAAATAAGTAAAGATGTGATTTAAAGTCCACACACTAATTACACCCAACTAAATAAAGTGAACACACAAAAGTTCAACTTAGAGGATGTAACTAGTTAGAGGTAAAAATCAAATTAACTTTAATCCCAAATTAATTTAAATTAAATCAGATTTAAAATAAAAATTATTTTAATAAAAAAATGTGTGACACAAAAAAAAACTTAAGTGTATCTTTTAAGTTTTAAATAGTTAAGTCCAATTTCAACAAGTGCATACAGACACTGAGTTGGGTGTAAATAAAGTTTCAATACCAAACACCGAAAAATAAAGACAGACTTAGATCTAACAATCAGATTTAGATAACCCAATAATTAAATGTGGTTACATGGGTATATAGGATCAGATACGTACAAACTCAATCTCAACTAAAAAATAATAATTCAGGGATCTAAACGGTCTAGCAAAATCTATAGAAGATACAACAAAAAATTGTTTGACAAACTAGAAAAAGTTCTAACTCCACAGTAACACACATACACAGTTAACACAAAAATAAAATGGTTAACAACACCTAGATCAAATTACAAAGAGTTCTAGAAGCAAAAAAAATATATAGATTTAAAAGACTTTTAGACCAACCAACGCAGCACAGATCTTCACTACGAAATATACAAACAGTAATAATTTTTTAAAAAAAATTCCCAACTAAATCGTAAAACAATACCAATAATTTTTAGTTAAAAAAACGTTGGTCTAAAAGAGATATTAAACAATCAGCTACTATATAACATATTTTATAAAACAATATATAAATACGAATAAGTATATATATATAGAGAGAGCGGGGGGGTAAAGAAATCGCACAAAAAGAATGAGGGACACCGTTGGATGACGCACCAAAAAGAATCAGCCACCGAAAAAACTCAGCACCACCGAAAAGAAACTAACTCACCAAAAAAAGGACCACTGGAAAAATGGCACTGCCCCAAATCTTAAATCAACAACCCAAACTGTGAGAACCCTCACACCAAATCGCCTTCAAACACCGGAGCCTTCGATCGTACTGATCCAATGAAACCATAACCCAACGTTCAAAAAAATCAACCCAAACTAGATGATTCAAAACCTTTAAAGCTTAAACTCTTCACCGAAAACTCTCAAATAATAAACACCCAACGCTGATGTATAAAGCTCTTGAAAAAAAATGATCTTATGCAAGAAATTTAGAGATAGAAAAAGAGATGGTAATGTCGGCAGCTCTTATAAAGAGAGAAAGAGGTAAAATGAAAATGAAAACCCTTATCTCCAATAGAACTCAAATGAAGATAATAAAGGCTCAAACCATCAGCCTTGGTATGACTGAAAATACCAATAAAAATGGGGGTAAAATCGTCAAACACAAGAAGACAAGTTTGACAATCAAAACACATCACACGCAAGATAGACATTGAGCCTCACAAATGAGAGACTTGAGACCACCAAACACTAGCCAACAAAACGGTAAATGGTTTTGAAACAAGCCAACGACACAAAAAAATAAGATGCCAAATTAATGTTGTGTTAAATGATAAATAATTAAACAACAATTAAGGTTTAATTACCAAGATTTAATTAACACCAAATAATGTTTAAACCTCATAAAAATGATATAAAAAAACAAAAATGTAATAAACCAATAAATTCAAATATGAAATTTATTTAAAGTAAAAAAACGTGAAAAACAAATATTCAAGCTTAAAATAAACACAAAAGGTATTTTAAATATATAGAGGTAACACTCATATATAAAAGTATAAAATATGTAAAGAAATACAAATAAAATTGTATGTTACCAAAAAATAATTGTATACTACACAAAAATTATTTTTATCAAAAATAATTTATAAATTAAATCAATATAGGAAAATATGATTTAAGTTATAAAAAAATAGGTTTTAATAATAAAAAATGCAGTAGCACAAAAACGCTTGTCTGAAAATTGAGTCAACACAAAGAGACTTAGATTTTCAATACTAGAGTTGCATTTGTATATATGTGTGTGTGAGTTATTTGATTTGTGCATTTTATCTCAAAAATATGGTTAAAATGTCATACATGAATGGTTTCTCATGCATTCATATCATATTTTAAGAGTTTGGGTTTGGGATTTTAATACTTTAGTCTTTTGGGGGGGGGGGTTTTCCCTGACTGAGAGTTTTGGTCAAAATCATTTGCACAAATCCACATCAAACCCATTCGCACGGACGTACATTAACCATGCGCACGAACTTCGTTGTATTGCACAATTCGGGCTTTTAATATCAAAGTAGGGCTCATTTGATTATTATTTCAAATATTACACTTTTAGATCTCATACATAGGCGATTTTGGGGGGAAGTTTCAATCTTTCAAGAGTTTGTGCGAGTTTTCATCTACTTTGGGCATATTTGATAGATTATGAAAGGCAAACCCTAGATTTTCCGCCACTATTGGATTTCTTTATAAAACCCTGTATTTTTTTATTAATTATTAAAGTAATTAATTGGAATATTCGAGAAAAATAAAATTTTGGGATTTAAATGGCTTTTGATAATTAAACATGTTGGTTCTTATATTTGAGTAGTAAACTTTTAGCTGGGATTAAATCGGTGTTTTTTTTAGTTATAGTTTATGTTTGGGTCGTTCAAACGACACTGTATGTGGTTCAAACGACGTGGCATGTCGTTTGAACGACAGTGTCAGTCGTTCGAACGATAACTCAGGTGGCGGCTTAATTAGAGTCATAATTGTATTTTAACTCTTAAACCTTTTAAGTACCAAACTGATATGGGGCTGGAACTTTTAAAACACTTTTCTCTCAAACTTTTCTCCAGTAAGGTTCTCAAAATATTTCCTCTCATCTTCAACCGCTAGCCCCAACTTTTAATAAGTTTTAACTAAATAATTGAAGATTCAATTGGTGTTTTCTCAAGAGGAGTTCAACCTTCTACTCAGATTTTTATCCAACTAATATCAGGCATGAATACATTATTCCTCTCCTTTAGTATTATGCATTTTAAGTATCGCCTAAATCCTTAATCACGTGTTTTTCATTAAAATCAATTAACAACTTAATTAGAGAAAGTGGACACTAAATTTTGGATTTGTTTTGATGAAACTTTTTAATATGATTTAATCCTTGAAACCCTTGAGTGCATAGGTTAGATTTTTGGGTTTTTATGGTTTTATGGTGTAGGTTTGCGTGTAGAAGTTATGGGATTATTGATATATTATGTGGGACGCGAACACACTTGTAAAAAGTAGAAGATTTATAAAAGAGAATGAATATGTCATCTTGAATAATATCGCATGTTAATTAAATTAACAAATATCGGATGGATATAATTATGTTGAAAACGAATACTATGTTATTAATTGGATTAAATTAAATTGAGACCTTTATGATTATATTGTCATGTTGTGTTAGGATTTATGTTATTGTGTGGATTATTCCTATTCACGTTTGCCATCGCGGGGACGAGGGGCTTTTGGGTAGTATGTTCCTCACCTCTATATTAGGATGCTTACTAGGTATGGTATTAGTGGGTAGGCCTTCGTTATAATTTATGCTTGCTAGGCATGGGACTAGTTAGTGTAGATTCGTGGGGATTTTATATTCCGAGGGTGGGCTGATTTTTATGTTTTATTATCGTCGCGTTCACCTAAGCATGTGACTAGAATGTGTTTTATGTTGGAAATTCATCTTATACGTAGGACAGGACGTATATGTAGTTTGGGGACCCTTAGGTATGGGATTAAGGGGTATATTGAGGATCTCACATCGATTAAAAGGGTGGGATAATTTGTTAATTGTGAAATTGAGAAAATGAGAATTAATGCCTAAGATGAAAACTGGGTATTAAAATTTGTGGCGACATAATGTGTCAGGGACCGATAGTTTAAACGGGTCAGCGGACGATTTATATCGTGCCGTGTGTGGAACATTGTCATGGAACGGGGTCGATGGTAAGCACCCAAAAGTGTACATTTTATACGCCAAATAGACGTATTTTAGTTGCTAATTCTCGACAATAATGGTCTTATGAGCGTAAATGTTCAATGTGCAGGCTTGATTGTAGTTGCGGTGTTAAAAGCATTATTTCGAAGCAATTTACAGTCAAATGGAGCTAATTACCTTCCCCGTAACCTCATCCGAGCCTAAACTTGTCCCTAAACATACCCCGAATCCGTGTGTGTTTAGTTCGTGCCTTTTTAATTTTTTTAGATTTTTAGTTTGCGTCGTTTTTATTTTTAGAGTTTATTTTTTATTTATTTAGTATTTTCTAGGTTTTGTTTTCTATTTCTCTATTTTATTTTTATTAGTATAATTTTATTTTATTTTGATTTTTATTAGTTTTTAGTTTTTATTAGGATTTCATTTATTTTTATAGTTTTATTTGATTTTACATTTATTTAGGATTTTAGTTTTTAGTGTAATAGATTTTTATTTCTTTTTAGTTTTTTTATTTGAGTCTTTATTTTATTTATAGATTAGGATTTTAGATTTTAATTTTTAATTTTGTTAGTTTTTTTTAGTTAGTTAGTCTATATTTTTTTAAGGGTCACAAACTAACACACACACACACACTACTTCCATACACACTCATGCACACAACAACTCTACCTCACACTCACACCCACCTACCATATATTCACAAACACACAAACACCTCCCTAACCCTCACTTAACTATCATACACCCTCTCACACACTAACCCCCTCACCTTTATCTTCAACCTCCAACCTATCTCTCTCTCTCCTCATCCCCCATTAACAAACACCAAACTCAATCAAAACCCATTATTCATCATCTTCATCATCCACCATTAACAATAAACTCATCCCCCATTAACAAACACCAAACCCAAACAAAACCCCATTCACCTCCTCTCTCCTCACCTCCATTATCATCTAACCTCATCACCACCACAAACCTTTAAACCAACAAAAACCAAAAAAAAAAAACTAACCTTAATCCAACTCCTCAATACGCTTCCATACCAAAACCACGACCCACCTGGCGGACCTACCAACCCGAACCCGCCGGCGTTCAAACCCACAATTAATTTGGAAAAATTAAAATAATTAAATTAATTAGTTAGAATAGCTACAATTTGTGGTATAGTCCCACTGCTTGATTTTTCTCACTATTATTTACCTCACTTTATCTCTAATATTTTTGTTAGACTTTATTTTTCATTTTAGTTAGTTGTTTAGTTCTTTGATTTAGTTAGTGTTGTTCCACATCCTCACCCAAATTGTTTTAATATTTGAAAAACTAAAAAAAATAGAAAAAGTAAAAATCTCAAAAAGAAAATAAAATTGAATTGCAATTGTTTTCCCCTCGCTTTACCCCCTTGATGTGGATTGATACCCTTGCTTACCTCTACACTTGAGTTTGTTATATTTTGTAGGTAATTGAGGTTTTGATTAACTTGGCTTACAACAACGACTACACACAAAAAGTTAAGTTATCAGTCGACAGTTTAAACGGATCAGAGGCCATCTGACAAGCAGAAGTGTGAAACTTCTGTGGATTACCACACGGGGCGGGAGGACCACCATAATAAAAAGTGAGAACAATAATAAAATTGGGTTAATTTAATTAAATTTGCTAGGACATTTTTCTCAAGGCTGATATGTTACATTTGTGTGTGTCATACGTCGCTACATTTGGAACGTCACTTCAAGATATCACATGACAGCTTTTATCCGAATCAAGCATTCAACATCTCCATCAAGTGTCCCACATCTGGCTCAACGACGTCACGTTCCACGATTTTATGGATCTTATGCAAGTGGTATGCAAGAGAAGCCAAAACAATTAAAGAAAGGCAAGGTAGGAAAGTTCAAGGGCATTTTGGTAATTTTATAGCCATATTCCGTAGGTCTGGTCAGCTGGAAATTTGAAGAGCTCGACGCCATAAAGTTACTGGAAGAAACGAAACCTCAATCTGAGCTACGGTGAAGGAGTTATGACCTTTTGAAGATGGAGAAAATTCCATAGAAGAATGCTGATTTTTTAATCCCCAAACCAGCGAGGTACCGCAAACCGCATGGTGAACTGGTTCGGGGGGAACCGATTCGGGGTACACTAAAACGGGTTCGAGGTACACGCACAGTAAAAGTCCCACCGACTCAAAACTCTTTTGGTTTTCCTATAAAAGCCAACTTCGGGGGAGTTATTTTTTAAGACTTGGAGAGACTATTTTGAGAGTTCTATTAGCTCAAGTCTTCATATTTTTTAGTCCCAAAACTCATATTTTGATTCACACATCATTCTCATACTATTGTGAATCCTTTTGAAACCCAAGAACACTGCTTTGCTTTTGTTCATACTTGTGGAGAAGCCGCTTTCTTCTTCATTGTTGCCCTCCTGGAAAGGGCAAATTCCAGCCGACAAATTTATGGAGAAGTCATTCTCTACTTCATTGCTGACCACCTAGAGTTCTTGCGAAAGATTCCAATCGATGACATCTAAATCGAAACCTGAGGGTATTTCGTATGTCACCCTATTTCATTATAATCCGTGTAAACCGTTCTTTACAAATTATAGTGAAATAAAAAAGGTTTTGCCCCTTTGGGGGATTTTTCCTAATATTGTTTGTTTTATCATGCATGCTTTATTTTATTTGATAAATCATCTAGATGCATGTTTTAGGGTTTAACTAAAATTTGGGATTATTAGAATTGGATCTAATTGAAAAACTGAGATTTAATTAAATAATTTCCTTATTTGAACGCACGCGCCCTCTACAAATTTATCATCGTGGGACTTGGGGATTTAAAGTCATATTGTGTGCTTTTTGAAATGAGGATTTCGGTTGGTAGTTAGTGATTTATAGTTATCGCGTTCAATTATCTCATTTAAATTAAAGCATTCTATTGTGATATTTATTGCGTATAATGCTACTGTCTGGATTCAAGGATCCTATTTGAGGGGAGTAGTGTATATTCATGCTCGGGGATCTAACCTCGTGTGTTGACTAACTTTTTCAGGATAAGTTTTGGAGAAGCTGCATAGATTTATTTGGAGACTTTCTTGGAGGTGCAGGTAGAGTTATTTACTTTATGCATATTAGTTTATTTTAGTTTCTTTTCATTGAGACTCAGTTTCTAGTTTTGTTGGGCCATTCGGTTCCAAAGTTGTATGGGTTTTATTCAGATATTTCATTATGGAGTCAGTTGGAGTTTACACAGTTTTTAATTAAATCATTATTGGAGCTTGGATGTATTCAAAGTTTTAGCATGTGATGGATCTTTTAACGTTCAGTTGTTATTATCATTTGGGATTGATTCAAATATTCATCTTGTGGATTGATTTTATTATGTCTCATGCTAAGAATGGTATTTTATTTACTCACACCCGGCTTAGTTTTGGTGGCGGCCGACGCTAGAATTAGGCGGCGTGTGACATTCTTCTAGTTCAAACTCTAGTAAGTATTTATCTAGATATTTTGTTGATTTACTTATATTTAGTGTTTATCTAGGTTGATTTCTTGATTTTAGGTGTTTATTTACATCTTGAGGTTGATTTTTGGTTCCTAGATCATTTTCATCCCATTCACTCTTTGGGATTCATCCTATTTCTATTTTTACATATTTTCCACCCTATTTCTAGTACCATGGGTCATGAAAAATATATCGCATGAAAGCGAGTGATCATTAGACGCCCATGTGGTCCCGGTGAGTCGTCTCGTTCTAGAAAGACACCGCCATCACCTCTGAGTGCACCACGCACATTTTATTCTCATACTCAGGAGTCGAGGGCCTCTATCCTTGTCCCCAAGATGGTAGAGGATTCCTCTACTATTCAATCCACTATGGATGGTTCTTCTTTATGTCATGGCTTCGTGTCTAGAGCCATAAGACTCGAGAAAGATATTGACCTACAATATCTCACACGCACCGAAGAAGGGTTATTTTATTAATCTCGTATACAACACCTTGCATATTCTTAATTTTCTATCTCGCATTCATCAGATAATTTTACTCTCGTTCGCGAGTTCTATGAAAATATGATTGTTTCTTCACACCATCCATTGATTCTCACGTCTTTTGTTCATAGGATTGAGATCATCTTGACTAAAGATGTGTTGGCTACTCATCTGAGTTTGCCTCGAGTGGATAATCCTAATTATAGTCCCTATTATGAGTGTGCTTATACATATGGGTAGATTACTACTTTTCTAGCTGGACAAGAGATGAAGTGGTTAGGAAATTTATTCGTATATTCTTCTTTAAGGAATAAGTACTATCTACTTTATTTTATGATTATTTATAACCTCATGCCTCTGCGATTCTCCCAAGGTTTCCCATATGCGGTCGGTCGCTTGATTCATGCCATCACTAGAGAGAAATCCATTGATTACCATCCCTTGATATTATATGTCATGCGACATGCTTGTTTTGATGATACTCGTGATTCATTGCCGTTTGGTTATATGATCGTAGGATACATTCACTCATTAGTTGTTCCTAGGCTTTACACTGATTAGTCTGCTTCTATCTTAGGATTGATTACGAGTGCTAGCACCGATCGTTCTACAGGACAGACATTGAGATAACCTTTTGTGTAACCTATCGATACAAAAGGAAATGACATTACTAGAGGGAGATAACCAACACCTACACCAGTGCTAGCCCCCGCTCCATATGCTTATCATTTATCTAGAGAGTACTTCAATACTTAGTTTACCTTCATAAGAAAGGCTTTTAACATTATGGTTATGAAAATAACGGATATGTATGATCATTTTGACTACATTTTATCCCAGGTTAATCGAGATACATCTCATCTACTAACCAGGTTTACTGCTATTAAGTATCATATGATGGGTTTTGAGGTTCTCCACCAGCACCCATGCCTACTTTTGTCCTTACTTCTATTAATGATGAGGATGAGGATGATGAGGATACGGTTAAGGAGTATACCGATGAGGAATAAATATTTTGTGTTTATCTCTAATTTATTTTGTTAATGGATTTATGTACTTTTCATACTAATACATTTGGATATTTTTGGATTTTACCCCTATTACTTTTTGGATTATTTTATTTTGTGGATGTTGATTGTTACATTTAGTGTTTTTATGAATTTCCTGACTATCCATATATTATAGAACTCTTTTCATTGATATATATGTATTGCTCTTGTGATCTCTTCTAGTTAGATATGCTTATATCACTTATACTGCTTCATGTGCTTTTATGTTTGATATATCTTGTCTACGTGTTTCTACTTTTGAGATTCACATTCTATACATCACTTGCAATCATATTCACATGTTTGATTGATGTTATAAATTCATTGGTTATGTATGTTGCTCATTCTCATGGTGTTTTTGATTGAGTACTTTTATTACAGCATTGGTTTTATCACATGTTTTCTAGCTTTTGCTTCGCTAGTTTTTGCTTGTACATTGTGATTTTTGGTTATCGTTACCATGTTATACTCGTTATCTATGTCATTTCTACTCCTCTTTGACTTTTTATGTCAAAATGGGTGAGAAATGTCTAAGATATAAGGTTGTCCTTTAGCTTATTTATTCATAAATTCACATGTTTTGGGGGCAAACATACATTTGGAAAGACATGTTTAATGGGGAGCATATACATGTTATAGTTTATTATTAGATAAATTTCTCATTGCTTATGTTTTCATGCTTTTTACCATCTTTATATCTCATGTTGTTTTATTGGGGTATTCCCAAAGAAGGGGGAGTCTCGTTCTATGCATGCTTTATCTACATGATCATGTGCCTTTGATTCATGCATTTTAGGTATAGTCATGTTGATACGGATCAATTCCAAGTTTTGGACTCGCCTTTTTCTTTATCATTGGTGCTTTGTATTTTATGAGTAGTATAAAATACTACTCTCACTATATGGATGATGTTGTAACACCCCACACTTTTAGGGATAATTAAATTTCATAAGTGGGCGTAATTTAGAGAATAGGGGAAATTCTGTAAATAGTAATTTGGGGATTTATGAACATTTGATTATTACTGGTGTGTGTTTCATTTACTTTTGAGACTAAGTAAATAAGTTGGATTATTTTAAATACATGTCGCATGCGGGTAAAGAGACAAAGGATAATATTTTAATTGGAAAACTCGTATTGGGATGTGTTGGGTTTAATTAGTGAATTGTAGTTAAGTGACTTGGATGGAGATTTCAAGTGCGCGGTTAGTTTCGGAATGGCCAAGATAGTCAAAATAGAGTATCCGAGGGTAGTGTTAAGGTTCCAGAAATTTTTGGGCTAATAGGGACTCGTAATTGAGTAAACGAATCATTTTTGGATTTATAAGGGACAAACCCTTATTTCTCCCTATATAAGGCACGAGAGAGGGAGAAAGAAGAAAAGAAAGGAAGGAAGAGAGGGAGAGGAAAAAGGAGATTCCGTCCAAACTCCGCGGGATTCGACTCGAGATCGTCGGATTTTATCCACGAGGCAAGTGTTTACTTGCTTATTTCTTTTAAAGCATAAATCTAATATTATAGTTGGTAGTGAAAATCTATAAAGACTTTTGGGTTGGGTTTTCGTGAATCAAAATGGGTTTTTTTGGAAGTTTAACGAATACACCCCGAATAATATCCAATTTCGAAAACTTAGGAATTAATTGAAATTAGTTGTTGGTTATGGGTTCTAGGATGATTAGAACCCTTTTTATGTGTGTGCATATGGTTGTTTGAGGTTGGATAATGATGGGAGAGAAGATAAAAAGCTTGGAGGTGTATTAATGGAGGTTTGGGATTTTTGGAGAAGAAGGTGAATAGTAACTCCGTCCTTTCCAAATCAATTCGGTTAGGAAGCGAATCGATTCGGATCTTGGTCAAAAAATAAAATCTTTAGATCTTTTCGTTACGGATGCGTGGGTACCGACCGCGTATTTTTCTAATTTTTTTTAATTTATAATGATTTTTCTACGGAAGGCTGTTCGAGATCGAAATCGTTAGTCAGAAATTAAAGCTAGAATTATTTTGAGATAAATATTAGGGGTTCCCAAATAGAGTATTAGGACCTCTAAAGGACTTGAGGAGATATAAAAACTTTGGATTCATAAAAATGAATCCGAGTTATAATTTAAATGGAGATTGGGATGGTTTTTGGGTTTTGGAGATTTAAGCAAAATGGCAAAACTGTTAACTCCGGACAGGACGAATCGATTCGGATTTGGACCGAATCGATTCTCATAGGAAGACCTGTTAAACTGTCTCAGGTCGAATCGATTCGGATTTAAACCGAATCGATTAGCTGGTCCGAATCGATTCACAGATGGGGAGAATCGATTCGCCTAAAAAATATTGGAAATTTTCTTCCTTTAAGTTTAGGGGAAGTTAATTATAAATCTTGATGTTACATTTTTGGGGATTATATACATGATATTGGGACTCCTAGACGATGGAATTGGGGGTGAATAAATCCTAGGATGCGAATAGGATGGAAATTGAGGATAGGGGCTAGAGATGCATGAGCGGCTATCCGGGGTCGGTTGACGGCGATGATTATGGGTAACACGATACCTATAAAACTAAAATAAGTTGAGAGTATACTTACTTTATTATTACGAATTGATATATTTGAGATTATATATAAATCCTTAAAAGTGATTAAGGTGCGAGTTATATATTAAGTGAGAGAATACTTATGGATTTAGTATTTTAAGTGTGTAAATACTTATACTATTACGAATGGGAGCATTTGGGTTCGGCTATTGCTATATGAGTTGGCAATTATAGACATATATATATTTGAGAATTGAAATAGGTTATATATACGACATTGTTATAGTATATATAATATGTTACGGAAATACATATATAGTTGTGTGTGATTGGTATATTTGTATCTTAGAGGCTGATTCCACGGGCTTTCCTTTGGCGTAGGGTTGGAACAGCCAGATTACATATATATATTTTCTCTAGTACGATCCAGGGAGGTTGCGCGATATGGGTGAATCCCCTGGCTTGAGGAGCAGGGAGAGTATATCCCCAGGACATATCCTCCCGCGTTCGAGTACAATGTGTGTACTCCACTTGCAGAGGGAACATGACCGCCACCACTGTTGTGTATTTTTACCATGACCATGAGTAAGTCTGGCTTGGTACCGTGGTAAAGTGAGTAAACCCGGATTTGGATAGGCACTATGAGACTGCATCCTCGAGTTATAGCTTTGGGATAGGTATTATGCTTGTGATTGTAATAAGTATAATTATGTTCGTTAACCATGGTATATTACTTGTATATAAAGTTGAGATATATATATATATAAGGTGAAAAGAATGATAAGGTATTTTTCCCCTTCCGGTAGATATATATCCGAATTTATATGAATAATGAATCAGAGGTTATAGTAAGAAATATATATTTATATATGAGTTTTATATATGCATTATGTGCTGAGAGCCTAATATATCCCGACGATCAACATTGCCAGATAGTAGTGTATCGGGGGGTTCCTTGTTTGGATTTCTCTTCGCGAGACACTCCACACACGAACGTAGCGCAGTGTTGAGAATGGGGAGAAGTTTAGCCCTCAGTACTCGGGTTTATAAGGATTTTCAGAGATTGGGTGAAAAGGATTAGTTAGGCAGGGTAGCTTAACTAGGTTGTTTAATAGATATGCTATAGGAGTGCATTATTAGAAGAGAGGTGAGGGGTATCTTATGAGAGTGAGATACCAGTTTAAATATGGGATAAATTATATTTTTAAAATAAAGCATTTATGCACTTGCAAAATATTTTCACAACTCGAGCTCTGACCCATTTTCTCTATCTTCCCTCTCTTGTTATATTATATATATATAGGTGTCTAGATACAGGGACGCCTGGATGATGATCCTTTCGAGTCAGACGTTGCTGCAGCAGCTATGGATACATGCAGGTTTTTTTTAGACGCTTCTATCCTTGAGATCTATATAGGAGGTATTATAACATCATCCGGGCCGATAGACCAAATGTATTTATTTATTATTTTACTAACTTTGAGTGGGAAATTCAATTTAGTTGTATATTGTTAAACCGAGTGTTTGATTATTTTATTTCATTTCAGTTTTCGTATATATAAATTATTGTGATTGATTTAATTGATTGGTTTATTTAAAAACATTAGTGAAATAAAATTTTGACGCCAACCTAATAGGTTATTAGTAATTAAATTGGTTTTCGACAGTGATGCTAAGAATGAACCATATGAGACTCCTATTTTAATTTGGTACAGGATTGATAGCCCGGTATTTTATTAGGCGGGGTGTCACAGATGGTATCAGAGCATTAGGTTCTAGTGTCCTTAGGAATCTGTGCAGGCGTACTACGCTTTCAGTGTTGCTCTCGATTTGACAGAGCCTTATGATTAGGATTGTTGAATCCTTTTGTGAGATTTCGTTTTTCTTCTATTATATAAGATTATAGTAAATCTTTTCCGTGCTCGTTCGAGATTCGTGTGTTGAACGAGGAAGGGCGACTAGGGAAGGCCGTTATGAGGGTAGCAGGAGGCGTGGCTTAGTTGAAGCTGTAAGTTGAAGTTGGGAATGAGGATCGCAGTATAGGTCACTCCTCTTGTGGCATTTTTATGTATGGATACGACGACTATTAAAGTATAGTAGTTATGAGTACCCAAGTACAACTGTAGTAGAAAGTGGTGCTAAACTTAAATTACCCAGTAAAGTTAAATTGGGAAAAGATTGAAAAGGTCTTTGATAAGGACCGTACGTTGAGGTTTAAGTTATACGAAGTCAGTGTAGTTTTACTCAGTAGAAGTAGAAGGCTCAGAAGCTTTAGCTTAGAGCAGGGTATGGAAATACCAGATGTGAAAATTTGAGGAAATTTTTTCACTCGTGGGAGCAATATTTTAAGAGAGTGGGATGTTTTGCTCATAGAGGGATCTTACGGATGGTTTTAACCGTTCATCCCTTTTGGCTTATCAGAAATGAAAAGAATGTAGTTTTGGGATTATTCACACGAGGATCGGTGAGAGGCCGACAGTGAAAAAAGAATTATAGGAATAAGTGAACTTTGTAGCGAATTAAGGTAGGTACACTGGAGAGAGATCCCTTTGGAGAAATGATAGGCTCACTGGTAAGTGTTGCTAACACTTATGGAGAAGTTGTGTTCATGGAACCCTTTTGGTGGACATCCACCCGGGGAAATTTATTGAAATAAGACAATGGAGGCCGGTAGCAAGTTTCCTTTCCATCAGAGGAGCTAAAGGAACTACGAGGGTGATTATCAGGATCGAGGCTATAGAGTCTGAGATACTGATAATCTTAACAGGGTCAGGAAGGCTAGACATGGGAAATAGGGTGATGTGGAGTGTTGAACCACACAGTTTTTCCTTTCTCGGTAGGAGTTAAAGGACAAGAGTAGGATGCCCAGATGGGGCATTGATAAGAGCAGTTTTGGTTCGGTTAAGATAAGTGTACTATATTGGGGAACCAATCGGAGTAGTTAGGGATATTGGCGAAGTTAATGTTACGAGTTTTGCCTTGGATGAAGGAGGTATATTTTGCGTGGCTAGATAGAGTCATGGTATTTCGCTAACCCTAGATTCGTGTGTGTAATTCGAGCTTTGTGGCTATATCGATAACATTATATAGTGATGTCTATATGTTTTTCTACGGTAGAGAGGTTCTATTTTGAATTTGTATCTGGTTTGTACTACTCATTTTGTATGTATTATACGATTATGGTACTATTATAAGAGTAATGTTATTGTATTATCGGAGCGATAGCTGGCTAATGATTGCAGGACTATCGTATCCGTTATTCCAGAGTGGAATAAGTTGTTGTTGCGATATCTCACCTGGATACAGGTTGAGCTCACCTTTAATATATGTTTAGATGGATCTTCGGTAAGCAGATGTTTCATTATTATGATTCGAGTGCGTGGCCCCTTATATATATGATTTAAGGTATGCAAGACTTATTGTTAAGCTATGAGTTTAAGCTCATTGTTTTTGCGCAAAGGACTTAGAATTAGTGAAAGCTCCTTGTGGTACGGCTCCTAGAAGAAAGTAGGAGTTCAAACCACCTTTTGTTGAAAAAGATGATAGGGTTATCCCGATTGCATATTTGAAGCTAACAGACCTCCACAACTGACAAAGTTAAGTAGTAGTGTATCGAAGGAGTTCTTTAGTTGGATTTCGCTTGCGAGACACTCCATGCATGAACCTTAATGACGTCGGGAGGGTAGAGATGTTACGGGATGCAAGGATGCTGGTTTTGATGATAAGTCACCTAGTGTGGAGAAAACACTATGGACTGAGAGCTATGTGATGATTGTATGCTTATGGAGATGGAAGTTCTATGGAAAAGCACTAAAATGTTTCTCTCACCATAAATATGTGGGTGAGGCAAGGTTAAGGAATTGATTTAAGTCTTATAGCCAGGCCCTGATAAAAAGGCAAGTTTTAGAGGTATTATGCTTTAGGTATGATGTTCGTAACATCTGCGTAGAGTATAGACGCCCCGATTAGTTAGTCTTTCCATTACGCTAAGATGGAAGGACATAGTGGTATGAGTAGTTAGTAGGTTAGCGAGGTAGGATTTAGAATGTCCCGATGGTGTGTCTTAGGACGTTATATCTCGACGACCGACGATGCGAGGAAGTAGTGTAACGGTAGGGTTCCTTGTCTGGATTTTGCTTTGTGAGACGTCCCACGCATGAAACCGGGCGAATGTCGGAAGTCGAGAGAGTTATTGGGCACTAAGAAAATAGTTAGAATAGTATTCATTTTTTTCGCGTATAGGAAACATGTCTATCTTAGGAATATTGGGAAGTAAGTCTAGAAGGAATGGGGGTGCCGATATAAAGAGATAGTTGTGAGTTAACCACGAGAAGATTGGTAGGTCACCTTTGAGAAAGATTGGATTTCCAGGTATAGAAAGAATTGGATCTGGAGAATATTGTTGAGAATACCCAGGTGTTAGTACCAAGCCAAGCAAGTAATGCCCATTTTTAGAAAGAGTGTTACGTCGGTGATGTTTATAGTGATTGTGCAAATAGGCACGGGTCAAAAGGTATATGGGAACCTTGGTAAGTTGATTTTATATATCGTCCAAAACATAAGAGGCGTATTATATAAAGATTAAGATTATGCCGTGAGGCGGTATAAGTGGAATTGGAATGGGTTGGACGGAACATCGTAGGAGGTATGCAATGATCCAAGTACAATTGTGCAATAAGAGTTAGAACACCTAAAATAAGTGTAGACACCCCATTATATTACCCCCTAAACTCTCCTTAGGTCCCTAGCACCTCCCTTCATCATTGCAAACCCAGGTCATTCCCCGAGTACAGACCTAGAGGCCATCGAATGCTCTCGGGCTCCATTTGATTAAAAAGTCAAACTTTCCATCTCGAGTGAGACTGAATGAATCTTCAAAGGTCACTGAATCCCCTTTCCAACGGTCTATCCCGTGTGCAATTCTGACTTACCATGCGGACGAACGACCCATTTTCCCCCAAAACTCGATCAGGAGGCCACCGGGTGCTCTTGGACTCCATTTGACCAAATTTAATCCTTTATCTCGATTCAGGATATATGAATTTTCAAAGGGAACTGAAACCCCTTTCCAATGGTCCATCCCGTGCACAATTCAGACTTATGGTAAGGACGAATGATCCCTTTTACTCCGAGAGGTCACCAAATGCTTCCAGGGCCCGGTGACCAAAGTCAACTCCCAAACTGGGTCAAACTCTTTGGAATGTCGAAGTAAATCTCCCAACCTTTCCAATGGTCTACCCCGTGCATGATTCTGACTTACCATGCGGACGAACGATTCGTTTGCGTTCGAAGTTTTCCCGTCCAAAGGATCGACGAGCGCTAACGAGCCACATTTGACCCAAAGTCAACTCCCGAACTCGGGAGAAGTCCAAAGGTCTTTCGAAGGTATCTAAATTACCTTTCAAAAGGATTGCCCCGTGCACGATTCTTATCAGCGGTTTGCACTCTGCAGCCAATTTTTCGAAAAGGCCTGAAAGACCCTGCCTATCGGCATTGTGCCTAAACACACTTATCAATTAAAAGAACCAAGGCTATGCCGATCGACAATGCCCTGGGCCTATAAAAAGGAGGGTCTGACCTCATTGCAAGGGAGACCATATTAGGAAAGACATCACTCTCAGCAAATCCAGAAAACCTCTCTCGAAGTCAGCGTGATTTCCACATTCAAATCACTTTCCAACCTTAACTTTTCATCATCCTTTTTATCAAACTTGGTGCATTCACTACGCTCCATCATCATCCAAGTGCAAGGGCTGCTCTCCAACATTCAAGATCAAGCTCAAGATCTTCAAGAAGGTCCAATTTTCTCAATTCTCTCCTTAAATTCTCATAAATTCGCATTAACTTGTTTTATTACTTAGCACGTTTATTTTCTCATATCACATATCCTAATATAATTTTTATTTAGTATTATTGCACATCTCTTATTTTCATACAACTAAAAACCCAAAAAATAAGAAAAATAGGGTTTGCCCATAAATTCCAAATGGGAGTTCTCACACTTTTCTTACACTTCTCTCACAACTAAAACACTTTTTTACACACACAAAAAAAAATAATAGAAGTCCCCGGTTGGATTTATGGGATAAACCCCTCGTTTTGCATTCGAACTACATGAATTTTGATGCCTCTATAGGCTACGTAGGCGTCTCGGGGTAAAACTCGAGACTCGACTCCTATTCTCACTTTTTTCTCTCATTTTCTATTTTCTCTAAACTCAACTCTCTTAGATTACATATATTTATATATGAATATATTTGTTCTTAGTGGCGTATTATTCCATTTACATTATCGTTCCATTGTAATGATCAACGCAAGGATAATCGCCTAAATCCTATTTTCTAATATTATTTTTATGAACTTTCCTACGGATGACTCACTTTATCTCTTCCATGATACAAGTCAAGGATTCCTATCTCCACTATATATACACATGCACACATATCATGGGGAAAACAAAGGAAAATAGCAAAAAAAAATATGAGAGACCGTAAGGGCGGAATGGGTGCCTAACGCCTTCCCATTTAGTAACTTAGCCTCCGTACCCTTTCGAATCATTTTGATTTTGCGTGCATCAGTATGTCTTTGAATGTTGTCCTTCGGTATGACTCCCTTTCTTTTGTTTGTTTTGAGTAAAATAGACTGGCGACTCCATCTCTCTACATTTTTCACCTCATCAACGATGTCGTCCGAAGCTCTCCCAAGAGGAACGCGCGAGACCTAGGATCCTCACTCTCCCGCTCGCCACGAGGATCGGGGATGACCACAGTGGCGACTCCGCTAGGGATTTTATTTTGAGGGCTAGACTCTATTTACATGGGTGTTATGTTTGTTTATATTTTCCCCCATTTTCGCATGTTCCCCTTTTTCCATGTATCCCCCATAGTTATGCTTTTATTCACAAACTTACAGAAAATTCTCCATGTACACTTCGCACCACGTGCACCTAGGATCACATATATCCACATGTTGCACGCATCACCCACCCATACTTGGTATACCATTGGTACTCATACTTGGCTCCCTATTGGGCATGATCAAGAAAAATACTCTCATTATAAGATACTAATAAGAGGATCATGCATGATTCACATGATATCACCAAAGAGCATTGTGATTGACCAAATTTTTTCCATTAACTGGAGGGTCACTTCGTGTTGGGCGCTGGTCCGGCAGGGCGCAGTTAGCCTAAGCGATATGACTCTTATCTTCCATTGGCCAAGTACCTTCGACGTATATCGAACGGTTCCCCCACATCATACTGCTTGACCAAAGTCATGATAGGAGGTATAACGCAGGGAACTCGTTCACGTACGTCGAGTATATCGAATTTTCTCTCACACGTATCATCCCCATGAGGTATATGGTGAGGCAATTCACGTACACTCAGGTATATCAAATGGCTTATCCACACGTACTGATTTCCCGTAAGAGAAAGACGTATATCCTGGAAGTCACGCCAAAGGGGGGAACCCTTTTCGATTAACCCACCCAACTGCATACCCACATATAAGTGTCAAGCCTAGGACAGACATATAACATTATCGGTTTCAACCCGAAACTCTGCTAAAATTTCGGATCGGCCTGCTGCCTAAATTTTCACGCATTTTTAAAACGGGACCCTATCCGTGAGCCTGGTCACAAGTCTAGACATAGCTTTTCATATATTACTAACCCAACTTTTCCAGGCTCGGGCCCCGTCCGGCATTTCATTTTGCATTTAGGAGAATTTAATATAAGTGAGAACATAATAATTATAATAAGCATGATGAGATCGTCTCCCAAAAACATTTCCCTTTTCTTTATCAAAAATCCAAAAACTCCCTTCTTTATCAAAAATCCAAAAATATTTATCCTCTCTTTATCAAAAAGCCAAAAATATTTTGTCTTCCAATCTCAAAAAAAAATGTCAAAAATATTTTCATGCCTTTTTCTCAAAAATAAATCCCATTTTACGCCTTCTCAGGTCGATCGCATGCCCTTGGCCAGACTCCTTATTGGCTTTGATCTTCAGTCGAATCACCCCGGAGTTCCGTCCATTCCCCTACTACTTCTTTCGAGTCCGGAATCCATCCTCTTTCCATGGAGAACACAGATTAAGTACCCATTGTGTAGTCGGATCTGACGGCAGTCCTAGCTCAGCTCGTGTCCAATATTGACAACCTTCATACTGAGGTCCGAGAGATGCAATGAAACCAGGTTCCCATTCCTCAAGAGCCCGAGGACCTATTTCCTCCCACTATGGGTCCACCCGATCCTATCTGGGTTGCCAAATAATATCATCACGCTCCACGTGCCCCTCCTGCTAATGAGTCGTCGTCTGCCCAGCTTCCGATGCTGAACCTTGCCCAGCCTAGGGCCAACTTGCCTATGATCATTGATCCGAAAGAGGAAGAGTTCAACAAAGTCAAAGAAGACCTCAATATGCTCACTAACAAGTTTGACCAAGTCAGAATCTATGGGAATTACATGGACTACACCTATATGTCTCCTTATCCTAAGGCGAGGTTACCCGAGAAGTTCAAGATGAAAAATATCGAGATATTGGAAGGAAGTGGACCCCCGATTGTTCATCTCTGTAGTTATCACCGTTCTATGAATCTACTAGGGGCTTCTAAATAAATGATGGCACAATTGTTTTAGCAAAATCTGAAGGATAGCGCCCTCTTATGGTTTTTGTCTCTCGAAGAGTCCAGAATTCATAGCTGGGAGGATGTGGCCCGAGAATTCATGTCACGGTACAATACAATGAAGAGCTTGAGGTCACTCGCCGTGATTTAGAGCTGCTCAAACAGAACTCTTGGGAATCAATCAGTAACTTCATAGCCCGATGGAGGGAAAAGGCAACCACTATGACTAATCGGCCTTCCAAGGAAGAACAAGTCAGCATAGTGAAGAAGAACTTCTTACCCCATGTCCGAGCAACTATAGGAAGACAATACTATCTCCACTTACGGGCTCTCATTGAATCAGGAGTAAAAATCAAGGAAGGTCCTGCTAAAATAGAGGTTGAACCAAAGAAGGTGTTCGTACAGTTCACCCCCAGAAAATATGACAAACCTGTCAGTGCCGCGATCTCAACCATCAACAACATCTCTCCACCAACCACTTCATGGGCACCAGAAAGTTACCCTGCCCTAGTCCAAAAAGAATACACCGAACTCCATGTTCCCCTCTCCAAATTTTATCAACCCCTGTTAATCCGAAACCTTATAAAACCCTTGGATCCCGATCCATTGCCAAATCCACTCCTAAGAAACTTCAAGGCAGATGCCCATTGCGCATTTCACAAAACTGCTGGCCATACCACCGACCAATGATTTAACCTCTGAAATATAATCCAAGGTCTAATTGATCGGGGTACCATTGCCCCACGAGCCAATCCTAATCCAAACACTACTCATAACCCACTCCCAAATCATGTCAATGCTATCTTTCTGGAAGAGAACCCAGAATTTGATCCCCCAACTCAAATCACACCCATACACTCTCCTAAACCTCTCCAAACCTACCCATATTTCCTCCTACACCTTACTAGTCTCGCTGATAAGGCACTGTCACTCCTTACTAGAGCATGCGTCGACTTTACATAGAAAGACAAAATTGTTACCACCGGATAGGGGGAAGAATTCAGAGATTCGAATGAAGAGCAAGCTCCCGATAAAACTGGCCCGGTAGCCGACATGTGTGGGATGATATCACTTGAAGAACTCCTCGAAGAAATAAACAAAGTGGCAGAATAACCCGAGATTGACGAGGAAATGAGATTCATGTTCTTCCCTTCTTCAGTAAATCACATGACTAGATCAGGAAGGCATTGCCAGATCCCAAGCTCACTACCAGAAAATGACAAGGGGAAGGGCGTTGAAAACCTCCCTATGCCAGAGATGACCCTCAAGGAGAGCAAGATCCTCGATCAACTACAGAAATCTCGAGCTAACATCACTCTATGGGGGCTTTTCATTACTTCTCAGGTGCACAGAAATGCTCTGATCAAGTTGATCACTGGACCCATAGTTCATCCCTCTACCACAATAGAAGAAGTGGTAAATTTGTTCGGATCCTTGACCTCTACCCGAATGTTATCCTTTTTCGAAGAAGAGATCCCTAGAATTGGGCCAAACCACAATCATGCACTTAACATCTCCGTCGAAGTTATGGGAAAAATTGTACCACTCTCTCTTATCGATAATGGATCAGCCTTGAATGTTTGCCCACTAAGAACCTTCAAATGTTTAGGCCTGAAAGAAAGTGACCTCGCTCCAACCTCCACTGTTGTACGTGCCTACGATAATACCCGTATGAAGGTGAAGGGTTCTATAAAGCTTGTAATAGGGGCTAGTCCTATAAACCCTGTCATCGAATTCCAAGTTATTGACATCCCAGCTTGTTTTAACTTGTTGCTAGGATGACCTTAGCTCCACAGTATCAAGGGTGTGTCTTCCTCACTCCATCAGAAATTGAAGTTCTTCACCAACGAACGGGTCACCATAATTTTGGGTGACGACGATAATACCGAGGGTGCAAGTACCAGTAGTCCGATCCTTGAGATACAGCATGGGTTAAATGATATGATCCTATTAGGATTTCAAGTTTAATCACTTATACTCACGGCAGGGGACGACTTCAAAGAAAGAGTTTGTCCAGAATATAACCCTCATGACAACGTTAATGTGATTCAGATGTTCAGAAACATGCACTTCATGCCCGGACTGGGGCTAGGATAAAGACAGCAAGGGATACTTGAGCCTATTGAACTAAATAAAGCTTTCCATCCTTATGGTTTGCGGTATCAACCATCAGAACAAGAGCTCAGAATGATCCGTCAGTCTCGACCAAAGAGGAGACTAGACTGCATCCAGATCATCCTAGGTGACTCCTTGAATGGACGATTCATCAAAGAGGGTGAAGACTTCCCCTTTTGCGGCTTTTTGGAACCATGGTATGACCATACACACAAGAAGATGAAGCCTGGAATGGAAATCTTTTTCCAAGACAGCTACCCATGGGCCGAAAGTTCCCAACATCGTGTACAACCACTCATCAAAGATACCAAAGATTTTAAGGAAAGGGATTTCGAGGACTCATTCAATTTACAGACACTGGGGCTGACACTCTGCATGGTTTATTCAGGCACTACATCACTGGATCCATCCCATCTGATCAAAGTTGCTGATACACCTCTCCTCAACTGGCATGCTGCACCAGTTCTACCTGTTGAAATCCCCCTAATCTTAATGTCAACCCTATTTCTTCTTCTGTTGTCTATCCTTACTCAAATGTAATCGAGTCCTCCTTTGATGAGGTTCTCAATGCTATTTTTCCTATCAATGAAATAAACGAAGATTTTGAGTATCCTGCTATGCCTTACATTAACTGTTTAGATTCTAATCAAACTTTTGATGATGATGATTTTACAAATGAACAATTCTTAACTGATCTAAATAAGGTTAATAATAAATAACATAACCGCTTTCAAGTTAATGAAGATGAGACTGTTGTTATTAACCTCGGTTCTAGTAGCCACTAGTGCGAGATTAGGATAGGGGCTACCCTTGACGAGCATGAGTGCACACAACTCGAAGAATTATTAAAGGAATTCGTGGATGTCTTTGCATGGTCTTATGACGATATGCCCGGCATTGATCCTGAAATTGCTCAATATGAGATCCCCACTCTTCCAAATTACAAGCCAGTTAAACAAAAGCTAAGAAAGTTCCGCACCGAATGGTCGCTCAGAGCCAAAAAGGAGGTGGTAAAATAGCTGAGCGTGGGATTCATTCGTGTGATCGAATATCCCACATGGCTAGCCAACATAGTGCCTGTGTCGAAATCATGAGGGAAGGTTCGGATGTGTGTAGACTACCGAGACTTAAACAAAGCCTCCCCAAAGGACGATTATTCGTTTCCCAATATCGACATGATCGTGGAAAACACAACCAGTTATGCTCTTTAGTCATTCGTCGACAGGTTTGTCGGTTACAATAAAATTAAAATGCGCCCAGATCACCAAGAAAAACTGCGTTCATCACCCCATGGGGAACCTTTTGCTACACAGTTGTGCCATTTGGTCTCAAGAATGCTGGGGCTACCTACAAGAAGGCTGCCACAACCATCATTCACGATCTGATTCACAAAGAATTTGAGGTCTATGTAAATGATATGATTATCAAATCCCAAACTAGAGAAGGTCATGTTCCTGCGCTCCGGAAGTTCTTCGAACGACTGCGACAGTATCAGATGAGACTCAATCCACAAAAATGCGTCTTCGGCGTTACAAAGGGAAAACTCTTGGGATTCATGGTCAGTGAGAAAGGGATAGAAGTAGATCCTGCCAAGCTGAAAGCCATACTTGAGATTCCACCTCCCCGAACAGAGAAAGAAGTCCGAGGTTTCCTTGGGAAATTACAATACATCAGCCGGTTCATTAGCCAGTTAACTTCCATTTACGAACCAATTTTTAAACTAATCCGAAAGGATTTAACCAAGGTTTGGAATGAGGCCTGCCAAGAAGCTTTTGACCGAATCAAGAAATATCTGACCCAACCCCCGGTACTCATGCCACCATGGCCTGGTCTTCTTTTGCTCCTATACCTAACCATAACCGACACTGTAGCTGGGGATTTGTTATCCCAATACCTTGAAGATTACAGTAAAGAAAGATCCATTTATTATGCCAGTCGCAAAATTGGTCGGATGCGAAGACAACTACACTACTTTGGAAAAGGCATGTGTCGCACTTGTCTGGGTCACCCAAAAGTTGCGGCACTACATACTCGCCTTCCCCATCAAACTTGTATCCCGAATCGACCCCATTAAATACATGCTTGAGAAACCCGCCTTATCCAGTCGAATGGCCCGATGGTTGATGCTCTTAGTCGAGTTCGATATCGTGTAAGTCACGTAAAAATCCATAAAAGGAAGAGCCATCTCTGACTACCTCGTTGATTACCCCATGGATGAAGTCGATGTCTGGATCTCCGAATTCCCAAATAAAAACATCCTCTGCACTGCCCAAGACAATCTCCGATGGCAAATGTTCTTTGATAGAGCTGCCAACAAACAGGGATATGGCATTGGGATACTTCTGATCGCCCCAGATAACTCCCACACTCCCATCTCCATCAAGTTAGATTTCCCTTATACCAACAACATGACTGAATATGAGGCATGAACGATAGGCATCCAAGTTGCTCTCAAGAAAGGTATTCAATACCTAGATGTCTACGGGGATTCTTCCCTCATCATCGATCAAGTCCTCAAAAAGTGGAGAGTCAATGACGAGAAGCTCCAACCCTTCCATGCCCACTTAGAAGAACTAGCCTCCCAATTCTAAGATATCACCTTCCATTACCTACCTCGAGCAAAGAATAACCTAGCCGATGATCTTGCTACCTTGGCGTCCATGGTCGACATGCCCAAAGGAATAACAATGACCCCCTTCCTGGTTCAAAGACAGGACAAACCAGCCCACTGCTACCACATTAAGCTCGTCACCACAGAAGATCCCGAGCTAGCCAATTATTGGTACTATGATATCCGGCACCTCATCAAGCATGGTAGGTATCCCTAGGGTTCCAATAAGAAAGATCGAGCAACCCTCCGAAGACTGGCCACCCAGTACATCATCTGTCACAAAGCCCTGCTCAAAAGGAACATCGATGGAACTCATCTGCACTGTATCGTAGGAGCTGACATTGAAAAGATAATGCAGAAAATTCACAATGGGGAATGCGAGCCCACATGAACGGTCACATGCTTGCCAAGAAGATCATCCGACAAGGTTACTACTAGACTAATATGATCCAGGATTGCACCGCCTATGTTCGGAGATGCCCAAAATGCCAACAGTTCTCCAACCTTCAGCATCTGCCTCCGAGATAATTATATAACATGACCTCTCCCTGTTCGTTCTCCACCTGGGGCATCGACATCATAGGGAAGGTTACACCGAAGGCTTCTAACGGGAATGAGTTCATCCTAGTTTCCATTTATTACTTCACCAAATGGGTCGAAGTTGAGTCATACGCAGTGCTGAACGCTAAGAAAGTGGCCAAATTCAACAAGAAAAACATTATCTACCGATATGGGGTCCTACATGAGTTAGTATCAGGTAACGGCTTGCACTTCGAGGCAAAAGTTACAAAAGTGGTCAACGAATATGAGATTCAGAGACACAAATCTTCTCCTCACCGACCTCTGACCAATGGTGCAATTGAAGTCGCCAACAAGAACCTCAAAGCCATCATCAGTAAGATGACTAAAAGCTGTCGAGATTGGGCCGACCGAATCCCTTATGCCCTCTGGGGCTACATGACTTCAATCTGAACCTCAACTGGGGCTACCCCTTACTCTCTAGTCTACAGCATGGAAGCAGTCTTACCTGTGGAGATGGAAATACCCTCGTTGCGCGTCATGCTTGAAAGTAAGGTCAGCGATGAAGACTGGTGCCAAAGCCGTCTTGACGAGCTGACCCTCCTAGATGAAAGGAGAGTAAAGCGTTGTATCACATACAAGGGTACCATCATTGAATAGCGCATTCATTCAATAAGAGAGACAAGGATCACGGTGTACGAGAAGGGTATCTAGCCCTCAAAGAGATTATAGAACCCATCTGGGACCCAGAGAGAAATTTAAGCCCAATTGGACCGTCCCATACATTGTAAATAAGATCTTTTCCGGTGGTATCGCCATGCTCACTGAATTAGATGGGGAAGAGATGGCTCATCCAGTCAACCTAGACCGTCTTAAGAAATTTTACCCTTAGTCTGAAATCTCAGCGCGCTACGACTCTTCTTATCTCCCTTCTATTCTTAAAAAAATAAAATCTTCACTTCCCTCTACCCAGAACTACGTGGGCCTGATCCTCTGCAAAAATATTTCTGATATAAATTAAAAAATTTCAAAACCCCAGAGGTACGTAGGTAGATCATACATTTTACATGAGCAAGGACCTTTCTTTTTCACAAAAAATTATTATTTTCTTATCTCCGAGAACGACAGTTCATTCTAACATATACTTTAACAAAAGGATTATGTATGCCTTAGCGATCGGTGTAAATAATTCAAAAATATAAAACTCATCAAAAGGCATAGCTAGATGATCAAAAACTTATTTATTTCACTAATAAGAAATTATGGGACCAATTACATAAGAAAAGGAACGGATAACTCCCTTCCCTCTACTTTCCTAAAAAAAAAAGCCAAATAAAATTCCCAAACTTGTCCTTCAAAATAAACTCTCCAAGAGACTTATCCACAGCTACTAGAGGATCCCGCTCCGTCATCGTCGTCATCATCATCTTCATCCTGGGGTCCCCACGCTTCCCCTGCCTAAATGGAGTGCCGCAGACGTTCCATGGACCGATAGGCTCGAATCAGCTTCGAAAAAACCACAACACCTCCTTCCACGGTATTAAATAAGACAAGACACCTTTGTCCAGTCTCCACTGCCAACATCTTGCTGACTACTCTCCTCCACAACCACGTCATATAATCCTTAAGGATATGCCAAACTCTCCCAACAGACTAAGAGGGACGGGTCGACGGACGCCGACTCTCCCACAAAGAACCAAGCCGCATGTGCAGACGCTCAGTCAATTCTTCTATCGAAAAGAAATCTAGTGTCCGAGGTGGCACGACCTGCTCCGAGCCAAATTGACGCAAAAGCAGCCAAGGGAAATAAAAAGAGGTTTGTCTGAGGCTAACCAGCCGAACATACGGGTATTCTCCCAGCTATAGAATAGGAAGTAACTGTCCCCACCAAGGCACTGACCAGCACAGATTTAAAGCCTCATGCTCCACGAGCCAGTTCTCCCAGTTCTCAATATCCAAACCAATGCTGATGAAATGACTGGAGAAGAAGTTGGGTATAGCCAATAAAGGGTATTATGGAGGAGTCACCAGGCGGAGTCTTTCAGACAACCACATGAACAACATCACGGGGCTACCCCTCAGAAAGTCAGAACGACCTTCTCGCCAGGCATCCAGGCCATTTAAAGTCTCCACCAGTATCACCGCCGCAGGATTGCGATGGTATGACATCCATGAAATAATAGCTGCAAGTTGTTGATCCACCAGAAGTTCCCTAGTCACCAGTAGTAATTTTGATATTAAGCCCAGAACAACGGCTCCAACGTATCCAGCATCGCCAACCTCCTGCAAATGCACAGATTGTAGCACCGTTGAAAGGGAGATCATTCCTCCAGTAACCAGTGGCTTCGCCACCAAAGGCGAAATGCGAAGCCCGACTAAGAGTCCCTGGGAGAAAGGGAAAAATCAGGAATAGCTGCAGTAACACTGGGATTTATCCCCAACATGGCAGAAAATTCCTTCTAGGTAGGATAGACTTCCTCTGAGGCAAAGCGAAATACATGGTCTTCGGGGTACCCAATTTGTACCGCCGCCATCAGCATGTTCCATTCTATGGACCGATTGGGCCACAAAGAGACTCGACAAATATTGAAAGCATCACAGTCGACATTATAAGAGCACATGGCTTCCAGGGCTTCTAGATGGTTAGCAAACTCAATGCTACCAGGGAGAGCCATCTTGCAAGATTAAGAAATAGTAAGCAAGAGAGAATGTGGAAAGAGAAGAAAGTGAAAGTGTGAGGTAGAAAGACCCATCCACACCCCTTTTTATACTTGGAAAACCCCTAACAAAAAACATAACCCCTGCAGAAATCAGAAGAAATCCTGCCCCACAAGGTACCAAAGGCTGAAGAAGGTACTAATCAAAGCTTTAAATTGATGGGACTGGATTAAACAACCGATAGGCAGGACAAGGGGCTTGCCGATCGATAACCTCCTATTTTTAGAAACTTCCTTTTTTCCTCTTTAGTCAGAATCATAAACTCAATAAAAAATAAATTGATATCCTCAACAAAATTTCAAAAATCACCTTCCACCCTTGTATAATTTCTCATTTTTGAAACATTCCTTCAAAATCCCAAAAATATCTCTTTTTACGGTCTCAGCAGCAAATTAAAAAGCTCATGTGCATGCATTCATTCACCATTAATAAAAGATAATAAAAAACTCCATTTGCATTGCATAGATATCTCGTATGTGTTACATCAATTTTGCAGGAAGTAAAGAGAAACGAAAATAATGGGACACAACCCGAACCTACAATCTCTCACTCTCTCTCTCACTTGCCCTCTCTCCTAAGAGCTTCCACCCCTGAGAAGCGCTCTCTTTCCCCTACGACGAGACAACGCACCACCGCTACCCTAGCCAAACTCCTCCCTAGATGAAGCAGACGACACCAAGTAGGAAGGAATAGGAACTGCGTCCCGAACATGGGCAGTCACCGAAGATATCCAGTCTCTGATGTCCCTCAGCCAAGTGGTCGACACAGGGACTTGCTGCAAGTAAAAGCCAGAATCAGTATCAAAATAGAAAAGAAATCAAAAAGGAAGAAAGAGAGGAACAAGAAAAGATATACCTCAGGTCGAAGAACCTCCTCTGTCAAACCTAGATCCTTCGGATCCATCGCATGAGGACGGTGCAGCATAGGCATCGTCCCTCCATCAGCCCGCCAAATGCTGTACAAAGGGGTATGCAACCGCACACCGAAGTCACCGCCGCCGCAGACGTTAACGGACTGCCACCGCTGTGGGAGGATCCCATCGGCCGACTCGAACCCGCATGAGGGAAAGTCAAGGCATCATATATGATGGGCGCTATCAGCCAGCTCATCACAAAGTCCATGTAATCATACGGCGCACCCATATCAGTGTACAACAGGTAGGACTCGTTGATCATCGTCGCAATCCTCGCATCTTTCGGCAGTAGACGCTCCCACCTCATGGACATAAGAGGTCGCGCAGGTGGTACCACCACCTCCTCCTCAGCGATCTGTCGAACCACCCTCTCCCTGAGATACCATGAGTGGCCAGACTCATGCGCCAGTAAGCGCCGCAGCTGTGCGTTCACCCCATTCAACCCCGTGTCCTGAATAGCAATCCCCCAAGGGTAAAAGGTCACTTGAAAATCCCCAAGAAGGTATAAGTCAATACAGAATCAGAGCATACAAAGACCAAGACTGAGAAAGAAAAGTCTTATCCTATCACTGGTCAGACCATTCAAGACCTAACGCACTGCCTCCAGAGAAAGAGATCCCTTCGACTGTCGATTGGCCTTACGCCATCGATACAACCGATAAAAGTCCCCAACAGTTTCATCCTTCAGAGTCATCAGCTGGGTATTACACCCAATCACCTCATAGAACCACGTCTGCCCAAGATAAGAAGTTGCAATAAAAAAAAAGACGCATAAGGAAAGTGCGAATGCATGAAAAGAAAATGTGAAAATTAAAGAATACCTAAAGGAGATACATGGCTCCAATAAAAGTCTGTCGACAACACCGGCTGAATGAATCCAGAGAAAAATAAAGGGTCACCAAAGTCAGGATCCCCCAATCATAGAAGGGAATGTTCAAAAACACCCTCAAGTACGGAAAGAACCACAAATGGACGACGTCGTCGCTCGATGCCACCATGAAGCCCCCCAGCACTAACATAATAAACAACCGGACCATCTGCCTCACCTGCAAGTCATCCACCACATCAACCATCCTACTCAGCAAAACATCCTTCAGTAGGGACAGCCGAATGGAATCCCCAGACACTATCCTCCCTACGTCACCGAACGCCGCCCGTACCGCTTCTGGCCTCACCTGTAGGGAGCGATCCACCTCTATTAGGTCCCCATCATAATCCAACCCTAACAGTCGTTGCACATCTATGGGAGTCACGATCATCTCCCCAAAGCCGAAATGAAAGCTATGGGTAGTATCCCACCATCTCTCCCCCAGAGCGTACAAGATCACTGTCGAACGGGGCGTCTCATCCAATGCAGACGCCAACCTCCCAAAACCTGCTGATGATACCACCCAACGTACCACAGGCGGAAGATGCTCCCAGACATCCTTAAGCCCCGTCGTCCCGCGGGCACGCATGTTCTTCAAAGAGACATCAGACTATCTAAAGAAAAATCTTATCAGAATCCAAGAATGAAATAAGGAAATCACCAAAAAGAATGCCAAAAGTCACTTTACTTACATAACCGCTAGGGTTCACCACCCTCGAAGAGTGATGATGCGACGGCTCCCGTCGCAAGGTTCGCTCATCCGCAATCGGCTCAAACACATCAAAAGAATTCTCACTCCCTAAATCAAGAGGATCCCTGGCCCTCCAATCCACGTTCGCCCAGTCATCAACAGTAACCATTCCATATGTGCTACAGTGCTCACAAAAGAGGCCATTTTTTAGAGATCAGAATGCTAGAATGCTTTGCAGAAGAAAATTGCAAAAAAAGAGAAAATAAGAAGCTATGAAAATGAATTGAAATCACCCCTTTATATAGGATGCCAAGGGTCATGCCGATCGGCACTGTACCCCCACCTACCGATCGGCACTGCCCTTTTACCTTCCCGAGGCAGTCTAAAAGTCCGTACCACTGCCGAATAGCACCTTCTGCACCATGCCAACCGGCACCCCCTTTAAATTTCGTACAAAAAGGCCCCATAAAATACCAGAAAGCCCTGAAAATTCTTAAAAATCCCAGGAAGGATTTAGAACATTTTCACCAAGGAAATTTCACACTCCCTCAAGCGGAACCCCTATTTTCCCAGCGAAACTCTCAAGAGCCAAGTGATTCCCCTCCCGAAAATGTCCCTAGAGAATCTCTAAGGATCACCTCCTATACCCCAAAGGTATCAAACCTCCCCGAGCAATACTTCCAATACCTGGACCACCTAATCACTTCCCCAGTGGAGTTTATCGCATCAAATTTGCCTTTCCACCGTAAAATCTCCAAAATCACAAGGATTTCCCCAGCCGTCGGCTCCCCAGCTCAAATCAAGATCATAACGTAATTTTCCCCGGCAGAGTTCCCCGAGAACATCTCACCTTAAGCCCACAGAATTGGTCATCTCATCTTCAAGCCCTCAGAATTAGCTTCGACCCGCAAAATTGGTCATCTCACCTAAAGCCCGCAGAATTGGCTTTGACCTGCAAAATTGGTCATCTCATCTTTAAGCCCTCAGAATAGGCTTCAACCCGCAGAATTGGTCATCTCACCTTAAGTCCGCAGAATTGGCTTCGACCCGCAGAATTGGTCATCTCATCTTCAAACCCTCAGTATTGGCTTCGACCCGCAGAATTGGTCATCTCACCTTAAGCCTGCAGAATTGGTCATCTCATCTTCAAAACCTCAGAATTAGCTTTAACTCGCAGAATTGGCCATCTCACCTTAAGCTCGTATAATTGTCTTTGACCTGCAAAATTGGTCATCTCATCTTCAAGCCCTCAGAATTAACTTCGACCCATAGAATTGGTCATCTCACTTTAAGCCCATAGAATTGGCTTCAACCCGCAGAATTGGTCATCTCACCTTAAGCCCGCAGATTTGGCTTCGACCCATGGAATTGGTCATCTCACTTTAAGCCCATAAAATTGGTCATCTCACCTTAAGCCCGCAGAATTGGCTTTGACCCACATAATTGGTCATCTCACCTTAAGCCCGCAGAATTGGCTTCGACTTGCAGAATTGGTCATCTCACCTTAAGCCCGCAGAATTAGCTTCGACCCGCAGAATTGGTCATCTCATCTTCAAGCCCGTAGAATTGGTCATCTCACCTTAAGCCCATAGAATTGGCTTTGACCCGGAGAATTGGTCATCTCACCTTAAGACCGTAGAATTGGTCATCTCACCTTAAGCCCGCAGAATTGGCTTCGACCCGTAGAATTGGCCATCTCACCTTAATCCCACAGAATTGGCTTTGACCCGCAGAATTGGTCATCTCACCTTAAGCCCGCAGAATTGGTCATCTCACCTTAAGCCCGTAAAATTGGCTTCGACCCGCAAAATTGGTCATCTCACCTTAAGCCCCCAGAATTGGCTTCGACCTGTAGAATTGGTCCTAACAACCTAAACCCTCAGAATTGGCTTCGACCCACAGAATTGGTCACCCCCATTATTGCTTTAGTCATTATTTCCTTTAAGACCGTCACCAGCACGACCCCAAGCTCGTAGCATCGGATTCGACGTGCAGAATTAGTCATCCTTGTTTCTTTAAATCCTCAGAATTAACCCCGCCCCTCTGAATTAGTCATCCTATTCCAAAGGCATCTTGCGATGTCTATTCGAAGGCTATCGTTTGTTCCAAACTCACCCATCGAGGGGCTCTATAGACAGCCCATTCTATTACCCCCTGAACTCTCCTTAGGTCCCTAGCACATCCCTTCATCATTGCAAACCCACGTTATACCCCAAGTACCGACCTAGAGGCCATCGGAAGGCTCCGTTTGACCAAAAATTCAAACTCTTTAGCTCAACCGAGACTAAATGAATCTTCGAAGGGCAATAAATCCCATTTCCAACGGTCCATCCCTTGTGCGATTCTGACTTACCATGCGGACGGATGACCCATTTCCCCTCGAAACTCGATCAGGAGGCTACCGGGAACTCCCGTGCTCCGTTTGACCAAATTCAACCCTTCATCTCGATCGAGGTTGAATTAATCTTCAAAGGTCACAGAAATCCCTTTCCAACGGTCCATTCCGTGCGCAATTCCGACTTACGATACGGACGAAGGATCCGTTTTACTCTGAGAGGTCACCAAATGCTTACAGGGCCCGGTTGACCAAAGTCAACTCCCCAAACTGGGTCAAACTCTTTGAAATGTCGAATTAAATCTCCTAACCTTTCCAACGGTCTGCCTCATGCACAATTTTGACTTACCATGTGGACGAACGATCCATTTGCATTCGAAGTTTTCCCGTCCAAAGGACCGACGAGTGCTTTCGAGCCACATTTGACCCAAAGTAAACTCCCGAACCTGGGAGCAGTCCAAGGACTTTCGAAGGTCTCTGAATTACCTTTCCAAAGGTTTTCCCCGTGTGTGATTCTAATCAACGGTTTTCACTTTGCGGCCAATTTTCTAAAAATCCCTCAAAGACACTTCCAAACGGCAGGTCCCAGACCCTGCCTATCGGCAGTGTGCCTAAACACACCTGTCGATTGGCAGGTCTAGGGCTATACCGATCGTCAATGCCCTGGGCCTATTAAAATGAGGGCCTGGCCTCATTGCAAGGGAGCCCAGATCTCAAAAGACATCACTCTCACAAATCCAGAAAACGTCTCTCGAAGTCAACGTGATTTCCACATCCAAATCCCTTTCCAACCTTCACTTTTCATCATCCTTTTCATCAAAATTGGTGAATTCACTACCCTCCATCATCATCCAAGTGCAAGGTCTGCTCTCCAACATTCAAGATCAAGCTCAATATCTTCAAGAAGGTCCAATTTTCTCAATTCTCTCCTTAAATTCTCATAAATTCGCATTAACTTGTTTTATTACTTAGCACTTTTATTCTCTCATCTCACATATCCTAATATACTTTTTATTTAGTATTATTGCACATCTCTTATTTTCATACAAATAAAAACCCAAAAAAGAAGAAAAATAGGGTTGCCCATAAATTCCAAACGGGAGTTCTCACACTTTTCTTACACTTCTCTCACAACTAAAACACTTTTTTACACACACACACACACACAAATAAGAGAAGTCCCCGGTTGGATTTATGGGATAAACCCCACCCCCTCATTTTGCATGCGAACTACGTGGACTTTGATGCCTCTATAGGCTACGTAGATATCTCGGGGTAAAACTCGAGACTCGAGTCCTATTCTTACTTTTTCTCTCATTTTCTATTTTCTCCAAGCTCAACTCTCTTGGATTACATATATTTATATATGCATATATTTGTTTTTAGTGGCATATTATTTCACATACGTTATCATTCTATTTTAATGATCAACGCAAGGATAATCGTGTAAATCCTATTTTCTAATATTATTTTTATGAACCTTCTTACGGATGACTCGCTTTATCTCTTTCATGATACAAGTCGAGGATTCCTATCTCCACTATATATACACATGCACTCATATCACAGGGAAAATAAAGGAAAATAGCAAAAAAAAATATCAGAGACCGTAAGGGCGGAATGGGTGCCTAACACCTTCACATTTCGTAACTTAGCCTCCGGACCCTTTTGTATCATTTTGATTTGGCATGTATCAGTATGTCTTTGGATGTTGTCCTTCGGTATGGCTCCCTTTCTTTTGTCTGTTTTGAGTACAATAGACTGGCGACTCCATCTCTCTACATTTTGCACCTCATCAACGACGTCGGCCGAAGCGCTCCCGAGAGGTATTCGCGGGACCTGGGATCCTCACTCTCCCGCCCTCCACGAGGATCGGGGATGGCCACCATAAGCGAGAAGACTGATGCAAATAGTCAAACGCTAGTGTAGTCTCCTTTTTTAGGGAAATTAGATGTCCCGATGTAGATGAGTGGACGCTTAAAATAGCAGATCTTCGATGGGATCGATAAGTTAGAGCGGAAGCACTAGGTGCGATGTGACGTTAGAGTCAACCTTACGACCGAGGAGATAGGTGGAATATGGTAGGGGACCACTGTGTTAGTACCGTTCGACTTTGGTGTACTAGGACGTAGTGTAATTAGCGATCCTAAGCTGGTGGTGCAGGTTATATCCTAATTTCAAGGATGAAATTCCGTTGTGAGGGAGGAAGTATGTAACACCCCGCACTTTTAGGGATAATTAAATTTCATAAGTGGGCGGAATATGGAGATTAGGAATAGTTTTGTGAATAGTAATTTTGGGATTTATGAACATTTTATTATTACCGGTGTGTGTTTCATTTACTTTTGAGACTAAGTAAATGAGTTGGATTATTTTAAATACATGTTGCTGGCGGGTAAAGTGACAAAGGATAATATTTTAATTGGAATACCCGTATTGAGATGTGTTGGGTTTAATTAGTGAATTGTAGTTAAGTGACTTGGATGGAGATTTCGAGTGCGCGGTTGGTTTTGAAATGGCTGAGATACTCAGAATAGAGTATCCGGGAGTAGTGATAAGGTTCCGAGAATTTTTGGGCTAATAGGGACTCGTAATTGAGTAAACGGGTCATTTTGGGTTTATAAGGGACAAACCCTTATTTCTCCCTATATAAGGCATGAGAGAGGGAGAAAGAAGAAAAGAAAAGAGAGAAAAAAAAAGAGGAGAAAAAAGTAAGGAAGAGAGGGAGAGGAAAAAGGAGATTCTGGCCAAACTCCGCGGGATTCGACTCGAGGTCGTCGGATTTTATCCACGAGGCAAGTGTTTACTTGCTTATTTATTTTAAAGCATAAATCTCATATTATAGTTGGTAGTGAAAATCTATAAAGACTTTTGGGTTGGGTTTTCGTGAATCAAAACGGGTTTTTTTGGAAGTTTAACGAATACACCCCAAATAATATCCAATTTGGGAAACTTGGGAATTAATTGAAATTAGTTGTTAGTTATGGGTTCTAGGATGATTACAACACTTTTTATGTGTGTGTATATATGGTTGTTTGAGTTTGGACGTTGATGGGAGAGAAGATAAAAAGCTTGGAGGTGTATTAATAGGGGTTTGGGATTTTTGGAGAAGAAGGTGAATAGTACCTCCATTCTTTCCGAATTGATTCTTCTAGGAATCGAATCGATTCGGCTCTTGGTAAAAAAATTGTATTTCTTTTCATTACGGTCGCGTGGTCGCCGACCGCATATTTACCTAATTTTTTAATTTACAATGATTTTTCTACAGAAGGTTGTCCGAGATCGCAATCGTTAGTTAGAAATTAAGGCTAGAATTATTTGGATATAAATATTAAGGGTTCCCAAATAGAGTGTTAGTACCTCTAAAGGACTTGAGGAGATAAAAAAAACTTTGGGTACGTAGAAATAAATCCGAGTTATAATTTAAATGGAGATTGGGATGGTTTTGGGTTTTGGAGATTTAAGCAAAATGGCCAAACTGTCAACTCCGGACAGGCCGAATCGATTCGGATTTGGACCAAATCTATAGACACCCCATTCTGTTACCCCTTAAACTCTCCTTATCTCCCTAGAACCTCCCTTAATCGCTACAAACCGATGTCATACCCCGAGTACTGACCTAGAAGCCATCAGGTGCTCCCAGGCTCCGTTTGACCAAAGAGTCAAACTCTGCAGCTCGATCGAGACTGAATGAAACTTCAAAGGGCACTGAATCCCCTTTCTAACGGTCCGTCCTGTCCACGATTTTAACTTACCATGTGGACGAATAACCCATTTCCCCCGAAACCTGATCTAAAGGCCACCGGACTCTCCCGGGCTCCGTTTGACCAAAGTCAAACTCTTCAACTCGACCGAGACTGAATGAATCTTCAAATGGCACTAAATCCCCTTTCCAACGATCCATCTTGTCCGCGATTCTAACTTACGGTACGAACGAACGATCCATTTTACTCCGAGAGGTCACTGAATGCTTTCAGGGCCCGGTTGACTGAAGTCAACTCCCTGAACCGGATCAAACTCTTTGGAATGTCGAAGTACTTTTCCTAAACTTTCCAACGGTCTGCCTCGTGCACGATTCGAACTTACCATGCGGATGAACGATCCGTTTGCGTCGATGATTCCCTGTCCAATGGACCGACGAGCGCTTCCGAGCCACATTTGACTTAAAGTCAACTCTCGAAACTGGGAGCGGTCCAAGGACTTTCGAAGGTCTCTGAATTACCTTTCCAACGGTTCGGCCCGTGCGCGATTCGGATCAACAATCTGCACTCTGCGGCCAATTTTCTGAAAAGGCCAAAAAGACACTGCCACACGGCTGGTCCCCGACCCTACCTATCGGCAGTGCGCCTAAACACACATGCCGATTGGCAGGACCAGGGCTATGCTGATCAGCTACGCCCTAGGCCTTTAAAAAGGACGCCATGTCCTCATTGCAAAGGGAGTCCAGATCTGAAACATATCACTCTTAGCAAATCCAGAAAACATCTCTCGAAGTTAGCGTGACTTCCACATCCAAAACCCTTTCCAACTTTCAATTCTCATCATCCTTTTCATCAAACTTGGTGAATTCACTACCCTCCATCATCATCCAAGTGCAAGGGCTGATCTCCAACATTCAGGAATCAAGCTCAAGATCTTCAAGAAGGTCCAATTTTCGCAATTCTCTACTTTAATTCGCATAAATTCATATTAACTTATTTTATTACTTAGCACTTGTATCCTCCCATCTCACATATCCTAATATAGTTTGTATTTAGTATTATTTCCCATCTCTTATTTTCATAAAAAAGCAAAAAACAAGAAAAAGAGGGTTTGCTCATAAATTCCAAACGGGAATTCTCACACTTTTCTTACACTTTTATGACAACTAAAACACTTTTTTACACACACACACAAATAAGAGAAGACCCCGATTGGATTTATGGGATAAACCCCACCCCCTCATTTTGCATGTGAACTACGTGGACTTTGAAGCCTCTATAGGGTACGTAGGCGTCTTGGGGTAAAACCCGAGACTCGAGTCATATTCTCACTTTTTCTCTCATTTTTTATTTTCTCTAAAATCAACTCTCTTAGATTATATATATTTATATATGCATATATTTGTTCTTATTGGCTTATTATTCCACATACGTTATCATTCCATTATAACAATCAACGCAAGGATGATCGCGCAAATCCTATTTTCTAATATTATCTTTACATTCCTACGGATGACTCGCTTTATCTCTTTCGTAGTACAAGTCGATGACTCCTATCTCCACTACATATACACATGCACACATATCACGGGGAAAATAAAGGAAAATACCAAATACCCATGAGAGACCGTAAGGGAGGAATGGGTTCCTAACACCTTCCCATTTCGTAACTTAGCCTCCGGACCCTTTGAAGCACCTTATACCATTGACTTGCTTAAGTCTATACTGTATAAGTGTTCAATTAGTTTGGAAATAGTGACAAAATTGGTTGTCTATCCTAGAATCCAAAAAGCCTCAGAACTTATCTCTCTAATTCTCTTCAATGATCTATGAAGGTAAAAATTGAATCACACTACACACAATTAGAAGTGCATACATGTGTTCATATTGCTTAAAATTGAGTGTGTGTTTATTTCCCCTTGAATTGGAGCTTTAATAATTTTTTGGGAATTTTTAAATATTTTTTAAACATTTTTAAACATTTTTTAAATAAATGTTTTTATTAATAAAATGTGGTTATAAAATTTGTGGGGTTAATACTCTATTTTGTAAACTTCATTTCTCACTCGAATGTTTGGTTGGGTAGAATCTCAAAGCGCTAGAGACTTCAGGGTACCTTCTGTAATTACTTTGGACGCGCGTGTGTGAGCCTCTCATATGTCAACACTTGTCATCCTCCGGGTGTACCTATTTGTGTTTCTTTTGTGAGAAGGTTGGATGGTTGATTGCTGAACGTTGGATCATTCCTAATCGAGGGTCTGCATGTGTTCTTAGTTAATCCCGGTGCTATCTATATGAACCAATCACAATCATTTTTAATCACCGCTGTTTTATAACCTTTGGATCAAGTCAAAGTTTGCAAGACTTTATCTCAGCCCTTGATTTCCCTCGAACATCCAGAACCTTCCCTCAGCCCTATAAATACCCTCCACTTCTCAGCCTTAGAAGACTTTTGGACATTCGTCATTTCTGAATGAAAAAAATAGAGACAAGAGAGAAGTGAGAGAGAAGAGAGAAAAGAAAAGAGAGAAGAGAGAGAAAGGGAAAACTGTTAGCCAAAAACCAAACTCTAACCCTAACCCTAAACACTTCAAACTCTGAATCAAACCTTCGTATACACTTAACCCCAAACACAACCTTGAGTGTTTGAGAGAGAAAGTGGTTTGTTCTTTTGAAGCTGTAACCTCTTTGTCCTTGATCTTGTTCACAACTTAATCATTCGTGTGAATATCTTGTTTCTTTTTCATAGAAACTTTAGATCTACACTCTGCATGTTACATTTTCACTAAATCTGCATATTTACTACATGATTTAAGAAAATCTTTACTGATTTGGTTTTGAAAATCTTTTATGGTTTCTGTTTTTACAAAACTTAACCTTGACCTAGTTGGATTCACACTTGGAGATTTTCAATCTCACAAATGTTTTCAAAAAGATATTGATTAAGGTCTTGACCGATTTTGAAGCAAGATTTTCGTGGAATCTAGGTTATATTAAAGGTCAAAAAGGGTTTTAGTTCTGTAAGAAAGAAAGAAAACAAAATCACAGCATATAGACTTTATATGTAATTTTTATAGCAACGTTTTTCAATTGGTATCAGAGCCATGTTAACTTTTATTTCAAAAAGATCTTGTGTTTCTGAAATCGTTTTCTGAAAAAACTATCTATGGACGAGAAGAATAAAAGGTTTGGTAATCTGTCCAGACCTCCACTCTTTGATGGAAACAACTTTGCTTACTGGAAAGTAAGAATGGTTGCCTTCATCCAAGGGACTTTAGGAGATGATGTCTGGGACATTATTGAAAATGGATACTCTTATCCTACTAAACCAGCCACTGAAGGAAGTGATGAGAGGGTAAAGAAAATCTTAAGTGAGTTTACCCAAGAAGAAAAAACTATTTCTCGTAATAACAATAAAGGCAAGAATGCCATTTTTATGTCTATTAATGAGTATGAGTTCAAAAGAATCTCATCTTGTGCCACTTCTAAGGAAGCTTGGGACACATTAATCACTGCCCATGAAGGAGACTCAAGAGTTAAAGCTGCTAAAACTCAAATGCTTACCCAGCAGTACAACTCTTTGATTATGTCTGACTCTGAGTCTTTTGATGATTTTTACATGAACTTAACTGATATAGTTACTAAGTTGCATGCTAATGGTATAACTTATGATAGGAATGAAATTGTCTCTAAAATTCTAAGATCATTACCACAAAAGTTTGACAGTAAGAGGTATGCTATTGAGGAAATGAGTGATCAAAACCTTACCCCTGAGTTACTCAGTAGCAAACTTAGAACTGTGGAAATGGAATTAGACTTTAAGAAACAATTGAATCATTCACAAAGAAAACAGCCCAACTCTAACTTGAGTTTTGCCTCCAAGATATCTAAACTTGAGACTAATTTGACCAACTCTGACTCTGATGAGGAGTTTGATATAGACAAACTAGATAATCAGATTGCCTTAATGTCTAAACAATTTAAGAAAATTGTCAAATTTCGAAACAAACAGGCAACTAAACAAGGCAAGCCTAATTATCCTACTCTGTCTAATCCCAAACCTCATGAGAGAGGACTTGACAAACATCCTAAGGACAACAATTCCAGACCCACTAGAGACCTTAAAAAGATTGAATGTTTTAGATGTGGGAAACTAGGTCACATTGCTCACGATTGCAGAGTTAATCTGAATAAAGCCAACACACACAATAGAGCCAATGTCTGTAAAACTTGGAATGATTCAAGTGACTCTGATGAAGAGGAACTTGAGTCATCAAATGTACTTGACCCTTGCATGTCCTTTTATGCTAAGATCATTTACAATGATGATATGCATGTGTGTGATAATGATGCTCCAAATCCTGCTTGTGTGAATACTGTTTTGACTGGCCTAGATGCTTTATTATCTGAAAATGTTGCTAGTTCTAGTTCCGTGTGTGTGAGTCAAAGTGATCTCGATAACGACGATGTGAATGGGTGCGTGAGTACTAAAACTGAATCGTTAGGGGTCACTACACACACTTCACTTAGCGACTCAGACACAGATGACCTCCCAGATATTCATACTTTGTATGCTAAGACTCTTAAAAAAGGCACTAGACTAGAGAAGACTGTTAGAGACCTGACTAAGAAATTAGATGATCTAAGTCTTATTGTGAAGTTGAATGCTGAAGAGTACACTAACCAGTGTCTGTCTCATCAATCTGAAATTGAAACTTTTGATAAAAAATTAAAAGAGTTGACTAAAACTAATGAAACCCTGGAAATGAAATACAAGGGAACATTATTAGAACTGGAGGAAGCAAAAACAAAGACAGCTACTGTTTTCAAAAAAAATTCTAAGTTTGAAAACAATTCAAATTGTTTTACTGACTTTGTTGTTGACTCCAAGACCAATTCTGATGATAGAACCGGTATTGGATTTTGCCCTAAGAACAAACCACAAACTACAAATCCTGAACCTATTAAGTTTGTGTCTGGGGGCAAAAGACCAATTGAAACATGTCCAGACTTTCATTTTATTAAAGAGGAATTTGATCAAAAGCAACAACAGAAAGACATTGGAGAGTCTAGTAATTCTAAGGCTGACACTACACTTAAGACTAAATACGTCTGTCCTTTGATCAGAAAGGCTGATTCTACCTATAAGACCATAGCTCCTAGGAATAGGACTACTGAACAGAATGCTGTCAAACACATTTTTAGAAGTTTTCCTAAGGAAGTTCATCCTTCAAGCAATCAATATTGCTCCTACTGTGACATTTATGGTCATTCCTTTGAAGGTTGTTATGCTAGGCGTCTAAACACCCCTGTGTACAACACTTCTGTCTACAAGAACTTTAACTATTCTAGGAAAAATCGTAACAATTATGTCCTTCCAAGACAACCTGATAAGAACTCTAACTACAGAAATAGAAAGACCAAAACTAACAGTTCATTTAAGAGAAAGGCTCCCAGAAACTTTCCTAAACCAAAAGCTCAAATTTTCCACAATAATCAGTTTGCTGCTCCAAATGTTTTTCGACAAAAAACTGTTTCACGAAAATTTTATCAAATGAGGGCAAACTTGCGCAAAATTAAAACTAGAGCTATTTGGGTTAGAAAAGATGATCTTTTACCCCAAATGAAGTGTAACATTGTTATCACTGCCTTAAAAGCTGAACACACTTCATCTGGTTGGTATTTAGATGCAGGATGTTCCAAACATATGACAGGAGATGAAACCAAACTTTTAAACAAAACCAGATTTGCTGGTGGGAAAGTAGTTTTTGGTGACGGTGTTTCATCCCAGATCATAGGTAAAGGAACCCTAAAAGAAGAAGGAATGCCTGTTCTCGAAAATGTTCTATTAGTTAAAGGCCTTAAAGCCAACCTCCTAAGTATATCACAATTTTGTGACTCTGACCATACTGTTACCTTTTCAAAGAACAATTGTAAAATTCTAAATGATAAAGGTAAATGCATTATTACCGGATTTAGAACACCTGACAATTGTTATACTGTCAAGACTAGTTCTGAAACCTGTAACATTGTCAGAATGGATGACAATGAGATCTGGCATAATCGTATGGGTCACTTAAGTTATGATATCCTTGGTAGATTGTCTAGTCATGAGATAGTTAGAGGAATTCCTAAAATTAAACCTATTTCAAGTGTTGTCTGTGGGCATTGCCAGGAAGGAAAAATTGTTAAGACTTCGCATAAAAAGTTTAAAGACATTCTCACCTCTAGACCTCTAGATCTCATCCATATGGACCTTATTGGTCCCTCTAGAACTGTTAGTCTTTGTGGACACGGTTATATCCTTGTCATGGTTGATGATTTCACACGATTCACTTGGGTTTCCTTCTTGAAACAAAAATCTGACACGTTTCAGAATTTTTTGAAAATTTTACTAAGAATTGAAAATGAGAAGGACACACAAGTCAATCGCATTCGTAGTGATAGAGGGGGAAAGTTCATAGACACAGGAATAGTTGAATATTGTGACTACAACGGTTACAAACATGAATTTAGTGCCCCTAAAACTCCTCAGCAGAATGGTATTGCTGAAAGGAAAAACCAAACTCTTCAAGAGATGGCACGTGTCATGTTGCATGCCAAATCTCTACCTAAATACTTCTGGGTAGAATCTATTAGAACTGCATGTCATATCATAAATAGGGTCTATCTAAGGAAAAACTCTAAACAAACCCCTTATGAGTTGTGGTACGGTAAGAAGCCTAATCTGAAATATCTAAGAACTTTCGGAAGTCAGTGTTATGTCTGTAAAGACAGAGAACATCTGTCTAAATTCGAAGCGCGTGGTGATAAAGTCATCTTCTTAGGATACTCTCCAAACAGTCGTGCTTATCGTATATACAATCTGCGTACTAAGGCCCTTATGGAATCGATAAATGTAATTGTAAGCGACACTATTGTCGAAAATAAGATATTCGAATCACCTATTGTGGTTGAATCTGAAAATGATTTCAAAAATGATTCACCAGAAATAGATGACTCTCTACCTATTGAGAGTCCAGAAGTACCTGGCTGGGTCTCTAAAGATCATCCCATTGACAACGTGGTCGGTAATCCTAATGAGCCAGTTCGTACTAGATCCCAGTTAAGAAATTATGCTAATTATGCATGTTTCGTCTCCCTTGTGGAACCGAAAAATGTTAATGAAGCATTGAATGACACACACTGAATTTCTGCTATGCAGGAAGAACTTTTACAATTTGTCATTCACGATGTCTGGTATCTTGTACCGCGGCCTCAAAATAAAAATGTTATTGGAACACGTTGGATTTTTAAGAACAAATCTGATGAAAATGGGGTCATCCTTAGAAACAAAGCTAGACTAGTTGCTCAAGGCTACTCTCAAATAGAAGGAATAGATTTTAGCGAGACTTTTGCCCCTGTCACTCGTCTTGAATCTATTCGACTTCTTTTCGCCATAGCGTGTCACTTAAAATTTACACTTTATCAAATGGATGTCAAATCTGCCTTCCTCAATGGAATTCTGTCCAAAGAAACATATGTAGAACAACCCAAAGGGTTCATTGACCCTAAATACCCTAACCATGTCTTTCGTCTAAAAAAGGCTTTGTATGGCTTAAAACAAGCTCCTAGAGCTTGGTATGAACGCCTTTCCAACTTTTTGTTGGATAAGGTTTTAAGAGAGGAGGAAATGACCAGACTCTCTTTGTCAAACATTTTGACAAAAACATTATTATAGCCCAAGTCTGTGTAGACGACATCATTTTTGGGTCTACTTCAACATCTGAAGTTAAATCCTTTTCTGCTAGTATGCATAAGGAATTTCACATGTCCCTTATGGGGGAGCTACAACTTTTCTTAGGATTTCAAGTGAAACAGAATTCTGATGGTCTATTTGTCTCTCAAGCTAAGTATGCCTTAGATCTTGTTAAGAAATTTGGTTTAGATAATGCTAAAGTTGCCAAAACGCCTATGAGTACTACTGTTAAATTTTGTAAAGATGAAACTGGTAAGTCAGTTGATTCCACACTCTATCGTAGTATGATTGGTAGCCTACTCTATCTAACTGCCTCGCGACCAGACATAATGTATGTTGTATGTCTGTGTGCTCGTTACCAGAATAACCCTAAAGAGAGACATTTATTGAGTGTAAAACGTATAATAAAGTACATAAAGGGCACTCTCAATCTTGGACTTAGGTATACTAAGGATACCTGTAGCACCATCATAGGGTATACTGATGCTGATTGGGCCGGTTGTACAGATGATAGTAAAAGTACATCAGGTGGCTGTTATTATGTCGGCAATAATATAGTTGGTTGGAGTAGTAAAAAACAGAATTACACATCTTTATCTACGGCTGAGTCCGAATATATAGCAGCAGGAAGTTGTTGTGCTCAATTGTTATGGATAAAACAGATGTTAAGTGATTATGGGATTAAAGAAGAGCAATTACAATTGTATTGTGACAATCAAAGCGCCATTAACATATCTAAAAACCCGGTTCAACACTCGCGAACTAAGCATATTAAAATAAGACATCATTTTATACGCGAACTGGTTGAAACTAAGGAATTAGAAATTCATTACCTGCCTACTGATCTGCAACTTGCAGACATGTTCACTAAACCTTTAGACTATAATAGATTTCTGTATTTGCGAAATTCTATAGGTATGGTATGCACTGATTAAACTCTTAAGACTTTAAGTTTTACCCTTTGTCCATTTGAGACAAAATGGGGGAGAAATTTGAGTTTTATGAGTTCAATGTTTTGTTCACATTTCATCTAAACTGCTTGATCTTAGTGTGCATATTTGCAGGAATCTCTTCTATAGATTGTCTACCATTTCTAGTGTACAAATTTGTATATAGTTGAGTTATGTAATTTTTGACTTTCTAGGAGATGGGTAGATAGTATCTTTTGTATAGGACTAGGTTTTATTTTTTTTGGTTCCCTACGAGTTTTAAGCTAACTCAAAGGAGATTTTGTCTCATATTTCCATAGGGGGAGATTGAAGCACCTTATACCTTTGACTTGCTTAAGTCTATATTGTATAAGTGTTCAACTAGTTTGGAAATAGTGACAAAATTGGTTGTCTATCCTAGAATCCAAAAAGCCTCAGAACTTATCTCTCTAATTCTCTTCAATGATATATGAAGGTAAAAATTGAATCACACTACACACAATTAGAAGTGCATACATGTGTTCATATTGCTTAAAATTGAGTGTGTGTTTAATTCCCCTTGAATTGGAGCTTTAATAATTTTTTGGGAATTTTTAAATATTTTTTAAACATTTTTAAACATTTTTTAAATAAATGTTTTTATTAATAAAATGTGGTTATAAAATTTGTGGGGTTAATACTCTATTTTGTAAACTTCATTTCTCACTTGAATGTTTGGTTGGGTAGAATCTCAAAGCGCTAGAGACTTCAGGGTACCTTCTGTAATTACTTTGGACGCGCGTGTGTGAGCCTCTCATATGTCAACACTTGTCATCCTCCGGGTGTACCTATTTGTGTTTCTTTTGTGAGAAGGTTGGATGGTTGATTACTGAACGTTGGATCATTCCTAATCGAGGGTCTGCATGTGTTCTTAGTTAATCCCGGTGCTATCTATATGAACCAATCACAATCATTTTTAATCACCGCTGTTTTATAACCTTTGGATCAAGTCAAAGTTTGCAAGACTTGATCTCAGCCCTTGATTTCCCTCGAACATCCAGAACCTTCCCTCAGCCCTATAAATACCCTCCACTTCTCAGCCTTACAAGACTTTTGGGCATTCGTCATTTCTGAGAGAAAAAAATAGAGAGAAGAGAGAAGTGAGAGAGAAGAGAGAAAAGAAAAGAGAGAAGAGAGAAGAGAGAGAAAGGGAAAACTATTAGCCAAAAACCAAACTCTAACCCTAACCCTAAACACTTCAAACTCTGAATCAAACCTTCGTATACACTTAACCCCAAACACAACCTTGAGTGTTTGAGAGAGAAAGTGGTTTGTTCTTTTGAAGCTGTAACCTCTTTGTCCTTGATCTTGTTCACAACTTAAGCATTTGTGTGAAGATCTTGTTTCTTTTTCATAGAAACTTTAGATCTACACTCTGCATGTTACATTTTCACTAGATCTGCATATTTACTACTTGATTTAAGAAAATCTTTACTGATTTGGTTTTGAAAATGTTTTATGGTTTCTGTTTTTACAAAACTTAACCTTGACCTAGTTGGATTCACACTTGGAGATTTTCAATCTCACAAATGTTTTCAAAAAGAGATTGATTAAGGTCTTGACCGATTTTGAAGCAAGATTTCCATGGAATCTGGGTTATATTAAAGGTCAAAAAGGTTTTTAGTTCTGTAAGAAAGAAAGAAAACAAAATCACAGCATATAGACTATATATGTAATTTTTATAGAAAAGTTTTTCACCCTTTTCGAATCATTTTGGTTTCGTATGGATCAATATGTCTTTGGATGTTTTCCTTCGGGTTGGCTCCCTTTCTTTTGCCTGTTTTGAGTAAAATAGACTGGCGACTCCATCTCTCTATATTTTTCACCTCATTCAACGACGCCGGACGAAGCGCTCCGGAGAGGGATGCACGGGACCTAGGATCCTCACGCTTCCGCCCGCCGCAAGGATCGGGGATGGCCACAGTGGCGACTCCGCTGGGGATATTATTTTGAGGGCTAGACTCTATTTACATGGGTGTTATGTTTGTTTATATTTTTCCCCATTTTTGCATGTTCCCCTTTTCCATGCGTATCCCCTGCTTATTCTTCTATTCACACACTAGTAGAAAATTCACCATGTACACTTCGCACCATGTGCACCTAGGATCACATATATCCACATGCTGCACGCATCACCCATCCATACTTGGTGTACCCTTGGTACTCGTACTTTGCTCCTTGTTTGGCATGATCAAGAAAGACATTCTCATAAGATACTAATAAAATAATCATGCATGATTCACACGACATCACCAAAGAGCATTGTGATTGACCAAATTTTGTCCAGTAACTGGAGGGTCACTTCGTGATGGGCGCTGGCCCAGCAGGGCACAGTTAGCCTAAGCGATATGACTCTCACCTTCCATTGGCCAAGTATCTCCGGCGTATATTGAATGGTTCCCCCGCATCGTACCGCTTAACCGAAGTCATGATGGGAGGTATATCACAGGGAACTCGTTCACGTACGCCGAGTATATCAAATTCGCTCTCACACGTACCGTCCCCACGAGGTATATGGTGAGGCAATTCACATACACTCAGGTATATCAAATGGCTTGTCCACGCGTACCGATTGCCCGCAGGAGAAAGACGTATATCGTGGAAGTCACGGCAAAGGGGGGAACCCTTTCCGATTCACCCAACCAACTGCATAACTGCATATAGGTGTCAAGCCTAGGACACACATGTAAGATTGTCGGTTTCAACCCGAAACTCTTTCCAAATTATGGGTCGGCTTATCACCCGAATTTTCGCACATTTTTAAAATGGGACCCTGTTAGTGAGCCTGGTCACAAGTCCAGCCATAGCTTTACATATATTACAAACCCAATTTTTCCAGGCTCGGGTCCCATCCGGCATTTTATTTTGCATTTAGGAGAATTTAATACAAGTGAGAACATAATAATTATAATAATCATGCTGAGATCGTCTCCCAAAAAAAATTTATTTTTCTTTCCTTTTCTTTATCAAAAATCCAAAAACATTTCTCCTTTCTTTACCAAAAATCCAAAAATATTGTATCTTTCACTCTCAAAGAAAAAAAAATGTCAAAAATATTTTCATCCTTTTTTAAAAAAATTAATCCCATTTTGCGCCTTCTCAGGTCGATCGCAAGCCCTTGGCCTGGCTCCTTATTGGCTTCGGTCTTCAGTCAAATCACCCTGTAATTTCATTTGTTCCCCTGTTACTTCTTTCGAGTCCGAAATCCATCCACCTTCGATGGAGAACACAGATCAAGTACCCGTTGTGCAGCCATATCTGACGGCAGTCCTAGCTCAGCTCGTGTCCAAGATTAACAACCTCTAGAGTGAGGTTCGAGAGATGCAACGAAACTAGGTTCCCATTCCTCAAGAGCTCGAGGCCCTATTCCCTCGTGCTATGGATCCACCCGAGCCTATCTGGGTTCCCGAAGAGTATCAGCACGCTCCACGTGCCCCTCCTGCTAATAGGCTGCCGACTGCCCAACTTCCGATGTCGAACCTTGCCCAGCATGGGGCCAACTTGCCTATGATCATTGATCCGAAAGAGGAGGAGTTGAACAAAGTCAAAGAAGACCTCAAGGTGCTCACGAAGAAGTTTGACCAAGTTAGAATCTCTGGGAATTACATGGACTACACCCACATATCTCCTTATCCTGAAGCGGGATTACCCGAGAAGTTTAAGATGCAAAATATCAAGAAATTCGGAGGAAGTGAACCCCCAATTGTTCATTTTCGCAACTATCACCCTTTCATGACTCTACTAGGGGGTTCTGAAGAAGTGATGGCCCAATTGTTTCAGTAAACTCTGAAGGATAGCTCCCTCCGATGGTTTTTGTCTCTCGAAGAGTCCAGAATTCGTAGTTGGGAGGATCTTGCCCGAGAATTCATGTCATAGTACAAATACAATGAAGAGCTTGAGGTCACCCATCGTGATTTAGAGCTGCTCAAACAAAACTCTGGGGAATCAGTCAGTAACTTCATAGCCCGATGAAGGGAAAAAGCAGTAACCATGACCAATCGGCCTTCCGAGGAAGAACAAGTCACCATAGTGAAGAAGAATTTCTTACCCCATGTCCGAGCAACCATGGCAAGACAATACTATCCCTACTTCCGAGCTCTCAGAGAAGCAAGAGTAAAAATTGAGCAAGGTCTTGCTAAAATAGATGTCGAACCAAAGAAGGTGTCCGGACAGTTCACCCCCAAAAAATATGATAAGCCTGCCAGTGCTACAGTCTCAACCATCAACAACATCTCTCAACCAACCACCTCATCGGAATTAGAAAGTCGTCCCATCCCAGTCCGAAAAGAATACATCAAGCTCCATGCTCCCCTCTCCAAAGTTTATCAAGCCTTGTTGAGCCGAAATCTTACAGACCCTTCGATCCCCGTCCTTTGCCAAATCCACTCCCAAGAAACTTCAAGGCAGATGCCCATTGCGCCTTTCACCAAACAGTTGTCCATACCATCGACCAGCGCTTTCACCTCCGAAACATAATCCAAGGTCTAATTGATCGGGGTACCCTTGCCCCACCAGCTAATCCTAAGCCAAAAACTACTCACAACCCACTCGCAAATCATACCAATGCTATCTTCCTAGAAATAAACCCAAGATTTGATCCCTCAACTCAAATCACAACCATACACTCTCCCAAACTCTCAAACCTGCCCATATTTCCTCCTATACCCTGCTAGCCTCACTGATCAGGCACTGTCACTCCTTACCAGAGCATGCATTGTTGTCCGTACCCGTTCTGAAAATGGAAGTATGGAATTATCAGAAGTCTTAAACCAACTCCTAGAGTTCGGGCTAAAATTGCCCTCACAGATGATCATTGATTACCAGAGATTCAGTATGCTGTTCTTGGAAGCACAAAAATGGGCTTGAGAGTCGAACAGTTCGATAGTGCCAACCGATGAAGTCAGCTTAGATGACGTTGTCCAGGTTATATCTGAGATATTCAGACGAACCAATGATATTTGCAGTATAACTGAGCTACTTGATACTCTGAAGCTACAAGGGCGCATGGTCCCTTCACCCTTACATATCCCCACAGAATGGGAAGACCTGTATGAAGAAGCCGTTGAAGTTGTGGAATGCATTGACTTTACATAGAAAGACAGAATTATTTCCACCGAATAGGGGAAAGTGTTCGAAGTTTCAAATGAAGAGCAAGCTTTCGAGAAAACTGGCCCGGTAGCTGACATGTGTGAGATGATATAATTTGAAGAACTTCTCAGAGAAATAAATAAGGTGGCAGAACAACGCGAGGTTGACAAGAAAATGGTATTCATGTTATTCCCTTCTTCAGTAAATCACATGACAAGATCAGGGAGGTATTACCAGAGTCTAAGCTCACTACCAGCCAATGAAAAAGGGAAGGGCGCTGAAAACCTTCCTATGCCAGAGATGACCCTCGAGGAGAGCAAAATCCTCGATCAACAAAAGAAAACTCAAGCTAACACCACTCTATAGGGGCTTTTCATGTCTTCTCAGCTGCACAAAAATGCTTTGATCAAGTTGCTCACTAGACCCACAGTTCCTCCTTCTACCACACCAGAAGAAGCGGTGAATTTGGTCGGATCCTTGACCTCTACCTGAATACTATCCTTTTCCGAAGAAGAAATCCCCAAGATTGGGCCAAACCACAATCATGCACTCAATATCTCCATCAAAGTTATGGGTAAGGTTGTACCACTCTCTCTTATCGATAATGGATTTTCCTTGAATGTCTACCCACTAAGAACCTTCAAATGTTTAGGACTGAAAGAAAGCGACCTCGCTCCAACCTCGACTACTGTACGTGCCTACGATAATACCCGTCGGGAGGTGATGGGATCCATAAAGCTTGTAATAGGGGTTGGCCCTATAAATCCTGTCATCGAATTCCAAGTTATTGACATCCCAGCTTGTTTCAATCTGTTGCTAGGATGACCTTGGCTCCACAGTATCAAGGGTGTGTCTTCCTCACTCCATCATAAATTGAAGTTCTTCGCCAAAGGATGAGTCATCACCATTTTGGGTGACAATAACAATGTCGAGAGTGCAAGTACCCGCAGTCCAATTCTTGAGATATAGCATGGGTCAAATGACATGCTCCTATCAGGATTTCGAGTTGAACCACCTTTACTCCCGGCAGGGGACGACTTCAAAGAAAGGGTTTGTCCAGAATATAACCCTCATGGCAACGTCAATGTGATTCAGATGATCAGAAACATGCACTTCATGCCCGGACTGGGGCTAGGACAAAGACAATAATGGATACTTGAGCCAATTGAACTAAAGAAAGCTTTCCCTCCTTGTGGTTTGGGGTATCAACTGTCAGAACAAGAGCTGAAAATGATCCGCCAGTCTCGACCAAAGAGAGGACTAAACTGCATCCAGACTATCCCAGGTGACTCTTTGAATGTACAATTCACCAAAAAGAGCGAAGACTTCCCATTTTGCGGCTTTCCAGAACCATGGTATGACCATACAGACAATAAGATGAAGCCTGGAATGGAGATCTTTTTCCAAGGCAGCTACCCATGGGCGGAGAGTTCCTAACACCATGTATAACCACTCATTAAAGATACTGAAGAGACTGAGGAAAGTTACTCCAAAGATTCCTTTAACTTACAGACACTGGGGCTAACACTCTGCATGGTTCACTCAAGCACTACATCACTGGATCCATCCCAACTGATTAAAGTTGTTGATACACCTCTCCTCAACTGGCATGCTGCGCCAGTTCTACCTGTTGAAGTCACCCCTAATCCTAATGTTTACCCTATTTCTTTTTCTGTTATCTATCCTCGCTCAAATGTAATTGAGTCCTCCTTTGATGGGGTTCTTAATGCTATTTTTCCTATCAATGAAATAAACGAAGATTTTGAGTATCTTGTTGTGCCTTACATTAACTGTGGATTCTAATCAAACTTTTAATGATGATGATTTTGAAAATGAATAATTCTTAACTGATCTAAATAAGGTTAATAATAAACAACATAACCGCGTTCAAGTTAATGAAGAAGCGACTGTTGTTGTTAACCTCGATTCTAGTAGCTAACTGCACGAGATTAGGATAGGGGCTACCCTTGACGAGCATGAGCGTGCACAAATCAAAGAATTGCTAAAGGAATTCGTGGATGTCTTCGCATGGTCCTGTGACGATATGCCCGGCATTGATCCTGAAATATCTCAACATGAGATCCCCACTCTCCCAGATTACAAGCTGGTTAAATAAAATTTGAGAAAGCTCCGTACCGAATGGTTGCTCAAGGTCAAAGAAGTAGTGGTCAAATAATTGAACGTAGGCTTCATTCGTGTGATCGAATATCCCATGTGGCTACCTAATACAGTGCCTGTGCCGAAATCAAGAGGGAAAGTTCGGATATGTGTAGACTACCGGGACTTGAACAAAGCCTCTCCAAATAATGATTATCCGTTACCGAATATTGTCATGATCGTGGACAACACAACTAGTCATGCTCTAAAGTCATTCGTCGACGGGTTTTTCGGATACAACCAAATCAAAATGCACCCAGACCACCAAGAAAAGACCGCATTCATCATCCCATGGGGAACTTTTTGTTACACTGTTATGCCATTTGGTCTCAAAAATGGTGGGGCTACCTACTAGAGGGCTGCCATAACCATCCTGCACGCTCTGATTCACAAAGAAGTTGAGATCTATGTGGATGATATGATTATCAAATCCAAGACTAGAGAAGGTCATGTTCCCACTCTCCAAAAGTTCTTCCAATGACTGCGACAGTATCAGATGAGACTCAATCCGCAGAAATGTGTCTTCGATGTTACAAAGGGAAAACTCTTGGGATTCATGGTCAGTGAGAAGGAAATAGAAGCAGATCCTACCAAGCTGAAAACCATACTTGAGATGCCACCTCCCCGAACAGAGAAAGAAGTCCGAGGTTTCATGGGAAATTATAATACATCAATCGATTCATCAGCCAACTAACCTCCATCTGCGAACCTATCTTCAAACTCCTCCGAAAGGATTCAACTAAGGTTTGGAACGAGGCCTGCCAAGAAGCTTTTGACCGAATCAAATAATATCTGACCCAACCCCTGATACTCATCCCACCACAGCCTGGTCTCTCCTTACTCCTATACCTAACCATAATCTACACTACAACTGGGGCTTTTCTATCCCAATACCTTGAAGATTGCCATAAAGAAAGAGCTATCTATTACGCCAGTCGTAAATTAGTCGGATATGAGGTCAACTACACTGCTTTGGAAAAGGCGTGTGTTGTACTTATCTGGGCCACCTAAAAGTTATGGCACTACATGCTCGCCTTCCCCATCAAACTTGTATCCCAAGTGGACCCCATTAAATACCTGCTTGAGAAACCCGCCTTGCCCCGCCGAATGTCCCAATGGTTGATGTTCCTAGCCGAGTTTGATATCGTGTAGGTCACGCAGAAAGCCATAAAAGAAAGAGCCATCTCTGACTACCTAGTTGATTACCCCATGGGTGAAGCCGATGTCTGGATCTTCGAATTTCCAGATGAAAACATCCTTTCCACTGCCCAGGACAATCTTCGATGGAAAATATTCTTTGACGACGCTGCCAATAAAAAGGGATATGGCATTGGGATACTTCTGACCGCCCCAGATGACTCCCACACTCCCATCGCCATCAAGTTGGATTTCCCTTGTACTAATAACATGACTGAATACGAGGCATGCACGATAGGCCTTAAAGTTGCTCTTAAGAAAGGTATTTAATGCCTAGACGTCTATGGGGATTCCGCCCTCATCATCGGTCAAGGGCTCAAAAAATGGAGAGTTAAGGATGAGAATCTCCAACCCTTCCATGCCCATTTTGAAGAACTAGCCTCCCAATTCTAAGACATCACCTTCCATTATCTACCTCGAGCAAAGAATAACCTAGCCGACGCCCTATCTACCTTGGCCTCCATGGTCGACATGCCCAAAGGAATCACAATGAACCCCTTCCTGGTTCAAAAGCAAGACAAACTAACTCACTGCTACCACATTAAGCTCGTCACCACAAAAGATCCCGAACCAGCCAATTGCTGGTACTATGATATCTGGCACCTCCTCAAGCATGGTAGGTATCCCAAGGGTTCAAATAAGAAAGATATAGCAACCCTTCGAAGACTGGCTGCCCAGTACATCATCTATCACAAAGCACTACTCAAAAGGAACTTCGATGGAAATCACTTACACTGTATTGCAGGGGCTGACATTGAAAAGATAATGCAGAAGATCCACAGCGGGAAATGCGGACCCCACATGAATGATCACATGCTTGCCAAGAAGATCATCCGACAAGGCTATTACAGGACCACCATAACCCAGGATTGCACCACCTATGTCCGGAGATGCCTCAAATGCCAACAATTCTCCAACCTTCAGCATCTGCCTCCACGTAAATTCTACAACATGTCCTCTCCCTGGACATTCTCCACCTGGGGCATCGACATCATAGGGAAGGTTACACCGAGGGCTACCAACGGACATGAGTTCATCCTAGTTTCCATTGATTACTTCACCAAATGGGTCGAAGCTGAGTCATAGGTAGTGCTCAATGCCAAGAAAGTGGCCAAATTCATCAAGAAAAACATCATCTATTGATATGGGGTCCCACACGAGCTAGTATCAGATAACGGGTTGCATTTCGAGGAAAAAGTCACAGAAGTGGTCGACGAGTATGGGATTCAGAGATACAAATCTTCTCCCTACCGACCTCAAACCAACGGTGCAGTCGAAGCCACAAATAAGAACCTCAAGGCCATCATCAGCAAGATGATCGAAAGCTATCGAGATTGATCCGATCGAATCCCGTACGCCCTCTGGGGCTACCTAACCTCAATTTGAACCTCTATTGGGACTACCCCTTACTCTCTAGTTTACGGCATGGAAGCAGTCCTACCCGTGGAGCTAGAAATACCCTCGCTGTGCGTCATGCTTGAAAACGAGGTCAGTGAAGAAGATTAGAGCCAAAGTCATCTTGAAGAGTTGACCGCCCTAGACGAAAGGAGATTAAAAGCATTATACCACATACACGGGTACCATCGTCGAATAGCGCGATCATTCAACAAGAGAGTCAAGGACTGTGGTGTCCGAAAAGGGGACCCAACCCTCAAAGAGATAATAAAATCCATCTGGGACCCTAGAGGGAAATTCAAGTCCAATTTGAGGGGGACATACCTTATAAAGAAGATCCTGTCAGGTGGTGCCGTTATGCTCACCGACTTTGATGGGGAGAAGATGGCTTGTCCAGTCAACCTGGACCGTCTCAGGAAATTTTACCCCTAGTTCGAAATCTCGGCGCCCTACGACTTTTCTCATATCCCTTCTATTCTAAAAAAAAATCTTCATTTCCCTCTACCCAGAACTACGTGGTCCTGATCCTCTGCAAAACCATTTTTAAATAATTTAAAAATCTTCAAAACCCTAGAGGTACGTAGGCAGCTCATTCACCTTACATGGGCATGAACCTTTCTTTTTCATAAATTACTATTCATTTCTTATCTCCGAGAACAACAGTCCATACTAATATATACTTGAACAAAAGGAATATGTATGCCTTAGCGATCAGTATAGATAATTCAAAAACACAAAACTCATCAAAAGGCACAGCTGGGTGATCAAAAACTTGTTTATTTCACTAATAAGAAATTACAGTACAAATTACATGAGAAAAGGAACGGATAACTCCCTTCCCCCTACCTTCCTAAAAAAGCCAAAATAAAATCCCCATATTTATTCCCCATTACAAAATAAACTCTCCAAGAGTCCTATCCATAGCTACCAGAGGAGCCCGCTCCGTCATCATCAATTGCATTATGGGGTCCTCAAGCTTACCCTGCCTAAACAGAGTGTTGCAGGCGCTCCATGGACCGATAAGCCCGAACCAACTTTGAAAAAAACACAACACCTCCCTCCATGGTATTAAATAAGACAAGCCACCTTGTTCCAGTCTCCACTGCCAACATCTTGCTGACCACTCTCCTCCACAACCACTTCATATAATCCCCAGGGATATGCCAAACTCTCCCGACAGACGGAGAAGGGCGGGTCGACGGAGGCCGATTCTCCGACATAGAGCCAAGCCGCATGCACAGACGCTCAGTCAAATCTTTTATCGGAAAGAAGTCTAGTGTCCAAGGTGGCACGACCTGTTCTGGGCCAAATTGACGCAAAAGCCGCCAAGGGAAATAAAAAGAGATTTGTCTAAGACCAACCAGCCAGACATATGGGTATTCTCCCAGCTCCAGAATAGGTAGCAACTGTCCCCACCAAGGCACTGACCAGCACAGATTTAGAGCCCCGTTATCGACAAACCAGTTCTCCCAACTCTCGATGTCCAAGCCAACGCTGATGAAATAGTGCGAAAAGAAGTTGGTTACAACCAACAAAGGGTATTCCGGAGGAGTCACCAGGCAGTGTCTGATAACCACATAAACAGCATCACGGGGCTACCCCTCAGAAAGTCAGAATGACCTTCTCGTCGGGCATCCAGACCATTCAAAGTCTCCGCCAGTATCACTGCGGCATGATTACGATGGTATGACATCCATGAAGTAATGGCTGTAAGTTGCGGGTCCACCATCAGTTCCCCACTCACCAGTAGCAATTTTGATACTAAGCCAGGAATAACGGCTCCGGCGTATCCAGCATCGCCAGCCTCCTGCAAATGTACGGACTGTAACACCGTCGAAAGGGAGATCATTCCCCCAGCAACTAGTGGTCTATATACCGAAGGCAAAATACGAAGAAACCCGACCAAAAAATCCATAGGAGAATGAGAAAACTCATCCAACCCAAAGAGGAATACATGGTCTTCGAGGTACCAAAATTGTACCACCGCCATCAACATGTTCCACTCAATGGGCCGGTTGCGCCACAAAGAAACTCGACGCATATTAAAAGAATCATAGTCGACATTATAAGAGCATATTGCTTCCAAGGCTTCGAGGTAGGTAGCAACCTCAATGCTACCAGGGAGAGCCATCTTGGAAGACTAAGAAATAGTAGGCAAGTAAGTAAGAATGTGAAGGTGTGATGAAAACACTCCGCCCTTACCACTTTTTATACTTGAAAACCCTCACAAAAAATATAACCCCTGTAGAAATCGGAGGAAATCCTACCCCACAAAGTATAAGAGGCTAAAGAAGGCACTAATCAAAGCTTTGAATTGATGGGACTACACTTGACTGCCGATAGGCAGGACAAGGGTCTTGCCGATCGGTAACCCCCTATTTTTGGAAATTTTCCTTTTTCCTTTTTTGTCAAAATCAGAAGCTCAATAAAAAATAAATTGATTTTTAATTTTTAAAACTTTCCTCCAAATCCTAAAAATATCTCTTTTTACGGTCTCAGCAGCAAAGTAAAAGCGCATGTGCATGCATTCACCATTAACAATAGATAATAAAAAAACCATTGCATTGCATATATATTCTTCGGTGTTACATTAAATTTTGCAGGAAATAAAAGAAAAGCAAAAACAACGGGACTCGGCTCGAACCCACATTCTCTCTCCCCCTTTCTCTAAGAGCTTCCACCCCTGCGATGCGCTCTCTTCCCCCTACGACCAGACGACACACCACCGCTACCCGAGCCAGAGTCCTCCCTGGACAAAGAAAATGGCACCAAGTAAGAAGGAACAGGGATCGCATCCCGAATATGGGCAGTCACCGAAGATATCCAGTCCCTAATATCCCTCAGCCAAGTGGTAGACACCCAGACTTGCTGCAAGTAAAAGGCAAAATCAGTATCAAAGCAAAAAGGATTAAAACAGAAAAGAAACCAAAAAGAGGCAAAGAACAGAAAGGTATACCGCAGGATGAAGAACCTCCTCTGTCAAACCCAGCTCCTCCGAATCCATCACATGAGGACGGTGCAACATGGAGACCAGCCCTCCATCATCCCGCCGATTGTTGTATGAAGGAGTATGCAATCGAACAAAGGGAACCTCTGAAGTCGTCGCCGTCGCAGACGCCAACGGACCACCGCCGCTGTGGGAAGATCCCACCGCCTGACTCGAACCCGCAAGAGGGAAAGAAAAGGCATCATATATGCTGGGCGCCATCAACCAGCTCAACATAAAGTCCATATAGTCATACGACGCATCCATATCAGTGTACAACAGGTAGGACTCATCGATCATCGTCGCGATCCTTGCATCCTTCGGCAACAACCGCTCCCGCCTCATGGAAGTAGGAGGCTGCACTGGTGGCACCATCACCTCCTCCTCATCAATCTGCCGAACCACCCTCTCCCCAAGATACCAAGAATGGCCAAACTCATGCGCCAGCAAATGCCTCATCTGCTCGTTCACCCCAGTCGCCCTCGTATACTGAATGGCTGTCCCCCAAGGGTAAAAAGTCACCTGAAAATCCCCAGCAGGCATAAGTCAATATAGAATCAGAACATGCAAAAACCAAGACTAAAGAGGAAAGAGTCTTACTCTACCACTGGTCAGGCCATTCAAGACCAGATGCACCGCCTCCAGAGAAAGAGATCCCTTCGACTACCGATTGGCCTTCCACCATCGATACAATCGATAGAAGTCCCCAACAGTCTCGTCCTTCAGGGAAATCAGCTGGGCATTGCACCCAATCACCTCATAGAACCATGTTTGCTGAAGACAAGAATTCATAATAAAAAAGAGACGTATAAGGAAAATGTGAATGCATGAAAGGAGAATGCACAAACTAAAGAATACCTAAAGAAGATACGTGGCTCTAGTAAAAGTTTATCAGCAACACCGGCTGAATACATCCAAAGAAAAATAAAGGGTCACCAAAGTCAGGCTCCCCCAATCATAGAGAGGGATGTTCGAAAACACCCTCAAGTATGGCAAGAACCACAAATGGACGACGTCGCCGCTCGACGCCACCATGAAACCTCCCAGCACCAATAATATGAACAACCGGGCCATCTGCCTCACCTGCAGCCCGTCCTCCACATCAACCACCCTACTCAGCAAAACATCCTTCAGCAAGGACAGACGGATGGAATCCCCATAAACTATCCTCCCCACGTCACTGAGCGCCGCCCACACTGCCTCCGGCCTGACCCGCAGGGAGTGATCCACTTCTATCTGCTCTCCATCAAAATCCAGCCCCAGTAGATGTTGCACGTCTATGGGAGTCGCGATCATCTCCCCAAAGCCAAAATGGAAAGTATGGGTAGTATCCCACTATCTCTCCCCCCAGAGCGCATAAGACCGCTGTCAAACGAGGCATCTCATCCAACGCAGATGCTAACCTCCCAAAACTCGCTGATGATACCACCTAATGCACCACAGGAGGAAGATGCTCCCAGATGTCCTTAAGCCTCATCGTCCCACGGGCACGCATGTTATTTAAAGAGATATCAGACTGTCAAAAGAAAAAACCTTGTCAAAAATTTAAGAAGGAAGGAAAAATCACCAAGAAAAAAGAGAAGAATGCCAAAAGTCAAGATACTTATAAAACCGCCAGGGCTCACCACCCTCGAAGAGCGCTGACTTGACGGCTCCCATAGCAAGGTCCGCTCATTCGCAACCGGCTTGAATGCATCAAAGGAATTCTCGATCCCCAAATCAAGAGGCATCATGGCCCTCCACTCCACGTTCGTCAAGTCATCAGCAGTCAACCATTCCCTATGTGCTGCAGTGTTCACAAAGGCGGCCATTTCTTAGAGATCGAAATGCTAGAACGATTTGCAGAGGAAAATCATAGAAAAGGAGAAAAGAAAGAAGCTCTGAAAAATGAAGGGAATTTGCCCCCTTTATATAGGATGTCAAGGGTCATTCCGATCGGCATTAACTCCCCAACCACCGATCGGCATTGCCCCTTTACCTTCCCGAGGCAGTCCAAAAGTCCGTGCCACTGCCGAATGGCACCCTCTGCACCATGCTGACCGGCACCCCCCTTAAAATTTCATACAAAATTTCCCAGAAAATCCTGAAAAATCCTCAGAAAATTCCTAAAAATCCCCGAAAAGATTTAGAACATTTTTGCCAAAAAAAATTTGCATTCCCTCAAGTGAAACCCCTAGTTCCCAAGCGGAACTCTCAAAAGACAAGTGAATCTCCTCCCGGTAAAACCTCCGGAGGATCTCTAGGTATCACCTCCTATGCCCTAAAGGTCTCAGACCTCCCTGAGCAATACATCCAAAACCTGGATAACTTAATCACTTCCCCAGTGGAATTTTGGCTATCCCGCCGCAAAATCACAAGGATTTCCCCAGCCATCGGCTCCCCAGCTCAAATCAAATTCACAAGGTAACTTCCCCGACAGAGTTCCCCGAGAACATCTCACCTTTAAGCCCGCGGAATTGGCTTTGGCCCGCAGAATTAGCTTCGACCCGTTGAATTGGTCATCTCAACATAAGCCCATAGAATTGGCTTCAACCCGCAAAATTGGTCATCATAAATTAAGCCCACAGAATTAGCTTCGACCCGCAGAATTGGTCATCTCAACTTAAGCCCGCAGAATTGGCTTCGACCCACAGAATTGGTCATCACAACTTAAGACCGCAAAATTGGCTTCGACCCGTAGAATTGGTCATCTTAACTTAATCTTGCAGAATTGGCTTTGACCCATAGAATTGGTCACCTCATCTTTAAGCTCGCAGAATTGGCTTCGACCCGCAGAATTGGTCATCACAACTTAAACCCGCAGAATTGGCTTTGACCCGCAGAATTAGTCATCCTTATTTCCTTAAGCCCACAGAATTGGCTTCGACTCACAGAATTGGTCACCTCATCTTAAAGCCGTAGAATTGTCTTTGACCCACAGAACCCGTCAACTCAACTTAAGCCCTCAGAATTGGCTTCGACCCGTAGAATCGGTCTCCTCATCTTCAAGCCCTCAGAATTGGCTTCGACCCGCAGAATCGGTCATCCCATCACCTCCTTAGGAATTGACCTAAACCTTTCCTCCAAACCATCCCTAGTATTACCCCCTTAGGTCCTCAGAAGTGGCCCCTCTGAATTGGTCATCCTTACCCCCCAAGTCCTCACAATCGGCCTCGACCCTCTGAATTAGTTATCTTATTTTAAAAAGTATCATGTGATGTCTATTCGACGGTTATCGTTTGTTCCAAACCCATTCGTCGAGGGGCTCTATAGACACCCTATTTTGTTCCTCCCTAAACTCTCCTTAGGTCCCAAGCACCTCCCTTCATCACTACAAACCCAGGTCATACCCCGAGTACTGACCTAAAAGCCATCGAGCGCTCCCAGGCTCCATTTGACCAAAAAGTCAAACTCTTCAGGTTGACCAAGACTGAATGAATATTTAAAGGGCACTGAATCTCCTTTCTAACGGTCCATCCCATCCACGATTTTGACTTACCATGAGGACGAACGACCAGTTTTCCCCAAAACCTGATTTAGAGGCCACCGGACGCTCTCGAGCTCAGTTTGACTAAAGTTAAACTCTTTAGATCGGCTGAGACTGAATGAATATTCAAAGGGAACTAAATCCCATTTCTAACGGTCCATCTCGTGCGTGATTCTGACCTACGGTACGGACGAACGATCCGTTTTACTCTGAGAGGTCACCAAATGCTTCCAGTGCCCGGTTGACCAAAGTCAACTCCCCGAACCGGTTAAACTCTTTGTAATGTCAAATTACATCTCCTAACCTTTCCAACGGTTCGCCCCATGCATGATTCGTACTTACCATGCGGATGAACGATCCGTTTGCGTCCGACGATTTCCCGTCTAATGGACCGACAAGTGCTTCCGAGCCACATTAGACCTAAAGTCATCTCCCGAACTCGGGAGCGGTCTCAAGGACTTTTGAAGGTCTTTGAATTACCTTTCTAACGGTCCACCTCGTGTGCGATTCGGATCAACTATTTTCACTCTGCGGCCAATTTTTTGAAAAGGACATAAAGACACTACCAAACGGCAGGTCCTCAACCCTGCCTATCGGCAGTGTCCCTAAAAAAACTAGACGATTAGAAGGACCAGGGCTATGTCGATTGGCAATGCCCCGGGCCTATAAAAAGGAGGCCATGTCCTCATTACAAAGGGAGCCCAGATCTGAAACATATCCCTCTCAGCAAATCCAGAAAACCTCTCTCGAAGTCAGCGTGATTTCCACATCCAAAACCCTTTCCAACTTTCAATTCTCATCATCCTTTTCATCAAACTTGGTGAATTAACTACCCTCCATCATCATCCAAGTGCAAGGGTTGCTCTCCAACATTCAAGATCAAGTTCAAGATCTTCAAGAAGGTCCAATTTTCTCAATTCTCTCCTTAAATTCCCATAAATTCATAATAACTTGTTTTATTACTTAGCACTTTTATTCTCCCGTCTCACATATCCTAATATACTTTGTATTTAGTATTATTTCACATCTCTTATTTTCATAAAAAACCAAAAAACAAGAAAAAGATGGTTTGCTCATAAATTCCAAACGGGGATTCTCACACTTTTCTCACAACTAAAATACTTTTTTACACACACACACACACAAATACGATAAGTCCCCCATTGGATTTATGGGATAAACCCCACCCCCTTGTTTTGCATGCGCACTACGTGGACTTTGATGCCTCTATAGGCTACGTAGACATCTCGGGGTAAAACCTGAGACTCGAGTCCTATTCTCACTTTTTCTCTCGTTTTCTATTTTCTCTAAACTCAACTCTCTTAGATTACATATATTTATATATGCATATATTTGTTCTTAGTGGCATATTATTCCACATACATTATCGTTCCATTATAACGATCAACGCAAGGATGATTGCGCAAATCCTATTTTCTAATATTATCTTTACATTCCTACGGATGACTCTCTTTATCTCTTCCATGGTACAACTCAATGAATCCTATCTCCACTATATTTACACATGCACACATATCACGGGGAAAATAGCAAAAACCCATGAGAGACCGTAAGGGCGGAATGGTTGCCAAACACTTTCCCATTTCATAACTTAGCCTCCGGACCCTTTTCGAATCATTTTATTTTCGTATGCATCATTATGTCTTTGGATGTTGTCCTTCAGGTTGGCTCCCTTTCTTTTGTCTGTTTTGAGTAAAATAGACTGGCGACTCCATCTCTCTACATTTTTCACCTCATTCAACGATGCCGGACGAAGCGCTCCCGAGAGGGACGCGCGGGACCTAGGATCCTCATGCTCCCGCCCGTCGTGAGGATCGGGGATAGCCATAGAATTAATTCTCATAGGAAGACCTGTTAAACTGTCTCTGGCCGAATAGATTCAGATTTTGACCGAATCGATTCTCTGGTCCGAATCGATTCGCAGATGGGGTGAATCGATTCGCCTTAAAAAAATTGGAAATTTTCTTCTTTTAAGTTTAAGGGAAGTTAATTATAAATCTGGAGGTTATATTTTTGGGGATTCTAGATATGACATTAGGACTCCTAGACGATGGAATTGAGGGTGAATAAATCATAGGATGTGAATAGTATGGAAATTGAGGATAGGGGCTAGAGATGCATGAGCGGCTATCCGGGGTCGGTTGACGGCTATGATTATGGGTAACACGATACCTATAAGACTAAAATAAGTTGAGAGTATACTTATTTGATTATTGCGAATTGATATATTCGAGATTATATATAAATCCTTAAAAGTGATTAAGGTGCGAGTTATATATCAAGTGACAGAATACTTATGGATTTAGTATTTTAAGTGTGTAAATACTTATACTATTACGAATGGGAGCTTTTGGGTTTTGCTATTGTTATATGAGTTGGCAATTATAGCCATATCTATATTTGAGAGGTGAAATAGGTTATATATATGACATTGTTATAGTATATATAATATGTTATGGAAATACATATATATGTGTGTGATTGGTATATTTGTATCTTAGAGGCTGATTCCACGGGATTTCCTTTGGCGTAGGGTTGGAATAGTTAGATTATATATATATATTCTCTAGTGAGATCCAGGGAGGTTGCGCGATGTGGGTTAATACTTTAGCTTGAGGAGCAGGGAGAGTATATCCCCAGGTCATATCGTCCCGAGTTCAAGTGCGATATGTATACTCCACTTGCAGAGGGAACATGACCACCTCCACTGTTGTGTATTTTTACTATGACCATGAGTAAGTCTGGCTTGGTACCGTGGTGCAGTGAGTAAACCCGAATTTGGATAGGCACTATGAAGACTGCATCCTCGAGTTATAGCTCGGTGGGATAGTTATTATGCTTGTGATTGTAATAAGTATAATTATGTTCGTTGAGAATGGTATATTGCTTGTATATAAAGTTGAGATATATATATAAGGTGAAAAGAATGATAAGGTATTTTTCCCCTTCTGGTATATATATATATATATATATATATATATATATATATATATATATATCATTATTTATATGAATAATGAATTAGAGGTTATAGTAAGAAATATATATTTATATATGAGTTTTATATATGCGTTATGTGCTGAGAGCCTAATGAATCACGACGATCAACATTGCCAGATAGTAATGTATCGGGGGGTTTCTTGTTTGGATTTCGCTTCGCGAGACACCCCACCCACGAACGTAGCGCAATGTTGAGAATGGGGAGAAGTTTAGCCCTCAGTACTCGGGTTTATAAGGATTTTCAGAGATTGGGTGAAAAGGATTAGCTAGGCAGGGTAGCTTAACTAGGTTGTTTAATAGTTATGCGATAGGAGTGCACTATTAGAAGAGAGGTGAGGGGTATCTTATGGGAGTGCGATACCAGTTTAAATATGGGATAAATTATATTTTTGAAATAAAGCATTTATGCACTTACAAAATATTTTCACAGCTCGGGATCTGACCCGTTTTCTCTATTTTTTCTCTCTTGCTATATATATATATATATATATATATATATATATATATATATATATATAGGTGTCCAGACATAGGGACGCCTGGATGATGATCCTTTCGAGTCAGACGTTGCTGCAGCAGCTGTGGATGCATGCAGGTTTATTTTTAGACGCTTTTATCCTTGAGATCTAGATAGGAGGTATTATAACAACATCTGGGCCGATAGCCCAAATGTATTTATTTATTCTTTTACCACCTTTGAGTGTGGCATTCAATTTGGTTGTATATTGTTAAACCGAGTGTTCAGTTATTTTATTTCATTTTAGTTTTCGTATATATAAATTGTCGTGATTGATTTATTTAAAAACATTAGTGAAATAAAATTTTGACGCCATCCTAATAGGTTATTAGTAATTAAATTGTTTTTTTACAGTGATGCTAAGAATGAACCATATGAGACTCCTGTTTTAATTTGGTACATGATTGATCGCCCTGTATTTTATTAGGAGTGGTGTCACAAATGTGGAGTGAGCTTGGTTGTTGTAATCAAGTTATTTTTGGGGTTTGGGGATTTTGCACGGAATAGTCAAAGGGGGAGATTGATAATGTAAACATTCGTATAAATATGTTTGTTGGATTAATTATGTGTCTGCATTTGAGCTTGCATTAATCAAGCCAATAAACTTGATTTCATATAGATGTTTGGTAGAGAGAGTCTTGTTCAGTAGACATCGTTAACGTTGAAGATCTTATATGCCTTCTCTACAATAAAGACTTTTGTTACTGAACTCATTAGAGATGTAACCTTTGTCTTCAGATTATGATTGAACATCTATGGTTATGCACACACACAATTTTTTCATTATATTTTGATAAAATGTTGTTTTGAACTGAACGGATGGTTTTCCATTTTGAGATGTGTTGGGTTTCACCATAAGGAAACGCCTATGTTTTCAAAATGAAACTTGTATAACCTAAGATGGTGGATCTTTCTACCTACTCAAACTTGGATTAACTTCTCATTGATTTCTTTGAGGATTAACATGATCATCATTAGAAGGTGCATTACTCACGTGGATCTTGTCATATTCATTAACAAATGAGGTGGGAGAGTCATCTTTGACCACTATGTTGTATGATTCCATGACCATAGAGCTTTAAAGGTTGTACACCCTATAATCTCTCTTATTTGATGAATATCCCACCATCTCTTTGGGAATTAAACTTGCCTAAATGTTCTTTATCTCGCAAAATGTAGTAAGGACTCCTAAAAACTCGAAAATAAAGGTTAGGTTTACGTCTAGTCCACAACTCATAACATTTCACATTAGTTCTGGGGCGATAATATACCCTATTTATTATGTGACATGTAGTACTAACTACCTCCACCCAAAACCTCAAAGGTACATTCCTCCTTTTTATCATGGAACATTGCATCTCTTGAATAATTTTATTCTTCCTCTCTACAATTCCATTTTGTTGAGGTGTAACAATGGTGTGAAAATGCTTAATGTCATTTTCATCACAATGCTTGTCTACTCATTATTATATAAACTTCGTTCCATTATCACTTCTGAAATGAAAAATGGAGTAATCATGACCATTTTTTAAAGAAAACGACAATGAGTTGCCATAAATTGCGGTGTCTTTGACTTTTCTCTAAGGAATCCAATGATGGCATACCTAGATTAGTCATCCACAACCATTATAATGTAGTTTTTACCAACAATAATCTTAGTACGCATAGGTCGCATGAGATCCATATGGATTAACAGGAGGACTCGAGAGGTAGTAATAATACAAATTTTCCTATATGGGTTTCTTATTTGTTTACCCTTTTGGCACGCCACACACTCACTCAACGAAGGTTTTCCAAGTGATGGTAAGCCACAAACTAAGTCATTCTTAACAAGACGATCAAGTTTCCTATGGTTTACATAACCTAGTAATTAGTGTTAAATATCAAAAGTGGTCATTTTAGCATCGTGATAAGTAAAAGAGAACAAAGGGGTAAGCCCATGACAATTATTGGACTTTCTTATAATGTGAAGTACAATCTTTCCTTTCTCACTAAACACTTCAGAACACTTTTTAGAAAATTTAACAACAAGGTTTTCGTCACACAGTTGGCTTATGACCCTCTATAAACAAAACATTTCTAGATTAAGAAACCTAAAAAGTCAATTGTTTCCTTACCCAAAATGCTAGACTAACTACCATCTCTAAATGTAGCTTTATCATCCTTGTGATACTCAAGGCGGTCAATAAAAGATTTTTCATCAGTCATGTATCTTAAACAACCACTACCAAAGTAATATTAGGAGGTACATTCTACTTTCAAGACAGTGTGAACAATCATGCTCTTCTCCTTCCCAATCTTTTCATCTGAGTACACTCAAGTTAAACAAGGTAAAATGGGGACCTTAAAGGATCCTAAACAATGATGAAATCATGGGTAGTGATCTTAACTGAAAACTCACTACTATCGAAGTTTGAGTCGCTTTCACCAAATGAGGCATTTAAAACCTTTTCCTACGTGTTTGTGTTCCTTAGTCGAGTGCGGAACTCAAAGTCTTGATGTATAAACCCTTGATGTTCAAAGAATTTTCCCATGCCCTCAACATCCCGAGATTTATAATTATGCCTACTAGAAGAGTTTCCAACCTCGTTACTCTTGGAGTTTTATCCTCCTTTCCTATTAGTCCTAAACACTTGTGGAAAGATTTGAGAAATTTCTTGAATTTCTTGGTCATCAAGGCAATCTCAACCTCATTCTCATCAGAATCATTATCCAAGATCTAAGGAGCACTCTTTTATGCCTTCAACGCGATGACATTCTCTTTCTTTAGCGACGGACAATTTTCTAACTCGAAGGTTTGATAAACCCTATAATCTCTTCTACCTTTATGTTGTTAATTCCACTTACAACATCAAGGGCTGAGACGTAAGGAAGAAACCTAGGTGGTAGTAATCTGGGGATTTTCCTATCAACCTTAGAGTCCGGGAGCTTTTCCCTTAAATAAAAGTGAGATTTCATGATGTTTGGAGTGTTTTGTGTAAAACTCATCAAAACCGAGTGGCGAGCTGTTGGATCTTAGAGATTTGACTGGAATCAGTACCCTCATAGGTGAGCTAGAGAATGTCCCGCACCTCTTTGGACATAGTACATGTAGAGTTCTGACAAAACTATTCTTGGGTGACACCACAAAAATTTCATTAAACCGTTAGTTATCTTATGCTCATCCTCAAACCATTACTCCTTAGGTTCAGGGACAACATGATGCCCTAGTAAAGTTGTTGGGCATTTCCATACCTTAACTACGGTTAACTACACCCTCTCATCTTGGTACTTAAGGAAAAATGTCATACGAGCCTTTCAGTACGCATAGTTAGTACCATAAAAAATAGGTGGATGTGTGACCGACTGACCTCCAACAAACATATCCCCAAATTTATTTTTAAAATACGCTTTAATACTAGTTTGAAATAGGTATCTACCTAAAGGCTCAATTCCAATTAATTAATTTTTTAGTTAATTACCATGTCAAGAAAATTAAATCATTTTTAATTTGAATAAAACTTTAATTTATAGAAATAAAATTAATTAGTCCAAATTACATGCAAGTGATGATTTGCAGTAGCAAAAATAAAAACAATCAAACAATCACACAATGATTTTAGAATGGAAATCCTCGCTGGAAAACACCATCTCCCCAACCCACTTACAAGTCCACTAGTATTAATATGAAGTTTTACAGGACTTAAAAGTAATTAGACGCTACTTATGTATACAAAAACGATAACCGCCATAATATTGCTCCCTCGCGTTTTTCTCCTTTTCCTCTACATATACTAGTGAGTGTTGATCCAGTCTAGGAATCATCTACACAACCTCTAAGGCCTCGGGATCCACCGATATTGGTTTTAGAAGATCAACCCACACGTAATTCAATGTGCTATCTTTACCCACTCGAATCCTCATGCTTGAAATAAATCAATGGGGATTTGTAAACCCGTGTCTACTTTCTTTCCCTGGAGTTGAGAGAATCTCACAAACTCAAGGGACTCTTATAAAACCAAATTAGGGTTATGAAAAAAATGGGTTCGTCTTTAGAAGACGCGTTTAAAGGTGCTAAAATATTTTAGCAGTGACCCCCTCCCCCCCCCCCCCCAAAATAAAACACACTTTCCAAAAGTCTGAAGACCTCGTTCGAACCAAGTGACCCTCTTCGAACAAGAGCTTTTAAATGAGGGGTTCTCGTTTGAAAAACTTATCTAACAAGGGTTCATTTTTTTAAGACAGTGTGCCCTCGTTTGAAACTAGCTTTGATCAAGGGAACCTCATTTGAAGTTTATTTCGATTGAGCTCCACTACCTTCAAAATCATTCCCCCGTTCGAAGCCATCTTCAATCAAAGGTGACCTCGTTCGAATGAGGTCACTGATTTTTTATCCTTGTTAATTTTTATAAAAAAAACACGTTAAAATCTTTTCCTTATTTGATTTCATCAAAGTCATATCTTGTCACCTCCTAGATATAAAGTACACTACAAGGAAATACAAACTTTGAAAACCTTTACGTTTACCAAATCTATGATATGGAACGAATGTGTCCAGTTTGGTTCGATATTCTTTATCACGGTACTTATATGTATGTCTTCACTTGATGTAACATTACAAGTCGATAGACTCAATAAGAAGACCCTACAACACAAAGGTTTGTTTCGAAATTAATCCAATACAAATAAATCATAATGGAGTATAAAACATGTCCTTACACATTAGTAACATGAGCTTGAATTCATCCATTTACGTTGTGAATGAAAAATGGATCTCATCCATTGAGGCGGGGGTGAAACATATTCATTCTCTATGATATCATGTGTACTATAGTGCAGTGTTCTTGGGTGTTATCAATGAGCTGATTTCTGAGATCGAGTTTTGGCTAGTGAGATCGAAAGGAACTCGCTCCCACACACGATGGAAATTGTAAGTGAACAAGCTCAAAAGTGATAGATAAATAAACACACTCTAAAATTATGATAATGAATAAAAAAAATATAGCCAAACACACACATATCGACAACAAATGTACGTAGTTTATCAAAATGCCGACGTCTACAGAAGTAAAGGGTTCTTATTAATCTAACGATTTTTCAAATGAATAGAGTTTCTAGACTTTGAATTTGTAAGGACATAATTTTCATAGTCCGTACTTTACATAGAGTATGTCGTATACCACTATAACCGTCAAATAATTTCACGTTCATTGTTCAAGACGACGGATCCAAATTTCAAACATCTTCAACATATGCGCAACATAATGTATAATTTCATATAGAATGTGTTTATGTTTCGTAAATGCTTTACTTTATTATTGGGATATTTTTCGAAATTGTTTTTGAACAAAATGAGTCATTTTTTCTAAGTCAAAATAATTTTTCAAGACTTGTAGGCCAGCTTTTTAAAATAATATTTTTTTGCCCCTATCGCTCAAACGACATTGACATGTTGTTCAAAAGGCTGCTTCTAACGACATCACATGTCGTTTGAAGGGTCGCGCGAAGGGTTATTTCTTTTATGCTTCAAATGACCACATGACGTTTTCGTTAGTAACGACATGATAATGTCGTTTAAACGACATGATAATGTCGTTCGAACGAATTCTAACGACATGCGCTGCCTCAAAATTTTTATTAAGCTATAAATACCTGTTTTGAAGACCTATTTCATTAAGATTTTTTATACACGAAAACTGTAAATCTTCAGACTTTTAGTTTTCATCTTTTAAGGTTAAAAACCTAGTTTTTGATTCACCAAAACCTCCCAATTCTTTTGTGAATCATTTGTGGAACCCAAATACTTCTTGTCGAAGTTTATCTTTGTGGAGTGCCATCTCTACTGCTGGATTGGTAGTTCTTGCGAGAGCTGCTAGGTGACAACTACGATCATTGAGGTTCGCGAGGGGACCTTTGTTGGTTACTAGGTTACGGTTTATGTGAGTTTTTTGCGGAAGATTCATTATAGATTTCATTGTGTAATTGTAAGTTGCGATTTGCATTATATAGTGAAATAAAGGTTTTACCTGAAAAGTTTTTTCCCTGAACCCTGATTTGTGATTGTTAGATTTGCATATTTGATTTATATAACACAGATGCATGATTAGGATTTAATTAATATGGATCAAAGATTGACTCTAATTAAATAAGTTTAAAACTTGGAAATTTGCAAATTAAATAAATAATCGATATCAAGCATTCTACAAATTGGTATCAGAGCAGGTTACTCTAATTTATCGACTGATTCTTTTTTCACAAAATTTTTGTGATATCGATTTTTTTGAAAAATCTGATATTGAAAAATTTTCACAATTTTTCTGATGGAAAACTTATATAATCGGCTACCCATCTTTGCTAACAAAAATTATGCCTGTTGAAAAGCCCGCATGAAATCTGGTTTAAAGGCTATTGATGAACGTGTCTGGATTGTTTGTTAAAGAGCCTCCCACTGTCACCGTTGAAAATGTCACCAATCCCAAACATATGTCTGACTGAAATGATGATGATTTTAAATGGAGTACCTATAACTCTCGTGGCCTTAGCGCTATTTCTAGAACCATCACCCCTGACAATTTTTGTCGTATTATGACGTGCACCACATCTAAAGAGGCATGGGATATCCTCCAATTGACACATGAGGGTACCAACACAGTTAAGGCGTCTAAGTTACAAAATTTAACCACCCAATTTGAGACTATCACGATGTTAGAGTTCGAGTGTTTTGATGAGTTTTATACTAGGTTGTCGAACATAGTCAACACGGGGTTTAATTTGGGTGAGAAAATTGATGAGACGAGAGTTGTTTGTAATACCCCGTACTTTTATGGATATTTATTTATAGGATTAATTAAATTAAATGTGCATTAATTGGGAATTAATCCGGATAAAATACTAGCGAGATGCGAGTTGGTATTTGATTTTAATGTGAATATATGGCAATATATGAATATTGAAAATATTGAATTTGTCGTGAGATTTAAATACGGGAATTTGGGAAATTTTGTTGGGACGCGTGCGACAGTCGCGTCAGGAATGTAATTATTTAAATTAAAAAGTGAATTTTATTTTTATCAACCATATGGTCATTTTGAGTGCGCCAACGCGTTCGGAAGGGTCGAAATAGTCAGAAAACACTAGCCGGGGGTTTAGTTTGGGTCCCGTGGCATTTTTAGGCCATACCGGCAACTTAAAAGGGTATTTTGGTAATTTTGGAATTTTGGGATTTATGACTAACGAATTTTGGGAGTTTAAAATAGAAAATTTTATAACCCACTAACCCATTACCAGCAATTAACTGATTAGAGGGCTACGGGGGTTTCATGAGAAGTTAGGAGAAGTTCCCAAAGAGAGAACCTTAACCCCCATCTTCAACCTTCAACCTTGGGAGAAAAGGAGAGAGCAACCTTCATCAATTCAACACCAAATTCAGAGAATAATCCAAGGCAAGTGGTTTAATTATGTTATTTACAACGAATGCTTCTTCCATGCGTAGAAATTTATATAATTACATTGTTTTGGGAGAATTGCAAAAACCCATAAAATTGGAATTAGAAATTCATGATTTGATAAAGAGACTGTATGTAGAAATGTGTTTGGACGATTATACTGATGGAAATACATTTTATTTATTACAAAAACGGATTTAATTATGGTTATTGATGACTTTAAATTTCTAGGGTTCATGTTCATGAGATTTGGGGAAAATTGGGTGTTGTTTAGGGAGATTTGACCCCATAAATATGTTAAAATACGACCTAAGTATGTTTAGGAATGATTAGAAACCTTGAACAACTGTTGGAATGATGTTTAGATGAGATTGGAGGTGGAGAAAATTGGGAAAATGAAATAGGAGAATTCTGGGCTCGAAACGGTCACCTCGTTAGAAGGCCTGCCCAGGTCGTTCAAACGAGCTTCTAACGAGTTGACAGTTTGACTTCTAACGAGTTGGATGTTAGTTCGATGCCTTTCGTTCGAACGAGATCTCGTTGGATGCCCACTTCGTTCGAACGAACTCTCGTTCGAACGACCTCGTTCGAACGAGACTTCTAACGAGTTGACATAATGGCCTTTTTGGCCTGATTTGATTTCTAGTGTCCCGTAACCTTATTTAATTGTAGAGATAACCTTCCCTTGTTAACTATTTGGTATAATTGGGATATTTGGGATATATTGAGGAGTGAAACATAGAAGTGTGATTTGAACCAAATGATAGTTGTGGATTAGGGCGCTAGTGACTAATCACGATGCGAGGATAATTAATGATTTAAATACATATAAACCGGACATATGATTTGTGTGACATTATAAGTTGGTATGAGAATGAGAAGTGGTCCTCTAATAAATTATGGTAATTACTAAGATGTGTGCATGCTTAGTATATGTATATGATTTTATGTGTATGACATACCTACCATACTTGCTATCACGGGAGGTTTGCGTTCGCTTAGGGCCATCTAATCTTAGTGTGCCTACGGGGGGGATTTAGATTGGTACCTCGAGGACATAGGTCAGAGAAGGACTTATTGGGAAGTTAATAAGTCTGCTGATCGTGGGAGCGTAGGTATGTGCGTGACCCATGTGATGTGACTGTGTTCGCCTCCATTGTTTGTGATTGTTGTTATCTGAGAACGATTCCTGAGAGATTCGGAATGCGTGATCCTTATGAACATGATGTACCGGGAAGGATAGCAGAGTATGTGTGCACCGCAGCTTAGTCTCGGGGTGGTAGTATTGTATATTTATGACGTGAATAATATACGGTTAAATGATGAGAACTTTCATGTTTATATTGTGTAGTGTAATTATCGTGAAAATTGCTGAATATAAAAAGGGATAACCTGTAGTGAATTGTATTTCTTATAATTAAGAATCCGAGTTTCAGTGAAGCTATCCATTTAATTGATAAAGTCGGGAATTTATATTGTGAATCGAGTAGAAAAGTTAGAACTTATGTCGGTTTGGTTAGATACGAATATCATTTAGATGGGTACGGTGCGTTAGGAGTGCACAATTAGTCGAGAGGTGAGAATTTCATGTGAGAGCACGTCCTAACATGTATTTTGCATTCATTGTTTTAATGTTATTAAAGCACTTGCTATTTTTAAAATACTCTCCACTTTCGGGCTTTGACCCGTGTGCTTTCAAATCTATTTTGTAAAAACCTTTTTAGGTGCCCAGCCACAAGGACACCATGCATAGGATTTTCATTCAGGTGGCGAGTTGTAGCTGTTGTGGAAGTTACAGGGCCTTGATAGTAGACGCCTCCTTTTCTAGTCTTGACTCCATATTCAGTTTCATCATTTGTAGGGCATGTCGCCCATTTCCATTAGAGACATTTCATATTTCAGTTATTCAGATTTTTGGCATGTAATTAATTCAGGATACACTGTTTTATTTATTTCAGTTGTGGGATTGTTGTGAGGAGTTTTTCCTCCGGTCATATTATTATTTGTTGGTTACTTTACTGAGATTTTATGGTGTATGGTTATGTCATTCTTTCATAATTCTTTTATCGCATGTTAATCAGACTTAATTTAAAATTTGACATCTTACTTTTAAATACTAGGTGGTTAGTAATCATTAAAATGTTTTCGACAGTGATGCTATTAACTGAACCAACTTGGCATTTTGTATTAATTTAATAAAGGAGTAGCTACCCGGTATTTAATTAGTCGGGGTGTCACAGGTGGTATCAGAGCATCAGGTTCTAGTGTCCTTTAGGATGTGTACGGCTTATTATGTTTCCGCTGAGCTTTCTTTGATGTAGAGCCCTATATTTTAGGACTGTTGTATTCTTTTATGTATGCTTTGCTCTTCAGCTATTTTGAGTTTATAACTGCGAACTTACAGACTTTACTCTTATTTTAGATCCTCCACGACGTGCACCACGGGTTCCTAGGAATGCACAGCCAGAGCCACAGTCAGCTCCAGTACAGGGCACCATGAATGCCGCCGAGGTTGCAGCCATTGTAGCCCAAGCGGTAAACGCCGCTCTCGCCGTTGTACAACAGGCACCACCTCAGGTGCCAGTAGCCGTGCCAGGTCAGGCACATGCATTCCCATCTGCTTGGGAATGCGTACGTGATGCTTTTCAGAAAGCACACCCACCGGAGTTCGCAGGTAGCTCCGATGTTGTGGTTTCAAGTTAGTGGAGGAAAGACATTCAGAGGCACTTGAGGATGTATGAGTGCACCGAGGTTCAGAAGCAGATACTAGCTACTTTCAAGCTAGTGGGGTCTGCACTGCAGTGGTGGGAGTCTATTACCACCGTGGAGGAGAGAGATACTCTCACGATACAGGAGTTTGGGTGCGGTTCGACCGTAAGTATTTTCCGTCAGCTGTTCACACGGAAATGAGGAGGAAGTTAATGAATCTCAGACAGGAGGGAAGGACTGTGGCCGAGTATGAGGCCGAATTCACTAATCTACTGAATATTGTCTCGGATGAAATACCGACAGAAGAGAAAAAGATTCAGAATTTCACCGACGGATTGACTTGGAGGATCCGTCAGCATTTATTGGGAAACCTCTCGTTCGCCACTTATTCTGACGTGGTTAACGCTGCACTGTTACACTACCAGGATCACCGCTTTCACATGGCTGAGAGCAAGAGGTCAGGAGAGTCCAGCCATCAGGGCAGGACTGGAGGAAATGGTGCCAGTGGGGCACATTCTGTTCAGGGACAGAGGCAGGGTGACCAGGGTTCCCAGCAGGGGGATCATAAGAGGTTCAGATCGGGGAATTTCAGAAACGGACAGGGAGGTTTACGGTAGGGCCATCAGGGTCCGAATGGCCATCAGGGCCAGCAGGGCCAGAATGGTCAACAGCAATTTCAGCAAGGCCAGCATGGCCAGGGGAGGAATGGTAACGGCCACCAGGGCCGAGGACAGTAGGGACAGAGAGGGGGAAATTTCCCGGGGAGGTGTTACGTTTGTGGCAAGACTGGCCATAAACGCCAGGACTGTCCTGATAAGGGCAGAGCCCCACAGCAGCAGTAGCAGGGTGCTCGACAGGAGCCGCAGAGGCCTATGTTTCCCGCCGCCCTCCCAGCACCACCACAGATGGCAGCATTACCACCCATTCCAGCGGTCCCAGTTTAGCAGGGACAGCTTCAGTATGGGAGAGTATATCAGCTTCAGCAGGCCGCAGCCCCACAGGATCCACCGGCCATTGAGGGTATGTTCTCTATTCAGGGGACTATGGGGCGTATTTTATTTGACACGGGGGCTACACACTGTTTCATTGCTATGAGATTTGCACGCACCATTAGGTTGTTAGACACCGCCGAGAGCACGGTCACTTGTGTAGATTCACCGTTGAGTAGGGGTTCTGTGATTTCCCTTGTATGTAGAGGCGTGGGTATAGAGATCGGGAGGTTTACTTTACCCGCGGATATGTTAGTATTAGATATGACCGAGTATGAGGCCATTATTGGTATGGATTGGCTAGTTGCGTACCGAGCCATGATTGACTATTTTAGTAGGAGTATTATCTTTGCCATTCCCGGGAAAGAGATGTTTTTAGTGGCGATGCCTCGTCCTGAGGGAGGATCGTTCACTCACTTGTACTATATAGAGGAGGAGACCTCTAAGGAAGTGGTGATACCACTTTATTCGATTCCGGTTGTTCGAGAGTTTGCCGATGTATTTCAGGATATACCTGGATTACCTCCGAGTAGAGAGATAGATTTTGTGATCGACTTGACGCCGGGCACTCGCCCTATTGTCCGCGTACCTTACCATATGGCTCCAGCTGAGATGAGAGAGTTACGGGATCAGATTGAGCAGTTATTGGGTCAGGGATTTATCCGGAGGAGTACTTCGGTGTGGGGTGCCCCTGTGTTGTTCGTAAAGAAGAGGGATGGATCGTTGAGATTGTGTGTAGATTACCGGGAGTTGAATAAGGTCACGATACGGAATAAGTATCCGTTGCCCCGAATCGATGACTTATTCGACCAGCTGAGAGGAGCTTCCTTCTTCTCAAAGATTGATTTGCGATCTGGATACCATCAGTTACGTATCAGGGAGGAGGACGTCTCGAAGACTGCTTTCTTAACGAGATATGGTTCCTACGAGTTTCGGATTATGCCTTTTGGTTTGACCAATGCTCCAGCCGTGTTTATGGACTTCATGAATAGGGTATTCAGAGAGTTCCTAGATCAGTTCATCATTATCTTCATTGATGACATTCTGGTTTACTCCCAGACAGAGGAGGAGCACGCCGAGCATTTGAGGCAGGTTTTGCAGACGCTACGTCAGAACGAGCTGTATGCAAAGTATGAGAAGTGCGGGTTTTGGCTGAAGGAGGTTCAATTTTTGGGGCATATTATTTTCGATCGGGGGATATCTGTTGATCCGGGGAAGGTATCCGCGGTGAGGAAGTGGGGACATCCCACGACACCGACTGAGATCCGTAGTTTCTTGGGCCTAGCAGGATACTACAGGAGGTTTATTCGGGGTTTCTCCAAGATAGCGGGTCCTTTGACACATCTGACTCGTAAGGGTGTGCCATTCATTTGGAGTGATGTCTGTCAGTTGGCATTCGATGAGTTGAAGGACAAGTTGACCTCAGCACCTGTGTTAGCATTGCCGAGACCGGGAGTTGAGTATCTAGTTTACACCGATGCGTCCTTGCAAGGACTTGGAGGTGTATTGCAGCAGGAGAGTCAGGCCATAGTTTATGCTTCCCGTAAGATTAAGCCTCACGAGAAGAATTACCCCACCCATGACTTGGAGTTAGCGGCAGTGGTATTTGCCCTTCGGATTTGGAGACATTATCTTTTGGGGGAGAAGTTTTGATTATTCACGGACCACAAGTCCCTACAGTACCTATTCACGCAGAAGGAGTTGAATATGCGGCAACGGAGGTGGCTTGAGTTTGTGAAGGATTATCAGTTTGATATCCAATACCACCCAGGGAAGGCTAACGTGGTAGCAGCCGCGTTGAGCCATAGGCCAATAGATGAGGTGGCAGGGGTGTGGAAGGCAAAGTGGAAAGAGTTGGGACACAAGGATGCAGTGGACCGATCGTTCATGTCTGTGATGACGGTTACACCGCAGATTGTCACGAAGGTGGTAAAGGCACAGGCAAATGACTCGTTCTGTCAGGAGCAGATAGTTCGATTACTAGCAGAGGGAGCCGAGTCCTATGCCGTTAGCTCAGAAGGGGGATTACGCTTCAATGGGAGACTGGTAGTTCCGGAAGGGGAGGAATTATGACACGAGGTGATGGCAGAGTCGCACGGCTCACGGTTCACGGTACATCCCGGTGGGGACAAAATGTACCAAGACATGAGACGTCAGTATTGGTGGAGCGGGATGAAGAGAGATATTGCCGTGTTCGTTTTTAAATGCGCCACTTGTCAACTGGTAAAAGTGGATCATCAGAGACCGGCATGACTTCTACAGCCATTAGAGGTCCCAATGTGGATGTGGGAGAGCATCTCCATGGATTTTATTACGAGGTTACCTACATCACAGAGGGGTCACGACTCCATTTGGATAATTGTGGACAGGTTGACCAAAGTTGCTCATTTTCTACCCGTAAGGACAGACTACACTACGGGACAGTATGCCCAGCTTTTTATTGCAGAAATAGTGAGACTTCATGGTGTATCCCTAAATATCGTGTCTGACAGAGACAAGATATTTGTTTCACGGTTTTGGGAGAGCTTTCAGGAGGCCATGGGCACGGAATTGCGGTTGAGTACGAAATATCACCCGCAGACCGATGGGCAAACCGAGCGTACAAACCAGATGTTGGAGGACATGTTGCGTATGTGCATCATTGATTTTGGGGGTGGATGGGAGCAGTATCTTCCACTGGTGGAGTTTGCTTACAACAACTCCTATCAGTTCACCATTGGCATGGCTCCATTTGAGGCGTTGTACAGTAGACCTTGTCGTTCCCCAGCTTGTTGGTTGGAGGTGGGGGACAACAAACTACTTGGGCCGTAAGTGATTCAGGATACTTCGACAAGGATAGAATTGATACGGAGTTGCATTCGGGTAGCTCAGGATCGGCAGAAGAGTTATGCTGATGCGAAGAGGTTCTTCAGGGAGTTCCAAGTGGGGGACCAAGTTTTACTCAGAGTATCTCCTATGAAGGGGATTATACGTTTTGGGAAGAAGGGGAAGTTGGCACCGAGATATGTGGGACCATTTCCTATCATCGAGCGGATTGGGTCTGTTGCATATAGACTTGGGTTACCGGAGCATTTGCACAGAATTCATGATGTGTTTCATATTTCCTCGCTAAGGAAATATCTTAGAGACGATTTGGCTCATTCTCACATTGCTTTGGAGGACATCGATCTTCAGCCTGATAGCTCCTACGAGGAGGGGCCGATTGCTATTTTGGACCGAAGTGAGCGAAAACTGCGGTCAAAGATAGTCCCGTTAGTACGTGTTCAGTGGCGGCATCATAATGCCGAGGAGTCCACATGGGAGCGGAAGGATGAGATGCGTGAACGTTATCCAGAGTTGTTTTTACCAGGTACTTTCTAGTTCTGAATTTCGGGACGAAATTCTATTATTAGGGGGGAAGTATGTAATACCCCGTACTTTTATGGATATTTATTTATGGGATTAATTAAATTAAATGTGCATTAATTGGGAATTAATCCGGATAAAATACTAGCGAGATGCGAGTTGGTATTTGATTTTAATGTGAATATATGGAAATATATGAATATTGAAAATATTGAATTTGTCGTGAGATTTAAATACGGTAATTTGGGAAATTTTGTTGGGACGCGTGCGACAGTCGCGTCAGGAATGTAATTATTTAAATTAAAAAGTGAATTTTATTTTTATCAACTGTATGGTCATTTTGAGTGCGCCAACGCGTCCGGAAGGGTCGAAATAGTCATAAAACACTAGCCGGGGGTTTAGTTTGGGTCCCGGGACATTTTTAGGCCATACCGGCAACTTAAAAGGGTATTTTGGTAATTTTGGAATTTTGGGATTTATGACTAACGAATTTTGGGAGTTTAAAATAGAAAATTTTATAACCCACTAACCCATTACCAGCAATTAACTGATTAGAGGGCTACGGGGGTTTCATGAGAAGTTAGGAGAAGTTCCCAAAGAGAGAACCTTACCCCCATCTTCAACCTTCAACCTTGGGAGAAAAGGAGAGAGCAACCTTCATCAATTCAACACCAAATTCAGAGAATAATCCAAGGCAAGTGGTTTAATTACGTTATTTACAACGAATGCTTCTTCCATGCGTAGAAATTTATATAATTACATTGTTTTGGGAGAATTGCAAAAACCCATAAAATTGGAATTAGAAATTCATGATTTGATAAAGAGATTGTATGTAGAAATGTGTTTGGACGATTATACTGATGGAAATACATTTTATTTATTACGAAAACGGATTTAATTATGGTTATTGATGACTTTAAATTTCTAGGGTTCATGTTCATGAGATTTGGGGGAAATTGGGTGTTGTTTAGGGAGATTTGACCCCATAAATATGTTAAAATACGACCTAAGTATGTTTAGGAATGATTAGAAACCTTGAACAACTGTTGGAATGATGTTTAGATGAGATTGGAGGTGGAGAAAATTGGGAAAACGAAATAGGAGAATTCTGGGCTCGAAACGGTCACCTCGTTAGAAGGCCTGCCCAGGTCGTTCGAACGAGCTTCTAACGAGTTGACAGTTTGACTTCTAACGAGTTGGATGTTCGTTCAATGCCTTTTATTCGAACGAGATCTCGTTGGATGCCCACTTCGTTCGAACAAACTCTCGTTCGAACGACCTCGTTCGAACGAGACTTCTAACGAGTTGACATAATGGCCTTTTTGGCCTGATTTGATTTCTAGTGTCCCGTAACCTTATTTAATTGTAGAGATAACCTTCCCTTGTTAACTATTTGGTATAATTGGGATATTTGGGATATATTGAGGAGTGAAACATATAAGTGTGATTTGAACCAAATGATAGTTGTGGATTAGGGCGCTAGTGACTAATCACGATGCGAGGATAATTAATGATTTAAATACATATAAACCGGACATATGATTTGTGTGACATTATAAGTTGGTATGAGAATGAGAAGTGTTCCTCTAATAAATTATGGTAATTACTAAGATGTGTGCATGCTTAGTATATGTATATGATTTTATGTGTATGACATACCTACCATACTTGCTATCACGGGAGGTTTGCGTTCGCTTAGGGCCATCTAATCTTAGTGTGCCTACGGGGGGGATTTAGATTGGTACCTCGAGGACATAGGTCAGAGAAGGACTTATTGGGAAGTTAATAAGTCTGCTGATCGTGGGAGCGTAGGTATGTGCGTGACCCATGTGATGTGACTGTGTTCGCCTCCATTGTTTGTGATTGTTGTTATCTGAGAACGATTCCTGAGAGATTCGGAATGCGTGATCCTTATGAACATGATGTACCGGGAAGGATAGCAGAGTATGTGTGCACCGCAGCTTAGTCTCGGGGTGGTAGTATTGTATATTTATGACGTGAATAATATACGGTTAAATGATGAGAACTTTCATGTTTATATTGTGTAGTGTAATTATCGTGAAAATTGCTGAATATAAAAAGGGATAACCTGTAGTGAATTGTATTTCTTATAATTAAGAATCCGAGTTTCAGTGAAGCTATCCATTTAATTGATAAAGTCGGGAATTTATATTGTGAATCGAGTAGAAAAGTTAGAACTTATGTCGGTTTGGTTAGATACGAATATCATTTAGATGGGTACGGTGCGTTAGGAGTGCACAATTAGTCGAGAGGTGAGAATTTCATGTGAGAGCACGTCCTAACATGTATTTTGCATTCATTGTTTTAATGTTATTAAAGCACTTGCTATTTTTAAAATACTCTCCACTTTCGGGCTCTGACCCGTGTGCTTTCAAATCTATTTTGTAAAATCCTTTTTAGGTGCCCAGCCACAAGGACACCATGCATAGGATTTTCATTCAGGTGGCGAGCTGTAGCTGTTGTGGAAGTTACAGGGCCTTGATAGTAGACGCCTCCTTTTCTAGTCTTGACTCCATATTCAGTTTCATCATTTGTAGGGCATGTCGCCCATTTCCATTAGAGACATTTCATATTTCAGTTATTCAGATTTTTGGCATGTAATTAATTCAGGATACACTGTTTTATTTATTTCAGTTGTGGGATTGTTGTGAGGAGTTTTTCCTCCGGTCATATTATTATTTGTTGGTTACTTTACTGAGATTTTATGGTGTATGGTTATGTCATTCTTTCATAATTCTTTTATCGCATGTTAATCAGACTTAATTTAAAATTTGACATCTTACTTTTAAATACTAGGTGGTTAGTAATCATTAAAATGTTTTCGACAGTGATGCTATTAACTGAACCAACTTGGCATTTTGTATTAATTTAATAAAGGAGTAGCTACCCGGTATTTAATTAGTCGGGGTGTCACAGGTGGTATCAGAGCATCAGGTTCTAGTGTCCTTTAGGATGTGTACGGCTTATTATGTTTCCGCTGAGCTTTCTTTGATGTAGAGCCCTATATTTTAGGACTGTTGTATTCTTTTATGTATGCTTTGCTCTTCAGCTATTTTGAGTTTATAACTGCGAACTTACAGACTTTACTCTTATTTTAGATCCTCCACGACGTGCACCACGGGTTCCTAGGAATGCACAGCCAGAGCCACAGTCAGCTCCAGTACAGGGCACCATGAATGCCACCGAGGTTGCAGCCATTGTAGCCCAAGCGGTAAACGCCGCTCTCGCCGTTGTACAACAGGCACCACCTCAGGTGCCAGTAGCCGTGCCAGGTCAGGCACATGCATTCCCATCTGCTTGGGAATGCGTACGTGATGCTTTTCAGAAAGCACACCCACCGGAGTTCGCAGGTAGCTCCGATGTTGTGGTTTCAAGTTAGTGGAGGAAAGACATTCAGAGGCACTTGAGGATGTATGAGTGCACCGAGGTTCAGAAGCAGATACTAGCTACTTTCAAGCTAGTGGGGTCTGCACTGCAGTGGTGGGAGTCTATTACCACCGTGGAGGAGAGAGATACTCTCACGATACAGGAGTTTGGGTGCGGTTCGACCGTAAGTATTTTCCGTCAGCTGTTCACACGGAAATGAGGAGGAAGTTAATGAATCTCAGACAGGAGGGAAGGACTGTGGCCGAGTATGAGGCCAAATTCACTAATCTACTGAATATTGTCTCGGATGAAATACCGACAGAAGAGATAAAGATTCAGAAGTTCACCGACGGATTGACTTGGAGGATCCGTCAGCATTTATTGGGAAACCTCTCATTCGCCACTTATTCTGACGTGGTTAACTCTGCACTGTTACACTACCAGGATCACCGCTTTCACATGGCTGAGAGCAAGAGGTCAGGAGAGTCCAGCCATCAGGGCAGGACTGGAGGAAATGGTGCCAGTGGGGCACATTCTGTTCAGGGACAGAGGCAGGGTGACCAGGGTTCCCAGCAGGGGGATCATAAGAGGTTCAGATCGGGGAATTTCAGAAACGGACAGGGAGGTTTACGGTAGGGCCATCAGGGTCCGAACGGCCATCAGGGCCAGCAGGGCCAGAATGGTCAACAACAATTTCAGCAAGGCCAGCATGGCCAGGGGAGGAATGGTAACGGCCACCAGGGCCGAGGACAGTAGGGACAGAGAGGGGGAAATTTCCCGGGGATGTGTTACGTTTGTGGCAAGACTGGCCATAAACGCCAGGACTGTCCTGATAAGGGCAGAGCCCCACAGCAGCAGTAGCAGGGTGCTCGACAGGAGCCGCAGAGGCCTATGTTTCCCGCCGCCCTCCCAGCACCACCACAGATGGCAGCATTACCACCCATTCCAGCGGTCCCAGTTTAGCAGGGACAGCTTCAGTATGGGAGAGTATATCAGCTTCAGCAGGCCGCAGCCCCACAGGATCCACCGGCCATTGAGGGTATGTTCTCTATTCAGGGGACTATGGGGCGTATTTTATTTGACACGGGGGCTACACACTGTTTCATTGCTATGAGATTTGCACGCACCATTAGGTTGTTAGACACCGCCGAGAGCACGGTCACTTGTGTAGATTCACCGTTGAGTAGGGGTTCTGTGATTTCCCTTGTATGTAGAGGCGTGGGTATAGAGATCGGGAGGTTTACTTTACCCGCGGATATGTTAGTATTAGATATGACCGAGTATGAGGCCATTATTGGTATGGATTGGCTAGTTGCGTACCGAGCCATGATTGACTATTTTAGTAGGAGTATTATCTTTGCCATTCCCGGGAAAGAGATGTTTTTAGTGGCGATGCCTCGTCCTGAGGGAGGATCGTTCACTCACTTGTACTATATAGAGGAGGAGACCTCTAAGGAAGTGGTGATACCACTTTATTCGATTCCGGTTGTTCGAGAGTTTGCCGATGTATTTCAGGATATACCTGGATTACCTCCGAGTAGAGAGATAGATTTTGTGATCGACTTGACGCCGGGCACTCGCCCTATTGCCCGCGTACCTTACCATATGGCTCCAGCTGAGATGAGAGAGTTACGGGATCAGATTGAGCAGTTATTGGGTCAGGGATTTATCCGGAGGAGTACTTCGCCGTGGGGTGCCCCTGTGTTGTTCGTAAAGAAGAGGGATGGATCGTTGAGATTGTGTGTAGATTACCGGGAGTTGAATAAGGTCACGATACGGAATAAGTATCCGTTGCCCCGAATCGATGACTTATTCGACCAGCTGAGAGGAGCTTCCTTCTTCTCAAAGATTGATTTGCGATTTGGATACCATCAGTTACGTATCAGGGAGGAGGACGTCTCGAAGATTGCTTTCTTAACGAGATATGGTTCCTACGAGTTTCATATTATGCCTTTTGGTTTGACCAATGCTCCAGTCGGGTTTATGGACTTGATGAATAGGGTATTCAGAGAGTTCCTAGATCAGTTCATCATATCTTCATTGATGACATTCTGGTTTACTCCCAGACAGAGGAGGAGCACGCCGAGCATTTGAGGCAGGTTTTGCGGACGCTACGTCAGAACGAGCTGTATGCAAAGTATGAGAAGTGCGGGTTTTGGCTGAAGGAGGTTCAATTTTTGGGGCATATTATTTCCGATCGGGGGATATCTGTTGATCCGGGGAAGGTATCCGCGGTGAGGAAGTGGGGACATCCCACGACACCGACTGAGATCCGTAGTTTCTTGGGCCTAGCAGGATACTACAGGAGGTTTATTCGGGGTTTCTCCAAGATAGCGGGTCCTTTGACACATCTGACTCATAAGGGTGTGCCATTCATTTGGAGTGATGTCTGTCAGTTGGCATTCGATGAGTTGAAGGACAAGTTGACCTCAGTACCTGTGTTAGCATTGCCGTGACCGGGAGTTGAGTATCTAGTTTACACCGATGCGTCCTTGCAAGGACTTGGAGGTGTATTGCAGCAGGAGAGTCAGGCCATAGCTTATGCTTCCCGTAAGATTAAGCCTCACGAGAAGAATTACCCCTCCCATGACTTGGAGTTAGCGGCAGTGGTATTTGCCCTTCGGATTTGGAGACATTATCTTTTGGGGGAGAAGTTTTGATTATTCATGGACCACAAGTCCCTACAGTACCTATTCACGCAGAAGGAGTTGAATATGCGGCAACGGAGGTGGCTTGAGTTTGTGAAGGATTATCAGTTTGATATCCAATACCACCCAGGGAAGGCTAACGTGGTAGCAGACGCGTTGAGCCGTAGGCCAGTAGATGAGGTGGCAGGGGTGTGGAAGGCAAAGTGGAAAGAGTTGGGACACCAGGATGCAATGGCCCGATCGTTCATGTCTGTGATGACGGTTACACCGCAGATTGTCACGAAGGTGGTAAAGGCACAGGCAAATGACTCGTTCTGTCAGGAGCAGATAGTTCGATTACTAGCAGAGGGAGCCGAGTCCTATGCCGTTAGCTCAGAAGGGGGATTACGCTTCAATGGGAGACTGGTAGTTCCGGAAGGGGAGGAATTACGACACGAGGTGATGGCAGAGTCGCACGGCTCACGGTTCACGGTACATCCCGGTGGGGATAAAATGTACCAAGACATGAGACGTCAGTATTGGTGGAGCGGGATGAAGAGAGATATTGCCGTGTTCGTTTTTAAATGCGCCACTTGTCAACTGGTAAAAGTGGATCATCAGAGACCGGCATGACTTCTACAGCCATTAGAGGTCCCAATGTGGATGTGGGAGAGCATCTCCATGGATTTTATTACGAGGTTACCTACATCACAGAGGGGTCACGACTCCATTTGGATAATTGTGGACAGGTTGACCAAAGTTGCTCATTTTCTACCCGTAAGGACAGACTACACTACGGGACAGTATGCCCAGCTTTTTATTGCAGAAATAGTGAGACTTCATGGTGTATCCCTAAATATCGTGTCTGACAGAGACAAGATATTTGTTTCACGATTTTGGGAGAGCTTTCAGGAGGCCATGGGCACGGAATTGCGGTTGAGTACGACATATCACCCGCAGACCGATGGGCAAACCGAGCGTACAAACTAGATGTTGGAGGACATGTTGCGTATGTGCATCATTGATTTTGGGGGTGGATGGGAGCAGTATCTTCCACTGGTGGAGTTTGCTTACAACAACTCCTATCAGTTCACCATTGGCATGGCTCCATTTGAGGCGTTGTACGGTAGACCTTGTCGTTCCCCAGCTTGTTGGTTGGAGGTGGGGGATAACAAACTACTTGGGCCGTAAGTGATTCAGGATACTTCGACAAGGATAGAATTGATACGGAGTTGCATTCGGGTAGCTCAGGATCGGCAGAAGAGTTATGCTGATGCGAAGAGGTTCTTCAGGGAGTTCCAAGTGGGGGACCAAGTTTTACTCAGAGTATCTCCTATGAAGGGGATTATACGTTTTGGGAAGAAGGGGAAGTTGGCACCGAGATATGTGGGACCATTTCCTATCAACGAGCGGATTGGGTCTGTTGCATATAGACTTGGGTTACCGGAGCATTTGCACAGAATTCATGATGTGTTTCATATTTCCTCGCTAAGGAAATATCTTAGAGACGATTTGGCTCATTCTCACATTGCTTTGGAGGACATCGATCTTCAGCCTGATAGCTCCTACGAGGAGGGGCCGATTGCTATTTTGGACCGAAGTGAGCGAAAACTGCGGTCAAAGATAGTCCCGTTAGTACGTGTTCAGTGGCGGCATCATAATGCCGAGGAGTCCACATGGGAGCGGAAGGATGAGATGCGTGAACGTTATCCAGAGTTGTTTTTACCAGGTACTTTCTAGTTTCGAATTTCGGGACGAAATTCTATTATTAGGGGGGAAGTATGTAATACCCCGTACTTTTATGGATATTTATTTATGGGATTAATTAAATTAAATGTGCATTAATTGGGAATTAATCCGGATAAAATACTAGCGATATGCGAGTTGGTATTTGATTTTAATGTGAATTTATGGCAATATATGAATATTGAAAATATTGAATTTGTCGTGAGATTTAAATACGGTAATTTGGGAAATTTTGTTGGGACGCGTGCGACAGTCGCGTCAGGAATGTAATTATTTAAATTAAAAAGTGAATTTTATTTTTATCAACTGTATGGTCATTTTGAGTGCGCCAACGCGTCCGGAAGGGTCGAAATAGTCATAAAACACTAGCCGGGGGTTTAGTTTGGGTCCCGGGGCATTTTTAGGCCATACCGGCAACTTAAAAGGGTATTTTGGTAATTTTGGAATTTTGGGATTTATGACTAACGAATTTTGGGAGTTTAAAATAGAAAATTTTATAACCCACTAACCCATTACCAGCAATTAACTGATTAGAGGGCTACGGGGGTTTCATGAGAAGTTAGGAGAAGTTCCCAAAGAGAGAACCTTAACCCCCATCTTCAACCTTCAACCTTGGGAGAAAAGGAGAGAGCAACCTTCATCAATTCAACACCAAATTCAGAGAATAATCCAAGGCAAGTGGTTTAATTACGTTATTTACAACGAATGCTTCTTCCATGCGTAGAAATTTATATAATTACATTGTTTTGGGAGAATTGCAAAAACCCATAAAATTGGAATTAGAAATTCATGATTTGATAAAGAGATTGTATGTAGAAATGTGTTTGGACGATTATACTGATGGAAATACATTTTATTTATTACGAAAACGGATTTAATTATGGTTATTGATGACTTTAAATTTCTAGGGTTCATGTTCATGAGATTTGGGGAAAATTGGGTGTTGTTTAGGGAGATTTGACCCCATAAATATGTTAAAATACGACCTAAGTATGTTTAGGAATGATTAGAAACCTTGAACAACTGTTGGAATGATGTTTAGATGAGATTGGAGGTGGAGAAAATTGGGAAAACGAAATAGGAGAATTCTGGGCTCGAAACGGTCACCTCGTTAGAAGGCCTGCCCAGGTCGTTCAAACGAGCTCGTTCGAACGAGCTTCTGACGAGTTGACAGTTTGACTTCTAACGAGTTGGATGTTAGTTCGATGCCTTTCGTTCAAACGAGATCTCGTTGGATGCCCACTTCGTTCGAACGAACTCTCGTTCGAACGACCTCGTTCGAACGAGACTTCTAACGAGTTGACATAATGGCCTTTTTGGCCTGATTTGATTTCTAGTGTCCCGTAACCTTATTTAATTGTAGAGATAACCTTCCCTTGTTAACTATTTGGTATAATTGGGATATTTGGGATATATTGAGGAGTGAAACATAGAAGTGTGATTTGAACCAAATGATAGTTGTGGATTAGGGCGCTAGTGACTAATCACGATGCGAGGATAATTAATGATTTAAATACATATAAACCGGACATATGATTTGTGTGACATTATAAGTTGGTATGAGAATGAGAAGTGTTCCTCTAATAAATTATGGTAATTACTAAGATGTGTGCATGCTTAGTATATGTATATGATTTTATGTGTATGACATACCTACCATACTTGCTATCACGGGAGGTTTGCGTTCGCTCAGGGCCATCTAATCTTAGTGTGCCTATGGGGGGGATTTAGATTGGTACCTCGAGGACATAGGTCAGAGAAGGACTTATTGGGAAGTTAATAAGTCTGCTGATCGTGGTAGCGTAGGTATGTGCGTGACCCATGTGATGTGACTGTGTTCGCCTCCATTGTTTGTGATTGTTGTTATCTGAGAACGATTCCTGAGAGATTCGGAATGCGTGATCCTTATGAACATGATGTACCGGGAAGGATAGCAGAGTATGTGTGCACCGCATCTTAGTCTCGGGGTGCTAGTATTGTATATTTATGACGTGAATAATATACGGTTAAATGATGAGAACTTTCATGTTTATATTGTGTAGTGTAATTATCGTGAAAATTGCTGAATATAAAAAGGGATAACCTGTAGTGAATTGTATTTCTTATAATTAAGAATTCGAGTTTCAGTGAAGCTATCCATTTAATTGACAAAGTCGGGAATTTATATTGTGAATCGAGTAGAAAAGTTAGAACTTATGTCGGTTTGGTTAGATACGAATATCATTTAGATGGGTACGGTGCGTTAGGAGTGCACAATTAGTCGAGAGGTGAGAATTTCATGTGAGAGCACGTCCTAACATGTATTTTGCATTCATTGTTTTAATGTTATTAAAGCACTTGCTGTTTTTAAAATACTCTCCACTTTCGGACTCTGACCCGTTTGCTTTCAAATCTATTTTGTAAAAACCTTTTTAGGTGCCCAGCCACAAGGACACCATGCATAGGATTTCCATTCAGGTGACGAGCTGTAGCTGTTGTGGAAGTTACAGGGCCTTGATAGTAGACGCCTCCTTTTCTAGTCTTGACTCCATATTCAGTTTCATCATTTGTAGGGCATGTCGCCCATTTCCATTAGAGACATTTCTAATTTCAGTTATTCAGATTTTTGGCATGTAATTAATTCAGGATACACTGTTTTATTTATTTCAGTTGTGGGATTGTTGTGAGGAGTTTTTCCTCTGGTCATATTATTATTTGTTGGTTACTTTACCGAGATTTTGTGGTGTATGGTTATGTCATTCTTTCATAATTCTTTTATCGCATGTTAATCAGACTTAATTTAAAATTTGACATCTTACTTCTAAATACTAGGTGGTTAGTAATCATTAAAATGTTTTCGACAATGATGCTATTAACTGAACCAACTTGGCATTTTGTATTAATTTAATAAAGGAGTAGCTACCCGGTATTTAATTAGTCGGGGTGTCACATTGTTAAAAAGATTTTTAGGTCACTTTCATCCCATTTTATTCCTAAGGCCACTGTTTTAAATTCTTTGGGGATATTAGATACACTTAGGGTAGAAGAACTCGTAGGAGACCTTCAAACTTATGAGATCGACATGTTTCCCTAAGCCGTTAAGCCTAAGGATAAAATGATTGCACTTAGGCACAATCTAGAAAAGGCGAGAAAGTGCTTATGAAGAGAGAGAAGAAAAAGAAAGATAGAGTTTGTGAGTCCGAGTCTGAGGGAGAGTTTGATTTTGATGATGTGGCCATGTTTGCTAAAAAATTTAAAAAGTTCCTCAAATTTTCCAAAGAAAATTCTTTAAAAAAAAAGATGTTTGAGAAAAATAAAAAGAAAGAAGAGGCCAATGAGAGCGGTGAGAAAGAGGCGAGATGTTTTGAGTGTGAGGGCAAAGGGCACAAAGCGTTTGAATATCCCACTTTGCTAAATATAAAGGGCAAGAAAATTGTTAGCTAGCCACTCTTAACGATAGTGACGAGGAGGTAAATGATTCTGGGGATGAGTTATCACATGGTATGTGTGTTTCCTTTATAGCAAGTCACGCGAGCACACCTAGTTTGTCCCACGAAGATGAGGACACTTGTGTACGTGAGAGGCCCGATGATGATTTGAGTGTTTCGAGTGAGTGTGAGAGTGAGATTGAAAGTGAAGGTGAAAGCGATCTCCAAAAATCATTTAGAGATTTATTAAAGACGAAGAAGTTGAATAAGGAGTTAGGTCTTAAGATGTTAGATTTAGAGAGAGAGATATAAGTTTTGAGGGGATTTGAGGCATCGGTGAGTCAACTCAATAAGGTGTTTTTAAGTGAGCAATTGATCGTCATAGGCCGAAAAAAGAGTGAACTTGAATCATGTGTGTCCCAACTTGAGAGAGATCTCGAACGTGCCCGAGAAGTCAAGGTTACTATAGAGGATACATCTAAGAAGGTTGGAAAGATGCTCCTCTGTACCTCTTTGGAAAATGTTGAGAGATTTGGAATAGGTCATGACGGTGCCTCCACTTTTCTTGTTGCACCCTAATCTATTCCCGAGTTGGTGATAGATCCATATGGCTCTCAACCTAACACACCTAGGCGTCCGTTACCCGATAGGAGAGTGCATCCTAGTGTAACAACCCTCACTTTTGAGCCATTTATTTTATATTAATTTACTATATGAAGTAATTATATAAAATACAGATGATGGAGTAAATATGAACTAATTGAGATAATTGAGCATATTTACTGAATTGTTGTATATTTACTGTATGTGTAAGTAAATATCATCATGTTGCGTTTTATTTTGTCATATGATTTAAAATGACACTTATGGTTTAAATAAAACCGGAACTTGAAATGACTTATAAATTTTCCAAATGATAATTTGGAGGGCGTAGTTAGTCTCGAAATGTACGGGATAGTCGAAATAAGTGCCATATTGTATTTTTATGTTCTGGGCACTTTTGACTGGTTATAGCTTAAATGTGTAGTTGCGAATCATTTTAATGTGGTATTAACCATTTATGTTGGGATATTAGACTAAAGGCATGATTTAAGTCTTGTAATTCATTTATTTCTCTTAAGTGCATTTATTAAACCTAGAGAGAGTTAGAGAAGAAAAGAATTGTGGAGAAAAGAGAGGAGAAAGAATAGATTGGAGATTGAAGATTTGAGATTTGAGATTGCTCTTACCAAGAGAAAATCTGAGATTTCAACCTTAAGGCAAGTTTTCTACTTGCTAATATATGGTTTAAAATGAGTAAATTGTATTGATAGTTGTGTATTGGAATTAATGGATTTTCATGGATTTTATGGTGTTTGAGCCCTAATTATGGTTTATGTTGATGATATTATGGATTATGGTAGTTGATAATCATGTAGGATGATTTGGGGTAGATTAATGTTGATGGATGTGTGTAAAAATGGAGAAGATTTAAATTTTGGGGAAAATCTAGGGTTCATAACCCGTAACCCCATCCTTAGCCAAATCGCAGGGGCGAATCGATTCGGCCCAAGGGCGAATCGATTCGCTTAGGGGTCAAGTTACAGGTCTGCAAGACCGAATTGATTCGGGTTAAGGCCGAATCGATTCGGTCAAGGCAGAATCTGGAATTTGTCCTCCGAATCGATTCGCTTTTGGGCAAATCGATTCGCTGCTTGGGGCGAATCGATTCGGAAACCTTGCTGTTTTGAGTTACTTTTCTAACTCAATTTCAACCCTTTTTCTTCAGGCTTAGGACTTAGGAACCTTCTTGTATGAAGTAAACTTAGAGTCCTACAGTCTTAGAGGAGTTGGTTAACTACCCTACATTAGAAATGGATTAAATGGGGCTTATTCCGTGGGTGTACAAGTTGATGATAGGGCATCTCTTTCCTTTAAATAACTATTAGGAGTTTATGAGTTGTAAGCCCATATTTGGAGATTTTAGGGGCTCAATTGAGGTATATAAAACCTTGTGACTTGTAGAAGCATTATGATCCCTTGGAGACTAATTCGGGAACTAGTATACGATGAATACTAATGATGATGTTAATGATTATAGTTTCGGATAAAACGAAACATGAACATGACAAAACGGAAATAAAAATAAAATGAAAATGGAAATGAATATGGTAAATGATAATTTACTTAAACACGCCTCTCTAAATGCTATCATAAGGGAAGTTCGCACGTGAGGTGATGTCCCCTAACTAATGAATATAGGGAGACTATAGTTCTCGGCCATATGACCGGTTGATATATGTTTATTTTGCGCTAGTGAGGTAATTCCGGATGTGGTTATGACTCACTCGCAGGTATATGGCCACTTCCCGATGTTGCGTTAGGTGCCCAGGTTGTCTTGGTTGATAGGCCCTGGAAGATGATAGTCATTTAAGGGCGCGTCCTGTGGGGAAACTCGGAGGGACGGTCTTAGAATCGTTATATGTATATAAATATAACTATTCTTAATCAAGTGGGGCTTGATGGTTGATAAGCGCCATAAAGAGCATATAATTATGATTATGTTTCAAAATGAGAAATTGAACGAGGAAATGGCACATAGTAAATCATGGAGACTTTAATTAATGATATTCATTCATATTCTCTTGCATAACTAAATAAGACTTATGATCATTAAAATTGCTTTAGCTTATACATTGAATTTGTGTAGGTAGATTTTTATCTTTATCAATCATATTTATCTGTTCATAACTGTCATACTTTTTATTCATCTGGTGATGATATAAAACCGGGCCCTGACCCGTTCATATTTCTTGTTGTGCATGAATCTTGTATCCCCTCAGGTGCTCCGCCGTAAGGATGCCCGTACTGATGTTCCTATTTCGGTGTTTTTGGGGAGCCGTGATACCTTGCGGATATTACAGGATATGTTGTTAGACACCTTTATTTTTGTACTCTAGTTATGATCGGGTCTTTTACTCTGGCGTGTGGCCCAAGCTACTGTATTTGTTTATTGTAATTTATTATGTAATTTACATTAAACTATTGTATATTTTTGTATGAGAGTGTTGTCCGACAGCATATTCGGTCCCCTTATTGTATACTTGTTGTTGATGTAATATAAGTTTTTTCGGATTTCCACTTTCTTTTCCAATTGGGTTGTTTTAAATCTTTCCTTAACATATAAACTAAAAATTTTGTCAACCCGTTTTTCTGAATTATGGAGTGGTTATCCCGTATACTTATTATGTTGTTGTGATGCTATTCCATCCATGATTCCTGTTATATTAGAGTATCGGGCTGGCCACCCCTTATTTTGATGAGCTGGTTGTCACAGATGGTATCAGAGCATCAGGTTCTAGAGTCTTTAGGATCTATGCTGGCTTGTCACGTTTTACCGTAGCGTTCTTTGATATAGAGCTTAATGTTAGGATTGTTTTGTTGCCTATATATGCGATCTTCTGCAAAATAGATTGTTTTATATAGTACTCTAACTCTATTGTTTCTTCTCAGATTCCGCCTGATTAAGGGTGAAAAGTAGCGCGTGTCAAGACGCTAATCGTTGTTTTCGTTTCACCTCCTCAATACAAAAACCTAAACTTATGACTACACTCAAAAAGGGAGTATAGCGGCCAAGTCCGGGTATCGAAAATCCACAGAGACGAGTTGCTAGAATTTATAGGATTTAATACTCATAAAATAAAAGTGTAAAAGGTGATAGGTTGGAAATACAGAAAAGAGAAAAATTAAGAAGTTAAGTCTAAACTACAATTAATAAAACGAGAGTCGGGATCGTGTCCCCACCATGGGCTAAACAACTAATAATTAGAATTTCGGTTCGAAAACATTTAATCGAGCATTTTCAATTAAGTATAAACATCACACAATAAGGAATTTAACCCAAAGTTGCGAGATTAAACATTTAACAGAAAATGGTCACACGCATCTTAAATTCGGATTACCGCTATAAACACTAACGTTACATGACAAAGAAAGTTAAACGCATAATAATCCGACTTTAATACGCGAGGTTTCAATTAAATGCAATTTTACACAAAACCTAATTTTCGGAGCTCAACGCCCATCAATGGCAGACACACGACCCAAACTCTATGTAACTACTCACTACACATGATTAATCTAATTAAATAACTAATTAATAAACAAAACAAGAAATAAATAAACTAAACTAATTCATCTAGGCAAGAAAGTAAAGAACAACAAAGAAATTAAGCTAAAACAACTAAGTACAAAGCTTGAAGATAATGAATAGTAATATTAACTTACAAAGTGGGCAAAACACCCATGGAAATGAGGAGAGGGAAGCTCCAAAAAATCCCTAAAGTTCTCTAACCTAAAATGAAATATCTCTCCAAAGAAATGCCCCTAACACTCTATTTATACCCCAAAATAAACCCCAAACAAAACCAAGCCAAAAAACCCAAAATAAGTCAATTTTCGAACATATCTGATGGGACCGGTCAACCTCTATTTTGGGACCGGTCGACCGCACTTTTGGAATTTGCCTTGGGCTTGAGGCAGCCCCCTTTTACACTCCGAACCAATTTTGATGCGTTGCACGGAAATGGCCATAACTCCCTCATACGGAATCGAAATGAGGCGTGGTCGGAACCGACGTGAAGATAATTCAATTATATACATGATTCTGTTTTGAAACCCTCCAAATTATGCAGTATGAAATTACAAAAATGCCCTTGAAGTAGAAGAAAATACAGAAACCTTCCGGAAATGGGCATAACTTCCACATACGGAGTCAGAATGACGCACGGTCAGTGGCCACAGAAGGATAATTTGATGATCTACATGTTGGTAACTTCATTCCATAAAAAATAGTGAGTTTGAAAAGACCAAATTGCCCTTGAAGTAGCATTCAACGATGGAACTTCTCCGAAATGCAACCGAACCTCACTTTTAGCGTTCCAATACCTACAAAAGCACAAATAACCCCTGCAAAGCATGTATATATCCAAATCCATGGTTGTCTAGTTAATGAGCATAATTATAGGCATTTAGGACCGTAAAAGTGCTAGAATGCATAAAGATAAAGGGCAGAAATATGCAATATTCGATACAAATCACCGCCTAAGAGAGGCCGCCATGCTAGAAGGAATAGAGTTGTAGAAGAGGAAGTAGGTCCTCCCCGTCGCAGTAGGGAACTATAAATATTGTTGATGTAGCAAATATCGTAGCCCAAGCGGTTAATGCTGCTATGACCGTCGTGGTTCAACAATTGCCACAAGCTCAATAACAACGGGCTCAGGATGCACAAGCTCCTATGGGACCTTCTCCGTGGGAGAGAGTTAGAGAGTCATTTTTAAAGGGCCATCCCCCAGAATTTGATGGAGGCTCTGATGTTATTAGAGCTAATTAGTGGAAGAAGGATATGCAGCGCCATCTGCGTATGGTGGATTGTAGCGAGGAAAGAAAACAAGTCCTTGCTACTTTCAAGATCGTTGGATCTGCGTTATATTGGTGGGAGTCGATGACTACACCGGAGCAGAGAGACGTTATGACTATCAATGATTTCTGGGCTTTATTTGATCAGAAGTACTTCCCTCTCGCAGTTCAAAGGGAGATGAGAAGGAAGCTTCAGGATGTGGTGCAAGGTGAGAGATCCGTTGCGGAATATGAAGAGGAGTTCACCTGGTTAGCAAGTTTTGTACCGGATGAAGTGACTCCTAAAGAGAGGAAAATATCAAAGTTCATGGGGGGTTTAAACTGGAGGATCCGACAACATTTGTTGGGCAATTCGGCTTTGCAGACTTTTAGGGATGTGATGAATGTGGCGTTGCTTCATTGCCAAGATCATCGGTTGTATGTCTAAGGTAGCAAGAAGGCGACAGTGATGGGGCAAGAAGGAAAACCTGGAGGCAATGGGACTGGAGGAGGAGCATTTCCTTCGTCCCAATCTTCGGGTAATAAGCAGAAAGAAAGGGATCCCCAACAAGGGGATTTGTCAAAGAGGCAACGTTTTGGTGGGTTTAATGTAGGTGGCAATAACCATAGGCAGGGACAAGGTTCCCCACAACAACAATAAATAGGTCGAGGTGGTCACGGGGGTAGGGGCCATCCAGGCCAAGGCGTTACCCAATTCAGAAATAACCAGGGACGAAATCAGGAGAATATGATGGGTCGGTGCTTCCAATATGGGGAGGCGGGTCATTACAAGAGGGAATGTCCTCAGTTGGTTGGGGGACAGCTTCCTAGGGTTCCACAACAACCACAGATTCAGTTACCCCCACAGGTACCTAATCCAGTTGTCCCTCCACAGCAGGGTCAGTTACAGTATGGACGTGTTTATCATATTTAGGATGCTATGCTTCCTCCGACTCCGCCAGCGCCACCAGCTATTGAGGGTAAGTTTCTCATTCAGGGGCACATGGGTCATATATTATTTGATACGGGTACGACACACTCATTCATTTCTAGGAGTTTTGCTCAGTCTACAGAGTTGATTAAATCTGCAGAGAGTACCTTCACTAGTGTTGAGTCTTCGATGGGTGATGGTTCACTCATTTTCTTTGTTTGTAAACAAGTAGAAATAAATCTTGGTAATTTGTGCTTTGTGGCCGATTTACTCGTCCTGAATATGGTTGGGTATGATGTGATTGTGGGTATGGATTGGCTAGTGAAGTATCATGCGATAGTTAATTGCCATGGAAAGAGTATAGTTTTTGCCATTCTGGGGCAAGAAATGTGTGACACCCCGCCTAATTAAATACCGGGCGATCAATCCTTTATTAAATTAAAATCAAGGTGAACAGTTGGTTCATTCTTAGCATCACTGTCGCAAAATAAAATTTCCCAATTTAAACACCCTAAATAATTAAGCTAAGTGTCAAAACAATTTAAAACTTTATTTCCATTTTTTTAATTAAATTCCAATTTGAAAACCTTTTAAATAACCAACAGTTTAAGAATCACATAAGTGTTACGAATAGCAATCAACACAAAAGAATTAATCCATCTAGATTAACCAAACCAAATTTAAACTACAAATGAAATCATCCTGACAAGAGTTAATACTCAAAGAGTACCGAATACTGAAAATAAATGAACATACATCTCTGACAAATCTATATTGAATGGGGGAAATGGGCGACACATGCCCTAGCTATGAAGAACTATAATAAAAACCGAATCAATGAAGAGGTCGTCTACAACAAGGACCTGCAACTCCCACATAAGCTACGGCGCGTCCAATCCAAAGAACCTATGCATGACGCCCCTGTGGCTGGGCACCTGTAATATATACATATATATACAAAAGAGAAGAGATAACAGAAAATGGGTCAGAGCCCGATTGTAAAACAGTTTTAAAATTAGTTTAACAAGTATTTAAAATGCTTACCTGCTAATGCAACAACCATGTTAGTATGCGACACTCTCTTGAGAATTCTCACCTCTCGTCTAGTGTGCACGCCTACCGTACTAATGAACCTCATAAGTCTCTCTAACTTATTCTCCATACGGTTTTATCACTTGGAAATAAGGTTATGATATTTACTTTAGAAAATCAATCTCTTCAAGATTTATTACGTTATTTAGAATAACTCTGTACCGTTATAAAGTTTCCGAATATTTATAGTGAAGTTGAAGAATTTATTCATTACTTAACTTCTATTATGCACAGTAGAAAGTTCTCATATAGATATACGTATATATATTAGTTACACGTATAATATATATACTAACGGCACCCCACATAAAATCTATGGTGCAAGGTTTCCATATATAAGTATATATATACCAATCACTCATATAATATATATATATATATATATATATATATATATATATATATATATATATATATATACTATCTGCACCCCACATACAATCTATGGTGCTGGCATACTCTGCTATCAAGTCCCCGTATCACTCATACTAAGGGAAATACTAGTTCGGAATCACTCCCGAACTGTATTAACACAAAACACATACAAATGGAGGCGAAGCATAGTTTCCGGTCCTAAGAGGTCAGCACATACCCTCACGTCTCTTAGGACCATCTGACTATCACTCAGATAGCATGTCATCAAGGAATCCTATGTTCTAGGGTACAAGTCAATATCCCCCCATAAAGGCCCAATCGAGATAAGACCGTCCCGGCGCGAAAACCTCCGTGATAGCAAGTAGCCCAAGTATGATTTTTATACAGATATAATATATGCACAATAACACAGTCATATATATATATATATATATATATATATATCCACATTGCTAAATTAGGTGCGCTCACGACCCATAATTTTAATTATCCGTTGTTACACCTTTTACTCGATTATTTCGTATAAGAGACTCGTTATTTATATTCTCATTTATTATTCACTTCATGCCCACTTCTCCTCTCTCGAAGCCTTCTTAGTAAAATTTCAGTACGCATTCACTCAATTACGTTCTGGTCTAACTCCCTTACGAGTCCCGATCTTTTTATTAAATATACGCATGATTTCTTATTCACATGAAAAATTCCTCGTTAACCCAAAATCCCATCCTACACTAAAATGTTATTCAACAGGGTCTACCTAGGCCCTACTGGTCTTCTCTATATCCAATTATACTCCAACAACAACAATAAAGGGATCCCATACATCTTAATCGGATTAAATCAACGAATGAGAAATATGTAGTTTTCCAGGAGTAGTCGATCGATAGATGGCAGGGGGTCGATCGATCGATCAAGCAGTTCTTGCCCAGAAACTGCAAATTAAACCTACGGGTTTCATCTTCCAATTTCTCCAAAAACATCATTAACAAGTCTAAAATTCTCAAATAACGATACTATAAGTTCTATATACATATACACAAGATTTCCTATGTGAAACATGTATAAAAACATCAACGATATCGAATTAATGGGGTAAAATTGACATAATCTTCAAGAACCCTAATTTTGAAAGAATTATCCATTCCTCTAATTATCTCCCAGATTTCTTATTTCTAAACTCATAGTAATTCGTGGGTAATCCTCTACATGTGATGGGTATATCCAGAATATATTGAATCTCTCTAAACATGCGATTTAAAGTCTCCAAATTTATAATTTCTTTCATAAAACATGATCTTAGCAATCCTAAACTAACATGGGTGATGCATTAACCAAAAATAAATCAAGATAGATACTTGCCTAAAATTCAAGGTTCTGATTTCGTGGATGAAATGGTATGGTTGCATTCCCCGTCGTGCGATCTACGTTTTGGTGGTGGTGGCGGTGCAACTGGATGAGTTCTTGGCCTTGGATTGCTTGGAACGCTCTCCAACTCCTTCTCTAATGGCCGTTCTTTGATTTTGTGTTTGCTAACCCTAAGAGACAACTCCTAAAGGTTGATATATCCTTAGTAAATTCGTGGGTTTAATTCCCCAAAAATATAAACTGTCTAAAATACCCTCCCGGGATGTCAATTAGGCCTAAAAATGCCCCGAGACCCAAACTAAACCCCCGGGTACACTTTTCTGACTATCTCGACCCTTTTGGACACTTTGGCGCACTCAAAACGATCATATGAGAAACTTATAATTTATTCACTTTATATAATAATTTAGTCCTGACACGACACAGGCGCGTCCCGACTTAAATTTCCATAATTGCCATTTTATTCACTCGTGACAATTTTAATAAAATAAATCTCATATATTACTTTACTCGTCTAGTAATATTCAACAATTTTCCAATAATTACTAACTCACATCACGTTAGAAAATATAAAAATAAATTTCCGAATTAATATTAAATTAATATCTCAATTTAAATTTAATAAATCCCCAATTTTAAAAGCCATAAAAATACGGGGTATTACAAAATGTTCTTAGTGGTTATGCCTCGTTTAGAAGGAGGTACTAGCACTTACTTGTATTGTATCGCGGAGGAGACTTCTCGGGATATAGTTGTTCCCTTAGAATCTATTCCGGTTGTTAGAGATTTTGAAGATGTTTTTCGAGAGATATCGGGTTTGCCTCCTAGTAGGGAGATCGAGTTTTTAATTGACTTAGCGCCGAGAGATCCGTATCATATTGCTCCCGTTGAGATGAGGGAGTTAAGGGATCAGATTCAGAACTTGCTAGAGCAAGGGTTTATTAGGCGAAGTACGTCACCATGGGGCGCTCCGGTGTTGTTTGTGAAGAAAATAGACAGTTCTCTCTGGTTGTGTGTTGACTATTAAGAGTTGAATAAAGTCACCATCCGAAACAAATACCCGTTGCCTCGAATTGATGATATGTTTGATCAACTTAGGGGAGCGTCGTACTTCTTTAAGATATATTTGAGGACGGGGTATCACCAGTTGCGAATACGGGAGCAAGATGTGTCCAAGACTGCTTTCCTAATAAGATATGGGTCCTATGAATTTTTGGTTATGCCTTTCGGACTAACCAATGCCCCCGCCGTGTTTATGGACCTCATGAATAGGGTGTTTCAACATTTCTTAGACCAGTTTGTTATCGTGTTCATTGATGACATCCTAGTTTATTCTCGAACATAAGCTGATCATGCTACTCATTTGCGGTTGGTCCTGCAAAGGTTGAGGGATCACCAATTGTACGCCAAGTTCGAGAAGTGTGGTTTTTGGTTGCAGGAGGTACAGTTTCTGGGCCATATTGTGACGTCCCAGGGTATTTCGGTAGACCCAAGTAAAGTGGTTGCAGTGAGGGAGTGGGGTCAGCCCACAATACCTACCGAGATTCGTAGTTTTCTGGGTTTGACGGGTTATTACCGCCGGTTTATCAAGGGTTTTTCTAAATTTGCTAGCCATTTAATAAATTTAACTCGGAAAGGGGTGAGGTTTGTATGGGATGATTCTTGTTAGTCAGCTTTTGACAAGCTCAAGGATAGGTTGACTTCTGCTCTAGTCCTTGCATTACCAAGGCCGGGATTAGAATATTTAGTCTTCACTGATGCATCTCTACAAGAATTGGGAGGTGTACTTCCACAAGAGCGACGGGCTATTGCTTATGCTTCTTGCAAGCTAAATCCCCATGAAAGGAATTATCCGGTGCATGATTTGGAACTTGTCGCAGTTGTCTTTGCCTTGAAGATTTGGAGGCATTATCTCCTAGGGGAGAAATTTAGTCTTTTCACGGACCACAAATCGTTGCAATATTTATTTTCATAAAAAAATTTAAATATGCGCCAACGCCGATGGTTAGAGTTTGTGAAACACTATCAATTCGACATCCACTATCACCCGGGCAAGGCGAATGTGGTAGCGGAAGCTTTAAGTCGAAGGCCCGATGGGGAGTTAGCGGAGGTATGGAAAGCCAAATGGAAGGAGCTTGGTCAAGAGGATGCGATTGCTAGGGCGTTTATGTCGATGTTGATCGTAACGCCTACTATTGTGGCAAGGATTGTAGATGCCCAAGGAAGGGATAAAAGTTGTCAGGACCGTCTATGCCAATTGTTGATCGAGGGAGCGAAATCCTACTGAATAAGTTCAGAGGATGGATTACATTTCCACGGGAGACTCTTTGTCCCGGACGAAGGGGATTTGAGACGGGCTGTGATGACAGAATCTCATGGGTCTAAATTTTTAGTGCATCCTGGCGGGGACAAGATGTACCAAGACATGCGTCGTCAGTATTGGTGGGCGAGCATAAACTGAGATATTTCTGAGTTCGTGTCCCAATGTGCTACTTGTCAATTGGTGAAATAGATCATCAGCGACCGACGGGTTTGTTACAACCTTGGAGATTCCGGTGTGGAAGTGGGAGAGTATATCGATGGATTTCATCACAGGCTTGCTAACGTTGCAAAATGGTCACGATTCTATTTGGGTTATCGTTGACTGTTTGACTAAGTCGGCACATTTTCTACCAGTACGCACCGATTACAACACTGCTCGCTATGCCCGACTATTCATTGCGGAGGTCGTTAGACTCCACGGGGTGACAATAAATATAGTCTCTGACAGAGATAAGATTTTTGTTTCCCACTTTTGGCAAAGTTTCCAAGAAGCCATGGGAACCAAATTGAAACAGAGTACTTCTTATCATCCTCAAACAGATGGGCAGACAGAAAGAGTCAACCAAATGTTGGAGGATATGCTCCGAATGTGTGTGCTTGATTTCAAGGGTAGTTGGGAACAATATCTCCCTTTGGTCGAATTTGCTTAAAATAATTCATACCAATTTACTATTGGGATGGCGCCCTATGAAGCACTTTATGATCGGCCTTGTAGATCGCCCACTTGTTGGTTGGAAGTGGGGATAATAAGTTTCTTGGACCCGAAATGATCCAGGATACTTCTTCCAAGATTGAACTCATTTAGAATCGCATTCGAATAGCTCAAGATCGCCAAAAGAGTTACGCCGATGCGAATAGAAGGCATATGGAGTTGGAAATTGGAAATCAAGTCTTAGTGCGAGTATCGCCAATAAAAGGTATCAAATGTTTTGGGAAGAAAGGAAAGCTTGCGCTGCGCTACGTGGGACCTTTTCCCATTATTACCAAGGTAAGTCTGGTGGCGTATCAACTTGCCTTACTGGAACACTTACAACAACTTCATGATGTGTTCCATGTTTCCTCTTTGAAGAAGTATAGGAGGTGTGAAGGAGCCCTTTGGCATATTCCTTTGGAGAATATCGAGTTGCAACTCGACATTTCATATGAAGAACAACCGGTTGCTATCTTAGAGCACGGAGAACGACAATTGAGATCTCGAGTGGTGCCCTTGGTGCGAGTTCAATGGGGTCATCACAACGCCGAGGAATCGACGTGGGAACGTGAGGACGATATGCGGGAAAGGTATCCGCATCTCTTCTTGCAAGGTACACTTGAATTTTGAGGGCAAAATTCCCTCATAAGGGGGGGAGTATGTAACAACCCTCACTTTTGAGCCATTTATTTTATATTAATTTACTATATGAAGTAATTATATAAAATACGGATAATGGAGTAAATATGAACTAATTGAGATAATTGAGCATATTTATTGAATTGTTGCATATTTACTATATGTGTAAGTAAATATCATCATGTTGCGTTTTATTTTGTCATATGCTTTAAAATGACACTTATGGTTTAAATAAAATCGGAACTTGAAATTACTTAGAAAATTTTCAAATGATAATTTGGAAGGCGTAGTTAGTCCCGAAATGTGCGGGATAGTCGAAATAAGGGCCATATTGTATTTTTATGTTTTGGGAACTTTTGACTGGTTGTTGTTGCGAATCATTTTAATGTGGTATTAACCATTTAAGTTGGGATATTAGACTAAAGGCACGATTTAAGTCTTGCAATTCATTTATTTCTCTTAAGTGCATTTACTAAACCTATAGAGAGTTAGAGAAGAAAATAATTGTGGAGAAAAGAGAGGAGAAATAAGAGATTGGAGATTTGGGATTGCTCCTACCAAGAGAAAATCTGAGATTTCAACCTTAAGGCAAGTTTTCTACTTGCTAATATATGGTTTAAGATGAGTAAATTGTATTGATAGTTGTGTATTGGAATTAATGGACTTTTATGGATTTTATGGCGTTTGAGCCCTAATTATGGTTTATGTTGATGATATTATGGATTATGGTAGTTGATAATCATGTAGGATGATTTGGGGTAGATTAATGTTGATGGATGTGTGTAAAAATGGGGAAGATTTGAGTTTTGGGGAAAATCTAGGGTTCATAACCCGTAGCCCCATCCTTGGTCAAATCGCAGGGGCGAATCGATTCGGCCCAAGGGCGAATCGATTCGCTTAGGGGTCAAGTTACAGGTCTGTAAGACCGAATCGATTCGGGTTAAGGCTGAATCGATTCGGCCAAGGCAGAATCTGGAATTTGTCCTCCGAATCGATTCGCTGCTTGGGGTGAATCGATTCGAAAACCTTGCTGTTTTGAGTTACTTTTCTAACTCAATTTCAATCCTTTTTCTTCAAGCTTAGGACTTAGGAACCTTCTTGTATGAAGTAAACTTAGAGTCCTAGAGTCTTAGAGGAGTTGGTTAACTACCCTACATTAGAAATGGATTAAATGGGGTTTATTCTGGGGGTGTACAAGTTGATGATAGGGCATCTCTTTCCTTTAGATAACTATTAGGAGTTTAGGAGTTGTAAGCCCATATTTGGAGATTTTAGGGGCTCAATAGAGATATAAAACCTTGTGACTTGTAGAAGCATTATGATCCCTTGGAGACTAATTCGGGAACTAGTATACGATGAATACTAATGATGATGTTAATGATTATAGTTTCGGATAAAACGAAACATGCACATGACAAATGGAAATGAAAATGTAATGAAAATGGAAATGAATATGGTAAATGATAATTTACTTAAACACACCTCTCTAAATGCTATCATAAGGGAAGTTCGCACGTGAGGTGATGTCCCCTGACTAATGAATGGAGGGAGACTATAGTCCTCGACCATATGACTGGTTGATATATGTTTATTTTGCGCTAGTGAGGTAATTTCGGGTGTAGTTATGACTCACTCGCAGGTATATGTCCACTTCCTGACGTTGCGTTAGGTGCCCAGGTTGTCTTGGTTGATAGGACCTGGAAGATGATAGTCATTTAGGGGTGCGTCCAGTGGGGAAACTCGAAGGGACAGTCTTAGAATCGTTTTATGTATATATATATAACTATTCTTAATCAAGTGGGACTTGATGGATGATAAGCGCCATAAAGAGCATATGATTATGATTATGTTTCATAATGAGAAATGGAACAGAGTAAATGATGGAGACTTTAATTAATGATATTCATTCATATTCTCTTGCATAACTAAATAAGACTTATGATCATTAAAATTGCTTTAGCTTATGCATTGAATTTGTGTAGGTAGATTTTTATCTTTATTAATCATGTTTATCTGTTCATAACTCTCATACTTTTTATTCATCTGGTGATGATATAAAACCGGGCCCTGACCCGTTCATATTTCTTGTTGTGCATGAATCTTGTATCCCCTCAGGTGCTCCGCCGTAAGGATGCCCGTACTGATGTTCCTATTTCGGTGTTTTTGGGGAGCCGTGATACCTTGCGGATATTACAGGATATGTTGTTAGACACCTTTATTTTTGTACTCTAGTTATGATCGGGTCTTTTACTCTGGCGTGTGGCCCAAGCTACTGTATTTGTTTATTGTAATGTATTATGTAATTTACATTAAACTGTTGTATATTATTGTATGAGACTGTTGACCGACAACATATTCGGTCCCCTTATTGTATACTTGTTGTTGATGTAATATAAGTTTTTTTGGATTTCCACTTTCTTTTCCAATTGGGTTGTTTCAAATCTTTCCTTAACTTATAAACCAAAATTTTTGGCAACCCGTTTTTCTGAATTATGGAGTGGTTATCCCGTATATTTACTATGTTGTTGTGATGCTGAGAATGATTCCAACCATGATTCCTGTCATATTAGAATATCGGGCTGGCCATCCCTTATTTTGATGAGCGAGTTGTCACACCTAGACGTTTTGAGACGGGTGTTCCTAGGCCCTTGTATGTTTGCTCCCATTATAAAAAGAGATGACACCTTAGGGAATTTTGTTTTAAGTTGGGTAGTGTGTCACATAGATTTTTGACACGTGTTCCCACACACCCACTCACATATGATACTTTGCATGATCTTACGCATCACATGAGAGAGTTTGCACATATTCGAGAGCAGGTTAAGTTTTTGGTCAAGACTTCACACGATTTGATGGATGTTTTTCATTGGATGTCACCACCTTTGGAAAACTCCTCTGCACCTAACGGTTGAGGTTTAGACTTATTTGCTAGCATATGATGATTTTCATGATGATATTTTATGCCTATTGCTAGTGTATACAAACTTTGTATTTATTTTTCCATTTTGATATTTTTTTTCGAAAACCAAAAAAATTTTGTTTTTTAAATTTTTTTGGAAAAATACAAAAAGATTTTCTATTCTTTTGAGAAAAATTGAAAAAGCCAAAGATTTTCTTTTGATAGTTTTTTTGGAAAAAGATTTTTGTGTTTCATTTTACACTGTTTATGTATGGACATTTAGGATGACCAAGTTACAACATCATATCATATCCATGTGACTGTAGATAGTGTTTTGAGAAGATATATCATTTCATCCATGTGATTTATAATGTTTGGAGTTATTAAGATGAGATTTGCGATGACTTTCTACATGTTTGACTCTTATGATCCTTTAATGCACACGTGCACGGATTTATTTGATTATTGTGCTTGTCTATCACATGTTGGTCGAAGTGTTTTCATCTCAATTCTGTCTTTAAAACAAACCAAATACGATAAAACTTAACAATTAAAGTAATGCATGTAAGAACTATTTCCTGTGAGGAATTTATTTAATATGAAGAAATAATGAGTGAACACGGAAAAGGGCTATGGAAGGAGCAATTAGCCTTTGCGTGAAATCCAATGTTTGAAAAGAGCCAAAAAAAGTGTGGCATTGTAAAAAGTAGTTAAGGACAAACTAGTTTAGTTTGATATGATCATTCAAAAGAAAAGAAAAATATGATCATTATTATATATGAGGGAGTTTAGTTGGAAATATATCAACGGGTTTGCACGTCCTAACAAAGTCTTGAAAAAGCATTACATAGTTTTAGACGTTATTGGTGTCAATATCATTTGAATTCAATAATTTTGACACCTAAGGACGATTTTGAGTTCATTGGTTAGGAGTTTCCATATACATCGTGCACATATGTTATGTATGTTTGAGTTGATTTACCTATTGAATATGTTCACACCCATTCATTCTGTTTCCATGATTTGGTTATTTAGTGTAAATTCATGGTGTGTGTTTTTTTGTAAATTTTTTTTTGCTTGAAAATTTTGAAAAATAAAAAAGAGATTGTGAATCCTTTTAAGTTTATCCTTGCATGACCGTAGTTGATTTATTCATGATGATTTGCTATGATTGTTGTGACACTCCGTGTTTATTTTGTTTATTCTTTTCCCTGTCTATTTCGGAAAAATAAAAAGGGAGTGAACGAATTATGAATTATGGGGGAAGTGTGAGATTTACTTGATTTGATTTATGCTTTATCTCATTTCAAACTCGATACGTCATGAAGGTATGTGTTTTGTTTATTGTGTGTAGGATTTTAATGATATTTGGATAACACACAAAAAAAGTGCAAGGAAAGCAAAGAGATTCAAAGATTTCAAAGTTGAAGATTTTGAAGAATTTGGAGACTTGCATTTTTAGTATCGTTCCAGCTTTTGGGGTGCATGGGAGGGTATTAGGTTTGTATAGGATTTTTGTTTTGATAATTCGAATTGTTTTTATTTTGTAAGGACATAATTTTCATAGTTCGTAGTTTACATAGAGTATGTCGTATACCACTATAGCCGTCGAATAAGTTCACGTTCATTGTTCAAGACGACGGATATGAATTTCAAGCATCTTCAACATGTGCGCAACATGAGGTATAATTTCATATAATACGTGTTTAAATTTCGTAAATGTTTTAGTTTAGTATTGGGATATTTTTCTAAACTGTTTTTGAACAAAATGAGGCATTTTTTCTAAGTTAAAGTAATTTTTCAAGACCTGTAGGCGAGCTTTTTAAAATAATATTTTTTTGCTCATGTCGTTCAAACGACTGCTTCTAACGACATCACATGTCATGCGAAGGGTCGTTTATTGTATGCTTCAAACGACCACGTACTGTTTTGTGTTTTCAAAGGTTGTTTCTTAGGTCGTTGGTAACGACATCTAATGTCGTTCGAACGACATGTGCCGCCTCAAAATTTTTGTTAAGCTATAAATACTTATTTTGAAGACCTGTTTCATTAAGACGTTTGATACATGAAAACTGTAAATATGCCGACTTTTAGTCTTCATCTTTTAAGGTTAAAAACCTAGTTTTTGATTCACCAAAACATCCTAATTCTTTTGTGAATTATTTGTGGAACCCAAATACTTCTTGTCGAGATTTATCTTTATGGAGTGCCATCTCTATTGTTAGAGTGGTAATTCTTGTGGGAGCTGCTAGTTGACAACTACGGCCATTGAGGTTCTCGAGGGGGATCTTTGCTGGTTACTAAGATGCAGTCTATATGAGTTTTTTGCGGAAGATTCAATGCAGATTTCATTGCATAATTATAAGTTGCGATTTGCATTATATAGTGAAATAAATGTTTTACCCAAAAGTTTTTTCCCGAACCTTGATTTATGATTGTTAGATTTGCATATTTGATTTATATCACATAGATGCATGATTAGGGTTTAATTAATTTGGATCAAAGATTGACTCTAATTAAATAAGTTTGTAAATAAATAATCGATATCACGCATTCTACAGAATTTCACATGCCTCATCTTGGAGGGGCACTCATTATTTATGTAATTTGATTTGAGATGCCCCCTAGCTAGACCTGTCAAAATATACGATAACCCGTTAACACGACCCGACCTAACACAAAACTATAAGTTAATGGGTTTATCTTTATTGTGTTTGAGTCATTAACGGGTTAACACGGTAGAACCGTTAACATTAACGGTTCGGATTTGGAAATTTACTTGTACCCATTAATACTTGTTAACACTAATGGGTACTATAGGGTCACTCAATCCGTACCCAATAAGAATAACCATTAAAACCCATTAATTCTAAATCATTTAAGACTAACGGGACAATAGGGTCATCCAACCTATACCCAATAAGAATAACCATAAAAATCCATTATTTTTAAACTAATGAAGACTAACGGGTACTATAGGGTCACCCAACATGTTATCTATTTAGACCCAAACTGATTCGTTAATATTAGCGGGGGCGAACGGTTCGGGTTGTGTACCCGTTAATATTAACGAATCGTGTTTGGGTATTGTCATTAGACCCGTTAGTTTTAACAAGTCGTGTATGGGTTAATGATATTTTGACCCGTTAACTCGACTTGACATGACCTGCTAACAGGTCTACCCCTAGTGGTGGACTCTCCCCTTATCACTTATCAATTAGTTGGTATCCAATATACTTATATATCCACAAAAGTACACTTATCAGTTGTGGGGCGTGAGGGTCACGCTTGACAAGCCTGACAAGAGTAATGGTTATAAAAATTGTATCCCATAATTAGTAATGAAATTATTGTTATTTTTCCATATTAACATTATATTTAATATTTTCGTAATCTAATAACAAATTGGTGAAATAAAAAAAAGTTTGTGACAATTATTTCAAAACTCATTTGTAATGTTTCTAAATATAAAACATCTAAATTTTTGTGACGATAACATTGGGTTAAAACATAGGTTGCTTGAAAAGTAAATGGTTATTTAGTTATTGGTACCTATTTGTTTAGCTGACTTTTAATGTTGAAGTTTTCAATATTATAACTTTGATGTCAAAAAATAGCATTAGTATGTTTTTGGTATCATACCATATGGAGTCCGGATCCGCTTTAAGCGCACCTCAATTAATCCACGTTCACAATTCGTGACTTATACTGCCCAAGCATTAGCAGTGGCAAAATGTGACGCAAATAATAAAACAACCCATATTAGTCAAGTCATCTAAATATGAGGCGCATATTTAAAAACTAAGAGTTAAATATGTGACGCATATTTAAAAGCTATGAATCAAATATGGAGTCCATATTTGAAAGCTAAAAATCAAATATGGAGCCCAATTTTAAAAGATACGAATCAAATATAATACTCATTTTTAAAAGTTGTGAGTAAAATATGAGTTGTTTTTACATATACCTCGAATTGTAATACTTACTTTAATAGAAAAACGATGGAGTGGCTCAACTCATATTTGGTCCGCCCATATTTGACTCAACTCACATTTAACTCAACCCATATTTGATCCAACCCATATTTAATCCAACCCATATTTAATCCGTTCAAATTAGATCCGACCCATATTTAATCGGTTCAAATTAAGTCCAAGCCGTAATTTTGCTTGAAAAATTATCATCCTTCGTTGTTAAAACACGACCAAATTATAAGAGTTAATTAATCTCAAATCAGCTTTATTTCCCAACACTCTCAGTCACCTCCCTCAGTACACTGTTTTACCATAAGCATAGCATGATGATGATGTAATAACAGAACAATCGAATCGACAATGGCTTCAAATCTGCATTTGACAGTAGCCTTACTATTAGCCATTTCAATCTCATGTCCGTTTGGGGTTAGAACCATTGGGGTGAACTGGGGCACCACCAGCTCCCACCCTTTGCCACCACCCAAGGTGGTGGAGTTATTGAAATCCAACGGCATTCCTAAAGTAAAGCTCTTTGATGCCGATCCTATTGTGCTTCAATCTCTCTCCGGGTCCAACATTGCTGTTACTGTGGGCATCCCTAATTCCATGCTTAAAAACTTGAACTCTTCTAGAAAGGCCGCTGAGAGTTGGGTACACGATAATCTCACCCGCTACTTCTCTGACGGAACCCGTGGAGTCCGAATAGAGTACGTTATTCCAGCCTTTTATTGTTGATTTATTTGCATTTATGTATCTTATATTTTAGGGGTTATAAGATGTCAGACAATGAACGTTATATTCTTCTCTCTAGGAGGTTCTAATCTCTAAAAATACTCTAATTTTCTATAATTAAACTATACAGAATATTTGGTTAATATTTACAACACTCCCCACTCCCCCTCAAACTGGAGAGTATATGTAATAGAGTCCATGACAGTCTTAGGTATGACAGTCTTAGGTAGAGCTTTCGTGAAGATATCTGCAAGTTGACTACTAGATGGAACAAAAGGAGTACCAATATCTTTTGACTCAATTTTAGACCGAACTAAATGATAACCAATTTCAATATGCTTGGTCCGTTAATAGAAGACTAGATTGTTGGCAATGTGAATCGCCGCGTGATTACAATAAAGAGGTGTTAGTCTACGTGTATGTTATGTCATACGCCGTTACAAGATTGTTGGTTGAAAAGATCACATCGTCATCAACAAAATCCGAAGATCAAAAGAAGAAAGAATTTGGGAATCAGACCTGGCCGGACCGATCCGGTCCAGAAAAAGAACCAATCCGGTTTACCGGACCGATCCGACCATCTACCGGACCGATCCGTTTTGTCAGACTCCAGTAGCCACCGGATCCATAGCGAACCGATGAAGGCAAAAGTCCCGGACCGATCCGATGCCAACCAGACCGATCCGGTTTCAGAAAAAGAACCGATCCGACTTACCCGGACCGATCCGCCTAATCGACCGGACCGATCCGGCGAGGATAATCACTGCCAGATCGTGCAGCCGATTTTGAAGGGTTTCGATCCCTTATTTAATCCACGATCAGCAGTTGGTTTTAAAAAGACATATACACGATTTTCAGAGTATATCAACTCAAAAGTCTTCACCTATTGAGTCCTATGATTCTAGGTTTTTAGATTCACACATCTTCCGTATCTTTGTGAATCAAATTTGGTAACCCAAAGAACACCATTGATGTTGTTCAACCCTTTGTGAAGTGGACCGTTTCTTCCTCTTCATTGCAGCCCTACTGGACAGGGATAGTTCCAGCCGCAAGCCCTTCTGGAAAGGGATTTTCTTCCAGCCGCGACTACAGAATCCGATACCCGAGGGTAATTCTTAGTCAATCTGTATTTCATTGTAATCCGATTGTAAACCGTATTTTACAAATTATAGTGATATACAAATGGTTTTGCCCCTGTGGGGGATTTTTCCTTAAACTTTGTGTGTTGAATATCTTGTGCATGATTTCATATTGTTTCAATCACACCTAGTTGCATGCTTAGGGTTAATTTGGGTTAAAATTGGTGTTTATTATATTATTTCTTATTTGAACACAAGCGCCAACTCTTTCAAATTGGTATCAGAGCAGGTTACGCTAATCTATCGCGTATTCCTTTTTCCGCAAAATTTTTCTAAAGATATCAATTTTTGAAATAAATTGATTTTTGAAAAGAGCGTGTTCAAATGGAGAAGTCATATTATAAAATGCCTATTTTTGACGGGTCGAATTATGCCTATTGGAAAGCCCGTATGAGGTCGGCTTTAAAAGCCATTGATGAACGTGTCTGGATTTTGGTTGAACGAGGATGGACTCCTCCAACCGTGACTGTTGATAATGTGACCAACTTGAAACCTGACATCACTTGGACTGATGATGAATTTAAATGGTCGTCTTTTAACTCTAAGGGTCTAAGTGTTATTTCTGGGTCTGTCACTCCTGATGAGTTCAAACGCATAATGACGTGCACCACGTCAAAAGAAGCATGGGATATTTTGCAACTTACCCATGAAGGAACAAATGCTGTTAAAGAGTCAAAATTGCAAAATTTAACAACTCAATTTGAAACCATCACCATGCATGAAAATGAATGTTTTGATGAATTTTATGCTAGACTTTCTGACATTGTTAATACTAGCTATAATCTTGGTGAACATATTCCAAATGCTAGGGTTGTTAAAAAGATTCTCCGTTCCCTTCCTAAGCGTTTTATACCTAAAGTCACTGTGCTAAATTCATTGGGTAATTTAAATACTCTAAAATTGGAAGAACTGGTAGGAGATTTACAAACTTATGAAATAGACATGTTTCCCAAATCTGCCAAGCCAAAAGATAAGGGAATTGCCCTTAAAGCCCAAGAGAGAAAAAGTGAGGGGTCGGCAAGAAAGAGAGTCGAGTCATCTAGAAAGATAGAAACTTCTGATTCTGAATGTGAGTTTGACTTAGATGATTTGGCATTATTTGCTAAAAACTTCAAGAAAATTCTGAAATTTAAAAAAGGTGGAAATTTCAAAGATAAAAAGAATTTTCAGAAAAATAAGTTTGAAAAGAAAGATTTCAAAGAACCCCCTAAAGACAGTGAGAGGTGTTTTGAGTGCGACGGTAAGGGACATAAAGCGTTTGAGTGTGCCACTCGTCTGAATAGGGAAAAGGGTAAAGCTGTCCTAAACGCTACCCTTAGTGACGACAGTGAGGTCGAGTCGGTGGACTCGGGCGATGAGTCACCGCATGAGCGTAACTTCACCGCGTTCATGGCTAGTCATGTGAGTACTCCTAGTGCATCTCACGACGATGAGGATGCTACTTCACAGGGACACCTCGACAGCGAGAGCGAAGAGAGTGAGGAAGGTAGTGAGGACGAGAGTAGCCTTCAACGCGCCTACGCCGAGTTATATGATGAGTCTTTCAAAACTAAAAAACGTAACAAGGCGTTAGTTCTTAGGATCACCGCGTTAGAAGAAGAGTTAGGAAAGATGAGAGAGAGAGAGTCCTCCACCTGCACCGCCATGAGAGAGAGAGAGTCTGCCTGGGTTAGTAAAGAGAATTTGCTTAAAGAGAGAGAGAGCAGTTTTGAGAAAGAGAAAGCGGACTTGACTAAACAAGTGGCTAGTCTTACGAGTGAGCTCCATTCCTCCCTGGAGACTCGAAAGAAACTTGAATCCCTTGTTGCTCAGCTTACTCATGACGTTGAGAGAGCTAGGAAAGTCAAGGTACAAATCGAGGACAGATCTGGGAAGATGGGAAAGATGCTCCTCGGTCCCGCTTTAGGTTTTGGTGACCGGCAAGGAATAGGTTTTGATGGTGCCTCCACGTCCCAAATTGCACCCGGACCAATTCCTGAGTTTATTACGACTCCTTATGGCCGTCATAAAAAACCAAGAAAGAGAGTTCGACCAAGAAAAGCAAACCAAGGTTCTCCTAATATTGTGCCTTTTTGCTCCCATTGCAAAAGAAATGGACACCTTTGGGTTGATTGCTATAAGTTGGGTCGGACACGACGTACGGTTGCTCCACCACTTCAGACTGATGAGTTTGCCAGTCTGAGAGAGCGTGTTGAGTTTCTAGCCGCCACATCACAGAGCTTGATGGAGGAATTCCGACGGATGACCTTACCATCAATGAATGCGCCCCGCATTCCGGCTAAAACCAACAACAACAAGGGAATACTAAAAGGTACCTTCTCTTGGGTTCCTAAGAAAGAGAAAAAGGCCCTTGTTGTCCATGTCGCTCTCAAAGCCCATAATACCTCACAGTGGTATTTTGACAGTGGTTGCTCCAGACATATGACAGGTGATACCTCATATTTTACCCATCTTGAGGATTATAATGATGGGAGAGTCACCTTTGGAGATGGTAGCAAATCTAGCATAGTAGGAAGAGGTACAGTAGAGTTACCAGGATTTCCAAAGCTAGAGAACGTGCTGTACGTCAAAGGTTTGAAAGCAAACCTTATTAGCATCAGCCAGCTGTGCGACGATGACTTTGCAGTGAAGTTTGACCGGAAAACTTGTAAGGTCTATGATCAAGCCGGTAAACTATTAGTGCAAGGGGTGAGGACAAAAGATAACTGTTATGGGACTGAGCCTAAATCCTCACTTGTCTGTAACAGCGCCACGATCACTCATATGGATCTGTGGCACCAACGTCTAGGTCACATGAACGTTAGAGACTTATCTCGTTTAGTCAAAAAGGACCTAGTACGTGGCTTACCATCACTTGGAAAGCCAACTTCCACGATCTGTGGACCCTACTCCTGTGTTAGGGGACACACCTGCTTGGGTTCGCAAGAGTCATGACCCCTCTGCCATTGTTGGTGATCCCACTCTAGGGGTCAAGACTCGTGCTCAGCTAGAGAACGTTGTTAGCCATCTTTGCTACACGTCCAAAGTCGAGCCCAAGAATCACAAGGAAGCACTCAAAGATGAACACTGGATATCTGCTATGCAGGATGAGTTGCTTCAGTTTAAGAAGAACAATGTCTGGGAACTTGTCCCCCGACCTAGTGATACTAATGTTATTGGTACCCGGTGGATTTTCAAGAATAAAATGGATGAAAATGGTACCATAATCAGAAATAAGGCTAGGTTGGTCGCTCAAGGCTACACACAGATAGAGGGTGTAGACTTTGGAGAGACATTTACTCCTGTTGCGAGGCTTGAGTCCGTCCGCTTACTACTCGCCATCGCATGTCATCTGCACTTCAAGGTATATCAGATGGATGTCAAGAGTGCCTTTCTGAATGGCATTCTACAGGAAGAGGTTTATGTGGAACAACCAAAAGGGTTTGAAGACCCTAAGCACCCTGAACACGTCTACTATCTGAGGAAAGCCTTGTATGGTTTGAAGCAAGCACCCCGTGCTTGGTACGAGAGGCTTACTTCCTATCTCTTAGCCCGTGGCTTCAAGAGAGGGGGAGTTGATATGACGTTGTTCGTCAGGAGAGATGACGGTGCTATTTTGGTTGCCCAAGTCTATGTGGACGACATAGTCTTTGGATCCACATGCTCCCAGCATGCTCATCACTTTGAGGAGGAGATGAAAAGTGAGTTTGAGATGAGCATGGTAGGTGAGCTTACATTCTTCCTTGGTCTCCAGGTTCGTCAGCTAGAGGATGGGATGTTCATCTCCCAATCCAAGTATGCTAGAGACCTAGTAAAGAAATTTGGTTTAGACTCCGCTAAGCATGCTCGTACACCTATGAGTACCACTACCAAGCTTAGTAAGGACACTTCAGGCAAGGATGTAGAGCAAACCTTGTATCGGAGTATGATAGGCAGTCTTCTCTACTTGACTGCTAGTCGTCCCGACATTGCCTTTAGTGTTGGAGTCTGTGCGCGTTATCAGGCGTCTCCCAAAGAGTCACACTTACTCGCTCTAAAACGTATTATCAAATACGTGAGTGGGACTCTCTCATACGGTATTTGGTATTCCTTTGATACCGATGACCGTTTGTCCGCCTATTCGGATGCCGATTGGGCTGGGGACGTAGATGGTTGTAGGAGCACTTCTGGTGGGTGTTTCTACTTTGGTTCTGCTCTTGTCTCTTGGTTGAGCAAGAAGCAAAACTCCATCTCTTTGTCCACTGCGGAGGCTGAGTACATCGCCGCCGGGAGTTGTTGCACGCAACTCATGTGGATGAAGCAAATGTTGGAGGATTATGGGATTTCACAGGACACCATGACCATTTCCTGTGATAACACGAGCGCGATACACATATCCCGCAATCCTGTCCAACATTCGCGCACAAAGCACATCAGGTTACGCGAGCACTTTATACGTCAGTTAGTTGAAGAGAAAGTCGTAACCCTGAGTTTTGTTCCTACCGACCGTCAGTTAGCCGATATTTTCACGAAACCTTTAGATGCCCTTAGATTTGAGAGTCTTAGGAAGTCTTTGGGGATTTGCACTGTTGACTGAGGGGTTGGTCTATGTCTAGAATAGGATGCTTCTTCATGATCATATCATATGCTTCCTATTGCTAGTCTGTTTATATGTACCATAGCTTTGTTGTACAGCTTTTATGTATTTGTTTCTTATTCTTAGAAAAATACAAAAAGATTTTTTTTGAAAATTTTTGAGAAAAGCACAAAAAGATTTTATTTTGATAAAATTCTTTGAAAAAATTCAAAAAGAGATTTGCCTTTTATGGATGAGCATTTAAGATAGCCAAGTCACAACTTCATTCCATATATCCATGTGACTGTTTGATAGAGATTTGAGAGGCTACATCATTTCATCCATGTGCTTAACATTGATTGGAGTCCTTGAGATGTAATTAGTGATATTTCCTACATGCTTGACTCCTATATCCTTTCTTGCACACATGCACGGCTATATTTGATTGTTGCACTTGTCAATCTCATGTTGGCTTGAGTGTTTCCATCTCAATCCTGTCTATACAATGTATAAAATGCGATAAAACTTGACAAGATTGGATTGCATGTAAAAACCGTTTGGTGAGACTGTGCGCATATTTTCATAACGGGGAGGGGCTGTGAAAGTTGATTCTTATCCTTTGCGCAAAAGCCACAGTTAAAAAGGACCTAAAAAATGGAGGAATTGTAATATCCGAGGTCCTAAGAGGTTAAAAGAGTCCGAAAAAAATGAAAGGCAATAAAAAGCAATACATGCCAAATATGGGCCATTTAGGTTTTCACCACCAATTCTCCAAAGTTTGAGAATTTAGTATACCTCTATTCATAATATAAATCTGAGGGAGTTTGGTTGGAGATTGAAAAACGGGTTTGCACTTCCTTGAAAGTCCTGAAAAAGCATAAATCATTTTGGACGTTATTGGTGTAGAAATCACTTTGAGCTTTGATTTGATGATTTGATTGAGTCAATATCTTATACTGTCACTCGTTTACACCAAAGGAAGCATTTGAGTTCATTCGTTAGGAATATCCAATATTCATCGTGCACATACGTCATGTTTGTATGCTTTGATTTTCCTATCGAATTTTGATCACACCCATTCTTTTACGCTATCACCGACTTGGTTGTTTTATGTTCATTCATGGTGTGATTTTATGCCTTGTGACATCCCGGTACTTGATTGCTTGATTTATTTCTCTCATTTGTCTATTTGGGGACATCATAAAAAGGGGGAGAATGAATTATCTGATTATGGGGGAGTTTTTGAAATATCTGATTATGGGGGAGTTTTTGAAATTCTGAAAATATCATCTTACATATATATGTTTATCTCATTTCAAAACTCGATACGTCACTTGGTATTTTGCTTTATCTCATGTGTGTAGGGCACTATCTTGATGATCTCTGAATTGCACACCCTGATGAGAAAAGCTTTGAGATTCCTGAAGAATTGAAGAACAAACGATGCAGTCTTATTCACTTGTACTCTTTCAGTTTTGGGTTCATGGAAGGGTAGATTTGTATAGGAAATTTCATATTTGATAATTCGGATTTTTTTATGTTTGTTCCGGCATAGACATAGGGGGAGATTTGTAAGGACAATTTGTCCATCTTTATGTATATGTTATGTCATACGCCGTTACAAGATTGTTGGTTGAAAAGATCACATCGTCATCAACAAAATCCGAAGATCAAAAGAAGAAAGAATTTGGGAATCAGACCTGGCCGGACCGATCCGGTCCAGAAAAAGAACCAATCCGGTTTACCGGACCGATCCGACCATCTACCGGACCGATCCGTTTTGTCAGACTCCAGTAGCCACCGGATCCATAGCGAACCGATGAAGGCAAAAGTCCCGGACCGATCCGATGCCAACCAGACCGATCCGGTTTCAGAAAAAGAACCGATCCGACTTACCCGGACCGATCCGCCTAATCGACCGGACCGATCCGGCGAGGATAATCACTGCCAGATCGTGCAGCCGATTTTGAAGGGTTTCGATCCCTTATTTAATCCACGATCAGCAGTTGGTTTTAAAAAGACATATACACGATTTTCAGAGTATATCAACTCAAAAGTCTTCACCTATTGAGTCCTATGATTCTAGGTTTTTAGATTCACACATCTTCCGTATCTTTGTGAATCAAATTTGGTAACCCAAAGAACACCATTGATGTTGTTCAACCCTTTGTGAAGTGGACCGTTTCTTCCTCTTCATTGCAGCCCTACTGGACAGGGATAGTTCCAGCCGCAAGCCCTTCTGGAAAGGGATTTTCTTCCAGCCGCGACTACAGAATCCGATACCCGAGGGTAATTCTTAGTCAATCTGTATTTCATTGTAATCCGATTGTAAACCGTATTTTACAAATTATAGTGATATACAAATGGTTTTGCCCCTGTGGGGGATTTTTCCTTAAACTTTGTGTGTTGAATATCTTGTGCATGATTTCATATTGTTTCAATCACACCTAGTTGCATGCTTAGGGTTAATTTGGGTTAAAATTGGTGTTTATTATATTATTTCTTATTTGAACACAAGCGCCAACTCTTTCACTACGAACTGATATCCCAATAAAATTCAATAAAATCATATTGAGTTTAACTTGACCATATTCATTCTATTTAATATTGAGTCAATGAGGCGGCCCATCGAGATTGCAGCTAGAGAAATGATAATCCACATAGAATTTAACTTGACCATGAAAGAAAAAGTCTCACTATAATCAAGGCCATAAGTCTCAGTAAAACCCTTGGCCACAAGACGAGCCTTTAACCGATCGACAGTACCATCACGATTATGTTTGACTGTGAAAACCCAACGACAACTAACAATCTTTGCCCTGCAGGTGTGGGAATAAGGTCCGAAGTATGATTTAAAACTAGAGCATGCATTTCCTCGTCCATTGCTTTCCTCCAGTGAGGATAAAAAAGAGCTTTCATGTAGGACTTAGGGTCAACGAGAGATGATACGGATAAAGAAAAAACTTGGAAAGAGATAAATGATCAAATGAGACAAAGTTAAGATAGGATGATCAATACATATGCGCTTACCTTTACGAACTGCAATAGGAAGATCAAGATCTAAGTCAGATGTCGAGAAAGGCAAATCTGTAAACGGCGAGGCGGATGGGTAGGTGCTTGAGATACACTCCGTAGCCGATGGAAAGGGACACTCCGTGGCTGACAAAGAATATGGGAGATAAGAGGGACAATAATAGGGATAACGGGGGCGGAAAGTCAATTTTAATTGACCTCCCTCAAGAGAATAATATGGAACATCCTAAAAAAATGTCACATCAGCACTTACAAAATGTTTATGTAATGTCGAACTGTAGCACCGATATCCTTTTTGGGTACGAGAGTAACCAAGAAAGATGCATTTGTGGGCACGAGGATCAAATTTGTCACGTCCGGGAGTCAGATTATGAACAAAGGAAACACATCCAAACACCTTTGGGGGAAGAGGAATGGATTTTTGCCAGGGAATAGTATCTGAAAGGGAGATTTACCTTTAAGAATACAAGAAGGCGTTCTATTTAGAAGATATGTAGCTATAAGTACTGCATCCCCCCTAATAAGGTTTAGATACATGCATTTGGATCATTAAAGCATGGGCATTAGCAATAATGATTCCATTTTTATCTTTCGGCTATTCCATTTCGTTGATGAGTATGAATAAGAGGTTTGATGTATGATTCCCCTAAATTTAAGAAAGTGTTGAAACGAACTAAGTTTGGTATATTTAAGAGCATTATCAGTCCGAAAAACACGAAGTTTGGCATTAAATTGATTTGATATTTCAGCATAAAGCTTTAAATAAATGAGATTTATCTTTGAGAATATGTATCCATGTTAAATGAGAATGATCATCAATAAAAGTAATAAAGTGACATGCAGCACATAAACCTGTGGTGCTAGCTGACCCCAAACATGAGTGAACCAATTAAAAAGGAATAAACATGGTCCATCATTTCGAAGGTAAAAAGTAGCTCTATGATGTTTACTGAGTTCACATATCTCATAATTAAGACGAGAAAAAGTAGGTAAAGATGGATCTAAATGTCGGAGATTTGATGGCGATAGGTGCCCGAGATGACAATTCCACTGATATGGAGAAGCTGTGGAATGGAGAGCAGAACGAACCGAAGAGCAAGATGGATGAAAGTAGTAGAGTCCATTCTTTTCAAATCCCCCACCAATCATCCTCTGTCTTTAGATCCTGAAAGACACAATGAGTTATATAAAAAGTCACCAAACAATTAAGAGTACAGATAAGCTTGTGCACTGATTGATGTGCACTGATTGAAGATTAAATGGAAATTAAGGCTAGTAAAAATAGAGGAAAAAGTGATATCAGGAATGCTAATAATGCCTATCCCATGAGCAGGGGTCTTAGTGCCGTTAGCAACAGTGGCAAATGATGGGGAAGGAGAATGCGAAATATTCGAAAGAACGGAAATATTACGTGCCATGTGATCGGAAGCCCCTGAATCTATAATCTAAGGGGTAGTAGATGAAGAATAAAGACATGTGGTACCTGACGCTGTCGAGACTAAATTTGCTGAGGATGATGCATTAATGTGCTAAAGAATAGAATCATACTCACTCTTAGAAAGAACAATTTGATCTTTATGGACATAATAAAAATTCTCCCCCTCAAGTGTAGCCTGATTAGCCCAAGTCATAAGTCAACATAATGATTGATTTTGACCGCAATGAGTGCACCGTTTGGTACTACGACCACCACGTGCATGAGTGCCAACACGGCCATGGTTAGTACGTCCACGATGATATTCAGGAGGAATAAATCACGCAGTAGGAGCAGCAAGAGAAGAGCAAGAGTAGAATGAGTGTTATTCTCTGGAGTAGAAGAATGGATGGCAACTCTCCGAGCACGAGCAAAGGTCTCACCAACAGTACTAAAATTTGGGAACTGATAGGAGCAAGTTCTGGTTTGAGACTGGAGAGAAATTTAGCAACCCGAAATTCCACCCTGTGTTGGTGTTGAGTCTTAAAATTAGTGGACAATGGTTGATAGACATTTAACTCATCCCATATACCTTTCAAAACAGAAAAGTATTCTTCTACCTAACGATCGTCTTATTGGAGAGAATATGTCTTGATAAATCTGATAATACGAAAGGAATTTTGATCGGAAGAATACATTTCTTGTAGGGTATTCCAAATAGCTTTGGAGAACTCCAAGCAAGCAACATTGTTGAAAATATTGGGTTCCAAACTATTACAAAGCCAAGTCATAATTTGACAATCTTCCTGTTCTCGAGAGGCAATTTTGGTGGCATCTGATGGTTTGGGTGAAGTAAGATAAGCGGTTTTGCCATGAGCTTTTAGAGACATAGTGACAGCATGAGACCATTGAAGGTAATTGGGACCCTTCAATTTAATATTTGTCAAAGATCCAAAATACAGAATCCTTGGTGTCCAATTTGTCTCCCATGATATATATATATATATATATATATATATATATATATATATATATATATATATATATATATATATAGCAACCCAGATTATCATCGAGAACAAAAGAGCGGAAAGGAGAAAGAAAAAAATAGGGTTTAGATAACCCACTCTGATACCATGTTGGCAGTCAGAGAATGAAAATTATATTCTTCTCTCTAGGAGGTTTGAATTTATAAATACAACTTGCAGCAAATTAAGGAAAACGTGATGCAATCAAACCCTAGAAAATATTTTAATTTCCTATAATTAAGCTATACAAAATATTTGTTTAATATTTACAACATAAGATATTGTTGGTATTTTTTGTACTATTGTATAGTTTTGCTGGATGGACAAATCAATTTGAGTGATTTTTGGGGACCAATTGATGTGCAAATCCTGCATAGATAAGTCTGTGGGATATAGTTAAAGTACTATATTGTTTATTTGTGATATTTCTCTGCATTTCACATCAAATTGGTATCAGAGTCAGGTTCGCTCTTGATAATCAAACTCTAATGTTTGTATTACCCCTGTGTGCGTAAATCAAAATGCAAGGATGCCTCACAAAGTAACGAAACAATGTAATGCCCAAGAATCTGCCCTAGAAAACATCGAATAGATGTTATCTAACATGGCGGCTCGAGTCGAAAGTATCCAGCAACAACAAAGTCACAGCAACGAAAAATTCGAAAGAATGGAAGCCGACGGACCCGTGGTAAAAATCGGCACCACGGTGTCCCCCCCCTCCCCCCCCCCCCCCCCCCCCCCCCCAATCACGATGAAGCCGCTAACTGTAAGGACACAAATTTCCAATTGAGTCCTTTGTAGTTTTGGCTCAATTCTGGACAAAAACGTTTGAGTCATAGGATATAATATTTTGATCATCCTTCAAGCCTATGACGTTTTTGTTGAAGACGTAGCGGCCAAGTATATAAAGCTTCATCAAAATGCCGAGTTTAAGTGCCTCGTTTCTACGTCATCAATAGTGGTTCCATGCTCCCAAGGTATGAATGCATTAATATATATAAAAGCTTAGAACATGTTTATAATCGGTGTTTGGGTTTTATTAAAACTGTGTTTTGTTTTCAGAAAGAATGAATTAAAACTTTAAATAAAGTTTATAAAGTTTTCTGGGCTAAAAATGAGAATTTCTAGACTTTCTGGAAGTTCGTTCGATATGTCGTTCGAACGAGATTCTCGTTCGAACCAGATGTCGTTCGAACGAGTTTGCCAACGACTTCCCATATTGGCTTCTGGAACTTCGTTCGAAATGTCGTTCGAACGAGATGGATGTTCGAACGAGATTTCCAACGAACTTCTAACGAGTTCACACTGGAACTTCGTTAGAAGACTCGTTCGAACGAGATTTCGTTCGAACGAAAATGTCGTTCGAACGAGATGTCAGGCGGGAACAGTTTTTGGCAGTTTTTGACAGTTTTTACCCATGTTCTCCACTTTCTATCCTCACTATCTTTTCACAGCATAACTATGTGCGGGAATCATTTTTGGAAGACAATCTTTTTTATACCATACGAACTCCAAGAGAGTGTTTTGAGAGCAAAATCATAAAGAGAAAAAGATCAAGTTTTGAGTGATAATTTTCAAAGACAAATTCATTTACCACTCTAGTTTTCACCCATTGTTTTGTTTATCCAAGTTCATATATATACATCTTGCTTGGAGTTTGGCACCGGGTTTGTGTCTACACCGAATTGAAGAGATCGTTTGGGTCTTCTTCTACATCCCATAAAGAAGAAGAGTTCGTTTTGCTGCGGCATTCTCATGTGGTAAAAGACACCACGTGTGGTTGACGGTGTACCTATTGTCCGATTGGTGAGTCCAAGACCGCGGTGGAGCTCCGTGGTTATCCGCTAAGAAGAGGTGGTTACAAGAAGACGCGTCAAGGCTTGAGAGGGTTCGAGTTGAGGAAGTAAGTCATCTGTCTTGTAAATGTAAAATTTTGTACTTAGTGGATTTGAGGCTAGGGCCGTCCGAGGTTGTTTCCCGTTGTGGGTTTTTCCTCGTACATCGCGGCGTAGTGGATTAATTGTTTATTTTATCTTTTGCAATGCTACCTAGAACGCATGCTTAGGTAAAAAGATAAAATTGGTTTAATTTAATCACTACATGTTTAATTTGGTGCAAATTAATATTGGGTAATGTTTATGTTAATTTAATTCAAGTCGTTTAATTTAATTGATAAAATTGGTTTGACCTATCTTGATTATATTGCAAAATATGACTTAGGCAGATTTTCAAGGACTTGGATTAATTAATATTGTTCAAGTGAAAATGTTTTTAATGGATTAAATTAATTTCACTTGTTTTTATCTTAATTTGTTAAGAAATTAAAATTTGTTTTAAGTTGACCCATCACATCGCTTCTGCATCTATTTCATAATAAGGAAATAATATTTGTAAAGAAATTAAAAATTGGGGGCCCTTCGGGCTTTTTCAAATTGGTATCAGAGCCAGAGCGATAAATTATTTCGTTAAAGATCTTTTAAATAATTTTTGGCTAAAATGGATTTTTCCCCATTCTCAAAATTTCCTATTTTCGATGGTTCTAACTACGCGTACTGGAAAGCGCAAATGAAATCGGCACTAAAGTCTATCGACGAGAGAGTTTGGTTATCTGTAGTTAACGGGTGGTCTCCACCAACTCATTTAGTAGAAAATGAGCGTGTTCCCAAACCGGCCGATAAATGGACTGAAAATGAGTTTAAACTTTCAAATTTTAATTCCCGAGGTTTAAATGCCTTGTTTAGCGCGGTCACACCGGAAGAATTCAAACGTATTATGACATGTGAAACCGCTAAAGATGCTTGGAATATTTTACAACTAACTCATGAAGGAACTAGTGTCGTTAAGGCTTCTAAACTCCAAAACCTCACCACTCAATTTGAAACTATCAAAATGAACGATAATGAAACTTTTGATGAATTTTATGCTAGACTTTCCGATATTGTCAATTCATCTTTTAACTTGGGAGAAAAAATACGGACAACCGAGTTGTAAAGAAAATTTTAAGATCCCTACCCGATAGATTTATTCCAAAAGTGACCGTTTTAAATTCTTTACCAACTTTAGCCTCTACGAAATTAGAAGAGCTCGTACGAGATTTGCAAACCTATGAACTGGACATGTTTCCCTCTAAAAATGAAAAGAAAATTAACAATTGCGTTGCTTTAAAAGCCCGAAAAGAGGTCAAACAAGTAGTTGAGAGCGAGAGTGATAGTGACCCGGAAGACATGACCTTGTTTGCTCGGAAATTTAGAAAATTTATTAAATTTAACAAAGATAAATTTAAAAATGATTTTAAGAAATTTGAAACTTCTAAGTATGACAAAGCCGAAAGGATCCCTAAATCTTCTAACGAAAATTTAAATAGGGACGAGTCAAATAAGTGTTTTGGTTGTGAGGGTTATGGCCATAGGGCTTCTGAGTGCGCCCACTAAACTAAGGAAAGAGGGTAAGCGACCCATTTCATATAATGCGACCCTTAGTGATAGTGATAAGGAAGAGGGACCCGATTCCCTCATTAAGCCCAACTTTGTGGCTTTTATGGCTAGTCATGTGAGTGATAGTGAGAACTCATCTATTGATGAAATTTTAACACATGACACTTCCTTGGTCAAAGTTTATGAATCCCCTGTTTTTGATGGTAGTGAGAGCGAACAAGAGAGAGAGAGTGAAAATGATGAGGTTGATGTGAGTGAGCTTCAAGTTGCTTTTCAAGAATTATTTGATGAATCTATTAAACTAAAAAGAGCTAATTTGAAGTTAGAAGCTAGTTTAAGAGAGCGTGTCAAGGTCGTTGATGAGAGTGTGTTAATAGAAGACCTTAGGACACGTGAGAGGACTCTTCGAGAGAAGCTTGAATATGTAGAAGGTGAGAGAGATAGCCTTAGAGGTTTAATGGAATCCTTGAAAAAGGAGCTTCTTGCTTTTGAAGAGCGAAATGTTTTATTAGAGTCTAACATCCTAGAATTAGAAAATAAATTAAAAGACTCTAGTAATGTCAAATTTGATTTGGAGTGTCATTCGGAAAAATTAGATAAAATCTTAGGAACGGTCCAAATTAAAAATGACATGTGTGGTTTAGGCGTCAATACTTGTAATGAATCTACTCATAAAGCCAAAACCAATGTTTTAGGAGAATCTACTAGGAAAGTCTTTAGAGATCATTCCTTAGGTACCAAATTTCGACGTAATTTTACTTGTACACATTGTGGTCGAAAAGGTCATCTTAGGAAATTTTGTTTTGATCTTAAACGAATTCCTAGAAAATCCCTACGTAAAGCAACCAAGGTAGTTATAATTCCTACACCCCAAGATAGTCATTCTTCATTAATTTGGGTTAGGAAATCCGACTTGGTTGCCTTGCAAAATAGGACGTTTGATTCTCATTTACTTTCACATGCTTCCTCCCTTGCTAAATCTAAAGGATGAATGCGTTATTGTTTGCATACTTTAGCACTTGTACTTCATGATATATCATTATGCTAATTGTATGCTTGTTTAAATTATTTTCTAGTCTATGCTCCATGCTTAATCACATGCTAGAACTATGATTTATGTTTATCTTTTGTATTATATTTCTTTCATTTTTATTTGCATTAAATGAAAAATGATAAATATAAATGGATTTTGTGTTGATTAAATGGATTCTATTTTTATATGCCTCGATTCACACATGCACGAGCTCTTTTGAAATCTTAATGTCACATGTTATATTTGAGCTTTGTGAGGTGTTCTCTTACCAATCTAGTCATCTACATATTTGTGACCTAGGAGGACTAGTGCATGTCAAAATCCATTGCACGTGAGATTTGCGAGATATAAAAAATGATAAATATAAATGTGCACGGGGAAGGGCTCCGAAAGGATTAATTTATCCTTTGCGAATAGTAAGCCACCGTTTGAAATGGACCTAAAAGAAAGACGTGGTCCAAAGGCCTAAAAAACAGAAAATTGGCACTCAAAGAAAAATAATTGCCAAGGCCTATGTTTAATTGATATATTCATTCAATATAAAAAGAATATATATGCTGCTTGAGGGAGATTGGATGGTATATCAACAGTTTGCACAATGTCCGTTTATCCTAGTTGCACTTTCAATGTCATGACTCAATTGTTTTGTAGAATCATCAACATGCTAGGCTTGTATGCATTGTGTATGTTTGTTCATTGAGTTCAATCTTTATTGTCACATGAGGTTATATTCAAATGTGATAAAGTTTGCAATCAAATGAGAACTCCGTGAACGTATTTTAAGTGTTTGGGTATAAATTTAATTGTTACTAGTTCACACCCCTACACTACCGTTTCCATATGACACATTTTTACCATACGAGTGTGCTAAACTTATTCTATTTTTGTGTCATTTGTGTGTTTATATATATATATATATATATATATATATATATATATATATATATATATGATATTGTTTTGTCTTTGCCTTGCTTTCTAGTCCATCTCTGCTTTAATTCATAATTGGTATCTATCTTGTTGCATTCTTTGTTGATATCACATGCTTAATAGTTATGTATTATATTGGTATCATTTTCTTGCATCTTAGTAAGATTGTGCTTTTGTTGCCCATATGCTTTCATGTTCTTATCAATCTAAGCATCATGTTTAAAGTTTGTTATCCTTTGTCTATTCCTGAACAAAAAGGGGGAGAATGATAGGGGGAGAAATGGTGTCTATTCCTATTGTACTCGTAGAATTAATTTAGGGGGAGTAATTATTTTAATTGCATTTAATATTTTGATATTTCCTATGCGTTTGATAGTTTGCTTAAGTGTGCAGGAATTCTTCTAAGTAGCAACTTTCACCGGCAAAGATGTTAATCCTTGGTTGTTTGAGTCAAACATTATAATTTTATTTTGGGTGGGATTTTTTGTCAGTCTAGTAGAGCTTGACGGCTCTTTAGGATTTTTGTTTGGTTTTTGTTCCGGAATAGCCAAAGGGGGAGATTTGTAAGGACACATATTTCCAATTGAGTCCTTTGTAGTTTTGGCTCAATTCCGGATAAAAACGTTTGAGTCATAGGATATAATATTTTGATCATCCTTCAAGCCTATGACGTGTTTGTTGAAGACGTAGCGGCCAAGTATATAAAACTTCATCAAAATGCCGAGTTTAAGTGCCTCGTTTCTACGTCATCAATAGTGGTTCCATGCTCCCAAGGTATGAATGCATTAATATATATAGAAGCTTGGAACATGTTTATAATGGGTGTTTAGGTTTTATTAAAACTGTGTTTTGTTTTCAGAAAGAATGAATTAAAACTTTAAATAGAGTTTATAAAGTTTTCTGGGCTAAAAATGAGAATTTCTAAACTTTCTGGAAGTTCGTTCGATATGTTGTTCGAACGAGATTCTCGTTCGAACCAGATGTCGTTCGAACGAGTTTGCCAACGACTTCCCATATTGACTTCTGGAACTTCGTTCGAAATGTCGTTCGAACGAGATGGATGTTCGAACGAGATTTCCAACGAACTTCTAACGAGTTCACACTGGAACTTCGTTAGAAGACTTGTTCGAACGAGATTTCGTTCGAACGAAAATGTCGTTCGAACGAGATGTCAGTTTTTGGCAGTTTTTGACAGTTTTTACCCATGTTCTCCACTTTCTATCCCTACTATCTTTTCACAGCATAACTATGTGCGGGAATCATTTTTGAAAGACAATCTTTTTCATACCATACGAACTCCAAGAGAGTGTTTTAAGAGCAAAATCATAAAGAGAAAAAGATCAAGTTTTGAGTGATAATTTTCAAAGACATTCATTTACCACTCTAGTTTTCACCCATTGTTTTGTTTATCCAAGTTCATATATATACATCTTGCTTGGAGTTTGGCACCGGGTTTGTCTCTACACCGAATTGAAGAGATCGTTTGGGTTTTCTTCTACATCCCATAAAGAAGAAGAGTTCGTTTTGCTGCGGCATTCTCATGTGGTAAAAGACACCACGTGTGGTTGACGGTGTACCTATTGTCCGATTGGTGAGTCCAAGATCGCGGTGGAGCTCCGTGGTTATCCGCTAGGAAGAGGTGGTTACAAGAAGACGCGTCAAGGCTTGAGAGGGTTCGAGTTGAGGAAGTAAGTCATCTGTCTTGTAAATGTAAAATTTTGTACTTAGTGGATTTGAGGCAAGGGCCGTCCGAGGTTGTTTCCCGTTGTGGGTTTTTCCTCGTACATCGCGGCGTAGTGGATTAATTGTTTATTTTATCTTTTGCAATGTTACCTAGAACGCATGCTTAGGTAAAAAGATAAAATTGGTTTAATTTAATCACTACATGTTTAATTTGGTTCAAATTAATATTGGGTAATGTTTATGTTAATTTAATTCAAGTCGTTTAATTTAATTGATAAAATTGGTTTGGCCTATCTTGATTATATTGCAAAATATGACTTAGGCAGATTTTCTAGGACTTGGATTAATTAATATTGTTCAAGTGAAAATGTTTTTAATGGATTAAATTAATTTCACTTGTTTTTATCTTAATTTGTTAAGAAATTAAAATTTGTTTTAAGTTGAACCATCACATCGCTTCCGCATCTATTTCATAAAAAAGAAATAATATTTGTAAAGAAATTAAAAATTGGGGGCCCTTCGGGCATTTTCACTAACAACAAAAGAGCGCCGACCGGAGGGGGCCGCAGTGGCGGCGGGCTCCAAGCGCTACGTGGCCCCCCGTGAGCGTGGAATTTTTTACAATATTTATGAAGAAGCCTGAGCAGATTTGGCTCGAAAATCAATCCAAACAATCGACGCAGACTCTCATGATGACGTAAAGAAGTCCGTTGATATGTATGATGCAAAGATGGAAGTTTGGGAACAAGCCAGGGTGGAAGATGCCTTGGGTAAACAATCTTTGCACCCGGAGAAGGAAGGAGGTGATCCTTATTGAGGGCTTGCCCCTAAAAAATTTGACAAGCTTCGGGGTAAAGCGAGTTTTATTCATTCAACCCCGTAATCGGTGTTGTGGGGGTACAAAGAGTCCAAGAAGGGCGTGTCAGAATGGGTCCAACGAATTCAACTCGGCTCATCAAAATTGAGGGTCGACGGGGAGGAGACCAATGAAGAGGATGGTATTCCACTCACTCGCCGCTCGTCGTACGCCGATGAGAGACCAGTCAAATAAATGGAGACTTACTAGGACGATTTATACCACGATGTGCGATATGGTGGCAAACTCCTATACGTTCCACTCAACGAACGTGTGTCGTGGGTGCGGAAATAGAGGGCATATGAATAATAATTGTCCATTCAAAACGGTAAGGGGAAGACAGCATAACACGGGCCTGAAAAATCAGCTACTTAAACAACCACATTGGGCAACTCCGAGGTAGCCCAAGGAGCCAATACAGGTCATAAAGAGGAGCCTGATGATGTATTACGGGGTGGGAGATTGATGGAGGACAACCTTAATACCTAGATTCGGTTGTTTGGCAAGAATATGCATGGTGATGTTCAGATAGATGTATGTTCGATGGAAAGATGGATCCCGATGCATTTATGGATTGGTTAAAGTGGAGTATTTCTTTGATCTAAAGGAGTACCGCGGCTATAGGTGTCATAAATATGTGGCTGCAAAATTAGAGGGTTATGCATTAGTATGGTGAGATCAAGTGGTGCATGATAGGGTCACGAGTAACTTGGACCTGTTTACTTCCTGGGAGCACATGAAGGCGGAGATGGTGGTTGCCTTCATCCCAAAGATTTATAAGAGAAACTCGTTTGCATGTGTTCAAAGTCTCAAGCGGGGTAACATATCCATGAAAGAGTATTCAGAGCAGTTTCAGTTACTTTACACTCGAGCTAGGCTGAAGAAGAGAACGGAATAGCTGATCGAGCATTACATTCAAGGACTCGGGCTTAAATATCAGATAGAGCTGAGACTGCGCCAAATTACTTCTCTAAGCCAAGCTATCGAGTACGCACAAAAGGTGGAGAACTACTTTAAGCCAGGAGCTACTATGGCAAGCGATGGGACACCACTCCAGTTGCTACTACTTCGGAAGTTCACTTCAAGTGCTATGATTGTGGAGTATTTGGGCATCGAGTATCATACTGTTCCAACAAGAAGAAAAAGCAAGTGTTGGTTTCAGAATATGAGGAAGACATAGAGCAACCATCAGATTATGCAGAGGTTCTCACAACACGCATCCATGTGCTGCCTGAGACGGACGACATATTCTTAGCAGGGGGAGTGGCGTGTGGCGTGGGTTGCTCCGTGGGGATCCTCTTTTTTTTTTTGTCAGCTCGGGTTTCATGTAGCCAACCCCAAATAATTGGGAAAAGGCTTTGTTGAGTTGAGTTGAGGGTTTACTTATGTTTTTAATTAATTATCTCTTAGTTGGTTGTTAGGTTGGAAAGCCTCCTAGCTTAGCTAGGAGACTTTGCTCAATAGTCTTAGGAAGTCTATAATTATTTATAGATTTTCCCAACAAGTTTATAAATAATATTCACTTTTGCGAGTAATGATATTTTAAGTTTTTGAGATTGGAGTGATTTGTTTATTTGTAATAATTTCGCTGCGTTTCACATCATAACCAAACACCTTGCTCCAACAACTAACCTAATATTCATTTTGGACCCATTCCCATGAGACATATCAAGTCCACAATCAAATTGGGATCTAGGGTCTTCACAACAAAACATAGCTGCTAACACCTTCTCTTGTGACACCTAGTGACCACATGTGACAAGGGACTTGCCGATCGATACTTCCAGGTCGCCGTCGACTAATCCTTGCCAGCAAAGAATTTGGTTCCTTCGAGCTTAACAATTTCCTTCAGTCCACCATAGATCCCACGGGTGGTCGATTATCTGATTTTGATGACTCCAACTCAATGCTTATTCGACCGACATTGATCACCTCGTCTCCTTGGCCAAACAACTCTTCCAGGTCGAAGCAAACCCTATGATTAATCCAAAAGGCTTCCACCCTGCAAACCTTACACCAATAGTTGTCAATCACCTTCTTTCTCTGTTTGACTTCGATGCCACTAGGGTCGACATGGCATGGATGGTTTTGAACGACAAAGGACCTTCCTCCCCCAGCCGAGCCCGAGATTGAGTCATCTCGTGGTTGAACTCCATTGGACAACATCAACCATTACAGCGATCAAGTCGGTGGCCAAGAATGGTTGTGGCCATCAGTATTGAATAATGACCATAACGACAACTTGCCACAAGTCCTCACCCGATGGTAACTATGTGGCAGCAATTGGTTGGGTTGCAACAAACCACTTGGCGCAGTCATTGCAGTAGTGACTTCGAACTCGTGCAACGATGTCTAGATTAAGCAACAATTCTTCATCACATCCAATCATCTGAATCTTCTCTCATGTAACTTGCCTATTTGTCGGCACGAAAGCAAAAATGGATAAGAGTAGCTTCCTATTCATTGTCCAACTTTCCTTTGTAAGTGGCATTTTAGTATAAAGTCAGATAGGAGGCCCTCTATTTGGCGTAGCTATATAGGTTTGCCATGGCACGTGAGGTGGTATACTATTAACTCGAGGGAAAAGCTGGGGCTAAGGTTAAGAACAAAGCCACACCCAATCGTGATGCATGAGGGGGACACCCACACCCACACAAGATGGTTGCCAAATTCTGATACCAATTGATGCAAACACCATTAATTGGATTTAAATATAAGAGATGGAGACAAAACACAAATCTAAATTTTTACTAATAAGCCAAAATGATTCTCTCACCTTTACATCATGCCTATAAATACTAAAAATAATACTTGGGTCACCAAGTCAAGTGCCAAAATGACCATTAGGGCCTTTACTAATCATAATATTTCCTAAAGATGACTAACCCCCTTTTATTACATTTAATACTAATATACTCGAAACAAAGCAAAAGACTTGATCAAAACAGATGTGTATTTGGTATTAAGATTACTTCAAACTCAACTCAACCCAGAGCGACGCTGTTATACTACTTTGGTGTGAATCTGTCAGACCCCCAATTGAGATATATTGACCGTTGGAATAAGACTTAGAATGATACGAAGTCGTTTTAGATCAAAGCTGTATTATTTACTTTTAAAATGTATTGAGTAGTAAAACAGATTGTTAGTTGGATTATTTAGTTAGCCACGTCAGCAAAGAGTTAGTTAGCAGTTAGTTCAGTTGTGTATAAATAGAGTTGATGAATCCGATTGTAATCATCCCATAACTAAATCAAATTCTATATTTTCTTTCTCAATTGCCCGTGTTCTATTTTCTATCTTCTCATCCCTCTTCTATACTTTCATAACCTAAATCATATTGTAAATCAGTTGGGCTAAGAACCTGACAGAATCAATCAAAAGTGTAAACAATCACAATCACAATCACACGTGAATTAGAACCTAAGATTTTCATAAATGATAGAATACTTACAAAAGAAGAGGGAGGGGGGGGGGGGGGATCTATTAATCAATACAGCTATGACTTTAGGAGTCCCTGCCGAACAAAAATTCAAAATAAAAGAAAACAAACGCAATGAGGAAACTTGCATCCTAAAACTCCTCTATTAACAGAATTTCTATTGCATTTCTCTCTTACCTGCTCGCCTTTTGGCCCCAGGGGCCCACGCACAACCCCTAACATATGCTTTCTTATCTCCATCTAATTTCCTTTGTATGCAAAAAGGCGGGTGAGAATTTGGATCACCTATTAGTAAATTATTCTTCCTTTTCTAATGGAGCAGTGCTTGCTTAGTGAGTGAGCCCTACCAGAAACGTGGTCCGATTTAATACTAGGGAGTGGGTGTCATTAGTAACAAACGTAGAGCTAGTTGTCTGTGGAGGAGGACCCTATTTCAACCTTTCCGTGAGTTGCATGGTTGGAGACAGATGATAGGATTATTTTAAAGGTAAGCTAAGAATTAAGTTTAGTTTGGGGTTGAATCAAGTTCTAGGCGTCATTTTAGTCTTCACTATCTTTGTCTTTTTGTAGTTATAGTGTTAGAATAGTTTGTACTACAAAGAAAAAAAGTATAATGTACACAGGGGTAGTGGGGTTCCTTTGTTTCTATGTAGTGGATTTTGTACTCCTGTCTCTTTCTCGTGTACATTTTGTATTGATTAAATACTATTATTTCTTATCCAAATTGTTTTAGGACAGTGGGGGGAAAATTCTCTGGTAACATTCTAATTCCGCCCCATGTTGTATATCTAAAAATGAAACCGAAATTGATATATCATTTACTTGTACATGTTATCTTGCCTGTAAATTTTGTGACTCGCGGTCCCTCACTTTGGTTGTAAGTGTTGAGTTCCACAATTTGGGATTGACCTTTTTCGGTGAGAGTTGATGGTTGAATCTCTTTTGCATTAGAAACAATGATGGTAGAATATCTCATGGTTAAAACTTTTTCACCTGTCAGACAGTAAATATGACAGATTTTTTACCTTTGTAAAAAATAAAGCAAGTCTGGAAAATCTCAATGTCAACTTCATAGTCAATTTTTTTTTGAGAACCATAATTAAATATGTCTCAATAATATCCTTACCTGTTATGGACTCCGTTCTCTTTTTGCTTGTACCTTCTTCACACCTATACTTCGGAATATTATATTTGTTTCTATAGAATTGAAGGAATGTTGGTTTCACGAAGAACTGGAGTGTATAGCCGAGCCCGATAATTTTGTGAAAACTGAAATGAAAATGAGTGAACTCTACTTGATGCTTAAATTATGTGTTTCCTATTTTCTTCTGAATTCCCTGGTCCATTACTTCTTTGGACTGTAAGGCAAACTTTTTTATTGGTTTTGTTGAAACTGCAAACCTCCTGGCTCTCTATTTTTTATTTTTGTTTTTATAATCGCCATACCATCAGTGACGAAGTGTGTAAATGATCCTACAAGAATGTTTGCTCAGCAAAATTTGTTTAAGCTGATATCACTAGCCTGCTTGTATCGTTTACCTTTGAAAGTTAAACCGTGACATTTCCACTTAAGGGTGCGTTGGATTACAAAGTTGGAAAAAGATTGAAAGACATTTCATCTTTATGATTTAAGAACAGAGATTAGTGACTTGGTGAGATGTTCTTTTTGGAGGTCGGTAAATAATGTTTTCATAGAATATAAAAAAGATATGGTGTACGATCACATTTATGACTTTTGTTCCCACATACTATATTCATAATCAAGAACCACAAAAGTGAAAAAGGAAGTATTTTTCATGGAAAAATTGTAAGCCAATAGAACACACCCTTATCTGAACATGATAATAGCTTCTAGCTTTCATGATGTGGATGAATAACTATTAAGCTTTTACGGCGAGGACCAGATATAGAATTATGTCTCGTGAGATGCAAAATCTGAAATAGATTCTGGATGGGTTGGTTTTTTCATCCCCGTGTCCTTGTCAGCCACGTTTTATAAATATATAAGTAGAAAAATAGGAGGGTAGAATGTATGATGCAAATCTCTTGGAATTTTTTACAATCGAAGGGGCTTGGAACCTGTGTCTCTCCCGACGTTTTTCCTTTCTTTGTAGGATATACTGAAGATATGATCCTAATGGCTGAGGAATGTTATGTATATAGAATTGTAGGACATAACATTCATGGGTTCTAACGGAACATAATTGTTGACATCGAAGGTCTATATATCCTTTCTGTACTAAATGTTCCATATGATGACTTTGCATCTATCATAGGACTCTGCTGCCCCAAAAAATAATGCCTTCAGTGACGTATCCTTCATTTTTTTCACAAGACTGCTTTACATGTTTAAAATCTGTCTCCCTCCCTCTCTCTCTCTCTCTCTCTCTCTCTCTCTACATGTATACCACATACGCAATAGTTCTGTTTCCTTTTATACAATATCCAGCAGTGCCCAAGCTAGGCCAGAGAGAATCAGTAATAAGTTCGAAATCTCTCTAGTCATTGTACAGCGTAAAAATAAATGCTCCAGATTGTGCATATGTTGATCTTCTGGATCCGGGTCCAGGATGCAACAAGCTCTGTATAATAGTCAAGTAAATGGCTTCAAGAACACTTGGTTCCTTCTCTCAAAACCTGCTGTGTGCAGGAGCTTTGTGCACTCAGAACGACATTTCTAGAGGATACTAAATTTCTTGCCAATATCACCTCGATTTTTAAATGGAGAGAGGTAAAGGGATATGCTGTTGCAAGTTATCAAACCCGCATTTCTGTTTTCTATTTCAGTTCCATAGAATAAATGCAAGGATCTAACCAATAAATGGAACATCCATGGGTGAATTATTGATCGCAATGTCTCTTGGATCTTGGGCTCAACGTTTCTGTCACCAAGAGGCCGGAACAATGTTTTGTATACTCCATCCTACTAATAAATGTCATTATTAGAAATTAAGTGAAAGTATCATCTAAGTGTTCATGATGACCAAAGAGAATAGGTGGCTTATGGCCTTGTATTTTGTAGATTCATCTTGTCTTCATTGGAGGAAATTAAGCTACTTAATAATTTAAATCATATTTAGCGAAATTTGTACAACACCACCCTCCCCTGCGCCCGCTTTGTAAAAAAAAAAGGAAAAAAAAAGAACACATAGGAGGGTTTAGTTCTTAGTTCGAATTTGGCGAGTTAGCACGGAGTCATAAGGCTGTTATCTATCTGTTGTATTTGGGGCATTAATTTAATGGTCTGTGGCTCTACATCAGTCATCTTGAAAGTTATGGTTCTTCACTTGGTGGAAAATGGCATTTATAATGTTGTTTTGTTATGGATGTAGTCGGATGGGCCACTAGATATATTACCTTTCGTGCTCGTTTGGTTTGAGATTTTGTGTCTATAAATCATGGATTGGTAAATTATTATTGTTGAAGCATTCAACTCAAAACCAAATAGCCATGGGCGGAGAGAGCTCAAGATCTTATATATTGCGATGCAAAGCTATAATTTCTCAACGTGGGATATATATACTCAACAAATATAAATGTCATAATTCAAGCCAAGAGTTTAAATCACTGGATGGATATCAAGTAAATTCTTGTAGAAAAGCACAAAAATTCAGACCTAACGAATACTTTTAATACAACAGGTTTGTGCTAGTTAATTAAATTGAATACAGAATAACTTCCAGCTCAAGTTCTTTTACTCCCTCACTTGGTTGCTTTAAGCATGGTTGTCATTCACTCTGAAATTAAAATTCTCTTAGGGATCTTGCATTCTGCCTCTTTTTTTTCCGCATAAATTATTTCAAAATTTCGATAAATAGTGGTTGAATATATCTGATGTGTCTGAAAAATTAGTGGTTGACTATATCTGCTGCTAAACATTTACAGGTCCATTGCTGTTGGAGATGAGCCGTTTCTCCGAAGTTATGGCGAGCAATTCTATCCTTTTGTTGTAGGGGCAGCCATCAACATCCAAACAGCTCTTGTCGGAGCTAAATTGGCAAACAAGGTAACGGTTTTGGTACCATGCAGTTTCGACGCCTTCCAGTCAGAATCTGGTCTTCCCTCAAGAGGACACTTCAGATCCGATATCAACAAAACAATGATTCAACTCCTCACATTCCTAAACAAGCATAATTCCCCGTTCCTTGTGAACATTTCACCTTTCCTGAGTCATAAAGAAAACAAAAACATTTCCCTTGACTTTGCTCTCTTCAGAGGAACTGCACACCCTCAAAACGACAGCCGTAAAAGTTACAAAAACAGCTTTGACTTGAGCTATGATACCCTTGTTACTGCGTTATCCACCGCTGGTTTTCCCCAAATGGATGTCATCATCGGTCAGGTTGGTTGGCCTACAGATGGAGCTGCAAACGCTACTTCATCCACAGCAGAGATATTCATGAAAGGCCTGATGGAACGTCATCGTAGCAAATCGGGGACCCCACTTAGACCTCGAGACCCGCCAACTGATATTTACATATATACCCTTCTGGACGAGGATAAGAGGAGTGTAGCTAATGGGGACTTCGATCGGCACTGGGGGGTGTTTACTTTCGATGGGCAGGCCAAGTACCGTGTTGATTTTGGGCAGGGCTCGCAAAAGCTTGCCAATGCACAGAATGTTGAATACCTTCTGCCTAAATGGTGTGTTGTTAATAATAACAGAGATTTGTCCAATGCGAGCGCGAGTGCTTTGGACGCGTGTTCTGTTGCTGACTGTAGCGCTCTCTCTCGTGGGGGGTCTTGTTTTAATATTAGTTGGCCTGGAAATATATCGTATGCCTTTGACAGCTATTATCAGCAGCATGATCAGAGCGCTGACAGTTGCAATTTTGGAGGGTTAGGATTGATTACCACGGTTGATCCATCCGTGGAGAATTGCCGGTTCTTTGTTGAGCTGAGGACTTCTCTTTCAGTTTGTTTTCAAGGTTCTTATCTTATCCAATTTTTTATCCCACCGTTTGTAGCCGTTTTGCTGTGTTTATTGATAAGATAGTGAAATCAATCTTGTATTAGATCAGGGGTTTTTTAGGACCATTTTTGCGGCTCTGTGATTAGACTCCCACGCATGTTGATGCTTGATGTAGTATAACCTTTTGTGATTTTGATGTTTTTTTTTTCTTTAAATGAATTTATGATGAAAATATAGCTGAAATTTATCTGGTTCCTATATCTTATCTTCCTGTTTGCTTTGGTGGATTACACAGATCATCAATCATCCAGAGTACCTAATATTCAACATTATGGAGATTACTGATAATCTTACATATTCATAATTTGTGTTTATTACTATTTTTGTCTCGATTTAACCCACTTTATTTTACAGCATTTCAAAATGAAAATCTATTCTGCAAATTGATATGCAGAATCTCAACAATATTTCAGCATTTTTTTCTTTGCGATTATACTAAAATTGTTTTTTTAAGTGATTTTTGAATGTTTTGACTTTCAATCCTGAAGTAGGAAGTACACAAAAGCTGCCAATACTATTACAGCTTACTTCCATAAGACCATATCCAAGGCAACTGACAAATTTCTCAACTGCTATATATGCCTACCCGAGTCATGTTTTTGTTGCTCCAAGGCCGCGCCCCAGATTTTGCATAACGAGTCTCGTGCAACTAGTAATTTTCCGTGGGAAAGGCACACGCGGCAGATGACTTGCCACAATATGTTTTGACATTTTGGGGGGGGGGGTTAAAACTTGGAATGTTGGTTTTAATTGAAATGGAATTGCATAGGACTAAATTGGTCTAAAATGAAATTGCATAGGACTAAATTGTTAATTGCATAGATAGTTTAAGAATAATTCATGCATTAAGAGTTTCTCTAACATCATCATTAATGGAAAAAAAAACTATAGGGCACTGCCCTGGCCACTCCGTGGATGTCTACATCGATTGGGACCAAAAGATGACTCAGGCACATCATGTGCCTGATGCAGACTCGCCGAACATCTACTGCAGGACGGAGCATCCACCTGGATACGCATGGTGGAGAACTCTTGCATCGTCAGCCTTAGTCGGCCCTGCATGTATCATATCTATTGGTAACGATTTTGCGTTTAGGTGTATAACACCTCTCAGACTCCGCTCATGCAGGACGTTGGCGGATTCGACACTCGTCTTGCGTAAATAAAATAAATTAATTCATAGCGAAATAGTAATAGGGTATCAGTAATGATATAAATAATTAAATGAAATATTACATTCGACACTTTGTAGATATCGGGGCATAATACCCACCCTGACCTCCAGGTTGTAATGGGGCACAAAAATGAGCTCGTCCACCCCCTTCGCGCTCACTACATGCGCCTGCCATGGACCATCAGAAGGATAGTGCGGGTCTGGTGTCGCAAGAGGGTACCCTCCTGGGGCTTTGATAAGCCTATCCAACATGGGGATTTGGAGCTTTGGATGTATCGCATTGGCGCGCACGATGTCTACATTAGCCACTAAAAAAACGACGATACTGATGACCGATAGCCATACTCACTCCACCACGTGTCATAATCTTAGGCTAATGTTGGCTTTTCCAGACTAACTTGACCGTTTGAGTTCAATTCTATCATGAAAAATCAATTTGACCGTCTTAGGTCAAATTAGACAGTTGTAAATCGATTTTAGCCATCCAAGGCTAATGTTGATCGTCGTACACCAACTTAACTGTTGGAGGTCAATTTGATTGTTAGAGATCAATTTGGCCATCTTAAATCAAATGAAGCCATTGTGGGTCGATTTTAGCCATCTTAGGCTAATGTTGGCTGTTTTAGACCAACTTGGTCATTTGTGATCAATTTGACTGTCTTAGGCCAAGTGAGGCCGTTGTAGGTCGATTTTAGTCGTCTAAAGTTGTAAGAGAGTAGTTTGTGCTATGGTGTTTATGGATAAACTAAGGCGTAATTCGTTTTAATGATGATTAAACACTAATAAGTGTCCTCTAAATGATAAGGAATAAACTCTGGTGTATGTTACAATGATGAGTAATAAATACAAACTGTTTAGATAATACATGAACCGCTGTTGGATGTTAGTTAAAGGGAGAGAGAAACAAGCACTCTAAATATACCAAAGGTAGGCGAGTAAACACCAAAATATGGATGAAATAGTGCTTGGATGTCAATAAATGCTTGAGTTCTTGGTAAGAACTGGACAAGTGTAGTAATGAAGAGTAAAACCTATGGTTTGTAATAAGTATCTCAAAGTGATCTTATGGATCAAAGATTTAATGGTTTATCAAATAATAAGTGAGGTATATATAGGCTGAGGTATCGTTTGATGGCCCTCAGGGGCATTAAATGTTAGGTTAGACTACCATACCTAACATGTCATTAGCATTAAATGTTGATTGAAATTCTCGAGTGACCGGTCGTTGTGTCAAGTGGCACGTCAGGTGTATCAGCACCTCTACGACCAATTGCTCACCAAACCATCGTTGTACTGAGGTAAGTTTGAATTTACATGTGTTAGGTATGGGTTGACGCCACAAAGATCTTGTATGGAAAGCTCGTTCGAGCTAAGTAGGGTGTTTTACCTAGTGTATCTAAAATGGCTAAGCCTAATCACCTTAACAATGCATTTATGTCTATCCTCTAGACTAATTTTCTCAAAGGTTTCCAAATAAGTTTCCTCGATAGAGCATGAAAGCTCTCCCAGGTCCTCCCAGACCTGGTCCATCGTTGAACCGAGTAACCTCACAAATATAACAATACAAAACATAATTATAACAAAATAGACCAAATACATGGTGGATCTACTAGCTTCTTTTGGAAGTCTTCATTAATATATGACTAAGCTCCACTTTGTCTTGATTTGTCATTAATCACTAAATGAGGAGGTTTATCTCTAAATGAGGAGGATTATCTATAAGCTCCTCCTACATTTTAGATTAGTTAGGCCCGTCTTAGGCCAAATTATTCCTCTTTCGAATTATTTGTTTTTTTAGCCATCATAGGCTAATGTTGGCCATCTTAGACCAACTTGACTATTTGAGGTCAATTTTGATCGTTAGAGATCGATTCGACCGTCGTAGGTCAAATGAAGCCATTGTAGGTTGATTTTAGTCGTCTAAGGCTAACGTATGTCGTCATATACCAACTTAACCGTTGGAGGCCAATTTGATTGTTAGAGATCAATTTGATCGTCTAAGTCAAATAAGGTCGTAGTGGGCCGATTTTAGCCATCTTAGGCTAATAGTTGTCGTCTTAGACCAACATGACCGTTTGAGGTCAATTTGACTGTCGTAGGTCAAATAAGACCCCCGTAGGCCCTTTTTTGTCGTCTAAGGCTAATGTTGGTCATTGTAGACCAACTTGACCATTGGAGGTCAATTTAATCGTAAAAGATTAATTTGACTGTCTTAGGCCAAATGAGGCCATTGTAGGTCGCTTTTAGCCATCTTAGGCTAATGTTGGCCTTTTTAGACTATCTTGACCAATTGAGGTGAATTTGATCGATAGAGATCAATTTGATTGTCTTAGGTCAAATGAGACCGTTGTAGATTGATTTTAACCATCTAAGGCTAATGTTGGTCATTGTAGGCCAATTTGATCATTAAAGATCAATTTGACTGTCGTAGGTCTAATGAGGCCGTTGTAGGCTAATTTTAGCCATCATTGGCTAATGTTACCAACTTGACCGTTTGAGGTCAATTTAATCGTTAGAGATCAGTTTAACTTGGGTTAAGTGAGGTCGTTGTAGGCCGATTTTAGTCGTTTAAAGATAATGTTTATTCTAAATTAATTAGGTTTTTCTTAGGCCGACATATCCCTCTGTAGGATTATTTGATATCTTTTATATCGATACAACCTATTCTAAACGAGATGGATTTGCTCTAAATCGTTCCACCGTGATTGGTGGGTTCGTGCTCGATGCATCATAATCGACTTGCTCTGAGTCGTGTCACTGAAGGACCGACTTATTCTAAGTCATACCACTGATTGAGTGGGTTTAGTGCCAAATCGTAGGTGATCGACTAGTGTAAAGTCTTACCACTACTTGAGTGGGTTTAATTTCAAATTGTAGGTGATCGACTTGTTCTAAATCGTACCACTACTTGAGTGGGTTTAATGTCAAATCGTAGGTGGCCAACTTGTTCTGATTCGTACCACTACTTGAGTGAGTTTAATGTGAAATCGTAGGCAACTGACTTGTTCCAAGTTGTACCACTACTTGGGTGGGTAATAGTCAAATCATAGGCAACTAACTTATTTTAAGTAATATGACTGCTTGAGTGGGTTTAATGCCAAATCGTAGGCGACTGACTTGTTCTAAGTCGTATTAATTCCAAATTGTAGGCGACCGACTTGTTCTAATGCATACCACTACTTGCAACTCTCAAATCCTAAATCCTTATCTTTTGTTTGCTGTTGATGGGTCTCCATTTGAAAGTGTAAAAATTAAGGGAGGTATATTGAAATTGAGGGGATAAATTTTTAATCCCCTCTCCCTCAATTTGCAAGTCTGGCCACAAATTTTTTAGTGACGTCAAGGAACTCTTTGTTTTAACATTGTCTGTTGCGGCTATTAAACCATAAATAATTGTTCGGAGGTACCTTATTGTAGGCCAATTAATAGTTGTGATCAATAATTATAGATCTGCAACAATTATTCCCCCTGTGTATATAGTGTACTGATCTCAGTGGTAGTAATGTTGATGTATAAATTTGAATTTTCTACCACCCCATAGGTCGCTCAAATCTGATTCAAATAACTCAGATAAAATTATATTCGTTCAAAGACTGAATAAAAGTGTTCCATTTTGTGCATGTTGACTGGGTCTGGAACAAAACATATGTAGAGAGAGATTTTTTTGTTAATCTCCTCCATTTCGTAGACGATACTTGCAAATTAAAATAAGATTTTGTAAGGGTTGAGATCCTTGTGGCCGGAAAAGGGAACGGGGAGGAGAGAGCCTTGGCCTGGATGTTAGTTGTAGCAAAAATGGGAGTGTCTCCAAGTCTGATTTCAATTTACCAATGATGACTAGGAGCTTACAAGCCCTCATAAAGTTTCAACGGGTATCCTTGGACTTTTCAGTTATGTTCCATTATGAAAATTTGGCTGTGAATTCATGGATTTACAACGATTCGGTTGATTGTGAAGATTTCCCTGATGAAATTCAAATCGATGATCTTAGCAATTTTAAGTCGGTGGTAGATCGATGGTGCTGCGAGAGGGCTTGTTTCCTCTCCAAATTGTCCATAGAAGAAGCCTTCCAAGGATCTCCAAGTAGCACAAGTCTGTACTCACATTTAATTCTTTCAAAATTGGGAGTTCGCTGTGATGAAAGGCTATAGCCAAGAAATTTTAGTCGGCAACAAAAAAAGAACAAATACAGTTGGATGTCGTTGCGATGACATAATTCCGTTAAACAAATTATTGATTGTCTTAGCGCTTTCCCTTCTTTATTTTGATTTTGGGTTGGTGCAAAATTGATCTTTTCATCATGCTTGGATCCACTATTCTGATTGTGTAAAAATCACCATTACAAAATCGTGTAATGGGAAGCCTCTGGTTGGCTTCGCAAAAATCGACGCTTCACCAACAAGTGACCTGATTGATTAGTGACAGTGCGAAGTCGAGGCGATCGGATGGAACAAAGGGAAATAAAGTTTTGCGTCATGATGAATCATTATACCATCATCTCTTATTCCTCATAAACTGGTGGTACATGTTCAATACACTAAAGCATATTCTCCTGTTATGCTTCAATTTTTTAACCGCTCCTATTGTTGAATCAGTTCCTCATAAAGTAGTGCTTAAATTTTTGACTCGGTTCCACTATTGAGATGTGGTGGTCCTGTTAATCCAACTTAAAGGTTTGTGTACTCTGGCCTAATAAAGGGATGTGGTGGTCCCTAATAACTGTGGTGGGTTAATTGGACTGTGGCGGGTCCAGGCTTGCGAGAGTTTCACAATTCCTGTTGGGTTATAGCATTAGAACAAAATAAAAATGGTTATTCAAATTGGTTATATGTGTGGTATGTGGTCATTCACTAAGCCTTTATAGCTTACACTCCTATAATGTTTTGTTTCAGGTATGCTTATAAATTGGAGTTCACTGCCAAGTTAGGACCTTAAAACGGGGGAGTGAAGAATAATTAGTATGGTTTGAATATCAAGATTTCTTTTGTGTAATTATTAAACTAAGGATCTTGGTTATGTAAAGTTATGTAGTACTTATAAGTTATAAGTAAAGGCAGTTATGTTTTCATCTACACATACCTTTGGGAAAAAAAATTATGCTATTTTTCCTTAGAGATTTAAATTAAAGCATTGTTTAAGGCAATTTATCTCTAATTAAAAGGATGATTTTAACAAAATTAAGTCGGGGCGCGACAACTTGGTATCAGAGCGTGGTTATTAAGTTCTGGACAGGGTGTGAGGGTCTAGATTGGCAGTGGACACTAGAAAGTGAGTTTGTTATGCACCTGGATTTTGACTAACAATGTTAATATTAAACTGCTGCTATTGTATTTTGTTTAAGTGAATTATATTGCAGTGAATGATGGATCCACATGATCCGCATGATGGAGCAGAGGGTGAGGCATCTTATGTTCCTAATAGTCAACAAGGACATATACATGTTCAAGTGGAGGAACCAGATGTGCAACAACAACCTATTGATGACGTGGGAAGAATATTACGTGCTGTGGCACAACTCATGGAATAAGCAAGAGGTGGAGAACATGGTGGGGATAGGGACAAATTGCATGAGAGGTTCATGAAGTTAAATCCGCCAGCATTTACTGGCACTATGGATCTGTTAGTGGCAGAGGGGTGGATTAGAAAGATGGAAACAATATTCAAGGTGATGGAAGTGCAAGATGAACAAAAAGGTTTTGTTAGCAACCTTTAGGTTAAAGGATGATGCAAAATTATGGTGGGACGCAACAGAAAGGTTACTTACTACAATGGGGGGAGTGGTGCCAATAAATCCTCCACAAATTACATGGGAGAGGTTTGTAAAGGTGTTCTTTGAAAAATATTTCCCAAGGCTTTATAGGAAAGAGAAAGAAGAAGAATTTATCACGTTGAAATAGAGGAACCGAACAATGGCAGAGTATGAAGCTTTATTTATATCCTTATCTAGATTTACACCTGACTTGGTGAGGACGGAAGAAAGTAAATGTGATCGGTTTCAAACTGGGTTGAGTGTAGATATAAAAAGCATGGTTGCTAATATGAAGATCATGGATTATGTGGACTTAGTGGATAGGGCCATGGTGTCAAAAAAGTCAATAAAAGAAATGCAAGTTGAACACTCAAAGAAAGCTAGACATGATGGCATAAGATCATATGGATGGGAGGAGGGAACCTCAACTCAGAGTGTAGCACGAGGAGTACCTAAGGGCCAAGAATTTAAAAATAATAGAAGTGCACGTGGAAGATTTCAAGCTAATGGTGGAAGGACTGGGATGAATCGGTCAGAAAATGCATCTGGGTTGGTGCCGAGGGCCATATTTTGTTATAGATGTGGTGGTCAAGGGCACATGTCTCGAGAGTGTACAATAGCTGAGATGACACCTTTGTGTTTCCATTGTCATCAACCGGGGCACTTACGAAAGAATTGTCCAGCGATGGGAGCTACAGCATCAGTTGGGAGTGTGGCAGTAAGAGGTAGGAGTTCTACACAGAATGTACCCAGGGGAGGTAAAGGAGGTATATCGCAAAGTCAAGGCCAAGGCAGAGTGTTTGCACTGACGCAACAAGATGCACAAGCTATGCCTAACGTAGTGACAGGTACACTTCCTATTGGTGATAAAGATGCTTATGTGTTGATAGATCCTGGTTTCACACATTCTTTTGTGTCTTTGCTTTATCTGTTGCATCTTAATAAACCATTATCATCATTAGATTATGGTTTAGCTATTGTTACTCCAGTAGGGGGGTTAGTTTTTATTGAGAGGGTATATAGGGAGTGTGTGGTGCAAGTGGGTGAAAAAGAATTACTAGTTGACTTATTACCTCTCGATATGCGCAACTTTGATGTAATATTGGGTATGTATTGGTTAGCCTCATATCATGTATGTTTGGATTCTTTAAAAATGAGGTAGTGTTTCGATTACCGGGTGAACCTGAATTTAAATTTATCAGTGAACGAAATATCACTCCAACATGTTTGATCTCTGCTACAAAATGTTATGAACAGCTAAGGAAAGGATGTGAGGGTTATCTTGCTCATGTGGTGGACACACGACAAGAGGCTGGAAAACTATCAGATATACCAGTAGTTAATGAGTTTGCAGATGTCTTCCCAGAAGAACTCCCAGGGTTAGCACCAAACCGTGAGGTGGAATTTTCGATTGAGTTGGTACCAGGAACTGCACCAATATCTATTGCACCATATCGTATGGCACCTTCAGAATTAAAAGGGCTAAAGATACAGTTGCAAGATTTGTTAGATCGTGGTTTTATAAGGCCTAGTGTATCACCGTGGGGAACCCCAGTATTGTTTGTGAAGAAGAAAGATGGAACCATGAGGCTGTGCATCGATTATCGTCAATTGAATAAGGTGACTATCCGTAATAAATACCCACTACCCCGCATTGATGACTTGTTCGATCAGTTGCAAGGAGCCAAAGTGTTTTCCAAGATCGATCTCAGATCCGGATATCATCAATTGAAAGTAAGAGACTGTGATATTTCTAAAACTGCTTTTCGTTCCAGGTATGGACATTATGAATTCCTTGTCATGCCATTTGGGTTAACAAATGCACCAGCTGTATTCATAGATTTGATGAACCGTATATTTCACCCATACGTGGATTCTTTTGTTATTGTCTTCATTGATGATATTTTGATATATTCTCGTAGTAGGGATGAGCATGAACACCACCTGCGTATTATTTTACAGACCCTGCGAGAGAAGCAGTTGTATGCTAGATTTTCTAAATGTGAATTTTGGCAAGACATGGTAGTATTTTTGGGGCATGTTATCTCTGTTGATGGTATTTGTGTTGATCCCAAGAAGGTAGAAGCAGTAATGAATTGGGAGAGACCAACTAGTGTGACCGAGGTACGTAGCTTTTTGGGATTGACCGGGTATTACAGGAGGTTTATACCGGGGTTTTCTTCTATTGCATTGCCATTGACTAAGCTTACCAGAAAGGAGAACAAGTTTGTGTGGAGTGGTGATTGTGATAAAAGTTTTGAAAATTTAAAGGGTAAGTTGACATCAGCTCCAATATTGACTATTCCAGCTGGTACATGAGGTTTAGCTATTTATAGTGATGCTTCGTATCAAGGACTTGGATGTGTATTAATGCAGCATGGAAAGGTAATTGCTTTTGCTTCTCGACAGTTAAAGATACATGAACGCAACTACCCTACTCATGATCTTGAGTTAGCTGCAGTAGTTTTTGCATTAAAGATCTGGAGACATTACTTATATGGTGTTAATTGTGAAATTTTTACTGACCATCAAAGTTTAAAATACTTGTTTACTCAAAAAGACTTGAACTTGCGGCAAAGAAGGTGGATGGAACTTATAAAATATTATGATTGCACGATACATCACCATCCGGGTAAAGCTAATATTGTTGCCGATGCTTTGAGCAGAAAATCTCGAGGCATAGTATCTTGTATTTATTGTATTCGAGTTGACCTGCTGAGAGAGTTAGCTTTAATAGAGGTGGAATTAACTTTGAATGAGTCTTACGGAATAGTAGCACATTTAAATGTTAGACCCACATTGATCGACTGGATAAAACAAGCACATGCAGGAGATATAGAATTGGAGAAAGTAAGAGATTATATGACAAAGGGTAAAGAAAGTGAATTTTCTATTCGTGATGATGACATTGTTATGTACGGTAACCGTATGTGTGTACCCAATGTGCCTGATTTAAGAAGAACTATTTTAGAGGAAGCGCATTGTTCTTTATATGCTATGCATCCAGGGAGCACGAAACTGTATAGAGATTTGAAACAATGTTATTGGTGGTCGAGAATGAAACACGACATTGCAGATTTTGTTGCTAGATGTCTAGTTTTCCAACAGGTGAAGACAGAGCATCAGAAGCCAAGTGGTTTACTACAACCCTTACCTATTCCGGAGTGGAAATGGGAACATGTTACTACAGATTTTGTTGTAGGTTTACCAAAATCATCCCGAGGGTTTGATTCTATTTGGGTTATCATTGATAGGTTGACCAAGTCTGCACATTTTCTTCCTGTTAAAACTACATACTCCATGGATAGATATGCCAAATTATATGTGGATGAGATTATTAGATTGCATGGTGCACATGTTTCTATTATTTCTGATCGCGATCCTAAGTTCACTTCTCACTTTTGGCCTAGTTTACAACAAGCTTTAGGGACTAAATTGAAATTTAGTACAACTTTTCATCCTCAGACTGATGGGGGTCAGAAAGAACGATCCAGACACTCGAAGACATGTTATGAATTTGTGTATTGGAGTTCAAGGGCAGTTGGGATGAACACTTGCCACTAATAGAGTTTGCTTATAATAATATCTATCATTCGAGTATCGAGATGGCTCCTTATGAAGCCTTGTATGGGAGAAAATTCAGAACTCCAGTGTGTTGGACTGAAGTAGGAGAAAGAAAACTACTTGGTCAAGAAATTGTACAGCAGACTACTGAAAAGATCAATCTCATCCATAATCACTTAAAGGTGGCGCAAAGTAGACAGAAAAGTTATGCAGACAACCGAAGGAAAGAATTGAAATTTGAGGATGGTGATCGAGTATTCCTACGTGTTTCTCCTTGGAGAGGGGTTATGAGATTCGGGAAGAAGGGAAAGTTAAATCCCAGGTACATTGGCCCTTATGAGATATTGAAACGGGTTGGAGTTGTAGCTTATAAATTGGCGTTACCACCAGAATTGTCCCGGATACACGATGTTTTTCATATATCCATGTTACGTAAGTATGTGCCCGATCCTTCACATGTGTTTATTTCACAACCGATAGAGCTTCGAGATGACTTGACCTACGTGGAGGAACCCATTGCTATTGTAGATCGAAAGGAGCAAGTGTTATGTAATAAAACCATTTCACTAGTTAAAGTGATGTGGAGAAGTCAGAATGTGGAGTATGCCACCTGGGAAGGAGAGAATAACATGAAGAAACAATATCCTCATCTATTTGGTAAGTTTCTTATGCGTTAAATTTCGAGGACGAAATTTTTATAAGAGGGGTAGAATTGTAAGGCCCTAAAACATGATTAGGAAGGTTAATTTCATGATTAATTATAACTTAGGAGTTATAAGTTATAAATTGGTTATGTGTGTTAAACATGTTAATTATCATGCATGCTCATGTGATATATATGTGGTTTATATTAGATGCTAATCAAGCTTGTGATCGGTGATACCATGTTTAGAGCATATGATTAGTTATGTGATTAAATGCATCATAAATTATGTTTTTAATGTATTATTATGTTTATAAAAGTAAATAAGGGTGTTGATACGAAATTGGCAATGTTTGGTCGCCAAATGTGAAAGTTTTGAGATTTTCGGTAAATTGCTACTTTCCTGTTCGAAGCCCAAATTAGGCGTATTATTTTATGATTTTGGGAAAACATAAATTATGAAAGTTGTAGATATATGAATTAATATTATAACACAACAAACGGTGGTTTAAACGGAGGCTCGTACAAGAAGTTATACCGAAAGTACGAAACAAGGGCAAATGTGTCCATCCCTTAAGTGACAATTGTCTTATTAGCACACCATGTGCTATTTTTTGATTGGTTAAAGGGTGTGTGATGGTTTGGCCGACTTAAACTTGTTAAAACAACTTACTTGTTCAGACAATTCAGCGATGAACAAGAGTTTTGCCTAAAGAGAGAGAAAGAGAAGAAAGTTAAGGAAGAAATCTTCAAAAAATTTCTATAAATCGAGGAATCCTCGTAAGGTAATTACATCTTTATTAAAGTTGGTCACATGGATGAGTTCTATACTTTTCATGTTTTTATTTTTGATTTGGATATATATTTTAATGATACCCATATTGCTGAATTGTGTTGGAACAAGGATGGGTTAAGAACATAAGTTAGAACTGGAGCTAGGATCGTAAATGCATACTTTAAAGTCCTAAATTTACATCATCTTTTTGTAAAGAATTTTGATTTATAAAATTCATTCTTATGATGTATATTTCTGATAAAAACATGTTTATTATATGTTTCCATGAATTATACCCAAGGTCAAGGTTATGTATGCTTAAAAATGTTAAGTTATGCCTTAATGTTCTATTTTGACCTAGTTATGCTAAAAATGGCATAAATCATAGAATACTTATTGGAATTGAGTGATTCAAGTTGGAGAGTAAAATATACTCATACATGTATAACATATCCTAAAATTGTGTAAAAATACCAAGGAATGAACCTTTGGTGATAGTTTAAAGTTTTAGTTTAAAATCTGCCCTAAAAGAGCAAGAATGCATACCAGGTGTTTGACGTTTTGCTCGACATAGAAAAAGAGCCCTAAAAATTATGAAACATTAAATTTGTATTATTCAATGTGTTTACTGATATTAGGTGGAATATCATGGAAAGTTATGTTGTACAAAAATTATGAGAATTCCAGGAAGTTGAAGTTGTGTTGCTGTTTTTCTTGAGAAACGATTTGGAAAAGGTTGTAATAAAATGGGCATAACTTTGTCTAGCAATTTCGTAATTTAATTCTGTAAATTGTGTTAGAACCCTAATTAATTGGGTGTTATAGAAATGTGAAGTGTCATATTTAATTCCTCCTTAGTTATTTCTGATTGACCAAATGATGTGATGTATAACTGGGTTTGATGTTAATCGGTGTATTAAAATACTAATGACATTGACTTATTAGGTGGGGAAGTAGCTAATACTACCATACCAAGGAAGTAGTTGGTATTAATCTTAGCACTAAATCCAAGGTGAGTGACCTTCCTTATGAAATATAAATACTTATAATTTCATATGGAAATGTGTAGTTAAACACATGTGTTAAAAATGTTTATGGGAGTGATGTTGTAATTATGAAACATATGCATATGATTAAAAATGTTAAGCGATGTTATATAATGATATGGACTAGTGAGTCCTTTATCTAATGTTAAGGACTGTGGTGGGTCCTACGGGATGTGGTGGTCCTGTTAATCCAACTTAAAGGTTTGTGTACTTGGGCCTAATAAAGGGATGTGGTGGTCCCTAATAACTGTGGTGGGTTAATTGGACTGTGGCGGGTCCAGGCTTGCGAGAGTTTCACAATTCCTGTTGGGTTATAGCATTAGAACAAAATAAAAATGGTTATTCAAATTGGTTATATGTGTGGTATGTGGTCATTCACTAAGCCTTTATAGCTTACACTCCTATAATATTTTGTTTCAGGTATGCTTATAAATTGGAGTTCACTGCCAAGTTAGGACCTTAAAACGGGGGAGTGACGGATATTTAGTATGGTTTGAATATCAAGATTTCTTTTGTGTAATTATTAAACTAAGGATCTTGGTTATGTAAAGTTATGTAGTACTTATAAGTTATAAGTAAATGCAGTTATGTTTTCATCTACACATACCTTTGGGAAAAAAAATTATGCTAGTTTTCCTTAGAGATTTAAATTAAAGCATTGTTTAAGGCAATTTATCTCTAATTAAAAGGATGATTTTAACAAAATTAAGTCGGGGCGTGACAGATGTTGTGTACGTATATATTATAAGAGTGGTGTAAAGACATATATGTGTGATTGATTATACAACGAGTGTAATAATGGATAAGATGGATAGTGATATTTGAATTACTCTAAGTATATGAGAACTTAATCATTAACTGGTGACTCTTATTAAACGGAAGGGATTGGTAATTTAATATCATATTGGATGGGCAATACGGGTGGGCATAATGAATTATTAGGCAAGAAGATATTTAAGTCAACTAGTTAGGCGGGGTAGCGTAACTAGGTGGGTTTATAAGAGTACGTTAGGTGTGCATAATAGTTGAGAGGTCAGGATCTCAAGTGAGAGCACGTGAAGATATCATGTATCTAATATGTACTCTTTAACGCATTTTAAATACTTGCTAAAATGTTTTCAAACTATTTTACTTGGGCTCTAACCCGTTTCAAATCCAATTTTGTAAAAATATATTAGGTGCCCAGCCACAGGGATGCCTGACTTAGGAGTTCCTTCACTCAACGTGCTGCAGCTGCTGTGAAAGTTGTAGGACCTTGGTATTAGACACCTCCACGACTTTCAGTTCATGTTACGCATTTTATCTATTCCAGTTGGGCATGTCTCCCATTCTTAGTTGTTGGTTATTATTGAGACATTGTACTTTTATTTTATTTCCAGCATTGTATTTGAATTTTATTTATGGATGATTATCTTATCGTTCATTACTATGTGTCTGGAAATGGTGAATGTGATTTATTTAGTTTATTTCAATTGCATGTTAATAAAAATAATTAAAATTTTGACACTGGGCCATTAGGGTATTAGTAAAATAAATTTGATTTCGACAGTGGTGCTGAGAATCAAACCATTAATGATTCATGTTTAATTTAATAATGGACTGATCGCCCAGAATTAGAATAGGCGGAGTATCACAGATGGTATCAGATCATCAGGTTCTAGTGTCCATGGGATCTGTGCGGCTTAATGCGGTTTTCAGCGTAGTGCTCTTTGATGTAGAGCCCTACTATTAGGACTGTTGTATTATTTATTACGTATTTAAGTCTGCAACTATTATAAGACATTGAATTGTGGACTAATTCAGTTTTTTTTTGTTTCGGATGCCTCCTCGACGTGCACCACGAGCCACCCCAGAGACACAATTCGAGTCGCGGCTAGCTCAAGACCAGGGACTATGCATGCTACTGAGGTTTTCGCCATTGTGGCACAGGCGGTTAATGCAGCTTTGAGTACATTTGCCCAGCAGGCACCACAGGTTCGACCCCATCCTCAGGATGTAGCTTCAGCTCTTGCACACCCGTTTCCTTCTGCTTGGGAGCGAGTTTGGGATTCCTTTCAGAAGGCTCACCCTCCAGAGTTTCAGGGGAGCTCCGATGTAGTTACGGCGTGCGAATGGAAGAAGGATATCCAGAGGCATTTGAGGATGTATGAGCACACTGATATATAAAAACAAATACTAGCTACTTTTAAGCTGGTGGGGGTCGCGTTACAGTGGTGGGAGTCTGTTACCACTGCACATGAGAGAGACACCATGACGATTCAGGAGTCTTGGGAGCGGTTTGACTGCAAATACTTCCTATCCTCCGTTTAAACTAATATGAGGCAGAAATTCTTATACGTGTCATAGGAGGGGAGGATTGTAGTGAAGTATGAGGAAGAATTTATCAGGCTGGAAAACTTTGTTCCCGATGAGGTGAGCAGGAAAGAGAAGAGGATACAGTTGCTTATGGATGGTCTTACTTGGAGGATCCGACAACATTTGTTGGGTAACCCAGCCTCGAAGATATATACAATGTGTTGAATGATGCTCTACACTATCTATCAGGACCACTGCTTCCATGTTAAAGGAAGCAAACACTCAGGAGAGTCTAGCCAGCAGGGCAGGACAGGGGGTAGCAGTGCTAGTGGGGCACAGTCGACTCTGAGTCAGCCGAGGCAGAGTGACCAGGGTTCCCATCAGGGGGATACTGCTAAGATATTTCGTGCGGGAGATCACAAACAGGGACATGGTGAATTTTTGGCATGGCCATCAGGGTTAGCAGGGCTAGCCGGGCCAATAAAATTTTCAGCAGGGCTAGGAGAGAGGTGGTAATGGCCAGTAGGGCCAGAGGGGAGGAAATTTTACAAGTAAGTGTTTCATATGTGGCAAGAATGGTCACAAGCGTCAGGATTGCCCTGATAAGGGAAGAGTTCAAAACCCGTAGGGCACTCGTCAAGAGCCTCAGAGGCCTACTTTCCCCCCACCCTCCCAGCACCAGTACCATATTTTCCCGCAACACCAGTTGTTACAGTAGCCCCACCTCAATAGGGGCCGTTACATTATGGACGTGTGTATAACATCCACCAGGGTATAATTCCATAGGCTCCACCCACAGTTGAGGGTATGTTTCTTATACATGGGAATTTGGGGCGTATTTTATTTGACACTGGGTCTTCACACTCATTCATAGCCACAAGATTTGCATGAGCTGCAGGGTTGTTAGATATGACCGATAGTACAGTCATGTGTATAGATTCACCACTGGGTAGCGGAACACTTATCTTCTTTATTTTCGGGGTGTGGGTATAGACATTGGGAGACTAGTTTTTCCCACTGATATGTTGGTGTTAGATATGTCAGAGTATGATGCCATTATTGGCATGGATTGGCTAGCATCGTATAGGGCCATGATTGGCTGTTACAGTAGGAGCATAGTGTTTGCGATTCCTGGCCAGGAGATGTTCTTTATGGCGATGCCTCGTCCTGAAGGAGGATCGTCAACTCATTTGTATTACATGGAGGAAGAGACCTCTCAGGGAATAGTTATTTCCCTATATTCGATCCCAGTTCTGTGTGAGTTCGCAGACATATTTCAAGAGATACCGGGATTGCTACCTAGCAGAGAGATGGAGATTGTTATTGATTTAGCGCCGAGCACTCGGCCGATAGCTCGTGCACCTTATCGTATGGCTTCTATGGAGATGAAGGAGCTACGGGATCAGATTGAGCAGTTATTGGGGTAGGGCTTTATCCTTCAGAGTACTTTACCTTGGGGTGCTACGGTGCTATTTGTTAAAAGAGGGGGTGGTTCTTTACGGTTATGTGTGGATTACCGGGAGTTGAATAAAGTCATGATACAGAATAAGTTCATTGCGAGAATCGATGACTTATTTGACCAGTTGATAGGAGCCGCCTACTTTTTTAAGATAGAGACTTGAGGTCGGGATACCACCAGTTGTGCGTCCGGGAGCAAGATGTGTCTAAGACTGCCTTTCTGACAAGATATGGGTCTTACTAATTTCGAGTTATGCCATTCGGGCTTACCAACGCGTCAGTTGTGTTTATGGACTTGATGAATATGCTGTTCAAAGAGTTCTTGGATCAGTTTGTCATTGTCTTTATTGATGACATCATGTTTTATTCTCATACTGAGGAGGAGCATGCCGAGCATCTGCGTTGTGTTTTGCAGACATTGCGCGAACACCAGTTTTATGCTAAATTGGAGAAATGTGGGTTTTGGATGCATGAGGTTTAGTTTTTGGGCCATATCGTATCTTCCACGGGGATATCAGTGGATCCTAGTAATTTGTCAGCGGTGAGGGAGTGGGGACAACCCAGCGACACCGACAGAGGTGCGCAGTTTCTTGGTGTTAGTCGAGTACTATAGACGATTTATTCGGGGATTTTTGAAGATTGCGGGTCCGTTGCAAAGTCGTACCATTTACCTGGGATGACGCTTGTCAGTTGGATTTTGATGAGCTGAAAGACAAGTTGACTTCAGCACACATATTCGCACTGCCCAGGGCGGGAGTAGAGTATCTTGTTTTTACTGACGCGTCCCTACTGGGACTTAGGAGTGTGCTATAGTAGGAGGATTAAGCTATAGCTTATGCTTCCCATGAGCTTAAGCCTCAAGAGAGGAATTGCCCCACCCACAACTTGGAGTTAGTGGCAGTCGTATTTGCTTTGCGGATTTGGAGACATTATCTGTTGGGGGAGATATTACACATGTTCACAGATCATAAGTCACTACAGTACTTGTTCACTCAGAGAGAGATGAATATGCGTCGCCGTAGGAGGCTTGAATTTGTGAAAGATTATCAGTTTTACATCCAGTATCACCCGGGAAAGGCTGACGTGGTGGCAGACGCATTGAGCCGCATGCCAGTGGGAGATGTAGCTGAAGTTTGGAAGGCAAAATGGAAGGAGTTGGGACCTCAGGACTTAGTTGCGAGATCATTTATGTTGATTATGACCGCCACCCCCAAATTGTCACGAGGATGGTATAGGCCCAGACAACGGATTCATTCTGTTAGGATCAGATCACACAACTTTTAGCCAGAGAAATCGATACGTATTCGATGAGTTCAAAGGGAGGTTTACGATTCAACGGGAGGTTAATTGTCCCAGAGGGGGAGGATTTGCGACACGCAGTGATGTCAGAGTCACACGGGTCATAGTTTGCGGTACATCCTGGAGAGGATAAGATGTACCAAGATATGAGACGACAGTATTATTGGAGTGGGATGAAGAGAGACATTGCCGAGTGTGTCTCAAGGTGTACCACTTATCAGTTGGTGAAGGTAGATGATCAGGAGACAACAAGGGTTCTGCAGCCATTAGAGATTCCGATGTGGAAATAGGAGAGAATTTCCATGGATTTTATTACTGGGTTCCCTACTTTACTGAGGGGTCATGATTCCATTTGGGTTATACTGGATTGGTTAACCAAGGTAGCTCACTTTCTGCCAGTCCGAACGGATTATACTACGGGATAGTATGCCCAGATGTTAATCACTGAGATAGTGAGATTACATGGGGTGCCACTAGATATTGTGTGCGACAGGGACAAGATTTTCGTGTCTCAATTTTGGGAGAGTTTTCAAGAGTCCATGGGTACGGAGTTACGATTGAGTAGGGCCTATCACCAGTAGACGAACAGGTAGACAGAGTGGACGAATTAGATGTTGGAAGATATGCTACGGATGTGTATACTTGATTTTATAGGGGGTTGGGAGCAGTATCTTCCATTGGTGTAGTTTGCGTATAATAACTCCTACCAGTTTACGATTGGTGTGGCACCATTTGAAGCATTGTACGGTAGGCCTTGTCGCTCGCCCGCTTGTTGGTTTGAGGTGGGGGATAACAAGCTTCTCGGACCAGAGTTAATTCAGGATACGTCGGTCAAAGTTGAGTTGATTCGAAGTCGTATACATATTTTCCAGGACAGACAGAAGAGTTATGCTGATGCCAAGCGGTTATTACTGGAGTTTAATGTGGGGGACCGAGTGTTACTACCTGCATCTCTTATGAAGGGAATAATGAGGTACGGGAAGAGAGGAAAGTTGGCACCAAGGTATGTGGAGCCATTCCCTATCATTGAGCGAATTGGGCCAGTAGAATATAGACTCGGGTTGCTGGAGCATTTGCATTGGATTCATGATGTATTCCACATTTCTTCGCTGAGGTGATATCTTCGGGATGAGTTGGCTCACACTCACATTACTTTACATGAGATCGATTTGCAGCCCGATATTTCATATGAGGACAGGCCAGTGGCAATCCTAGACCATAGTGAGAGGAGATTGAGGTCGAAGATAGTTCCACTTGTACGGATTCAGTGGGGGCATCATAATGCCAACGAGTCTACTTGGGAGCGTGAGGATGAGATGCGTGATAAAAATCTAGAGTTGTTCATTCCAAGTATTCTTTTTCGAATTTCAGGATGAAATTTCGTTATTACGGAGGAAGTATGTAACACCCCGTAATTTTAATGAATTTTATATTAGAATTTATTGCGATTAATTAAATTAAAATGGAAAATTAAACTGGATTAAAATAAATATTAATTAGCAAGACAAGGTTAATATTTATTTATATTGAATATTACTTATTGAATGAGCAATAAATTGATAAAAAATATTATGATTGTCGAGAGTGAGAAATACAACAGTTATGGAAAATTTAGCCAGGACGCGCGTATCAGTCGTGTCGGGACTTAATTTTAGAAAATAAAATATAATTTCATTTTAGATAATTCAAATGGTCATTTCAAGTGCGCCAATGTGTCGAGAAGGTTCGAAATAGTTAGAAAAGTGTACTCGGGGGTTTTATTTGGGTCCCGGAGCATTTTTAGGCCAAACCGGCACCCCAGGAGGGTATTTTAGTCTTTTAGATTTTTAAGGAAAGAGTACCTATGAATTTTCTAGACTTATATCATCTGGTAGGTAAAGAATACTTGGTTTGGAAGTTGGAAACTCAAAGAGAGGCCACATGAGGAAGAAGGAGAGGTGTCCCAATGCTTAACCCACCATTCTTGCACCACCACCACCACCATCGTTGGGTAGATCAGAAGGAGAGGAACGCCACCCTACCGTGATTCTGCAGAAATTCAGACCTACATATAGAGGCAAGTATTTATCTTACTGAATTATGAGTAGATACACCTTCCATGTTAGAGTAGGATGATAAAATTCTTGAATTCATGAATTTTTCCCTTAATTTGGAAGATATAAATTATGTTCTTGGATATGAATTGTAATAGGCCTTATCCCTGATGCATGTAGAACAAAGTTGATGAATTAGTATAATGATATTTTGAAGAAATCTGGGATCTTGTTGAAGTTCTTGAACAAAAATGATGAATTAGGGTTTTCAAGAATTAATTTTGAATTAATGCAATTCAAAGATGTTCTTTGATGATTTAATGGTTCTATCATATTAAAAATCATTTATACCTGTTAATATGATGTTTGAGACATTTTTTTGGGAGTTTGGGATCATGTAATGGTGGTTTAGAGGACTAAAAATGGTAGAACCCGTAATTGTTAAAATAGAGAAGACGATACTTGTTACAGGCAACTCGATTCGGCTCCTTGGCTGAATTGATTCGGACCAAGGCCGAATCGATTCGGACCAAGGCCGAATCGATTCGGTTTCTCATATTTTGACTATTTTCCCCTTTTTTGTTTAGAACTCGTGGGGAACGATCGGGTCAACTTTTGAAGTAATTTTAAAATGTAATGAATGATTCTTTAAATATCAGTAGGCCAATGTTGGGATTAAGACTTAGTCATATGAGGGAATGTAACGGCCCGACCCGGATTTATGGGCTACCCATGAGCCAAATACGGAACCGCTTCCAACCTGTCGTAACAAAGTGAGGATGTGAGCTTATGCCCAGTGGGATTTATAAAAATAGTATAGAAACGAACGACAGAAAGGAATACTCTGATGCTACAACCACATGCATGCGAAAATATGTATATATCTACATACGTATGCCTTTGAAAATATACATAAAATGAATTAACCGTTTTACTTTCGAAGAATCTTACTTATCCATATTAATTTACCTTAATCTAGTAAAGACTTACTTTAGTCATACTTAGCATTTATCACTTTATTTAACACACCCGGTTCAACACTTAAAACCAATTACACTTGATTTATTCAGACCCATTCCTTTACCGGAATTTAACCCTTTCATTCATGTCAACACGCTTTAGTATTTTCATTGAAAATCGCCATTTCAATACACGTATTCACTGTGTTAGAAAATACTTATTTAATCTTTGAAAAATTCTTTTTACAACACATTCTTTTGTTAAATATGAGTTTAACCATTTAGGTTTCTTAACCACCCAATTACCCACTTTCTTTAACCTTTTTTACTATCTTATGGGCATTAGTAGATTTACGCATTAACTTGTCTATTTCACCTTTGTCGGAACATTTATTACATTTATTCAAGTTAGGTTGTATTAATACATTTACCACACAATCCATTTCTTGATATGTTCCACATTTCAATTAATTTTTTGTCGAAATCTTCCTATACCGCATACTTATACGGGCTCCACACCGATGGCTATGCGCACCATATGCTCTAAACAGTTATTTAGGGCTTTTCACCCAAGGTCTCCGAGCCCTTCTTGCTTTATCCCGGTGTCGTCCGAGTTCTTTTATTTGTTTTAATATTTTACAAATGTCCATATTATCCCACTTTCCTTTTTATCCGTCCGAAGCAAAAATCCGGGACTTTACCGCCGCATCTTGTGTTACACCTTGAAATTTACCATTCCATGTCCTTTATACTATAACCTTGATTTTTATTCAAAAAATCATATATATTTACTACCACTTTGTGCAATACCCTTTCCAACCTTTTATTTCATAAAATGTTCCACTTTAAGTAAAATTACCATTTTACTCGGTTATTTCCGAAGTCACCTTTTACTCTATTTCACAAGTTATAGTTTCACCCCAAAACACTATTAAGTTATACACCTAACTTCTTAAGTGTTTTGATCCTTTAACACCTTTTTACACTTAGAGTAATGGCTTTACTTGATTGGAAACACTTTTACACCTTTAATTCCCTTTCAATTCCCTGAGTGTTAATATTTCACAACAATAGTAAGTTACACTCGCTAACTATTCCACGTTTTGACTAATTTTATAAGAAAATTGTCATTTTTATTATTTAACATGTAGTCCTTTAACTTCATACACATTATGTCTTTTAGTACCACTTACACATACTTTGAAGACTAAAATCACAAATTTTATTATTTCTTGCTTAAACCCAACAAAATCTTCTTTAAACTTGTTTATACATTCTATATCAAATTACTACAAGTTTATATGTATGAGAAGATTGATTTTGATCTAAAAAATCCTACTACACGGTTTAAACATATTTTCACCAAATATTTATCAAGTAAACAATTATTACCAAACATTTTATTTCATAAAATGTTTAACACCAATACTTCTAGAAATGCCCATTTTCATCCAATGCCATTTTTCAATATTCCAAAATATTGAAATCTTTATACTACTATAAAATGAAATACAAGGAGTTAAAACCCTCAATAATTAGACTATCCACATCAGCAAGGATATCCATGTCAGCAACTGTATTCAAAATGGCTCTCACTATGGTACGGTTCAACAACAGTCACGACTCTTCATTTCCAACGTCTTTCTCTCCCCCCATTTTGAATTCTATTCATAATGAAAAATAAAACTGAAACACTACCATCTCTTGCTCTGGCTGTATCTCCATCCTCACCCAACCCACAACAAAAAAATCCAAATCCAAATACAAATTCAATACTCAATACAATAAACACTCTCTATAAACTCTGTTTGAACATATTTCCGATCGACAACTAGCTCTCGACGACAACTTTTCCCATGGATTTAAATGGCGGCTCACTAATAAACCCTACCAAAAAATCAAAACCAAAACAATTCGAGAACTTCAACCCCAACGTCACAAAAACAGCCCAGAAAACCCCCACTGCAAAAATTTCCTCCCCCTCACCACGCAACAAGATTCACGAAAGAAAGTTCGTGGTGGCCAAGAAAAAACCAAACAAACAGAAACCCATCTCTTCAAAAGTGGCGCCACTAAAAAGTGTCTATGTGTTTCTTAGGCCTCTCAAGAAGAGTTTTTCACTAACCCAACTGAGGTTAATACTGATGGGTATGAGTATGAGACGTTTAATGAAATTGGGGAGTGTGGTGAAATGGGTAGTGATAATTTGAAGAGAGAGATAATTTATTGGAAGAAGCAAGGAGGAGTATTCCTGATATTGGGTCTGGGGTAGTTAATCATTTGGTTAAGGCCTTTGAGCAGCTTCTTTCAATTCCAAAAACAAAGGCGGCACCTGGCTCTTCATTTCCTATCACCCTGTCCAACCCACCTCACTTTTCCCCCACCTCTTCCCCATTCATCCCCACCCCTCCACACCCCATTCTTTAACTTTCACATTCGAGCCATTGATTATTATTGTTGAGTGTATAGACGTGGGGTCTCTAAAAAATTTCTCAGTAGCTGAGTCGGTTGGTATGATTTTCTACACCCTCTCTTGACTGGTATGATTCTGTCTGTGACTTATTTTGTGTTTATTTATTGTCATAGAATGATATTTTTTTGGCTAAGAAAACGTAAGTGTTGAAATAATAAAAAGAAGTTACCGGTACATCTCTAGCTTTTGTGTACTTATTAGATCGGTATGTTGGTTTTGAAATAACTGGTTTCAATTGAGTACATTACACACGTTTTTCTCAGTGCACATTCTATGATTAAGGAAATTCCTTAGAGGAGGTAAACCATATTTATAGTTTTTTAATTCATTCTTGAATAATATTTTTGGTGATTTCTTATTTTTTTATGTTTAATGTTTTAGACGATTGTCAAAGAAACGGGTTTTCAAAATTCTACTCCAAATCAAATTCAAAGCCTACATGCTCTTTTATGGACCACGATATTTTTATTTTTTATTTTAGCTGACATTTTTTTTGGGGTTTGAGAGGTTCAAAACTCAGTTGTAATTTTTTTTTTCAAAATATGCCTTTTACCTCCCGCTTGATTAGTGATTTTTGGGTTTTGAGATTTTTTCTATAATTTTTTATTAGGGTTCTTGGATTTCCTTTTTTCATCAAAGTAGTGCCAGTTCACATGTTTGGCAACTTCCCCATCTTTTTTTCCTTTAATTACAACTTCCTATCTTCACATTCAGCTATACTAAAAATAACCTGTATGATCAAATCTGATGAATATCTAGCATTTTCCCCTAAAATTTCTTTGATAAATTAGTCGTACAAGTGGTTTTAAAAAAAATATATCCCTATTTTAGTTTTGTTAATTCCACATATGGTATGTAGATCACCAATTTTATAATTGCTTGTCTATTCTCTCTCTTATCAATTGAAATTTTGTTACTTTATTCTTTTCTAATTTGTTAAGAAGAGTATATTTTCCATAAAAGAAAGATTAATTGTTTGAAATTTTGTTACTTTATGCATACATCACCTCCTGTCTGTTGATATTTTGTGGTAAGTAAGAAGAGCAACTCCACCAAAACAATAATGAAGCAGATGAAGTTTTGAGAGCTTTTGGGATCCCATAACAACATCGTTGATTTGATTCATCGAATTTTACGTGTTTGCAATTCCTCGAATGTTTTTCCTACTCTAACATAGGAAGTTTTGAGATTTTTTTTGGGGATTCCATATCACCATCGTTGATTTGATTCACCGAATTTCACGTGTTTGCAATTCCTCGAGTGTTTTTCGTATTCTAGCGTATAGCCCGCGCATCGCGCGGATTTCCAACTAGTATTTACTAATTTTTTAATTTTGACAAAATATCATTTTTCAACAAAATCCCATTATTTCCAAACATTTTATTCCATAAAATGTTTATCATCAAAATTACTAGAAAATACACCATTTTCACAAAGCATCAGTTTTTTTTATTTCTAACCTTAAAATAATTATCCATCCTTTATTTATAATAAAATAACCTTTTTCTCGACATTTTTTATTCCATAAAAATGTTTATTATCTTCTTACACAACAAATATACCATTAAACTAAATACACCCTACTCAGATAGTCTAAATACAAGACTACAATGTAAAATGACATTCTTACACTAAGAGTAAGGTTACTCACCTCAAATGGCTCTAATGGTGGTGTTAGTGTAGGAGGTGTAACCCCCACCTTCAAAGGTGTCCTTAAGGGGTTACCAAATGCTTCCTCTTAAGCTCCAATGCAAGACCCACTTCATCTTCTCCAAGGAAAACCTCTATATACAACCCCAGAATTCGTAGTTCTATCTTGACCATTATGGAAATGGATGTTTTTGGTTAAAATGTGGAAGAAGACATCTTGAAAGTGGTGGTTTTGGTGGTGGTCTCAGGTGGTTTAGTGGTGGGTGGTGGTGGAAGACCACCCACCTCTTTCATTTATGTCTCTCTCTCTCTCTCTCTCTCTCTCTCTCTCTTTTCTTCCATCTTCTCCTAACAATACCAAACCCAAATAACCCTCAAACAACTTTTATAAAACACCCCTTAAGCCCAAAAATCTCATTTTACCCTTGCTGAACTAATTTGGGTTTGACAACACACCAAATTAATGGCCCAAAACATGACAGCGCACAAGGGCATCTGATCTAAAATTTTTGACTCACGTTGCTCAAACGATAAGTCTATGTTGCTCGAACGACTTCTCTTGTCGCTCAATCCATGGTTCACGTGACCTTCGCGCGACCTGCTACTGTAAGTCAGTAGCACGTCACATCTCGGGACCTTAAAGTTGTCGCTCGAATGACCTTCCAAGTCATTCGAACGACCCTGCTTCTTTCTTTTTTATTTTTCTCCAATTTTTAACGCACAATTCTTCCATATATATACTTAACTCCTCTTCAATTATTGTCACAATATAATTTAATTGATTTGCTGGGGCGTGACATTACAAACTTCCCTCCTTGGGGAATTTAGTCCTCGAAATTCTCGTTCCATTAATCCTCAACTCTTGGGGTTCACCAACCTTTATTCTAAGTCACAAAATCTTCTAAGGCAAAATCATCGATGTCCTCAACACTAATGTCACCAAATATTTAGCAGGCCACATGCCCTAATGATCACCATTTTGTCAACTAAGACGCTACATACCTGACTTCGAGTCTCCACTCACCTTATGATCAAGCCCAAACCATTTCGAGCTCTACTTAGTATCTGAGGCATACTGGTGCCTTACGGGAAATCCATTTTCTGCGACCAACGTTCACCCAAAGCAATTCATGAAACAACCATCAGTCATATATATCACCAAAGTCAATTTCTAGCTTAGGACCGCACATCCTACGTCTCACAAATTCCGTGGTTATCCTAAGTATATAACTCGCATAAATTTATCGATATCGATATCATGTTATCTCTTACTCCATGGAAGAATAAATCCATCAAAGCATTATTGTACGTCCGATCACACCTTCCGTTGCATCACTCTGAACAACCTAACGCTACCTAGGCATCTCATCCTTGAGTACTCACTAGATTCTAACCCTAATCCATTCACCATGTCTAAGAAACATCATGTGCTAAGTTTTTCCTCGATTTCCAACACTATATTGTATCCTCAAACCATTAACCCTATCTTTACAATCCGAGTCATTGACTGTAGAGCCGGCCAGTCTAGAGTCCACTAGTCTAAGTGGGTTGATACTACGAACCAACCAAATGACCAGAGGCATAGCCACCCGTACATAAAACTTTATGTAATAGCAAGATTACCTCAGATGAGCTCACCTAGTTACCGAGTTGTATTGACAAAATCCGATCCACCACACTCTCTCGGGCCTAACCACGCCGTACCAAGAAATGGCACCAATATGAGTCACCACGCAAGTGAGAACACTAAATCCAATTACAAAAATTGATAGGAACACACTTGAGTCAGAGGGACAGGCAACCATCAAGGTAATTCTGCCCATAGGCATTTGATTCTGACTCATGCAAGCGATCCTACTCCGTGTACTTGAAGCCACACCACTTATTCACCAAACTCTCACCGAGTACCACTTTCGGTCATGTAACCTGGCCTGGGTCATTAGTCGTGACAAGTCGAATAACAACCATTCATTCTCATATACTAGCGCAATTTATGAGTCGGTGGTCCTTTAGGTTGTCAATTCCTTACTTCCCTCCTTGGGAGCAAGGCCCAGCCTTTCATATCCTTGGCGTATATGAACTATTTCGATTGGCGGATGCCTCACGCCTTGTCTACAATGACCTTATTATATAACTAATGACGACGTCGCCAACCCATTACACCTAGGTTATTGCCTGCTTAATATATCGTGATCGAGATCCTAAACTCCCATATACATTACTTAGTCAAACAAGGCACTCACCTAACCGTGTCCCTTTGACCACAAGGTTGCCATCAATTCACCTATCCTTTCTATACACATGGGATCTTCGTGATAACCACACCCTCCATCATTAGTACCCTAAAGTCAATTAATATTACATCGAGCTGTATCTTCTAACCCATACCAACTTTGCAAGACATGTTAATTTCTAATCCTTACATTGCTAAGGCTACTTTAGCCTATACTGTCAACACATTGGCATAATAATCATGTTTTGATTCAACCCCACCTTAATCTCCATTTGCAAGCCACCACATGGCATCATCACTCTAAGTCTCGAATACATTTCCTACTACATCCCAAAACGGAGTATTTCCACACCCCTAGTCATTCCATGACATTCGATCATCACTCATGAAGGGATACAACTACCTTTCTAACTTAGGGATTACACCACCCATCTGTGCCGATTGAAAAAACATACCCATCATGTACAGTGTACGACTGTTAATCTGGGATCATCACCTGACCCTCAACTCAATCATTACTAAGAATGCTACTGCATCTTCTCACCAAACTCAATTGGTCTCCTAAGAACACCAAACACATTTCATGTATTGTCTACATACTTATCATCATAGGTGCACTCTTCAAACCTTTCGATACCCACATTAATATTACTTGGTGCTCTCAAGACACCAGTCCACTAGTTTCTAGCCATAGTGCACTGTTGATGTAAAAAATTAGGTCGCTCTAACTATTCAATCACAGATAAATAAATAAGACAAAGATTTTTAAAGTGGTTCGGCTAGGAATAAAGCCTACGTCCACTGTTATGTTATTGCTGAGTGTTTTTGGAATTCTTGATTACAAGTTCTCTCAAGAAATTCCGGTCCCTTTGAATGGGATTGATACAAGGTATTTATAGCCTCAAGGCTGTACATGAAAGGTCCAATACATTAAATGATATACATATGAATGGGTAATACATTTAATGCAGCGTGTGCGTCAAGAATCTAATGAATAGTTGAACAGTTGTCCGTCTGATAATTGATGACACGGCCGAGGTGCAGTTCGGACCGCCTTAGTTGCTCGTTGATCAAGAGTTCCTCGGAGTGCTTAGAGTATCTCGGGATGATGGAGTTCCTCGGATGGAGTTTCTCGGCATGATAGAGCTCCTCGGTGTATTCTCGTTGCTCGGTACCAACCATGGTTGTTCAGTAAATGATCTTCCTCGCTGTTATTGTGCCACGTAGATCGACACGTGTCTTCATACTATTCGTCCACATCAGCATATTAATTTTGGTATCAACAGAAGCCCCCAATGTTTCATATTTCGAACTTTGAGGAGTATGGGACATTCTTTCTCGGTATATGGTAATATTAAATGACCTTCCTGGGTTTTAGGAGCATTGTATTCAAATTTCCTTCTCATTTCGCAGTTTTCCGTCTTTTTTATAAGCGCTTCGATCTTCGTGCAACTTTTGTCTTTTTAGCCGCCGGAAGTTCAGTATTTTCTTTTTAGTAATCATTTCTTTCGCCGCTTCCCAATGTAAAGTATTTAAACTCCTTTGGTAACCATACCGTCGTCTACACTTTCCATTTTTCTGCATTCAAATTTTCTATTCTCTTCCTCTCTCTTGTGTGTTCATCATTGTTTCCGTTCGTTGTCAACATATCTCCTTTCTTTCTGTAAGATCTTCTTCCTTTCTTCTGCATCTCTTTTATTCAATATGGTTTATATTGTTGAATCTGCTGAGAAATTTCGTTCTGACTTTTCCATTCCTTCTTGGGTAACTCTAGAGGTTCTTTCTGAGCCTTTAGATTACTTTCGATTGGCTGAGGGACATTGGTTCCCCAGTCTTTTCATTGCTGAATGTGGTTTTTCTTTTCCCCCAAACCCATTATGTCTTGAGTTTTGTCAATATTTTGATCTTGTTCCTGCAAAAATAGCCCCCAATTCATGGAGAATAATTAACGGGGTGCACAAGTTAAATCTAACTCATGGGACTCGTATAGGGATCCCAGAAATCATGTACTGCTATAAATGGGCCACTTTAGATAATGTTTATTATTTAAAAACTAGGTTTTTAAATAGAGCCCTTGTAGTTAACCTCCCTGATTCAAATAGAGATTATTTTGAGCATGGGTTGGTCATAAAAAATTGGCAACACGCGCCTTTATCTGGGAATGAAGTATACAACGGTCCCAGATGCCCCCCATACGGCAATGGGATAGGTTTATTTTTCATTTTATTTTACTTATGAAATTGCGTTTTCATCATGTTTGACAAAATGTATAACTGAAATTTATGTATTTATTTGCAGTTGATAGTAAAAGAAAAACTCCAAAAGAGTCGGAAGTGAATATCAAGCATTTAAAACTTATCTGGAATTTGCATAAGACGATTGCAGACGAGCATATTAGGTCTGCATCATATTTGCTGCAGTATAAGAGCTACACAACCTCTTATACTGCTCGCCCTGTTGAACCAGCCTCAACACCAGAAAGTTCATCTTCAGATTCTCATATCCCCCTATCTCAGAAAATGGGCAAGAAAAGAGCTCCTCCTGCTCTATTTGGTGAAATTTCTTCTGCTGTTGGGGCACAGAAAAGCAAAATTGATGTCCCAGAGGGGACTAAAAAAGTAGATGCCAGTTCCTCCAAATTTGCCGAGAAGCCCCCAGTGGCCCCGAGCAAGAAAAATGCTAGTGCTGATGTAATTACAATCTCTCCGACCAAGACTTCTTCCTTGGTTGATGCTGCTGACCCTCCTTTGAAGAGATTGAGGAAATCATCCTCGGTTAATCTTGCTAGAACTGCATCTTCTCTACCCGCTGGTGGTAGTAGTATTTCAAAAATCATTCTTCCGAGCTCTTCAACGAGCTCAGTTATACCCGAGGTTCTCGGGGTTGATGAAAAGATTCCTAGGGATACACTGACATCCCTAGCTGCTCGCCATCTTTCTTCAGTAAATTTCTCATACCTTTGGTCTTTCTTTCCTTTTTCCTGAACTCTTGTATTTGTGTTGACTCTATTGTTTTTCTTATCTTTCAGCTGGTGAACTGTTTCAATACCATCGTGAAGAAAGATCAAGCTATTAAAGCTTCTAGTTCCTCGTCCGATGTTGACGATGCCCTCTTGGGTTTAGCCCAATCTGTGAAAGAATCTCGCCAGCAGTACGTCGAGGAGAAAGCTGCCTGGGAGAAAAAATTGGCTGCAGCTGAGGCTGATAAGATGAAGATGGCTGAAACCTCCAAGAATTTGGAGGAGAAGGTGAAAAGCTTAGAGGTCAATCAGCAAAAATGCGATGACCAATTGAAGAATGCAGAAAAAGAACTATCTATCTTGCGAGACATCAAAATCCAGAAAGAACAATTGGATGTCAAACTCTCCTCGGAGAAGTTGAAAAGAAAAGCTGTAGTCAAGAAACATTTCAGTGCTGGTTGGGAGAAAGGATGGGATAAAGGGATTGCAGCTATGACATCTCAAGTCAAATATGGGGAGTTGAAATACTTCTATGATGGTTGGGTAGCTGCTCTACAAGAGCTAAAAATCCAAGACGATTCTGAGCTATTCCAAAGGCATCTCCCTGGTCCTCCTCCACCAATTGTGGAAGAAGAAGAAGATGAACCTGCTTCAGATGAATCTTCCATGGCTGTGGATGTCCCAATCTCTGCTTCTCAACCCTCTGTCATTGAGGATATTTCTTCTATGCCTCCTCCTGCCGAGAAGATTTCTGCCGATCAAGCTGTTGTTATCACCGAGCAACCGAGCTCCTCGTCCCAGCCTCCCGAGAAAGTCTTGGGAGACAAGGAAAAGGTGTGAAGTTGTTCGGTATCATTTCTATCTTTTATCATTTGTAATCGAACAATGTAATCCTTTTATGATCTAATAAAATACTTCTTTACTCATCGCTGTTATTGATGATTCTTTGTTGATTGTTGTCTTTTTCTTGTCTTTAGTTTGTTGCTAGAATGGAACTAATCTCTTCTCATGATACCGAGCTGATGCAGCAATGTCACCAATACTATAGGGCTGGTCATACAGACCTTAGTTCTTCTGAAATTGCTGACATTCTTGGTCATGATGCTTCAGAACAGGCGACTGAGGCTTATCGGTACTTGAAAGATTTACTCGACCGAGCTGTAGCTAACAATGTCGCTTATTATGACTTGATTGAAGAGCTGCATTGTTCCTTAAAGGATCTCCAAGGCCAGCACAATGAATCGATGGCTTCATTACACGAGGAATATGAAAATAGATATCAACAACTTTCCTCTGATACAGGTCATAAAAAGATCATTGCTGCATATGACATTAGGGAAAGGACCCTAAAAGGTGAAGTTGAAGCCTGCCGATAAATTGCCGAGATCCTGGAACAAGAAAATAATAGTCTGCAGAAAAGATTGACTCAATATGAATCCGTTGCCTCCTCTTCCACTGCATTAGTACCAGTTACTGATGAAGGTTTTTCGTTTCTAGAGGTTGAAAACGCCAAACTAAGGCAAGAGTTGGATGACTTGAAAAAGTCTATTATTCCTGTGACTGCTCGGGGACGAGGAAGGAGTTCTCGGGGACGAGGAAGAATCATCGAGGAGCAAAATTCTCCAGTTGCTTCTCGGAGCCGATCAAGAGTTCTTAGCCGCAGTGTTGAAGAATCTCGTACCCAATCTACTCTGGAAACTCAAGCATTCCAACTGAATGTTAAGGATCGTGCTCTGTCTGATTTGTCTAAGAAAAACTTATCTTTAGAGGATCAATTGGCTGCGATGAAGTCTGCTCTGAATAATAAAGATGCTCTTATCAAGAACTTTCTCGAGCAAGTAGATAGATTAACTTTCCAATTCCATAAACAGCCTCGGGAGTTCTGGAATGCAGGCTATAATGAAGCTCTTTACCATTTGGATGATCGCCTTGAAAATGCTAACAACGAAGGTTACAAGCAGGGATGGTTGAACGCCCTGGGTGTATTAAAATTGGAACGAGGTCATTATTTATGGGATTATCATGCTCCTGGATTGCTAGACTTGCCTGTTCCTCCCTATAAATTGGATATGGCATGGATTCCTGCTCGTTCCATTCCTCGGAGTTTGATCTCTAAATATCTTGGTGATTATAACCTTCATTCTCAAGTTGAAGTATCTCGTCCTGAGCATCTGTTGGACACTCCTACAATAATGAATGTCAGAATGCTGAAGGACATGAACTTTATTAATTCTCCTCTTTGTCTAGAGGATCCTCCTGCCGGCGAGGAACCTGTCTCAAAGGATAAAGGAAAGAAACCAATAGAGTAGGAATCTTTAATGTAATAGTTAGCACATACATGTAACATGTAATACATTTTTATCTTAATGAAAGAATTTCATTTTCTGTTTTGCCAATAGCTATTTTTCTGTTTGCAAATTATATGGTTCATCAACCAACTTAGAATTTATAATAAGCATAAATTGTTCAAAATTGTTTCCAACCAACCAAGGTGGATAAATAATGTTTGTCGACCAACCACAGTTGATGGGTTTCTATCCCCGACCAGCCATACTTGGTTCAATTTCAAATATAAACATGCGTCCGACCAACTAAGGTCAACACTTTTGTTCTCGTCGACCAACTACAGTTAGTGGGTTTTTATCCCCGACCAACCATACTTGGTACAGTTTGGAATATTTTGTTCTTTAAAGAACTTTTTGTAATAATGTTACCTCCCGACCAACATAAGCTGTAATGCGAGAGTATATAAAATCTTACCAACCGTAGTTGATCATGCTGGTATACACCTCCTAATCAAAGGAGTAGTAGGGTTCTTTCGAACTTTTTGGCTCCTTGGAGCATGTCCTCCTAACCAAAGGAGGTTGGCTACTTATAGCACTTTTGCTCCGTAGAGCGCTCCGTAGAGCTTGTCCTCCTAACCAAAGGAGGTTGGCTACTTATAGCACTTTTGCTCCGTAGAGCGCTCCGTAGAGCTTGTCCTCCTAACCAAAGGAGGTTGGCTACTTATAGCACTTTTGCTCCGTAGAGCGCTCCGTAGAGCTTGTCCTCCTAACCAAAGGAGGTTGGCTACTTATAGCACTTTTGCTCCGTAGAGCGCTGCTCCGTAGAGCATGGCTCCGTAGAGCATGGCTCCGTAGAGCAGTCTTCTTCTTGTTATCAAGCAGTGTAGTGTTCAACACTAGTATTCCCCGAAAAACTTTCAACAGAAAGAAAATGGTGAACCATCCTCATTTTATTCATCATTTTATTCATAATGAAAGAAATACTTTACATTTTACATCACTGATAATACTTGCGCAGGTGTTCAGCATTCCATGCATTCTTGAATTCCTCTCCTTCTAGAGTTGCTATTCTGTAAGTTCCAGGTCGAACAATCTCTGTAACGCGGTAAGGTCCATGCCAGTTTGCTTCCAGTTTATTCTGTTTCTGAATGACTTTCTTCAGCACATAATCACCCTCCTTCAAATCGCATTTCTTCACCCTTTTGTTGTAGAACAGAGCTGTTCGTTGTTGATAAGCAGCATTCCTAATGGCTGCCTCTTCTCTTACTTCTTCGAGCATATCCAAATCCATTCTTCTCATCAAGTCACTGATCGGAGAGTTGAAATTCAGCACTCTATGCGTTGGGAGACCCAACTCGGCCGGTATCACAGCCTCACTTCCAAATGCTAACATATATGGTGATTCTCCAGTTGCTGCTCGGGGAGTTGTTCGGTAGGTCCATAATACTGATTGGAGCTCATTAATCCAATTTGCTTTAGCTTCACTTAGCCTCTTTTTTAACCCGTTTAGTAATGTTCTGTTCGTCACTTCAGTCTGTCCATTGCTTTGGGGATGGCCTGGTGCTGAATGAAACTTTAAAACGTTCGACTGATGACAATAGGCAGCAAATTCTTCATTATCAAATTGTGTTCCATGATCTGTGATGAAAGCATGAGGGAGACCATATCGACAAATGATATTCTTCCATACAAACTGGTATACCTTCTCGTACGTCATATTGATAAGAGGCTCAGCTTCCACCCACTTAGTAAAATAGTCCACTGCAACTACGAGATACTTGAATCTTCCTCGGGTGGTCGGCAGTGGTCCAACCAAATCAATTCCCCACATGGCAAATGGCCAAGGGGAAGTTATTGGTGCTAGCAATGCTTGTGGAGTTCGTCGGATGGAGGAAAAACGTTGGCACTTGTCACATTTCTTGGCATAGGCTATACAATCAGCCCTCATTGTCGGCCAGTAATATCCCTGTGTCATCACTCTTTGTAAAAGTGTTCGACCTGCTACATGAGCTCCACAAGATCCTTCATGGATTTCTTCAATCAATTCTTTCACCTCGGTGGGATGTACACATCTCTGCAAACCTGCCATAATTCCTCGTCTATACAAAATACCATTAGTTAATACATACCGAGCAGCTTTATACTTCAGTTTCTTGGCAGCGAGTTTGTCCTCCGGCAATTCACCCTCTTCAACATATTTCCTGATTGGATCCATCCAAGATGGTCCTAAATCAAGGGTAATCACATTCGTTGTCAGATCTACATCTATGCTCCGACCTTCTAATACTTCAATCGGTATGGTTCTTCGCATCTCGGTACGAGTAGCTGATGCTAGTCGGGCCAGTGCGTCTGCTTGTACATTCTCCATCCTCGGTATTCTCACCAATTGAATGGCCTCAAATTCTGTCAACAATTTCATCACCTTTGCATGATATTTGATCATTAAATCTCCTTTAACCGCATATATTCCCATCATCTGATACACAATTAATTGAGAATCACTGAATACCATCACTTGTTGTGCTTCCATAGTCTTTGCTAGATTAAGACCTGCTATCATGGCCTCATACTCCGCTTCATTGTTAGAGGCTTTGAATTGGAATCGCAAAGCATATTCCATGTCAATCTCGTCTGGAGTGATCAAAACAATTCCTGCTCCACAACCAGCTGTGCAGGATGATCCATCTACATATAATCTCCATGTAGGTATTTCGTCTTCAAATTTCTTATCTGTCAGAGTTCCTCGATAAAATATCTGCTGTTTTCTTCCATCATCCCCCGGTATCTTTCGCTCCTCGTCAATCATCTGTTCGTACCCTTTTACCAACCTTGGTTGGTCTGTGTTTGAATATAATGATTTCTCTACATCCACAAGTCCTTTTACCAACCTTGGTTGGTTTGGACCTATTTCTGCTGATCCTGTATCGTCCACAGGTAGGTCAGCAAATGTTTCTGTTGATCCTGTATCGTCCACAGGTAGATTAGCAGATGTTTCTGTTGATCCTGTATCGTCCACAGGTAGATCAGCAGGCACCTTTTGCTCCTCGGGGGTATCAGGGTATGTGAACTCTGCTATAAAATCTGCTACAGCTTGCCCCTTGAATGATGATCTGGGCTCATACACAATATCATATTCACCAAGTTCTACTGCCCAGTACATCAGTCTCCCTGATTTTTCTGGCTTATGGAGGGCTTGTCTCAATGGCATATCAGTATAAACGATGATGGTATGGGCTTGGAAATATGGCCTCATTCTTCTACTTGCTTCAATTAGTGCCAATGCCAATTTTTCTTGCTTTGGGTACCTGATTTCTGCACCTCGGAAAGCCTTACTTGTGTAATAAATTGGCTTCTGGACTCCATTCTCCAATCTGATCAACGCTGAACTGACTGTGTTCTCTGATACTGCCAAATACAAATACAACTTTTCTCCTGTAATTGGTCTGGACAACAGTGGAGGTGCTCCCAAGTATTTCTTCAAGTCTTGAAAGGCTTTTTCACATTCCTCATTCCACTCAAAGGTTTTTCGAAGTGTTTTGAAGAATGGTATGCATTTATCAGTTGCACGAGATACAAATCTGTTGAGCGCTGCAACTCGTCCGGTAAGACTCTGCACTTCTTTCTTCGTCGTCGGGGAGCGCAGCCCTAAAAGAGCTTTGATCTTATCTGGATTTGCCTCAATACCTCGTTGATTGACGATGTATCCGAGGAACATTCCTTCTCGTACTCCAAAGATGCACTTCGTCGGGTTAAGCTTCATTTGGTATTTATCCAATTGATCAAAAGTTTGACTCAAGTCAACCAAATGATCAGCGGCTTTCTTGCTTTTAGTGAGCATGTCATCGACATAGACCTCCATGTTGCGGCTGATTTGTTCGGTAAAAACCTTATTCATCAACCGCTGATATGTTGCACCTGCATTTTTTAAACCAAAAGGCATAACATTATAACAATAAGTTCCCCTAGGGGTAATAAAAGAAGTACTTTCCCTGTCTTCAGGTTTCATTTTGATCTGGTTGTAGCCAGAGTAAGCATCCATGAAGCTGAGTAGCTCGTGTCCCGAGGTAGCATCCACCAGTTGATCAATTCTGGGCAATGGAAAATGATCCTTGGGGCATGCCTTATTGAGATCGGTGAAATCGACACACATTCTCCATTTGTTGTTTTTCTTCTTTACCATTACCACATTTGCCAACCAATCTGGATATTTTACATCTTCAATGAATTGGGCTTTCTGGAGTTTCTCGACTTCCTCTTGTATGGCTTGATTCTTCTCGGGACTAAACACCCTTCTTCTCTGCTTTACAGGTTTAATCTCCTTATTCACATTGAGTTCATGACATAAGAAGTTTGGATCTATTCCTGGCATGTCTTCATGACTCCAAGCAAAAGTATTTTTCCTATTCTTCAAGAAAGTTATCAACTCCTCTTTTATTGACATATCCAACGACGAACCTATCTGGGTTATTCGTTCAGGATGCTCGTCGTCCAGAATAACATTTTCTGTAGATTCCATCACCTGTCCTTTTACAAGTTGAGATTCATCCCTGGGATCAAGAGTTTCAATTTCTGTACCTTCCTCCACCTGGTAAGTAGTAGTCTTTTTCATCGATCCTTCTAGTTCTTCTTGTTCGGACGACGAATAATAGCATTCCCGAGCTACTTTTTGATCACCTTTCACCACTCCAACTCCAAAATTTGTTGGGAATTTCAAACATTGATGTACTGTAGAAGGAACGGCTTCGAACTTCTTCAATCCAACTCTTCCCATGATGATGTTGTAGGCTGACTGCACATTCTTATCCATCACAAAGAAGCGTATTCTTTCTGTTCGACAAGCAGGCCAAGTTCCAATGAGTATATCCAACTTGATCGTCCCAAGTGGAAAAACTTTTTCGCCAGCAAAACCCAGAAGGGGTCTGTGATAAGGTTCCAATTGAGATAATTTCAAATTCAAGCTATCAAAGCATGAATAATACATGATATCTGCCGAACTACCATTGTCTACTAACACCCTTGAAATGACCACATCCTTCATTCTCATTTTGATCACCAAAGGATCATCATGGGGGTAAAGAACACCTGCCAGGTCGTTTTTTGAAAAACCAATCACTAGCTTCTCTTTATTTACCTTCCTCGGACGATCATCCTCGGCCAGGTTTATTCGCTGAATATATGAACAAGCTTGAGCCTCTCCGAGGTAAGCTTTTCTTTCTGCAGTAAGGTCTCCTCCTCCTGCATCTCCTCCTGTAATAACGTTACAATGAAATGATCCAAAACGTATGGAAAATACCTCTCGTTCAGGTTTCCTTGGCTTCTTGGGAAGATCGGGGTCATCATCTGGATCTTCTTCATGGGCCCTCCTCTTTTTCTCCTCTGCACGACGAGGAGATCTAGATCTCTTTCTAATTCTGTCCTCATTTGTCCTCTCACCTCTGCGATCTACATACTTTGATAATTTTCCTCTTCGAATGAGTGTTTCAATCTCGTTCTGAAGGGCTATACAATTTTTGGTCATATGGCCATGATCTTTGTGAAACTCGCAATATTTGGCCTTATTCCTCATGTCAGGATCTGTTTTCAGTTTCTCTGGCCATTTGATTTCCTCGTTATTCCTGATCTCTTCTAAAACATGATTAATACCCATTTTCAATGGAGTATAATTATCATACTTTTTTAGGGCTTCCAACTTTATCCTGTTATTCCTGGAATGTCTGTCACCACCATTACCTTTCTGATCTTTCTTCTTAGAGTTGTCGACCTCCACTTTAACTTCTTTATCCATATTCTTCTTCGCAGTCATAGCCTCCTCGGCATTCATGATTTTGGCCGCCTTTGCCATCAATTCCGACATATTTTTAGGCGGATCTTTGGCCAGAGTATAGTATAGCTTGTTAGGCAGCAAACCACTCATCAAAGCAGTGATTGCTGTCTTTTCTTCATAATCTATGACTTCCAACTTCTCGTTATTGAAACGAGTTATGTAATCTCTAGTACTTTCTCCTGATTTTTGTCTAACACTTAGTAAGTGCGCTACTCGCTTTACTGGCTTTGCTCCAAAACAAAAATTGCCAATAAACAGCTCGGCTAACTGAACAAAAGTTGAAATCTTACCCCGAGGAAGATTATTGTACCATATCTGTGCAGATCCGGTAAGAGTTCCCGAGAATGCTCTACACCTCATCTCGTCGGGGACAGCGTAGATATCTGCAGCAGCTTGGTATTGTTCTATATGAAGTACGGGATCCGTCTTTCCATCGTACTTGGGGGTCACTACAGGTGCTTTGAATTTCGACGGTGTAGGGAAATCCACAATGGCTTGCACAAAAGGTGTCCCTTGAACAAAAGTTCTCTGTAAGGGGTTCCTCGCCTTAGCCATTTCTCCCAGTCTATCCTCCAATCGTTGAATGGAACCTTTCCATGCTTCATTCCCTTCCTCGGGCCGCTTAGTCCGAGCAACTGATTGCTCTGACGTAGCTTCCTGAGATTTATCTCGACGAGTAATTGGTCGTGATTGTGCAGATCCTTCTCTCAAACCTGGTGGTGGTCGAAAACTTCCTGATGGAACCCTAGGTGGACTCATGTTCCTCCTTGGTCCTAACCGACTGAAAGGAGACACCCTGCTTAATCTTTCTAAAGCGCTAGTTCTCTCCGGAGAAAGAGAGATATGTTGATCTGTATCCGTAGCCCGTATTGATGAAGTTCGCCCAGGTTGATAATAAGAATCATTGGATTCCCCATTGCGATATGACCCAATACGTCTGGATCGTGATTGCCCATGATCAGTCCTTTGCCCTGAATGAGTAGGTACACCGCCTTGAAGAGTTTGAAGGAGTTGCCTCATAGATTCTTGCATGGCGGTTTGTCCTTGAGCCAGATTCGTCATAATTCCGGCCAGATCTGGAGATGCAGATGGATTTGGAAGATTTCCAGTATTTCCAGCATTTCGATTACTGGATTCTGGATTATCTGCCATTGGTGATAAATGATTTTTATGAAAAACGATAACAACAGTCGTTTCCCACAGACGGCGCCAATCTGTTGATGTAAAAAATTAGGTCGCTCTAACTATTCAATCACAGATAAATAAATAAGACAAAGATTTTTAAAGTGGTTCGGCTAGGAATAAAGCCTACGTCCACTGTTATGTTATTGCTGAGTGTTTTTGGAATTCTTGATTACAAGTTCTCTCAAGAAATTCCGGTCCCTTTGAATGGGATTGATACAAGGTATTTATAGCCTCAAGGCTGTACATGAAAGGTCCAATACATTAAATGATATACATATGAATGGGTAATACATTTAATGCAGCGTGTGCGTCAAGAATCTAATGAATAGTTGAACAGTTGTCCGTCTGATAATTGATGACACGGCCGAGGTGCAGTTCGGACCGCCTTAGTTGCTCGTTGATCAAGAGTTCCTCGGAGTGCTTAGAGTATCTCGGGATGATGGAGTTCCTCGGATGGAGTTCCTCGGCATGATAGAGCTCCTCGGTGTATTCTCGTTGCTCGGTACCAACCATGGTTGTTCAGTAAATGATCTTCCTCGCTGTTATTGTGCCACGTAGATCGACACGTGTCTTCATACTATTCGTCCACATCAGCATATTAATTTTGGTATCAACATGCACCTTAATCCTCAAACACCTCAAGACATCACGAAATTCGATGCTCATCCTCAATGATGCCACACAAAAATTTGTCCTATGACACCTCAGAGTGTTTATAAACCACTCACACACTGGGATTACCTCTCACCTAGTCATTTCATCGATGGCTAAAACGGGTTTCAACACTTAGATACTAACCTTACCTTTCATCCAAACGGCTGTGACTATAAGTCATGTTCCAACCATAATTAGTGCTACGACGGGTCATGGCAAGATACAAGACATCGCCTGTAGCCTATAAACCTCAAAGTTTGCCTCACCAAATCCTCAATAACTGTTTGACTATGGAAACCAAAATTTCCTCACTATGCTATTATCATATCAAGTGCCAACCTATGCGTTAACACGACTATATAATTATTGGTAGGATACGGGCGTCGAGTATTGCCTAAAATCATCGAGGACCGCACCACGGACGCCGCACGAGATAATATTTCCTCAATTACACATTACCACCCAAAATACATTTAAACTTAAGTCCTCAACCAAGGAACTAATATGTTCTCACCATAATCAATACTTATTAATGTCATACAACTATTTAGTCTCCGAACATGAGATACACAACTTTTACCACTAGATCACCGTGAACTCCTATTACCACTAACAATGCTACTCACATCATCAAAATTATAGTACGATATATCTCACACGGATGATCGCGGTGTTGCTTTTATCCGCCTACACAACCTCATATGTACACCAAAATTCAATCAATTACATTTACCTAAATACATCGTCATCGTTAACTACCCATAAGAGCCATACCTAAGGGTTGTACATGCCCCTTTTCAATCACCAACCATTTGTGCCTATTCGAGACACCCTAACCATCAACCTCTACCATTGATTATAAGCAACTCGTGCCACTTGCCATTTGGGAGTGATTTCACTCTACCATTTCATCAATTCATTCTATGTCACCAAACTTTAACACATTCACCTCACACTAATAACCACGGTGTCACCATTATAGGCTTGCATGGACACCCGTAAATTATTACAATTCAAATCAGAAACGCGAAAGCGATTAATAATCATCAATTTAATCGTGTGCCACTTAGCACTAATCTAACTTGTCGTGCAAGCCTCCTATACTTTACCATCGAGGACACAAACTAAACCTTCGTCAAACTAGCACGATCGACCCAAATTACACCGATGCCGAAAGACCCAATACCGATCTCACCATGTCACACCCAAAAGGAACCTTGAACCTAGAGCTCTGATACCATTTGTAACGCCCTGACCCAGACTTATGGGTTACCCGTAAGCCAACTCGGTCCAACCCGCACATTAGGTGTGAAGTGCAATGGAATAACCTATATAATGTTGCTAGTCCAGTTTTATTTTAGTTAACATTTCACTTGTTAGGATGCGATTCCAATTTTAAGATAAACAACGGGAGGGACCCATGCCGAGCACCCCCAAAGTCCAAGTAAACAGAGATACTAACGCAATACAATTAAAATATACTTACCTGTAAAACACCCAAAAAATAAGAAACCACTCCCAACCTGTCGTAACAAAGTGAGGATGCGAGCTTATGCCCAGTGGGATTTATACAAACAGTATAGAAATGAACAACATAAAGGAATAATCTGATGCTACAACCACATGAATGGGAAAATATGTATATATCTACATACGTATGCCTTTGAAAATATACATCAAATGTATTAACCGTTTTACTTTCGAAGAATCTTACTTATCCATATTAATTTACCTTAATCTAGTAAAGACTTACTTTAGTCATACTTAGCATTTATCACTTTATTTAACACACCTAGTTCAACACTTGAAACCATTACACTTGATTTATTCGGACCCATTCCTTTACCGAAATTTAACCCTTTCATTTATTTCAACACGCTTTAGTATTTTCATTGAAAATCGCCATTTCAATACACGTATTCACTGTGTTAGAAAATACTTATTTAATCTTTGAAAAATCCATTTTACAACACATTGTTTTGTTAAATATGAGTTTAACCATTTAGGTTGCTTAACCACCCAATTACTCACTTTCTTTAACCCTTTTCCCTATCTTATGGGCATTAATAGATTTACGTATTAACTTGTCTATTTCACCTTTGCCGGAACATTTATTACATTCATTCAAGTTAGGTTGTATTAACACATTTACCACACAACCCATTTCTTGATATTTTCCATATTTCATTTAACTTTTTCTCAAAATCTTCCTATTTCGCATACTTATACGGGCTCCACACCGATGGCTATGCGCATAATATGCTCTAAACAGTTATTTAGGGCTTTTCACCCAAGGGCTCTGGGACCTTCTTGCTTTATCCCGGTGTCGTTCGAGTTCTTTTATCTGTTTTAATATTTTACAAATGTCCATATTATTCCACTTTCCTTTTTATCCGGCCGAAGCGAAAATCCGAGACTTTACCTCCCCGTCTTGTATTACACCTTGAAATTTACCATTTCATGTCCTTTATACTATAACCTTGATTTTTATTCAAAAAATCATATTTATTTTGGACCACTTTGTGCAATACCTTTTCCAACCATTTATTTTATAAAATGTTCCACTTTAAGTAAAATTACCATTTTACTCGGTTGTTTTCGAAGTCACCTTTTACTCTATTTCACAAGTTATAATTTCACCCCAAAACACTATTAAGTTATACACCTAACTTCTTAAGTGTTTTGGCCCTTTAACACCTTTTTACACTCAGAGTAACTTATTTACTTGATTGGAATCACTTTTACACTCGCTAACTATTCCACGTTTACCCATTAACACTTAATAAATGTTTTTTATCAACATTTCCCAAGTACACATTTCTTTACTTCTTCACTCAAGAAATACATTCACACATAAGACTACTTTTATAAGAAAATTGCTATTTCTTTTATATAACATGGAATGCTTTATCTTCATACACATTATGTCTTTAGCCCCACTTACACATACTTTGAAGACTAAAATCCCAACTTTTATCATTTCTTGTTTAAAACCAACAAAATCTTTTTTAAACTTGTTTATACATTCTATATCAAATTACTGCAAGTTTATATACATGAGAAGATTGATTTTGAACTAAAAAATCCTACTACATGATTTAAACACATTTTCATAAAATACTAAGTAAACATTTATTCCCAAACATTTTATTTCATAAAATTATTAACACCAACACTTCTAGAATTGCCCATTTTCATCAAATGCCATTTTTTAATATTCCAAAACATTGAAATATTTACTAATTATTTAATTTCAACAAAATATCATTTTTCAACAAAATCACATTATTTTCAAACATTTTATAACATAAAATGTTTTTCATCAAAATTACTAAAAAATACACCATTTTCATAAAACATCAACTTTTATTATTTCTAACCTTGAAATAATTATCCACCCTTTATTTTTAACAAATTAACCTTTTTCTCAATATTTTTATTCTATAAAAATATTTATTATCTTCTTACACAACAAATATACCATTAAACTAAATATACCCTATTCAAATAGTCTAAATACAATATTACAATGTAAAAATGATATTCTTACACTAAGAGTAAGGTTACGCACCTCTAATGGCTCTAATGGTGGTAATTGTATAGGAGGAGTAACCCCCACCTTCAAAGATGGCCTCAATGGGTTATCAAATGCTTCCTCCTAAGCTTTAATGCAACTCCAACTTCATCTTATCCAAGGTAAACCCCCAAATACAACTCCAAAATTCGTAACTCTATCTTGACCATGGTGGAAATGGGTGTTTTTGGTTCAACTGTGGAAGAAGACATCTTGAAAGTGGTGGTTTTGGTGGTGGTCTAAGGTGGAGGAGTGGTGGTGGATGGTGGTGGAAGACCAACCACCTCTTTCATTTCTCTCTCACTCTCTCTCTCTTCTTCCATCTTCTCCCAACAATATTAAGCCCAAATAACCCCCAAACAACCCTTATAAAACGCCCCTTAAACCCAAAAATCTTGTTTTACCCTTGGTGAACATATTTGGACTCGATAACACACCAAATCAATGGCCCAAAACGTGACAACTCACAAGGGCAATTGATCTAAAATTCTTGACTCACCTTGCTCGAATGATAGGTCTATATCGCTCGATCCATTGTTCACGCGACCTTCGCGCGACTTGCTACTGTAAGTCAGTAGCACATCGCGAGAAATTCTGCATCTCTCGACATATCTCACGACCTTAAAGTGACCTCCCAAGTAGTTCGAACGACCCTAATTCTTTGTTTTTCTCCAATTTTTTACACATACTTCTTCCATATTTATACTTCACTCCTCTTCAATTATTGTCACAATATAATTTAATTAATTTACTGGGGCGAGAAATTACAAGAAATTTTGGGCTAAAGTTAATTAGGGTTAATAGGGTAATAAAACCTAATTCGAAGAATTATATTGTGTCATGGTAAATCATGGGAACGTATGACCTAAACCAGTAGGGTACGAGTGAGGTATCTGATGAATTTACTTAAGGGGAAAATTTGTAATCCTTTGAGAATTGGGAAACCGTCGAGGTTAGACGATGGGAAATATTATGGCAAGGTAATGATACATAGAATATTCAAGAATTATCATACTACATACAGGATATCTATTATGGGTTTAGTTAATAACTATATTGAATATATATGTATATATAGATGGTGTGAATACCTATGATTTGATTTATTATGTGTAAACATAGCCAGGCTACCTGCTATCATGGGAGCTTTTCGTGTTCTAAAAAGTCTTCTCCTGATGAGCCCATTGGGGGGATCTTGACTTGTATCCCAGAACATAGAACCTAGGTACGTGCTATCTGAGTATATGGTAGTTTCAATGGTCAATTGGGAACACTTGGTGTGTGCGTGACCCATAGACTTAGAACTATGTTCGCCTCCAATATGTGTGATTTGATTTATGATTTGAGGGTGATATCCGAACTAATGTTTATAATTAGTACATGATGTACCAAGACGTGATAGCAGAGTATGCCCGCATCGCAGGTCTCTACCTAGGGATGTTTTATATGTATATATTATAAGAGTGATGTAAATACATATATGTGTGATTTATTATACTAGGAGTGTAATAGTAGATTAGATAGATAGTGATATTTGAATTACTCTATGTATATGAGAACGTAATTTTTAACTGGTAACTCTTAATAAACGGAAGGGATTGGTAATTTAATATAGTATTTTATGGGTAATACGGGTGGGCACAATGAATTATTAGGTAGGAAGATATTTTTGTCAACTAGTTAGGCAGGGTAGCGTAACTATGGGGGGTTTAGAAGAGTACGTTAGGCGTGCACAATAGTTGAGAGGTGAGGATATCAAGTGAGAGAATGTGAAGCTAACTTGTATCTAATACGTAATTTTTAATGAATTTTAAATACATTCTAAAATGTCTTCTAACTGTTTTACTTGGGCTCTCACCCGTTTCAAATCCAATTTTGTAAAAACATTTTAGGTGCCCAGCCACAGGGACGCCGGGCTTAGGATTTCCTTCACTCAATGTGTTACAGCTGCTCTGGAAGTTATAAGACCTTGGTATTAAACGCCTCCACGCCTTTTAGTTCATGTTCCGCATTTTATCTATTCCAGTTGGGAATATCGCCCATTCTTAGTCGGTGGTTACTATTGAGACATTGTACTTTTTTTTCCAGCATTGGATTTGGATTTTATTTATAGATGATTGTCTTGGGATTTTTATCTGGAGTGTTATTCTAGATAGAATTATTTATTTTGCTATCTTATCGTTCATTACTATGTGTGTGGAAATGGTGAATGTGATTTATTTAGTTTATTTTAATTGCATGTTAATAAAAAAAGAATTAAAATTTTGACACCAAGCCATTGTATTAGTAAAATTTTCGACAGTGATGCTGAGAATGAAACCACTAATGATTACGATTTAATTTAATAATGGACTGATCACACGGGATTAGAATAGGCAGGGTGCCACAACTACTAAATGCTTGGGACTTCAAATATATGATCCACCCAAAGCTAGGTAAGTGTGTGGGCACCTTTGAAGAAGAAAACTCTTGATTGTGAGTGTGATACAATCCTCTCTCTCTTGGCGCCTTCACAAAAAAATGTTAATAGCGTTTTCTCTCACCCCTCTCAACCCCTAAGTCAGAATTATTCAACTTATGGCCCTAACATAAACCAATATATATTAGTTTAAGAGGTGGGTTTGGGCCAAACTTAATTTCTTGAGAATTTGAGCCTAATACTTGGTATATATACTATATAAGGGACCTAAGATAAATAATTAAATTATTTTCCAAAAAAATACTCAAAAATTCCAAATTACATGTGTCGTAATTTATTCCATTTCTTTATTTGATTTTAATTAGTTTCACTAAATAATTATGATTCCACTCCAATTTAATTATCTTAGAAATCACTCGAATATAATGAGGTCTTATTTGCAAAGTTGATAATGGTGAACAATATGATTCCTCGCTTTAAGCTTCCGATACCCGATTGGTCAAATTAATTTGTCGTTAATTAATTTTACCCAACAGAGAATCATTTCATTGATTCTCATACTTAACTTATTTTGCTAATCTGTTGAATTATGAAATAATCCACTTATGTGGTTTAACCGGTGGAATCAAATCTTATAAGTCTATCAAGGGGGTATTGCAATCCAAGGTATTCCGAATGCGGATTCCTACGAATTCTGATCTCACACCTACTCACACAATTGTCACCCAATAACCGGATTCAATATAAGATCGAATCGCACCCATAACAATCAAAGTAACAATTATGCAAGCATTTACATCCTCATAACACTTGCGATTAAGAATATATGCCCCATTTGCAAATGTTGTGAGATTACATGAGTCCAATCAAGATAACCATTAAACTAAAATCTCATGCGTGGTCATATTAAATACATTCATAGATTTACTAATCACAATCCTCTTTTGAACTATCGTACAAGTTCTTGAACCATCATACAAGTTCCCGTAGTTTGAAATAAACTACTAGGATTGTCTCATAACCATTTCAATAGGATGTCAACTCCTTGTCTAGGTTATGAACCTTTCAATAATACTATAACCTAAATTTCAATCTCTTGTGATCAAGATAAACCTAACTCACCGAAATTTCTACTAAGCACCAAGGACCGACATACATATGAAACAATATATTTAAAATTAAATACAAAGCACTCTCACAAACATGATTCTCATTTCAAAATGAACAAGAGAACCCTTTATTAATCAAAATAAAATGTCTTTTCATGGTTTAATGAATAAAACCCCAATAATATCCAACTTAGTCTTAATGTCATGTGGCCATGCACTTGAATCACATTCCCCCCACATGATTGTCAAAAGTCTTAGTTGGTAAGCTCATTATAAGATGCAATATTGGCCATGACAACGTCACCCTTTTGCACGATCTCCCAAATTAGGTGGTACTTGTGATCAATACGCATACCTTCTTATGAGTCCTCTGCTTTTTCGAATTTCCTGTCGTACCACTATCATCACAATAATGTGTAATAGTCGAATGCACTGAAGGAACCACACCCAAGTCACATAAGAAGCTCCAGATCCAAATAACCTATTTTCTGACTCTAAAGAGACAACATGCTTGGCTTCCATGGTCGAATCAACAATACATGATTTCTTGATACTCCTCCAACTTATGGCTCCACTTCCTAAAGTAAACACATATCCTGAGGTTGATCTCCTGGAATCCATATTCCAGTGAAAATTTAAGTTTGTTTCCCCAACAGGTACTTAACTATTTGCTAAGTAAACTAGTACATAATATCTTGTCTTTTTTAGGTACTTGAGAATGTGCTTAATAACAATCCAGTGCTCGTCATTGGGGTTAGATTAGAATCTGCTGAACATAACAATAGCTTATCAAATATCCAGTTTAGTACACACCATGGCGTACATGAGGCTGCCCACTGCTGAAGCATAAGGTATATTCATCATCCGCTCAATTTGATCGGGTGTCTTAGAACACTGATCATTAGATAAAGAAATTTCATGCCTGAAATAGTTAAATACTTTCTTGAAATCTTTCTTGTCAAACCTTGTGGCCACAATGTTGATATAAGTAGCTTTGGATAAGCCCAACATCCTTTTTTTTATCACGCAAAAGGTTGATCCCAAGGATTTTACTCACCTAAGTCCTTCATATCGAACTGACTAGACAATCACACTCTTATACTAAACAAAACACCCACATCGTTCATGATTAGGGGAATATCACCCACGTAAAGTAGTAGAAATACCACCACGTTTACATCATGCTTCTTATACACACAAATTTCATCCAAACGCTGATAAAAACTAAAATACTTGATTGTTGGTCAAATCGGATGTATCAATACCTTAATGCTTGCTTAAAGTCCATAAATGGATCTCTTAAGCTTGCACATCTTGCTTTCTTGGCCCTTTGCTATGAATCCCATGGGTTGTATCACATAAACGTACTCGTAAAGACAACCATTTAAGAATGAAGTCTTAACGTCCATTTGTCAAATCTTAAAATTAAGATGAGTTTCAATGGATAAGAAAATCAGCGTAGAATTTGTCATGGCTACCAGCGAGAGGGTGTCCTCATAGTTGATCAATTTTTTCTGAATGAACCCTTTTTGCAACAAGCCTTTCCTTGAAGGTTTCTGCTTTTTCGTATACCCCTATCTTCTTTGTGTAGATCCACTTGTAACCGATAGGTTTTATCCCATATGAAAAATCTACAAGTTCCTATACTTCATTCGAATACATCTCGGTATTCATAACCTTTAGCCAAATCTTGACATCCTTGTCTTGGAGTGCCTCGTCGTAGTTTTAAGACCCGCTTCCTATTCCCTTGGGACTTCACCGAAGTGCTCACCCAAATACACTAACCTATTAGGCTGATGCCATATTATCCCACTATGATGTAGTTCCACTTGTGGTCCTTTATAAGTGACATGTGCATCTTAATCGTCGAGAATACTCCACTGCGTCCAGGCAGTGTACTATCGATATTAAATAACCTTGCTCTTGGGCTTATTGTTTATTATATAATCTTTCTCTAAGTATCGAACGTTGGTACTAACCAACCCTCTAGTCCTTAGGATTATAAAATAAACCAACTTTGGTTCTTTTTGGATACCCTACAAAGACACACATTTTTATCATTGATTCCAACTTACCAGGCTCCTTCCTCAGCACATGTTGGGAAACCCCAAATTCGAACATGTCCTAAACTAGGTTTATACTCAGTCCACAGTTTTATGGGAGTTATTGAGATTGATTTAAAAGGAACTAAGTTTATTAAATAAATGGTCACATTTAATGCATAACCCTAAAACAACTCGGCAGATCTAAATAACTCACTATGGATCTAACCATGTCCAAAAGAGTCTTGCTCCTTATTTTCGCTACACCATTTTATTGTGGAGGGCCTGCACGATTGGGATGTAATTTTTAACTTTGATAAATGATCCTTGAACTCTCCCAATATGAACTCCCTCTTACGATTATATCGTAGAATATGGATTAGTTTAGTGTGCCTATTCTCCACCTCAACCTTGTATACTTTGAACTTTTTAAAGGCTTCAGACTTGTCGTGCATAAGGTAAACATATTTTAACCTCGAGTAATCATCAATGAAAGTGATGAAGTACTCGTAGTAACCTCTTTCCCTAATGGTCATAGGCCCACAAAAACCAGAATGAACCAATTCCAACACATATTTGGCTTTATAGCCCTTTGTTGTAAAAATCATCTTGGTAATCTTACCCTTTAAGAAGCATTCGCAACTGGAAGTGCCTCCATTTCCAATGAACTCAATTTTCCATTTGAGACAAGTCTTTATATCCCTTTTATATTGATATGACCTAAGATTAAGTGCCAAAGATACGTTTGGTTCAACTTATAAGGTTCCTTTCTCTTTACGTTATTTCCCATTAAGTCATTCATTTCAGTATCAAGCAGCAATGGTGAGACAAGTGTTATAATATAAATATCGTTTTCCAATGTATCCGAAAAAATAAGAGATTTTTCATTTATATAAAAACTCCTTTATTAAAATAAACTAAATATCCATTCATCACAAACTTAGAAACCCAAATCAAATTTCTTTTAATGCTAGGAACATAAAAATAATATACTAATATTAACTTATTGTCTTCACCAAAATTTAAAATCAAATTTCCTTATGCTATTACTATAGCCTTGTGATGATCGACCATGAAGATAACCATGTTACCATCACTGAACTTCCTGGTTACCTGGAATCCCTGTAAAGAATCGCAAACATTGTTAGAGGAACCCAAATCTACACACTAAGTACCAATAGATTGAACCACAAAACATGTCTCAACGATAAAGGATAAATTACTGTTTCCCTTCTTCTGTGCTAAGAAGACCGAGAATCACTTTTTTTAATGCCCTTGGTGTTTACAGATATAATAGTTTCCTTTCAGCTTCTTACCTGCCCATTGAATCTTAAAGTTTCGTCAGGACCACCACATGATGTGCCCGAGACTTTCCTTTTTCCTTCTTCTTACCTTTTGGGACAAAAGAAGATGGTCCTTTTTTTAGCAACATGAATCATACCCTTATGTCTGTTGATATTCTCCGCAGCCTGTAGTTCCTTAAGCAGTTGTGCTTAAGAGTAATCAAACTTATTCATTAAATAGTTTCATCGAAACTGTTTATAGGACTCAGATAGTGCTTGGAGCACAAAATCGATATGGGTTTCCCCATCGATTTCAGATCCAAGCACCTCCAATTCTCCCAAGATGCACATCATCTTAAGAATATGCTTGCATACGAAAGTACCCTCTGACATCTTGGTGTTTACCAGCCTTGCCTTATCATCTAACCTTGCGGCACGATTATGACCCTCAAACGTGTCCCTAAGGTTCAAAATCATGTCGTAAGTTGTTGACATATGCTCATACTGGTGTTACAGCACATTAGTCATAGAGGCTAATATGTACTAACGAGTCATCTGATCAGTCAATTTTCACCTATAATAGGCTTGGTCATCCCTTTCAGGTGGCCCTTCCTCGGGCTTGTTAGGGCAGGTGTTAGTTAAGACAAATTTAACGTCCTTACTAGTAAGGATAATGTTTAAGTTTGTTTTGTGTCTTTATAGTTCATTCCAGTTCTTGTTGTCCCTTAAGATTGAAGCAAGTGGTTTGAATACAGATCCCATTTTGAAATCTGAGCATCATAAATTTTGAAAAGCGAATTAATTTCAAAATAAACATGTGAGAATTTAACTTCAATTTAGTTAAAAATAGCATCCCTCGTCTCCATTTAAAGTAAAATCCTGTCAAACATCCTAGTCCCCTTATGAATTAAAATTTCCCGATGGGTGTTTAAATTACCTCACCTTGAGCTAGACAAACTTTCGTCTTTCAATTATGTACTTCGGACAGTTCACAATCTTCTGTCCAACATAATTGAATAGTTGGTGACTTTGGTTTCCACAACTAATGGCAGTAACTCTAATGGGGAGGATATCAATAGTTGTGTCTAAGTGTATACCACTGGTTCATCTAATGAAAATAAGCTCGCTCATGAAAAACTTCCTTGATAGGAGGAGCGAACACACCCACATTTAATTGCAATAAACTATCACTTACGACTTTTATAATTTTCATGACACCGCAATCAAAACTATCAGATGGGGAACCAGATCAAGCTCGCACGAGGAATCAATCGCATGACAATTTTAAAATACCGATGGAGACCGTGGGGTTTATGTTGAAACCCATGTACCACTTAGTTAGCTTGAGGATTTATGAAAAATAAATTATTCAATTCCAAAAGCCCGAATTAAATCTTTGGCAATTTCCTAATTTACTTGCATAAATCAAAATATCTTGATCACACATTGTTGATGTAAAAAACTAGATCGCTCTAATTTTTCAATCACAGATAAATAAATAAGACAAAGATTTTTAAAGTGGTTCGGCTAGGAATAAAGCCTACGTCCACTGTTATGTTATTGCTGAGTGTTTTTGGAATTCTTGATTACAAGATCTCTCAAGAAATTCCGGTCCCCTTGAATGAGGATGATACATGGTATTTATAGCCTTGAGGCTGTACATGAAAGGTTCGATACATTAAATGACATACGTATGAAAGGGTAATACATTTAATGCAGAGTGCGTGCCAAGAATATAAGCATTCAATGAATATCTGAGCTGTTGATTATCTGGCAATTAATGATACGACCGAGATGCAGCTCGGACCGCCATAGCTGTTTGCTGATCGGGAGTTCCTCGGAACATTAGAGTACCTCGGTGCGTTGGAGTTCCTCGGTGTGATAGAGTTCCTCGGTGTGATAGAGTTCCTCGGTGTAATAGAGTTCCTCGGTGTGATAGAGTTCCTCGGTGTATTCTTGTTGCTCGGAAAGAAACATGGCTGGTCGGGAAATGATCTTCCTCGCTGCTATTGTGCCACGTAGATTGACACGTGTCTTCGTATTATTCGTCCACATCAGCATATTAATTTTGGTATCAACACACATTTTAATTTTTCAAAAATAAGAATAAGAATTAAAAAATTATAATTAAAATAAAACATGAAGATCTCAATTTAATCCACACCTTAAAATTAATTGTCCCAATTTAATTTAATGTAGAAAATAATATATTAACATTAATTTTTGAAGAAAATCGATGATCTAGGTCGGTCACAAAATATAAACCATGTTGTCCAAAAAATCGAGTGGCTCTAATTATCCAATTAATTAGAACAACAAATCATGCAACAAAATATAATAATGAGACATTATAAATAAATAAATAAATGCATCAATAAATGAAAGGATAAAAATGCCCCTTTCCATCATGGCCTAAAATTTCCCATCACTACACTCCTTAAAGAATCAAAACTCCTTTAGAAGAAGATTCCAACTTGGTGAAGAATCTGTTGAAGAACAATCCTTCTTGAAACAAGTTGATAGAGAGTCTTGGGCAAAAATAACCATTCTGCCCCTGATCTCCACGCTAGACCCACGGTCGCGTGTCGCGACCTGGCTCGCCATGGTCACGCCTTATGTGTGTCTTCTACTACCTTATTATTATTTTGAATCTTGAATATCTAGGATTTTTTAACATCTTCCAATACTACGTTGTTTTGGACTTCAAGCGGCCTTCAAAAACTCCATTAAAGACCTTCGTTCTTCATCAAAATTAACCAAAAAACCAAGGATCTTGCACCGAAATCATATGCCAATGAAGAATATAAAATCTTAACATATAATGATTGCATCCCCTCATAAACTCCTCTGAATATATAAATTGCATTCAATAATTACAAAAAATTAATTATTACAAATAAATCGAATTTGGGAGAATTTTAAATGCGGGTAAACCACCGTAGGATGCAATCACATACCAAACATTCATATGACCATGATGGAAAGGATATAAACCATTCAAATCCTATAAAACCATGTTAGTATACAACCATGCACATATTTCTAACATGTAAACCTAAGATTCAAGTCGATGGACAACATGGATTCCTCATAAAGCATGATCATTCTTCAACGGGGGCTCTGATACCAATTGTTAGGGATCGATATACACAGAAGAAAAAATATCAACCCCGGATCCTTCGAATAATTATGCAATAGAGAGAACAAAAATTAAAAAAACTAGGTCCGAAATTCGAACCTAGGGTTTCGACTACAATACCTTTGCAGATCCAGTCGTAATTCGATAGGGAGAAAGGTATTTGACAATGATTCAGGGATGCCTTTTTCTAGTCCTCCAAAAGGTTTCTAGAACACTACCAAATGCTTAGATCTCCAAATATATGATCCATCCAAAGCTAGGTAGGTGTGTGAGCACCTTTGAAGAAGAAAACTCTTACTTTTGAGTGAGATACAATACTCTCTCTAGGCTCCTTCACAAAAATGTGTATAATGTTTCTTCTCACCCCTCTCAACCCCGAATAAGGAATTATTTAACTTATAACCCCAACATAAACCAATATATATTAGTTTAAGAGGTGGGTTTGGTCCAAATTGTGTTTTTTGAGAATTTGGGCCTAAATATTTGTGTATATGTACTATAGAAGGGACCCAAGACAAATAATTAAATTGGCATCCAAATAAATACTCAAAAGTCCCGAATTACAAATATCCTAAGTTATTTCTTTTTTTTATAGAGAGCTAAATTTTTATCTATTCACAAAGAGGAAACCCCAAAGTACTTACAACCAATGCTAGAAGTAATAAATAAGGCCCTTTATCATAAGTCCCTTACACATCATAATCAAATAAATTTCAAATAAGGGAAATTTTATATATCCAACTTCAGGAGGGCTTTAAATTCCTTTGGGAGAGGATCAGACTGATAAGAGAAGAAATAATGATTCTGATCACTACCTCTCTTTGACAAAAAATCAGTTGCCGTATTGGATTCCCTGTAACACCCCGTATTTCTGTGCATTTAATATTTAATTAATTCGAAAAAATTTTAAATTACGTGTGTGTCGTAATTTAATTGAATTAGTTATGTAAATATTTATTGAAATATTAATCGGAGAGAATATGGTTAATATTTATGAAAATTAAATTACTAAGTGAATAGTAATAATTTATTTATGCTATAACGTGTATAAGTGACGTGGCATTTATTTATCTCAGCCGGAAGTCGGATATAGTTTAAGTTGGGTGTGAGATAGGGAATTTTCAGAAATTAGTTCGGATGTCAATTCTGAGTGCACGGTTGAGTCCGAATGGGCCGAGATAGTCGGAAAAGTGTACCCGGGGGTGGTAAATGGGTCACGAGATATTTTTGGGCATAATCGTGCCCACTCGGGGGTATTTGAGCCATTTTAATTAGGCCCATATGATTAAAAACTGAATTTGGAGATAAAAACCTAAGTTTTGGAGTTGTGGGCAGCCATAATTCATTTGGGAGAAATTTGAGAACATAAGGGACAAGAGGGAGGACTCTTGAGAGCTAAAGAGGAAGAACAAGGAAGGTGTTCTTCATCACACAACGATCTCTACACCAAAGGATAATCAGACACTACGAATTTATAAGGCAAGTGGTTAAATTGCTTTAATATAAATTGGTGATATTCAATTTATATCATAGTAGGTGTTATACAAATTATTTTTGGATTGGGTTAATACAAATTGGGTTTTGATTTGGGAAAGTTACGAATCAAGTTATTGGGACTGGTTTTGATTCGTAAGGATTTTAGTAGATAATTCTGGGTAAAAAGCTTCACTGAAGCTGTTAATGGCGATTCTGTCCGAGATGCCCTCTAGAAAATGGCATTTTCTAATTTTCGTTTTCTAATACGCTTTTTCCAAAACGGCATTTTAAAAATCTGGGCAGATTGAGTAAATTGAAAACATCAGATATTGTATTATGGACCAAAGGGGTGTCCGGATATTTTGGTTTAGTGATGCCATGATAATAGATTAATTAATGGGGGATTAATTAATTAAAGCTTATAGCTGGAATAATTTATTATAGGATGATATAATAAATTGTTAAATATTATTTATTTAGGAGCGTTCTCTTTATAATGGAATTTTGAGGAGTACGTTCTAAGAGATGAAAATTTGGGCCAGGTGAGTAAGTCCGAGTACATTGGTTGTATGACACCAGGGAGATATTAAATTAATTAATTAGTATATTAATTAAGTTAGAGTCGGGTCATAGACTCGGGGAGATAATAAGTTAATTAATTGGCATATTAATTAAATTAGAGCCGGACCATAGACTCGGGGAGATATTAAGTTGATTAATGGGCATATTAATTAAATTAGAGTCGGACCAAAAACTCAGGGAGATATTAAATTAATTAATGGGAAAATTAATTAAATTAGAGTCGGACCATAGGCTCGGGAATATGTTGGCTAGTGTTACGGACTTTGTACACGGTAAGGTAGGGATTAAATTATACATATATATATATATATATATACACACATATATACACGGTAGTGTGATAGTATATATATATTGTGTGCCCATAAATACCGGTGGCTAGGCATTTATTTAGAATTATATGCTCTAGTGCTATCGGAGGAGGTTGCGCGATGTGGGTGAATCCCCTAGATTGAGGAGTAGGGCAAGTATATCCCCAGGTTATATAGCGTCAAAATAAAGGTGAGCATTGAGATGATTGTCTTCACACTAAGGGGAATATGACTGCCTCCAATACATTTATATTTCTATATTCTGATTCGGCGGTGGCTATCTGTCTCAGAAATCCAGGTGGGACTGAGTAGACCTGGGAAGATAGCACTTTAGAGAATGCATCCGATGAGGTATTACTCGGAAGTATGGTTTTAATTCTATTCAACATATGTGTGATTGTGGAATCTAGTTCTACGTATATAATGGAGTAGATAATTATGTACGGGTAATTAATTACATGGAGAGAATTTGTATTACTTATATAACTAGTGAATGTTATATGGATTTTAAGAGTGGTTTTATTTATATTCAACATATGAATAATTGTGGAATTTAGTTCTACGTATATAATGGAGTAGATAATTATATACGGGTAATTAAATACATGAAGAGAATTTGTATTACTTATATAACTAGCGAATGTTATATGACTTTTAAGAAATGATTAATTAAGTTAATGTGAAAAATAACTTACGAAGTAAAGATACAAATTACTCGGGTTAGAATAGAGTTTAAGGAGTTTCATGACAATGCTAGTTAGACAAGGTGGTGTAACTAGGAGGGTCGGGAAGAAAGCGTTGGGTGTGCACTTTAGAGGAGGGGTGAGATGTATCTCAAGGGAGTGCGACACTAACTTAAATATGAAGAGCATTCTTAATTGTTGCATTTTAATTCACTTGCAGAATATTTTCAAAAGGACTTTGGGCTCTTACCCATACTTGCAAAATATTTTCAAAGCCTTTTAGGTATCCAGCCACAGGGATGCCAAACTTGAAGATCTATTCCAAGGATGTGTAACTACAACAGGTGTGGATGTTGCAGGATCTGGACATAGATGCTTCAATCATTTCATTCCTAGAGTAAGATGCAGCTTGGTATTTCTTTCGGGGATGTTGCCCCAACTATTTTCATTTTAGTCGGACTTCGTATTGGTTACTATTCTTTGTTGGATTATATTAGTGGATGCTGGTTTTCTGTCGATGGTTTATTCGGCCGGTCATTTATTGATTTATTCAATATTGCTTTAGATTCATAGTTTGTGTGAATGGTTCGTATTGATATTTTTATGGTTGTTGTAAAATAAAAAGATTAAAATTTTGACATCAACTTTTGAATACTATGTGGTTATTAAGTTTTAAAAAGTTTTCGACAGTGATGTTAAGAATGAACCAGCTGAGATTCATGTTTTAATTTGATATAGGACTGATCACCCAGTATTTCATTGAGCGGGTGTCACATTCCCTTAGAACATGGAAGAAGGAGAAATTAAGAGGGGATGATAAGAGCAATATTTGATCAATCAGCCACTTGATTCTCCATGGACACTTATAGTTATTATGGAGAACTTCTATAAGAATCTTAGAATATGATTCAACAATCACCTCATAACCTTTCAAATCTTGCAAATGATTTAATCCAAGTAATAGAGTTAATACTTCTGCTTCCAAACTATGCATATCATTAAAATAAGCATGGAAACCCCAGATCAGTTGACCTTTATCATTTCTAAACCACTAGGGCTACGATTACTTAAGGAACTGCCATTTGTATTATGTTTCAAACAACCTTTAGGAGGAAGCATCCACTGAATTAACATAGGTCTAGACATTTTAACCTTAGCGGGGATAAAGGTTAATTTACAAACTACATAAACTTGTTTGATAACACAAAAATGAGACATTTTGATGTTTTCAAACTTGGCTATGTTCCTACTTAACCATATCTTCCAACAAATAACATTAGGAATGATATTAAAACTTTTTTGAGAAGCACTTTTAGGGGAAATCCACCAAGAAATCAATATTTGCCTAATAGAGCCATTATTGGAGATAACCCCATATTGCTGATTAAAATGATCCCACGCTTTGGAAGTTACTTCGCCTACAGAAAACAAATGCTCTAAGGATTCTTCTAGACTATTAATACAGCACACACATTTAGATGGGCATAAAATTCCAATCTTCTTCAAATTATCATCTATAGGAATCAACCTTCTAAGTAATTTCTAGTTGAATATGGAGATTTTTGTAGGAATATAAGCATCCCATAAAAATTGAGAACACTTGGTAGCTAATTCAGGCTATCTAATAAGATTCCATGCAGTTTTGAATGAAATTATCCTGAACTGGAAGTTGACCAAGCTATCAAATCCTTCAGATTATGCCATATGTTGGAATGTAACACCATTTGAGTTACTTATTCAGGGAGCACCTGATTCAATTTGATTATGTCCCAATTACCATCAGAATTCCAGAAGTCTTTACCATTACAAGATTGAGTGCTCCATCTATTTATCTTTGAAGAAATTGATGTTGCCCTCTCCTAATCTCCAACAGATCTAATCCTCAGATTCCTAACTAACTTGACATAATCGGCCCCACACTTTGGATTTGTCTCTTATAACACCCCGTATTTCTGATGATATAGAATTTAATCTATTCGGTGATATAAGATTTAAATAATCTGGAGGATTTAATTAATTTAGTAATATAAGATTTAATTAATTCAGGTTATTTAAAAAAATTCCATGAGTCGTAATTTGAGGTCGAGATTGATAAACTTTAGTAAAATAACTCATATGACAATTATGAGTGCACATTTGATTCCGAATAGGTCAAGATAGTCGAAAAAGAGTACCCCCGAGGTAGTAATTAGGTCTCAGAGCATTTTTAGGCATAATCTAGCTCACACAGGGGTGTTCGGGTCATTTGGGCTTAGCCCATAGGCTTAATTTTGGGATTATCTATATAAAACCTACATCAAGGACTTTGTGGCCGAAACAACTCAATAAGAAAACCCTAGTTTGACAAAGGATAAAAGAGGGAGAAATTTGGAGAGCTTTTGGGAACCAAACCAAGAAAATTGGGGTGTTCTTCGTCAAACCTTCGTCTACATCAAATGAAATCAGACCCTACGAATTTATTCAGGCAAGTAGTTAAACTTGTTTTTAATTTAATTGCAGTGTTTCAATTCATATCATGGTGGGTGTAATTGAAATTCATTTTTTTGGTTAAGTTATTACGTTGAAATGGGTTTGTAGAAACATCACATGTGAAAGTGGATTATGAGATCAATTATTGATGAAGTATAAGTTAGAACTGTTGTAACTCGAACTATGTAGAAATCCAGTTGAAAAATTGAGTTATTTGATTTATGATGTTGTATATTGGGATGATAAAATATCGAAACCCGTAGAAAACCGAATCTGGAAATTTACGTATCGAAGTGAAAATCAATGAGGGTTATAAATTAAATCCATGATTTGAATGTGTATAAGGGTAGGAATCAATGTTGGGGCTGTCGAAATTTGATTCTGGGATAAAAATAAAAGCTTGGCAGTGTTGTTAATGGAGGACGAACAAAAGAGGAAGATGAAGGGGGCAAAAACCCAGCAGGCCGTTCGAACGACCTGGGGCGTCGTTTGAACGACGCTGGTGAATTTAGCCCAATTCGTCCTTTTTTATTCGTCCTAAGGCTTATTGGGGACTAAGGAGATAAATGCGATGAAAATTTAGTCTCTCATACTTAGGGACTTAAGGGGTGAATACATAAAATTTGGGAAGGAAAAATGAAAGGGTGAAATTTATTCGTAGGATTTGGAGTGATAAATTCTAAAAAGGTTTAAAACTACGGGTTGAGTAAATGTGTCGGGTTATTATATTAGTGTGGCACCACTTTAATAAATTAATTAATGTGCAATTAATTAAATTAAGGGTCGAAGATTTGACTCGGATATTTTCCAGGTTAGTGCAATGGGAGTTAAGCACAGGGTAGCCGATTTAATTTATTATAGATATATATAATAAATTATCGAATATTAAAATTAACGAGGAGTGTTAACCTTAATAGTGGGACTTTATGTGATAAATTCTAAAGGGTGAAGATACGGACTGAATGAGTGAGTTTGGATATTATAGTTGGGTGACACAACTTTAATGAAAAATAATTAATGTGTGATTAATTAAAGGGGGAGAGGCTCACCAAAAGCCATGGAATATTTTGAGAATGTTGACCACGATAGAAGTCACCATAATTATTGTTCAGGCAGATGACGTTAGGATAATCACTAGAGCGTAGTAGTTTCCCTTAACATCGTCCTAGAAAGCAGTGGTGAAAATTCAGACTTACCCAACGTAGTTGGTAAAAATGGGGAATCAGAGGAGCTCTTCCGAAGAGCCATCCATAAGGATTCGGGGAAGGGAGGAAGTGTGATGGGTCAATGGAAGGAGATAACCCAAAGGCAATTGTGTAGGGTTGAGTGCAGTGACACCCAGGATCTAATTTCGAGCAAAATTTTGGCTTATAAGAGCGTCATTGTAATGATAGGAGTCAGTCAACACAATCTTGGAGAGATACCAGGAATAATGAGGAATTTGGGGTGTGGTTTGACTGCAAATCCTCTCATCAGTTGTTTAAATAAATAGGCAAAGGAGATTTCAAGACTTATTTTAGAAGGGTCATAAAGTGGTCGGTCATGAAGGAAAGTTGACGTGTTTAGCAAATTTTGTACCCAACTAGGTGGATAGGGAGAATAAAAAAGGTCTGTAAGTTAATAATGGATTCATGAGTAGAATATACAAGAATGGATGGTGAAATCATGCTAGAACGACTGATACTGTTGTCGTCAATGTCGTACGTTTACAATTTGATATTAGCACTTCTACGAGAAGGGATCCAAGGGAGTTGGGAAACCTAATAAAATGGCATGACTGGATTTAATGGTGCTAGTGAGGCACCACAGGAGAGTATACCCAGTAGGGGACCCATTTTAATGATTGAGATTAATATAATTCCTACCAATTGACAGTGGATTCAGTCAGTTTCGTAAAGGAAAGCAACGAGTCCCATAGGGCTAGCAGAGCCAAAGGGACAACAGGGGTAGCAATCAGGGTCAAGTCTACTAGGTTCGTGAGAAGGAAAACCCCGACGTGGCCAATGGGGCCAGAGAAAAGGGGAAGGACATAGAGAGTTATCTTATTTGTAAAGAGTAGGAACATATGTGTGGATCTTATCCGCAACAAATTGGGGGATAGGAACGGGATGCCCAATAGGGGCAATAATTATAAGACGTTTTTATTTTGGTTAGGATGGGGGTGTTATGTCCAGGAATGATTTGAACAGCCAGTACTATTGGCAATTAAAAGTTTGAGTTTTATCTCGGGACGACTGCGGTCCGTTTTGTGTGACATAAGTGAGTCACAGTAATTTATTAAAACTATATTCGCATGAGAAACAGGTTTAATAGAGGTATCGTTAATATTATGATAATTGTATAAATTAACCGTTGAGTTAGCGAGACTCTCTTTAGTTCCATTTGCAGGGGAGAAGATGTGGACACTGAGAGGATATATTTTATGAGGATAGCTCATTTTGAGAGATGATATTCGAGGTATGGTTTTATCATGGGTACGAACTATTAAGCAATGGTGAGCGATTATAGCAAGACTATCGTGTTCGATGTTACGGGGAAGGATGTATATTTTTTTGCGATATCTCACTTAAAAGTGGGTCGAGCTCGTGGAGATATTTTTTATGAAGTAGGCTTCAGAGAGTATGGTCGTCTAGTTATATTGGATCCTGATGCGTAGGGACTTTTACCAATGTGATTCAGGGTATATCGGGTTTACTGTTGAGCGAAGAGTTTTTAGCTCATTGTTGTTTACGTGCTGAGAACTTAGTGATAATGAGAGCATCGTATCACGTGACGCCTTGAGAGACATGGTCATAGACGATTTGATTTATGGGTCAGGAGACATAATTTGTGATATCTTAGCTATGTGCTTTGGACCCACGGATTTCAATGATCGACAATGCTAAGGGATAGTGCATTGGGGAAAGTTCTTTTTAGCTTCGTTGCAGGATGTTACACGCATGGACCTTAATAAATGTTAGGATTAGTGAGACATTGCTTGATGCTAGTGCATCGATTTTAAATGTTAAATTATTGAACGTGTAGAAGAAACACTTTAAGCTGGGAGCTATTATGATATATGGCCAGTGGAGCCGAGTTGTGCTGTGATGGAAGCACCAAGAAAACTTATGTACCACAAGCTAATGGGTGGGAAAGTATCGAGAATAATTAAATTACAAATGATGGGGTAATAGAGAATACCTGTATGATATAGCCACGCCGAGAGTGCGGAGATGAGACTGAGATAAGTGTGTTACGTATGAGACATTAAGGATAATTATACCAGGATGTTTGGGATATAGTATATGTTATGGTGAGACTTTGTTTTCTCTGTTCCAAGGTATGATTTATTTATGCTAGTTATCACCTGCAGGATGGTCTAGCCTATATATACTTGTATATATGTTATCGTGTGTTGTATAATTGACTTGTAAGAAAGTGTTTGTATTATTATATTTAATCTCGGGGAGTAGGGACGTTTACTGATGGGATTCAGGGTGGATAAGGCTTATTATTGAGCGCGGAGATATAGCTCGTGATTAATTTGCGCAAAGAAACTAATGATAGTAAGAGGCATCGTATTGTATGATGTCTTTTGTAACACGAGAGTGGACGAATATACTTTTATGTCAGGAGACGGGAATTTGGGGGTACGTGCTATGGATTGAGGGCCTATCGGATCTCAACGACCAACAATGTTAGGTAGTCATGTATCGGGGAGGTTCCTTATTTGGATTTCTCTTTGCAAGACACCCCACGCATGAAACTTAGCGCAACGTTGGAAGTGGGGAAATGTTTGGTCATTAGGACATGGGTTTGGTACCTTGGTTATTATAATATATGCGTTTATAAATATGAGTTGAAAGTTATATTACGATTTAAGGCTAGTAGAATTGGGTAAAATTTGTGCAGTTAAGCATGGGTACAGGGTGTGTGGGCACCCTAGGTAATTAATATAATTCGCGATTTGAAGGGGTGGAGATATGTGTAGCGATCTTAGAGGCATGTGAGTAAGGAAGTATTCGAGGTTTCGAGTACTAGAGTTATCTTAATTTTGAGGAGAAATTCCTTTGTAAGGGGAGAAATATGTAACACCCCATATTTCTATGGATATAGAATTTAATTAATTCGGTGACAGAAGATTTAATTAATCGGGAGGATTTAATTAATTTAGTGAATTAAGATGTAATTAATTCGAGTTAATTTTTAAAAATTACATGTGCCGTAATTTGAGGTTGAGATTCGAAAATTTTAGTAAGTAACTCGGATGATGATTCTAAGTGCACGGTTGAATCCGAATAGCTCGAGATAGTCGAAAAAGAGTACCCAAAGTAGTTGTATCTCGGAGCATTTTTAGGCATGACCACGCTCACATGGGGATGTTCGGGTCATTTGGGCTTGGCCTATAGGCTTAAATTAGGGATTAGCTATATAAAACCTACATTAGGGAGTTTGTGGCTGACATAACTCAATAATAAAACCCTAGTCTTATATAGAAGAAAAGATGGAGAAATTGGGAGAGCTTCTGGGAGCAAAACCAAGAGAATTTGGGGTGTTCTTCATCAAACCTTCGTCTACATAAAAAAAAATTAGACTCAACAAATTTATTCAGGCAAGTAGTTAAACTTTCTTTCAATTTAATTGCAGTATTTTGATTCATATCATGGTGGGTGTAATTGAAATTCATTTTTTGGGGTAAGTTATTACGTTGAAATGGGTTTTTAGAAATTTCACATGTGAAAGTGGATTAAGAGATCAAATAATGATGTAGTATAAGTTGGAACTGTTGTAACTCAAACTATGTAGAAACCTAGTTGCAGAATTGAGTTATTCGATTTATGATGTTGTATATTCGGATGATAAAATATTGAAACCCATAGAAACTGAATCTGGAAATTTATGAATCGAAGTGAAAATCAATGAGGGTTATATTAAATCATGATTTGAATGTGTATAAGGGTAAGAATCAGTGTTGGGGCTGTTGAAATATGATCCTGGGATAAAAAGAAAAGCTTGGTAGTGTTATTAATGGCGGACGAACAAAAAAGGAACATGAAGGGGGCAAAAACCCAGCAGGTCATTCGAACGACCTGGGGCGTCGTTCGAATGACGCTGGTGAATTTAGCTCAGTTCGTCCTTTTCTTTATTCGTCCTGAGGCTTGTTGGGGACTAAGGAAATAAATGTGATGAGATTTTAGTTCTCTCATACTTAGGGACTTAAAGGGGTGAATACATAAAATTTGGGAAGGAAAAATAGAAGGGTGAATTTTTTTTTTTGAATTTGGAGTGATAAATTCTAAAAAGGTTTAAAATTATGGGCCGAGTAAATGTGTCGAGCTATTATATTTGTGTGGCACCACTTTAATAAATTAATTAATGTGAAATTAATTAAATTAAGGGTCGGAGATTCGACTTGGATATTTTTCAGGCTAGTGCGACGGGAGTTAGGCATAGGGTAACCGATTTAATTTATTACAAATATACATAATAAATTATTGAATATTAAATTTAACGAGGACTGTTAACCTTAATAGTGGGACTTTGTGTGATAAATTATAAAGGGTGAAGATACGGACCGAATGAGTAAATGTGGGTATTGTAGTTGGGTGACATAACTTTAATGAAAAATAATTAATGTTTGATTAATTAAATTATGAGTTGAAATATAGACTTGGTTATTTTTGGGCTAGTGCTACGAGTATTAGGCACGGGTTAGCCGGAATTTTATTAAATATATGTATACGATTAGTGTGATATATATATATATATATATTGTGTGCATTACAGATATCGGTGTGAATGATATTTATATAAATACATACCCCTATAGTACTATCATAAGAGGTTGCACGATGTGGGTGAATCCTCTGGCTTGAGGAGCAGGGAGAGTATAATCCCCTGGTCATAGCGTCCAATATTTATATGTTATGATTCTTTTCGGTGTGATACGTCTTGGGTATGATTCGGTCTCACACTCGGGAAATTATGATCGCCTCCACCACGCTTATTATTTTTACTCAAGCTCGAGAGTGAGTCCGACTTGAGGTAGCCGGGTTAGAGTTAGCATACCTGGAACATGATGGGATTTTAGAGAAAGCATCCGATGAGTTGTTACTCGGGAATTGATGGTTATTATACATGACATGTGTGTGAATGTTGTAGTATACTAGTACGTATATAATATGAGTAGATAATTATATACGGGATTAATACATAAGTGTGAATGTATTTCTTATATAACTAGTGTGAAAGTTATATGATTTAAAAATGGGTTTCCTATATAACTAAAGTAAATGTTGTATGATTTAATATAGCTGAACCGATTAAGGTTAATGAGAAGATAACTTAATAATCAAAGTAAGAATTCTCGGGTTAGAGTAGTGCCGTAGAAAGAGGTGTGATGCATCTAGTTGGGTGGGGTAGCATAACTAGGAAGTGAAAGTGCGCCATCAATCAATGAACTAACTTGTTTAATTAAATTCCAATTTTATGCCCAAAAATCCTAACTCTTGCAAATAATTGTGATTGACTAATTAAATAAAACAAGCATGCACACAATCACAAATTTGAGAAAAAAATACCCCAAAGGGGCAAAACTATTTTATTTCACTATATTGTGTAACAACTTACAAAAACAGAGAAATACAGCTTGACACACGAGTACCCACAGACGTTGGTTCATTGTCGTCGGCAAGAGACTCCGCAAGAGCTCCAATAGTTAGCAATGGATAAACATACTTCTTCTCCACAAGTGTACTGGAGATGAGTAGAATGAGTAATCAAGGGTTTAGAATGATTCACATATATATATGGAACAGTTTGGTGAATTCAAAAGTGGTCTAAACTTTAAAAACGAAGTCTTAAAATCGCAACTATTTCTGCAGAAAACGGAGTTGTAAAGACTTGAAAAACTTGACTGCATAAAGCAGGTATTTATAATAAAATTGAATCGGTGCACTCACTCAAACGACATAGCCATGTCGCTCGAACGACTTTAAAAGTCGTTTGATCTTTGCTTCGCGCGAGACTTCAAACGAGGTTAGACTGGAAAATAGTACAGGTTCGTTTGATAAAAAGCTTCAAGTGACCTATCGTGTGCCATACAATGTCGTTTGAACGGCATCAGCCTGTTATTTGAACGACATGGATTGGTCGCTTGAACGACTGAAGCGTCAATTCTAAGTTCGCCTTCTGATTTTTCCAAATTAATTTTAACTTAGAAAACCCAAATTTTTCAATATAAACATTTTATAAAAAAAAATCCCAAATCAATACGAAAACATTAAAAACTCAAAATTAAACATTTTACCATAATTACGAGTGGAGTAGTGGGAACATTGAAGATGCACATAGCATGTTTCTCGATGATGTTGAACTATGCACGTATGAAGATGATAGGCGCATGAAACTTTGGATTCGGATTGAGGTCGTCATGGATGATCATTTTGACGTGCCGAGTGTAGCAGTATAAAACATACATGTTATGCTAGGACACTTAGAAAATTTCCTAGATTTTAAACGGATATTTATAAAATCATTTCCTTAGAAGAAGGTTAGAAGGAAAGCTTTAGGTGTGCACATTAGATGAGGGGTGAGTTATACCTTAATAAAGTGCGACACTGGCTTCAATATGAAAAGTGTGCATCCATATTTAATTTTTGCAATTTAACTGCTTGCTAAATATTTTCAAAATATTTTACTTGGGATCTAACCCTTGTCAAAAATATTTTCCAAAATATTTTAGATGTCCAAACACAGGGACGCCCAGCTTGAGGATACTATCCAGGGATGTGAAGCTACGGCTCATGTGGAAATTGCAGGTGTTTGCTATTGACGCTTTGTTCATTTATTCTTAATGGAGGAACTTTACTCTAGTACTCATTTGGGCATGTCTCCCTCAGATTTAGTATTTAGTTTATTTACTTAACCTTGTGTATCCAGGTTATTGTTTCAGTTCACTGTTTTATTTTATTGTGGAACCAATAGTTGATTTGGTCATCTTTATTTATATTATTCATTTGCATTATATTCAGTTTCCAGTTTGTGTGGATGGTTTAATTATTATTTACTTCAGCATGTTTTTAATTAATGAAAGATAAAATTTGGCAATAGTCTATTTAAATTACTAGGTGGCCAGTAACTTTAAAAATGTTTTCGATAATGATACTAAGAATGATCCATATGAGAACAACATTTTATTTCGATCACAGACTGGACACCCGGTATTTTAGTAGGCGAGGTGTCACATATATGACCTTTGCATCAATTGGATGAGCTTTCTTGTAGTACTTAGCTTTAATAAATGAAGACCATAGAGAATTAGTATTTCTAAGTTTCCACCGTTGTTTAATTTCCAAAGCTTTACTGATATCTATAATTTTTTTAATCCCCAAACCTCCCTCTTGAATAGGTTTTGAAATCTTGTCCCATTTACACCAGTGATACTTTTTGGATTCATCACTTGATCCCCAAATGAATCTGCCAAAAAAAGCTTTTATCTGATTCAAAATATGCTTTGTAGGGGCCATAGAAGCAATAGTATGAGTTGGGATTGAACTCAAGACATGTTTAATAAGAATAAGCTTTCCTACCATAGATGAACATCTAGCCTTCCAGCTACTGAGTTTGCTCTTAGTCTTTAAAATCAAATGCTCAAAGTAAGAGTTATTCTTTCTACCTGCATAAAGAGGGAAATCCCAGTAAATAATTGGAAATTTCTTGACGTTAATACCAGTTAAAAAGCTGATTGAAGTAGCTGCTTGTTTTGAAATATTATTGGAGATGAAAATTTGGCACTTTTCCTTATTGATCTTCTAACCGGCGGCTCTTTCATATTCATTTAGAACTCCTATAATCAACTTTATATCCTTTTTAGAACCAAAAGAGAATAGAATTATTTCATCAACATATTCAATATGATTAATCCTAGGACACTCCAAAGGTAATTTGAATCCAACCATATCCAATAGGGCCTTATTAAGATTTCTAGAATAATCCTCTTCCATATGAATGAAAACTATTGGGGATAAAGGATCCCATTGTCTTATCCCTCTATTATATTTGATATAACCTTTAGCTTGGCCATTAACAACCACGAATAACCATTAATTAGATATGTTCCTCCAAACCAAATCAATCTAATGTTCTGAAAAAATAAACTTTCTGAGTACATGAATCAATAATAACCAAGAAACTCTATCATATAATTTAGCCAAATCCAATTTGAAGACGACATTGACTCCAAAATCTTTCGATTGATCAAAGAAACAACCTCTTGAGCCAACATAGCATTCTCTATCATATCTATTGTGGTGTTAAAAAATCTGGGATATGGGGGGTGCCCATGTACCACGATGTATACACAATAATAAATAAAAGAGAGACAAAGATTTACGTGGTTCGACCATGAATGACCTACATCCACGGGGCTGCTGCTGTGTTCCATTAGAATGATGAGAGAGTTTACATGAATGTATTTATCTAGCTTCTAAGACCCCTTTCACAATGGGGGGTGTCCTCTTTATATAGAGTTAGGGGTTGCATTAGGGTTACAAATATGAATGAGTCATATCTTCGCGGAGTTTGATTTGACTCAGATACTGCTCCTCGGTCTTCTAGTTTATCAAGGACTCTAGTCGTCCCTACCTCGTTGGAGCTTCTGTTGCTCGCCATCTTGATCGGGGTGCTCACCACGTGTCATGATATTATGCAGGCATATTTATTGCCTCCAAATAGCCTCACAGGTCGCAGTTCAGCTGAGTTGATTCCGAGATGAGCTGGGAGCTAGTCCATAATCTCTTTAAACATGTGTAGTTGCTGATGTGAACTGGACTGTCATTCTTTGAGCCGTCGTTTAATTTTTAGCCTTCTTTGGTTGTTCTTATTGCCCTTATAAGTTTTTAGATGAAAGTTTGGCTTGAGTTAAGAGTTGTTTAGTTGATATGGGAACCGGACTTGAGAGTGTCGAGATGCTTAGGTACCCTCATGGGATCAGGTCGAACGTAGTTCATTGTTCTGTTTTATTGCATGGCCCAATTCGTGAGGCTGACCACAGGCCAGTTAAGGATTCGTTTGCTAAGGATTTTTCGAGCGTGCATCAAGTTTAGGGCATTTCCCTGTATTTTGATCTTATATGGTCCAATTGGTGAGGGAAACCACAGGCCAATGTGTCGAGCCTTGATTAAGCATGTACCTAGTCGGGGTAAGACCCTGCATTAGGTTTTTCATATGGTCCAATTGGAGAGGCCGGCCACAGGCCTATGTGTCGAGTCTTGCTCGAGCACATACCTAGTTGGGGTAAGACCCTTCATTAGGTTTTTCATATGGTCCAATTGGAGAGGCCGACCATAGGCCTATGTGTCGAGTCTTACTCGATCACTTACCAAGTCGGGCTAAGACCCTGCATTAGGTTTTTCATATGGACCAATTGGAGAGGCCGACCAGAAGCCTATGCGTTGAGCCTTGCTCGAGCACGTACCTAGTCGGGGTAAGACCCTGCATTAGGTTTTTCATATTTGATTTGTAATCAGTACGCTTATTATACTTAGGCTTTTCCCGCAAGTCAATGTAATACTAATTTTGTTCGCATTTTTCCATTTTCTACTACCTCGCATGTAAATATCCGTCTACTTTACCTCTTAGGTTGTGCTGTCACACTTTCTTAGGTCTAAAAGATGATGGGAAAAATGCACCTAGTTTAAGGGCCATCCACCCGTTCAGGATTTTAACCGACTAACATAGTTGGCGACCAACCTGAGTTGGCTTTTTGCTTAGGGATCCCCCGTAGGGCTTTTATTGTTGTCGGGGCAACTCGTGAGGCCATTTGTGTTTGGAGATGACAAAGGCTTGTGGATTTCTTTAATTTAATTGGAACAAGCAAGAAAGCTGTTGTAATTAAATCGAGCTTAATCTTGATCGTCATTTGAAAGACTAATGTCAATGTTTAACCATGATGGCAGCCATCCTGAGTTGGCCTCTTCTATTTTGCTTTAAATATTGCGGTGAATTTGTTCACGTGTCATCATTGCCATGGAGCCCCCAATTGGGTTGTGAAGAGAAGACTGCCCGATCGTCCATCGAGTTGTTTGATCTGTATAATCAAGATGATAAGTGTGCCCGACCATTCCTCGGGACTTTGTTGTGTTGAAGAGTATCACGTTGATTATTCGTTGAGCTGGATACAATGAAGGATTATCTTTCCCCTATAGCTACATATAATGTATCATTCCTCGGGGGGCACTTGTTCGCCGACCATGCATGGTGGTTTCTGGATGCTGTGGAAAAGTCCATATAGCTCGTACATCTGAAGAAATTGATACGAGTTCAAAGCATCTTCATGCAGAAATGCGTTGATTTGATATGGCGTTCAAGGAACGTCATTCCTCTGGAGTGGATATCTTACTGTTGATGACGCGTTAATTTGTTGCCTAGTGATCGTCGATCACCATGGGTTATCTAACGATGTTGCTTGGTATATTTAGGGTGGTCCAGTGTTGTTATCAACATGTATAGTTCTTTGACTGTGATCTTGCGGGATATGTGGCTTCTTACATGTTGGACTTGTCCTTGTTGATAAATGATCGTTGCTCTCCATGCTGCTTTATGTGTTATTGGATATTTGTTATACAGATCGCCCAACTTCCCATTCGCCGAGGTTGAATTAAATAAGAATCGTATTGCCCAACTATCCATTGAAGCTTGAGACGTGATCACATGATGTCGACTATCCATCGAAGCTGAGGGTCCGTCGAGGCAAAATTGCAAAGGATCTAGTAGATGTTGCGAATGACCCATGCTCGAGTATCTGTCGGAGCATTGATAAGATAAATGATGATTGAGCATCCGTCGAGGCAAGATTATCAAGGACCAACCAAATGTTACTAACGATCCTGCAATGTTAGTGAAAAGTAGATTTCTAGATTAAATAAATAATGCCTGAATGCCTGTCGAGGCAAAACTTGTAGAGGATCTGGTAGATATTGCGAGTGATCCATGCTCGAGCATCCGTCGATGCAAAACGGACCGAGCAGATATTATGAACGATCCTGCAGTGTTAGTGAAAACTAAATTTCCAAACCATTTATTAGAGTTTAATACAATAATAAATGTAATGTCGATCATTAATCAACCATGATAACCATCTGTCAGGATTGAATATAAGAATTATCCTAACCAACCATTTGTTGGGGATAAAATGCGACATGTGTGGCAAATATCTTCGGGACTAAATATATAGAAATATTTTGCCGATCATTTACCGAGATAAATCTTGAATATATGTGTCCGTCCATAGAGCCAGATAATCAATACTGAATGTTGAAGAAATATCATCACCCGAGCATCCGTCGGTTATAACATATAATCTTGCCCAATCATTTATCGGGTCTTAATAGTATTGTAGCGTGCTCGATCATCTGCCAGAGCAATAAAAAGATAAATAGCGCCCGGCTAGTCTGTCGAGACAACGCGGTACAGTGTCGAGTAGATATAGAGAGCGATCCGTGCTCGAGCATCTAAGGGTGCATTAATAAGATTTCTAAGAGCTTAAGATTGTGGTCGAACATTCGTCGGGACTAAGTCTTGTACCTGTGGAAGTTAATAAGTTGCTCGACCATTTGTCGAGGCTAAATCAAATAGAATTTATCATTCATCAAAATCTCATGGGGATGGTCATGCCCGAGAAATCGTCGGGGCTCTGCTAATTACTAGTAAAAATATTACACTGACCATCCTTTGGTATAACCAATAATGGCTAGACGACAATATTGAAAATTAAATGATCGAATAAATAACGTGAGGGTCGTACAAGCGCGCCCCACTATTTATGTGAATAAAATAATTGTAATAAAGTCGAATAAAAGTTGCAAAAATTTTCAAATATATCTAGATGTACAACATGGGAGTTAATTTGAAATTTTTGCAAATAGCTCTAAGCAAATACTCAATTGTGAGTTGGTTTCAAAAAATTATTTTCACAGAAAATTTGTGTAGTGACAATTGTGAAGTATATAGTATAGATAGCTCCACAAATTTATCATGATAAAAATAGTGAGCCTAATTTGTGAGCAAATAAAATATTATGGGACAGAAACGAACAATGCACAAATAAATGTGTGTATCCATATTTGACAAATTTTACAAATAGCTCTAAGCAAATACTCAATTGTGAGTTGCTTTCAAAAAATTATTTTCACAAAAAATTTGTGTAGTGACTGTGACAATTGTGAAGTATACAGTATAGATAGCCCCCTGCTGGCAAATTTATTATGATAAAAATCGTGAGCATAATTTGTAAGAAAATAAAATATTATGAGACAGAAACGAACAATGCACAAATAAATGTGCGTATCCATCAACTGGGGTTGCGTTATATATAAGAGTTATCCTGACCAACCATCCATTGGGGATAATATGAGACTTGTGCGGTAGATGTCTTCCGGACTAAATATATAGAAATATTTTGCCGATATGAATCTTGGATATGCTTGATCGTCCTTCAGGTTGAGAATCATAGAACCCGAGCATCAGTCGGAGTAATAATAATTTTGCCCGAGCATTTGTTGGGTCTAAGGTGTTGTATCCGTCGGTGCAAAGTTATACAATACTGAGTAGATATAGTGAGCAATTCGTGCTCGAGCATCTGTCGAAATTTCGATGAGATTTCCAAGAGCTTAAGATTATTGCCGAGCATCCGTCGAGGCTAAATCTTGTACCTGTGGAAGTTAATAAGTTGCCCGACCATCTGTCGAGGCTAAATCAAAAAGTGATTATCATGAGACTGATTTATTTGGTCAGATGAGATATGGTATGTGGATGCTCGACCACGTGCCGAGGAAAAAAATTCATTATATCATATGAATGTAATGACTGATCCAATAATTTTATGATAAAAATTCCACTGAGATAGCCGTGCCCAAGCATCCGTCGGCGCTGAGCTAAATAACCAATAATCTCCTCTTGCCGAGATTGAATAGTTGTAGTCGAATGACAATATTGAAAATTAAATGATCGAAAAAATGATTTGAGTCCTCTATAAGTACCCCCACTATTTATGTGATCAAAATAATTTATAATAAGATTGCATAAAAGATGCCAACTAAAATTATTGTAATAATTCATATGGCCCCTCAAAAAATTTCCAAACCAGCAGAGCAAAAATTGGTCAATAGGATTAGATTCAGAATTGTTGCTAAAATTATTTTAAGTTCAAATAAATAATGAGTTATAAATCGATTTCAAAATTGTTTCCTTGCAAAGCTTCGTTAAGCTGCGAAGTAGGATAACAAATAGCAAAAATTTTAATAAAACAGGGGGCTTGATTTTGATAAAGCAGGTTTGAAAATCCATGCACCTCAAAAGGCTTCTATCCCCGTTCGGAACGCCTGAAGCGTGTTGAATTGATGTTGTCCTCGTCTCTTCGGCCGACCAGCAGGGGTGGAGCCGATGATCAGAAAATGTGATAAGAAACTTGCGGTTTTCCTCGCGGTGTCAGTGCAGAGAAATGAGTGCTGGTCGGCATGGTCAAAGAGAAAACCAAAGAAAATTTACGTTAGGTCGTGAGAAGGTCGCAAATAGGTTGTCGACCACAGGGGGCTGCGCGACCAGGAAGGTTGTAGATCGGAGAATAACCGGAGGTGAGATGAGGGAGCTCGCTGATGCTCGATTGGTGCTATATGAATTTTTTGAGGTCTTCTAACAAGGACCTGACATTGTGTTCTTTCTTTTGTCGCCGACCATCAAAATTGGTTGTCCAGTGATCGTCGATCACGATGGGTTGTCCGACGAGGTTGCTGATTCATTCTGGGTGCTGTATTATTGCTGCTGACCAGTAGTTTGGTCCAGTGGTGATCTCCCCCGAGGTCGTCACTACTCGTCCCTGTCGTCGACCAGCTAATGGTGGTCAGAGGAGAGTCCCAGGTCAAAAGGGAGATCGGAAGAGGGATAAAAATTATTCTTTGCCTGTACTTTCTCTGGTCTTCGGGTTGGAGTAAGCTAACATGCTTTGTATCATTTTTGAACAAAAATATTGGCAGGTTGGTGGATGCGAGCCAGATATCGTTGGTCACCGGTGATGCTATCTGGTCGACCAGCGATTATGGTCGCAATTAACGTGATGCCCCTTCCTGGCTCGTCGTAGTGGTACAGTGGTCACTGACCACGATGGGTGATCCGGCGACATCGCACAGTGGTCGCTGATGTACTCTGTTCGCTGGGTGGTATCTCCAAATCGCAGATCGGAGGCGACGTTAGGTCGCAGCTCAGAGATGACCAAAATATTATCGGTTCCTTCTGGATTCTACTTTGGTCGTGCTAGATGATTGGAGAAATCTTTATGACCCATAGGTCGGTGGAATGGTTCCAAGAGGGTCTGCCATTGATTTTTCTCTGTTTGTACATCTCTGTGAAAACTTGTCTTCTGAACAAATATCCTTCTGTTTTGTAAACATGTGTTCAAGATCTCTCATGAGAGAGAAACTCTTTTGACGGTTACCCCCTACCAGAAAATTTGGGATATGGAAATCAAGATATTATGTAGCCCAGCAAATAAGTGTTTATAACTAGGAGTTTCTCAAGAGAGTCCAAATATTTAGGGAGTCCTCGTAGACCTTCGCCAGTGAAATTCATCTTGTCAAACAATTTCATCTTGTCAAACAATGAAAATTACCCAGAAACAATACTACTGCATAGATTTGCATATGAATGAAAATAGAATACAAGATTTATAAACACAAATGTACGAAAAATCATGTATCAATGAAACGATATTTGTACAAAACAAATAATTATATATGAAACATATAACTGCTCGTGCACAGAATAAAAAAGAAAAATTATCTTTTGATTAAGTGCGTAGTGTAGGTATCATTGTCCTTGAACGTAAATCGAGATCTTTTCTAGCAAGAAGGGAAAGGACTTTTGTGCCGTTTCCCACAAACGTCGCCAATTGTGGTGTAAAAAAATCTGGGATATAGGGGTGCCCATGTACCACGATGTATACACAATAATAAATAAAAGAGAGACAAAGATTTACTTGATTCGACCATGAATAACCTACGTCTACGGGGCTGCTGATGTGTTCCATTAGAATGATGAGAGAGTTTACATGAATGTGTTTCTCTAGCTTCTAAGCCCCCTTTCACAATGGGGGTGTCCCTTTTTATATAGAGTTAGGGGTTACATTAGGGTTACAAATATGGATGAGTCCTATCTTCGTGGAGTTTGATTTGACTCAAATACTGCTCCTCGGTCTTCTAGTTTATCAAGGACTCTAGTCGTCCCTATCTCATTGGAGCGTCTGTTGCTCGCCATCTTGATCGGGGTGCTCTCCACGTGTCATGCTATTATCCAGGCATATTTTTTCCCCCACATCTATCTTTTAAATAAATCCACTTTGATTTGCTAAAATTATAAAAGGAAATACCATCCCTAATCTATTATCCAATATTTTATAAATGACTTTAGTAATGAAATTAACAAAACTAATTGGTCTAAATTCAATAAAGTTTTGGGGGGAGTCTGATTTGGGGATTAATGCTATGAAATAAGAAGAAATCCCTTTAGGCGTATGCAACCCAAAAAGTATCCTTGAATAGCTTGAACCACATCCTTTTCAACAATCTTCCAGCAATTTTTAAAGAAGTAACCATCAATACCAGCACAACTATTACTATCCATCTGCCAAATAACTTCTCTAATTTCTTCCATTTTAGGAGTGCTAGACAATCTCAATTTTTCCTTAGAAGAGATAGATTTATTAATATCCTTTAACAACTCATCATTTTCAGTAATTATAGGACCATCTTCGAGAGAAAATTGACTTTTGAAGAACTCCACAGGAGCATCTTGAACTTTTAAGTCACCTTTTCTAAGATTTCCATGCATATCTATAATCTCATAAATGATGAGTCTTCTTCTCCTGGAATTGACATATTTATGAGGAAAAAGAAGTTTTTATCTCCATCTTTAATCCGTTTTTCATGAGCTTTCTGCCTCCAGAACTGATCCTCAATAGCCAAACATTGGTGACATTTAGCTTGTGAAAATGACAAATTCTCTTTATTTTCTTCACTAGGGTCTCTATCAAAATTCATTTTTTGAACCAGAAGGTCATCCTTAGCTAATCTAGCCTCTTGGAATATATCCCCAAAAGTTTGTCTACTCTAACCATATAAAACTTTCCTTAAAGCTTTGAGTTTTAGAGAAATAAAGATTAATTAATTTTCATGAGATACAAAATGCCAAGAATTTGAAACCACTTTAAGGAAATTAGGATTGTCACACCATAAATGAAGGAATTTAAATGGCTTAGGGATATCCATAGAAGAATTTTGAAGAGTAAGAAGAAGAGGGCAATGATGAGAGAAACTTCTATTAAGTTGATCCACCTTCAAAACACCCAAATTAGAAGCAACTTCATTGCCAAATATCCAATCAAGTCTGCACCAAATTCTATCAACTCCATATCTCCTATTAAACCAAGTGAAATTAAAACCAAAGAAACAAAGATCAGTTGTCTCAAAATTCTCCATAGTTTTTAAAAACTCACAAGAAGAACTCATATCAATAATATTACCCCCAACATTCTCATTACTACAAGCAACCACATTAAAGTCACCTTCAATCAACCAAGGTTGATCAGTTCCTGATTGAGAAAGATAATGCCCTAACTCCCTTCTCTCCACTTTAGTGTTTTTAGCATACACAAAAGAGGAGAGAATAAAACTATTTTCCAACTTAAAAGATAGATTTAAAAATTGATCCATCGATGAAATGAACTGGCAGATAATTCCCTCTTGCACAAAACACCATATTTTACTATTAGAATTGGAAAAAGCCAAACTATACCCCAACTTAAGTTTGAAAGACTCCAGCTTATACACATCTTGCTTAGGCTCAAGAATAACTAATATGGACATCTTATGAATTCTAATTAACCTTTTCAGTCTTTTAACAACTCATTTATTCGAAATACCTCTACTGTTCCAAATGATTGTACTAATCATTGAGACTTTAAAGAATGAATAATTTTTGTACCAAACCTCAATTGTCTAGTAATTTGAGAAGAGTGTTCTTTAGGGGGTAAAAGATTAAAAAGTTTTTTATTAACTTTTTTATCTTTTTTTGTTCCCCCTTTAGATATAGGATAAACATCTTTATCTGCTAATTAAACTGATCCATCTTTCTTACCTTCTATTCTTCCATCTGCACTTGTTTTGTAATTTTCTTGATTACCTTCACTTCTTTCAACTTATTTTGAGGTAAAATGATCTTTGCCTTTGGATTTGGGAGTGAAAAGAGTGATAACAACTTCTAAATCTTCAATTTGGTCTTCTTAAACTTCTTTGATGAGGGACTCCACTTCTGGTTCTTCTTGAAAATTAAAACTTGTAGTTATAGAAATAGTTAGTGATCTTGGTTTGTTTCTGCAGTGTTATTAGATTTTTGTAGTCTTAAATATTCCTCTCTTCGTCAATCATCTTGTTTTAATATTCATCATCTTCTAGTTGATCCATAACTCCTTCTTCTTGAAAGTTGTAATAACCCATTCTTTAGTGTTTTCTTTGATGATTTCCTCCTTCTTATTGTCTTTCTTGATAATATTTCCTCGAAGAACCTTCTTTTTTCCCTCCTCTTTAAATAAACATTAATCTTCTATATGGCCTCTTCTTTCACAAAGAAAATAACATTTGGGTACTTCTTCATAATCAAAGTATTGCCAAAAACCTTTCTCTGTATCCTTGTTAGCAATCCAAATCCTTTTAGGAATATTCTTCTTTATATTAAATCCAATACAGACTTGAGCCAAATTAGGTCTCCCAAGAGAAAATGTTACAGAATCCATTTTTAGAGGTTGACCAGCTACTGAACAAATTAAGAAAAGACACTCTTTATTATAGAGGCGAATGGGAAGCAATCGCAAGCTTACCCAAATAAGAGTTATAGAATATTCAGTATACAGGTGAAAATCCTTAGTCCATTTGAAAACTCTCATGGGAAATCTCTAAATGTACCATGTAGATCGAAGCCAAATTCTATGAAAGTCTTCTTTATGAAAAAGTCTTATCAGCACATGCATTTAATCAGTCAAACCAATGTTAAAAGTTGCTTTCAATACCATTGTTGTAAACAATTTCCTTATATCTTCACTAGGAGGTATGTCATGCATGAATTTACTAACAAGATTAAAAGGTTCAAAAACCTTATCATGATAAGCATTATCCAAAAATAAAGTTGGTTCAACTTTAACAATACTGATCGCATGCAACGTAGGGTTTGCATGGGAAACTTTACAAACTACATCAGCGAAAGATTTATTGAATAAAAGGAGAGGAAAGGAGGAGACTTTTAGAAATGTCACGTGGGATCGTTTCCACCTCCAGAATAGAGGTGGAAGGTGCCTCCATCACAAAACCCTAAAAAGATCCAGGGAGAGAGTGGTCGTAATTTATTTCATTTCTTTATTTAATCATAATTAGTTTCACTAAATAATCTGACTGCACTCCAGTGTAATTATCTCATTAATCACTCGGATATAATGGGGTCTTATTTTCAAAATTGATAATGGTTCACAATATGATTCCCTACATTAAGGTTTCGATACCCGCTTGATCAAGTCAATTTTGTCATTAATTAACTTTAATCAACAACTAATTAATTCCTTGATTCTTATACTTAAGCTATTTTTCTACTCCACCAAATTATGCAATAATCCAGGAATCATCTTTAACTCGTGGACAAAAATCTTATAAGTCTATCAAGGGGGTATCGCAATCTAATGTATCCTCAGACGTGGATTCCTCCAAATCGTAATCTAGAATGTATTTTGTCACACCCTGCTTTTTGGTACGAATGAACAAGAAGTACACATAAAGAAATTAATTAAAGTTAAGGTGGAATAACATAGCCTTTTATTCATTATTAATATGTTACATAAAAGGGAACCACCGCAGGGGTGAATTACACGTTTCCAGTACACACGAATATTGTAGAAATTTAAAAAGTGTCACTCCTTGCTCCCATCTGGTTCAATCTATGCCCATACGATCACATACGCGTACAGGTGACCGGTGTCTGTCTCTATTAGGGAAGATATACTATTTCCTTTCTCCTAGCTCATCTAGAGAAGGAAGGAATTAGCACAAATATGTTAAGCAGGTTTCAGCGGTTCTGTAACAATGATATAGATGTAAATGAGAGTTGGAATGTGTATAGAATCATTGTTTAAAATGGTCGATAATAATAAGCTTTTAATTCATATTTATCGGATTATAAACATCAAAATGTTTAAAATTCACAATTCCATAGTGATTAGTACGTTTAAGAAAATACGGTACATTACTAGTTTAGTTAGAATCGTGTTTGAAGAAAGTCAAGGAATTTGAACTAATAATCCCATTCTTACCAGTTCACTAAGGGGTATAGAGGTAATTAAGGCATCGGTGTAACTTTATCATAAACAATCTCAAAATCTTTGAGGAAAGTAACCTGTTATGCTCACAATCAAAGTGGCTGTTGATGTAAAAAACTAGATCGCTCTAATTATTCAATCACAGATAAATAAATAAGACAGAGATTTTTAAAGTGGTTCGGCTAGGAATAAAGCCTACGTCCACTATTATGTTATTGCTGAGTGTTTGTGGAATTCTTGATTACAAGTTCTCTCAAGAAATTCCGGGTCCCTTTGAATGAGGATGATACAAGGTATTTATAGCCTTGAGGCTGTACATGAAAGGTTCGATACATTAAATGACATACATATGAAAGGGTAATACATTTAATGCAGAATGCGTGCCAAGAATATAAGCATTCAATGAATATCTGAACTGTTGATTATCTGGCAATTAATGATACGACCGAGATGCAGCTCGGACCGCCATAGCCGTTCGCTGATCAGGAGTTCCTCGGAACATTAGAGTACCTCGGTGCTATAGATTTCGGTGTGATAGAGTACCTCGGTGCTATAGAGTTCCTCGGTGTATTCTCGTTGCTCGGAAAGAAGCATGGTTGGTCGGGAAATGATCTTCCTCGATGCTATTGTGCCACGTAGTTTGACTCTTGTCTTCGTCTTATTCGTCCACATCAGCATATTAATTTTGGTATCAACAGAAGCCCCCAATGTTTCATATTTTGAACTTTGAAGAGTATGGAACATTCTTTCTCGGTCTATGGCAATATTAAATGTACTTCCCGGGTTTCAGGAACATTGTATTCAAATTTTCTTCTTATTTCGCAGTTTCCGCCTTTTTTATAAGCGCTTTGATATTCGTGCAAATTTTGTCCTCTTAGCCGCCGGAAGTTTAGTAGTTTCTTTTTGGTAATCATTTCTTTCGCCGCTTCCCAATGCAAAGTATTTAAACTTCTTTGGTAACCATACCGTCGTCTACGTTTTTCATTCTCTGCATTCAAGCTTTCTATTCTCTTCTTCTCTTGTGCGTTCATCCTTGTTTCCGTTCGTTGTCAACACATCTCCTTTCTTTCTGTAAGATCTTCTTTCTTTCTTCTGTATCTCTTTTATTCAATATGGTTTATATTGTGGAGTCTATTGAGAAATTCCGTTCTGATTTTTCCATTCCTTCGTGGGTAACTCTAGAGATTCTTTCTGAGCCTTTAGATTACTTTCGATTGGCTGAGGGACATTGGTTCCCCAGTCTTTTTGTTGCTGAATGCGGTTTTTACTTTCCACCAAACCCATTATGTCTTGAGTTTTGTCAATATTTTGATCTTGTTCCTGCAAAAATAGCCCCCAATTCATGGAGAATAATTAACGGGGTGCACAAATTAAATCTAACTCATGGGACTCGTATTGGGATCCCTGAAATTATGTTTTGTTATAAATGGGCTGTTCTAGATAATATTTATTATTTAAAAACTAGGTATTTGAATAGGGCTCTTGTAGTTAATCTCCCTGACTCAAATAGGGATTATTTTGAGCATGGGTTGGTCATAAAAAATTGGCAACATGCGCCTTTATCTGGGAATGAAGTATACAACGGTCCCAGATGCCCCCCATACGGCAATGGGATAGGTTTATTTTTCATTTTATTTTACTTATGAAATTATGCTTTCATCATGTTTGACAAAATGTATGACTGATATTCCATTATGTATTTATTTGTAGTTGATAGCAAAAGAAAAACTCCAAAAGAGTCAGAAGTGAATATCAAGCATTTGAAACTTATCTGGAATTTGCATAAGACCATTGCTGACGAGCATATTAGATCTGCTTCATATTTACTACAGTATAAGAGTTACACAACCTCTTATACTGCTCGCCCTGTTGAACCAGCTTCAACACCAGAAAGTTCATCTTCAGATTCTCATATCCCCCTATCTCAGAGAATGGGCAAGAAAAGAGCTCCTCCTGCTCTATTTGGTGAAATTTCTTCTGCTGTTGGAGCCCAGAAAGGCAAAATTGATGTCCCAGAGGGGACTAAAAAAGTAGATGCTGGTTCCTCCAAAGTTGCCGAGAAGCCCCCAGTGGCCCCGAGCAAGAAAAATGCTCCTGCTGATGTGATTACAATCTCTCCGACCAAGACTTCTTCCTTGGTTGATGCTGCTGACCCTCCTTTGAAGAGATTGAGGAAATCATCCTCAGTTAATCTTGCTGGAACTGCATCTTCTCTACCCGCTGGTGGTAGTAGTGTTTCAAACATCATTCTTCCGAGTTCTTCAATGAGCTCAGTTATACCCGAGGTTCTCGGGGTTGATGAAAAAATTCCTAGGGATACACTGACATCCCTAGCTGCTCGTCATCTTTCTTCAGTAAATTTCTCACTCCTTTGGTCTTTCTTTCCTTTTTTTTTGAATTCTTGTATTTGTGTTGACTTTATTGTTTTTCTTATCTTTCAGCTGGTGAACTGCTTCAATACCATCGTGAAGAAAGATCAAGTTATTAAAGCTTCCAGTTCCTCGTCCGATGTCGACGATGCTTTGTTGGGTTTAGCCCAATCTGTGAAGGAATCTCGCCAACAGTACATCGAGGAGAAAACTGTTTGGGAGAAAAAGTTGGCTGTGGCTGAGGCTGAGAAGGCGAAAATGGCCGAAACCTCCAAGAACTTGGAGGAGAAAGTTAAAGTTTTGGAGGTTAAACATCAGGATTCTGATGATAAGTTGAAAAAGGCAGAGGAAGAATTATCTACTCTGCGAGATATCAAGGTTAAGAAAGAGGAATTGGAGGTGAAGCTCTCCTCGGAGAAGTCGAGGAGAAAAGTTGCAATCAAGAAACATTTCAGCGTTGGTTGGGAGAAAGGATGGGAGAGAGGGATAGCTGCAATGACATCCCAAGTCCAATATGGGGAGTTGAAATACTTCCATGATGGCTGGGTGGCTGCTCTGCAAGAGCTAAAGGTCCAAAACGATTCTGAACTATTCCAACGGCATCTCCCTGGTCCTCATCCACCAATTGTGGAAGAAGAAGAAGATGAGCCTGCCTCAGATGAGTCTTCTATGGCTATGGGCGATCAAATTTCTGCCTCTCAACCCTCTGCCACCGAGGATGTCTCTTCCATGCCTCCTCCTCCCGAGAAGATTCCTACCGATCAAGCTGTTGTTACCACCGAGCAACCGAGCTCCTCGTCCCAGCCTCCCAAGAAAGTCTTGGGAGACAAGGAAAAGGTGTGAAGTTGTTCGGTATCATTTCTATATTTCCTTGTAATCGAACAATGTAACTTTTTGATGATCTAATAAAATATATCTTTGCTCATCTCTGTTGTTGATAACTTGTTTTTGTTGATTGTTGTCTTTTTCTCGTCTTTAGTTTGTTGCTAGAATGGAATTGATCTCTTCACATGGTACCGAGCTGATGCAGCAATGTCATCAATACTATAAGGCTAGTCATACAGACCTTAGTACATCGGAAATTGCTGATATCCTTGGTCATGGTGCTTCAGAGCAGGCTATTGAGGCTTATCGGTACTTGAAAGATTTACTCGACCGAGCTGTGGCCAACAATGTCGCTTATTATGACCTGATTGAAGAACTGCATTGTTCCTTAGAGGATCTCCAAGGTCAGCACAATGAATCAATGGCTTTGTTACACAAAGATTATGAAAATAGATACCAACAACTTTCTTCTGAAACAGGCCATAAGAAGATCATCGCTGCATATGATATTAGGGAAAGGACCCTAAAAGGTGAAGTTGAAGCCTGCAGACAAATTGCCGAGATCCTGGAACAAGAAAATAATAATTTGCAGAAAAAATTGGCTCAATATGAATCTGCTGCTTCATCTTCTACTGCATTAATACCAGTTACTGATGAAGGCTTCTCGTTCTTAGAGGTCGAAAATGCCAAACTAAGGCAAGAGCTGGAGGACTTAAGAAGATCTGCCATTTCTGGAACTGCTCGGGGACGAGGAAGAGGTTCTCGGGGGCGAGGAAGAATCCTCAGCCAAAATGTTGAAGAGGCTCGCACTCAGTCTACTCTGGAAACTCAAGCATTCCAGTTGAAAGTAAAAGACCGTGCTCTGACTGAAATGTCCAATAAAAATCTGTCTCTGGAAGATCAGCTGGCATCGACGAAATCTGCCTTGCATAACAAGGATCTTTTTGCCAAAAGCCTTCATGAACAATTGGATAGATTAACCTTCCAATTCCATAAACAGCCAAGGGAATTCTGGATGGCAGGATACAATGAAGCCCTTGTTCACCTGGATGCTCGTATTGAACATGCTAACAATGAAGGTTACAAGCAAGGATGGTTAAATGCATTGGGTGTGTTAAAGTTGGAGCAAGGGCATTTTTTATGGGACTATCATGCTCCATCATTATTAGACCTGCCTGTACCACCTTTCAAATTGGATATGGCATGGATCCAAGCTCGTTCCATTCCTCGCAGCCTAATTTCAAAATACCTTGGTGATTATAGCCTTCACTCCCAAGTTGAATTATCTCGTCCTGAGCATCTTTTGGATACACCTTCTGTTATGAACGTCAGAATGCTCAGAGATGTTAATTTCATCAATTCTCCCCTTTGCCTAGAAGACCCTCCTGTCGGCGAGGAACCTGTTTCTAAAGCACAGGGCAAAAAACCAATAGAATAGTAATATCCATGTAACAATTTAGTACCTTCTTGTAACTTGTAATTTATTCTAGATTAATGAAAAGATTTTCATTTTCTGTTTGCCAATTTTGTTAGTCTTGTGTTTATCAAACACCTTTATATTTGTACATATGTATCTATGTATCTGTTAAAAAGATAACAATATTACTGTTCAATAAGCAACTTAATAAAAAGTTACAAGTATTTGTAATGTTTCTCGATCACTTAATAATAAAGTAATGAGTAAAAATGTTCAAACTGTTTCCAACCAACCAAGGTGGGTGAATAATGTTTGTCGACCAATTACAGCTGATGGGTTTTTATCCCCGACCAGCTATACTTGGTTTAATTATAAAATTGCGTCCGACCAACTAAGATCAATAATTTGTCCTCGCCGACCAATTACAGTTATTGGGTTTTTATCCCCGACCAACTATACTTGGTGTATTTTTTGAACATTTTGTTCTTCAAAGAACTCATTGTAATAATATTACCTCCCGACCAACATAAGTTGTAACATGAGAGTATATTTTTATCTTACCAATCGTAGTTGATCATGCTGGTGTACAGTTTCTGGCTCCTTAAAGCTTTTGGCTCCTTAGAGCATTTTTTGGCTCCTTAGAGCATGTCCTCCTAACCAAAGGAGGCTGGCTACTTATAGCACTTTTGCTCCTTAGAGCATGTCCTCCTAACCAAAGGAGGCTGGCTACTTATAGCACTTTTGCTCCGTAGAGCTGTCCTCCTAACCAAAGGAGGTTGGCTACTTATAGCACTTTTGCTCCGTAGAGCTGTCCTCCTAACCAAAGGAGGTTGGCTACTTATAGCACTTTTGTTGTGTAGTGTATTACACTAGTATTCCCCGTAAAACTTTCAACCAGAAAGAAAATAGCGAAACATCTTCGTTTTATTCATAATGAAAGAAATGCTTTACATTTGACATCACTGATAATACTTGCGCAGGTGTTCAGCATTCCATGCGTTCTTAAATTCCTCTCCTTCTAGAGTTGCTATTCTGTAAGTTCCTGGTCGAACAACCTCTGTAACTCGGTAAGGTCCATGCCAGTTTGCTTCCAGTTTATTCTGCTTCTGAATGACCTTCTTTAGCACATAATCCCCCTCTTTTAGATCACATTTCTTTACCCTTTTGTTGTAAAACAGAGCTGTTCGTTGTTGATAAGCAGTATTCCTAATGTCTGCCTCTTCTCTGACTTCCTCGAGCATATCCAAATCCATCCTTCTCATCAGATCACTGATCGGAGAATTGAAATTTAACACCCTGTGTGTTGGTAGGCCCAACTCGGCAGGTATCACAGCCTCACTTCCAAATGCTAGCATATATGGTGATTCTCCTGTTGCTGCTCGGGGAGCTGTTCGGTAAGCCCACAAAACTGACTGTAGCTCATTAATCCAATTTGCTTTAGCCTCACTTAACCTCTTCTTCAACCCATTTAGTAATGTTATATTCGTCACTTCAGTCTGTCCATTGCTTTGGGGATGGCCTGGTGCTGAATGAAACTTCAAGACGTTTGACTGATGACAATAGGCAGCAAATTCTTCATTATCAAATTGCGTTCCATGGTCTGTGATGAAAGCGTGGGGGAGACCATATCGACAAATGATACTCTTCCATATGAACTGATACACCTTCTCGTACGTCATATCAATTAGTGGTTCAGCTTCCACCCACTTAGTAAAATAGTCTACTGCCACGACGAGATACTTGAACCTTCCTCGGGTCGTCGGAAGTGGTCCAACCAGATCAATTCCCCACATGGCAAATGGCCAAGGTGATGTTATGGGTGACCACAATGCCTGTGGAGTTCTTCGGATGGAGGAAAAACGTTGGCATTTGTCACACTTCTTAGCATAGGTTATACAATCAGCCCTCATCGTCGGCCAATAGTATCCCTGTGTCATTACCCTTTGCAAAAGTGTCCGACCTGCTACATGAGCTCCACAAGATCCTTCATGAATTTCTTCAATCAATTCTTTGACTTCTGATGGATGTACACATCTCTGCAAACCTGCCATAATTCCTCGTCTATACAAAACACCATTAGTTAATACATACCGAGCAACTTTATACTTCAATTTCTTGGCAGCTAGTTTGTCCTCCGGCAATTCTCCTTCTTCAATGTATGCTCTGATAGGATCCATCCAAGATGGTCCTAAATCAAGGGTAATAATCTTCACCGTCAGATCTTCTTCTATGCTCCGACTTTCTAATACTTCAATTGGTATCGTTCTTCGCAGCTCGGTGCGCGTAGCTGACGCTAGTCGGGCCAATGCGTCTGCTCTAGCATTCTCCATTCTCGGTATCCTTACCAATTGAATAGCATCAAATTCTGTTAATAATTCCATCACTTTTGCATGGTACTTCACCATTAACTCTCCCTTCACTGCATATATTCCCATCATCTGATTCACAATTAATTGAGAATCACTGAAAACAATTACTTGTCGTGCCTCCATAACTTTCGCCAAATGAAAACCTGCTATCATAGCCTCATATTCAGCCTCATTATTGGAAGCTTTGAATTGGAATCTCAAAGCATACTCCATGTCAATATCGTCTGGGGAGTTTAAAACAATCCCTGCTCCACAACCAGTCGTGCAAGATGATCCATCTACATATAATCTCCATGTATGTAACTCGTCTTCAAATTTCTTATCTGTTAGAGTTCCTCGGTGAAATATCATCTGCTTTCTTTCATCATCCCCGGGTATCCTTCGTTCCTCGTCGGTCATTTGTTCGCGCCCTTTTTCCAACCGGAGTTGGTCGGGGTTTGAATATGATGATTTTTCTACATCCACAAGTCCTTTTACCAACCTTGGTTGGTCTGGATCTGTGTCTGTTGATCCTGTATCGTCCACAGGTAGGTCAGCAAGCACCTTTTGCTCCTCGGGGGTATCAGGGTATGTGAACTCTGCTATAAAATCTGCCACGACTTGCCCCTTCAACGATGATCTGGGTTCATACACAATATCATATTCACCGAGCTCTATTGCCCAGCACATCAATCTTCCTGATTTTTCTGGCTTGTGAAGGGCTTGTCTTAACGGCATGTCGGTATACACAATGATGGTATGGGCCTGGAAGTATGGCCTCATTCTTCTACTTGCTTCAGTTAATGCCAGTGCCAATTTTTCCAGCTTTGGGTATCTGATTTCCGCACCTCGGAAGGCCTTGCTTGTGTAATAAATTGGCTTCTGGACTCCATTCTCCAATCTGATCAATGCCGAGCTAACTGCATTTTCTGATACTGCCAAATACAAGTACAGCGTCTCTCCAGTTATTGGCCTAGACAACAATGGTGGGGCTCCCAAATACTTCTTCAAATCTTGAAAAGCTTTCTCACATTCATCAGTCCACTCAAAACTTTTTCGCAATGTTTTGAAGAATGGGAGGCATTTATCAGTTGCTCGGGATACAAATCTGTTGAGTGCTGCAACCCGTCCGGTAAGACTCTGCACTTCTTTCTTCGTCGTCGGAGATCGCAGCCCTAAAAGAGCCTTGATCTTTTCTGGATTTGCCTCAATACCTCGCTGGTTGACGACGTATCCGAGGAACATTCCTTCTCGTACTCCAAAGGTACACTTCGTCGGGTTGAGCTTCATCTGGTATTTATCCAGTTGATCAAAAGTTTGACTCAAGTCAACCAAATGATCTGCAGCTCTCTTGCTTTTGGTGAGCATGTCGTCGACATAGACCTCCATATTGCGGCTGATTTGTTCGGTAAAAACCTTGTTCATCAACCGCTGATATGTTGCACCTGCATTTTTTAAACCAAAAGGCATAACATTATAACAATAAGTTCCCCTTGGGGTAATAAAAGAAGTACTTTCCCTGTCTTCAGGTTTCATTTTGATCTGGTTGTAGCCAGAATAAGAATCCATGAAGCTGAGTAGCTCGTGTCCCGAGGTAGCATCCACTAGTTGATCAATTCTGGGCAATGGAAAATGATCTTTTGGACATGCCCTGTTGAGATCAGTAAAATCAACACACATTCTCCATTTGTTGTTCTTCTTCTTTACCATCACCACATTTGCCAACCAATCTGGATATTTCACATCTTCAATGAATTGGGCTTTCTGGAGTTTCTCGACCTCCTCTTGTATGGCCTGGTTCTTCTCGGGACTAAACACTCTTCTTCTTTGCTTCACAGGCTTGATATCCTTATTCACGTTGAGCTCATGACATAAAAAGTTTGGATCTATACCTGGCATGTCTTCATGACTCCAAGCAAAAGTATTCTTCCTATTTCTCAAGAAAGTTATCAAATCTTGTTTTATTGAAACATCCAACGACGATCCTATCTGAGTTACTCGTTCAGGATGCTCGTCGTCCAGGATAACCATTTCTGTAGATTCCACAACCTGCCCTTTTACGAGTTGAGATTCATCCCTAGGGTCAAGAGTTTCAATTTCTGTGCTCTCCTCCACTTGATAATTAGTAGTCTTTTTCCTTGATTCTTCAAGTTCTTCTTGCTCGGCAGACGAATAATAGCATTCCCGAGCTACTTTTTGATCACCTTTCATAATTCCTACTCCAAAATTCGTTGGGAATTTCAAACATTGATGTACTGTAGATGGAACTGCTTCGAACTTATTCAATCCAACTCTTCCCATGATGATGTTGTAGGCGGACTGCACATTCTTATCCATCACAAAGAAGCGTATTCTTTCTGTTCGACAAGCAGGCCAAGTTCCAATGAGCATATCCAACTTGATCGTCCCAAGTGGAAAAACTTTCTCGCCAGCAAAACCCAGAAGGGGTCTGTGATAAGGTTCCAATTGAGATAATTTTAAATTCAAGCTATCAAAGCATGAATAGTACATGATGTTTGCCGAACTACCATTGTCTACTAACACCCTTGAAATGATCACATCTTTCATCCTCATTTTGATCACCAAAGGATCATCATGAGGGTAAAGAACACCTGCCAGGTCGTTTTTTGAAAAACCAATCACTAGCTTCTCTTTGTTTACCTTCCTCGGACGATCATCCTCGGCCAGGTTTATTCGCTGAATGTATGAACAAGCTTGAGCCTCTCCGAGGTAAGCTTTTCTTTCTGCAGTAAGGTCTCCTCCTCCTGCATCTCCTCCTGTAATAACATTACAATCAAGTGACCCAAAACGTATGGAAAATACCTCTCGTTCAGGTTTCATTGGTTTCTTGGGAGGATCGGGGTCATCATCTGGATCCTCTTCATGGTCCCTCTTCTTTTTATCCTCTGCACGACGAGGAGATCTAGATCTCTCTCTAGTTCTATCATCATTCTTCCTTTCACCTCTGCGATCTACATACTTTGATAATTTTCCTCTTCGGATGAGTGTTTCAATCTCGTTATGAAGGGCTATACAATTTTTGGTCATATGGCCATGATCTTTGTGAAACTCGCAATATTTGTCTTTATTCCTCAGGTCGGGATTTGTCTTCAGTTTCTCTGGCCACTTGATTTCCTCGTTATTCCTGATTTCTTCCAAAACATGATTAATACCCATTTTCAATGGAGTATAGTTATCATACTTCTTTAGGACTTCCAACTTCATCCTGTTATTCCTGGAATGTTTATCACCACCATTACCTTTCTGATCTTTCTTCTTAGAATTGTCGACCTCAACTTTAACTTCTTTGTCCATATTCTTCTTCGCAGCCATAGCCTCCTCGGCATTCATGATTTTGGCCGCCTTTGCCATCAACTCCGACATATTTTTAGGTGGATCTTTGGCCAAAGTGTAGTACAGCTTGTTAGGCAGCAAACCACTCATCAGAGCAGTGATTGCTGTCTTTTCTTCATAATCTATGACTTCCAACTTCTCGTTATTGAAACGAGTTATGTAATCTCTAGTACTTTCACCTGATTTTTGTCTAACACTTAGCAAGTGTGCTACTCGCTTTACCGGCTTTGCTCCAAAACAAAAATTGCCAATAAACAATTCGGCTAACTGAACAAAGGTTGAAATCTTACCCCGAGGAAGATTATTGTACCATATCTGTGCAGATCCGGTAAGAGTTCCTGAGAATGCTCTACACCTCATCTCGTCAGGGACAGCGTAGATATCTGCAGCAGCCTGGTATTGTTCTATATAAAGTACGGGATCTGTCTTTCCATCGTACTTGGGGGTCACTACGGGTGCTTTGAATTTTGACGGTGTAGGGAAATCCACAATGGCTTGCACAAAAGGTGTTCCTTGAACAAAAGTTCTCTGTAAGGGGTTCCTTGCCTTAGCCATTTCTCCCAATCTATCTTCCAACCGTTGAATGGAACCTTTCCATGCTTCATTCCCTTCCTCGGGCCGCTTAGTCCGAGCAACTGACTGCTCTGACGTAGCTTCCTGAGATTTATCTCGACGAGTAGTTGGTCGCGATTGTGCAGATCCTTCTCTCAAACCTGGTGGTGGTCGAAAACTTCTTGATGGAGCCCTAGGTGGACTCATGTTCCTCCTTGGTCCTAACCGACTGAAAGGAGACACCCTGCTTAATCTTTCCAAAGCGCTAGTTCTCTCCGGAGAAAGAGTGATACGTTGATCTGTATCCGTAGCCCGTATCGATGAAGTTCGCCCAGGTTGATAAGAAGAATCATTAGACTCCTCATTGCGATATGACCCGGTACGTCTAGATTGCGATTGCCTATGATCACTCCTTTGACCTGAATAGGTAGGTGCACCGCCCTGAAGAGTTTGAATGAGTTGCCTCATAGATTCTTGCATGGCGGTTTGTCCTTGAGCCAGATTCGTCATAATTCCAGCCAGATCTGGGGATGCAGATGGATTTGGAAGATTTCCAGTATTTCCAACATTTCGATTACTGGATTCTGGATTATCTGCCATTGGTGATAAATGATTTTTATGAAAAACGATAATAACAGTCGTTTCCCACAGACGGCGCCAATCTGTTGATGTAAAAAACTAGATCGCTCTAATTATTCAATCACAGATAAATAAATAAGACAGAGATTTTTAAAGTGGTTCGGCTAGGAATAAAGCCTACGTCCACTGTTATGTTATTGCTGAGTGTTTGTGGAATTCTTGATTACAAGTTCTCTTAAGAAATTCCGGGTCCCTTTGAATGAGGATGATACAAGGTATTTATAGCCTTGAGGCTGTACATGAAAGGTTCGATACATTAAATGACATACATATGAAAGGGTAATACATTTAATGCAGAATGCGTGCCAAGAATATAAGCATTCAATGAATATCTGAACTGTTGATTATCTGGCAATTAATGATACGACCGAGATGCAGCTCGGACCGCCATAGCCGTTCGCTGATCAGGAGTTCCTCGGAACATTAGAGTACCTCGGTGCTATAGATTTCGGTGTGATAGAGTACCTCGGTGCTATAGAGTTCCTCGGTGTATTCTCGTTGCTCGGAAAGAAGCATGGTTGGTCGGGAAATGATCTTCCTCGATGCTATTGTGCCACGTAGTTTGACTCGTGTCTTCGTCTTATTCGTCCACATCAGCATATTAATTTTGGTATCAACAGTGGCACTCATACATATGTAACAATAATCAGGGCTCTCAATCATCTGAGACCAATAGGCCAAGCAGAAAGTTATGTGGGATAACACGTCAGTCTACTTCCTTGTTAATACTGATGCTTATAGTAAAATATAGCACAAAAGTGCAAGGGAAAACTGAATCAATATGGTACATGATCTCAGTTATTAGGTGAGAAGGGTTAAAATTCATTCTAAAATTAAATACTAGTGATAATTCAAATATTGATGATGGTTAACAAAATAAGTAGTATGGCAGAATAATAGCATGTACATACTCAAAGTCAATGTGTCTATCACAAAGTGATATCAATAGCAATATTTTAAATACACGAAGTATAGTATTGAAAAGGTTAAAAAAAATTATTTGCTTGAGTATTCTATTGAATTGCGGTCACACTGGAGTATTCAAAAGATTTGAGGCTTTATTTTTTGTTATACAATGTGTGGCATAGGAGTATTAGGGTTTAATTAGGCACTTTTGTACTTAAAACTGCCTTTAATAAAGTTTTGGGGTTATATGTGTAATTATCTTTGGACTTAAAAATAAGGATCCTAAACTCATTTTTAAACTTTGGTGTAAGAGAGTTTTGGTCTTAAAATAGTTTTAATTATGTAGGACCAAAGTTTGGGGTACAAATTCCAAAGATAAAAAAGTTCCTAGGGGTTAAATTGTAATTTTAAGAAAATTTTTGTAAGTAAAAACCTCATTTTTTTCATAACTTGAGCAAGGAATGTCCAAACATGGTCTTATCTTATACCATTTTGATCAGAAAAATTAAATAATTTTTTTTGGCAAAAAATCTGAAGTTTCTGATTGGCCATGCGTCCTTGCGCGCTGGGTCAAACTTCTTGGAAACAATCTTCATCTTCTACCTCTTGATTTTGACTTTCTAGGTTTTAAAACTTTGAGTGAGGTTTTCTCCTTCTCTACTATACCATTTTAGATGATTTCTTAACCAACTAAACCTAATTTTTCAAGAGGATTTCAAATATATAAGTTTCATGGTTCGAATCTTAGTATAACTCAAGTTTCAAAACTGTGTTTTCCATGAAATTTTGACCTAACATTCGTGGATTTATAGAGTATGGTAGGGTATATTATGAATTGGGTTTAGTTTCCGTTATGTATGAGAGTAATTTAGTTTTGGTTTCAAGGATTTTAATGGACTGTACCTCGAGAATTTTGGATTTACAGCTTTTTAGTTTTGAAAACACTTTCAATCAATTAGCCTTCTATATGAACATTCGTGAGGTTTCATAATTACACTCGACATCCTGAGGTTCTAATGAGTCTATTCATGGCTTTAAATAAAAGATTTGGTTACTGTAATGGATTTCACCATTAAAGCTCAAGCTTTAATGGCGTTCCTGGCATTTTTACACGTAAAAGCTCGCATATTTCTAGTGTTTTAACTATATTAACTATGCAGAAAACTACTAGAATTGAAGGAATTGAACTTAAATCATAAAATAATGAGTTACCTGAATTGAGAGAAAATTCGAACTTTGAAAGTGAACTATGGGATGAGTCTCTACTATGTAAAATGTCAGGTATTTGTACTACTTTGAGTGGAGAATTGATTGGAGTAAAAAAGAGGTGGATCTGAATCAAGTTAGGGTGAGTTTTGAGTTTGGTTCAAATGGGTGCACATGGGTTCTTAAGGGTTACCATGTGTTACCTTGTGATTTTTACCTCTTTTGCTTATGTGGGGGTGTGTGTAGGCTAGGGTAAAACTAAGGTTTCGATTTAGGTCCTTCATCTTTGATGTAATTGCATTTATGTTCATAAAAGTACATTTTTTGTAAAGTTTAGGTGAATTTTGATAATTTTAGAAAGTTTCCAGGGTTGAAACTATAATTTCATATTAGTTGAGGTTCAAAGGTTTAATTTGACATAAGGTTGAAGTTTAGGGGTTCAATATCTTAGGTTATCTCATTTTGAAAGTTTCAGGGACTCTTTTATAATTAATTAAAACTTCAAAGAGTTAAAGTTAATAAGCAAAGTTGTAGGATATTAAACTTAGGTCATTTTTTCTTAGAAGAATTTTAATTTTACTTATCTTACGGGGTTTAAATCAAGGTCGTAGTTTATATTAGGATTTGAAAATTCCCGGTTCTTACAATCTACCTACCTAAAAAAATTCTTCCTTGAATTTTACCTTAAAATTAGTCGGGGTATTGATATTTCATTGCTTGTTTTGGTTCCCATGTAACTTTTTGTTGATTCTAGTGTTCCCAAAGTACTTTAATTGAGGGTATTTTTTTGTTTCTAAGATACTTTACTTGGCGATCAAGAATTTGAATAGGACGTACTTCAAATTCATGGTTAGGTTTTGAAACATCTTGCCATGTGATAGTATGGGATGGATATGGTATATACTGACGTAACTGTGATACATGAATCACATTTTTGATATTAGATAATTCCATAGGGAATTCTAATTGATAGGTTATGGAGCAGTTTTTTTTAGAAATTGTGAAAGGTCCAATATATCAAGGGGTTAATTTTCCTTTCTTTTCGAAACGTAAAGTTCCTCTTCGGGGAGATACTTTCATAAATACTTTCTTGCTTTCTTAAAATTTCGATGGTTTTCGGCGATGATCAGCATAACTATTTTGTCGATCTTAGGTTGTCTTCAACTTTTCTCAAATCTGTTGTATTACCTCAGTGGTTTCTTAAATTATTCAGGACCAAAATATTTATTATCTCCTGTTTATATCCAACACACCGGGGATCTAGAAGGTCTACCATATAAAGCTTCAAATAGGGCATCTTTAATACTGGTTTGATAGATATTGTTATATGAAAATTCGACGAATGGAAATATACATTCCAATAGTTAGACATATCTAACGTACAAGCTCATAACATATACTCTAAAGTTTGAATTCTACGTTCAGATTGTCCATCATCTTGAGGGGAGAATGCGATACTTAAGTGAAGTTTGGTACCCATTACAGCTTGCAATGCTTGCCAAAAATTTTTGGTAAAATAAGGATATCTATCTGATACAATGGATAAAGGGATTCCATAGAATCGAATAATTTCTCAAATGTATAACTTGCTAAGCTTCTGGAATAAATAGGTGGTTTTTAACAGCAGAAAAAGGGTTGACTTAGTAAGTCGATCTACTATTACCCAAATTGAATTATGTCCTTGGGACGTACGGGGTAGTCCACTGACAAAATACATGATAATATGATCCCAATTCCATTCGAGAATAGGTAAGGGATGAAGACGTCCACCAGGGTGTTGATATTCTATCTTTACTTATTGACAAGTAAGACATCTCCTTACCAAGTTCTCGATATCGGTTCTCATATTTGGCCACCAGTATTGCTTCTTCAAAGCATGGTACATTTTTAAACTTCCATGGTGCATCATGAATTTTAAATGATGAGCTTCATGCAATACTTCTTCTTGAAGAGAAGTATTGTCATGCTCATACAATCTATTTCTAAATTGGAGTCATATTTCTCTCGTAGGAAAAATCTGGATTTTTGCTGTAAAAATTTTGAACAAACGAATCTTGGGTCTGTTTCATTAAGATTCTCTTTCTTAATTCGGGATTAGCGATAATGTTAAAAAATTTAGTGTAAGGGGTAATTAATCGTAGATCATATTGATATATAGTAGCGACAATATCGTAGGAATTTAGAGTATGGAGTCTCCCTATCGGATTTCGACTTAAGGCGCCAGTGTGACACCCCGCCTAATTAAACATCGGGTGATCAGGCCTTTATTAAATTAAAACAGGTTTCTCAAATGGTTCATTCTTAGCATCACTGTCGAAAACTTTTTAATTACTAACCACCTAAGTGAAATTAGACCGGTGCCAAATTTTATCCTTCGTTAACACAATAAAATGTACCATGCTAAAAGCTAAATAAAACATTCGCAGTATACTAGAGTTCAATCCAACACAATATATGTGAATGAAAGACTTGCCGATAAACCATCGACTAAAAGTTCAAAACCACAATCCACAATACTCATACAAGGAATACAAAATAAGATCCTACACTAGATCAGAAAGGTAGAATCGTCTAATCAAGATAATGTTAGCATCCACTGTGCTACAGCTCCGAGTCCATGGAATGAAATCCTCAAGTCTGGCATCCCTGTGGCTGGACACCTAAAAGGTTTTGAAAATATTTTATAGCAAGAGTTAGTACTCAAAACATTTTGAAAATATTTAGTAAGCCTTTATCACAATAAAATTCAGTTATTGATTACACATGTTCGCGTACACTCTCTCTTGAGTTCTCCTCACCTCTCATCTATAGTGCACGCTTAACGTTCTATACTTATCCCACCTATCTATACTACCCAAGCTAATTAGACTAGAGTGTTCAACTGAACTTATCTACACGTCTAAGTTCCCGTACCGCCCATACAGTACATAAATTTATTAACATCCCTCATTTGTTAATTAACACAATAGTAACATTCTTCACATGATATCTTTCCATAACTATGATTAAGTCTCACCACTTAATTTTATCCTTTAGATATCCACTATCTAATATTAAATCTTTAAAATTAAGTTTCTCTACTCAACTTACTTTTAGATGTCTACATGTCATATAACTATCTACTATCCCACACAAGCAGATTATTTATACGGTATATATTTCACTCACAATGTATACTATAAGGATCATTGGTCCGGATAATCATCGACCCCAATTAACCTATCATCGTTTAACCTCCATAATTAAGTTTCACTACTTAATTTACTAAAGTTTATTCCGAGCCTATTTTAAATTTCGTGATTAAGTTTCTCTCTACTTAATTTACCATTCAGATGTACATCTATATATATATATATATATATATATATATATATCATCTACAAGTCTAATATCGCACATAAGTATAAAATCATAAGGTATATATTTCACACACAATATATACTAAAAGGATTTATTGTTCCGACAAATCATCGACCCCAATAATCCTACCATTTACATTGGTCCGAAAATCCCTCGACCCCAATGTAAAGGTCATACCTATGTATATTAGTCCGACATTATCATCGACCCCAATATTATTCAACTTCGATTTGGTCCGGATAATCATCGACCCCAATACAGGAGTAAGCATACTTTCGGTATTCACCCAACCTAATAATCAATATAATAGGTATTCACACAACCAAACTATTCATACTTGTACGTAATATATTTCTGTCTAATGTTTACCATACTTGTTTGTTTTACAAATTTACTTCACTTTCGTATTAATTCGAGTATTCACACACCTCTAACGGTCCTAGTTACCCCTTGTTATACCAATTCAGTAGTTACCCTTGTTAACCTACTGACTCAACAAATTTAAGCTCGTTCATGTTTTTCCATGATTATATTCTTATCATCTCGAATTAGAATACCTCACAATCAAGCCTATGAATCTCCACTTTAATTCTCGCACAAAATTAAAGTCCAACGCTCAATCATAGACCTACTTCCACATCATTATTCCAGAAATATATTTCATCAAGGTCCCAAACACTTCCCCGATAAAATTTTAGGCATTTGAGTCTTAAAAATAAAGATCTTACATTTTCTCGCAGTCGAAACGAATCATAAATTTTCTGGCAGATTAAACACCCTCTAGTAAAATTTCAATTTCTCCCTCTACAGAACTCCGATTGACCTGATTCCAAGTTCATTGAAAATATAAGAGATAGACCTTTCCATAAATCTATGATTCACACTCTAATTAGAATTACAACTCAAATCATACACATTTAAAGTCACGTCAAAATTCTGGCAGATTACTATGCTGGAAGATCAAACACCCTGTAGTAACATGTCGATTACTCCCTATATAGAACTCCGATTGACCTGATTCCAAGTTCATTGGATAGCTAAGATATATAACTTTCCATACATGTATGGTTGACACTCTGATTCGAAGTACAATTCAAATGGAATACGTTTAAAGTTATGTTAAAAATTCTGGCAGATTTATTTCTTGTGTTCATCAATTAAACCCTAAGTCATTCAGGATTCATGTTCTTCAACCAAGAACTCATAAAGATTCTATGTTAATCTGCAAATATATTCAAATTTTATTTCATCTTTACTTAGGGATTCATTCTGCATGCAATCCTATCCAAACATATGATCAATTCATACATTTAATTCAAGGTTTTTCAATAGAATCCACCAATTCTTAAAACTCCCTACACATGGGTATTATAACTTGAATTTGATTGGCAATAAACACTTGCCTCATAGTTTGTAGGGTCTAATTTTATGTTGTTGATGGTGTATTGATGTTATTCTCCCTCCATCCTTCTTCCTTGGATGATTTGCGTGCAAGATTCAAGTCAAATTCTTCAAGAATCTCTTCTTAAGCTTTGAAATTGGTTTCCCCCTTCTCTCTAATGGCCTCTCTAAGTTTTGTGAGTTATTAACTCTAAACCCCAATTCTAATTACCAGATATAAGGTGCTAATTTTCGTAGGTCTTTTAACCCTTATTTTTAAAATGACCAAATTACCCGCAAAAGGTGTTGGTTTGGTCTAAAATTGACCCGGGACCCAAACTATACCCCCGGGTACACTATTCCGACTGTTTCGACCCATACGAAATCATTCGTGACCTCTAAATTATATTCCGAGTCAATTAAAATATATTTCTCATCTCAAAATGGTCTACACGCAACTCCCGATGAGATAAAATAAAATACGCACATATCACTCGCTATGCCGTATATCAAAAATCCACCATTATTTACTTTTCACACATATAGTAAATCTCATAACTAAATATTAATCAGTCTCTATCTCTTGATTAATATTTAATAATCACTTTTATTATTTAACCACATTAAAGTACGTCACACATGTAATTTAACTAAAATGTATTTATCCAATTAATTTTTCGAATTAATTAAATCATAAATACGTAGAAATACGGGGTATTACATACTTCCCTCCTTACAAAGGAATTTCGTCCCCGAAATTAGGACCGTGCTGGTACTAAAACTTAGAATTTTTAAAATCACAAAGTATAAAGTTCCCCAAGTATGCTCATATATATATAGTCTCATCATTCCTATATATTTACAGTAATCCTGCACCCTTATGTTAAGACCACTTGGCGCAAAGCATTTATTATTAATACCATATCTACTAGTTTCACACAGTAGAAATATTCACAAATCCTTATATATATATATATATATATATATATATATATATACATATAGTCACATCATCCCTCTACATATATATACTAATTCTGCACCCCCGGGCTAAGACCCATTAACGCACCTAATCATAATAATCCTTCACCCCCGGGTTAACACCCATTAGCGCACTTAATCGATAATGTTCTTGCACCCCCGGGTTATCACCCATTAGCGCACCTAACAATAACATCCTTGTACCCCCGGGTTATCATCCATTAGTACACTTAACAATAATATCCTTGTACCCCCGGGTTATCTCCCATTAGTACACTTAACAATAATATCCTTGTACCCCTGGGCTATCACCCATTAGTACACTTAACAATATTATCCTTGTACCCCCAGGTTATCACCCATTAGTACACTTAACAATAATATCCTTGTACCCCGGGTTATCACCCATTAGTACACTTAACAATAGAGTTCCTGCACCCCCGAGTTATCACTCATTAGCCCGCTTAACAATAAGATTCTTACACCCCCGGGTTATCACCCATTAGTGCTCTTAATAATAATATCACCTAATCGACATACACACATCCTATTAAGATTCATAGGCATATTCCCAACCTAATCATACACTTCTCATACGTATTTTATTCTCATCGCTATGTATAGTATAAATATTCAGATTACTCCCTCTCTCGTAATCTCCAAGGTACATTCTCTATACTGAATAATTAAAGTATTAATTATTATATACTCTTTCAAAATTCGGTACTATATACACCCCTTCTTTCCTTGGATATGCTAACATTATAGTCATGCGCAAGCCACTCTTCAACACCCGTTCGAGTAAGACTCCGCTCTACTTTCTCACAATAATTTGGTGTCCTTTTTATCAAGAGGTATCTTTTAAATGTCTTTCCATAACCTTTCAACCCATCTCGGGTGTGATATCTCTCGTTGCACATATATGCTTGAATTATCGTCTTTCTCACACGACATTCAATCCGTCATACCATTTTAACCTTGTTTGTAGCTGCCCCTCAGGCATATATTCTACACATTCATTTTCACGTCCTTCTATCTCGAACATCTTCGGAACTAACTAACCAGGGTGCCCATACACCCTATCATTTGTGCATATCTGCACAACCATAATATAATCCGTGCATATCATCTGTGCTCATAAAAACATGAGTATTCTCAATCACCCCAGTAATCATAATATAATTTTCCTCGACATCATCTAACCCTTCAACCTGTGGTGAGAGGAAATTTTTTAGTGCTTTTTCAAGGCACTGCAGGCTTCACATGCCTTATTTGCATAATATCTCTCAGTTCGATGTCTTCTCTCCACACGTAAAATGAGTAACAACTACAGTGTTAGACCTTACCCTAGCATCCAACACATCTCTCAATTCCCGCATCTCTAAAGGAGTGATATAACAATGCGCTCTTTCTATCACTAAGTACTGAGAGCTAAACAGAATAACGAGCTCAATCTCTCCGCTCGGATGTAACCCAGTATACCATGAATTATATCAATCTAGTCCCTACACACTGAGATTAACTATAACGAGACCTCTATGCTCTCCAAAGTCCCCAACAAAATGTATCATAAGTGCGAGCTCAACCCTCTTTCAGGTGAGGAATCGCCAAATGGCACATCTTGCCCTGGAATAGCGAACACGATAACCTTGTATTAATGGCCCACTACCGCTCTAACCATTACTGACCAGTCTATATCCAGGAGAATATCATACTTGTATAACACATCACTAAAACGAGTAGTTCTAATATATTCCCCACTAAGTCCATACCCTCTCCCCTACGAATGAATTCAATGATAACTCCGCTACACAACGGTATAATAAGTACACATAATAATGTATCGATATATCCACTAAACTCGTCTCACATGTGAATCTAGCGTTAATCAAAATATCATGACTCGCTCGGTCACACAAAATATACCTCATTCGCCCGAGGATACAACTCATATTTCTACCTTACCAATCTCCCTGGCTACTCAAACAGTTCTCGGACATAACATGCTTGTCCGAACCGAACCCCAAAACTATCTTAATCATTGCCCTGCTAGGCCCCATACTCATGTCCCTTTACTCGCTTTGGGCAAAATCAATACATGTGGTCTCACTCTCCACAGAAAAATATCTCTCGATAAAATCCCCTATATTTGTGGCCACGCTGGACCCCCGTTGTTCCTTTAGCTCCACTGGCCCAGGGAACACACTACTGGCCTTACCAGCCCTGACTGAATTCACCGTCACTTGGTCAGAATTCAATTATCTTCATCATTTAAATGGGTCCCCCATATGGGTATCTCCCCGTGGTGTTTCACTAGCACCTTTACTTCCAGTCTTACACCCTGATTAATTTATCAAATTCTTTTAGCTCCCTTCACGTAGAAGCATCAATAACTCAAACACAATAGAGGTGACCTCGACTACGGTCATCGTCCCCGAAATATATTTTACAACACCAACTGAGCCCCGCCTCCTACTGTTCTCCCAACGGCCCTCACCAGTCGTCCTTTGTTGTTCGGCATACGAATCACACACAAACGTGTATAAAATATACTACAATTATACACAATAGTGGGAGGATGAAATCTCACAATAGGAATCAATAATCCTTAGCATAGGGCTTTATATCAATCGAACGGTACGCTTTAAACGCAGTAAGCCGTACAGATCCTATGGACACTAGAACCTGATGCTCTGATACCATCTGTGACACCCCGCCTAATTAAACATCGGGTGATCAGCCCTTTATTGAATTAAAACAGGTTTCTCAAATGGTTCATTCTTAGCATCACCGTCGAAAACTTTTTAATTACTAATCACCTAAGTGAAATTAGACCGGTGCCAAATTTTATCTTTCGTTAACACAATAAAATATACCATGTGAAAAGCTAAATAAAACATTCACAGTATACTAGAGTTCAATCCAACACAATATATATGAATGAAAGACTTGCCGATAAACCATCGACTAAAAGTTCAAAACCACAATCCACAATACTCAAAAGAACTCAACAATTATAAACCGTCAACGAACAACATGTTCATATAAGGAATACAAAATAAGATCCTACACTAGATCAAAAAGGTAGAATCGTCTATCAAGATCCTGTCAGCATCCACTGTGCTACAGATCCGAGTCCGTGGAATGAGATCCTCAAGTCTGGCATCCCTGTGGCTGGACACCTAAAAGGTTTTGAAAATATTTTATAGAAAGAGTTAGTACTCAAAATATTTTGAAAATATTTAGTAAGCATTTATCACAATAAAAATTCAGTTATTGATTACACATGTTCGCGTACACTCTCTCTTGAGTTCTCCTCGCCTCTCATCTATAGTGCACGCTTAACGTTCTATAGTTAGCCCACCTAGATATACTACCCAAGCTAATTAGACTAGAGTATTCAACTGAACTTATCGACACGTCTAAGTTCCCGTACCGCCCATACAGTACATAAATTTATTAACATCCCTCATTTGTTAATTAATACAATAGTAACATTATTCACATGCTATCTTTCCATAACTATGATTAAGTCTCACCACTTAATTTTATCCTTTAAATATACACTATCTAACATTAAATCTTTAAAATTAAGTTTCTCTACTCAACTTACTTTTAGATGTCTACACGTCATCGATCTATCTACTATCCCACACGAGTAGATTATTTATACGGTATATATTTCACTCACAACATATACTGTAAGGATCATTGGTCCGGATAACCATCGACCCCAATTATCCTATCATCATTTAACCTCCATAATTAAGCTTCACTACTTAATTTACTATAGTCTATTCCGAGTCTATTTTAAATTTCGAGATTAAGTTTCTCTCTACTTAATTTCCATTTAGATGTACATCTAGTTATATATATATCATCTACAAGTCTACTATCGCACATAAGTATAAAATCATAAGGTATATATTTCACACACAATATATACTAAAAGGATTTATTGGTCCGACAAATCATCGACCCCAATAATCCTACCATTTACATTGGTCCGGAAATCCCTCGACCCCAATGTAAAGGTCATACGTATGTATATTGGTCCGGCATTATCATCGACCCCAATATTATTCATTTTCGATTTGGTCCGGATAATCATCGACCCCAATAGAGGAGTAAGCATACTTTAGGTATTCACCCAACCTAATAATCAGTATAATAGGTATTCACACAACCAAATTATTCATACTTGTACGTAATATATTTCTCTCTAATATTTACCATACTTGTTTGCTTTACAAATTTATTTCACTTTCGTATTAATTCGAGCATTCACACACCTCTAAGGGTCCTAGTTACCCCTTGTTATACCAATTCAATAGTAACCCTTGTTAACCTACTGACTCAACAAATTTAATCTCGCTCATGCTTTTCCATGATTATATTCTTATCATCTCGAATTAGAATACGTCACAATCAAGCCTATGAATTTTCACTTTAATTCTCACATAAAATTAAAGTCCAACGCTCAATCATAGACCTACTTCCATATCAATATTCCAGAAATATATTTCATCAAGGTCCCAAACACTTCCCCGGTAAAATTTTAGGCTTTTGAGTCTTAAAACGAAAGATCTTACATTTTCTCGCAGCCGAAACGAATCATAAATTTTCTGGCAGATTAAACACCCTCTAGTAAAATATCAATTTCTCCCTCTACAGAACTCCGATTAACCTTATTCCAAGTTCATTGAAAAGCTAAGAGATAGACCTTTCCATATATGATTCACACTCTAATTCGAAGTACAACTCAAACCGTACTCGTTTAAAGTCATGTCAAAATTCTGGCAGATTACTATGCTGGCAGATCAAACATCCTGTAGTAACATGTCGATTACTCCCTTTATAGAACTCCGATTGACCTGATTCCAAGTTCATTGGATAGCTAAGATAGATCTTTCCGTACATGTATGTTTGACACTCTAATTTGAAGTTCAATTCAAATGGCATACGTTTAAAATTATATAAAAAATTCTGGCAGATTGGCATCTTGTGTTCATCAATTAAACCCTAAGTCATTCAAGATTCATGTTATTCAACCAAGAACTCATAAAGATTCTATGTTAATCATCAAATATATTCAAATTTCATTTCATCTTCACTTAGGGATTCATTCTACATGCAGTCCTATCCAAACATATGAACAATTCATACATTTAATTCAAGGTTTTTCAATAGAATCCACCAATTCTTTAAACTCCCAACACATGGGTATTATAACTTGAATTTGATTTGCATTAAACACTTGCCTAATATTTTGTAGGGTCTGATTTTATGTTGTTGATGGTGGATTGATGTTCTTGAAAAACGTTACTAATGCCGTTTAATACAATGATTAAACTGTATAAGCAACTCCAAGTTGTTTGTTGAAGAAACCCTTTTCTTTTGAAAATAAAAATGATAAACAACAAGATGTGTTTACAAAAACTTATGTACGAGAATAACCAAGACTTTGTAATCAGTTTTAAAACTAAGATAGTTTCAAAATATCAGCACACTATAGAATGAGATGAGGAGATGAAGATAATCAGAACACACTATTTTTAACGTGGTAAAACCTCTCCCAATAGAGGAAACATCCACGGTGACTTCTAAGTCACGAAAGTAAAAATCCACTAAAAAAAATAGCAGTTACAAACAATACAACATACATGCACACAACTCAGCCTATTCTAAGTTTAGGAATATACCCCACTTGGTGTCCTTCTAACTTCTTTGTAGATCTGATTGTTGATGATGTTCTTCCAGTTTGATAACTTCCACTTTGCTTTAGCTTTCTTTTCGTCGACTCAATAATCTTTGATCTTATTCTCAACACTTTCAGTGTGGTAGTGTGTCAAGTGTGTGTGATGTGATTTCTATCCACATGCATGAACTCACACACACTTAGTTTGTACAGACAATCCTAGAAAATTACATATAAAGACTATATGCTGTGATTTTCTTTTCTTTCTTTCTTACAAAACTTGGAACCTTTTTGACCTTTTAATCTATCCCAGATTCCACGAATATCTTGCTTCAAAATCAGTCAAGATCTTAATCAATCTCAGTTTTGAAAAGATTTTCAAGATTGAAAACCTCCAAGTGAGAATCCAACTAGGTCAAGGTTTAGTTTCACAAGAGCAAGAAATATAAAACATTTACAGATCTAAATCAACAAATATTTTCTTAAAACGAGAAACAAATATGAAGATCTAGTGATATATAACATGCATTAGTGTAGATCTAAGATTTCTATGAAAAAGAAATACAAATCTCACCAAAATGTCTAAGTTGGTAACAAGATCACAAATCAAGAGGTTACAGCTACAAACAATCAAACTAGTAACACCAATCTCTCTCAAACACTCAAGGTTGTGTTTGGATTTCTGAAAGTACGAAGGTTTGAATATGGTTTGAAGTTGTTTAGGGTTAGGGTTAGGGTTTCTAACTCAGTTTCCCTTTCTCTCTCTTCTCTCTTTTCTTTTCTCTCTTCTATTTTTTTCTCTCAATTTAGACGACTGCCAAAAGTCTTAAAATGCTGAGAATGAGAGGGTTTATATAGGAGCCAAGGAAGGTTCTGGATCGCTGATAGCAATCAACGGTTGAGATTCAGTCTTCCTTATATTGACTTGATCCAAGGGTGCTAAGATAGCGGTTGGTTAAAACGAAGGTGATTGGTCCACAGTGATAACACATGGATAGTCTTAAAACACATGCAGGCCATAGATAACGTTTGATCTAACGATCCACAATACACCAGGCAGTTCTCTCACAAAACAAACACAAATGAGATAACAGGAGCATGACAAGTATTGGCATTTCATTGGCTGGCAAACGCGCGTCCAAACTAATTACATGCAACACCCTAAAGTCTCTGGCGCATTGATATTCTACCCAATCAAACATTCTAATGAAAAACTAATTTTTCATAATAGCATTTTAACCACACAAAGTTTATAAACACACTTTTATTAAAGAAAACATTATTTTAAAAATGTTTAAAAAATTCCCAAAAAATTATTAAAACAACATTTTAAGGGGAATTTAACACACAATCAATATGAGCAATATATACACATGTATGCACTTCTAATGTGTGTAGTGTGATACAATTTATACCTTGTTTGGATCATTGAAGAGGATTAGAGAGTGAACAAGTCTGAGGTTCTTTGGATTCTAGGTTAGACAACAAATTTTATCACTATTTCCAAATTAGATGAACACTTATACAATATAGACTTAAGTAAGTCAAAGGTATAAGGTGCTTCAATCTCCCCCTTTGGAAATATGAGACAAAATCTCCTTTGAGTTAGCTTAAACTCTTAAGGAACCAAAAAAAATAAAACCTAGTCCTATGCAAAAGATATTATCTACCCTTTTCCTAGAAAGTCAAAAATTACATAACTCAACTATTTACAAATTTGTACACTAGAGAGAAATGGTAGAAAACCAGTAGAAGAGGTTCCTGGAAATATGCACTAAGATCAAGCAGTTTAGATGAAATGTGAACAAAGCATTGAACCCGTAAGACTCAAATTTCTCCCCCATTTTGTCTCAAATGGACAAAGGGTAAAAAATTACGGTCTTAAGAGATTAATCAGCACATACCATACCTATAGAATGACGCAAATACAGAAATCTGTTACAGTCTAGAGGTTTAGTGAACATGTCTGCAAGTTGCAAATCAGTAGGTAGGTAATGAATTTCTAACTCCTTAGTCTCAACAAGTTCGCGTATAAAGTGATGTCTTATTTTAATATGCTTAGTTCGCAAGTGTTGAACCGGGTTTTTAGATATGTTAATGGCGCTTTGATTGTCACAATACAATTGTAACTGATCTTCTTTAATCCCATAGTCGCTTAACATTTGTTTTATCCATAATAATTGAGCACAGCAACTTCCAGCTGCTATATATTCGGACTCAGCCGTATATAAAGATGTGCAATTTTATTTTTTGCTACTCCAACCTACTAAATTATTGCCGATATAATAGCAGGCACCTGATGTACTTTTACTGTCATCAGTACAACCGACCCAATCAGCATCAGTATACCCTATGATGGTGCTGCAGGTATCATTAGTGTACCTAAGTCCAAGATTAAGAGTGCCTTTTATGTACTTTATTATACGTTTTACACAAGATAAATGGCTCTCTTTAGGGTTATTCTGGTAACGATCACACAGACATAAAGCATACATTATATCTGGTCGTGAGGCAGTTAGATAGAGTAGACTACCAATCATACTACGATAAAGTGTGGAATCAATTGACTTCCCATTTTCATCTTTACATAATTTAACAGTAGTACTCATTGGCGTTTTGGCAACTTTAGCATGATCTAAACCAAACTTCTTAACAAGATCTAAGGCATACTTAGTTTGAGAGACAAATAATCCATCAGAATTTTGTTTCACTTGAAATCCTAAGAAAAGTTATAGCTCCCCCATAAGGGACATGTGAAACTCCTTATGCATAATAGCAGAAAAGGATTTAACTTCAGATGTTGAAGTAGACCCAAAGATGATGTCGTCTACATAGACTTGGGCTATAATAATGTTTTTGTCAAAATGTTTGACAAAGAGGTTCTGGTCATTTCCTCCTCTCTTAAAACCCTTATCCAACAAAAAGTTGGATAACCGTTCATACCAAGCTCTAGGAGCTTATTTTAAGCCATACAAAGCCTTTTTTAGACGAAAGACATGGTCTGGGTATTTTGGGTCAATGAACCCTTTGGGTTGTTCTACATACGTTTCTTCGGATAAAATTCCATTGAGGAAGGCAGACTTGACATCCATTTGAAAAAGTGTAAATTTTAAGTGACACGTTATGGCGAAAAGAAGTCGAACAAATTCAAGACGAGTGACTGGGGCAAATGTCTCGCTAAAATCTATCCCTTTTATTTGTGACTAACCTTGAGCAACTAGTCTAGCTTTGTTTCTAAGGATTACCCCATTTTCATCAGATTTGTTCTTAAAGATCCAACGTGTGCCAATAATATTTTTGTTTTGAGGCCGCGGTACAAGATACCAGACATCGTGAATGACAAATTGTAAAAGTTCTTCCTGCATAGCAGAAATCCAGTGTGCATCATTCAATGCTTCATTAACATTTTTCGGTTCCACAAGGGAGACGAAACATGCGTAATTAGCATAATTTCTTAACTGGGATCTAGTACGGACTGGCTCATTAGCATTACCGACCACCTTGTCAATGGGATGATCTTAGAGACCCAGTCAGGTACTTCTAGACTCTCAATAGGTAATGAGTCATCTATTTCTGTTGAATCATTTTTGAAATTATTTTCAGATTCAACCACAATAGGTGATTCAGATATCTTATTTTCAACAATAGTGTCGCTTACAATTACATTTATCGACTCCATAAGGGTCTTAGTACGCAGATTGTATATACGATATGCACGACTGTTTGGAGAGTAACCTAAAAAGATGGCTTTATCACCACGCGTCTCGAATTTAGACAAATGTTCTCTGTCTTTACAGACATAACACAGACTTCCGAAAGTTCTTAGGTATTTCAGATTAGGCTTTTTTCCGTACCACGACTCATAAGAGGTTTTTTAGTGTTTTTCCTAAGGTGAACCCGATTAATGATATGACATGCAGTTCTAATAGATTCTACCTAGAAGTACTTAGGTAGAGATTTGGCATGCAACATGACATGTGCCATCTCTTGAAGAGTTCGGTTTTTCCTTTCGGCAACACCATTCTGCTGAGGAGTCTTGGGGGCACTGAATTCGTGTTTGTAACCGTTGTAGTCACAATATTCAACTAGTCCCGTTTCTATGAACTCTCCCCCTCTATCGCTACGAATGCGATTGACTTGTGTGTCCTTCTCATTTTTAATTCTTAGTAAAATTTTCAAAAATTTCTGAAACGTGTCAGATTTATGTTTCAAGAAGGCAACCCAAGTGAATCGTGTAAAATCATCAAACATGACAAGGATATAACTGTGTCCACAAAGACTAACAGTTCTAGAGGGACCAATAAGGTCCATGTGGATGAGATCTAGAGGTCTAGAGGTGAGAATGTCTTTAACTTTTTTATGCGAAGTCTTAACTATTTTTCCTTCCTGGCAATGACCACAAACAACACTGGAAATAGGTTTAATTTTAGGAATTCCTCTAACTATCTCTTGAGTAGACAATCTACCAAGGAAATCATAACTTAGGTGACCCATACGATTATGCCAGATTTCATTGTCATCCATTCTGACAATGTTACAGGTTTCAGAACTAGTCTTGACAGTATAACAGTTGTCAGGTGTTCTAAATCCGGTAATGATGCATTCACCTTTATCATTTAGAATTTTTCAATTGTTCTTTGAAAAAGTAACAGTATGGTCTGAGTCACAAAATTGTGATATACTTAGGAGGTTGGCTTTAAGGCCTTTAACTAAAAGTACATTTTCCAAAACAGGCATTCCCTCTTCTTTTAGGATTCCTTTACCTATGATCTGGGATGAAACTCCGTCGCCAAAAACTACTTTACCTCCAGCAAATCTGGTTTTGTTTAAGAGTTTGGTTTCATCTCTTGTCATATGTTTGGAGCATCCTGAATCTAAATACCAACCAGATGAAGTGTGTTCAGCCTTTAAGGCAGTGATAACAATGTTACACTTCATTTGGGGTAAAAGATCATATTTTCTAACCCAAATAGCTCTAGTTTTAATTTTGCGCAAGTTTGCTCTCATTTGATAAAATTTTCGAGAAGCAGCTTTTTGTCGAAAAACATTTGGCGCAACAAACTGATTTTTGTGGAAAAGTTGAGCTTTTGGTTTAGGAAAGTTTCTGGGAGCCTTACTCTTAAATGAACTCTTAGTTTTGGTCTTTCTATTTTTGTAGTTAGAGTTCTTGCCAGGTTGTCTTGGAAGGACATAATGGTTACGATTTGCCTAGAGTAGTTAAAGTTCTTGTAAACAGGAGTGTTATACACAGGGGTGTTTAGACGCCTAGCATAACAACCTTCAAATGAATGACCATAAACGTCACAGTAGGAGCAATATTGATTGCTTGAGGGATGTACTTCCTTAGGGAAACTTCTAAAGATGGGTTTGACAGGATTCTGTTGAGAAGTCTTATTCCTAGGAGGTATGGTTTTAAAGGTAGATTCAGCCTTTCTGATCAAAGGACAGACGTATTTAGTCTCAAGTGTACTGTCAGCCTTAGAGTTACTAGACTCTCCAATGTCTTTCTGTTGTTGCTTTTGATCATATTCCTTTTTAATAAAATGAAAATTTGGACATGTTTCGATTGGTCTTTTGCCCCCAGACACAAACTTGATAGGTTCAAAATTTTTAGTTTGTGGTTTATTCTTAGGGCAGAAACCAATACCGGTTCTATCATCAGAATTGGTCTTAGAGTCAACAACAAAGTCAGTGAAACAATTTGAATTGTTTTCAAACTTAGAAATTTTTTTTAAAACAGTTGTTGTCTTTGTTTTTGCTTCTTCCAGTTCTAATAATGTTCCCTTGTATTTCATTTCCAGGGTTTCATTAGTTTTAGTCAGGTCTTTTAATTTTTGATCAAAAGTTTCAATTTCTGATTGATGTGTCAGACACTGGTTAGTGTACTCTTCGGCATTCAGCTTCACAATAAGACTTAGATCATTTAAATTTCTTAGTCAGGTCTCTAACAGTCTTCTCCAGTCTAGTGCCTTTTTTAAGAGTTTTAGCATACAAAGTATGAATATCTGGGAGGTCATCTGTGTCTGAGTCGCTAAGTGAAGTGTGTGCAGTGACCCCTAACGATTCAGTTTTAGTACTTACGCACCCATTTACATCGTCGTTATCGAGATCTCTTTGACTCACACACACGGAACTAGAGCTAGCAACATTTTCAGATAACAAGGCATCTAGGCCAGTCAAAGCAGTATTCCCAAGAGCAGGAGTAGAAGTATCATTATCACACACAGGCATATCATCATTGTAAATGATCTTAGCAAAAAAGGACATGCAAGGGTCAAATACATTAGATGACTCAAGTTCCTCTTCATCAGAGTCACTTGAATCTTCCCAAGTTTTACAGATATTGGCTCTCTTGTGTGTGTTGATTTTATTCAGATTAACTCTGCAATCGTGAGCAATGTGACCTAGTTTCCCACATCTAAAACATTCAATCTTTTTAAGGTCTCTCTTAGATCTGAAGTTGTTGTCCTTAGGATGTTTGTCAAGACCTCTATCATGAGGTTTGGGATTAGACACAGTTGGATAATTAGGCTTGCCTTATTTAGATGCCTCTTTATTTCTAAATTTAACAATTTTCTTAAATTGTTTGGACATTAAGGCAATCTGATTATCTAGTTTGTCTATATCACACTCCTCATCAGAGTCACAGTTGATCAAATTAGTCTCAAGTTTAGATATCTTAGAAGAAAAACTCAAGTTAGAGTTGGGTTTTTTTCTTTGAGACTGATTTAATTGTTTCTTAAAGTCTAATTCCATTTCCACAGTCCTAAGTTTGCTACTGAGTAACTCAGGGGTGAGGTTTTGATCACTCATCTCCTCAATAGCATACCTCTTGTTGTCAAACTTTTGTGGTAATGATCTTAGGATTTTAGAAACAATCTCATTCCTATCATATGTTATACCATTAGCATGCAACTTAGTAACTATATCAGTTAGGTTCATATAAAAGTCATCAAAAGTCTCAGAGTCAGACATAATTAAAGAGTTGTACTACTGGGTAAGCATTTGAGTTTTAGCAGCTTTAACTCTTGAGTCTCCTTCATGGGCAGTGATTAATGTGTCCCAAGCTTCCTTGGAAGTGGCACAAGATGAGATTCTCTTGAACTCATACTCATTAATAGACATAAAGATGGCATTCTTGCCTTTATTATTATTACGAGAAATTGTTTTCTCTTCTTGGGTAAACTCACTTAAGATTTTATTTACCCTCTCATCACTTCCTTCAGTGGCTGGTTTAATAGGATAAGTATATCCATTTTCAATAATGTCCCAGACATCATCTCCTAAAGTCCCTTGGATGAAGGCAACCATTCTTACTTTCCGGTAAGCAAAGTTGTTTCCATCAAAGAGTGGAGTTCTGGACAGATTACCAAACCTTTCATTCTTCTCGTCCATAGTTAAGATTTTCAGAAACACAAGATCCTTTTTGAAATAAAAGTTTACAGGGCTCTGATACCAATTGAAAAACGTTACTAATGTCGTTTAATACAATGATTAAACTGTATAAGCAACTCCGAGTTGTTTGTTGAAGAAACCCTTTTCTTTTGAAAATAAAAATGATAAACAACAAGATGTGTTTACAAAAACTTATGTACGAGAATAACCAAGACTTTGTAATCATTTTTAAAACTAAGATAGTTTCAAAATATCAGCACACTATAGAATGAGATGAGGAGATGAAGATAATCAGAACACACTATTTTTAACGTGGTAAAACCTCTCCCAATAGAGGAAACATCCACGGTGACTTCTAAGTCACGAAAGTAAAAATCCACTAAAAACAAATAGCAGTTACAAACAATACAACATGCATGCACACAACTCAGCCTATTCTAAGTTTAGGAATATACCCCACTTGGTGTCCTTCTAACTTCTTTGTAGATCTGATTGTTGATGATGTTCTTCCAGTTTGATAACTTCCACTTTGCTTTAGCTTTCTTTTCGTCGACTCAATAATCTTTGATCTTATTCTCAGCACTTTCAGTGTGGTAGTGTGTCAAGTGTGTGTGATGTGATTTCTATCCACATGCATGAACTCACACACACTTAGTTTGTACAGACAATCCTAGAAAATTACATATAAAGACTATATGCTGTGATTTTCTTTTCTTTCTTTCTTACAAAACTTGAAACCTTTTTGACCTTTTAATCTATCCCAGATTCCACGGATATCTTGCTTCAAAATCAGTCAAGATCTTAATCAATCTCAGTTTTGAAAAGATTTTCAAGATTGAAAACCTCCAAGTGAGAATCCAACTAGGTCAAGGTTTAGTTTCACAAGAACAAGAAATATAAAACATTTACAGATCTAAATCAACAAATATTTTCTTAAAACGAGAAACAAATATGCAGATCTAGTGATATATAACATGCATTAGTGTAGATCTAAGATTTCTATGAAAAAGAAATACAGTGAAGCACCTTATACCTTTGACTTGCTTAAGTCTATATTGTATAAGTGCTCAACTAATTTGGAAATATTGACAAAATTGGTTGTCTATCCTAGAATCCAAAAAGCCTCAGACCTATCTCTCTAATCCTCTTCAATGATCCATGATGGTACAAAATGAATCACACTACACACAATTAGAAGTGCATACATGTGTTCATATTGCTTAAAATTGAGTGTGTGTTTAATTCCCCTTGAATTGGAGTTTATTAATTATTTGGGGATTTTTAAATATTTTTTTAAACATTTTTTAATAAATGTTTTTATTAATAAAATGGGATTAAAAAGTTTGTGGGGTTAATATACTGTTTTAGAAACTTCATTTTTCACTGAAATGTTTGGTTGGGTACGATCTCAAAGCGCTAGAGACTTCAGGGTGATGTTTTGTAATTATTTTGATGCGCGTGTGAGAGCCTCTAACAAGCCAACACTTGTCATCCTCCGGGTGAATGTATTTGTGTTTGTTATGTGAGAGGGCTGGATGGGTGTTTGATGAACGTTGGATCATTCCTAATCGAGGGTCTGCATGTGTTCTTGGTTAATCCCGGTGCTATCCATATGAACCAATCAGAATCATTTTTAATCACCGCTGTTTTTTAACCTTTGGATCAAGTCAAAGCTGGCATGACTTGATCTCAGCCCTTGATTTGGCTCGAGCATCCAGAACCTTCCTTCAGCCCTATATATACCCTCCACTTCTTATCCTTAGAGAACTTTTGGGCATTCGTCTTTCTGAGAGAAAAAAATAAGAGAGAAGAGAGAAGTGAGAGAGAAGAGAGAAAAGAAAAGAGAGAAGAGAGAGAAAGGAAAACCTGTTAGCCAAACCCTAACCCTAACCCTAAACAGTTCATCTTCTCTGAAACAAACCTTCGTACATTCAACCCGTAACACAACCATGAGTGTTTGTGAGAGAGAGTGGTTTGTTCTTGTGTTGCTGTAACCTCTTGATCTTTAGATCTTGTACACGACTTAAACATTTGTGTGAAGATCTAGTTTCTTTTTCATAGAAACGTTAGATCTACATACTATATGTTACATTTTCACTAGATCTGCATTTTTATACTTGATTTAAGAAAATCGTACTAATTTGGTTTTGAAAATGTTTTCTGATTTCTGTTTTTACAAAACTTAACTCTGACCTAGTTGGATTCACACTTGGAGGGTTTTCAATCTCATAAATATTTTCAAAAGAGATTGAGAAAGGTCTTGACCGATTTCTGAAGCAAGATCTCCGTGGAATCTATGTTATATTTAAAGGTCAAAAAGGGTTCGAGTTCTGTGAGAAAGAAATAAACTAAAATCACTGCATATAGACTTTATATGTAATTTACTAGGACTATTTGTAAATCTAAGTGTGTGTGAGTTCATGCATGTGTATAGGAATCACTTCACAACACTTAACACACTACTACACTGGAAGTGTTGTGTTTAAGATCTGAGATCATTGAGTCGACGTAAAGAAGCTAAAGCAAAGGAAGTTAGCAAACTGGAGAAACATCAATAACAAATCAGATCTATGAGAAGTTAGGAGGACACCAAGTGGGGTATATTCCTAAACTTAAAATAGGTTGATTTGTGTGCTTGCATGTTGTATTGTTTGTAACTAATTTTTGTTATTAGTGGATTTTTTTGCTTTTGTGACTTAGAAGTCACCGTGGATGTTTCCTCTGTTGGGAGAGGTTTTACCACGTTAAAATCATTGTGTTGATTATATTCATCTACTCATCTCATTCTATAAGTGTGCTGAATTTTTGAAACTGCCTTTATTTTAAAAACTGATTACACAATCTTAATTACTCTCGTACATAAGTTTCTTTGTAAACACATCTTGTTTATAATTTTTAGTTTCAAAAAGAAAAGGGTTTCTCCAACAAACATTCGGAGTTGCTTAAACAGTTTAACCTTGTGTTAAACGGCATTAGCGACGTTTTTCATACAGATCTCACCAAAATGTCCAAGTTGGTAACAAGATCACAAATCAAGAGGTTACAGCTACAAACAATCAAACCAGTGACACCAATCTCTCTCAAACACTCAAGGTTGTGTTTGGATTTCTGAAAGTACGAAGGTTTGAATATGGTTTGAAGTTGTTTAGGGTTAGGGTTTCTAACTCAGTTTCCCTTTCTCTCTCTTCTCTCTTTTGTTTTCTCTCTTCTCTCTCACTTCTCTCTTCTCTTTTTTTCTCTCAATTTAGACGACTGCCAAAAGTCTTAAAATGCTGAGAATGAGAGGGTTTATATAGGAGCCAAGGAAGGTTCTGGATCGCTGATAGCAATCAACGGTTGAGATTCAGTCTTCCTTATATTGACTTGATCCAAGGGTGCTAAGATAGCGGTTGGTTAAAACGAAGGTGATTGGTCCACAGTGATAACACATGGATAGTCTAAAAACACATGCAGGCCATAGATAACGTTTGATCTAACGATCCACAATACACCAGGCAGTTCTCTCACAAAACAAACACAAATGAGATAACAAGAGCATGACAAGTGTTGGCATTTCATTGGCTGGCAAACGCGCGTCCAAACTAATTACATGCAACACCCTAAAGTCTCTGGCGCATTGATATTCTACCCAATCAAACATTCTAATGAAAAACTAATTTTTCATAATAGTATTTTAACCACACAAAGTTTATAAACACACTTTTATTAAAGAAAACATTATTTTAAAAATGTTTAAAAAATTCCCAAAAAATTATTAAAACAACATTTTAAGGGGAATTTAACACACAATCAATATGAGCAATATATACACATGTATGCACTTCTAATGTGTGTAGTGTGATACAATTTATACCTTGTTTGGATCATTGAAGAGGATTAGAGAGTGAACAAGTCTGAGGTTCTTTGGATTCTAGGTTAGATAACAAATTTTGTCACTATTTCCAAATTAGATGAACACTTATACAATATAGACTTAAGTAAGTCAAAGGTATAAGGTGCTTCAGTTCTTCTCCCTCGATCCTTCTTCCTTGGATGATTTGGGTGCAAGATTCAAGTCCAATTCTTCAAGAATCTCTTCTTATGCTTTGAAATTGGTTTCCCCCTTCTCTCCAATGGCCTCTCCAAGTTTTGTGAGTTATTAACCCTAAACCCCAATTCTAATTACCAGATATAGGGTGCTAATTTTCGTAGGTCTTTTAACCCTTATTTTTAAAATGACCAAATTACCCTCAAAAGGTGTCGGTTTGGTCTAAAATTGACTCGGGACCCAAACTATACCCCCGGGTACACTATTCCGACTATTTCGACCCATCCAAAATCATTCGTGACCTCTAAATTATATTCTGAGTCACTAAAAATATATTTCTCATTTCTCACCTCAAAATGGTCTACATGCGACTCCCGATGAGATAAAATAAAATACGCACATATCACTCGTTATGCCGTATATCAAAATTCCACCATTATTTACTATTCACGCATATAGTAAATCTCATAAATAAATATTAATCAGTCTCTATCTCTCGATTAATATTTAATAATCACTTTTATTATTCAACCACATTAAATTACGTCACACATGTAATTTAACTAAAACGTATTTATCCAATTAATTTTCCGAATTAATTAAAATAAATACGTAGAAATACGGGGTATTACAGCCAGCTACTGCATTACCTTTGCCTGGATGGTAATTAAGTTGAAATCAGTAATCTTCCAAAAATTCTATCCATCATCTTTGTCTTAAGTTCAAGTTTTTTTGAGTAAAGATATACTTCAAACTTTTGTGATCTAAAAACACTTCAAAACTTACACCATAAAGGTAACAACGCCAAATATTTAACTCAAAAACTATGGCTACTAGTTCTAGATCATGGACTGGATAATTACGCTCATGCATCTTGAGTTTTCGTGACCCATATTCTACTATTTTTCATTCTACATTAATACACATCATAATCCTTGTAACGAAGCATCAGTATAACCTCATAACTTACATAACTAGAAGGAATAGCGAGGATCGGAGAAGTAGTCAACTTGTCCTTCTGTCCATACAAATGAAACTTCCTTCCTAGTTAGTTTTAAAAGGGGTACAGCAATACGTGAAAACCTTTCGACGAATCGACGATAATATCCAGCTAATCCGAGAAAATGTTTTATTTCGGTAATATTGGTAGGATTTTTCCACTCAAAAATGTGACACCCCTCCTAATTAAATACCAGGTGATCAGGCCTTTATTAAATTAAAGAAATATTTCCATTTGATTCATTCTTAGCATCACTGTCAAAAAAAATTTAAAACTTTACTAACCACCTAGTATTCAAAAAGTCGGTGCCTTAAACAACGACAACATGGGGAAATAATTATAATAATCAACATCCCTTGTAATAATAATATAAATCCATCCAAAAATTAAATGACTGAGATAAAATAGTACCGAATAAACCATCGGTTAAGCTAAAGTCCCAAGACCAAGTCTAATAAAAGTTCAACATAAGTAAAATATCCAGAATCCAGATCTAACTGCAATGAAGTGCTCGGGGCTAACATGACCGAATGAAATACTGAGATGCATCCTCCTCTAGGAATGAAGTAACCAAAGTGTCTAAATTAAAATTCTGCAAGCATCCACAAGTGTTGTAGCTACGCATCCCTGGAACAGATCATCCTGACGTCCTTGTGGCTGGACACCTAAAAGGTTTTGAAAACAAAAATAAGTTTTACAAGTACGAATCAGAGCCCGAGTAAAAATAATTTGAAAACGTTTAGCAAGTATTTAAGTTTTAGTTTTATTAACCAGTTATTAGATACACATGTTAGGTTGCGAGCACTCCCTTGAGTTCCTCACCTCTCATCTATAATGCGCACCTAACGTCCCACCTATTCATACTACTTAAACTAACTAGGTCACAAATATCTAATAAACTTCAAATCAGTCTTACTCGTACCGCCCATACAGACCATTAAATCCTCAGTTAAATTTCTCCTTAACTTACCCGTACCGCCCATACAGTACGCTATCGAATACTCTTAATAATTAGCATCTCTCTTGTGTTCATATTAAACCCAAGTTACCATTTCACGTAGGTTGTTGTTCAAGCCTTACCATTTAAGTTTCTCTACTTAAACATTATTTTAGATATTCACCATCCATCTTCCTACTATTTACACATTAGTAGATTCATCGTTATTTAGATGTACACTATCTAATATCCCTACTATTTACTATTTAGTAGATTAACCAATGTTTAGATACACAATATCACTCATAAGAAGGATAAAACACCCAAGTATATATATATATATATATATATAAAATACAGCATCCACCGGACTGACCACCATGATGCACATTCGCGTACTCTGTTATCAAGCCCATGTACCTCTCGTACCAAATCAAGGACTAATGGTTCGACATGTCACCTCGAACTCAAAAGCAGCGAACATAGTACTAAGTATTTGGGTCTCCGAACATATCTAGCATACCCAAACGACCTGCCGACATCACTATTCTCTCACATAGTTATCCACTATCGGTACTATATTCTGGGACACAAATCCAGACCTCACTGGAATCATTAAGGTGGGATCTCCCATCGCGCAGGACCTCCATGATAGCAAGTAGCGTAGGTATGTCCACATAAACAAAATCACATACTAGGTATACACACAACCTATCCATATGTATAATCAAAATAGGCACACACACGATCTATAATAATAAATCCGTATGGGTATGCACTCAACCTATAATAATCATCCGTACGTAGTATTTATTTTTCGAATGCTCACCGTACCAATTTATTCATAATTTATCTCTCTATCGTATTTATATGAATTTTCACACAACTCTAAGGGCCCTAGTTACCCCTTTATTATTTTTCAATAGTTATTCCCATCGTCACTATTGGTCATAAACATAGTTTCACTCATCACTACGTCACCCTTCTCGAATTTCATTCATTTATTAATTAAGAATATTTTCTCAATTATCCCAATATTTATTCATCTCACTTTATGTAAACCTAATCTCCACTTTAGACCTAATGTCCTTATTATAGAACAACAATCACAATCAATCAATCTGGCAACCTCCAATAGAATAAAAACTAAAAATAACATTTCTTAAAATTTACCCCAGGAATCCACCTAGATTTTTAAAATGCAATTTTGAGGCATTTCAGAGTAATTTTTGGAGAAAGCGTATCAGAGAACAAAATGTAGAAAACGGGATTTTCTATATCATAACTTAGAATTCCCCCAAAAAGGAAAACTACACTAGTGCTTGACTACTCCTGTCATCCTTACATCTTATCTCACGTGTGTTAACTCTTGTTGCACCTATATTATTGGCTTATTGTATATCCCATACGACGTTCCATCCAACACATTCTAATTCCATTTATAACTGCCCCAAAGCATACTCTTCAGCTTTATATACTATGTCCCCCTCTATTTCGAACGATATATAAAATCAACTTACCAATGTGTGCATACACCCTATAACCCGTTCATCTCATCACAACTATTGCAAACGCCACACACGTAACACTCTCTCTAAAAATGGGCCTCACTTTCTTCTCGGTCTGGTGCTAACACTTGGGTACTCTCAACCCGAATTACTCAAGATTCAATTCTACCTATACCTAGAAATTTAATCCTTCTCAAGGTTAACCTATTAATCTTCTCGTGGTTAACTCATTACAATTTCCCTATATCAGCGCCACTGGCCCCACTGGCCTTACTTTATGGTAACCCTAAGATTAATATGTTTTCCTGCACATGTAAATGAGTACTATACTAATTATATCCCTAGCGGACAAGACCTTTCCTAACTCCAAGCATTAGCTCGGTTTCATGCGTGGGACGTCTTGCAAAGCAAAATTGAAACAAGGAACCCTCCCGTTACACTACTACCTCGTATTGTCGATCATCAAGATATAACGTCCTAAGGCACACAATCGGGACTTCCAAAATCGTATATCGTTACCATACTAACGCGCTTCTACCTCCATGTCCTTCTATTTCGGTGAAATACAAAGTCTAACTAATCGGGGCGTATATACTCTACACAAGTGTTATGATCATCATACACAAATATGTTACCTTAGAATTTTCCTCCTAGCTACGACATGGATATAAGCCTCAAATCAATTCCCTTAACCTTACCTCACCTATTTACTTACGGTGTGAGAAACATTTTAGTCCTTTTTCACAACACTTTCATTTCCATTAGCCCCTAATCATCACATAACTCTCAGTTAATTTATCATCAAAACCAACATCCTATCATCTCAATAAAATATCTACACTCCCAATGTCGTTAAGGTTCATTCGTGGAGTGTCTCGCAAGCGAAATTCAAACAAGGAACCCCTCCGATATACTACCACTTAACTTTGTCAATCGTGGAGGTCCGTTAGCTAAACACATGCAACTGGAATATTCCTATTCCTTCCACCAACAAAATATGATCAGAACTCCAACTTCTATCAAGGAGCCATACCACAAGCGCATGTACTAACACTAAGTCCCTTGCCCGAACAACAACGAGCTTAAACTCCCAGCTTAACTATAAGTCCTGCATACCTTAAATCATATCTATAAGGTCCCCATGCACTAAAATCATGATGATGAAACATCTACTCATCGAAGTTCCATCTAAACATATATTAAAGGCGAGATCAAACCATATCCAGATGAGATATCGTAAAAACACCCAGTTTCACTCCCGAACCGTGGATACGATAGCGTTGCAATCATTGGCCTACTATCTCTTTGATCAGACAAGAGCATATTATACTCAGAATGGTACTATACTTGTATAACACACACAAAATGAACAGTGAAAACCAAATATATGCTCAAAATACCAACACTCGCTTCCACAGCGAATGAAGAAAAATGGAACCCTCCTATCGCAGAAAAACCTATAGATATACCCTCTATAATATTACCTATACTACCAATAAACTCGAATCACACACAAGAATCTAGGGCTAACAAAATACTATGACTCAATCTTGCCACACAAAATATACCTCCTTCATCCGAGGTGAAACTTATAATAACAACTTTATCAATCACCCTGACTGCTGTAAATGGTTCCCAGACATAGTACACTTTTCTTAACCGAACCAAAAACTACTTTAATCAATGCCCCATCTAGGCACCCTATTCTTGTCCTTTAACTCCTACCAGGCAAGATCAAAGTGTGTGGTTGTACGCTCCACATCACCATATTCCCCATTTTTTGGCCATCCTAACCATGTTAAGGTTATCAGTATCTTGGACTCCATAGACTCGATCCTGATAATCACCCTCATAGTTCCCTTAGCTCTTTCGACTAAAAGGGAACACGCTACCGGTCGCAACATCCCTGCTTCAATGAATCACCGGGCGAATTTCTACCTGAGGGGTCTCATAAACACAAACATTTCCAGTCTTTACCTTTGGACTTAATTCTTTGACTCATCCAGCTCCACTCTCATGTAAGCATTAACATTCCCAGTATAAGAGGTACGAGACTACCATCATATACATAAGGAATCCGAGTAAAATGTCTATAAGTGTTAGCAACACTTGCTATTGAGCCTATCATTCCATTGAAGGACTCTCTCTTCATTGTACCTACCTCATCAAGTACAAAGTTCACTTCACCATATAACTCTTTGTTCACTGTCGGCCCCTGATGAATCCTCATATGAGACATTCAGAAACTGCATTCTCTTCATTTCTGATAAATTAAAGGAACTCACGACTAAATACATCCGTAAGATTCCTTTATGAGCAAAACATTCTGCTCCCCCAAATATGGTTCCCATCATTCCAACATTGCTCTAACGAGTGAGAAAAATTTACTCAAATTTTCACATCTGGGCATTTCTATACCCTGTTCTAAGCCAGAGCTTCTGAGCCTTCTACTTATGTTGGTAACGGTACACGTCCTTCGTATAACTTAAACTTCAACATATGGTCCTTATCAAAGACCTTTCAGAATTTTTCCCAATTTAACTTCACTGGGTAATTCACGTTTAACACCACTCTCTCCTATAGCGGTACGTGGATAAATATAACTACTATACTCTAGTAATCATTACAACAATACATAAAAATTCCATAAAGGGAGGGACCCCAATCGCGGCCCTCATTCCTAACTTCAACTAACAGCTATAACTAATGTAACGGCCTTCCCTGGTCGCCCTTCATCGATCAGCACACGAATCTCATACGAGCGTGTAAAATATTTACTATAAGCATACATAATAGCATGAGAATGAAATCTCATAATAGGAATCAACAATCCTAATGATAAGGCCCTATATCAAATTGAAAGCAACGTTGAAAGCGTAGTATGTCCGCACATATTCGTAAGGACACTAGAACCGATGCTCTGATACCATCTGTGACACGCCGCCTGATAAAATACCGGGTGATAAATCCTATACTAGATTAAAACAGGAATCTCATATGGTTCATTCTTAGCATCACTGTTGAAAACCAATTTAATTACTAATAACTTGTTAGGCTGGCGTCAAAATTTTATTTAACTAATCTTTTTAAACAAACTAACCAAGTAAAACAATCACACAATTTATATACCACAACTGAAATAAAATAAGGTAACCTAGCTCTCGATACAACATAATACAACCAAATCGAAATGCCACAAACTAAAATGCGGCAAAAGAATAAATGAATACAGTTGGGCTATCAGCCTGAGTGTTTCTACAGTACCTCCTATCTAGATCACAATGATAGAAGCGTCTAGAACAAACCTGCTTGCATCCACAGCTACTGCAGCAAACATCTGACTCGAAAGAATCATCATTCAGGAATCCCTGTGTCTGGACACCTAATATATATACATATATAGCAAGAGAGGGAAAATAGAGAAACGGGTCAGAGCCCGGGTTTTAAAAATATTTAGCAAGTGCTTCAAATGGTATATTTTTAAAATATGAAATATCTCATATTTAAACTGGTATCGCACTCCCATGAGATACACCTCACCCCTCCTCTAATAGTGCACACCTATCGCATACATTTTACTTCAGCTACCCTGCCTAACTAATCTCTTTCACCCATCCTCTAAGTCCTCATAACTATCACCTACCCTGCGTGATATAATATATGTTATATCGTAAGCTATTACCTATATATATATATATATATATATATATATATATATACATACCGTTTATTTTCCAAAATTTTCACTAGTTCAAAATACCATTTTCACTTTAGTGTATAAAGTCCCGTATATATAATTCTTACTTTGATATATGAATCACATCTTTATAAATCCGGATATAAATCTCCCAGAAGAAGAATAAACGCTTATTCATTTTACACTTTACACAAGTCTAAGTTATATGATATATCATCTTCATATACGAGCAATATACCATACACAATAAGTATATTTACCTATATTACAATCATAAGTATAATACTCATCCCACCAAGCTATAACTCGAGGATGCAGTCTCAAAGTGCTATCACCATTCGGGTATGCTCAACTTAACCCAGGTACCAAGTCAGACTTACTCATGATCATGGTAGAAATACTAAACGGTGGAGGCGATCATATTCCCTCTTGAAATTGGAATCATTATTGCACCCATATGTGGGATGATATGACCTGGGGATATACTCTCCCTGCTCCGCAAGCCAGGGGATTCACCCACATCGCACAACCTGGATAGCACTAGAGAGATATGTATACATAAATATATCGTTCACATACCAATATATTTATAACCAAATCATATATATATAAATATATATATATATATATATACATACATACCATAACAACACCCGTATATATAATATATATCACTTTCCAGTATGCCATGCCTATAATTGCCGAACTCTTATAGCGATGGCCAAAATATCCCAAATGTTCCCATTCGCAATAGTATATAAGTATTTACACACTTAAAATACTAAACCTATAAGCATTCTTTTACTTAAGATTGAACTTACACATTACTCACTTATAAGGATTTATATATAAACCCGAATGTACCAATTCGTAATACTTAAATAAGTATACAAGCTACTTATCTTAATTCCATAGGTATCGCATCACCTATAATAATAATTGTCAATAGACGTACCAGATAGTCGCTCAATCCTCTCTAGCCCATATCCTAAATTTCATCATACTTGCATCCTAGGATTCACTTGAATGTAATTAGCTCATATTTAATCTAACCGCATAAATATATCTATACACACTTGCCGAAGACCTCTCCCGAATGTTACTCATCCTAACCATTCATTAGGTCCACACACCGGATTGTACCCTTAACTAATCCAAGGTTCCCTCTTTCATCCTTAGGTTTACTCACCCTAAATTCCATTATCTAGGAGTCCTAATATCATGTCTAGAATCCCCTACAATAATCTCTAATTTCTAATTTAATTCCCCCTTAAACTTAAGGAAGAAAACTTTCAAAAATCTAATAGGGCCGAATTGATTCGAATGGATCGAATTGATTCGCCTCGTTCCGAATCGATTCTCCCTTACCGAATCGATTCTAAAATGTTCTACTTTCTTACTGTGTAAGACCGATTCAATTCGACTTGTCCGAATCGATTCACCTTGCAAAAATCCAAAATTTGCTACGGGTTATCATCTTCTCCAAAACCCAAAAATCATCCCAACCTCCATCTTCGTGGTTTTTAATCCCAGCCAACAATACTATAATCATCCTAACACTGATTTATAACTAACACATCGATTAATTTATAGGATAGAATAATTTCTCTTGGATGCAAACCCTAAAACCAATTAAACTCTCTTTTATCATTTCTTCTCATTTCTAACCATTTATACACACCATTAACATGGGTTTAACACTAGAAATCATCAAGAGTTAACAATCCATCAATTTGTAAACTCAAAGTCAATTTTCCCAAATTTATTTCAAGGGCAACCCAAAAATCATATAGTTTACCAACTATAATATGTGTAGGCGGGGCTTAATGATAAGCCTCTCATAAAATTATTAAATGAGATTAGAGATAATTAAAATTGACAAAAGTCCATGTGATTATGAGACTGGAGTATTATTGTGCGCGTCGGACATATCACACGTATTTGTGTATTATATACGTATTAACTAGACAATATTCTAGTATTGAGAGTTTTGATATATGTTATGGGACACATGCCACTTAAAATAAGACATGTGGCACCACGGGTTATTTGACATGTGGCGACCCACTTAGGTTGGTTTTGCTATAAATAAGCCGCACCCCCATACATTTGAGGGGGTATCTTCTCGGGAGAGAAAAGTGATTTTCTTGTCTTATGAGGTTTTAGAGAGTTTGAGAAAAGAGTTTTTAGATGAGTTTCAACACCTCCCACCTCTCCGAAAAACCACCACAATGAGTTTTTCGGCAAATCGTACCAATCCACGAACTACGATGACTTTGATTCTGAGTATAACGGATACGTAGGCGCAACCGAAGTTGCTCAAGTCAAACACGTGATAAAATCCGATATTTCCCCAAATTAGACTACTCTCTTACATTTGGCGACTCTGCTGGGGAGGTATTCACAATTTTTATCGTGTAACGCCTCATTCGTGCTTAGAAAATTGGACAAAAATGGAGGAAAGAGGTTGACAAAGCAATTTTTTGTTCCAATATCTATGAGAGAATATTCTGCTTCATTTCAGATAAGCATTTGATATTGTTACTTATAATTTATTTTGCTTTACATTAAAATTACCTGATATATTAATCTGCAAAAATATCCATAGATTATTTCTAGATTTATGATAGGTTATTACTTATGAAATGTTTATTATACCCCTGTCGGAGGAACCTCATTTCCCCTTTCATTTGACCCATTGAGGAACCCGAAACAAATCATATGAGATTTCCATTTTGTCACTTTGGTATTTGTATACGAACTGGTCCATACTACTAAAAGAGCTGTGAATGTTGTTTATATTCCCCATGGACCATATATTGAGTAAAGCCATTACTTTCGGCAGAGAAATAGGAAAAAACATGAAAAATTATTATCATTGTAGTACTCTACATACATGTTATATTTTATTAATAAGATTTCTGAATAGTGAAAATAGATATTTGAAGTTGATTTCACTTTCCTTACAGCCGATTTATATTTTATGTCCTCAATGGACCATATATTTCGTATATAAGTGTAGGCTTTCGGTGCGCCTGTATGTAGAGTATGACACAGTGATAAAAATCATTTTGATATGACTCTGAGAGATCTTTGGGACCCTTTAGTCAATATCAATAAATGTTTCACAAGGGTTTACGTGTTGATGGTAAATTTTGTAGTAAAACTACATATTTTATGTGCCCATGTGTACTAGACAGCATATTTAATGGACTTTTTTTTACTGATGTTTGTGATATGTCTCCCAATCTACTGTATAGCTTCATGCCTGTTGTACTATTATAGAGTTAGTATCTAAAGTTTTTTTCGTGGTAGATACGCATGCTTGTATGACTAAAATAAGATGATCCATGTGCCTATTTGTACAATCTACCTTTCTAAACCCAACTATATTGAAAAATAGTCCAATAGTGTTACAAAAAACTAGCAGGGCATTTTAGTACAAGTTGTCCTAACCGGCAGTAGTACCCCAGCTCTCCCCGGTGAACCATTATACCGGAGGTATCCCTTTATCTCTTGGCTCAATCCAAACCATAAAATATTTGGAACATGACGTACTGGGTCGAAAGTATCTTTACTCCTTCGTGCTGCCAATAAGCCGCGCCGACAAATCTCCGGCAGGAAAATCGATGGGCCATGCTCCGAAGTACCAGTTGCGATTCACCAATCGACGAAAAAAAAATCGATTCACTACAAGATTTAGATATTATTTCTTACAAATTAACCCACCATAGATGGGTACAAACATATTTCCCTTTTGAGCAACCCACCTCAGATTTTGAACTGAGAACACCGTCGACCCAACTTTTTCTTCTCTCCCAACAAATGAATCTCGGTATAGCGTGCTTTGGGAATATATGAGACCATTTGGTTTTTCTGAAACTCTTAGAACTAGTTTATGTTAGTAAAAACACAGTTTATGTTTGTGTGGGTTATATGGGTGACGCGACTGAAAATGTGTCTCAGAAATGCGTTCACTCTAGGCTCAAGTGCAAGCCTGTTGCTCAAGTAATAATCCCAGTAAGTCGGGTAACGATCCTCAGGGAAAAAGGACAACGAAGTTGTGACGACGGGAAAAGATGAAGGAATCCTAACTTTGACTCTAAACAGAAAAGAGAAATGATTTGGTTTTGTGAATGATTATGCTAAACGCAATTATGAAATTATGAAGAAATACAATGACACTAAACTACCTAAAATATGAATGAAAGATGATTTTAAAACTTTTGAACTGAGTGATGAGAAAACCAGGACAGGAATACAATCCCCCAACCCTAGTGTATTGCAGTTATAATACTAATCGTAAATTTAACTGATTGAATTGACCCGGAATTTAGTACTTCCAAGCATTACGTATACGAGGTTCAAGCCCGCGTCATACTTAATCTGAGGACGAGTAAATCGGTATCACGATAGTAACACTCGAATTGCATTCTAAATCATCACGGCTACCCAGAGGCAAACGAGATATAAAGACCTACAATTGTTATGTTGCTACGCAATACGGTCGTCATCAATCACTAAATTCAGAGGATTAATGTTATATACATGCAATCAACACATCAGGCTGGGTTCATGTATCCCGACCTTATAAAATCTAGCCTAACATGCTGAAATTAATGAAAATAGTGTTTGATGTGCAGGAATTCATGATTAATCTAAAGAAAACTTGTGAATTGATGTAGAATAGAATTGAAAAGAGGGAATTACTCACTAATTTTTACCAAAGCAGTAACAACAGCAATGAATAAAACTGGTAATCAAATAAAATTCTGAATAAAGCTTCAATCTTGGAATTAAAACTGGAAATTGTATATAAACTAGGGTTTGCTGGAAAAGAAAGGAAAATCTATTATTCTCCCTAAAATCTCCGTACAAATAATAATAAGAAAACGGGGTTTTATACCCTCCAAGAAATTAGGAATTTCAGCTGCACTAGGACTCTTTCAAGAGAAAATTAGAATTGCAAATCTCGATACCCGGACCGGTCCGGGTCTTAGGCAGACCGGTCTGCCTCCTAAGCGGATCGGTTCTTTATGCCTAATCAAACCCCCCTAACTTAGAACTTCGTGCGTCCCGAGCAATGTAAAAGAATCCTAGCAAGGCTCAATTCTTGAAAAACATTTTATTAGGATAGAATACCTTCTTCGCGAGCAAGCGATTGCATTTAGCGTATGCAACAAGCCTTTAAACCCCTAGGTTACCCTGGTAGGACGAGTTGTGTCTCGTGAGGGTTTGCAGTGAATATACCCACAAAATTCGACTCAAAGAAAATTAAAAATACCTCAAAGTTGTACAATTCAAACTTTTTCAAAAAATAGTCATCATCAAGTCTATTTACAAGTCTCAAACCGTAGTGCGTATGTGCGAAGCCGAAAATATAACCACCAATTTCCACCGATTGACTATTACCTTACTTATCCGAAAATTCGTTTTGATTTCAAAATCTCACGGAATGCTCTCTCAAACGAATCACTCAAAATGTGGCTATTCTCTCAGTATGCGTGATATAAAGAGTAAATTTAATGGAAGCAAAGTCACGCACACAAGTAGAAAGACGAAAATTTTATAGTGAAAGGATCTCATCAACGGATTACGATTTTAAAAACGGGAACATTGCCTCTTTTTCGCACATTTAATCTATTTTATTATCTTTTGGTGTATTATCTCTCCACGCGGTAACCAATTACACAATTTAGACTCGGTTAGGACTTTTTTAGGTTTTTAGGTGTATGGGGTAAAATGAAAACGGTGGGAAATATTGGAATTGGAAAAGTCATTTATGATGTCCATTTGTGCTTTTTCCGGGCTTTTGCCCATTTTTTTCTTCTTTTTCTATATTTTTTTTCTATTTTTCACTTCTTTTCTTTTCTTGCTATTTTTGTTGATCATATCAATTTTTTCTTGCCCCTTTTTATGCACTTTTTGGACTAAATTCTGGATTTTTCCATTTTTCACAATTCCGGGCTATTTGGGTCTTTCGAGTTATCAAACGAAAGGGAAAATTTATTCGGCTCAATTTGGGGTACAAAAAGGAGGTGATTTTTCACGACTTTTTTTTTTGCCAATATTTTTGGGTGACAAACGAGGGCCTACTTCATTTTCCAAAATACCAATTGCGTTACCATATGCATTTCGAGATGAAATTAAGTTTAGAGATAAATTTTGGCACGTTTTTTAACGCAATATCACACACGTCTTTCATAACCGATCAATAATGAAAGGATTGAGATCCTCGACGACTTTTTAGGCGCTGAAAAGAACTTTGAGTTAACAATTAACTCGGATTGATTTAAAAACTCGCAAAAAGTGATAGGCTCGAATCTCCCCGGGTTTGTTAATCTCCACACTTATTCGTTAAGTCGTCAATTTTCGCTCAATTTCCATCTTTAGTCAATTTCGGCTTTGTGCATGTTGAATTTTACAACTTGAGACTTCAATTCGACTTTTAATGATATTTTTAAAAAATTTGAATTCCAATTTTTATTTATTTTGAACAAAAAAAATTTTGGATTTTTCAAAATTTATTATTTTTTTGGAAATTTCTGGGCATTTTGGAAAATTTGTGAAGTTTTAGAAATACGCACTTGTGACCCCCCCTAACTTAGACTTTTGCATTGTCCTCAAGCAAAAATAACTAAAATCTAACTCAAAGCGAATGAAAAGTGCGAAAAAATAAAACAAACAAATATTTAAAATGCATAACGACACTAAACGACCCTAACACATGGCTCAATAATACACTAAAAATCACCCCATACGCGTCGGGGGTGCGACGACCTCTCATCTCTCCACAAACTCACCCGATCCCACTCACGGGGTTCGATGCTCTCCTCGCCTCTCCCGTTCTAGGATTATAATCCAACATTCGGAACAAGTTGGGACCTCGCCCATAGATAAAGGATAGACCGGGAGACTCATCGTGACTAATCGGAAAGGGATCCCGTGATGCTGAATCAAAGCGTGGTCTGCGTGCGCTGAATCGGAGAGAACACCTAGGTTTCTTTCAATTTTTATGATGCATGGGTTGGGCTCTACGTCGGATGAACCACAACTTTTCTCCTCACTCGCCTTCGGGACCTGTAGTGGTATGGGTGGATGGTCACAAAGAAGGAATTCATCGATTTTATCTTTCCATTCGCTTTCTTCTAGGTGACTCCATGAATACAATAGAGTTTGGTCTTCGTCGTTAAGGCTCTCATCCACCGGACCGAATTCTTTTTCAAATTCTTCCATGCTCATGTCCCCTAGATCTCTCTCTCGATTAGTGCCTACGTCCTCTCTTACTTACTCGATCTCTAACTCCACCAGTTTTCTCTCTTCTAACCCCTCTCTCTCTCTCTCAATCGCGGTCACTACACCCATCCCCTCCCCCCCTCCCCCCCCCCCCCCCCACCCGATTCTCTCTCACTGTCACAACTACCGCTATTACTTGATGAAAAAAGGTACACCCCTAACGGCTCTCTCTTGTGGGACCCCTCATTCTCATGGCTCGACACTAAGCAGGACCCTAGGGCACCTCCACAATCATTTTCCTCAAAGTACTCCCCTACGATCTCGTCTATGAAGCTCACCGCGTGAAGGTCATCTTCTTCCCCCGTATGTTGGGCGACATGGAAGATGTTGGTCTCTAAGGTCATGTTCCCAAAGGTGAGTTGCATTCGCCCATTCCGAGTATTGATGATTGCGTTAGCCGTAGCTAAGAATGGGCGCCCAAGGATGATGGGAACATGGTTGATCGAGTTGAAGGAGGGTTTCGTGTCCCAAATGACAAAGTCTACCGAGAAGTAAAAAGTGTCAACTTGGACTATCACGTTCTAGACTATGCCTCATGGGATCTTCACGGTTCGATCCGCTAATTGGAGGGTCACTTTTGTGGTCTTGAGATCGCCCAAGTCAAGTTGCCTATAAATAGAGTAAGGGAGGATATTGACACTTCCCCCAAATCTAGTAAGGCCTTTTCGATTTTATTTTCTCCAATGATGCAGGAAATGGTGGGTGCACCGAGATCTTTGAATTTAGGCGGGAGATCGTTAAGTAGAATGGAGCTCACGTTCTGTGCTAGAAAGACATTCTTCTTTACCTTCATTTTTCTCTTTACCGTCAACAAGTCTTTGATGACTTTTTCATAGGCTGGGATTTGCTTAATGGCATCGAGGAAAGGTAAATTTAGCTTTACTTGCTTTAGCACGTCTAGACGTCATCACGTGGGTTTCCTTTATGGGAAGGAATTAGCCTTTGAGGAAATGGTGCCGCGGTGGGTGGTTTCACTACTACCTCGGGCTCACTAGTCTTGTCTTTATCACTCTCATTCCAGGGGACATCTTCGGCTTCTTTCGTTCCAGGCGAAATCTCCTTGTCTTTAAGTACGTCTTTTGGGGGAGGTGGCAAGTTAACTACTCTCCCACTACGTAGAGTGGTAATTGGGCTACATTGCTCAGGATGGTCATGGGGTGTCGAGCTAACACTAGTTTGACCTTGGAGAGGTCTTTGGCCCTGGACAGGAAACTTGCCTTTCTCTTGGATACTCCACGATGATTACAACTATGAAATGTTCGCATTTATGTCATTCATCATGCGCTCATGCCTAGCATTAATTGCAGTTTGGGTATTGATAAAGTGGTTGATAGTATCCTCGAGACTTCTCCACGGTGGCAGGATATAAGATCCTTGAGGTGGTGGTGCTTGCACATGTCCTTGCATGTGTGGAGCTTGTTGAAAGTGTTGTGGTGGAGGAGGGGAAACATGAGAAGTAGGGTTCATCACAGCATGTTGTTGCCCATAGTTGAAACCAGGATGGTTTTTCCATGAAGGGTTGTAAGAATTTTCGTGCGGTGCACCGAAATTACCCTTAAAACCTCATATACCACTGACTTGCTCTTAAAGCATTACTTTGTAGGCGGCTATAGTCGAGCATTCCTCAGTTGAATGACCCGCCTCACAAATCGCACACACCTTTTCAATGGGGTTTGGTATGGATCCAGTTGGTCCTTTTCCACATATCCCACGTAGGTCTCGCACTTCCTTCTCAAGTATATCGATCTGACTATCCGCTATAGAACTCTTTTCTACATGAAATAGGTCGGACGCTGACGGATTGGTGGTCACTTGACGATTTCGATTTTGAGCATTAAGGTCAGATGTATCCCAGGATTGGGTAGTCTCGGCCACATACCTCAGGTGAAGCTCAGCATCGTGGGCGTCTAAGTCGACAAAGGGACCATTTCCCATGGTTTCAACAAGTTGCTTGGAGTTAAGATTCAGCCCATTATAGAGAAAATAAATGATTTGCACTGAATCAAATCCATGATGGGGGCACGAAGTGACTAGCTCATTGAAACGCTCGTAACATCGATGAAATGGCTCATTTTCAGATTGTCTGAATGCTTGAATTTGAGCCTTTATGGATATTGTTCGATGTGGTGGGAAGAATTTCTTGAGAAATCTCGATTGCAACTCGTTCCAAGATGGAATCGAGCTTGGAGGCAAAGACCATAGCCAGGTCTTAGCTTTATCTTTGAGCGAGAAGGGGAAGAGTTTGAGGCGGATCACCTCTTGTGTGAAAGTTTGATCATTGAGAGTGTCGCACACATCCTCAAATTCCCTAATATGAAGATATGGCTTTTCAGAATCCATACCATGGTAATGAGGTAACATCTGGATCATCCCATTTTTGAAATGGAATTGCCCGAAATTATACGGGAGTATAATGCATCTCGGAGTGACAGTGCGCTCCTCACCGGTGGCTGCACTACCGTGTTGCGACATCTCTCTCTCTCTGAACGAATTGGTGCTCTCACTTGATGTACTCGGAGTGTGCTCTAAAGTGTGTCCTAAGAAGGAAAATGGAGTGTTGTTGGAGATTGAGTGTGAGGGTGTGGGAGGTGGAATCCAGAACTGTGGGGCGTTAGGAGTGTGGGGACTATCGGGGTTGTACTCAACGATTGGATTTTTGTGAATGCTGGTTGGAGTATTATGGGGTGTGGGAGTGAGTTCAGAATTTTGCATTAATGGCTTATGAGAGATGATGGTGAATCTTTTTGTGCTTTTTGAATTTTTTATGTTTTTGGTTTTTTTGAAAAATTTTGGTCAAAGCTTTGGATTGACTCGATCTAATCCAAGTCTACCTAATTCCCCGGCAATGGCGCCAAAAACTAGACGCGACTAAAAATGTGTCTCAGAAATGAGTTCACTCTAGGCTCAAGTGCAAGCCTGTCTCTCAAGTAATAATCCCAGTAAGTCGGGTATCGATCCTCAGGGAAAAAGGACAACGAAGTTGTGACGACGGGAAAAGACGAAAGAATCCTAACTTTGACTCTAAACAGAAAAAGAGAAATGATTTGGTTTTGTGAATGATTATGCTAAATGCAATTATGAAATTATGAAGAAATACAATTACACTAGAATACCTAAAATATGAATGAAAGATGATTTTAAAACTTTTGAACTGAGTGATAAGAAAACCAGGACAGGAATACAATCCCCCAACCCTAGTGTATTGCAGTTATAATACTAATCGTAAATTTAACTAATTGAATTAACCCGGAATTTAGTACTCCCAAGCATTACGTATACGAGGTTCAAAACCGCGTCATACTTAATCTGAGGACGAGTAAATCGGTATCACGATAGTAACACTCGAATTGCATTCTAAATCATCACGGTTACCCAGAGGCAAACGAGATATAAAGACCTATAATTGTTATGTTGCTACGCAATACGATCGTCATCAATCACTAAATTCAGAGGATTAATGTTATATACATGCAATCAGCACATCAGGCTGGGTTCATGTATCCCGACCTTATAAAATGTAGCCTAACATGCTGAAATTAATGAAAATAGTGTTTGATGTGCAGGAATTCATGATTAATCTAAAGAAAACTTGTGAATTGATGTAGAATAGAATTGAAAAGATGGAATTACTCACTAATTTTTACCAAAGCAGTAACAACAGCAATGAATAAAACTGGTAATCAAATAAAATTCTGAATAAAGCTTCAATCTTGGAATTAAAACTGGAAATTGTATCTAAACTAGGGTTTGCTACAAAAGAAAGGAAAAATTTATTATTCTCCCTAAAATCTTCGTACAAATAATAATAAGAAAATGGGTTTTTATACCCTCTAAGAAATCAGGAATTTCAGCTGCACTAGGACTCTTTCAAGAGAAAATTAGATTTCAAATCTCGATACCCGGACTGGTCCGGGTCTTAGGTGGACCGGTCTGCCTCCTAAGCGGATCGGTTCTTTTTATTTTGGGGTGGACCGGTTCTTTTAATTTCTTCCTTCTTCGGTTTGCTTTCGATCCGAGGTCTACTGGAGTTTGCACAGCGGACCGGTCCGGGGTAGGGCAGGCCGATCTGCCTATTTGACTTTTCTGCTCAACTTTGACTGCTCATATCTTTTGTTCCGGGACTCCGATTGAGGTGTCGTTTCTTCCTATGTGCTCATGAATGTGATATCTTCAACTTCTCTTTAGGTACCTCATCCGAATTCCGGGTGGAAATTACACTTTTGCCCTTTTGAATTTCCTTCTTTTCTTTCTTGATTCTTCCGATCTCCTTCGTTCGTTTCTTGACATCGAATACCTGTAAAATCACTACGAAATACCAGAAACTCGGTGTACTCTTTAACAATAGTCAGTAGCAAGATTATGAGATAAAGTCAACTCGATTACGTTGTTAGAGGTGCTAAAAGTAACTAAATCAAGGGATAAATTTGGAAGAATTTGTGCCTAATCAATGGGTCCACCTCCTTTGAGTACTACCATGGGTCTTGCTTTTAGAGATCGTTATTATTTTATTTTTATCTTGAGGTTACTCTAACAATTATGATAAATCATGGTATAAGCCTATTTTAAGTCCACTGATTAAAAATATTGGGTGGTTAAATGGACACTCTCGTTTTTTGTGTGTATACATGCTATGTCTATTGAGAATCAATATATGATTTTTTTTTATACCTTTTTATTTTGAGTTCAATATGTTCACACATCAAAATAAGAGAGGCATACTGAATGGTACATCCAAGTGTTTTATGGCGTCCGAGAGTCATTTACAAAAAAAATATTTTATGCGTTCAGAACATATGGAACATGGCTCGTCATTCTTTAATTTATTTACGATACACTTGGAGCTTGTGTATGCGATGAACCATGCCACCTGAGATATATCTATTGACGTTTGTTGTGAGATACAAATATTGGGGTTTTCCATAGAATTAATAGCATGATATATCTATGCACTAAGGTATAATATAAAGTTAAAAATGAGTTAGAGGGCGCGTAATGAATCTTTATCTAAATAATGAGTTTTCATAAAACATTTCGTAAAAAGTTATTTTATAATTGGAGACCATGCTGAAACATGAATAATATATTACGAAACAGCTTGAGTATGTTTCACAATTCAGAATTCACCTTGATATTTTACACACTCTTGAGTTTAATAGGACCTCTACTTAAACGACATTAAATTGTGCATGATACACCAACGAGTATAGGTGGTTATGATTCATTACACAAATTTCCCTGGACTTTATTTAACTTTTATTTTATTACATCAAATAAAATAAAATAAAGGGGGCATAATGAGAATTGTACTTGGATATTTCCTGAGTTTTACTAACCATTTGCAATATTATATTATTGTGTCAGAAAGATATTATTTTTCAAAGGCTTCTGAATGAGCAGATATGAAGTGACGCTGACATCAAGCCATTGTTTAAAGATATGGTAGTTTAAGATATACCCCATTAAATGTAAGGATTAGGTTGCTTTCATTTTTTCGGGTGGGCATTATAAATGATTTATGTAATTTATTTTATTTTATCTTGAGATAAAAATAAAATAAAGGGGGCAAATGGATATTATGATGTAACATAGTTTGAAGGGTAAAGCTTCTTCGACATCCTTCGCGACAAGGTTAGATTAATGAACCTTCAGAGAATAGTAACATCCAAGCAGGCCATTACAAAAGCTTCTTCAGTTTCTTTCGCAAAGATTTCAAACGAGTTAATTAGTTGTCACTCAGAAATTAACAAAGTCATAGTCATCCTTCAGATATGACATCATATTATAAGAACTTTGCGAGTATTGTGGTAAGTCTTCTTCAGAAGTGTATTATATTCCAAAAACCCCATTGAAATTGGTAAGTGGTTTAACCACAGTCGTTGTGACTTGATTCCTCCGGAGAAGTTGGTCATTGATGCAAACAGACGAAGGACCATGCTCGGTTTGTCATTCGGCATGTATGGGATCTCTTCCTGAAAAAGTGATACAGAAGAATTAGTTTACGAAAAATATTAACAAGTGTTTTCATTGTTAAGTCACCGTTATAGGTGGAGTTTACGAAAAATCTTAATAAGTGTTTTCATTGTTAAGTCACCGTTATGGGTGTCACCGTTATAGGTGAAGTTTATGAAAAATCTTAAACAAGTGTTTTCATTGTTAAGTCACCGTTATAGGTGGAGTTTACGAAAAATCTTAACAAGTGTTTTCATTGTTAAGTCACCGTTATGGGTGTCACCGTTATTGGTGGAGTTTTACAAAAATCTTAACAAGTGCTTTTATTGTTAAGTCACCGTTATTGGTGGAGTTTTACAAAAATCTTAACAAGTGTTTTCATTGTTAAGTCACCGTTATAGGTGGAGTTTACGAAAAATCTTAACAAGTGTTTTGATTGTTAAGTCATCATTACGGGTGTCACCATTATTGGTGGAGTTTTACAAAAATCTTAACAAGTGTTTTAATTGTTAAGTCACCGTTATAGGTGGAGTTTATGAAAAATCTTAACAAGTGTTTTCATTATTAAGTCATCGTTATGGGTGTCACCGTTATAGGTGGAGTTTACAAAAAATCTTAACAAGTGTTTTCATTGTTAAGTCACCGTTATAGGTGAAGTTTACGAAAAATCTTAATAAGTGTTTTCATTGTTAAGTCACCGTTATAGGTGGAGTTTACGAAAAACCTTAACAAGTGTTTCCATTGTTAAGTCACCGTTATGGGTGTCACAGTTTTACAAAAATCTCTCTAACGGTGGAGTTTGCGAAAAACCTTAACAAGTGTGTTTTTATTGTTAAGTCACCTCTAACGGTGGAGTTTATGAAAAATACTAACAAGTGTGTGTTCATCATTATGTCACCTCGTAGGAGTGAGTTTGCGAAAAACATTAAAAAGTGGTCATTTGATCGAGTCAGTAATACGTACATGCACAAGAAACCTCATCATGATTAAAACAAGTCAAAAAAATATGTGCATGCACTAAAAGATTAATCGAGAACGACGAAGTAGTTATTATGTAAACCATAATAATATTTCCACCAAGCTTGGTTAAGAATGATAAAAGAGAATGCTGAAGTAGTTATTATGTGTCCATGATAATACTTTTTACCAAAGCAGAGTTACGAACAATCACAATAAAATCGTGAATGCATGTTCATTTAAGTAGGAATGGGGGCAACACTTATAGTATATCATTCATATGAAAAGAATGATAACGAGGTCCTTCGGAATAACCTATGAGATCAAAGCCTTAAAATTAGATTTAAGATATGAGATATGAAATTGATGTATATCATGTAACTGAGATATGAAATATGAGATTGCATTATATCATAAAATGTGAGATACGAGGACATCATCAAGATGAACTGAGATATGAGATTATTACCCACGATCCACAGGTCGATCGAATATATGAAAACTGACTAAAGTTGTTTCGTACATACAGTCGATATATTTCAGACATGTATCAATATATTAACTATATGTACGAGGGGGCAAATATAGGAGGGGCTTAATGATAAGCCTCTCATTAAATTATTAAATGAGATTAGAGATGATTAAAATTGACAAAATTCCATGTGTTCATGCGACTGGAGTATTATTATGCGCGTCGGACATATCACGCATATTTGTGTATTATTTACGTATTAACTAGACAATATTCTAGTATTGAGAGTTTTGACATATGTTATGGGACACATGCCACTTAAAATAAGACATGTGTCACCACGGGTTATTTGACATGTGGAGACCCACTTGGGTTGGTTTTTCTATAAATAAGCCTCACCCCCATACATTTGAGGGGGTATCTTCTTGGGAGAGAAAAGTGATTTTCTTGTCTTATGAGTTTTTAGAGAGTTTGAGAAAAGAGTTTTGAGATGAGTTCTTTGAGATGAGTTTCAACACCTCCCACCTCTCCGAAAAACCACCACAATGAGTTTTTCAGAGAATCGTATGAACCCACGAACTACGCTGACTTTGATTCCGAGTATAACGGATACATAGGCGCAACCAAAGTTGCTCAAGTCAAACACGTGATAAAATCCCATATTTCCCAAAATTAGACTACTCTCTTACAATATGAGATACGAACACTCAATTGAATAAAGGAAGTAAACACTTGCCTCGTGGATAAAATTCGATGACCTCGAGTCGAATCCCGTGGAGTTTAGCCCGAAATCCCCCTCCTCTTTCTATTTTCCTTCTTCCTTTATTTCCTTCTTCTTTTCTCTCTTTTATTTCCTTTTCTCTCTCGCGTGCCTTATAAGAGAGAAATAAGGGCTATCCTTATAAAACCCAATTTTTGACTCGTATACTCAATTACAAGTTCCTACTAGTCCAAAAGTCCCCAAAACCTAAACACTACCCCCGGATACTCTATTCTAACCATCTCGACCATTCCAAAACTAACCATGCACTCGAAATATCCATCTGAGTCACTTAACTAAAATTCACTACTCGAACCCGACGTTTCTCAACACGCATTTTCTACAACGTAAACTATCACTCATCACTTAACCCAACTACAACATGACATAAAAATATTCTTACTCATTTACTTAGTCCCCAAAGTAAATGGAACACACATTGGTAATTATCTAACACTTAATAAATCCAAAAAATACTATTCACCGTAATTCCTCTAATTACCAAATTACGCCCACTTATATAATTTAAATATCTATAAAAGTACGGGGTATTACAAAATGGTTTAAAAATTCGATGCATTAGGTCCATAAGAGCTGTTGGAGAATTGGTTATACCAAATGACATTATGGTAAACTCAAAATGTTCGTAATGAGTTTGAAAAGCGTTCTTTGGAATGTCATCCTCTCTGACACGTAACTGATGATATCCAGATCGTAAATCTATTTTAGAAAAGACCATTGCTCATCTAAGTTGATCAAACAGATCTCCTATTCGGGTTAAAGGATAATTATTCTTAATAGTTATAGAATTTAGTTTACCATAATCTATGCACAGTCTAAAGCTTCCATTATGTTTCTTAACAATAACATTGGAGCTCCCCGAGGCATAATTAAATGAACCCTTTTGATAAAAGATCATCCAATTGGGTAGGGAGTTCTCGAAGTTCTAAAGGAGCCATTCGATATGGGGGTATCGAAATAGGAAGTGTCTTGGTATAAAGATTGATATTAAACTCAATTTCTCTGGAAGGGGGAAATCCTGGTAAATCTTCGAGAAAAACATCTTCAAATTGTTCCTGCAAATTTGAAATTGAAGAAGAAATCTGAATTTGAGAATTTGAAGGATTTGACGAACCTATTCCTTGGAATATAAAAGAACAATTATTTTCATTATGAAAATGAATTTTCTTAGCTTGACAATCGATATAAGCGTAATGTTCAGATAATACATCCATTTCATTAACAATATCAAAGCCGCGAATATCTAATATTATCGAGTTCACTGATAGAGTTCCTAGACCAAGTTGAATCTTATAGTTCCTATACCATTGTGTTGACGTATTGATTTCACTTGTTGGTAATTCAATATTCACTGGACTAATCAAGGAAGTTGGGGTCAATCGTATTAATTTAGTTAGTCTAAGACTAATAAAAGAATGCGTAGCTCATGTGTCAAATAAAATATAGGTCGGAATATGCTGAAAAATAATCATACCTTTAATCACGTCGTGTGCATTTCGCATTGGACGTGTGGCATAATTCCTCCCATGATTTGAAATCGGTTGACTTCTCTGAGCTGGTTTGAAGTGATTTAGAATCGAAAAAAATTTGGATTTTGTGAGGGTTTGTTCAATTGGCGGCGAATTGGAGCTGATTTTATTTTTAGACATCGGGGTCTAATATGTCCTATCTCATGGCATTCATGACAACGGATCTCGGAACGGGTTATGTTGTGTCAGATTTGGAAATAAACTTGCCCACTAGAGTTTGTATGTGAATGGGGCTTAGAATTATATGGGGTTTTGATGATATGGTTCTTCTTAACAACTAGGGGTGGAGATCGGATCAATGTTGGTGAATTGCGTTCTACAATGGCTGCAACGTTAATCAACTGCGAATATTCATGAATTTGTAATGGACCGATGGAATTCTTCATTCTCAGGTGTAGTCCTGTTTCAAACTGCTTACATCTCTTCACCTCGGTATCTATGTTTTCCAGGGCATAACGAGATAATTTCGTAAACTTAGCCTCGTATTGAGGTACTAAAAGGGTAACTTGTTGTAATTTTAGGAAATCAACTGTTCGTTGGTCTCGCTCAGTCTCGAGAAAATACTTTTTGAAAAATGTCTCTTTAAATTGTTCCCAAGTAAAATTAGCAACATTTTGGTTACGTGACATAGCTTTCCACTAAAAATCTGCTTCGCCTTCAAACATGTATGCAGCTAAAGTGATTCAGATATTAGTAGTTATACTTACTCTATTCAGAATTTTCACAATCTGGCGCATCCATTTATTAGCTTCATTTGCACTCGGCTTTCTAAGAAAAGATGGAGGTCGTTGTCGTAGAAATTCCTTAAGAGCATTCATTCTACGAAGTTCCTCAAAAACATCTTCAGGAGTAGTACGAGTAGTCTGTTGTTGTCAAGCTAACGTAGTAAGTTCCTAGAGACACCACATGATTCCTTCAGTCTATATCTGTTCTAATTGAGTTCCAATGGATGGAGTTAAAGTACTAACCATCCTAAAATAACACAATTTAAATACCAAGAATTATAACAATAAATAAAGAAACAAACCTATTTTATATCAAGTTAAGTGTATAGTATTATTATACATCACTTATCAGTCACAGTATGGCTAACATTTATATTATAAAATATGTAAGAAATTATTTAATGGTGGATTCCTCTCTCTAAATCGAAACGGTCGCGTCATCACAAATTGTCGACTCGGGGATAACTAAATAATCTCCTTGGTCTGCATCATTCGTCGAGTCATCTGTAGTACGAGGGAAATCTCCTCCAAGTATGTCACCATTTTCTGTTGCTTCTGGATACATCTCTAGAGCTAGTAGGTCATCGATAAATGCTAAATTAATGGCTTCTTGTAGTATGACTGGATCATTTGCAAAGTCATCCACCTTTCTCATCACCTACATCTCGCCCAGTGCTATGTTATTCAATACTAGCCTCTTAACCTCGTTGCTTGAACCTGACCAGTCTTTTTCCACTCCTCGGATCATTTCTCTAAGTCTAGCTTAGGCGCTTTCTCTTACCCTTATTTCCCAACGATTATCTGGCTCAATATCTAGATTAAACAGAAACGTATCCCATACATCCATACTACAAAATGGATTACCATATAATAATAGTAATAAAAGAAGTAATAAAAATAAAATAACTAATATCTTATATTTCCTGCATAGAATGTTAAACCGGTGATATGTTGTAATTTTAACACATGCTCTGATACCAACATGTCACACCCTGGATTTTGGTATGAATAATTAAAGTTAAGACAAAATAACATAACCTTTTTATTCATTATTAATATGTTATATAAAAGGGAACCACCACAGGGGTTAATTATACTTTTCCAGTACACACAAAGATTATAGAAAATTAAAAAGCGCCACTCTTTGCTCCCATTTGGTTAAATCTCTGCACATACGGTCACATACGCGAACCGGTGGCTATCTCTAGTAGGGAAGATATACTATTTCCTTTCTCCTAGCGTATCTAAAGAAGGAAGGAATTAGCACAAATATGTTAAGCAAGTTTCACCGGTTCGATAACAGTGATATAGATATAAATGAGAGTTGAAATGTGTATAAAATCAGTGTTTGAAACGGTTGATAATAATAAGCTGCTAATTTATATTTATCGGATTATAAACATTAAAATGTTGAAAATTTATGATTCCATAATAATTAGTCCGTTTAAGAAAATACGACACATTACAAGTTTAGTTAGAATCATGTTTGAAGAAAGTAAAGTAATTTGAACTAATAATCTCATTCTTACCAGTTCATTAACGGGTATAGAGGTAATTAAGCCATCAGTGTAACTTTATCATAAACAATCCCAAAACCTTTGGGGAAAAGTAACCTGTTATGCTCACAATGAAAGTGGCACTCATACGTATGTAGCAATAATTAGGGATCTCAATCGTCTGAGACCAATAGGCCAAGTACAAAGTTCTGTGGGATAAGACACCAGTCTACTTCCTAGTTAATAGTGATGCTTATAGTAAAATATAGCACAAAAGTGCAAGGGAAAACTGAATCAATATGGTACATCATCTCAGTTATTAGGTGAGAAGGGTTAAAATTGATTCTAAAATTAAATACTGGTGCTAATTCAAATACTGATGATGGTTAACAAATTAAGAAGTATGGCAGTATAATAACATGTACATACTCAGAGTCAATGCGGCTATCATAGAGTGATATCAATAGCAGTATTTCAAATAGGCGAAGTATAATATTAAAAAAGTAGGAAAAAACTACTTGCTTGAGTATTCTATTGAATTGCGATTACGCTGGAGTATTCAAAAGATGTGAGACTTCATTTTTTATTATACAATGGGTGGCATAGGAGTATTAGGGTTTAATCAGTAATTTATGTACTTAAAACCGCCTTTAATAAAGTTCTGTGGGTTTATGTGTAATTATCTTGGGACTTAAAAATAAGGATCTTAAGCTCATTTTTAAACTTTGGTGTACGAGAGTTTTTGTCCAAAAATAGTTTGCTTTATGTAGGGGCAAAGTTTGGGGTACAAATTCCAAAGTTAAAAAAGTTACTGGGGTTAATTTGTAATTTTAAGAAATTTTCTTTAAGTAAAAACCTCATTTTTGCATAACTTGAGCTCTAAATATCCAAATATGGTCTTATCTTATATCATTTTTATCAGAGAAATTAAATAATTTTTTGGAAAAAAAAATCAAAATTTTCTGACTGGCCACGCGTCCTGACGTGCTGGGTTAAACTTCCTGGACGAAATCTTCATCTTCTACCTCTTGAGTTTGGCATTCTAGGATTTAAAACTTTGACTGAGGTTTTATCCTTCCCTGCTATACCATTTGAGATGATTTCTTAACCAACTAAACCAATTTTTCATGAGGATTTCAATTATATAAGTTTCATGGTTCGAATCTTAGTATAACTCAAGTTTCAAAACTGTATTTTTTCATGAAATTTTAACCTAATAGTCGTGGATTTATAGAGTATGATAGGGTATCTTAGGAATTGGGTTTGATTTTCGCTATATATGAGAGTAATTTGGTGTTGGTTTCAAGGATTTAAATGGACTGTAGGTCGAGAATTTTGGATTTACAGGTTTCTAGCTTTGAAAACACTTTCGATTGATTAACCTTTCTATATGAACATTCATGGGGTTTCACCATTACACTCTACATCTTAAGTATCTAATGAGTCGATTCATGGCTTTCAATCGAAGGTTTGGTTAGTGTAATGGATTTCACCATTAAAGCTCAAGCTTTAATGGTGTTCCTATTATTTTCTTTTATTCTAGGCATTTCTACACATAAAAGCTTGCATATTTCTAGTGTTCTAACTATACTAACTATGCAAAAAAACTACTAGAATTGAAATTAAAGCATAAAATGATGAGTTCCCTGAATTAAGATAAAATTCAAGCTTTGAAAGTGATGGATGAGTGTCCACTGTGTAAAACATAGGGTATTTAAACCACTTTGAGTGGAGAGTTGATTGCAGTAAAAAAGACGTGGATCTGAATCAAGTTAGGGTGAGTTTTGAGTTTGGTTCAAATGGGTGCACATGGGTTCCTAAGGGTTACCATGTGTTACCATGTGATTTTTACCTCTTTTGCTGATGTGGGGGTGTGTGTAAGCTATGGTAAAACTAAGGTTTGTACTTGGGTCCTTCATCTTTGATGTAATAGCATTTATGTTCTTAAAAGTATATTTTTTGTAAAGTTTAGCGGCATTTTGATCATTTCAGAAAGTTTTCAGGGTTAAAACTATAATTTAATGTTAGTTGAGGTTCAAAGGTTTAACTTGACATAAGGTTGAAGTTTAGGGGTTCAATATATCTCAGATTATCTCATTTTGAAAGTTTCAGGGACTCTTTTATAATCAATTGAAACTTAAAGGGGTTAAAGTTAAAAGCAAAGTTGTATGAAATCAAACATATGTCATTTCTTCTATAGCAGGTTTTTTATTTTACCCATCTTACGGGGGTTTAAATTGAGGTCGTGGGTTATATTTGGGTTTGAAAATTCCCGATTCTTACATATTTATATAATTATCACCCAATGTAAGGGGATCAATTGATTCAGACTAAGATCGAATTAGACTCATAGCAATTAAAGTAACAATCGTGCAAACATTCCGATCCTTATAACTCTCAAAATTGAGATTTATGCACCCTTTGCAAATAATGTGAGATTACCGGAGTCTAATTAAGACAACATTTAGAATCAAATTTCACTGGTGGTCTTGTTCAATACATTCTTAGATGTATCGATCATAATTCTCTTTTGAACTATCATATAAGTTCTTGAATCATCGTACCAGTTCCAGTAGTTTGAGATAAACTACTAGGATTTCATCGCAATCATTCCAATATGATGTCAACTCCCTATCTGGGTTGTGAACCTTTCAATAATACTAGAACCATAACTTCCATCTCATGTGTCCAAGCCGAACCAAACTCGTTGGAATTCCAACTAAGCACCATTGACCGACATACATATGAAATAATATATTTAAAAGTAAATATAAAATATTCTCACAAACATGATTCTCATTTCAAAACGAATAGACAATCCACTATCAATCAAAATAAAATGTCTTTACATGATTTTAAGAATAAAACCCCAGCAACCTTGTCTTTCAACGCCAATATGTTGGAACTTGATATCCCCGCCAAGAAGTAATGCTTTCGAAGGTTCTGCGTATAGGTTTTCAATTGCTTCCCTATTCGGGAATGAACAATTATCTTCAAACCCGTTAAGAATGTAAATTGTTTAGAGAGTTAATCAACAGATCATCCTTTATGGAACAATTAGCATTATTCTAGTTGTCTACTCCTCAGATGCACACGGTAATCTTTTAGAGCTTTAAACAATGGGCTTTAAAATTTTGGACGGTATTTTGTCACCGATTGGAATCCCACTAGCCATGAACCCGATGTGCTTCTTCTCTTATGTTTGGGATTTATCAGTAACAGGATTTGGTGAAGTCGGATTAAAAGGGATTTAGGGAGTTTAATAACTCAAAGTCTCTGTAGATAAAGTAGAATTAACATGTGCCAGAGTTGATTATTGAGATCCCGTTTGCGTTGAGAATTGAGGTGATGAATTATGAGAGAATTGAGATAGAGTAGGAGTTTCTTTATTTAGTTAAGTATTTATGTTCATCTTCAACATTTTCTACAAATAAATAAAAAATAAATTTAACAAATAATGTACGACGATCACGTTTTATATATATATATACACACCCCTACAAGAGTTTTTAATACTTTCTCGATATTTTTTATCTCCTTCCATGTTGGATTATTTTTTAAAAATTAGTGAAAATCTATAATTGGACAACTGGGCGGAAGCGTATCCATGATTCTCTAATAAATGTTTACAACAGGAACTTAAAATCCTTTCTTCTTTAATTTTTTGGCAAGATCACATTTATTGTGCATATATTATGACACGTCGTCATCTGAAAGAATTCCCTGTTTACAGAATTCTATACACATTGGGAATATTTTTCTTCATTTTCTAATAATGTCACTAATGATAATTCACTGTTGGGATTATCAATGCGAAATATATTCGCTATAGCCTCATCCTAGCATTCTAGCAAGGCAAATAGTATATGATTCAATAGGTTCGTTTGTGGAACATCAACTCCATGATTTTTAAGGTAATTAGACTGATCAATTTTCCTGATCCTATACTGATAAATAGGAGTCCCCTCTATATGGTTCTCACTAGTAAAAATAGATTTTGTGCGGGCTAACTGTAACCCCTCGGTTTTCCTTTTAAACTAACTATTACCATGGCTTATTTTTGTCTTGAGAAGATATATAAAAGGAGTAGTATGAACATGACCAATGTTTTATAACGTGAATAATTACGCAAAAAAGGTATAAAAGGTTTTCTTCATGTTAGACAATATGTAAATAATAAGAGTGTTCGTTCAATTAATCCTAGAATTACTATGAGTCCACCAAGTAATTAATATTTTTTAATTATTCAATCAAACACAACAAGTACAATTTTAGTTCAATTTTAACTCAATAAGCCTACAATTACTATGTGTCCACCAATTAACAAAGACTTTCCACCAATTTGTGTTCACCCAGACATCAACCACTTAAGAAAGGGGTGAAGACGACTATAACAGCTAACCAAGAAGATATATACACTAATAAAACATAAAACAATATATGAAACCTCAATTAAATGAAGGATTATCCTTCGAGTGAATATATTCTTCATTCAGACAATATCAGCATCAAGTAATTATGGTTTTTTAATTAATCAATCAAACACAACATGTCCAGCTTTAGTTCACTCAAACTTCAACCAGTTAAGAAAGGGGTGAACACAACCACAACACTCAAGCCAGAAGTTACAAATATATATAAGATTATTCTATATAAAAGAAAAGTTAAGTAAAATAATCTGAATAAAGAAAGCAGCGAGAATTTAATGAACTTCAATAAATGTTCTCCAATTATATGCGCATATGGAACAAGAAGAAAATATGTTAACAGAAATACAATTGCAATAAGAAAAAAATATTAACAAAATCTACTTTAGCATGTCCATGGGAAAAGAGTAAATCAATTTTACTAATTAAAGTAGTAGTCATATTTATAAGAAGATATAAGTTTATAGTCAAATTCAAATTACATTTAACATGTTTATAATCTCAATTCATACTTTAAGTCTACAAATCTTAAGTATCCATTAATTAAAAATAATATATGAATTTATGGTTATTTAATTATTATATCTCATTAACTAACAAGAATTTTGTATTTATACATGAACGTTCAACATGTGAATCGAATAGTATAAGTATATCATCTGCTTTTTATCAATATCTAGATATATGGATCTAACATGGGGTTCATCATCGATTATTATTAATCCAATTATATGCAACATAAATTTCCAAATTATATATGTTTATCATGAGAATTATCATTAATTTACCATTATTCAATTATTAATCGTATTAATTAAGGGCTAGTTTATATCAATCATATGTAACTCTACATGTCATATTCATAAACCACACTAGTGCTATTTTCATCAAAACTTGTTAGAACTAGTTAATTTATTTTTAGATGTATTTAAATCACTCACTTTTTTAAAATCAAAATCTAAACTGTGATCATTTTGAATTAAAGCAACTTATCACGGTCAATGATGATGGTCACGGTCCACGACTATGAGCCTTAGTACATTTAAAAAAAGTGTTAACGGTAGATAATCGTGACCCAATTGGTGTGACCATTTTAAAATTCAGTGTCTTCATGGATGGGGGTCATAGTTTAGGGTCGTGACTATATTACACCCATTTTGTCATGGTCGTTAACCGATGGCTACGATTTTGGACCATAACCAGTAATGTGACCACATTGGCACCAATTACTTTCTTAAAGGGTCACAGTTTAGTCATGGTCCATGACCATGACCATTGTTTGGTATATATCACCCTTAGAAGTGGTCACAATTTAAGTCACAGTCAATATTAGTTTTTCACAATTTTGGACCGTGACCACCTTGATCATAGTTTTCGACCGTGACCACTTTACCATGACCATTTTTTATTTTTTTCGTAGTGGTATAATTTACTTGATTTACTCACCGTGATGACATCCCCATGATTGAAATAAGACATTTATCATCTCTTATTGTCATTATATCACCAAGCCAAAAAGCTACTAGATGCGCAATATACAAAGTCAAAGATATAAATATTATATATATTCGTAGAGATATATATAGATAGTATTATACAGGATCAAGTAGTATTCATTTAGATTTTTGGTTATTGGTATTTATCATGATCTTATAAATCATGTATCCAAAATTATATATAGGACTCGTTTTGCTTGTGTCTCCCCAAGGAACCTAATTCAATTGTTTGTGAATCTTATATGGTATCAGATCACACAAACAAAATGGTTGAAACCTAACCTTCTTTTCAAGACTCAATTTTTTATTCCAATGCAACCTCTATTCTGGATCCATTTTTCCATCCATCATTATGATAATCCATTGGCAGTTTTGGTCTCTTTCGTCCTCTCTGGTGATAACTATGGCACCTCGTCTCGTTCCATCATCATGGTCTTGCAAGCAAAAAATAAATTTCACTTAGTTGATGGAATATTCACCAAACCATATGTCGAGAAAGATGCTCCTAATTGGGGGAGATGCAATGAGCCCGTTAGCTGTTGGATCTTGAATTCCATATCTATAAACATTCGCAATAGCATTTTATGTGTTGAAACTGCTTCTGAAATCTAGAATGAGCTCAAGGAACTATTCTCGTAATCGAATGTGCCAAAAATCTATCAACTTAAGCAATCAATCTACACTCTAAAATAGGAAGACTCTATGGTATCAATTTACTTTACCCGTTTGAAATATTTATGGGATAAATATAACTCTATGATTTTTGTTTCTCTGTGCATTTGTGGCAACGGTAAGGCCTCCATTGCACAAGTCAATCGAGGCCATGACAAGGAATTCCTCAAAGGACTCCACGATCGTTTCTCCGTTATTCATAGCTAAATACTTCTCATGGAACCATTCCCATTTATCCAGCACATATATTACCTGGTCCAATAAGAAGAGAAACAACAAGAAATAAATATTTATGTGGCTCCTTTCATCGATTATTTTGCTCTTTATTTACGACAACACATGATGCATCCTTCATCCCATTCCTCAAAGAGGCCAAGCCTTTTTTTGTGAGCATTGTAACAGATAAGGACACACCAAAGTTACAAGTTACAAACTTAATGGGTATCCTCCTAAACTCAAAGATTTTGTTGTTGTTGTACCACATGACCCATACCCAACTACCAGATCATCCCGTCAACCCTTGACAACCGAGCAATATAATCGTTTGATCACAACCTTGTCAACCGACGAGTCCGTGATTCCTATGAAAAATCTAGCATGCTCAATTCTTCCCTTTTCCTCCTCATCGTGGATTATTGATTATTAATCATTTAACCTCATTTCATTTAATACATCTTTATTTACGTCATTAATCGTTTCTCCGAAAAACTTTTCTGTTCAATTACCAAATGGAACTCACTCCTTAGTACATCATATTAGTACTACAATACTTTCTCCAACTCTTAAATTTGAAAATGTCTTTTATATACCTTCTTTCAAATTTAATTTCCTATCAATTTTCCAACTAACATGTTCTTTTAGTTGCAATGTTATTTACCCATAGTCTAAATGCATATTTCAGGACCAATAGATGATTGGTCGGGGAAATTTTTGAGATGGTTTGTATTATTTCAATAATGCTTCATTTGCTTTAGTATTTTCAGTTCTAGGAAGAAATAAGTTTAACTTTTGGCCCTGGCGCCTCTGCCACCCATCTATGTCTCATTTTAAATTTCTAGTGAACTTTTGATTGAGCTAAATCTAATTTTGAATTTTCTTATTATGTTTGTCCTTTGCAAAGAAAACTAGATTAACTTTCAATAAAAGTGTTACTTTTAGCTCTCATGCTTTTGAATTAACTCACTATGACATTTGGGCTCATTCTCTACTCTCTCACATAGTGGTGATCAATTTTTCCTCACTATATTTGATTATTATAAATGTTGTACTTGGATTTATTTAATGAAAGAAGAATCAGAAACTATGAAACTATTGCTTTATTTTTTTTAATTTTGTAAACTGACGGTTTAATCTGAAAATTGATAAAATTCATTCTAGAGGTGGTGATATTTTTCTACCTCAAATCCAAAAGTTTCATTCTGACAATGCAACTAAATTTTCATCTCCACTTCTTCAATTATGGTTTCATGAAAATGGGATAATTCACCAATGTAGTGTCATTGTGACTCGTCAAGAAAATGGTGTTGTTGAGCGAAAACATCGCCATCTACTTGATGTTGCACGTGCTCTCCATTTTCAAGCAAATCTACCTTTAGAGTTTTGGGGTGAATGCATATTAACAACATCATATATAATAAATAAATGCCAACCCCCATCCCCATCCATAAATCTCCACGTGAAATTTTCTTTGGTCTTCCTCCATTATAATCATATTTACGTGTTTTAAGGTGCCTTTGTTTTGCCAAAAACATGTACATTAAAAACAAACTTGATGCATGTTCCAAAATTGACTTTTCTATAAGCTACCCGTATGGCCAAAAAGGATATCGCATCTATGATATCACTATCTGTGGACACCTCGATTTTCAATCCAAGTCCCAGGATGCTTCGTCATATTCCAAATAAACCCCAGGCACGTACCCAGGGAGAAATCCCCAGCAAAACCCAACTTTCAGAACCTATACTAAAGTTTCGAGTATCAAAAATACAATAAACCTGAATATCCAGAGTGAAAGTATAAATAACCCAAAAGAAAAAAACATACTTAATATATTAAAGCAACCAACAAGCATCCCCTCTGGTGGCTTTATCCGATCGGACAAAGGGCCCTCAAGTAATAGCCGATCGGCCAAAGATTCTCACACAAATCTTATCTAAATATTTTCTTAATCGTTGATAAAAAATCAACGGCCCTAAACCTTCAGCCGATCGGGCAAACCTCCCTATAAAATTCCTATAAATAGAGGTCCCCACCCACCGTTTCAAGGCATCCGACTTCGAATCCGGAGATGAAAACCCAACGTTAATTTGGTTTTCTAACTTTCTTAATCCCGACCGCCCGAGATACTCGAGCTCGTTATTTGAGAAGCCCCGAATGACTCATACTTTAGAAAAGTCACTTTTCAGAAAGTAAAAGCAAGTACTTCCGTAGAATCGCCCCAAAAAAAGGTTATACTCCAAAAAGAGTTTCGTACTCCTGAAAAGTTACCTCTGAGAGAAAAATAGAGTTGAACCCCTGCAAAAAGTCCACCAAATTCAACACTACTAGCCGATGTTTTGTCCAACTAAAAAGCACCAAAAAATGCGACTTCCCCAAAAACAAAAGGTTAGCTTTCGTCGTGAGGCTATAGAACCTCTGCCCAAAACTCGGGAATATATATATATATATATATTGTTATAGGTTGTGTATACTTGTGTACCCTCTCTAAACCAACCCCCGTTTAGGGTACCGGGTATGCAATTTACACCATTTATATTTGTTAAAAGAATGGTTTATAATTCAGCACTGCCACTTATGTCATATATTAACATACTCATATGTTAAATTAATACAAATTAAATGCCATGATTCCAAAATACAAACATGAAAAACATATATTTTAAAAAAAGTTCTCAGGAGAGTGCCATTGAGTTACGTTCAACGCAAAACTTTGTAAGCCAAAGTCAAAAATTCGACAACACTCACCACTTATCCTAGCCCGTCACTGCACGGCACCCCGAATGTCTATTTTCATTTTAATAATTTTCAAATATCTGCATTTGATTAACGTATTAGATTAACATATAAATATATCAATTTGATGCAACGCAAATGCTATATTAAGGACTAAACTACACAAATACTGCATTGTTGTACCTTGTATACCTGGTATCCCGTTGTCTTAACCTGTAAATATACCCCGTTTGTGAACTACATTGTCTTTGATCTTATTTCCCTTAGGTACGTAGGCGCTATACTAAGCTAAATTTATGAATCCTGAACCTTATAATATGTCTCTTGGTGTATTATCTACTAGGAATGCATCCATCCCCAATCCTGAACTGCCCTGACTTCTCCTGGTCCACCCCAATACCAATTATATGTGTTCAAGGAGAACTATCACACCCAAGATAGGTTGAATGACTGGGGAAGGACATGTAAAGGGTACCTCTTGATAAGAGAAGACCCAACTATTTTGGGAAAGTTGAGCAGAGTCTTACTCAGTCAAATGTTAAGGTTGGCTCGCGCATAAGCAGAATATTGATTACTACCACATGAAAAGCACCCAGGAAGTGCATAATTTTGGAGAAGATGCATAGGTCATAGTTTTGGTATACCCCAGGAAAAGGGGAGTAAGATGTACCACGTAATATGAAATATTAAGCGTGTGGATTGGTGTTGAGTGAGACATAGTGAAGTTATCTCCAGGTGCACCACTCGTAGATGTAAAAAGGTTGGTTTGAGTCGATCGACCGAAAGTTATTAATAAATTAGTTATTCCAGTGAAGGGATGGATAGGCCGACTAATACAGTTTATCATTGGGCAAGAATAGAGTGAACCACAAATTGTTTTGTACGGGTTTTGAACCTCGAAAGAGTTACTTTGCCACGAATCAAAGTTTTAAGGACTCATATGAGTGGTCAGGTGTTATCGTGGTTTCTCTCATGAGGGGAGTTTTATGCTTTGGTAAATAAGGGAATCTGGCAGTTAGTGATGTGCTACCTTCCATCAGTAATGAGATGATTGAGCCGGTGATGTGTAGGCTCGTCTTATTGGGATATTGTTAGTAGAATCACAATGTGTCTGTGTAGCGTTATCAAGGTAAGACCTTATGAATGATGGAGCATATCAGTATGAAATTATTTGAACAAACTTATCGTTAAGCTGGGGCTATAGTGAGTAGGCCTTTAGATAGGTGGGTACCACCAGTGGGTGTATAGTGGAGGCACTGAAATGTTTTCATGATTTAATTTTTGGTAGTAGAGGATGCCATGGGGTTAAGGATCCAAAATATTTGGTACCAGGCAAATCTAAATTTCGGGGACGAAATTCCTTTATAAGGTGAGGAGTATGTAAAACCCCGTACTTTTATGGGTATTTAAATTACACGAGTGCTTGTAATTTAATAATATGAGAAAAAAAATGAAAGGATTAAATATTAATTAAAATGAATCAAATTAATATTTATATGTACTATATTTACTTACGGGAATAAGTAAATGAGTTGGATTATTTTTATATCATGTCGCAGGCGGGTAAAAGCGACAAGTGGTAATATTTTATTCGGAACACACGTGTAGAGATGTGTTGGGTACAAAAAGTAAATTTTTGATAATTTACTCTAATGGTAATTTTGAGTGCACAGTTGATCCGAAATGGATCAAAATAGTCAAAATTAAGTATCCGGAGATAATGTTTGGGTTTCGGGAGCTTTTTAGCCTAGTCGAGACTCACAATTAGGTACACGAGTCATTTTACACTTGGGCTAACACCCAATTTCGGGATTTAATACATGAGGGGCAAACATAACCCCCAATTCTCTAACCTAAGAGAGAGAAAGAGAAGAGAGAAAGAAGAGAAAAAAGAAGAAGAAAGAGAAGAGAGAAATGGAGGAAGAAATCAAAAAGGAATTTCATATTTCATTCAACATATAAAGAGGAAGATTAAATCATCTAAAATTCAAGGCAAGTGTTTAACTTGCTTTAATAATTTATTTGTGTTTATAATTCATATTACATTTGGTGAAAAATATGAATTTTTGGGTTGGATTTATTTGAGAAAATGGGTTTTTGTGAAATGATTTCATAGAAATTGGATGTGATATTTATACCATATGAAATCTGAAAAATTGAACCCCGTATGATGTATAGAATATTAATAAAGAAATCTTAGATTAATTCATAGAAAATATCTGATCTTGAATTGTTCTTGTGAGGATTAAAGAACCCGTGAAATTGAATTAAGATAAATTTTTTAATCTGCCAAAAATTTTAGCATGACTTCAAACGCATGCCATTTTATGTATGATTTCAATTAGATGCTCATTTATGGATTAAAAGAAAGTTATTGAAGTTAGATTTCTCATGAGATTTTAATGAGGTTAATTGGACTTATGTAGAGTTAGTTACAGTTGTTTTAGTGTAAGGTGTTTAAGCTGCTAGAACAGCTCAGTTACGGAAATTTTATAGACAATTCAAACGCATGCCATTTTCTGTATGATTTGAATTAGATGCTCATTTATGGATTAAAAGAAATGTATTGAAGTTATCTTTCTAATGATATTTGAATGAGGTCAATTGGACTTATTTAGAGTGAGTTATCGTTGTTTTAGTGCAAGGTGTTTAAGCTGCCAGAACAGTTGAGTTATATAAATTTTATAGACAATTCAAATGCATGTCATTTTATGTGTAATTTGAATTAGATGATGATATATGGATGAAAATAAAGGTATGTAAGTTATATTTCTAATGAGATTTGAATGAGGTCAATTGGACATCTATAGAGTGAGTTATAGATGTTTTAGTGCAAGGTGTGGAATCTGCTATAAATTAAAGTTGTGAGAATTTGTGATTTTTAAAAGTTCTAATGGGAAAAGGACCCTTGGGATTCTAATAGGAATTTAGGATGTAATTAGGATAAGATCTAGTTGTGATAAGCTTAATATTTAGAATAAAAAAATGTGATTTTTGTATTATAAGTAAATGAATACTTATGGAATTAAATCGAATATGTATATTAGGGATTACAGGCTAATGCTACGAGAGATAGGCATGGATAGTCGGATTTGATGATATATATATATACGGGTATAGAGACAGTATATATATGATATAATTAAAAATATATGTGTGTGTGAATGGTATATTTATGTGAAACATACCCCTCTAGTGCTATCATGGGAAGTTGCGCGATGTGGGTGAGGCCCCTGGCTTGAGGAGCAGGGAGCGTATAGTCCCCAGGTCATAGCGTCCATTTTATATTGTGTGATTTTTAATCAAGAGTGAGATGTGGTGGGTATGTTTCATTTTCATTTTCGGTGAGGAACTATGACCGCTTCCCATACGTTGTGATTTGGTTTTTACCAAGTCTCGGTGTGAGAGTTCGACCGCTGGTACCCAAGATGGTGTGTGAGTAATTACCTGGAAGATGATAGCATTGAGAGACTACGTCCATTGAGTTATAGCTTTGAGGGATGGTTATTATACTTATATAGTGTGTGATATATAAGTATGGATATACTTGATGTGTATAGTATATTGTATATATATTTATATGAGATATGAAACATATATATACGGACATAATAAAGAATGGAATGTCAGATAAATTCTAGATCTTCCGGGAGTGTAAAATCCGGAATAAAATAGGTGATGTACGTATATAAAGATGAGAATATTATATACGAGGTTGATAACACTAAAACGTGAATAGTGCAAATAACTAGTGCAAGTTATTCATAATGTAAGTATGAATCATAAGTGAGAAATTATAATGTATAAGCTGTAACAGCCCGTCCTTTTGGAGACAATTAAATTCCATAATTAAGTATAAATTGGCAATTTGGAAAATTTCTCGAAATAGTGATTTTTGAGGATTTAATGATTCTTGATGGGTGTTGTGATTTCTTTTGGGATTAAATAGGTCGAAGTACTTTAATTATATGTCGCCGTGGAGTAAAGCGACAAAAAGGTCAGATTTTGATTATAAAACCCGCATTAAGTATTATGGGTTAGAATAGTGATTTGCGATCAAGTACCTCGGATGGGAATTTTGACTATGCCGTGAGTCTCGAAATGTTCGAGATAGTCGGAAAAGAGTGTCCGATTGTCAAAATTGAGTTTCGAGGAATTTTGGGGTAAAAAGGGCTCGTAATTGAGTAAACGAGTCGTTTTTGGGTTTTAAGGGTTAAAACCCTTTTCTCCTTATAAAAGGAGGAAGAGAGGGAGAAAAGAGAAGAGAGAAGAGAGAGAGGGGGAAGAGAAGAGGAGAACGGGGAGTTTCCGGCCAAACTCCATGGGATTCGGCTCGAGATCATCGGATTATATCCTCGAGGCAAGTGTTTACTTGCTTTATTTACTTTTGAGCATAAATCTCATATCGTAGTTTGGTATAAACAAACCCTAAAGATTTTGGGTTGGGTTTTCGTGAATAAAACGGGTTTTCGAGAGTTAAAACGAATAAACCCCAAAATTTGTAAATTGGAGAAACTTAGGTTTTAACCTAAATTAATTGGTGATTTCGGGTTCTAGGACGTTTAGAACCCGTATTATAAGTGTATTTGTTGTTGGTTGGAGTTGTAGGTCGTTGGGTGAGGAGATGGAAGCTTGGGGGAAGCTTCCATGGCTGAAACAGCTTCTCGAAGAAGAAGCTACCCGCTATGATCGATCGATCGATCATGGGGGTTCGATCGATCGACAGCCAAGGGTCGATCGATCGACCCCTGCTGAAAGATGGCAATTTTCTTAGGGTGAGTTGGATGAGATGAATTCCAATTCTAATAGATTTAAGGTTAATTATGTGATAACATAAGAGACCTTTTACGAGTATTTGGTCCTCCAATTTAGGAAATGTAGGAGGGCAAGGTGAGGGTTTTAATATATAACCCTTAAGTTATATTTTCGAGGAAAATAGAGGAAATTAGAATTTGATGCTTTAGGGTTCCTAAATTATGGTGGGGACCTTTAAATGATTATATGGACAAGATGTAGTCCTTGGGTTCATGGAAATGAAATCCATAACCCACTAAATTTAAGGATGTTCGGGAAAGATAAATCCCTAGGATATTTTTAGTGGGCATTTAGGCCCATATAATTATGCGTATAGGAAGCATAATTATAATCGATTGTGGAGTGAGAATATCCCATAAGATAATTAAGATAAATTGGGAATATAGATATATATTCACTTAGTGTGAAATTGTATAATTGGAGATATCCAATAAATCCTTGGATGGGATTAAGGTGTGAATTACTTATTAAAGTAAGGAAATACTTAGTATCATGCATATATGAATGCACGATTGTGATTCTCTGAGAGAATCTTTGGGATTATTGGTCATCGTTAGATGTGTTTGGCAAATATGGCCATTTATATATATATTCGAGGAAGAATATAGTATATGTATATACTATGTGAATAAAGTATATAGATGATATGATGTTAATGATTTTGAAAATGTAAAAATGAATGTTTTCAAAAGGAAAAAGGAAATGATTTTCATAAATGATAATTTATGGTTACACACCTCTCTAAATGCTATCATAAGGGAAGTTCGCGCGTGAGGTGAAGCCCCCTGGCTAATGAATGCAGGGTGGATATAGTCCTTTAGGCCATATGGGCTATTATATATTATTACTGCGCTGGTTAGGTGATTCTGGGTGTGGTCATGACTATCCCGCAGGCATATGGTCGCTTCTCGACGTTTCAGTAGGTTCCCAGGTGGTCTTGTTTGATATGCTCTGGAAGATGATAGCCATTTAGAGGCGCGTCCAATGGGGAAACCCGGAGGGACGGTCTTGGATATGTTAAAGCAATTCATGATAATGAATTGGCTTTAAATACATTTCCCGGATGGAAGAAGGGAAATGGGATAAACGATTTGGCTTCGGTTGCATTTCCCGGATGGAAGAAGGGAAATGGAAGCATGTGTTATGAAAAGCAATTTATGATAATAAATTGACTTTTCAATACATTTCCTGGATATAATAAGGGAAATGGGATGTTTCGAAACGGAAAAGCATTTTTATGATAATAAAACTGGCTTTTAAAAGGTATATATTATGTTAAAGCAATTCATGATAACGAGTTGGCTTTTAAATACATTTCCTGGATATGAGAAGGGAAATGGAAAGTTTTAAGATAAATGGAATATAAAGTAAATGAATTCTCATTCTAGGAGATAGATCCAGATGTATATGGTAATATGTATATGTATGGATAAAACGAGTACCGAGGGTCTAATGGATCCCGACGATCGACCTTGATGCGTAGTAGTGTATCTGGGGAGTTCCTTGTTTGGATTTTGCTTTGTGAGACACCCCCACGCACGAATATGGCATTGTGTTGAGACTGGGGAGAAGTTTAATCCTTAGTGCTCTAATATTAGTATTTCTTATGGTATGTATATATTTATATATATATTCTGTACTGAGGGACTGGCGGATCTCGACGATCGACCTTGTCGCGTAGTAGTGTATCGGGGGGTTCCTTATTTGGATTTCGCTTTTCGAGACACCCCACACACGAATATGGCATTGTGTTAAGACTGGGGAGAAGTTTAATCCTTAGTGCTCTAATATTAGTATTTCTTATGGTATGTATATATTTATATATATATTCTGTACTGAGGTACTGGTGGATCTCGACGATCGACCTTGCCACGTAGTAGTGTATCGGGGGGTTCCTTGTTTGGATTTTGCTTTGCGAGACACCCCACGCACGAACATGGCTTAGTGTTGAGACTGGGGAGAAGTTTAGCCCTTAGTACATTACTTGGACTATCTAGGGTTGATAGTAGTTGGGTGATAGACTGGTTTAGCAGGGTAGCTTGACTAGGATTGTTTAGAGGGATGCGCTAGGAGTGCACTGTTAGTGGAGAGGTGAGGGGTATCTCATGTGAGTGCGATACCAAATTTAAATATGAGTTAAAACCTTTTTCTTAAAATAAGGCTTTTATGCACTTGCAAAATATTTTCAAACTCGGGCTCTGACCCGTTTATCTACTTTTCCTCTCTTGCTATATATATATATATATATATATTATATAGGTGTCCAGACACAGGGACGCCTGGATGACACATCTTTCGAGTCGGACGTCAGCTACAGCAGCTGTGGATGCGTGCAGGTTCTCGATAGTCGCTTCCATCTTTGTAATCTAGATAGGAGGTATTGTATAAACATTCGGGCCAATGGCCCAATTGCTTTTATTTATTCTTTGAGCACTGCATTCGATATGGTTGTATATTTTTGACCGAGTGTTCGGTTATTTTATTTAATTTCAGTTTCATTTACGTAAACTGTGTGGATGTTTTAATTTTAGTCGTTTAAAAAGAGTAGTTAAGTAAAATTTTGACACCGGCCTAATAGGTTATTAGTAATCAAATGGATTTTCGACAGTGATGCTAAGAATGATCCATATGAGACTCCTGTTTTAATTTGATATAGGAGTGATCGCCCGGTATTATATTAGGCGGGGTGTCACAGATGGTATCAGAGCATCAGGTTCTAGTGTCCTTAGGAATCTATGCGGACGTACTACGCTTTCAGCGTTGCTCTCGATTTGATATAGAGCCTCAGGATTAGGATTGTTGATTCCTCTTGTGAGATTTCGTTCTCCTGCCATGTTAGAAGAGTATAGTAATCTTTTGTGCGCTCGTCTGGGATTCGTGTGCGAGGCTTGGATGGCAGCAGGAGGTGAGGCTTAGCTGGAGCTGCTGGTAGAAGTTAGGGACGTGGATCGTAGTAGAGGTCACTTCCTTTGCAGTATTTGCTAAGGATTGTCTCAACGACTACTAAAGTATAGTAGTTATGAGTACCGTAGTACCACCGTAGTAGAGTGTGGTACTAAAGTTGAATTCCCCAGTGACGATAAGGATTCGAAAGGGATGTTGCGGATAGTTTTAACCGTGAGTCCCCATGATTCAGCAGAAGTAGGAAGGAATGCAGTTTTAAATTATTCACAAAAGGATCGGCCAGAGGCTGACAGTGAATAAAGATTAAGGAGGAGAAGTGAACCTTGTACCGAGGTGAGGTAGGTACAATGAATAATGAGTCCTTTAGAGGAATGATAGGCTCATTAGAAAAGTGTTGCTAACACTTATAAAGAATGTGTATGTTTGAGGACCCCATTGGTGGGCATCCACCCGGGGATTCACCTCAATGAAGGAGGTATAATTGGCGTGGCTAGATAAAGTCGCGGTGTTTCGTTAGCCCTAGACTCGTGTGTGTAATTTGAGGTGTGGCGGTACCGATAACATTATATAATGTATATCTATGTGTTTTCCGCGATAGCGGAATTTTACTTTCCTTCATTCGCCATAAAGGCGGATGTTGATATATTGAATATATATATATATATATATATATATATATATATATATATATATATATATATATATATTTGGTTTGTGATACGCGTTTTATATGCTTATACGAGTATGGTAAATATTTTGGTATATTCGGAGCGATAGGAAGCTAATAATGGCGAGACTATCGTGTCTATGGTTCCAGGGTGGAACAGGTTGATTGTTGCGATATCTCACCTGGATACAGGTTGAGTTCGCCTTTATTGTTATGGGTAGATGGAACTTCGATCAGTAGAGGTTTCATTATTATGATGTAAGTATGTGGCGACCTTATAGATATGATTTGAGGTGTGCCGGATTATTGTTGAGCTGTGAGAATAAGCTCATTATTGATTACGCAGAGACTGAGTGTGGTGCGATGCGCTTAGTGGTGTGGCTCCAAGATAGAGTCAGGAGTTCAGACCACATTTTGTTCAGTGAGGGGATAGGGTATCCCGATTGCATGTTTCAAATAACGGACCTCCATGACCGACAAAGTTAAGTAGGAGTGTGTGGAGGGGTTCCTTGCTTGGATTTCGTTTTGCGAGACGCTCCACGCATGAATCTTAACGGCGTCGGGAGTGGAGAGATGTTATAGGATGCAAGGATGATGGGTTTTGTTGATAAGTCTTATAGTGTGGATGAACCACTATAGACTATGAGCCATATGATGATGGTATACTTGTGAAAATATTGTGCTATGGAAAAGCACTAAAGTGGTCCTCTCGCCGCAAGTGGATAGGTGAGATAGGACTTAGAGAAATTGATTTGAGGATGATAGCCAGCCTTAATGAAAAGGCAAATTTTGAGAAGATATGTTTTGGGTATGATGTTCGTGATACTTTTTCATAAAGTGGGCACTTCGATTTGTTAGGTTTCCTTTCGTATGGGCGGAAGGATAGAATAGTAGGAATGCGTTCGTAGGCTAGTGTGGTAGGGTTTAGGACGTCCCGCTGGTGTGCCTTAGGTCGCTATATCTCGATGACCGACAACGCGAGGGAGTAGTGTAATAGGAGGGTTCCTTGTTTGGATTTCGCCTTGGCGAGACGTCCCACGCATGAAACCAAGCAAATGTCGAAAGTTGAGAGAGGCCTTGGGCACTAGGGATATACTTAGGATTATACTCGTTTCGCATAGGTAGGGTAACGCATAGACCGTAGAATTGTTAGGATGTAAGTTTAGTAGAGTTAGTGGCATCGAGGTTAGGAGAATGAATTTCACGGGTTGGGAGGACCCATAGGTGAGTATTACACCGAGGAAAGGAGACCCTTATTGGGAGAGAGTGTTACGTGTCAGACGTTCACTATGGATGCGCAGATGTGCACAGGTTAGAAAGGTGTATGGGCACCTTAGTGAGTTGGTTTATATACCGCCTGAAATAGAAGGGGCGTGGTATATAAATTTGAAGTTTATGCCGTGAGGCACTAGTAATGATGAGTGCAATGTGACGCGATTGGAGTCACTTTACAACCGTGGTAGCCGTATGGTATATGGTTGGGAACCATTGGGTTAGTATCGTTCCCTTTGAGATATTAGGATTTGGAGCTATTCTAGGATTGGCGGTATAGGTTGTATCCGAATTTCGAGGATGAAATTCCGTTGTAAGGGGGGGAGTATGTAACAACTCGTCCTTTTGGAGACAAATAAATTCCATAATTAAGTATAAATTGACAATTTGGAGAATTTCTCGAAATAGCAATTTTTGGGATTTTCGAGGATTTAATGATTCTCGATGGGTGTTGTGATTTATTTTGGGATTAAATAGGTCGAAGTACTTTAATTATATATCGTCGTGGAGTAAAGCGACAAAAAGGTCAGAATTTGATTAGAAAGCAAGCCCGCATTAAGTATTATGGGTTAGAATAGTGATTTGCGGTCAAGTACCTCGGATGGGAATTTCGACTGTGCCATGAGTCTCAGAATGTCCGAGATAGTTGGAAAAGAGTGTTCGATTGTCAAAATTGAGTTTCGGGGAATTTTGGAGTAAAAAGGGCCCGTAATTGAGTAAACGAGTCGTTTTGGGTTTTAAGGGTTAAAACCCTTTTCTCCTTATAAAAGGAGGAAGAGAGGGGGAAAAGAGAAGAGAGAAGATAAAGAAGAGAGAGAGGAGGAATAAAAGAGGAGAACGGGGAGGTTCCGTCCAAACTCCGCGGGATTCGGCTTGAGGTCGTCGGCTTATATCCACGAGGCAAGTGTTTACTTGCTTTATTTACTTTTGAGCATAAATCTCATATCGTAGTTTGGTATAAACAAACCCTAAAGATTTTGGGTTGGGTTTTCGTGAATAAAATGGGTTTTCGAGAGTTAAAACGAATAAACCCCTAAAATTTGTAAATTGGAGAAACTTAGGTTTTAACCTAAATTAATTGGTGATTTCGGGTTCTAGGACGTTTAGAACCCATATTATAAGTGTATTTGTTGTTGGTTGGAGTTGTAGGTCGTTGGGTGAGGAGATGGAAGCTTGGGGGAAGCTTCCATGGCTGAAACATCTTCTCGGAGAAGAAGCTTCCCGCCATGATTGATCGATCGATCATGGGGTTTCGATCGATCGAAGTCATCGATCGATCGACGGCCAAGGGTCGATCGATCGACCCCTGCTGAAAGATGGCAATTTTCTTAGGGTGAGTTGGATGAGATGAATTCCAATTCTAATAGATTTAAGGTTAATTATGTGATAACATAAGAGACCTTTTAGGAGTATTTGGTCCTCCAATTAAGGAAATGTAGGAAGGCAAGGTGAGAGTTTTAATGTATAACCCTTAAGTTATATTTTCGAGGAAAATAGAGGAAATTAGAATTTGATGCTTTAGGGTTCCTAAATTATGGTGGGGACCTTAAAATGATTATATGGACAAGATGTAGTCCTTGGGTTCATGGAAATGAAATCCATAACCCACTAAATTTAAGGATGTTCGGGAAAGATAAATCCCTACAATATTTTTAGTGGGCATTTAGGCCCATATAATTATGCGTATAGGAAGCGTAATTATAATCGATTGTGGAGTGAGAATATCCCATAAGATAATTAGGATAAATTGGGAATATAGATATATATTCACTTAGTGTGAAATGGTATAATTGGAGATATCCAATAAATCCTTGGATGGGATTAAGGTATGTATTACTTATTAAAGTAAGGAAATACTTTGGGTTTAGTATCATGCATATATGAATGCACGATTGTGATTCTCTGAGAGAATCTTTGGGATTATTGGTCAGCGTTAGATGTGTTTGGCAAATATGGTCATTTATATATATTCGAGGAAGAATATAGTATATTTATATACTATGTGAATAAAGTATATATATGATATGATGTTAATGATTTTGAAAATGTAAAAATGAATGTTTTCAAAAGGAAAAAGGAAATGATTTTCATAAATGATAATTTATGGTTACACACCTCTCTAAATGCTATCATAAGGGAAGTTCGTGCCTGAGGTGAAGCCCCCTGGCTAATGAATGCAGGGTGGATATAGTCCTTTAGGCCATATGGGCGATTATATATGTTTACTGTGTGGGTTAGGTGATTTTGGGTGTGGTCATGACTATCCCGCAGGCATATGTCGCTTCCCGATGCTTCGATAGGTTCCCAGGTGGTCTTGTTTGATAGGCCCTAGAAGATGATAGCCATTTAGAGGCGCGTCCGATGGGGAAACTCGGAGGGACGGTCTTAGATATGTTAAAGCAATTCATGATAATGAATTGGCTTTAAATACATTTACTGGATGGAAGAAGGGAATTGGGATAAACGATTTGGCTTCGGTTGCGTTTCCCGGATGGAAGAAGGGAAATGGAAGCATGTGTTATGAAAAGCAATTTATGATAATAAATTGGTTTTTCAATACATTTCCTGGATATAATAAGGGAAATGGGATGTTTTGAAACGGAAAATCATTTTTATGATAATAAAACTGGCTTTTAAAAGGTATATGTTATGTTAAGGCAATTCATGATAATGAGTTGGCTTTTAAATACATTTCCTGGATATGTGAAGGGAACTGGAAAGTTTTAAGATAAATGGAATATAAAGTAAATGAATTCTCATTTCGGGAGATAGATCCAGATAAAATGAGTACCGAGGGTCTAATGGAGCCCGACGATCGACCTTGCCGCGTATTAGTGTATCGGGGGGGTTCCTTGTTTGGATTTCGCTTTGCGAGACACCTCATGCACGAACATGGCTTAGTGTTGAGACTGGGGAGAAGTTTAGCCCTTAGTACGTTACTTGGACTATCTAGGGTTGCTAGTAGTTGGGTGATAGACTAGTTTAGCAGGGTAGCTTGACTAGGATTGTTTGGAGGGATGCGCTAGGAATGCACTGTTAGTGGAGAGGTGAGGGGTATCTCATTGGAGTGCGATACCAAATTTAAATATGAGATAAAATATTTTTCTAAAAATAAGGCTTTTATGCACTTGCAAAATATTTTCAAACTCGGGCTCTGACCCGTTTATCTGCTTTTCCTCTCTTGCTATATATATATATATATAGGTGTCCAGACACAGGGATGCCTGGATGACACATCTTTCGAGTCAGACGTCAGCTGCAGCAGCTGTGGATGCGTGCAGGTTCTCGATAACTGCTTCCATCTTTGTAATCTATATACGAGGTATTGTATAAACATTCGGGCCAATGGCTCAATTGCTTTTATTTATTCTTTGAGCACTGCATTCGATATGGTTGTATATTTTTTACCGAGTGTTCGGTTATTTTATTTAATTTCAGTTTCATTTACGCAAACTGTGTGGATGTTTTAATTTTAGTCGTTTAAAAAGAGTAGTTAAGTAAAATTTTGACACCGGCCTAATAGGTTATTAGTAATCAAATGGATTTTCGACAGTGATGCTAAGAATGATCCATATGAGACTCCTGTTTTAATTTGATATAGGAGTGATCGCCCGGTATTGTATTAGGCGGGGTGTCACATAAGCTCGGGCGATAGCTTAGAATATTTTATATTACGCAAGGTATGTGTTAACGTATAGTGAGTTGGGAGTTATGCGAGGTGATAGTTAGGCTAGGTAACTAGCTAAGGTGTTTTTAAATACATGCGTTAGGTGTGCACTGTTAGATAAGAGGTGAGGGGTATCTCATGTAAGTTCGACACCAGTAAATATGGAGAGTATCATATTTTAAATATTAAAGTATGTAAACACTTGCTAAAATATTTTCAAAACTCAGGCTTTGACCCGTTTCTCTATTTTCCCCTCTCTTGTTATATATGTATATATATAGGTGTCCAGACACAGGGACGCCTGGATGATGATTCCTTCGAGTCAGACATTTGCTGCAGCAGCTGTGGATGCAAGCAAGTTTATTTTAGACGCTTCTATCCTTGTGATCTAGATAGGAGGTACTGTACATACACTTGGGCCGCTAGCCCAACTGTATTCATTTATTCTTTTATCGCCTTTTTATGCGACATATGATTTGGTTGTATTATGTTGTACCGAGTGTTCAATTATTTTATTTCATTTCAGTTTCGTGTATATAAACTGTGTGAATGTTTTATTTAGTTGGTTTGGTTAAAAAGATTTGTTAAATAAAATTTGACGCCAGCCTAATAAGTTATTAGTAATTAAATTGATTTTCGACAGTGATGCTAAGAATGAACCATGTGAGATTCCTGTTTTAATCTGGTATAGGATTGATCACCTGGTATTTTATTAGGCGGGGTGTCACTGATGGTATCAGAGCATCAAGTTCTAGTGTCCTTTGGAATCTGTGCGGACGTGCTACATTTTCAGCATTGCCTTCTATTTGATATAGAGCTCTATGTTTAGGATTGCTGATTTTTATGGTGAGATTTCGTTCTCCTGCTGTAGTGTAGTTATAATGAATCTTTTATGCATTCGGGTGTGTTTCGTTTACCGAACAATAAATAACGACCAATGAGGGGAGTTGGGAAGGCAGCTGGAGGCAGGACTCAGTTTGAGTTGTAGAATATTTTGGGGACGATGACCGTAGACGAGGTCACCCCTATTATTGCTCAGGAAGATGGGGCTGTAAGGACTGCTAAGGTGCAGTATATATATTTTCAAGTACCTCTATAGGAGAAAGTTGTTCCAAATTTATTTCACCCAGTGCGGTTAGAATGGAAGGGAGTCAGTGGGGTCTTTGAAGAGGACCACCTGTTGGAATGTTATTATATGAGAAGATTTTGTTAGCCAATAGAGGTAAGATACCCAGAGGCTTTGGTATATAACAGGTAGTAGTATACCTGAAAGTGAAATATTATGCCAATAGAAGGATCTTAGGTACGATTTGACCGCGAATTCCTTTATCTTTTGTTCAGAAAGAGATGTGGATGAAATTCTGAACTTAACACAGGAGAACTAGACAGAGGCCTTGTCTAGAGAACTTTATACCCGAAGAGGTAGGTACAATGGAGAACTGAGTCCTTAAGTGGGTGATGGACTCACGAAATAGTTGCCAGCACTTAAGGGAAATTTTGCTTGAACAATTGAACCAGATGTTGACAATGTCGTGTTTTTGTGAGTGAGAATATGAATGCTTCTTTATTAAGGAAGCTAAAAGCGTTGAACGATTTAATCGGGACTGGTAAGGACAATAGTGTATTCCTTAGGGCCAACAGAGCTAAGGGAACATTGAGGGTAGCCATCAGGGCTGAGGCTACCCACGATCCGAGATAAGGACAACCCTAATACGGTCAGCGTGGCTGAAGATAAGTGGATTATATTAAGAGATATTTTTACGTGGAGAGTAGGACCACATACATTATTTTTGCCCGAAGCGAGTAAACGGACAAAAGTATGGTACCTAGTTGGGGATATAATTAAGCTAGTTTTTTGGTACAGTTCGGACGAGCGTGTCATGTCCCGCAACCATTTGAGCAGTCAGGGCAATTTGGCAAGGTCGAACTATGAGTTTTATCCTCAGGTAAATGAGGTATGCCTTGGATGACATGAGCGAGTCACAGTATTTTGATTTGCGCTAGATTCGCGTGTGAGGCGAGTTTAGTGGCTATATCGATAACATTATTATATGCATGTGTTTCCTGTTGTTCAGCGAGTGTGGACAGTGAAAGTATATTATTATTGAGATTACTTGTGCTAGAGCTATGTTATACGAGAATGATGTTATCCTAGATATGATTTATATTGATTTAAACACATTATTAGACTTAGGTCCTGGACTGACAGATCTCACTAACCGATAGAGCTGTATAGTAGTGTATCGAGAGGGTTCCTTGTTTGGATTTCGCTTTGCGAAACCTCCCACGCACGAAAGCAGCAAATGTCGGGAGCTGGGATATGTTAGACCCTAGGACATTTTGGATTATTGTTCTTAGTATAATTAAATGGATAAAATTATTTGGACTCGGTGTATCCATTTGACGATATAGGTCTATATATATATATATATATATATATATATATATATATGTGTGTGTGTGTGTGTGTGTGTGTGTGTGTGTGTGTTTATACATTATGATATATTGTGTACCAGACTTCTGTGTATATGTTGTTTGGTTATATTTTATCCCGGTGAATAGGGATATATTTACTAATGTGATTCAGGGTATGTTGGCTTTTATCGAGTAGAGAGACATAGCTCATGATTTATTGATGCTAAGAAACTAATGATAGTAAGAGCGTCGTGATATACATGGTCTTGTGTAACATATAGTGGACGGGTATACTATTGTGTTAAGAGACAGGAGTTTGAGGGTACGTGTTATGGACCGAGGGCCGAACGGATTTTGATGTTCCGACAATGCTAGGTAGTAGTGTATCGGGGGGTTCCTTGTTTGGATTTTGCTTTGCGAGATGTCCCACGCATGAAACTTAGCGCATCTTTGGAAGTGGGGAGATGTTTGGTCTTTAGTCCATGAGTCTAGCACCTTGGTTAATATATGAGTATCTAGTTATAACTGTGAGTCAAAAGTTATATTACATTATAAGGCCAGTGGAGCCGATAGTCCCATGAGAGAGCGCATAATTTTTTTTTTCTTCTTTTCATCGCAAGTTGAAGGGTGGAACGATGTTAATGAGAATTAAAATTTGGATCCATGGGTTGATTGAGAATACCCAAGAATGATAGCCATGCTGTGAATGTTAGGGCAATAGGATTTTGTGTATTACGTGTGAAACGTATGTGATGTTTACGTTAATATGCGCGGATTAATGGGTGTGTGGGCGCCCTGATTAGCTGAATTGAATCATCCGAGATAGGAGGATGTAGGAATAGATGTGTGGAATACATGCATATGGAGCAGTTATAATAGAGCCAAAATGGTATGATGGATCGAATGTCGTGTGAAAATGACGATAATCCAAGTATATGTGTGCAAGGAGAACTATAACACCCGAGATGGGTTGAATGACTGAGGAAAGACATGTAAAGGATACCTCTTGATAAGAGAAGACCCAACTATTTTGGGAAAGTTGAGCGGAGTCTTACTCAGTCAAATGTTAAGGTTGGCTCGCACATAAGCGGAATATTGATTAGTACCACATGAAAAGTACCCAGGAAGTACATAATTTTGGAGAAGATGCATAGGTCACAGTTTTGGTATACCCTAGGAAAAGGGGGGTAAGATGTACCACGTAATGTGAAATATTAAGAGTGTGGATTCGTGTTGAGTGAGACATAGTGAAGTTATCTCCAGGTGCACCACTCGTAGATGTAAAAAGGTTGGTATCAGTCGATCGATCGAAAGTTATTAATAAATTAGTGATTCCAGTGATGGGATGGATAGGTAGACTAATAGAGTTCATCATTGGGCAAGAATAGAGTGAACCATAAACTGTTTTATACGGGTTATGAACCTCGAAAGAGTTAATTTGCCACGAATAAAAGTTTTAAGGACTAACATGAGTGGTCAGGTGTTATCGTGGTTTCTCTCATGAGGGGAGTTTTATTCTTTGGTAAATAAGGGAAGCTGGCAATTAGTGATGTGAGACCTTCCATCAATAATGAGATGATTGTGCCGGTGATGTGTAGGATCGTCTTATTGGGACATTGTTAGTAGAATCACAATGTGTTTGTGTACCGTTATCAAGGTGAGACCTTGTGAACGACGGAGCATATCAGTATGAAATTATTTGAACAAACTTATCGTTAAGCTGGGGCTATAGTGAGTAGGCATTTAGATAGGTGGGTACCACCAGTGGGTGTATAGTGGAGGCACTGAAATGTTATCATGATTTAATTTTTGGTAGTAGAGGATGCCATGGGGTTAAGGATCCAAAATATTTGGTACAAGGCATATCCAAATTTCGGGGACGAAATTCCTTTGTAAAGGGAGGAGTATGTAACACCCCGTACTTTTATGGGTATTTAAATTACACGAGTGCTTGTAATTTAATAATTTGAGAAATAAAATGATAGGATTAAATATTAATTGAAAAGAATAAAATTAATATTTATATGTACTATATTTACTTACGGGAATAAGTAAATGATTTGGATTATTTTTATATCATGTCGCAAGCGGGCAAAAGCGACGAGTGGAAATATTGTATTCGAAAGACACATGTAGAGCTGTGTTGGGTACAAAAAGTAAATTTTTGATAAGTTACTCGAATGGTAATTTTGAGTGCACAGTTGATCCGGAATGGGTCGAAATAGTCAAATTAAGTATCCGGGGGATAGTGTTTGGGTTTCGAGAGCTTTTTAGCCTAGTCAAGAGTCACAATTAGGTACACGAGTCATTTTACACTTGGGCTAACACCCAATTTCTGGATTTAATACATGAGCGGCAGCTATAACCCCCAATTCTCTAACCTAAGAGAGAGAAACATAATAAAGAAAGAAGAGAAGAAAGAAAAAGAAAGAGAAGAAAGAAATGGAGGAAGAATCAAGAAGGAATTCAGTTTTTCCTTCAACATATAAAGAGGAAGATTAAATCATCAACAATTCAAGGCAAGTGTTTAACTTGCTTTAATAATTTATTTGTGTTTATAATTCATATTATTGTTGGTGAAAAATATGAATTTTTAGGTTGGATTTATGTGAGAAAATGGGTTTTTGTGAAATGATTTCATAGAAATTGGATGTGATATTTTTACCATATGAAATCTGAAAATTGAACCCCATATGATGTATAGAATCTTAATAAAGAAATCTTAGATTAATTCATAGAAAATATGTGATCTTGAATTGTTCTTGTGAAGATTAAAGAAACCATGAAATTGAATTAAGATAAAAATTTTAATCTGCTAGATATTTTGGCATGACTTCAAACGCATGCCATTTTCTGTATGATTTCAATTAGATGCTCATTTATGGATGAAAAGAAATTTATTGAAGTTAGCTTTCTAATCAGATTATAATGAGGTCATTTGGACTTATGTAGAGTGAGTTACAGCTGTTTTATTGTAAGGTGTTTAAGCTGCTAGAACTGCTGAGTTACGAAAATTTTATAGACAATTCAAACGCATGACATTTTCTGTATGATTTGAATTAGATTCTCATTTATGGATTAAAAGAAACATATGGAAGTTATATTTCTAATGAGATTTTAATGAGGTCAATTGGACATCTGTAGAGTGAGTTATATCTGTTTTAGTGCAAGGTGTTTAAGTTGCCAAAACAGCTGAGTTACGAAATTTTATAGACAATTCAAATGCATGCCATTTTCTATGTAATTTGAATTGGATGATGATATATGGATGAGGTATGGAAGTTATATTTCAAATGAGATTTGAATGAGGTCAATTGGACATCTGTAGAGTGAGTTATAGCTTTTTTAGTACAAGGTGTGTAATGTGCCATAAATTAAGGTTGTGAGAATTTGTGATTTTTAAGAGTTCTAATTGGAAAAGGACCCTTGGGATCCGACTAGGAATTTCGGATGTAATTAAAATACGAGCTAGTTGTGATAAGCTTAATATTTAGAATAAAAAAATGTGATATTTATATTATAAGTAACTGAATACTTATGGAATTAAATCGAATATGTATATTCGGGATTATAGGCTAATGCTACGAGAGATAGGCATGGATAGCCAGATTTGATGATGATGATGATGATATATATATATATATAATATATATATAGAGAGAGAGAGAGAGAGAGATATATATATATATATATATATATATATATATATATATATATATATATATATATATAGAGAGAGAGAGAGAGAGAGAGAGAGTATATATATGTATATATATATATATGTATATATATACATATATATATATATATATGTATATATATATATATGTATATATATATATATGTATATGTATATGTATATATATACATATATATATATACATATATATACTCTCTCTCTCTCTCTCTCTCTCTCTATATATATATATATATATATATATATATATATATATATATATATATATATATAGAGAGAGAGAGAGAGAGAGAGAGAGAGTATATATATGATATAATTATAAATATATTTGTGTGTGAAGGGTATATTTATGTGAAACATACCCCTCTAGTGCTATCATGGAAAGTTACGCGATGTGGGTGAGGCCCCTGGCTTGAGGAGCAGGGAGCGTATAGTCCCCAGGTCATAGCGTCCATTTTATATTGTGTGGTTTTTATCAAGGGTTAGATGTGGTGGGTATGTTTCATTCTCGTTTTCGGTGAGGAACTATGACCATTTCTCATACATTGTGATTTGATTTTTACCAAGTCGGTGTGAGAGTCCGGCCGCTGGTACCCAGGATGGTGTGTGAGTAATTCCCTGGAAGATTATAGCATTGAGAGACTGCATCCATTGAGTTATAACTCTGAGGGATGGTTATTATACTTATATAGTGTGTGATATATAAGTATGGATATACTTAATGTGTATAGTGTATTGTATATATATTTATATGAGATGTGAAACATATATATACGGACATAATAAAGAATGGAAAGTGAGATAAATTCTGAATCTTTCGGGAGTATAAAATCCAGAATAAAATAGATGATATACGTATATAAAGATAAGAATATTATATACGAGGTTGATAACACTAAACGTGAATAGCGTAAATAACTAGTGCAAGTTATTCATATAGGGATGAATCATAAGTGATATATTATAATGTATAAGCTTGGGCGATAGCTTAGAATATTTGATATTACGCAAGGTTTGTGTTAGCGTATGGTGACTTGGGAGTTATGTGAGGTGACAGTTAGGCTAGGTAACTAACTAAGGTGTTTTAAAATAAATGCGTTAGGTGTGCACTGTTAGATGAGAGGTGAGGGGTATCTCATGTGAGCGCGACACCAGTTTAAATATGGAGAGTATCATATGTTAAATATTAAAATATGTTAAGCACTTGCTAAAATATTTTCAAAACTCGGGCTCTGATCCGTTTCTCTCTTTTCCCCTCTCTTGCTATATATGTATATATATAGGTGTCCAGATACATGGATGCCTGGATGATGATTCCTTCGAGTCAGACGTTTGCTGCAGCAGCTATGGATGCAAGCAGGTTTATTTTAGACGCTTCTATCCTTTTGATCTAGATAGGAGGTACTGCACATACACTCGGGCCGATAGCCCCACTATATTCATTTATTCTTTTACTGCCTTTTTGTGCGGCATACGATTTGGTTGTATTATGTTGTACCGAGTGTTCGATTATTTTATTTCATTTCAGTTTCGTGTATATAAACTATGTCAATGTTTTATTTAGTTAGTTTTGATAAAAAGATTTGTTAAATAGAAATTGACGCTGTAATACCCCGTATTTTTATGCTATATTAATTTGGAGATTTATTAAAGTTAATGTGAATGAATTATTTAATAAAAAATCTGGAAATTAGTTATGTTATAATTATTAACGTGACGAGAGTTAGTAATTATGGGAAATTTGTTGAATATTACTAATGAGCAAAGTAATATATTATATTGGTTATATTGAATGTCATGAGTGAGTTAAATGAAAATTTCGAAAATTTAAGTCGGAACGTGCTCGTGTCGCGTCGGGACTAAATTATTGATAAATAAAAGTGAAAATTTTATAAGTTGTTTGTATGGTCGTTTTGAGTCCGCCAACGCGTCCAGAAGGGTCGAGATAGTCAGAAAAGTGTACCCGGGGGTGTAGTTTGGGTCTCGGAGCGTTTTTAGGCCTAATTAGTAACCCGGGAGGGCATTTTGGTCATTTTACATATTTGGGTAATTAAACCCACGAAAATGAGCAACTTATATCAGCCATTTAGGTTAACCATTTAGGGTTATAATATTCAAAATCCTAGTACGGCCATTGGAGAAGAGAGGGAAAGCTCTCAAGGCAATTCAAGGCCAAAAAGTCACCCGTTTGCACCGCCGTCACCGCCAACGCGTAGATCGCGAGACGGGGAACGCAGCCACACCGAATTCATCTGCAAACCTGACTTCTGAAAATCCCAGGCAAGTATTTATTTTGCGTATTTTCGTTGGTGCAATCTTCATATTAGTTTAGGAATGATTAGAGATGAAAAATATGGAAGAAAACCCAATTTGTGATAGGAAAATCCATGTAGTATTGATTTATATGAAAATTCTGGAAACCTTGCCATGTAGAGGAATGTAACCACGAAATTTTGATAATTATAAGAAGGAATCTCTGAAGAAAATTGGTTAAAAACCTGTTTAGGAGAATTTTAGTGTTCTTGATAATTAATTAACTTTTGGGGCTGTTAATCCTTGATTAAATGATAGAAATACCCATGCCTTACGTTGGAAACATCTGATATATTGATATAATGTTAGTAGTAGCATTTTGGGACGTTTGGGTTTGGAAAAATATGGATTTGGATGAAGAAAAGTGTTAGAACCCGTAACTACAATTCTGCAGAAATCGAAATACCTGTTTGATCGATCGATCGAGCCTAGAGCTTCGATCGATCGAAGGTTCGATCGATCGAGCCCCAAACCTCGATCGATCGACCCCTCTTGGCAGACTCCTATTTCCCTTGTTTAATTAGTTAAACTAAATTTATCGTGAAATAATTCTTGGGTATTCTTAAATAAAATGTTTTGGGAGATAGGAAAGACCAGTAGGACATGTGAATAAGTGTTGGGGACTTTATTATAAGACGAGAAGTTTACTTTTGGGGTAATTATATAATGAACGATGAAACTACGTATTTCAAGTGAGAGATTACGGCGAATAGCTACGATAGTGAATAAAGTTATACCTACTGAATTTTCTACTTGGAAGGATAGAGTCCACGAGTGTCACGTAATAAGTGAGAAAACTCTTCGAGTTAAGGTTAGAGATGAAACCTTATATGTAATACGAATAATGTGAAATTAAGGATAAATGTTAAAATTTTGGGTGACGAGAGGAACCTATATTAATATGATAAAAGTGGTATATTTATATGATTGTGTGTACATATATTATATACATGTGAAAAACATACCGCGCTACTTGCTATCCTTGAGGTTACCGCGCTGGGACAGTCTTATCTCGATGGGACCTTTATGGGGGATATTGACTTGTACCCTAGAAGATAGATATCCTTGGTACAGGCTATCGAATTGATAGTTCAGACGGTCCTAAGAGACGTGAGTATGTGCCATCCTCTTAGAGACTTGGAATCTATGCTTCGCCTCGATATTGTTTGTGTATGTGTTAATACAGTTCAAGAGTGATTCCGAATTTGTATTCCCCTTGATATGAGTGGTATGGGGTTTGGATAGTGGAAGTATGCACGCACCATAGTTTTATTTGGGGTGCTGTTATTATATATATATTATACGAGTAGTTAATATATATATATGAGATTTGGAAACTTGAAACTGCCTACTGTGATTTGATAAGTAGGGAATGGTTGATGACTCAAATGGTAAATACTTGTTTTGTGAAAGTATAATATGACACTGGGAAACTTTTTAAATTAATAAAGCTAAAACGAGAGTTGTGTTGCTAATTGGAAGTATCTTTTTAAACGATGATATTGTTCGGTTTTGAAATCTTATGAGTAAGTTAAGATAAGCTATATTATTGGGAAGGTTAGTATGATAAAATGATAAGATAACCCGTTGGGAAGGTTAGTACGATAGGCGTGCACATTAGAAGAGAGGTGAGAATTTCTCAAGAGAGTGTCGCTCTAATATGTTGTTGCATTGGCCTGTATCAATTTAAATACTTGCTAAACGTATTTTAAATCAAACACACTTTCGGGCTCTGACCTGTTTTTCTCTCTCTCTCTCTCTTGTATATATATGTATGTATTACAGGTGCCCAGCCACAGGGGCGTCTTGCTTAGGATCTCTTGGAAGGAACGCGCTGTAGCTTAGGTGGGAGTTGCAGGTCTCTTGATTAGACGACTTCGTTCATTCGGATCCACTCTTAGTACTTTCATTTAGTTGAGCATGTGTAGCTCTTTCCATTATTCCGTTGTTATTGGACATTTGTATTTCAGTTATTTCCAGTATTGTTACTATGGGTTTTATTCAGTTTGATTGTGTTACCTTATATTTCGCATGTTGACATTTGATTGACGAATGTTTTAAATTAATTGGACTATGTTGCAGATATTTAATGTGGTGTGATTCTTACTTATTGAATGTTGTTAGTAAAATAAATGATTTTCTTTAAATAAAATTTGGAAAGTATGTATGAAAATGGTTTTGACACTTAGCTTAATTATTTAGGGTGTTAAATTGGAAAATTTATTTTTATCGACAGTGATGCTGAGAATGAACCAACTGTTTACCTTGATTTAATTTAATAAAGGAGTGATCTCCCGGTATTTAATTAGGCGGAGTGTCACAGACGCCAGCCGAATAAGTTATTCGTAATTCAATTGGTTTTGTGATGCTAAGAATGAACCATATGAGATTCCTGTTTTAATCTGGTATAGGATTGATCATCCGGTATTTTATTAGGCGGGGTGTCACATTGAGCTCCCTCATATAGTTATATACACACTAACGACCTCGTGTTAGGCAAGCCGAGCTTTCTCGCACACTTACATACATAATAATGGCCATCAGTTATATACCACAAAACACGGAGTCATGCATGAGCAAATCTTGTGTACCTATACTGGTTAAGGTGATGTTTTTATACTTCTCACTCATACCATTTTTCAACTTAAGCACCTATCCACATTTTTTAAGGACCCTCACACTAATGTCTCTAAACAAATTCTAAAATATCTAAAAAGTAATCAACTAATTTAAAGAGCTATAATAAGCATAGAATAAAGGAATCATACCAAACAAGTGGGGTTCCTAACACCTTCCCCACTCATAACCCGGTTCCTAAACCCGCATAACAAGAATCCCTAAAGTAATTGTAAACTTTAAAACCTGCCTTAGGATTAGATTGAAAAGGATAGTTCAAATCTTTTTATTTGTTTCTATACACAATAAACTAGTGACTCAGCACACCCTATGAAACCCCTTTTTCTGCAGGAAGGCCACACCTAAAAAAGTGGTGATCACCAAACCAAGACATGGCGCCAAACTATATCCATGGGCAAATCATCGACTCCTAAACTTTAAATCGATAACCCGACCTCGGGGGGAGGGGAGGAATGAGAGACAAGCACTCTCGCATCCACCATAACACTAAGTTCCCTTCCCTTTGGGTGCAGTGCATGCATCGCTCGCTCGGGGCCATAACGCCACACTACTCGTAATATATATACTTCTCATGATGTCATTTTTCATGAGGAGACATTTCCCTTTCAGCACATCTCCCTTCAATTCATGTCCAACTAATATCTGATGATGAATATTTTCATTACCCTCATCACAAAGCTCATCTTCAGGCATTCCAAATCATCATGACGCCCCTCAAACTGTTTCTCCAATTATTAACTTATTTATAAATGATTTCCCTGTTGGATCTTCTACACCTAATCACTTCCCTCGCATTCCTCAATTGTTGATAATAACTCACCCTCATCATCAACAATGGATGTCAACATTAATCCAACATATTATATCACCTATGTCCCTCTACGGTATCTATGTCCTCCTTCCCATTCAAAGGTTATATTGTTCATTTATCTATCCTATAACCAAGTTTCCTATTGTAATTTTTTTTATCTATATCTCATGTTAAACAACCTCATTGTGTCGTTATCACAAACGTAATATCTATAGATGAGCCAACTTCTTTCACCCAAGCATTGAAAAATTCAGAATGGCGTGATGTCATTGCTAAAGAAATCAAAGTTTGGGAAGATAATACTTGGTCCTTATCCCCATTACCGGTTGAATAATAACCAATTGGTTATAAATGGATTTATAAAATTAAATATTGCCCCGACGGTTCGATTGAAATATGCAAAGCAAGACACGTCACAAAATAATACACCTAAGTTGAGGGTATGGATTATCACGACACCTTTGTACCCGTTGTAAAGTTAGTAACCATTCGTCTTCTTCTCTCCATTATTGTTGTCAAGGATTGGTCTTCTCACCAATATGATGTCAATAATGCATTTCTTCAAGAGGACCTTGACAAGGAAGTGTACATGAAATTAACTCTCGGGTTCTTCACAAAGGGGGAGACACGTGTTTGCAAACTCCATATATCTCTTTATAGCCTTAAACAAGCCTCTCAACAACGATTCTTGAAATTTTCACCACGCCCCTTAAAAGGGGTTTCATTCAGTCCATTGTCGATTATAGTTTCTTCACTAACATTAAGGGACATATCTATATTTTCATTTGGGTTTAAGTCGAGAACATAATCATCACCAAAAATAACAATGATGAAATTTCCAATCTCACAGTATTTCTCTATAAGTCGTTCTTTATCAAAGATTTTGGTAAATAATAATATTTTCTAGGTATTAAAGTATCACGCTCAAAACATAGTATTTTTTTATGTCAAGAAAAGTATACTCTTGATCTTTTAAAAGATATTGGACAAATCGATGCAAAGGTCAATTATTTTCCAATGGAACATCAACTTCATATTTGTCCTACGGCTGGCGAACCCCTCATTGATCCATTATCCTATAGCCAGTTAATCGGACAACTCCTTTATCTCACTGTCATACGACCAGACATTTAATGTATTGTTAATACATTATGTCGATTCATGTAATAACCTTTCACCTTCCATTTTGACACTACAAATCATGAACTTTGATATCTTAAGGGTTTCGTTGGCAAAAGCTTATTCTTATCTCCATCAAGTTCCCTTCATCTTAGTGGCTATACAGACTCCGATTGGGTAGGTTTCCCTAGAACTCGTTGCACCACCACTAGCTATTTCATAATGTTGGGATTTCGTCCAATCTCTTTGAAAATAAAGAAATAACCCACAATATCTCGTCTTTCACTGAAGTTATATATCGTGATCTCGCTATCGTTTTCATGTGAATTATAGTGGCCCAAATTTCTTCTCACTGATCTTAGTATATCTCATCCACAATCAATGTCAGTTTAATATGATAGTAAAGCTGCTATCCACATCGCAGAAAACCCCATCTTTCATGAGCGAATAAAATATATAAAAACTGATTGTCACTTCGTTCGTGAGAAAATTATCTATAGCTTGATAGTGCCCTACTACCTTCGGTACCATGACCAAGTTGTCGAAAAAATTTCCGCACCTTTGGGAGTTGAGGCCTTTAAACGCCTGAATAGCAAGTTGGGAGTATTTAATCCCTCTACCTCCACTCCAACTCGAGGGGGAGTCATAAAGCTACTACACGTCCAATATAACAAGGAAAAGATGTAAAGATTGTGTATACCTATAGAGATATATATAAATATTAATATATAGGATCACGTATAATTCATTTAGATTTTTAGTTACTCGTATATATCCTATCTTGAAAATCATGTATTCAGCGTTGTATATAGAACTTATTCTGCTTGGGTATCCCCAAGGAAGCAAATTCAATTATTTACGAATCTTATACCAAGTGTAAATTTGTTCACTACTTGAATGTTGTTGTGATTCCACTTCCTTATGGATATCGTCGATAATGGATGAAAATCGAAATTGTACTGTGCCTGACCGATTGCAAATTCACATAAAAATAGTTCTTTGGTGAGAAACACGGATTATATTCCACCTGAGATACTGGGTTGAAAATTTTCTAATAATTTTCAATTTGTGGTGCTGAAGCGAGCTTTCATTTGGTATAATGAATATCGCAGTTTGAATTCTGGTAGGAGTTGCAAATCGGTCACCAACTCTTATTGATCTAGCGGTGGATCTTGTTTTATCACTTTGGGGGGAAATTCCCAACCCGTTGTATTTTTAAATTTGGGTTTTTGTTCAATATCATGTAGAATATATTCATGTATGTATTGAACCCAGATGGTGGAAATATTTACCATGATGGGGAGTGTTCTCATAATTTTTTGGTTAGGAGTGTCACATAAATAAGTGAGAGAAAGACACAAATATATATATATATATATATATATATACACACCTTTTTCTGGTAAATGAGAAACAAGAACGTACGACACTAAGACTGCCTCATATCTCAAAGATATTTCTCAAAGTATTGTCTGGGATCTATGAATTAATTCATAAAAAGACTAACCGCAATTTATGCATATTCTTATGAAAAAAATAATTAAGGTCATAAAATATGAAATATCTTTTAAGATTTTTTTTTTCAATTTGTGTTGATAGAGAATAATTTAATAAGTCCCAACAAAATTTTTGGATTTGAAATTGGATTAGAAAGAAAAAAATTAAAGGTGTTCAATTTAACACATATTACATTATTGATTATTGGTTATTAATGAGTTATTATTTCTCATAACATGTGTTATGTCATTTTGTAAATTGAGATGTTGGACTTTCAATATGTCATTTAGTAAATTGAAATGTTACTTTGAGATGTTATATATGTTGTATTTACTTAATTGAGTTACGTGTTGATTAGAAGATATAATTCATTAAGATATATATTTATATGTTCAAGTGACTTAGTATTATTGGTGGCTATAAAATGGTCAGGGGATTAGTGTCGAGAGATTATTTGTTTGGATTATTCCCTCAATATTGGATCCCATCGATTGTGAAGTAGGTTCTCTTAATACCGAGTTACAATTTAATTAAATAATAACTAGGATTTAAACTTAAGTTACGCATATTGGTTTAATTAATTAATTTAATAAGATAATTAATTCACTTAACAAGATAAATCACTTGTAGAATATGTTCACTTTTGGGTTGATACTCGGGATGTTTAGAAAGTCCGGTTTGGGTTTAAAATAGTGGAATTTTGGTCTATAGGGTTGGTATATGAGTTGAGCCAAGTTTTAAGTCATTTGGGACATATTTTCGGCCTTCTTGGTTGAGGTTATTTTAGGGATTAAGTCTAATTTCGGTTTGATGTTTTATTAACCTAATTAATATAACCTAAAACACTTTCAACATACTTTGGATGCTAAGGAAGAGGATGAGTAAACCATAGCTTGGAAGTTTGGGGAATTGGCCAGGAGAATTTGGGGAATTAGGAATTGATTTTACAATCATCCTAAGGTAGGTTCAGTTTAGTTATAATTAGGTTTGGGTTATGGTGATACTAATATGTTAGAATATGTGAATATAATATAATAATCCAATTTTCGCTCATAATTAAACTTTAATTTGTAATTAAGATTCATAAGATAAGAACCCCTAATTATGTATGTGAAGAACTCATTTGACTTTGTTAATGAATCAACGAATTGATCCTTGAATTATTGTAATGAGACTAAGATATTATCATATCGGAATCATACTTGTTATAATATGTAAAATCATTAATGTTATCATGTTAATTGATGAGAATTTGTAGGTTAATTAGATCATTCATGTGTAGAACATAAACCTGGGGTTACTTTTACAAATTTTGTGACTAAAACTTTATACGAGTTATTAACCATATAAAACTTATAGTTACATGTTTCTAGCACTTATACGTTGATTATCTATGGAGGAAATAGGCTAATTTTGAGCTATAGAAGCTGTAGGGATTGAAGGTTTTGGGCTATAGACTCAAGAGAATAACACAATAGGAGGATCAAGGCACTGGGACCATGGTATTGATCCGGTCTAGGCTTGGATCTATCGAGCCTCGAGTGCTGCCCGAGTTCGGTTCGATTTAAAGGCATTTTAATTCGGGGTTTAAGTTGGGTTGAGTTTGGGGGCTATAAACTAATTAAGATGAGTATAAGGACAGTAGTTTTGGGGATTAATACTTAGTTTAGAGACCATTGGGTTCCCATCAAAATTTGTAATACTCATTAATAGTTAATGATTAAGTGAGTCACAACATATTTGTAACTCGTCGAGAAGTGTAGTTAGTAAATTAAAATAACTGTAAAAATAGTATGTTACGGGACGTTACCTACTTAATAAACCTTGGATTTGGGACTACAATTTATATAAATAGTTAATGTTAAATGTGAGTAATAACATTGACATAAATGAGAATATGTGTGAAACTTGAGTAGGGTTTTGTTGCCGATGTATTTGCTTTATGTGCAATCATAAATGGTGTGTGTGTGTGTGTGTGTGTGTGTGTGTGTGTGTGTGTGTGTGCTCGAGAGTAACTTACTAGTAGGGATTTAATAGGGCGTATACAACGTTTACCATGCATGGTATTTTCAGTGATGGACATGATATCTACTTGGGTCATATTTAATCTGATCCCAAGTGTTGAGGTACCCGTCTCACGAGTTGGGACAATGGGGTCGGATCCTCTCGTATAGCCTTGGGTATGGGATCGCGCATTTTGTGTGGTGGCATAGTGATTTCCCTTATTGTTGTTTCTTATAGGCTATAGGTTTGGGACGTCCTATAACTATATATAGTAGTGTCACAAGTGGTGTTGGCCTTCGCACCTATCTATTTTGGGTTGTGCATTGCTCTATATAATTTTTATGTGAGTTGAGCATACTCACGGATATTCTGGATTTTATGATTTTTCATGAGTTTGTGCCTTGAGATCATTATAGTGTATACGACTGTTGATGTAAAAAACTAGATCACTCTAATTCTTCAATCACAGATAAATAAATAAGACAAAGATTTTTAAAGTGGTTCGGCTAGGAATAAAGCCTACGTCCACTGTTATGTTATTGCTGAGTGTTTGTGGAATTCTTGATTACAAGTTCTCTCAAGAAATTCCGGTCCCCTTGAATGAGGATGATACAAGGTATTTATAGCCCTGAGGCTGTACATGAAAGGGTCGATACATTAAATGATATACATATGAAAGGGTAATACATTTAATGCCCTTAGGCTTGTGCGTCAAGGATAATCATTTAATGAACCAGTTGGACTGTTCGTTATCTGGCAATCAGTGCTGTGGCCGAGATGCAGCTCGGACCGTCTGAGTAACTCGGGTATGTTGATCTTCCTGGTATTCAAGAGTTCCTCGGAGCCTGTGAGTTCCTCGGAGAGGTATGTTCCTCGGAGCCTGTGAGTTCCTCGGAGAGGTCTATTCCTCGGAGAGGTCTATTCCTCGGAGCCTGTGAGTTCCTCGGAGAGGTCTGTTGTTGCCATGTAGATAGCCAGGTGTCTTCGTATGATTGGTCCACGTCAGCAGATTAAATTTGGTATCAACAGAAGCCCCCAATGCTTCATGCTTGATGGTTTACTTGAAAGGATGGAGTATTTTATTTTGCAGTGTTGCTCGGTGCTCGTGAAATTCTTGATCTACCTTCTTGATTTGTTGGACATAAAGGGCATTATCTCCTGGACGACATATGATGCCGTTTGTAGCTTATCATAATCTTCAAGTATGTTGATTGGTTTGTTAGCCGACTTACTGCATTCTGTGAGCTAGTGGTGGACTCTGCTCGGGGACGATCAAGAGCTGCTCGGACAGACCATCTGTGATGAACATCAGAATACTGAAATATCTTAACTTCATAAAATTCCCATTATGCTTTGGATGATCTTCCTGCTGGCGAGGAACCTGTTTCAAAATCAGAGGGAGAGAAACCAATAGAGTAGGAATCTCAATGTAATAGTTAGTACACAATTTAATATCAAATTTGAATTTGCTATTGTTTTGTAAATATCAAACACTTTATTATTTGTGCTTGCATAACAATATTGTATGGTTCATCGACCAAAAAAAATTATAAGTATTAGTAATGTTGCTCGATCACTTAATAATAAAGTAATGAGTATAATTTATTCAAAGTGTTTCCAACCAACCAAGGTGGATAAATAATGTTTGTCGACCAACTACAGTTGATGGGTTTTTATCCCCGACCAACCATACTTGGTATAGTTTGGAATATTTTGTTCTTTAAAGAACTTTTTGTAATAATGTTACCTCCCGACCAACATAAGCTGTAATGCGAGAGTATATAAAGTCTTACCAACCGTAGTTGATCATGCTGGTATACACCTCCTAATCAAAGGAGTAGTAGGGTTCTTTCGAACTTTTTGGCTCCTTGGAGCATGTCCTCCTAACCAAAGGAGGTTGGCTACTTATAGCACTTTTGCTCCGTAGAGCGCTCCGTAGAGCTTATCCTCCTAACCAAAGGAGGTTGGCTACTTATAGCACTTTTGCTCCGTAGAGCGCTCCGTAGAGCTTGTCCTCCTAACCAAAGGAGGTTGGCTACTTATAGCACTTTTGCTCCGTAGAGCGCTCCGTAGAGCTTGTCCTCCTAACCAAAGGAGGTTGGCTACTTATAGCACTTTTGCTCCGTAGAGCTTGGCTCCGTAGAGCATGGCTCCGTAGAGCATGGCTCCTTAGAGCAGTCTTCTTGGTTGATCCTGTAACATCCACAGGTTGATCAGCGAGCAATGTTTGTTTCTCGGGAGTATTAGGAATCCTCCCAACCATTTCTGCGTTGCATCCTGTAACATCCACGGGTTGATCAGCAAGCAACTTTTGTTCCTCGGGAGTATTAAGATCAGTAAACTCCGCTATAGCTTGTATTAATGGCATGTCGGCATGCATGGTATGGGCCTGGAAACACAGCCTCCTTCTTCTACTTGCTTTAATTAATGCCACTGCCAATTTTTCCCGCTTTGGGTATCTGATCTTTGCACCTCTTCTTTCGTTTTTGGGGATCGCAACCCTAACAGGGCTTTGATCTTGTCTGGATTTGCTTCAACGTCTCGCTGGTTGATGATGTACCCGAGGAACATTCCTTCTCGTACTCCAAATGTGCACTTCGTCGGGTTGAGTTTCATTTGATAATTATCCAGTTGATCAAAAGTTTGACTCAAGTCAACCAAATGATCAGCAGCTTTCTTGCATGTCATCAACATAGACTTCCATACTGCAACTGATTTTCTCGGCAAAAACCTTGTTCATCAGCCGTTGTTATGTCTTCAGGTTTCATTTTAATCTAGTTGTAGCCAGAGTAAATATCCATGAGCAGTTCGTGTCCCGAGGTAGCATCCACTGCCTTGTTGATATCGGTGAAATCAACACACATTCTTCATTTATTGTTTTTCTTCTGCCCGATGAGGAGATCTAGATATCTCTCTTGCTTGGTCTTCATTTCCTCTTGTATAGCTTGATTCTTCTCGGGGCTGGATACTCTTCTTCTCGTATGTCATGTCAATAAGTGGCTCAGCTTCTATCCACTTAGTAAAATAATCTACTGTGATGACGAGGTATTTGAATCTTCCTCGAGTCGTCGGCAATGGTCCAACCAAATCAATCCCCATATGGCAAATGGCCAAAGGGAGTTATGGGTGTCAACAATGCTTGTGGAATTCTTCGGATGGAGGAAAAGCGTTGGCACTTGTCACATTTCTTGGCATAGGCTTATATAGTTAGCTCTCATCGTCGGCCAGTAGTATCTCTGCGTCATCACCTTTTGCAAAAGTGTTCGACCTGCTACATGGGCTCCACAGGACCCTTCATGGATCTCTTTAATCAATTCTTTCACCTCGGAGGAATGTACACATCTTTGCAAACCTGCCATAATTCTTCGTCTATACAAAATACCATTAATTAATACATACCGAGCAGCTTTAAACTTCCATTTCTAGGCAGCGAGATTATCCTCCGGTAATTGTTCCTCCTCAATATATGCTCCGACTTTCTAATACTTCAATTGGTATCGTTCTTCGCAGCTCGGTACAAGTAGCTGATGCTAATCGGGCCAATGCGTCTGCTCTAGCATTCTCCATCCTCGGTGTCCTCACCAATTGAATAGCATCAAATTCTGTCAATAACTCCATCACCTTTGCATGGTACTTGACCATCGACTCTCCATTCACTGCATATATTCCCATCATTTGATTCAATTAATTGAGAATCACTGAAAACAATTACTTGCCGTGCCTCCATGACTTTCGCTAAATGAAAACCTGCTATCATAGCATCATACTCAGCCTCATTATTGGAAGCTTTGAATTGGAATCTCAAGGCATACTCCATGTCAATATCATCTGGGGTGTTTAAAACAATCCTTGCTCCACAACCAGCTGTGCAAGATGATCCATCTACATATAATCTCCATGTAGGTACCTCGTCTTCAAATTTCTGGTCTGACAGAGTTCCTCGGTGGAATACTTGTCGCTTTCTTTCATCATGTCATGATACTTCTGAATACACCTCTTGAATTTCAATATACCTCCTGAACTTCAATATTCCTCCTGAACTTCAATATATCTCCTGAACTTCAATATTCCTCCTGAACTTCAATATACCTCCTGAGCTTCAATATTCCTCTTGAACTTCAATATACCTCCTGATTAGTCGGGGTTGAATTTGATGCTCGACTGCATGATGATATAAGAATGTGCCACCAAATGAACAAATATATCTGTAATATAAGCCCCCAACTGTGGAATGTGAACTTTGAATGAGATTTATCGACCAATACCAACCGGAGTTGGATTTTATCTACCAACCGGAGTTGGATTTTTTTCTACCAACCGAAGTTGGATTTTATCTACCAACCGGAGTTGGATTTTGTCTACCAACCGGAGTTGGATTTTATCTACCGATTAGAGTTGGTGGTAATTGATAATAAATGATGAAGACTTCCTCGGAGCTGACCAACAGATTGTTGGGAATAAGATAATATAAATACTGGAGACCTCCTCGGCGCTGACCAACAGATTTGTTGGGAATAAGATAATACAAATGCTAGAGACCTCCTCGGCGCTGACCAACAGATTGTTGGGAATAAGATATAATAAATGCAGGATACCTCCTCGGCGATGACCAACAGATTCGTTGGGAATAAGATAATATAAATGCTGAAGACCTCCTCGGCGCTAACCAACAGATTCGTTGGGAATAAGATATAATAAATGCAGGATACCTCCTCGGCGATGACCAACAGATTGTTGGTAATAAATATAATAAATGCAGGATACCTCCTCGGCGATGACCAACAGATTGTTGGGAATAAGATATAATAAATTCCGAAGATATCCTTGGAGCTGAATAAGATATAATAAATGCTGGAGACATCCTTGCTGAAATGAGAATAGAATATGCATCCAAATAGATATAAAGAATAATTAAAAATAATAAAGTGCCTCGCCGATCCGTCGAGGTAGAATCATATAATGCAGAACAAGAATAAGATCTTTCAGAACATAAGAATATGGCCGAGATCGTTGTCAGGCCTGCATATAAATAAGAATTATCCGAACGAATGTTGTAATTCTCCTTAAAGTTGAATAAGTATCTTGTCGAGGCATAATTGCGGAATGCCGAATAAGAATAATATTTTCCAGAACATAAGAATATGGCCGAGAACTTTGCTGGGCCTGCATATAAATAAGAATTACCCCGACCAACAATTCGTTGGGAGTGAAATATAATAAATGTTATAGTTCTCCTCAGAGCTGAATATGATAAGTATCTCGCCGAGCTCCATATTGAGATGAATATAGAATATGAATCCCAAGGGATATATATAGAATCATTTGTGCTGGAGCAGATATCTGGGCCCGAATATAAATAAGAATTACCCCGACCAACTATCCGTTGGGGGTGAAATATAATAACTGTTGTAGCTTTTCCTCGGAGCCGAATATATATAGAGAGAAGAAATTTTTCGAGCTCCATGCTGAGATAAATATAAAATATGAATCCGTACGGATATAGAATAATTTGTGCTTCAGCATTCGTCGGCATTGAATCTTGTGCCTGTAAAAATTAATAATTTGCTATACCATATGTGTAGGCTGAATTGATTAGTCATGAGAATAATTTACTCATCCAATCAATATATGATATGTATCAGCATAAAAATTTCAAAATATGAAATAATATGTTTTATGCCAAATGTGTGTGAGATGGACAAATTATTATCAAATATGCATCATAAATAAGACGTAAAGTTTTTTGTAAATTTATTTAATCTCCAACAACCAATTCAGGTATTAGTTGCTGTTTAAAAATATTTTTGGGGTGATCATAAGTTAAAAAGACTTAAGCCCCTTGCTTGTCCCCAAGCCGAACTCGCGTTTAAAGAAATATCAGGGGTGCTTAGCATTTTTTAATACCCCAAGATTCTACTGCTGCCGACAAACGACATGGATGTTGCCGACCAACATTTAAGGATATCTCAAATTATAGAATATATGGTTGGATGACTAGAATATCTCGAATCTTTAGATCAAAAAATAACATTCAATGTAAATTTTAAGCCTTGAGACTGTTAATTAAATGAATAAATATATAACCCACTAGATCGTGTGATTTCGTCAAAGAAACCTTGTGATGTGATGAACGAGGGGCCAACATATCAAATTTGTGCCCAAAGTCTTGATATGGTCATGATTGTTTTACTGATCCTCTTTTACAAGAGGTGGGTAATGATTTTTCAGGTGAGAGAAAATTATTTTTTTATATTGATCCCTTCCTATTTCCAATTTGGAGAGATAAAAATATGGTCAATGATTAAAGTCATTACCAAATTTATATAAAAAATCAATCAATTTGACTTTATTGACATAGATGGAAGATGAACCAAATTAAGTATATAATTCATAAAAATGAATGCAAAGAGACTCAAACTTGAAGAGAGAGAGAATATATATGGGTCATGATTTCCATGAGAAGACTTTTCATTGTCTTTAACCTTTTCCCATTCTTTTATTAAAAATATGATAGGAATTTGAATAGACCTCAAAGATCTTACCAAATTTATTTCAAAATCAACAATGAAAATGATCAAATTTTATCACCGTCGTAAATATTGGCATATGTAATCATTTAACATATTTATTTCATGATATAAAATTAAAACTTGAGAATCAAGCAAAGAATTATGATTTATGAAATCTACTATTTTTCAGATTTCTAAATAAGAATTAATCTAACAGTTATGATTTAAAAAATCATGATATGCAACATTTTGCAGATAACAAATGGATGATTAATTCATGTATATAAACATAAAAATCATGATTGAATCAAAAGATGTATGTATAATTGATTATACGTATAGAAAATAAAAACTTAGCTTTTGGTGGAGAACAACGCTTGTAACACGTTCCCACAGACGGCGCCAATCTGTTGATGTAAAAAACTAGATCACTCTAATTCTTCAATCACAGATAAATAAATAAGACAAAGATTTTTAAAGTGGTTCGGCTAGGAATAAAGCCTACGTCCACTGTTATGTTATTGCTGAGTGTTTGTGGAATTCTTGATTACAAGTTCTCTCAAGAAATTCCGGTCCCCTTGAATGAGGATGATACAAGGTATTTATAGCCCTGAGGCTGTACATGAAAGGGTCGATACATTAAATGATATACATATGAAAGGGTAATACATTTAATGCCCTTAGGCTTGTGCGTCAAGGATAATCATTTAATGAACCAGTTGGACTGTTCGTTATCTGGCAATCAGTGCTGTGGCCGAGATGCAGCTCGGACCGTCTGAGTAACTCGGGTATGTTGATCTTCCTGGTATTCAAGAGTTCCTCGGAGCCTGTGAGTTCCTCGGAGAGGTATGTTCCTCGGAGCCTGTGAGTTCCTCGGAGAGGTCTATTCCTCGGAGAGGTCTATTCCTCGGAGCCTGTGAGTTCCTCGGAGAGGTCTGTTGTTGCCATGTAGATAGCCAGGTGTCTTCGTATGATTGGTCCACGTCAGCAGATTAAATTTGGTATCAACAACGACTATACTAGATATGTATACACATGAGATTACGATTCGGCAATGTTGTAATAAAATACACTAGAGATGTATACACGAAACTATGGTAAAAGAATATTAAAGTTTGATATGCTAAAAATGTGTAGCTAAAAATATAAGTTGAGATTGTTAAACTGACTATTATTACAATTATGAAAATATTGTTAAAGTAAAATATTACCATTATTATAAGAGATAATTTAAAAAATGTACCTAAGAATGTCAAAGTAAATATTACATAATTAAATATGAATTCCGAGAATGTGAATACCTTTTGGGACTAGAATTAGTACCTTATGCTTATTTAGGTTGTTTGGGGTCGGGATAACTTAAAATCAACTAAAATATTGGAGGAATGTGTGTTATTAATATTGTGGCTCAAATGTAGTTAAATTCTTATGCATTGTAGAATTTATAGGTTTAATCCTCTCATTGGACAATTTTCACACGTCTTAGTCCGGAGTCACAGACGTAAACTTAAGCTTTTTTTTACGGGAGTTTCTCATTCTATTTATCACTTCATATGATGCAGGTGTCAAATATGTATTTCATTTACATTTTTGTTATAGATGGAGCGTATTATAACAACCCAAAAATTTTAATTTTTAAATTAATTCGGATTTTTGGGTAAATTAAAATTTTGGAATTTATTAATTTTTAGTAATTAAAAATCTTGAGTTTTACTATTGAAAAGTAGGATTTTAATCGAAATTAAAATCGGAGTCAAAATGGGAATTTTTAAATTTTTTAGAAAAAAGTTTGTCACAGTTCTGGGTCGTGACGAATGGGAAAACCTTTTTTTAGTTTAAATATAATTCTGTTAGCATTAGAACTCCTAATCATTATAAATTAAAACTAATCCGTGGCTAGGTTCTTCAAGTCGTTTTTTTCACAACTCTTCCTCCAGAAGGCTTCTCCAAAATTACTCCCTTTTAACCTCTAAACCCTAGCCCCATTCTTCATAACTTTCAACTAAAGATTGTTCAAGAACGAGTTTTGTTGGTTTGGTGAGAGGATCGCAGTAGTAAAATCGAAATTTTTGGGAAGAATCTTTATGGCTTTCATGTGATGATTTTGAGGTACAGGACTTACACAATATGCTCCCAAATTATCTCGAGAGTATTCCGTTTGTTTCATGTGTTATTTGCACTCATGTTGAATTATGGTATTCATTGGAATCCTATGAGATATTTTTTGAATCTAAAATATTGATTCGCTGAGATATTGTATTTGTTGATGGGTATGGTGTTATGAAATTTTTATATGGCATGGATAATGGGCATCCGTCAATAGTCCAAATGTCCAATAGCCATGATAAGGCTTTACGAAGCTTATGTGAGGTGAGGCCTGGTGACCCATTGATGTGTTATTAAAAAATTAAAATTCGTTCAATGCTTGAGTATTGCATTTGATTTATATATGCGGATTCATATTGTTACGCTTTATTCACGTTGTTATTTTGAGCATCTATTCTTGTCATATTGTGTACTTCCCCGTATTTTTCTTTTAGTGAAAGGTTAGCGTGGATTTTAATACTATGGATTATTTGGAGGATTTTAGAGCTTGGAGTTTGGAATATTCTTTTTGTATAGTTTGGGAGTGTATTTTATTTGGAGAGATTAATATTATTTTCGAGAGGATATTATTGTAATTATTTTAAAGGTGTAAGATTTTGGATTCATTATATTTATTTTGTGGAATATAGATGCTCTATACTAATTGTTGAGGATTTAGTTAGTTTTAATCGCAGTAGCACCTCGTGTTTTTGCGCAAGGTGTTACACGTATAGATAAACCTCCTCATTAATAAACTAGATGACAAACTAGAGAAAAATTCATCAAAGATTAGTGACATCACAAAGGAGTGTGAGGACCTAACCGATTTGATTCAAGATCAAGGTAAATTGGAGCTTAATTAAAGATTGAGGAAGACTTTCAAAAGAACCTAGTTGAGGAACTATATATTTTGTCAATTTATTTATGTAAATTATGAGTTATTTTGTAATAGTGATGAGGTTACTCGGTACCAATGATTGACCGGGTCAAGAAGCACCTGAGAGAGATTTCATGCTCCATCGAATAACCTCACTTAACAACCTTTGAGAGAAATTGTTTGGAGGATAGAGAGAAAGGCAACGTCAAAGCCTGGCTTAATCATTTTACATACACCAGGTAAAACACCCAGGTTTGCTCGATTGAGCTTTACTCGAGCAACCATGATCTAACTAAGCTATAGAGTTTTGGCACCAAAAATATTATATTTTCATAAAATATCTAAGTGATGTCATACTATACCTAACACGTCTCAAATTAAATATACCTCAAATAGTGATGGTTTGGTGAACAGCTAGTTGGTGCGGCGTTGACGTATTATTGCGCCTCCCCAACACAACGGGTGATCACTCGAGATTTCACTCAACATTTGATGCTAATGACATATAAGGTATGGTATTCTGACCCATCATGTAATGTGCGCAAGGTTCCTCACATGGAACATGAGACTATATATACCCGACTTATCATTTGATAAACGATAAGACTTTAAGCCAAAAGACCTATTTGAGTTATTTATTACAAACCAAAGCTTTTATTCCCCTTCATTAATACACTTAACCAGTTCTTACCAGAAACACAAGTATTTATCGAGTTTTGAACACTATTCCTTCATATTTTGATGCTTACCTACCTACCTAGGTGTATTTAGAGTGTTTTTTTCTATCCCCCTCCAACTAGCATCCAACAGAGGTTCATTTATTATATAAAATAGTTGTAATTACTACCTTGTCTTGAGATATATACTTAAGTTTACACCTTCTCATTAAGAGTGTATTTACTCTTATGTTATCATTATTAATACAGGTTACGCCTCGATTTATTTCTAAACAACCTAACAAAGGAACTACTCTCCTACATTTGGTAACTCTCATGGGGAGGTATTCTTTTATAAATGGTGAATAATAACATCAAATGTGCTTATAACTTTGATGATATTCAACGTGAGGAAAAGCATAATACCACTTCTCTTGCTGAGGTTCCTCCAATAATTGTTGTCACAAGAAACTCTCAGGGGGGACAAGCTTCCACGAGTGATGTGATGGGGCCCAACCAAATTACTAGCCTCCTGGATAAATTTATGGAGTTTTTGAAAACTCAATTTAAGATGGATATGTTTGGTTCAATGATGGACCCAAGCTCTTTCACTACCCCGATAGCGCCACCCGTTGTAACTAGAGCACCCATTCCACCTCCAAGACCTATTGGTCCCTTTGTTATCAATCTCGTTGCTACAGCAACCATTGAAGCTCCTTTTACTATTAATGCCTCGCATGTGGTTGCTCTGCCAAGATTCAAGGTAGTGGAGGCAACTCCCTTTCTTTCCTTAACTATTAAAGAGGTCAATAAAGAGATGATGAAAATGCTGACATCATCCTCACAAACCCCTTATGAGTTTGCTTCCATTTATGGTAATTTTCGTACTCCTAACCGAGAGGAGTACAATGATGAACCTTGCCCTAAGGGATATATACCCTCAGTCTTTGAGAAATTTATTAGAAACGGGGGAAACTTGAAGAAACGCATCAAGAGATTTGTTGAGCATCTTGGAGCTAACTCCAACAGCAAAAAGCTTCGTCTGAGGGAGTTTTCCAAATTCCTTATCGACAAAGCTTACACGTGGTACTCTCATTTATCCCCGAGGAGTGTGGCTACGTGAGAAGATATGTGTATTTAATTTCTTCAGAAATTTTTTCGGTCAGAAGACGAGTTGACACTGGCCCAGCTCGCTCAGGAGAGGCAAAGGCAAGGGAAGTGATGAGTTTTATCATAAGGTTTAGAGAACGATTATTTTTTATAAGACGAAGAGAAAGATTCTTTAAATCTATGATGAAGGCTTACTGTAGGACTATATATGCCATTTGATAAATAAAACTCGAGAAGCCATGTTCAAAGCCTTCATGAGGGTTATCCGAAATATCTCCTTGGTTGGGGAGAAACTAGCAGGTCGGACAAGTAGGCAAATGAGGCCAAGCATTGTGTGTAAACTATATTAAGGGTAACAACGATGCTTAAGTTGGTGGGGAAGCTAACAAGAAAAATAATAAGAGAAAATTTGATAGAGAAGATCCACCCCAATTTCATTGCTCCAATGAGGAGGCGATAAGTTGTTATAATACCGAAGTGGCATATGATTTAGTTTTTCCTCCTAAGAATTCTCCACCTTATGCTCTAGGGGAAGACGTTCACGCTGTCCCTAAATATTTCCATATTCATTGGCATATTTTTCATCACATATTTTTATGCTTCACCATGAGGAGGATTGTCAACAAGCACATGTTGGCTGGAACCTTGCAGATTCCTCAGTGCAAAAATAATCATTCGCAAGCATATGGGTAACGCATGGTAAGGAAATATAAGTCCAAACGAGAAGAGAGAGAAAAGAGGAGGAATAATTTTAGACAATGTATGACAATTGTTTAGTAAGAATGGTCAGCGTGGTCATTGCCAATGATGAACCAAGCATCAAATATAGTGATCAAGTTTGTGAAATGGAGGAGTGCGAGGTCAATCAAATCTTGGAGTATCAATTTGTTTATAAGTCACCACAATTTTTGTGGTTCTTCAATCAAGTTCGAATGCCTAAGGAAAGCAAGTTGGAGGTTACGCAAACGATTTTTGATATAGCGAAGAAAAATATTATTCCTTCACTAAGATGGAAATGGCCTATGGCCAGGGTAGTATGAAATGCATATAGATCGATCAGGTTCCTTCAGAAGAAGCTTTTGTATGTGATGATAAGTATAAACGGAACTAGTTTTTCTAGCGCTTTAAAGGACGGAGATGCTTCAGTCAATATCATGCTAATTATCTCATTCTATGCAGCTAAAAATTTTGAGCATATGTTGATCATGATGCTGCTTTCAGTCTCAAGCTATGATAACCAAACTTCCAAGTCCAGTGTTTATGTGAATGTGGGAATAGCTATGGACAATCTCACATCACACATTAAGTTTCACGTGATTGAGTCTACCACATCCTATCATCTTTAAATAAGGAGAGTTTGAACGCACAACCATGTGTAGGTCCCTTAGAAATACCATCAATGTGCCAAAGCCAATATAAAGGGGACTGAGATTGTGATCCGTACAACCAAAAATCATTTTGCCAAGGGTGACTCAAACTTTGTAGATATTTCTTTCTACACGGAAATGAAGGGGTATACACACATTCTAATAAGGCATATCTAAGGTATGAGGGAGCCCATGATCTAGGATAGGTTGGGACCTATGGTGGATCAAAATGAGGAGATGAAAGAAGGTGTGCAACTTGAGGAAGTGAATGTCGTTATTCCTAAAGCCCATAGTGTCTCTAAATAACTGAGATATAATGCGACCAGGGATTGACCCCTTTGTCTTTTAAAAGGGTCTTTGAACTCTACCTAGTATATCGATTACCCGTTGGGGCCCCTGAACAGTTTCCTAAGAAAGAAGTAAGACATCATAGAGCGTTAAGTAGAATTTCTATACTTAGAATAGAGGAAGTTGAGAACGTCAAGAAGAGGAAGGAACCTACATCACTCGAGTAAATTTGTAAAAAGATTTTGCTTGGTTATGAACGGGTGGTTTATGGCCTCTGAAGGAGTGAACGGACAACCAATAAAGTTGTGGTAGCTGACCCGAAATATTATAGTTTTGTAATGGATAATCAAGGATAATGTTTTATCATTGATAATTCCAACATCGAGGAGTTTGTTAAAGACATTAAAAATGAGCCTGGGTGTATGTGAGATCACCCTAAAACCCTAAGTATAACAATTAGAGCAGATTAATCTGACTTAGGGTGGATAAGATCCAAGGCAATCTTCATTTCGAAAGACCTCGAGGATGCAATCAAGGTAGAGTTAATCAGTGTCATTCAAAATTATGAAGATGTCTTCGTGTGGAAGTACACTGAGAGGTTAGACCAAGATGTTAGTTATTACAAACTGAATGTTATGCCCTCGGCAATTTCGATTAAGCAGGCAACCAAAACATATAAGCCTGAGCTGGATCTCAGAATAAAATTTGATGTGGAACATTTATTAGCATCTAGATTTATTAAGCTAATTTAAATTCTAATTTGTCTGTCTAGCATTGTGCGAGTGGGGAAGAAGGATAAAAGTTAAATCTGCATATGTGTTGACTTTAGAGATCTCAATAGAGCTTGACCCAAAGATGAGTTCCCTCCACCTTCAATCGATTCAATAACAAGCCATTAGATGTACAACTTCATGGATAATTATGTTAGTTATAACAAGATCAATATGGATTCTACTAATGCAGAGAAAGCCCCTTTTAAGGCTCATTTGAGCAACTTCATGTATAATGTCATGCCTTTTGGTAAGAAAATATGGGGGAAACCTACTAAAGAACCATTATGGCCATATTTCATGAAATCTTATTGTTTTATATCGATGATTTGGTTATCACGTTGAATAAGGAAGACTAACACTTGGTTGATCTGGAAAAAAAGTCTTCAAAGGGTGTAGTAAATACAAGTTAAAGATGAACTCACTCAAGAGTGCTTTTAGTGTAAGGAGTGGGAAATTCTTAGTTTATGTGGTGGGTTGGAAAGGGGTTCAGACGGACCAAGATAATAATAAATACATCCTTGACATGCCTTATACAAATACATAAAGGGAGCTGAAAGGTTTCCTTGGAAAGATTTTCTACCTTAGAAGATTTATCCCAGGTTTATTTGAGATCACTCATTCGTTGATGTAGTTTTTACGAAAGACCACGAAGTTCAAATGGGAGGAACCACATCAGTTAGCTTTTGGAAAGCTTAAGATATGGTTTACTTCTCCCCCAAACAATGATTCCACCCAAAAATATAGTACCTTTGTTGTTATATCTTACCTCAACTACGTGGTCCAACGGTGCGTTATTGGCATACGAGGTATGATGGATAAAGTGATATGTCTTCTATCCAAGTAGAATTATTCATGTTACTGAGGAACTATATATAATTATAAATAGGCATTGTTTAGTTTTAGTATTTATCAACAACCAAACTTAGACATTATATGTTATATTTAATTATCCATGTAGCGACAAGATGTGATCATATCAAATTTTTATTGGCACAAACAATCTTAACTGGTAGAGAAGCAAGGTGATTCCTCGTTCTTTTGGGGTACGATCTGACGTGCGTAGTCCTTCGTGTGATAAAAAGCCAAGACTAGGCAAATATTTTGGTCATTTTTCCATCAAGATTGTTCGATTTACCTCACAAATATTTCGAGGTGACGATTTGCACGCCAATATTTAAGGGGCGAATCTGGAAGAGCAGATTATGGAGTTTGATGGTTCATCATCTCAGGGTAAAAGAAGAGCGGGACTCATTTTATCCAGAGGAAATGAAAATATTACTCTGTCTTTTAAATTGGACTTGTATTGTTCAAATAATGAGCCAAAGTACGAAGCATTTATCTTACGTTTACTCAAAGGATGGTGAAGAAGCATCCGTTCAGTTCACATCAAAGGAGATTCCAACTTTGTGACTAAGCAAGTGAAAGGTGAATATGTATTAAAGCATATCGATTTGGCATTTTACAGATTCATTATCCAGAGGTTGATATGGAAATTTTATGAGGTCAATGTGGAAAGGCATTTAAGAATGTTGAATTGCCATGTTGACGCCTAGCCATAATTGCACATAAAGTAATTGAGGATGATGAATTTACAATTATCGTGATCCATCAAAAAATAGCACCATCATCTATCAGCCAACTATTCCTTAGTGATAATGATTCATATTCGAGAGGAGAGATTATGATGAAGTTGGAGGGAGGGGATGATAAGATGTGGCTAACAGAGTTGACACAATATTTCCTTCTTTAAGGAAGTTTATACTATAAAATCCTAGAGGCAAGTGGTCTAAGCGTATAGGTTCATAAGAAGCATAAAAATAGTTAAAGAAAATGTATGATGAGACTTGTGAGACCACTGAGATTCCCCTTTATAGAAGAATTCAGAGAGGGGGTATTTTTGGCTAACAATGAAACAATATGCAATAACAATACAAAGAGAATGTGGTAAGTGTAAAGCTTTCTTTCATCCAGTTGAATGTGACTTCTTAAAAGCTCAAACGGACTGGAGGCAATATATATTGATTTTATTAAAGATAGAGTTATCCCAATGGAGAAAGCGGATGCCGTGGGAATCAAAATTAGGTCTCCAAGGTTCTACCGTTGGAGGAAAAGCTCTATCGCAGAGGACATTTTAACAGGCCATTACGGTGCATTACAAGAGAGGAAGCAAAGGAAGTCCTCAATTAAGCCCACAATCCAACTCATATTGGAGGAGCCAAATTGTATGATCAACTCATGACACTTGGTTACTATTGGCCAATAATGGAGAAATATTCGTCTGAGTTTGTTCAAAAGGGCAAGGCTTTTCAACTTTATAGTAATCTCATTCATGCTCCATCGGTGGAACTCCATTCTCTGGAAACTCTATATCATTTCCATACTTGGGCGTTTGGCCTTGTGGGGGCAATCAAACCTCTTTATAGGGGCAAAATATAGATTTTCGTGACAACTTAGTGCTTTACAAAGTGAGTAGAAGTAGTACCTTTGAAAAGGGAAACAACAGGTATGGTGGCGCAATTCATTAAAGACTACATCATTTGATAGTTTGGCATTCCCAAGGTCATTTTGTCAGATAATTGAACTCTGTTAATCAACAAAGAGTTGGCAATGCTAACTGACAAATATTCAATTATCCATTACACCTCAATAGTGGCTTACCCTATAGGCAATGTGTAACACCCATGCTCAAGATTTGTACCTCATTACTTGTAATTTGTATGCCTTTGGGCCATGAACTAAATAATATGGAAACATTATCTACCTTAATTTATCCTTGTGGCTTTTATGCGAACAAAATGGGAAAGAATGGGCTAAAACCAAATTAGGGAAATTCTCGGGGTCGTACGAACGAGTGATGAAGTTGTTCGAACGAGATGGGATTCTCGTTAGAATAAATGATCAAATGACCATTGAACGACGGGTCCCTATTTAATTATTTCCAGCCTCGTTATTTCCTAGTTGGAAACTTATTCAAATGAGTTATGCATTGTCATCCGACCGAGGTCCCGTGTCGTTCGAACGAGATGTGTATTATCGTTCTAACGAGGTGAACTCTTGTTCGAAGGAGACTGATAAAATCAGTTTTTCACATGTTTTTATGCGTTGTCACCTTGTGAACCCGTAGATCTTTGAGCTTTCAAGCTCCTGTGAGAGTAGATTAATCGTGGGCTAATGTTTGTCTTGACCAAAGGGTTAAAGGTAAGGGATTTGGGGCTTAAATAAGGGTAAGGGGTGGAGAGGTCTCATTCTATCAGATTTTACACCCTCTCTCTATACTCTTATGTCTTTCTCCTCAAATTTACAGCCCACTTCCACCATTCCCAAGCATTAGACCCTCATTCTTAGCCATAGTTAACCCAGTTCTAAGCTTTTACACCCATTTCAAGCCTTGTTTAAGGTAGAAGATAGGTTGGAGATTTATTATTGGAACTTTCAAGAAGATGTTGGTGCACTCTTGGATCATTCTTGGAGATTCAAAGATTTTAGGAACTTTCAAGTCATTTCCTTTATTTCCTCCTCTTCAATCCAATGTAGGGTTTTTCTCTTCAAAGTTTTCAAGGTGTAAAAGTTATGTATATATGTAGGAAGCATTATAGAATATGATTTAAGGTTATAACATAAAATATATTCTAGTATGTTTATTAAGGTTTTCTTACAAAAAATGGAGTTTTTTAGAAAACAAGACTTAAATGGCTTTTTGAAGAACAAATAGTATTTTTAACCTTGAAATACGAGGAGTAGACACATAAAATGTAATCTCATGTTAGTGTCCTATTTTGATAAGGATTTCTAGGCTTGAAATCCTCCCAAACATGAGTAGAAACTCGTAGTATGTTGAAGAACCTTATACTTTTGACTCACTTTAGTCTGTATTGTATAAGTGTTCATCTAGTTTGGAAATTGTGACAAAATTGTGTATATCCTAGCAACCAAAGAACCCCGGAGTTTGGTTTGCTATTTCATCATTCTTGCTTGATTGATCTAGACAATATTACCAACACTCACACACAGTAGAATTGATCTCATACATTTCATATTGCATATAATTGTGTGTACATATGTTGAGTGTGTTTAAATCCCTAAAATTGATTTTTAAATATATTTTTGGGATTTTATAAACTCTTAAAATAAGTTTTTTTAATTAAAATTTGTTTTTCAAAAGTTTTTGGGGTCAATCTGCAATTAAGTAGTGGTTATATTGGCTTAAAGTTACCTTGGGTAGAATCCGAAAGCGGCAGAGACTTCAGGGTGCGTTTGTAATTAAGTTTAGACGCGCGTTTGTTATCTTATACTTGCCCAACATCTGTTGCATTCTGATTGGTTGAGTTTGTGTTTCTTTATAGAGAGTAAACTAGCGACTGTTTACAACCCTTGGATCGTTTTTATCAACGATCTGCATGCGCTCTTACATCATCCCTGTGAACCACATTTGAACCAATCAGGAGAGTTTTAATCACCGCATATCGTGAACCCTTGGATCAAAGTCAATGAACCTTGACTCAATCTGAGCCATTAATTTTGAACCTTATTCTCGAATCTTCTCAGCATCCTATAAAAGGACCTTTATCCTCAGCCATGAGAGACTTTTGCCATTTCGTCCTTTTAGAGAGAAAAGAGAGAGTAGAGAGAGAAGAGAGAAAAGAGAGAGAAAGAGAGAAACCAGAAAGAGAGAGAAAGAGTTAGAAAACCTAACCCTAACCCTAAATCGTCAAAACCTTTTCAAACCTAAACCACTTTTCAAGTCCTGTATATACCAAACACAACCTTGAGTGTTTGAGTGTTTTGAGAGGTTGAGAGTTGGTTTGTTTAGTTGGTTTGATGATGTAACCTCTTCGTTCTTAGATCTTGTGTCCAACTTAAACATTTTTCTTAGATCTAAGTTTCTGTTGTATAGAAATTTCAAATCTGAGTACTTTATGTTACATTTCACTTAGATTTACATATTTTGTTTCTCATCTTGAGAAATATATTGTTGATTCGTTTCTGTAAACTTTTTTAACTTTGAAATCAACAATAATGTTTTATGTTTCTAGTTCTCTTGAAACAAGACCTTTCACCTAGTTTGGAATCGCACTTGGTGATTTTCAATCTCAAAAATATTTTCAAAACCTGAGATTGATTAAGATCTTGATATGTCTTCTGAGCAAGATAGCCGTGGATTCTGGGATTATTGTAAAGGTCAAATAAGGTTAAGTTTTGTGAGAAGAGAGAAATTGAAAAATCACAGCATATAGTTCTTATATGTAATTTATTAGGACTGGTTGTATAAAATAAGTGTGTGTGTGCATGCATGTGTTAGAAAGCACCTCCACAAACACTATCACCCTACCACACTAAAAGTGTTGGTAATAAGATCTTGAGAACAAGAGTCGACGTAAAGAACTTGAACAAATTGGAAGTTAGCAAACTGGGAGAACAACATCAACAATCAGAGGTGCAGAGAAGTTATAAGGACACCAGAGGGTACATTCCTAAACTTATATAGGTCTGAGTTGTATGCATGTTTGTTATATAGTTTGTAACTGTTAAAATTTGTTTTAGTGGTATTTTTGTTTACTCCATAGAGGGAGTCGTGGATGTTTCCTCAGTTGGGTGAGATTTTACCACGTAAAAAATTCTTGTTCTTAATCTTTCTACATCTCCTCATCTCATTCTTGGTTGTGCTGAGTTTAAAGTTTTTAAACTGTTTTATTAAACCTGTTAATCAAATCTTGAACAGATCTTGTACATACTTTTTAAACACATCTTGTGATTAATTAGTTTTGATTTTAAAGAAAAGAGTTTCTTCAAAAAACTGTTCGGAGTTACTTAAATAGTTTAATTTTATATTAAACGGCTTTAGTAACAGATTTTCATATGTTGGTAGAATACATCTAAACACGATATATGAAGTTTGAAATGGGTTTCATGAGAAGGTAAGAAAGTTTGGAAAATCCCTTAAATGTGTTGTAAATGTTGATAAGAATGGAGGAAAACAATGTTTAAAACTACGTATGATGATAGGGCCAAATGGATATTTTTGCTAAAATGGCCTTCAAATGATTAAATGTATTTCCCATATGGTTTGAGCATAAAATGATGAAATATGGTTTGGGGGCATAAAATCATAAAAGGTGGTTTTTGAATATAAAATGATGATTTATGATGCCATATTGAAAAAAAGAATATTTTTCATAAGGTTTCGATAAATAAAGAGTAAAAAAATGAATTTGGTAAAATTGAGGGTCCTAATGGTCGGACTTCCTCATCAGACCTTATCGGCCAATCTTGTGAAAAATGGATGAAGTAGATAAAATGCAATGTGAACGGTGTGAAGTGGTGAAACAAACCGTAAAAATGATAAAAATGGAGAAAATGACGGAATAATGTGGATATTGGTAAAAATGTTAAAACACATTAATTTGGACTTGAATGAGAGCGAAAAATAATTAAGAAAGTCCCGGAGCCCTAGGGTAAAAGATCCAAAATCACTGGCGAGAGCATGTGGTAGCATAGCCGAAGGGTGGATTCCGCTAAAGTATGCGATTATTGGAGGATTTTCAGAAAAGATAACTGAAGTGAAAATGAGTTTGGTTGTGCTTAAGGGATGTAAATAAGACAAATCAAGGGGATTAAATGGAGACTAAGGAATAAAATAAGATTAAATAGTCTCTCGACCCAGTAAAGGGTGTCATAAAGTGGTTAAGTGTGAGTATGAACACATCGCTCGAGTGCATTGCATAATAGTTGGATTAATATTGGCTAAATTGATAAACGTTTTAGAAATTGTTAAAAATACACGTTATATGTATAGTATTGACATAGATTACATATAACTTAGTATTTTTCACCCTGTGAACGTTCTCTCACCCCTGCTTTTTATGTTAAAACCCTCCCACCCACCCCGGGCACATCGAGTAAGGACATGGGTAAGGACGCCAGTAAATCCCCTTGGGCAATAATCGTTGTTAGAAGCTCCATTATTCTATTTTTAAAACAGTCTTTTGAAACATTGGATTTGGAGTATTTAAATCATTTTATTCGGGCCTTTGGCCATGTAATGTAATAAAACGGGGACAATCGTAATTTATTTCCTATTTATTAAGCATTATTGGACTCAACGAATTTTCATAAATAAAACCTTTTTAATCAACTTAAATACATAAAGTGGTCAATATTTTTCGATTTAAAATTAGTAATTTAATCCCTATAAAATGGTGCGACTAAAGGATTTTTTTTTTTTTGGATAATAAAATTGAACTCTCCCCCTCCCCCCTTTAACTCCTTGACTCGATGCGGGTTAACCCGACGGTGACCTTTATCCCAGTTCGGGGCTTTAAATAATGGCTAAGTTGAGGCCACAAACAAGACCTTAGTTAACGTTTTATCCAAGATGAAGGAATATTTTCCTGGTGCGTGGGATTACATGTTACCTACGATATTTTGGCCTTATCAAACTACCAAGAGGAAACCAATGGGCTACACACCATGTTACTTAGTCTATGGAGCTAAGGCAATTCTTCCAGTGGAGTTAGAAGTACCTTATGTTAGACATAACTTGTGAATCAACATGCTTATACAAAGTAAGCACGTTAAATTAAAAGCACTCGATGAACATGGAGACAATACGAGAAGGCACTTCCAGATCTACACAAAACAGCCCTCCAAGGCTTAAGAGAACTTGGTGAAATCAAGAAAATTTGTTAACCACATTAAAGGATTTCATTTGCCAAACTTTAGAGCAAATTTGGAAGGATTTTATGTTGTTGAGGAGGCACAGGATTCAGGTTACTATTGATCTCAAGTATTGAGGATGACAGATCATTGAAAGTTAACAATAAATGGTTAAAGGTTTATCATGCATAAAGAGCACGTGTAAATTTCTGTTTATTCTCACTTTTTATATTTAGAGATTGCGATGAAACATGTGTAAATTTTTGTTACACTTTAATATAAATAGACAAGTGTTGAAGAAAGAAAAATGAGTAATGTACACACATGTTCAAGAACAAACAGACTTTATATTTCACTTGTAAGATAATTACAATGCAAACTTAGGACTATTGCCCTGAAATACAACAAAGAAAATATGCCCTAAAAGGATTCATAAATTAGAAGAAGTGAAGAAACCCTCAATAATCGAAGCATCTACGATTGAAGCAACTTCTCATTGATACTTAGACATAAAAGATATGTTCGCTTCAGCTTATGCCTTTAGATTGACTTTAGCTTCACGTTTCCTTTTGACATTGGACAAATCTTCTTCGACTGCTGCAACTTCTTGGTTACACTCCTCAATTAGCAGGGCAAGGCACCTCATTTTTCCTTCTTTAGCCTTTATATCCTCCACATTCTTGAGGTAGTGGGAATGATAATTTCCCATTTAGGTATCTTTATGGTATCTCAAACAGTTAATGATCGATGAGAAATCAAACTCGTCCTTCCTTTGGTCTTTGAGGGTGCTTAAGTATTGGTTAAGAATTTATCTTTCTAGAAAAAAAAATGGTGTGTTCATAATTCAAAACTACATAATCGGCATACCTCAAAGTCAATAGCCCAATATCAAGTTGTGGGGCCTCATGCAGTCAACAGTGAAAGTCTCTAGATGAGAGGCAATCGATCATTCCAACACAATGTGTGGGGATCCCGTGATGAAGGCGTTACCTTAAACTACTTACCTACAAAACTCTATCGGTGCAACGTTTGGCATTGGGGCCCCACAACTAGACTCAATTTCCCCCCTATTGACAGAGATCATTGAACTGTGATCACTATGGCTGGAAGACTCGGCCTGATTAGGTTAAGCTATAATGGGATCAACCTCCATTACTTTCACAGGTACATCAACTTTAAGATATACCACTTGAGGAGCCACGTGAGGGTTATTTTCTATCAAATGCTGCAAAATGGAGGAAACAAAAGAGTTAGTCAAAATTAGATGACAACTTCTTCTTACCAAGCAGGTAAAATAAGAAAATCTTAGAAAATATGGAGCCAAGCCAATAAGTAGGTGGATTTTTTTTTTAAAAACCATACCCAAACAAGGTACATCACCGTGCGAGTGTATGTTCAGAGAAACCATCCCAAGTGGAGTACATCGCCAAGCATGTGACAAAACTTGAGAATATTACTCAATTGAGAGAGTGAACCACCAGGCAGGTGATAAATATTTTATGAAAACCACTCTAATAGAGAGAATTAATCACCATGAATGTGAGGTTTCTCAATGAGTTATATCCAAGAAATTTATAACAATAATAAAAATCATTCATACATAAAATCATCATAAGAGTTATGTGAACTACCTTATCAATAACTGGAATATCGACTAAAGACAGGGGAATGATCGCAATCTTAAAATTGAGGATAAGCTTAAACTGTTAGAGCATCCTCAGAAGACACAATAATAGGCTCAACCAGAGGAAGTTCAACCTCTCTTGATGAAGGAGAAACATCCATTGTGGTTAGTGAAATCTCAGTGGAATGAGTTGTTTGCTCCATTTCTTCAGTGCTAATAGGATGAAACACCATAAATAGAAGAAGATTATAATGAGTTTAAAAACGAGAAAGCAAAGTAAAATTTAGAAATATTTTGACAAAACACATACCTTAACAATAGTTGGACGAACATGTAAGAGGACACCCATAGATACCATAAAGGAAGGTATCACAATTGGAAAGTCCAAGTTGATAATTGACCTCACAAGTCTATGAGGAATGATCTACTCATTTATAGACCTCGTGAGGGCCATCACATACACGGAGAGACCAAAGCGTGGAAGGATTTCATCCACCTGCATATGAAAAATTCAACCAAGTATTGAAAATAATAAACACTGAGAAAACATTAAGTCATTAAGATAAAGTACAAGTCAAATTACTTCAGTTCAAGAAGTTGGAGGGATAACAGCCCGTGGTAACCCGAGTGAAACTAGGGGAGTAAATGGACTTGAAGTTTAACAGTTCCATTTTATTCTTCCATTGTTTCCTCGTTCATGGGAAATTTTCTTGTCATAAATGAAGCACACCTGGAATAAGTTCACCCAGTCCTTAAAAGTTTGGAGCAATGGAGAACTTGGAATAATATATACTTCAACGGTTAGGCTCAAAGGATCCCTCGTACGAGGAGTGTCATCACGATTAGACACAACTTCCCAGGATGGTGTAGGGCATCCTATAAAATAAATAATAGTGTTACAAATAAACTTCTTCAATTAGAATCAACTCCACCCATTAAGAATTTTTAACTCTTAAGTAAATAAAAAGGTTACCTATTGGGTCTCTTGGAGGGCCAAAGAGGTAATATCTTGGGTTCAAGCATCCACCAAATCATCACATGGCATGTCCTCCAAGGTTAGCTCATAAGACCCTAAGGCCATGGGAGTTGGAGATGGAATGATGATGGTTCCACTAAGTTTCTTCCTCAAAATCTTTTTATGTTGAGAAGCACCAGTGGCAGATACCTTTCCCCCTTGCTCAACAGGCGCAATCCTCTTCTGAGGAACCTAAGAAATAACAAAGTCATCAACAGAATGGTATATTTCCAAACTAGCTATAATTTCATCAGTAGTCACATGAGTAGACTGCAACATAAATATAGCTTCAAAAACTAAATCATTTTGTTTCTCAAATAAATCTAAAGCTATAGGAGAAACACTCACATGTTCGGATGATTCCTTAGTGGCCTTTAATTTTATGGCAGCTTGAGAAGTAGTTTCTCCTTTAGAGGAACCTACTGTCGATGGAGCTTTTTGTTTAGTACCAGTAGTTATATCAGCACCCTTTTTCTTGTTTTTCTTTTAATATTGAGGAACTTCATCCATTGGAGACAAATGAGGCATTTCCTTTGGAATAGATACTTTGGTGGTACTTAGCTCAAATTCAGTTCCAACAGTTGATCTATTTTTTAAACCAACTTCCAAAGGTCCATAGCGTTACACTATGAGATACACAGGCTCTGTTTTAATAAAGGCCCTAAGCTAGGTGGGCCAATGATGGCAGAACCAACCAAGAGACTTATCACCCTACCTCTTTTCGTTAGGAATCACCAGCTTGACATGAAAATTTTTGTACAAAGCAAACAAATTCTGATGGGTGAAGTGAGGGCAAGTAGTATAAAAGGAACCATCAAGTTTGTTGCTGCGAAAAAGAGATTTGGTGATACTTAGATCATAACCAAACTGCCTAGCACGTCGATGAGGGTTATAGGACTCACTTTCAACATCCCATTATGTGAAATGAGGGAAGATAATTGTGTGTGAGCAAAACTACCACAACCAGAGAAGGATCGTCAATAACAACATATCCCCCTTAGATGATTTGAACTATGTAAGCTTCATCTTTGAAAAAAGACCAAGTTTGAGCATGAGTATCCCCGGAATAATGTCTCTCTTAAAAAGCATTAAGATGATCAATTAAATAAAAAAATGACATATTATTACTCTTCTACTTCTAATGCATCAACCCTGGACGTTTGGTGGGAAAGTTATTGATTGGCAGTTCTTTGGGAGCAAGTCCAAGGAACTTGGCCTAAAGGAACCCCATCAAGAGAATGGTGTTAGCAAAGTTATACACATCACAATGACTGACTGAGCATTATATGTCTAAATGAGTTATGTCTAACCAAGTATGCAGAGATCCAAATGTGAGATCAATTAAAGAAATATTGACTCCATGAGCTAACCTAACAAAAATATTTACCAAGTCCTTACTAGGTTGATATTTGGGCTTGCTAAGTAGAAACAGTCGAGAAAATATGAACAAAATGTAAGCTACTAACTCTAAGGTTTAAACTTTACCAAGGCCATAAGGTGCATCGGGCACACTACCCTGTCCTTTTATTCCTCTATTGGCTTCACATAATCCTTGGAAAAGTACTTGATGAACTGGACCAAAATGGTCTTTATAGAATCACTTACACATTCACGAGCAAGCCTGTCCAACTCACTTCACTATATAGCTTCCTCGGCATTAAGAGGTTCATCGTCATAAGAAAGGTTACCATAAGGCTCAATGCCCAAAGTAAATTCCCCAAACCAACAAGAAATACATTCCAAACCAACCTTGATGAGAATACCCCGTACTTCTTATAAATATAGTTGGACCACACCATAAAACCATTCGAGGAACCTAATGATTCCTCAAAATTAACATAAAAGAAGGAGAAGTCCCCACGGTTTATCCTAAATCTTAAAAGACCAAAAGAGGAGACCTTAGTTTGGTTATTTGGTTCATCCTCCATCAATGAAGAGTTATCCACACCCCTCACAGTAACAAAAATACTTTGGCATCAGACCAAATCTTATCACCATCTCCAAAGAATGGAATACGTTGGTAGATATAATACAAAACCTCTCACTCGGTTATTTTCAACGCCTTAGCTGTATCGACATCCTTTCCAAAAACTTTATCGATCTTGATTGAAGATTCCATGAAACGATTTGAGAGGTTCTTGACAGTGGAAAATGGATTAAAACAAATGGGGTTGAAAAGGTGCTAGAAGAAATTGATCGGTGAAAATAGGTTCAAATTAAGTTTTCAGGAACAAAGGGACATTTTCTCCCTCTAGAAAATGAAGTCCCTAAGTTTTAATGGTAGAAGTGGTAAGAAATTATAGACGAAGAGATAATGAGATATTTAAAGGGTTGGGCAAGTTACTCATTTAGGATGGATTGACAGTTCATTGTCCTGCATCAATTTTGAAAATTAGGGGGGGTAAATAATGGTCACGTGAATCAAAGAAATTCAGAGCTAACTCCATAATTCCACATGTCAAAAAAGCAGTAAAGTTGGTAAGTGATTGGACTCCAGCATTAATTATTAGAGATGTGTGAAGATTTGGTTGACATGCACATAAATCAGTTGTGCCAATTCAATGTATTTCAAACTGTGGTTTGTCGATTCAAGATGTTTCGAACTGAGGATTGTCGGTCCACGATGTTTTGTATAGAAATTTTTTACTTGCGTAACAAATTTCTCTATAACGGTATGACGCGACTCAGAATGTGTCTCCGATGCGTGTGACTTACGGCTCAAGTATAAGCCGGTCGTGTAAGTAATAATCCGAGAAAGTCGGGTATCAAACTTAGGGAATAGGATGAAGAATCTGACGAAGAATAGGAACGATGAATAACCTTATATTTGACTCAGAGAAAGAGAGGAAAAGATTATCATTTTGGGGAATTTTCTATCCACTACTGCAATTTAATTAAGATTGTAAACTAACAAATCATGCAAGAATAACTATTTGATTTTGAATCTACGTGCGAGAAAATGGAGTTGGAGTACATTTCATTGAACCGTCGATAATTACATAGAACGTAAACCCTTCAAAAATTAAGTCCCAATCCAAAGACACATTAAATACTTTATAAACATCCGACATGTGCTGATTTTACTCCTCACAATATCAAATCAAAAATCATATTTAACGAGAATGATAAATTATCGAAACTCGTATTGTATTTTTAAACATTCCAGTTACCTAGGTGTAACACCCCGTATTTTCATGCATTAAATATTTAATTAATTCGGGAGTTCAAAATTACTCGCGTGACGTAATTTTAATTGAATTAATTATGGAAATTTATATTTAAATATTAATCTGGAAGTTAATGGTTAATATTTAGGGAAACTTATTTACTAAGTGAATAGTAGTAATGTATTTACATCTTTTCGGGTATTAATGACGGGATATGTACTTATTTCAGCCGGGAGTCGGTATAGACTAATTTGGGTGTGAAATAACTATTTTTATAAATTAATTCGGATGCCAATTTTGAGTGTACGGTTGAGTTCGGATGGGCCGAGATAGTCGGAAAAGTGTACCCGGGGGTAATAAACGGGTCACGGGACGTTTTTAGGCATAGTCGGGCCCACGCGGGGGCATTTGGGTCACTTGGGCTTGGCCCATTAGGCAAAAAATGAGATTAAGCCTAATTATACAATTATAAGAAATAAGGGAACGACTAAATTGAGTTTAGAAAAGACTTAATGGTTTAGAAAACCCCAACAGCAGTCAAAGGCAAAGTTGGGGATCACAGGAGAGCCAAAAAGAGTCATCTTCAACCTTGGGCATTGACAACTCCAAAATCAGACTCTACGAACCCTAATGCAAGTGGTTAACTTGCTGTAGCATTTAAAGTGTATTTCAATTCATATTCATGTGATGTGGATAATTAAAGAAATTCATTTTGGGATTTAAAGGGGATAAACATGGGGGTTTGCGAACCATGAATCTGATTTCTGAATTGAGTAGAAATTCATAGACAATCTGAGTTTTGTGTTTATATCTGGTAAGATGTGTAAACCTGAATAAATTAGAAACGAATTGGTGATACGAAATTGATGTTTAATTGGGTTAACGACTAAATTGGATTTTACCCCAAACTCGTGGAAACAGGAAAAAAAGTAAATTAATTGATGTTTTTGGACTCTAGGGAGGTTCCGTATAAGGTGTTTGATGTTTACTGCTTAGTTTCCAGTATAGAGGAAGCTAGGGTTTGGAGGTGGGCATCCATGGCTGAAACATCCAACTCGAGAAAGACGAGGGCCTGGTCGATCGATCGATCAAAGGTGGACCATCGATCAATCGATGGTCCGGAAACTTGGACAGTCCACCCAGTTTTTAATATATAGGGGAATTAAATAAAAAAAATTCCATGCCTTAATTGTTGAGTAATTAATACATGGGTTTAAATCTAATTAATTGTGAATAAAAATTAATTAGGATTTGAGGGCGACTTGGTGTGACATCATGATTAAAATTAATTGGGAGTTGGAGGAAATTAGGTGTGTCACACTAGGGTGAAATTTTGGAAAGTTTGTTTCAAAATGATTAAATACGGATGTAGTAGACAAGTCCGGGAATAATGGTTGAGCGATATCGAGATGTAAATTTTATTTAGGTAAAGGCTAAATAATTTAGAGTCGGGGATTTAGACTCGGGTGATGTTATTTCGGGCCACGAGAGTAAGTCCGAACATATTGGTTGGGGCGGTACCAAAAGAAATTAATGTGCAAATTAATTAATAATTAGAGTTGGGCCATAAACTCAAAATAAAATGGAATAGGCTTGTGTCAAGGACTTAGTGCACGGTGTAGCCGGGATATTTTATATTTATATATATACGGTGTGTGATAGTATATATATATATGATGTGTGCATTAATATCAGTGGATAGATATTATTATTATATATATACTCTAGTGTTATAGGGGGAGGTTGCGCGTAGTGGTTGAATCCCCTAGCTTGAGGAGTAGGGCGAGTATAATCCCAGGTCATAGCGTCCGTTATATGGGTGAGGGGCATCTCACTTTCAGCGAAGGAATATGACCGCCTCCAACATTTATGTATTAACCAAGTTAGTGAGCGATTCTGACTTGGGGTAACTAGGTTATGTGAATATACCTAGTGAGATAGCACTTTAGAGGATTTATACCCGGTGAGACTTTACTCAGGGGAAATACTATTATTAAATGTTATTTTCAGCATGTTCGTGAATACTATAATATGATTGAGTATATAATTAGGTAAATTGTTGATGTAAAAAATTAGATCACTCTAATTATTCAATCACAGATAAATAAATGAGACAAAAGATTTTTAAAGTGGTTCAGCCTTATGTGAATGGCCTACGTCCACTGTTATTTTATTGTTGGGTGTTTGGATATTCTCGATTACAAGAATTTGCGTTCTGGATCCCAAGGTTTGGATTCAGAATTCGATCCCCTACAATGAGGATTGTACAATGTATTTATAGCCCTGAGGCTGTAATGTGAAAGGGTAATACATTTAATGATATACATATGGAAGGGTAATACATTTAATGCCCTCTTTGCGTGTGCGTCTGAATGATAAGCATTTAATGAACCAGTTGAACTGTTGGTTATCCAGCTATTAATGTTTTGTTCGAGATGCAGCTCGGACCGCCTGAGTAGCTCGGATCGCCTGAGCTTCTCGGTGCTAATGAGTTCCTCGGAGAGGTCCTATTCCTCGGAGCATAAGAGTTCCTCGGAGAGGACTTGTTCCTCGGAGCATAAAAGTTCCTCGGAGCGTATGATCATCTCGGAAGTGCTTGTAGTTGTCATGTAGATAGCCACGTGTCTTCATATGGTTGGTCCAAGTCAGCAGATTAAATTTGGTATCAACAGAAGCCCCCAATGTTTCATAGTTCGAATTTTGAGGAGTATGGAACATTCTTTCTCGGAATTAGGTAGCTTTAAATAGTTCTTCCTGATTTTTAGGATCATATCCCTTGTATTTATTTCTCTATCCCTATTCGTAGAATCATGCTTTTTTGGACTTTTCTGCTAGCTTCGGTTTTCGCGTCGCTTTTCGCCTTTTTAGCCGTTCTTGTTTGCTTTGATTCTCGCACCAATATTTAATGCCTTTTTAGCCGCCGGTAATGTAATCGTCCTTTTTGTAATCATTACTTCGCCAGTTCCCAAGGCAAAGTATTTAAACTTCACAGAGACTCCCATCGTCTTCTATCTTTTCAGATTTTCATCTTTGAGTTTTTCATTGTCTTCTACTCTCTTGTGCGGTCATCTCTTCCGTCGTTCATTGTCAACAGCTTCAGTCTTTTTTCTGTAAGATCCTTTTTCTTCTTCTTCATTTCTTTTAATTCATCATCATGGTTTACCCAGTTGAGTCTCTTGACAAATTTCGATATGATTTTTCCATTCCTTCTTGGGTTGTATTGGAAGAGCTTTCTGAGCCTTCTAATTATTTCAATCTGGCTGAGGGACATTGGTTCCCCAGTCTCTTTTTTTATGAGTGTGGATTTTCTTTTCCACCAAGTCCTCTGTGTCTGGAATTTTGTCAGTACTTTGATGTTGTTCCTGCACGAATAGCCCCCAACACATGGAGAATAGTTAATGGGGTGTATAAATTAAATCAAGTGCATGGAACTCGTATAGGAATTCCAGAAATCATGTACTGCTATAGATGGTCAGTTAATGATAATATTTATTATTTGAAAACTAGGTTTATAAATAGAGCCTTAGTAGTCAATCTCCCTGATGCCAACAGGGATTATTTTGAACATGGAGTTGTTGTAAAAAATTGGCAACATCCTCCTTTAACTGGAGATGAGGTTTACCAGGGTCCCAGATGCCCTCCTTATGGCAATGGGATAGGTTGTTTTTATTTATTTATCTTGAAATCATGTTTGTTTTGTGTTTGATAAAATGTGTTACTGATAACAATGTATGTTTATTTGCAGTTGATAGCAAGAGAAAGTTCCCAAGAGAAACAAATGTCAATATAAGGCATTTGGGACTTATCTGGGGTCTACATCAAAGGATTGCTGACGAGCACATTCGATCAGCCTCCTATATACTCCAATACAAGAGCTATACAACTTTTTTCACTGCTCGTCCAGTGATCAGTGAAACAGAGCCAGTACCACCCTCTGCAAGTTCTTCACCAGAATCTCACATTCCGTTGAGCGAAAAGATGAAGAAGAGAAGAACTCCTGCTTTGTTTGAGAAAACTGCCTCCGGTTCTGGGGAAGTAAAAAGGTCAGGATTGATGTCCCAAAAGAGGGGACAAAGAAGACTGGTGTAGTTCCTTCAACTGTTCCTGCTAAAGTCTCCGAGAAGGTTGCTGACAAGCCCGTAGTGGCTCCGAGCAGCTCTGCTGCTCCTGGAAAGGTGATTGCGATATCACCGACCAAGGATTCTTCCTTGGTTGTACCTGTTCCCCCGAGGAGACTGAAGAAGAGCTCCTCGGTTAATTTGGCTGACGCCACCATTCAGCCCCCTGCTACTGGGACCAAGGTTCCCACATCTACTCCCCCGAGCTCTGACATGAGCTCGGTAAAGTCCTTAACCATTCCCTAGGTGCAAGGTAATGAAGATAACCTTACTCGGGATATGGTTACTTCTTTGGCTGCTCGTCATCTTGCTTCAGTAAGTACCTTTACTTTGAACTTTTCATATTTTCCTTTGTTATTTCTCATATTTGATTCTGACTTTGCTTTCTTTTCCTGTTTACAGTTGACGAGCTGCTTCAACATAATCCTCAAGAAGGATGAAGCAATCAAGGCTTCTTTCTCCTCGTCCAGTGTGGAGGGAGCTCTGGAAGAAGCAACCAAGTCCTTGGAGGAATCTCGCCAGAAGTACACTACTGATAAGGCAGTCTGGGAGAATAAACTTGCTTCCTCCGAGCAGGAGGAAACTCGGGTTGCTGAGGCCTCCAGGGATTTAGAGAAGAAAGTGAATGCCTTGGAGAAGGCTAATAAAGAGCTTGATGTAAAGCTCAAGGCTGCGGAGGAGTTTGAAAATAAACTCAAGGATGCTGAGGAGAGGTTGGTCCAACTCCATGAAGTAACTCGGAAGAAGGAGGACGCTGAACAAAAACTGAAGGCTGCTGATGTTTTGCTGTCCGAGAAGCTTGCCTTGGTCTGGCTGGGACAAAGGTTGGGATAAGGGATGTGCTGCCATGGTCTCTCAAGTGGATTATGGCAGTTTAAAGTATTTCAGGGACGGATGGGTTGCTGCCCTTCAGGAATTGAAGGTCGACGAGTCATCCGAGCTCTTCCAGAGACACATCTCTGGTCCTCCTCCTACTCCAGAAGAATTAGAAGAGGACGAAGATACTTCTGAAGAATCTTCAATGTTAGTGGGAGAGAATGCCCTAACCAGTCAGCATGCTGTCGAGAAAAGAGATTCCTCTTCCGAGCAACAGTTGGTGCTCTCCGAGCAAGTCTCAATTCCCTCCGAGCAACCTGCCTCCTCTTCCCAACCTCCCGAGAAGGTTTTGGGAGATAAGGAAAAGGTATAGTGTTGTTCGGTTTTCTCTTTTTATTTTTCTTCTTTGTCAAATGTAACCAAGATCTTTGTAACTCTGCACTATGATCTAATAAAATTTGAGTTTTCTTCCATACGATTGTCTCTGTTCTATTTGTACTTTGTCTTGATATTCTTATTGATGATTATTTTTTCTTTCTCTGCTAGTTTCTGGCCAGGATGGATCTGCTATCTGCCAATGATACAAAGTTGATGCAGCAATGTCATGAATATTATAAGGTTGGTCACACAGACCTGAGTGCAGCAGAAGTTGCCGACATCCTTAGCCAGGATGCTCCAGAACAGGCAGTCGAAATCTATCAGTACCTGAAGTGTTTACTTGACCGAGTTGTGGCCAATAATGTGGCTTACTACGAAATGATCGAGGATCTTTAATGTACCCTAGAAGATCTTCAGAACCAGTAAAAAGAATCAACTGCCCTGTTGCATGAGGGGTATGAGAAGAGGTATCAGCAGCTTTCTGCCGAGAAGGGCTACGAGAAGCTCCTTGTTGGGTACGATGTCAGGGAGAGAACCCTAAAGGGTGAAGTTGAAGCATGTAGACAGATTGTCGAGCTGCTGGAACAAGAGAATAATAATTTGCAGAAAGAGCTAGCACAGCTGAAGTCTGCAGCCTCTTCTTCAACAGCTGTAATCCCAGTGACTGACGAGGGATTTTTATTTTTAGAGGTTGATAATGCCAAATTGAGGCAAGAGTTGGACACATTGAGGAGGTCGGGCACTTCCACATCTCCTCGAGGATGGGCAAGAGCTCCTCGGGGACGAGGAAGAGCAGTTCAGGTTATGGTCGAGGAACAGAGGACTGCATCTGCCTTAGAGAACCAGGCCTTCCAACTAATGGCGAAGAACCAAGATTTGTCTGACATGTCGAAGAAGATAAGGGACTTGGAAAAACAGCTCTCTGCACAGAACTCAATCTTGGGGAGTAAGGAGCTTTTCATCAAGAATCTGCACGAGAAGCTTGAAAGGCTAACATATCAATTCCATAAATAGCCCAGGGAGTTCTGGATGACTGGTGTAACAACCCGCCTAATAAGATACCGGGCGATCACTCCAATATTAAATTAAAACAGGAGTCACATATGGATCATCCTTAGCATCACTGTCGAAAATCCATTTAATTACTAATATCCTATTAGGTGGCCGTTAAAAACTTTTACTTAACTACTCTTTTTAACGAATAATTCAAAACATCCACAATTAAATACGTAATGAACTGAAATGAAAATAAAAGGAATTAAAATAACCGAACACTCGGTCCAAATATACAACCATATCGAATGATGTACTGAAAGAATAAATATATGCAATTGAGCCATTGGCTCGAAAGTTTATACAATATCTCCTATCTAGAGTACAAGGAAGGAAATGTCTACCGATAACCTGCAAGCATCCACAGCTGCTGCAGCAGACGTCTGACTCGAAAGAATTTCCATCCAGGCGTCTCTGTGTCTGGACACCTATGTATATATATAATATAACAAGAAAGGAAAAGTAGACAAACGGGTCAGAGCCCCGAATGTTGAAAATATTTTGCAAGTGCATAAATGCCTTATTATTTTGAAAAAGGTTTTATCTCATATTTAAGTTTGGTATCGCACTCCCATGAGATACCCCTCACCTATCCGCTAATAGTGCACTCCTAGCGCATCTATCTAGAACATTCTAGTCAAGCTACCCTGCTAAACTAGTCTATCACCCATCCACTATCTACCCTAGATAGTCCAAGCAAATGTACTAAGGGCTAAACTTCACTCTAATCTCGACGTCATGCCATGTTCGTGCATGGGGTGTCTCGCAAAGCGAAATCCAAACAAGGAACCCCCCCCGATACACTACTATGCAGCGAGGTCGATCATCGAGATCCGCCAGTCCCTCAGTACAGAAAGATATATATATACCATAAACATTTATAATATTAGAGCACTAAGGATTAAACTTCTCCCCAGTCTCAACACAGTGCCATATTCATGCGTGGGGTGTCTCGCGAAGCGAAATCCAAACAAGGAACCTCCCTAATACACTACTAAGCGGCACAGTCGATCGTCGGGATCCATTAGACCCTCGGTACTCAATTCATCAATCTATATATACATCTATATAATCATCCGGATCTATCTCCCGGACTGAGGTGTATTCTATACACAAAGTATTTATCAATACTTAACCTTTTCATTTCAAAAACTTCCATTTCCCTTCTCATATCCAGGAAATGTATTTAAAGCCAATTCATTAGCATGAATTGCTTTACCGAAACATATACCTTTTTAAAAGCCAATTTTTATCATAAAATGCTTTTCCTTTATGTGTCATCCCATTTCCCTTTTTATATTCAGGAAATGTACCCAAAGCCATTTTCATTATCATGAAAATGCTTTGATCATATCATATGCTTCCACATCCCTTCTTCCATCCGGGAGTGTTACCGAAGCTAAACCTTTATCCCATTTCCCTTTTTATACTCAGGAAATGTAAATTAAAGTCAATCCATTATCATGAATTGCTTTAATAAATCTAAGACCGTCCCTCCGGGTATCCCCACTGGACGCGCCCCTAAATGGCTATCATCTTCCAGGGCCTCCAAGACAACCTGGGAACCTAACAACGTCGGGAAGCGGCCATGTGCCTGCGGGATAGTCAAGACCACACCCGGAATCTCCTAACCAGCGCAGAAAAATATATATCAACAAACGCTCACATGGCCTAGGGACTATATCCAACCTGCTCAACAGCCAGGAAGGCTTCACCACAACGCGCGCAACTTCCCTTATGATAGCGATTTAGGGAGGTGTGTAACCATAATCCATAATTTATCAATTATGAAAAACATTTCTCATTCCATTTTGAAAATATTCATTTTTATATTTTCAAAATCCTTTCCATTATAACATAGATATATGTATACCTAAATCACACAGTATATATGTATAGCCTATATATTCCTCTTAGAATATATAACCGGCCATAATGGCCTATATCATCTAACGATGACTATAATCCCAAAGATTCCCCCCGGGAATCATAATCATGCATTCGGATTAGCATGATTCTAAATCCAAAGTATTTCTTACTTTGATGACTAATAATTACCTTAATCAACTCTTAAAGGTTTATTGGATATCTCCAAATATAATAATTCACTCTAAGTGAATATATACATATTTATTCCCAATTCCTCAAGTCCTTTAGGACATAACCCTCTAATATACTTTAACTTAGAAGGCCCTTAAACTTAAATCTCAAAGAGGAGAAAATAATAATAATCTCCAAAAATCTTGGGCTGAAAACAGGGCACCGGTCGACCGGTCCTAGACCCCCGGTTGACCGCGGGTTGCAAATAAGCCTACGAAACAAAGCAGTAAGCTCTTTCTCCTTGACGCGGTCGACCGGCCATAGGGGCGCGGTCGACCGGTCACACCAGGTCACCAAAACTGAAATCCTTAAGTCCCTTATCCAACAACCCAAATTCATTTTCGGGGTTTCTAAACTACCCTAAAAATTATCCCGAACATCTACGACATTAATTCTAGCCGTAATTTTTCCAATTCCCGATTTGATTTCCGAGTTGATAATTTCAACCCGGAGCTGTCATCTTGTAAAAATCATATCAAATCGTAGAAAATTCAGAAAAATACGGGGTCAGCGTCCACGCGACCGTATCGAAAAGATCTACAACTTTCGTGTTTTGGCCGAAAGCTAAATCATTTATGTTCTTGGTCTAAAATGACCCCAAAGGTCACGGGTTCACTATTCATTATCTTCCCCAAACTCCCAAACTCCATTTTTCTCCATTTTGTTGTTTCTAACCTTATCCAACAACTCAACAAGCATCTAATCTATGTTTCACAACTAACACATCAATTATTTTGGGGTATTAAATCATTTCTCTTAGTTTTAAACCCTAAAATCATAAAAACCCCAACTTATGATTTTAACCCATTTCAATCCAATTTTTCACTCCATTTACATGGATTTAACACTAGAAATCATTAAGGGTTTACATTACATCAATATGTAAACTCATATCTAAGTTTTCCCAATTTTATTTTAAGGGTTCTAACCCTAAAATCATGTTTATACCAAATGTGATATGAGAGGATTGCACAAAATGAAATAAAGCAAGTAAACACTTGCCTCGTGGATAAAATCCGACGACCTCGAGTCGAATCCGGCGGAGTTTGGCCGGAGTTTCCATTTCTCCTCCTCTTTTCTTCTTCCTCTCTCTCTTCTCTCTCTTTTCTTCTCTTTTCTTTCCCTTCTCCCTCTTTAAATAAGAAGAAAAGGGGTTTAAACCCTTAAAACCCAAAAACGACTCGTTTACCCAATTACGAGTTACTTTTACCTCTAAAAATATCCGAAACTCATTTTCGACAATCGGACACTCTTTTCCGACTATCTCGGACATTCCGAGAATTATGGCGCAGTCGAAATTCCCATCCGAGGTACTTGACCGCAAATCACTATTCTAACCCAAAATAATTAAATGCGGGTTTTCTACTCAAAATCTTACATCTTTTGTCGCTATACTCCACGGCGACATATAATTAAATTATTTCGACCTATATAGTCCCAAAACAATTTATAACATCCTTCGAAAATGATTAAATCCTCGAAAATCCCAAAAATCACTATTTCGAGAAATTCTCCAAATTGCCAATTTATATTTAATTAGGGAATTTAATCGTCTCCAAAAGGACGGGTTGTTACATACTCCCCCCCTTACAACGGAATTTCGTCCTCGAAATTCAGATACGACCTACACCACCAATCCTAGGATCACTCAAAATCCTAATACCTCAAGGGAAACGATACTAACCCAACGGTTCCTAACCATGTACAATACGACTACCACGATCGTAAAGTGACTCTAATACGTCACATAATACCCATCATCTATAATGCCTATCGGCATGAATTTCAACCTTATATACTACGCCCATTCTATTTCAGGCGGTATATAAACAAACTTATCAAGGTGCCCATACACATTTCTAACTTGCGCACATCTGCACATATATAGTGAACGTCAGACACGTAACACTCGCTCCCAATAAGGGTCTCCTTTCCTCGGTGTAATACTCATCTATGGGTCCTCCCGACCCGCGAAAATTCCAAACTCCTAACCTCGGTATTACCGACTTTATCGAGCCTACATCCTACAGTGCTACTGTCTATGCGTTACCCTACCTAAGCGAAACGAGTCTCCTAATTATCCCTAGTGCCCAAGGCCTCTCTCAACTCCCGACGTTTGCTTGGTTTCGTGCGTGGGACGTCTCGCAAAGGCGAAATCCAAACAAGGAACCCTCCCGTTACAATACTCCCTCGCGTTGTCGGTCATCGAGATATAACGACCTAAGGCACACCAGCGGGACGTCCTAAATCCTACCTCGCTAACCTACGAACGCATTCCTACTATCTAATCCTTCCGCCCATACGAAAGGAAACCTAATTAACCAAAGTGCCTACTCTCTGTAGGAACACTACTAACATCACACCGATCAAAGATTTTCTCCAAATTTGCCTCCTCATTAAGGCTTGGCTAACATCCTCGAATAAATTTCTCTAAGTCCTACTCCACCCAACTATTCGTGGTGAGAGGACCACTTTAGTGCTTTTCCATAGCACCATATCTCCATAAACATACCATCCTAACAGGGCTCATAATCTGTAGTGGTTCATCCACACTATAAGACTAACCCACATCCTTGCATCCCATAACAGCTCTCCACGCCCGGCGCCGTTAAGAGTCATGTGTGGAGTGTCTCGCAAAGCGAAATCCAAACAAGGAACCCCTCCACACATTAACCCTTGACTTCGTTGGTCACGGAGTCCCGTTATTTCAGACATGCACCCGGGATATCCCTATCCCCTAATCCGACAAAAAGATGGTCTGAATTCCTATCTCTAACTAAGAGTCACACCACCCAGCGCTCGCACTATTTCTAAGTCCTTGCGCAAACCGGTACTGAGCTAAACCTTACAGCTCAACAATAATCCCGTGGGCCTTAAATTATATCTATAAGGTTGCCCCATATACCAACCAAAATAAGGAAGCCTCTGCTCATCGAGGTTCCATCATTCCATAACAATAAAGGTGAACTCAACCTTTATCAAGGTGAGACACCACAATAACAACCTGTCCCCTCCAGGAACTGTGGACACGATAGACTTGCCATCATTAGCCTGCTATCGCTCCGAATATACCATATACCTCATACGTATATATACAAAATATAAACACCCGTCTCTATGACGAGCGAAAGAAAACAAAATTCCGCTATCGCGGAAAACACACAAGCCCACATTATTATGTTATCGAGACCAAATATAGAGCTCGAATTACACACACGAGTCTAGGGTTAACTAGTACCGCGACTTTATCTAGTCACTCCAAATATACCTCCTCGATTGAGGTAAAACTCATAACAACATCCTTCCCATTCCAACTAAATCATGGGGACTCACGATTAAAACTATCCGTAAGGTCCCTTTCGAACCCTCAATTTTAATGAGGAATTCGACTTTAGTACCACTCTCTACTTCAGCGGTACTGTGGTAATCCTAACTACCATTATTTAGTAGTCGCCATCGAAATCCTTAGCAATTTCCATAAGGAGAGTGACCTCTACTAAGGCCCTCGTCCCCAACTTCTACCAGCTGCTCCAGCTAAGCCTCATCTCCTGCTACCATCCAAGCTCCGCACACGATTCTCAAACGAGCGCGCAAAAGATTTCTATAATCTTCTAATATGGCAGGAGAATGAAATCTCACAAGAGATATCAACAATCCTAATCCTGGGGATCTATAACAAATCGAGAGCAACGCTGAAAGCGTAGTACGTCCACACAGATTCCTAAGGACACTAGAACCTGATGCTCTGATACCATCTGTAACAACCCGCCTAATAAGATACCGGGCGATCACTCCAATATTAAATTAAAACAGGAGTCACATATGGATCATCCTTAGCATCACTGTCGAAAATCCATTTAATTACTAATATCCTATTAGGTGGCCGTTAAAAACTTTTACTTAACTACTCTTTTTAACGAATAATTCAAAACATCCACAATTAAATGCGTAATGAACTGAAATGAAAATAAAAGGAATTAAAATAACCGAACACTCGGTCCAAATATACAACCATATCGAATGATGTACTGAAAGAATAAATATATGCAATTGAGCCATTGGCTCGAAAGTTTATACAATATCTCCTATCTAGAGTACAAGGAAGGAAACGTCTACCGATAACCTGCAAGCATCCACAGCTGCTGCAGCAGACGTCTGACTCGAAAGAATTTCCATCCAGGCGTCCCTGTGTCTGGACACCTATGTATATATATAATATAACAAGAAAGGAAAAGTAGACAAACGGGTCAGAGCCCCGAATGTTGAAAATATTTTGCAAGTGCATAAATGCCTTATTATTTTGAAAAAGGTTTTATCTCATATTTAAGTTTGGTATCGCACTCCCATGAGATACCCCTCACCTCTCCGCTAATAGTGCACTCCTAGCGCATCTATCTAGAACATTCTAGTCAAGCTACCCTGCTAAACTAGTCTATCACCCATCCACTATCTACCCTAGATAGTCCAAGCAAATGTACTAAGGGCTAAACTTCACTCTAATCTCGACGCCATGCCATGTTCGTGCGTGGGGTGTCTCGCAAAGCGAAATCCAAACAAGGAACCCCCCCGATACACTACTATGCAGCGAGGTCGATCATCGAGATCCACCAGTCCCTCAGTACAGAAAGATATATATAATATATATATATACCATAAACATTTATAATATTAGAGCACTAAGGATTAAACTTCTCCCCAGTCTCAACACAGTGCCATATTCATGCGTGGGGTGTCTCGCGAAGCGAAATCCAAACAAGGAACCCCCCCAATACACTACTAAGCGGCACGGTCGATCGTCGGGATCCATTAGACCCTCGGTACTCAATTCATCAATCTATATATACTTCTATATAATCATCCGGATCTATCTCCCGGACTGAGGTGTATTCTATACACAAAGTATTTATCAATACTTAACCTTTTCATTTCAAAAACTTCCATTTCCCTTCTCATATCCAGGAAATGTATTTAAAGCCAATTCATTAGCATGAATTGCTTTACCGAAACATATACCTTTTTAAAAGCCAATTTTATTATCATAAAATGCTTTTCCTTTATGTGTCATCCCATTTCCCTTTTTATATTCAGGAAATGTACCCAAAGCCATTTTCATTATCATGAAAATGCTTTGATCATATCATATGCTTCCACATCCCTTCTTCCATCCGGGAGTGTTACCGAAGCTAAACCATTATCCCATTTCCCTTTTTATACTCAGGAAATGTAAATTAAAGCCAATCCATTATCATGAATTGCTTTAATAAATCTAAGACCGTCCCTCCGGGTATCCCCACTGGACGCGCCCCTAAATGGCTATCATCTTCCAGGGCCTCCAAGACAACCTGGGAACCTAACAACGTCGGGAAGCGGCCATGTGCCTATGGGATAGTCAAGACCACACCCGGAATCTCCTAACCAGCGCAGAAAAATATATATCAACAAACGCTCACATGGCCTAGGGACTATATCCAACCTGCTCAACAGCCAGGAAGGCTTCACCACAACGCGCGCAACTTCCCTTATGATAGCGATTTAGGGAGGTGTGTAACCATAATCCATAATTTATCAATTATGAAAAATATTTCTCATTCCATTTTGAAAATATTCATTTTTATATTTTCAAAATCCTTTCCATTATAACATAGATATATGTATACCTAAATCACACAGTATATATGTATAGCCTATATATTCCTCTTAGAATATATAACCGGCCATAATGGCCTATATCATCTAACGATGACTATAATCCCAAAGATTCCCCCCGGGAATCATAATCATGCATTCGGATTAGCATGATTCTAAATCCAAAGTATTTCTTACTTTGATGACTAATAATTACCTTAATCAACTCTTAAAGGTTTATTGGATATCTCCAAATATAATAATTCACTCTAGGTGAATATATACATATTTATTCCCAATTCCTCAAGTCCTTTAGGACATAACCCTCTAATATACTTTAACTTAGAAGGCCCTTAAACTTAAATCTCAAAGAGGAGAAAATAATAATAATCTCCAAAAATCTTGGGCTGAAAACAGGGCACCGGTCGACCGGTCCTAAACCCCCGGTTGACCGCGGGTTGCAAATAAGCCTACGAAACAAAGCAGTAAGCTCTTTCTCCTTGACGCGGTCGACCGGCCATAGGGGCGCGGTCGACCGGTCACACCAGGTCACCAAAACTGAAATCCTTAAGTCCCTTATCCAACAACCCAAATTCATTTTCGGGGTTTCTAAACTACCCTAAAAATTATCCCGAACATCTACGACATTAATTCTAGCCGTAATTTTTCCAATTCCCGATTTGATTTCCGAGTTGATAATTTCAACCCGGAGCTGTCATCTTGTAAAAATCATATCAAATCGTAGAAAATTCAGAAAAATACGCGGTCAGCGCCCACGCGACCGTATCGAAAAGATCTACAACTTTCGTGTTTCAGCCGAAAGCTAAATCATTTATCTTCTTGGTCTAAAATGACCCCAAAATTTACGGGTTCACTATTCATTATCTTCCCCAAACTCCCAAACTCCATTTTTCTCCATTTTGTTGTTTCTAACCTTATCCAACAACTCAACAAGCATCTAATCTATGTTTCACAACTAACACATCAATTATTTTGGGGTATTAAATCATTTCTCTTAGTTTTAAACCCTAAAATCATAAAAACCCCAACTTATGATTTTAACCCATTTCAATCCAATTTTTCACTCCATTTACATGGATTTAACACTAGAAATCATTAAGGGTTTACATTACATCAATATGTAAACTCATATCTAAGTTTTCCCAATTTTATTTTAAGGGTTCTAACCCTAAAATCATGTTTATACCAAATGTGATATGAGAGGATTGCACAAAATGAAATAAAGCAAGTAAACACTTGCCTCGTGGATAAAATCCGACGACCTCGAGTCGAATCCGGCGGAGTTTGGCCGGAGTTTCCATTTCTCCTCCTCTTTTCTTCTTCCTCTCTCTCTTCTCTCTCTTTTCTTCTCTTTTCTTTCCCTTCTCCCTCTTTAAATAAGAAGAAAAGGGGTTTAAACCCTTAAAACCCAAAAACGACTCGTTTACCCAATTACGAGTTACTTTTACCTCTAAAAATATCCGAAACTCATTTTCGACAATCGGACACTCTTTTCCGACTATTTCGGACATTCCGAGAATTATGGCGCAGTCGAAATTCCCATCCGAGGTACTTGACCGCAAATAACTATTCTAACCCAAAATAATTAAATGCGGGTTTTCTACTCAAAATCTTACATCTTTTGTCGCTATACTCCACGGCGACATATAATTAAATTATTTCGACCTATATAGTCCCAAAACAATTTATAACATCCTTCGAAAATGATTAAATCCTCGAAAATCCCAAAAATCACTATTTCGAGAAATTCTCCAAATTGCCAATTTATATTTAATTAGGGAATTTAATCGTCTCCAAAAGGACGGGTTGTTACAACTGGATACAACGAAGCACTATTCCACTTGAATGATCGTATCCAGAATGCCAACAGTGAGGGCTACAAACAAGGCTGGCTAAATGCCTTAGGTGTGCTGAAGCTTGAACAAGGACACTATCTGTGGGACTACCCTGATCCCGGGGTGCTCGACTTGCCTGCGCCACCATACAATCTGGACATGGAATGGATCCCAGCTCATGCCATTCCTCGGAGCTTAATTGCAAAATACCTCGGTGACTACAATCTTCATTCTCAGATCGAGGTATCTCGTCCCGAGCATCTGTTAGATCGACCTTCTGTGATGAACGTCAGGATGCTGAAGGATTTGAACTTCATCAATTCTCCTCAGTCTTTCAATGATTCGCCTGCTGGTGAGGAACCTGTATCGAAAGCTGATGGGAAAAGACCAATAGAATAGGAATTTTTAATGTAACAGTTAGTATACATATCAATGTAACTTTCATTTTATAATCAATGTAACTTTAATTTATTTCGAATTTAATGAAAACTTTCATTTCTGTTTGCAAATCTTAATCTCTATTGTCTTGTAAACACTTATGCATATCTGTTAAAAAGATAATAATAGTGTTGTTCATCGATCAACTTAGTAGAAAAGTTACAACTATTAGTAATGTTACTCAATATTTCAATAGTCAAGTAATGAATATAACTATGTTTAAAATTTTTCCAACCAACCAAGGTTATTAAATTGTGCTCGTCGACCAATTATAGTTAGTGAGAGTTGATCTCCGACTAACCATACTTGGTAAATTTTTGTATTTTTCATAAAATGTGTCCGACTAACCAAAGTCGATAAATTCTCCTCGTCGACCAACAACAGTTAGTGGGTTTTTATCCCCGACCAACCATATTTGGTACAATTTGGAATATTTCGTTTCCTAGCCAAACAGGTTGGCAATTTTAGGAATATTTCTCCTCGTCGACCAACTATGTTGGTACAGTTTGGAATATTTTCTCCTCGTCGACCAACTATGTTGGTACAGTTTGGAATATCTCGTTTCCTAGCCAAATAGGTTGGCATTTTTAGGAATATTTCTCCTCGTCGACCAACTAAGTTGGTACAGTTTGGAATTTTTTTCCTCGTCGACCAACTAAGTTGGTACAGTTTGGAATTTTTCTCCTCGTCGACCAACTAAGTTGGTACAGTTTGGAATTTTTTCTCCTCGTCGATCAACTAAGTTGATACAATTTGGAATTTTTTCATATATTTTGTTGAGTAGTCTGCCGAGCTTTGCTGAGTAGTGCATAGCACTAGTATTCCCCGAAATTTTTTTCAATAAACAGAGAGATTTGCAGAATATTTTTCGTTTTATTCATACTGATGGAAACTGCGTTACATATACATCACTGATAATACTTGCGCATGTGCTCTGCATTCCATGCATTCTTAAACTCCTCGCCTTCTAGAGTTGCTATTCGGTAAGTTCATGGTCGAACAACTTCTGTAACTCGGTATGGTCCATGCCAGTTTGCCTCCAGTTTATTATGCTTTTGAATTACTTTCTTCAGCACATAGTCTCCTTCTTTCAGATCGCACTTCTTCACCCTCTTGTTGTAGAACAAAGTTGTTCGCTGCTGGTAAGCAGCATTTCTAATGGCTGCTTCTTCTCTAACTTCCTCGAGCATGTTTAAATCCAGTCTTCTTATTAAGTCGCTGACAGGGGAATTGAAATTCAGTACCCTGTGTGTTGGGAGGCCCAACTCGGCAGGTATGACAGCTTCACTTCCGAACGCCAGCATGTATGGTGATTCTCCAGTTACTACTCGGGGAGTAGTTCGGTAAGCCCAAAGTACTGATTGTAGCTCGTTGATCCAGTTTTCTTTCGCATCATCCAATCTTTTCTTCAAACCGTTCAGCAGCGTTCTGTTTATCACTTCAGTTTGTCCATTGCTTTGAGGATGGGCTGGTGCTGAGTGGACCTTCAAAATATTTGACTGATGACAATAGGCGGCAAACTCCTCGTTATCAAATTGTGTCCCATGGTCTGTGATGAAGGCATGAGGGAGACCATATCGGCAAATGATGTTCTTCTAAACAAATTGGTACACCTTCTCGTATGTCATATCAATGAGTGGCTCAGCTTCTACCCACTTAGTAAAATAATCCACTGCGACGAAGAGGTACTTGAACCTTCCTCGGGTCGTTGGCAGTGGTCCAACCAAATCAATTCCCCACATGGAAAATGGCCAAGGGGAAGTTATGGGTGTCAACAATGCTTGTGGAGTTCTTCGGATGGAGGAAAAGCGTTGGCACTTGTCACATTTCTTGGCATAGGCTATACAATCTGCCCTCATCGTCGGCCAGTAGTATCCCTGCGTCATCACCCTTTGTAAAAGTGTCCGACCTGCTACATGTGCTCCACAAGACCCTTCATGGATCTCTTCAATCAAATCTTTCACCTCGGTGGGATGTACACATCTTTGCAAACCTGCCATAATTCCTCGTCTATATAAAACACCATTAGTAAGTACATACCGAGCAGCTTTATAATTCAATTTCTTGGCTGCAAGCTTGTCAGTTGGCAATTCTCCTTCCTCGATATATACCCTGATGGGATCCATCCAAGATGGTCCAAAATCAAGGGTGATAAAATTTATCTTCATATCTTCATCTATACTCCGACCAGCTAATACTTCAATTGGGATTGTTCGTCGTAGCTGATGCTAGTCGAGCTAGGGCGTCAGCTCTCGCATTCTCCATTCTTGGTACTCTGACCAGCTGAATAGCGGCAAATTCTGACAGCAACTCCTTTTCCTTTGCATGATATCTGATCATTAATTCTCCTCTAACTGCATACACTCCCATCATTTGGTTTAAAATCAATTGAGAGTCACTGAAGATCACAACCTGCTGTGCCTCCATAATTTTTGCCAAATTAAGCCCTGCAATCATAGCCTCATATTCAGCCTCATTGTTGGAAGCTTTGAATTGGAAACGCATAGCGTATTCCATATCGACCTCGTCTGGAGTGCTTAAAACTATCCCCGCGCCACATCCTGCAGTGCAAGATGAGCCATCTACACATAGCCTCCATACAGGTAACTTATTTTCAAATTTCTGATCAGTTAGAGTTCCTCGGTGAAATATTTGCTACTTCTTTTCATCTTCCCCGAATTTTTCTCTCTCTTCGGCGATCATCTTTTCTTGCCCTTTTACCAACCGAGGTTGGTCTGAGCTCGAATTTAATGATCCTGTAACATCAACTTGCTCTTTTACCAACCGGGGTTGGTCTGAGCCAGTGTTTGTTGATCCTGTAACATCCACAGGTTGATCAGCGAGTAATTCTTGTTCATCGTTCGGAGTTCTCCCAATTATCTCTGCATCACATCCTGTAACATCCACACGTCCTTTTACCAATCGAAATTGGTCTGGGCTTGTGTTTGTTAATCCTGTAACATCCACAGGTTGATTAGCGAGCAACTTTTGATCCTCGGGGGTATCAGGATAGGTGAACTTCGCTATGAAATCTGCTACAGCCTGCCCTTTTAATGATGATATGGGTTCATAAATTATATCATCTTCTCCGAGCTCTATTACCTAGTACATTAATCTCCCTGATTTCTCTGGCTTATGAAGGTCATGTCTCAATTGAACATCGGTGTATACTACTATAGTATGAGCCTGGAAGTATGGCCTCATTCTCCTACTCGCCTCAATTAGCGCCAGTGCCAATTTCTCCAGTCTCGGATATCTAATCTCTGCTCCTGGGAAGGCCTTACTTGTGTAGTAAATTGGCTTTTGTACTCCATTCTCCACTCTGATCAACGCCGAGCTAACTGCATTCTCGGACACCGCAAGGTACAAATACAATTTCTCTCCCATCACCGGCCTGGACAATAGTGGAGGTATTCCCAAGTATTTCTTCAAGTCTTGAAAAGCCTTCTCACATTCATCATTCCACTCAAAAGACTTTCTGAGTATCTTGAAGAATGGGAGACATCTGTCAGTTGCTCGTGATACAAATCTATTGAGTGCTGCTACTCGTCCAGTGAGACTTTGTACTTCCTTCTTCGTTATTGGAGATCGCAGCCCTAATAGAGCTTTGATCTTTTCAGGATTTACTTCAATGCCTCGCTGATTGACAATGTACCCGAGAAACATGCCTTCTCGTACTCCAAAGAGACACTTTGTCGGGTTCAGCTTCATTTGATATTTATCTAGTTGATCAAAAGTCTGGCTTAAGTCAACTAGATAATCGACAGCTTTCTTGCTTTTTGTCAGCATATCGTCAACATAGACTTCCATGTTGTCATTAATTTGTTCATCAGCCTCTGATATGTCGCACCTGCATTTTTTAAACCAAAAGGCATAACATTATAACAATAAGTTCCCCTAGGGGTAATAAAAGAAGTACTCTCCCTGTCTTCGGGTTTCATTTTGATCTGATTATAACCAGAATAAGCATCCATGAAGCTCAGCAACTCGTGTCCCGAGGTAGCATCCACCAGTTGATCAATTCGGGGCAGCGGAAAGTGATCTTTTGGGCATGCTTTGTTGAGGTCGGTGAAGTCTACACACATCCTCCACTTGTTGTTTTTCTTCTTTATCATCACCACAGGCTAACCAATCTGGATATTTAACATCTTCAATGAAACGAGCTTTTTGGAGTTTCTTGACTTCCTCCTGTATAGCTTGATTCTTCTCGGGACTGAATACTCTTCTTATCTGCTTCACAGGCTTGATCTCCTTATTCATATTGAGCTCGTGACATAAGAAGTTTGGGTCAATCCCAGGCATATCTTCATGACTCCACGTAAAAGTTTGTTTTCTGCTTCTAAGGAAAGTTATCAATTCCTGTTTTAGTGAGGCTTCCAATGATGAACCTATTTGAGTAGTTCGCTCAGGGTGTTCATCTTTCAGAATGATATTTTCAGTAGTTTCCACCACTTGACCCTTCACGAGTTGCGACTCATCCCGAGGATCCAAGGTTTCAATTTCTGCACCTTCATCCACTTGATAAGTAGTTGTCTTTTTCTTTGATTCTTCCAATTCATCTTGCTCGGTGGATGAATAATAGCACTCCCGAGCTACTTTCTGGTCACCTTTCATAACTCCTACTCTAAAGTTTGTTGGAAATTTTATGCATTGATGCACTGTAGATGGTACAGCCTCGAACTTCTTCAACCCTACTCTTCCCATGATGATATTGTACGATGACTGGACATTCTTATCCATCACGAAAAAGCATATTTTTTCTGTCCGACAAGCAGGCCACGTACCAATGAATATATCCAACTTGATCGTCCCAAGTGGAAATACTTTTTCGCCAGCAAAACCGATGAGGGGCCTGTGGTAAGGCTCCAGTTGAGATAGCTTCAAATTTAAACTATCGAAACACGAGTAGAACATGATGTTTGCCGAGCTTCCATTGTCGACTCACACTCTTGAGATCATTACCTCATTCATTCTCATTTTTATCACTAGTGGGTCGTCATGAGGATATAGAACTCCTGCAAGATCATTCTTTGAAAACCCAATGACCAATTTTTCTTTATTCACCTTTCTCGGGCGATCTTCCTCAGCTAAATTTATTCGATGAATGTACGAGCAAGCTTGAGCCTCTCCGAGGTAAGCTTTTCTTTCTGCAGTAAGGTCTCCTCCTCCTGCATCTCCTCCTGTAATAACATTACAATCAAATGACCCAAAGCGTATTGAAAATACCTCTCGTTCTGGTTGCCTTGGTTTCTTGGGAAGATCGGGGTCATCATCTGGATCATCTTCATGGTTTCTCTTCTTTTTCTCCTATGCCCGACGAGGAGATCTAGACCTCTCTCTAGCTCGGTCATTATTTCTTCTTTCGCCTCCCCGATTAACATACTTTGCTAGCTTTCCTCTTCGGATGAGTGTTTCAATCTCGTTCTTAAGGGCTATGAAATTTTTGGTCATATGGCCATGATCCTTATGGAACTCGCAATATTTCTCCCTATTCCTTGTGTTAGGGCCTGATATCATTTTCTTGGGCCAGTTTAACTCCTCGTTGCTCTTTATTTCTTCCAGGACGTGGTTGATATTTGTCTTCAAAGGCGTGCAATTATCAAATTTCTTCAAAACCTCCCACGACGACCTACTTTTGGAATGTTTGTCACCACCATTGTTCTTATGCTCTTTCTTCTTAGCTTTATCACCTTCCCCCTTGGTTTCTTTGGAGTTTCTTCGCAGACATAGCCTCCTCGGCATTCATAATCTTGGACGCTTTTCCCATCAGGTCCGACATGGTTCGAGGTGGGTCTTTGGCCAAAGTGTAGTACAACTTGTTTAGCAGTAGTCCACTCATCAAAGCAGTAATCGTTGTCTTCTCCTCATAATCAATAACTTTGAGCTTCTCGTTATTAAAACGAGTTATATAATCTCTAATACTCTCACCAGCTTTTTGTCTAACACTTAACAAATGTGCTACTCGTTTAACTGGCTTTGCTCCAAAATAGAAATTCCCAATGAATAACTCGGCCAGTTGAAGAAAAGTTAAAATCTTACCCCGAGGAAGATTATTATACCATATCTGAGCAGATCCGGTAAGAGTTCCCGAGAATGCCCTGCATTTCATCTCGCCTGGGACAGCATAGATGTCGGCAGCAGCTAGATATTGTTCTATATAAAGGACAGGGTCAGTCTTCCCATCATACTTGGGAGTCACAACAGGTGCTTTGAACTTTGATGGTGTTGGAAAATCAACAATATCCTGGACAAAAGGTGTTCCTCGAACAAAGGTTCGTTGTAGAGGGTTCTTGGCCTTATCCATTTCCCCTAATCTATCCTCCAGCCTCTGAATAGATCCTTTCCAAGCATCATTTCCTTCCTCGGGCCTATTCGTTCGAGCAACTGATCGCGTTGAAGTGGCTTCCTGGGATTTATCATGGCGAGCAGCTGATCGGTCAACAGATACATCTCGATGAGTAACTGGTCGTGATTGGACAGATCCTTCCCTTAAATCTGATGGTCGTCGAAAGCTCCTCGGCGCTGCATTAAGAGGACTTTTGTTCCTCCTAGGGCCTAATCGATCAAAAGGAGAGGCCCTGCTTAATCTTTCCAATGCGCTGACCCTTTCTGGGGAGAGGGTGACACGTTGTTCAGTATCTGTGGCTCGTATTGACGAAGTTTGTCCTGGTTGATAAGAAAAATCTTCAGATTCCTCATTGCGATATGAATTAACACGCCTAGTACGCGTAAAAGGCGCACGGGTATTTCTTTGGATGTTTCGCGATCCGGAATGGGATGGTGCACCGCCATGGAGGGTTTGGATGAGTTGTCGCATTGTTTCTTGTATGGCGGTCTGGCCCTGAGCCAAATTTGCCATTATTCCAGTCAGATCTGGAATGATTGGTGGTGCAGATGGATTTGGAGGGGTTCCGGCGTTTCGATTGCTGGATTCCGGCACATCAGCCATTGGTATTGGATTGTTATTGGTGAGAAAACGATATTACCAGTCGTTTTCCACAGACGGCGCCAATCTGTTGATGTAAAAAATTAGATCCCTCTAATTATTCAATCACAGATAAATAAATGAGACAAAAGATTTTTAAAATGGTTCAGCCTTATGTGAATGGCCTACGTCCACTGTTATTTTATTGTTGGGTGTTTGGATATTCTCGATTACAAGAATTTACGTTCTGGATCCCAAGGTTTGGATTCAGAATTCGATCCCCTACAATGAGGATTGTACAATGTATTTATAGTCCTGAGGCTGTAATGTGAAAGGGTAATACATTTAATGATATACATATGGAAGGGTAATGCATTTAATGCCCTCTTTGCGTGTGCGTCTGAATGATAAGCATTTAATGAACCAGTTGAACTGTTGATTATCCATCTATTAATGCTTTGTTCGAGATGCAGCTCGGACCGCCTGAGTAGCTCGGATCGCCTGAGCTTCTCGGTGCTAATGAGTTACTCGGAGAGGTCATGTTCCTCGGAGCATAAGAGTTCCTCGGAGCATAAAAGTTCCTCGGAGCGTATGATCATCTCGGAAGTGCTTGTAGTTGTCATGTAGATAGCCACGTGTCTTCATATGGTTGGTCCAAGTCAGCAGATTAAATTTGGTATCAACATAACTAATTATATATGGGCTAATTAATACAAAGTATGAGTTGTATTATACGTATAACAGATGTGGAAGTTATATGAAATTAAAAAGGGAAATGATTTAATTAAGTTGATGATGATAATAACTTAAAAATCATAATTAAGGCATACTCGGTTAGAGTAGGGTGTTTGCAAGGGGTTATAATTTATCTAGTCATAAGATGAAGAACTAGGTGAATTTATTTAAGGCGTTAATAGTGCACATTAGAGGAGGGGTGAGGATTTCCTCAAGGGAGTGCGACACTAACTAAAATATGGAGAGCGTGCATATTTATTTATTACTCCAAGTTAATCATTTGCTAAATATTTTTCAAATGTTTTTGGGTCCTAACCCTTGCTATAAAAAATTTTAAAAAAACCTTTTAGGTGTCCAGCCACATGGACGCCAGGCTTGACTCAATTTCAGGGATCCGTTGCTGCAGCATATGTGGATGTTGCGGGAGTTTAATAGACGCATCACTCTTTCATTCTAGTATAGAGACTTCTATCGGTTATTTTGAGCATGTCGCTCACAGTTCATTTAGTTTTTGTCAGACTTGTTGAGATCGATTACTTGTCTTTATTTTATATTTGTTGGAGTTTGGGCCGATGGTTTATTCGGTCAGTTACTTATTGAGAATGGTTGTTTTAGTTAATTGTGATCATTGTGTAGTTTTATTTCCGCATGAAATTTTCATTTAAGTTAATGGAAGATAAAACTTGGCACCAGTCTAATTTTCTCACTTAGGTGGTTAGTAATTAAAAAGGCGACAGTGATGCTAAGAATGAACCAACTGAGAAACCTGTTCTAACTTAATTTAGGACTGATCACCCGGGATTAATTAGGTGGGGTGTCACACTAGGGTAAGTGAATTAAAAGACCTACAATGTTTGTTTCAATAAAATTTCAGACCTTCGAATTATTAAATAGATTTTATCCACTTTTAAATCCATTCGTAATACCTAGGTTGGGTTCATAGACCTTAACCCTCTAAGAACTCAGCCGGACATGGTGCATTTATAATTTAGCATAGGTTATAGGTTGCATGAATTCATTATTACATAAATATTGTAGCTAAACATATATGAACGAATTCCAACAAGAAAGTAAGGAAGAATGATGTAAAAATAAGACAAATCTTGAAAGGAAATGAATAAAACACTTATATTGAAGAACACCGCATGAAAAATAAAGACATTGATGATATTCTTGATAAATCTTTCTCTAAGGTCTCTTGCCCCCTTCTTCCTCTTAAAACTAGGTTAAAACTTGTCTAACTATATCCTAGAATAAAGAAAGAATAATTATTCACGTTTTTACAAGTGTTTAAAACAAAACAAACTCTAAAAAATAAGTGGGATAAATTTGTAAATTTTGTCCATCAGAGAATCGAACCAGTTCTACTTTCAGAACCGAACCGATTCTGTTTTCCAGTCTGGGCAACATTTTGTGCAGATCGAACCGGTTCCAACTTAGGAACCGAACCGGTTCTACTCTCAAATTTGCTTATCTTTTCCTCTTTGATTCGTCTCATCTTCTTACACTCATATCTATTTGAGCGAAGCTCGAATATGGTTACCATTTCTTCCTATATACTCATGAACTCAATGTCTTTGAATTCTATTTAGATTTCGCATCTAGATTTCCAGATGTACAATTTTAAACTTTTCCTTGACTTTCCTTGTTTGCTTTTCGATTCTCATTTCGATTTCTCTCTTTCTTTCACATGTATAAAATACTTGTAAAATATAAGAGAAACAAAATGTACTTATGGGAAGAGGTCAGTAGCAATAATATGATATGAAATCATCTAATTAACATCACACATGATAACAAAAGTAACAAAATTATGGGAATAAATATGAAGAATTTATGCCTAATCAACCCCCTAACTAAGAACTCTCATCGTCCTGAGCAATGTAAAATATTCAAATTTTGGTCCAAATATTTGGAAAATATTGTATCGGGATATAATGTCTTTTTTACGGATAAGCAATTACATTTAGCGTATGTAACGAGCCGTTAAAACCCTAGGTTATCCTAGTAGGACGAATGGTGTCTCGTGAGGGTTTGCAGCGAATATACCCACAAAATTCGATTTTTGACTCAAAGGAAGATCAAAATACTTAAAAATTGTACATTTTAAACTCCTCAAAAATAGTCACTGTAAATTCATATTAAAGAGTCTCAATTTGTTGCGTGTGAGAATTCAAGAATTAAACCGCTAACTTCCACCAATTGATCATTAAGTTACTTCCCGAAAATTTGTTTTGATTCAATTTCTCACGGGATACTCTCATAAATGAATCATTAGTAATGTTGATAGTTCTCTCAGTATGCGTGATATTAAGAGTACATATAACGGAACATGAATTCACGTATAGAAAATAAAAAGATGGAATATTTGAGGTGAATAGATCTCATCGTCAAATTACGATCATTGGAAAATAAGAAATGTCCCCTCTTATTCACATCAATTAATCTCTCTTATTATCTTTTCGTGTCTTAGCTCTCCACATGGTAATTAATGTCGCTATTGGGACTCGGTTAAGACTTTCTCGGGTTGTAAGGTGTATTGGGTAAAATGAGAATGGTTGATAAATTCGGAGTTGGAAAATTTTGCGTACGATGTCCCTTGGCGCTTTTTCGGAGCATTTGCACTTTTTCTGGTTTTTTCATTTTTTTTTGCTATTTTTTTCTGAGCATTTTTTTCTTTTTTCTTTTCTCTTTATTTTTTATTTTTCTTAATCCTTTTTATTGCACCATTTGAACTTTATTGATGACTTTTTCAATTTTCAGAACTCCAGGCTTCATCGGCTTTTTAGGTTAATCAAACGAATTAGGAAATTTATCCGGCTCAATTGGGTTTGCAAAAGGGATTAATTTTCACAACTTTTTATGGCTAATATTTTTGGGCAACAAACGATGGCCTAACGTCATTTATCCAAATTACTAATTACATTACCATATGCATCTCGAGATTAAATTTAATTTAAAGATGTTTTAGCGCATTTTCGAGACAATATCCCACTCATTTCCCGTAACCGATCAAAACAACAAATTAGAGATCATCAACGACTTTTTTAAACACTAAAAAGAACTTTACGTTAATTTTAAGTCGAATTGATTTAATTACTCACAAAAATGATAGGCTCAAAATCTCATCATGTCAATTAATCTCTACACTTATTCTTGAACTCGTCTATTTTTTCTCCATTTTTATTTTTGGTTAATTTCGGCTTTGTGCATTTGACTTTTAAAATTTGAGACTTCAAACAAAATTTTAGTGATATTTTTTAAGCTTTTAAATTCCCAAATTTATTTATTATGAAAAAAAATATTTTTGACTTTTTTAAAAAATAATTCAAATTTTTTTGAAAATTTTTAAAATTTTCTATTTTGGGGGCCATTTTGCAATTTGTGAACCTTAGAAACACACATATACCCCCCCCCCCCCAACTTATGAACTTTAGAAACGCACACGCAAATGTCTTTGAAAAACTATAAATAGAGTACTTGGGATCATTTATTACTCGAAATTACTTTAAAAGTTTACGAATAAATAGTGAGAGAAAGTGCGAGGAAGTTTAAGAAGAAATTTCATCTTAGTGATCCAATACTCAATATCTGTAACTTCGAACTTCTATTTTAGGTGAGTACTCTGTGACATTCCTTACATATTTTGATTATATGATATTATGCAAACTATATTTATATTTTGTGAAATGCTTTTATTCTCAAAATACATCTGATACCGATGGTTTCGTCGTTTGTTATATGTGTATATCTCTCGATATATACATCTGATTTGAATTCTGATATTTTTTATTCGGCCCATGTAAACTCTCTTACTATGTTGACCTTAAATACCAGGTGGAAATATTTGGATGGTACCTTCGCAGCTGGTTTAGTACTAGTGTACCCTAAACAAGGCGTTGTTCCAGAAATCACGATTTTTTATTTGTGTGGTTTACCCGGTGAAAACATTTAGTTACACTATTTGTCTAGGTATTAGAGCGTGCATGGACACTAAAACTGAATAATTGACATGTTACTCAATTACCTATTTGTTCTACTCTGAATTGTTTATTCTGAAAATATATGATGTTAGTTACTTTATATATATTACTGCAAATTCCCATCTCTACATATATATGCCTTATGTTCTAACTTGAATAGGTATCAATTTTTTGAAAAAAAACTGGAATGTCTGGAGGTTGAATCTCATTCGGCTTCCAGCTAATGTTGTATAAATAACCATTTTTGGGGAAATAAATAAGCTCACAACGGGAACGTACAATGACTATGTTGAAGATTCAGTTTTTAGAGCTCTTTTGTAAAATGTTTATTTTATCATATAGAGCATGTTTGGCCCTGTTGTAATAAGTTTTAAATTTTGTCTTAAACTGTAACTCTTTGTTAATTTTAGTATAAATGAAGTTTCCTTTAGAAATTTCTGGTGACGTAATTCCTTCATTTTCAGTATTTTATGATTCATAACCATGTGATTGTATTTATGTTGCTTTTATTTTAAGAAATATTTTAAATTCGGAATATTGAATGCCTTATTGGCATGTCAAGACACTCGTTCCCTACTAATTTTGAATTGGGGTCGTGACAGAGGTGGTATCAAAGCATAGGTTATGAACTCGTAGACTACTGAACATATGTTTCAAACATTATAGATTTTAAGTTTCCATATATTGGATACAGTATTAAATCTTTGACTTATGTGATAAACTTCCATATGTCTGACATTCTATATAATTATTTTATATAATCGTTCTTCTAATTTGCAATCTTGGAATAATATAATACATCTTCTGTTCGGCCATGACTGTATAAAATGACCAAGACAAGATCAACTACGGGAACTAGTGGTTCAAGTATGGAAGGACTGGAAGGTGCATACAAGGTGATTGAAAGTCTAGCAAAGATTGTAGAGCATTAGGTGAATAATGGAGTGCCAAGGAATCTTGAACTAAGTATATGTACTATTGAACAATCCAAGAAGTTAAATCCGACATCTTTTAAAGGTACTCCTAATCCCACTGAAGCAGAAAGTTGGGTGATGTAGATGGAAAAGATTCTTGATGTTATTAAGTGGACCGATGAACAAAGGGTTTCATTTGCAATGTTTCTGTTAGAAGGTGATGCCGAGGATTGGTGGAGAATGACTAAGAGAATACAAGAGGAAAGGAATACTTACATAGGCTGGAATGACTTCTTAGTGAAATTTTATGTGAAAGATTTTCCTGAAACGGTGAAAGATGAAATGGCAACTGAGTTTATGACTTTAGTGCAAGGGAATATAACGGTTAGTCAATACGAGGCAAAGTTTACTGATTTATCCCATTTTGCACGACATCGTGTGGTAACTGATGTTTTAAAAGCCAAGAAGTTTGAACACGGGTTAAGGTTGAATATTCGTAGTTGAATTTCCATCATAAAGTTGACATCACATAGTGACGTTGTGACTAGGGCTACAATAGCCGAAAGGGATGATGATAGGGATGGCAACGGGTCGGGTTTGTCATAACCCGAACCTGCCTTGTGAATTTTTTTTAAAACCCGCCCCACGGTGGGTGTTTTTAACCCGCCCCGAACCCATTTAAGTGTACCCCCTAAACCCGCCCCGCCCCGTTTAGATTAAGTGAGTCAAAAACCCACTTGGGGCGGGTTAAAACCCGCATACCGCATATATAACTTATATATCTAAATTTTTAGTGTAAATAATATATTAAATATGAGTATTTTAGTAATTATAAGAAATAAACGGGGCAGGGTGGGGTGGTTTATGTTTATATATAGTAAACCCGAACCCGCCCCGTTTAATAAACCGGTTTTTAAAAAAAAAATGCCCCATTAGGGGTGGAACCCGGCGGGGCGGGTTAAATTGCCATCCATGGATGACGAGGAGTATAATCGAATTAGAGATGGTAAGAGGAAGTTTGGGGAATAAATAGGGAAAAACCCTAATAATAATAATAATTTTAGGAGTACACCCAATGTTGGGGGAGCTAGTGATAACAAACAGTATAATAACAAGATATATCAGTGATGTGGAAAGATGCATAGATGATGACCTTGTTATAGGGATCCAGGAGCTTGTTTTAGACGTGGACAAAAAAGACATCAGATAAAAGACTGCCCAACCCCGACAAGGGTTCCGATACAACTTGTAGGTGAAAAGAAGGACCGAGGCAGAAAGGTAGAGTTTTTGCACTTTCTGATACCCAAGCTTCTAACGCGGTAGTGTCAAGTACACTTTCTATATATGCCCAACCATTTAGAGTGTTAATAGACCCTGTTTCTACCCATTCATTTGTGTCTGTACATTTTGTTAACCGCTTTCCTAATATGCCTGAACCCTTGAATCATAGCATTCACGTTTCTACTCATTCGGGTGAGTTATTGACGGAAACATTAATTTATAAGTCTTGCCCTATAGATGTTAGTAGTCATAAATTATTCGTCGATTTGGTAGTTTTAGACATAAGATATTTTCAAGTCATTTTAGGGATGGATTGGTTAGCATCGTATCATGTTGAGGTAGATTGTTTTGAGAAGAGAGTTACTTTCCAAATTCGTAACTAGTCAAAATTCAGTTTTAAAGGAACTGTCATCCTATCTCCTATGTGTATTATCTCTGCATTGTAAGCTTGTAGTTTTCTTAAGAAGGGATGTCAAGGATTCCTTGCAAGTGTTATTGGTTGTTAAATAAAAGAGCCTAGTTTAGAAGATATTCGTATAGCCAAACATTTGTAGATGATTTACCTAGTCCACCTCCTAGTAGAGAAATAGAGTTTAAGATTGACCTTATTCTTGGAAATATACCAATATCAAAACCACCTTATCGCATGGGACCTTTAGAATTAAGGGAATTGAAAGTTCAATTACAAGATCTGTTAGACAAGGGTTTTATTAGACCAATTGTATCCCCTTGGGGTGCTCCAGTATTATTTGTTAAAAAGAAGGATGGGACGATTAGGTTATGTATAGATTATCGTGAACTAAATAAGGTGACCATTAAGAATAAATACCCCCTTACCTCGTATAGATGATTTGTTTGACCAACTTCAAGGTGCGCAAGTATTTTCAAATATTGACCTTAGGTTATACTATCACCAATTGAAGATTAAAGAAGATGATATTTCGAAATCAACTTTTCGTACTAGATATGGTCACTATGAATTTCTTGCGATGCCATTTGGGCTAATGAATGCACCAATCGCTTTTATGGATACGATGAATAGAGTGTTTAGAAAATATTTGGATGAGTGTGTGGTTGTTTTCATTGACGACGTTTTTATTTATTCCAAGAGTATCGAAGAACATGAGAATCATTTAGAGATAGTATTATAAATACTTAGGGCATAGAAGTTATATGAAAAATTAAAGAAGTGTGAGTTTTGGTTTCTTAGTGTTTCTTTTCTACGACATGTCATTTCCGGGGAGGGAGTGTTGGTTGACCCTCAAAAGATTGAGGATATACTAGATTGGCCTAAACTAACTCATGTGATGGAGATTCATAGTTTCCTTGGATGAGTCGGTTATTACCGAAGATTTGTTGAAGGATTTACTAGTATTGGAAAATCTTTATCTATATTAACACAAAAGAAGGTGAAATATAAATGGTTTAAGGAAGTTGAGAATGATTTTCGAAAACTTAAGAATCGATTAGTAACTGCCCCAATTTTGACTATTCCTTCTAGGATAGAGGAATTTGTGATTTATAGTGATGTTTCTAAAAATGGTTTGGGATGTGTGCTAATGAAAAATGGAAAAGTAGTAACTTATGCCTCGAGACAGTTAAAACCACATAAGCAGAATTATCCAACCCGTGACCTAGAATTAACGGTTATAATTTTTGTTCTAAAGATTTTGAGACATTATATGTATGGTGAGACATGTGATATTTATACCGATCATAAGAGTTTGAAATATATCTTTACTCATAAAGAATTGAACATGAGGCAAAGGAGGTGGTTAGATTTGATGAAGGATTATGATTTAAATATTCATTATCACCCAGGGAAAGCTAATATAGTAGTTGATGCTTTAGGTAGAAAGTCTACACCAAATTTAGCATGTCTTATTACAAGCCATGAAGCTTCGTTGAAGGATTTAATAAGTACGGAAATAGATGTTCGTATTTATAATAAATGAGGAATAATCGTAAACTCATGAGTACAACCCATGTTAATGGAAATGATCAAAATTGCACATGTAAATGACCCATAATTGAATAAGAATAGAGAAAAAGTTATTGAAGGGAAGAGAATTGAATATGTGATACGAGATGATATATTGAGGTTTGGAAACAAAGTGTGTATTCCAGGAAATGCCCAATTAAAGAGGCAGTTTTTTTAGAAAAGTCATTACTCGAGATTCATGTTTCATCCCGGAAATACCATGATGTATAGAGATCTTCGAGAAGTGTTTTGCTGGAATAACATGAAAAGGGAGATAACGAAAGTTGTATCTCAGTGTTTGGTTTGTCAACAAGTAAAAGTTGAACATCAGAAACCATCAAGATTACTACAACCCCTACCTATTCCTAAGTGGAAATGTGGATATATTACTATGGATTTTGTGACAAGTTTACCAAGGAGTTCAAATGGTAATGATTTTATTTGGGTAATTATTGATAAGCTAACTAAATATGCTCATTTTCTTGCCATCGATATTACCCATTTATTATAAAATTAGCTAAGTTATATTTACGGGAAATTATTAGGCTTTATAGAACCCCAATTTCAATTGTTTCTGATCGTGATCCTAGATTTGTGTCTCAATTTTGGAAAAGCCAACAAGCAACCATGGGAACGCAATTAAATCTTAGCACGACTTTTCATCCTCAACATATAGATAATCTGAAGAACCATTTACACCTTAGAGGATATGCGTAGGGCATGTGTACTTAATCTGAAAGGGAATTGGGATGATTATTTACCGTCAGTGGAATTTGCATGTAATAATAGTTATCAAACAAGTATTAAAATGGCTCCGTGTGAGTCACTCTATGGTAGAAGGTGTCGTTCTCATGCACATTGGTTAGAAGTTGGAGAAAAAAAATTATTGGGACCAGAATTGATTCAGATCATAACAGAGATAGTGAAATTGATACAAGACTGACTTATAATCGCTCAAAGCCGTCAAAAGAGTTATGTTGACAATCGACACCGCCAACTAGAATTCCAAAGAGGAGATTATGTATTCTTGCGAGTATTACCAACAAAAGGAGTAATCCATTTTGGAAAGAAAGGGAAGTTGAGCCCAAGATATATAGAACCTTTTGAAATCTTGTAAAAGATAGGAGCTGTTGCACATTGAATAATCTTACCACTTGAACTCTCTAGTGTGCATAATGTGTTTCATGTTTCAATGATGAAGAAATATGTCCCAGATCCAACACATATCTTAAGTCACGAACCTCTTCAAGTTAGAGAAGATCTAACCTACATTGTGCATCCAGTAGAAATTTTGAACCATAAAGATACAAAATAACGAACCAAGGTAATTCCACTGGTAAAAGTATTATAACGTAATCATTCTATTAAATAAGAAACACGGGAGCAGGAAGATGAAATAATTGAGCGATATCCATACATGTTTGAAAATTAATGTAAGTCAAGTTTGGGGAGCAAACTTTTTATAAGGAGGGTATAATGTAATGACCCCACTTTTATATGCTCATATATAGTTTGTTTTTACAATTGCGTCTCACTTATTATCTGATAAATGTTGTATTATTACATATGTGATATTTTAGGTTCTTAATATGACAAATTCCATTTTTAAATTTGAAGAATCAACTGTAAAATGGGTCAAATTGAAGTTTTATGGCACATCCTAAGTTAAGTGATAAGTTTCAGAGTAGAAAATATAAATTTATGAAACTTTAGGGACTTGGTTTTAATTAAGATAGTTTTAAGGACCAAAATGAAAAATAAAATGACCTATTTGTAAATAAAATATTTTAGGGACCTCTAAGAAATATTAAAAATATATAGTGGGAAATTACCAAAATGACCCTTATACCCTTAATAACTTAACACATCATGCTTGGTTTTGACACCTCCACTGTACATGTGTCGTCTTTAGAGGAAAAAGCTAAAACACATGTCATGCATTTAGAAAAGCTAAAACACGTGTCGCCGTTGGGTGAAATAAGACTGCAAGATCGCTCCGTTATGCAACACTTCAACGTTGACTCGTCGTTGTGAGAGCTTAGTCGCTCAGACACGTGTCAACACCCAAAAATCTTTGAAAAACTATGAACAGGGTACTTTAGATAATTTATTACACTAAATTACTTCAAAAGTTTACACATAAATAGTGAGAGAAATTGCGGGGAAGTTTAAGAGGAAATTTCATCTCACTGATCCAATACTCAATATCTATAACTTTGAACTTCTGTTTTAAGTGAGTACTCTATGACATTCCTTGCATATTTTGATTATATGATATTATGCAAACTATATATATTTTGTGAAATGCTTTTATCCTTAAAATATATATGATACCGATGATTCCGTCGTTTGTTATGTGTGTATATCTCTCGATATACACATCTGATTTGAATTCTGAAATTTTTTATTCAACCTATGGAAACTCTCCTACTATGTTGGTCTTGACTACCGAGTGGAAATATTTGGATGGTACCTTCCCAGCTGGTTAATCGTTGGTGTGCCCTAAACAAGGCGTTATTCCCAAAATCATGATTTTTTGTCTGTGTTGTTATCGGTTGGAAATCTTTGGTAACACTATCTGTCTGGGTATTAAAGTGTACATGGTCACTAAAACTGAATAATTGACATATTGCTCAAATGTTATTTTGTTCTGTTGTGAACGGTTTATTCTAAATATATATATATTGTAAGTTACTTTATATATATTACTGTAGATTCCTATCTATACATATATATGCCTTTTGTTCTAACTTGAATAGATATCAATTTTTTGAAACATAACTAGAATGTCTGGAGATTGAATCTCATTCGGCTTTCAGCTGATGTTATATAAATAATCAGAACGTAAAAGGACTATGTGGAAGATTCAGCTTTTAAAGCTCTTTTATAAAATGTTTGTTTTATCATACGGAGCATGTTTGGATCTGTTGTGTAAGGACATTCTTCTTATGTCCAACATGTTACATTTGTGTATGTCATACGCCTTTACAAAAGGCACGTCACATCACGATCTCACACGACGGCCTCAATCCAAATTTCGAGAATCAAGCATTCAACATCTCCATCATGTGTCTCATATCTGCCTCAATGACTTCACGTTCCATGATTTTAGGGACTTTATGTAAGCGGTACGCAAGAGAAGTCAAATCAGTGAAAGAAGGCAGGATATGGAAGTTCAAGGGCATTTTAGTAATTTTATAGCCACCGTCCTAAGGTTAGGTCAACTGGAAAGTTGAAGAGCTCCACACCACGAAGATACTGGAAGAAACGGCACCAAAATTCGAGCTACGATGAATAAGTTATGGCCCTTTGAAAATGGAGAAAAACCTTCGGAGAATGTTATGTATTTTGACCCCCAAACCATCGAACTTTCTCGAACCGCAGGCCAAACCGGTTTGGGGGGCGAACCGGTTCGCGGTACACCCGAACCGGCTCGGGGTACCTGACGCTGGATAGAGTTCCAGATTTTTAAAACTCTTTTTGGTTTCCTTATAAAAGCCAACTTCGGGGGAGTAATTTTGTAAGACTTGTAGAGACTTTTTTAGAGTTATATTAGTTCAAGTCTTCACCTTTTTGAGTCCCCAAACTCAAGTTTTGATTCACACATCAGTGCCAAACCTTTGTGAATCCTTTTGAAACCCAAGAACACAACTTTGAGTTTGTTCAACCCTTATGGAGAAGCCGTTTTCTTCTTCATTGTTGCGCACCTGGAGTTCCTAAGGGAGATTCCAGCCGACGACATCAGAACCGACACCTGCGGGTATTTCTGTGTCACACTGTATTTCTAGCCGTTGCTTTGGAGGTTTAACGCAGACACCGTGTATTACACTTGTGGGTGATTATTAGGTTGTATGTAAGTCAATGGTCATGTAAATTCTTTAAAAATCTAGAAATAAAAGGTTTTACCCGAAATGGTTTTTTTCCTAAACTTTGTGTCACATGCTTCATCTATTTATGGTTTGACACGCGCACACACATAGATGCATGGTTAGGGGTTGATTTACTTTGGTTTATATAGACTCTAATTAAATAAGGGTTTATTGGAATCTTGCGAATTAATTTAATAAATTATCACACACCGAACCTATTCGATCTTTCAAATTGGTATCAGAGCGGGTTACGCTAATTTATCGCGTGATCCTGATTTTTTAAGGATTTATTTATTTTGATACAATTTGACTTCTCACGTCGTCAAATTGGTATCAGAGCAGGTTACACTATTTTATTGTGTATTCCAATTTTTCGCAAAATTTGTGTCATATTGATTTTTTTTCAAAAATCAAGTTTGTGAAAAAATCACAATTTTTTCAATGGAATGCCCGTTTAATGAGGAGACTCTGTTTGAAAAAGTTCACGACCATGCTGATAATTTAAAAAGTTTAAATTTGAAACTTTTCAAAAGAATTAAAGTTTTGGAAAAAGAAAATCTCTCTTTAATAGTAAGATTGAATATTTGCAAGCGTTTCAAACTCAAAGTGATATTTGTCGTGAGCACTTTGGTAATTTATGTATTGATTTTGATTCTTTGAAAATTGCCAAAAAGAAGAGTGATGAGAAAGTCCTAGTTTTAGAAAAGGAATTGAAGGACTTAGAAAATTATAGGGTTCCCGTTTGTGCCATCGAGGATAAAAAATTAATCGATGATTTTACAGCACGTGAAAAGACTCTTAGGGATAAGTTTGTTTTAATTGAGGGGGAGCGTGATAAATTGTTAAGTTTAATTGAAAATTTGAAAAAGAAATCCCTGTCTTTGGAAGAGTCTAATTCTTTGCTTGAGTCAAAAAATTTGAAGTTAAAAATGATTTGATAGATTCGAGTAGGTCTGATAGTGATGGTAATGGCTCATCTTGTTCTCATGCTTCTAATGCTAAAGCCAAAACCATTGTTTGTTTTAGAGGGTTAACCGTTCCCATGGACATTAGAAAAGGTCAACCCATAGGTGTCGTTCCACCCGTTTACACATGTTCATATTGTGGTAGGAAAGGTCACCTTAGGTGTTTTTGTTTTGATCTTGGAAAATTTCCTTGGAAGTTTATGTCTAGTGTTCCCGTGATTCCCAAAGCCCCCACCCGTCGTTTCATATCTGTTTGGGTCAGGAAATCACTTTTAGAGGCACTAGATGGTAGACTTGTTGATTCTCGTTTGCTTGCACATGATTCTTCTCTTGCCATATCATATAGATGATTGTGTTTGCATGTTTGTCACACACTAGTTGTGGTTTCATGGTATATTTTTGGTAGTGTGTTAACATGTACTTTCTGTATAGATTTTTGTTTTGAAATTTTTTTAAAAATACAAAAAGATTTTATTTTGATAAAATTTTGAAAAATTCAAAAAGATTTATGTATTTTGTTTGCACCGTTTATGGATGGACACTTAGGATAACCGAGTCACAATTTCATTTCATTTATCCATGTGACAATTTGATAGGGTTTTGAGATAATAGGTCAATTCATCTATGTGCTTTATAATGTGTGGAGTCATTAAGATGTAATTAAGTGTTACTTCATACATGTTTGACTCATGATTTCCTTTATTGCATACATGCACGGATCTGTTTGATTATTGTGCTTGTCTTATCACATGTTGGTTGGGTGTTTTCACTTCAATCTTGTCCTTAAAACGAACCAAGTGCGATAAAACTTGATAAGAAAGTTGTGAATATAAGAACCGTTTTGTGAGTGTGTGTGCTTTATTTAAAAACGGTGAAGGGCTACGAATTTTTTTTTTTATCCTTTATGATTAAGCCGCCATTTAAATTGGACCTAAAAATTGAGAAATTTTATCATCCGGGGTCCAAAGAGGTTTAAAAGAGCCCAAAAAATTTAAAGGCAATAAAAAGAAATTCATGCCAAATATGGGCCATTTAGGTTTTTGCACAAATTATCCAAAGTTTGAGAATTTAGTTTATACACCTCTAAAAGAAAATATTTTTGAGGGAGTTTGGTTGGAGAATTTAAACGGGTTTGCACGTCCTTGAAATCTTGAAAAATCGCTAAATAGTTTTGGACGTTATTGGTGTGAAAATCACTTTGACTTTGATTTGTTTATTTGTATAAGACGATGTCATCTAAATTCAACAATTTTTACACCTAAGGATACTTTTGATGTTCATTCGTTAGGAGTACACGTATTCATCGTGCACATATGATTGATTGAGTTTATTTACCTATCGAATCTGTTCACACCCATACATTCCATTTCCATGACTTGGTTATTTTAGTTTAAATCCATGGTGTGTTTTTTATATCATGTTTTACAGATGTTACAAATTGTATCATTATTTTTGTACGAAAAATTTTAAAAATCAAAAATAATTTATGAAATTTTTTAGACATACCTTTGTATGCGCGTAGCTTGATCTTTGTTTGCTATGCATTTTATCATGACACTCCATGTTTTGATTGTTTCTTCTTATCTGTCTATATGGGGACATTATAAAAAGGGGAAGAAAAAATTATCATGTTATGGGGGAGTTTTTGAGATATGACTTATGCTTTCATCATAAATTGGTAGCTATATGTATCTCATTTCAAACTCGATACGTTATGTGGTATTTGATTTATCTCATGTGTGTAGGTATTACATTGAAGATCACTGAATTACACACCCTGATGAGAAAAGCTTTGAGATTCCTGAAGATTTGAAGAACAAACGATGAAGACTTATTCATTTGTATCTTTCCAGTTTGGGGTTCATGGGAGGGTAAATTTGTATAGGCAATTTCGTATTTGATAATTCGAATTTTTAATGTATGTACCGGCATGGACATAGGGGAGATTTGTAAGGACATTTTTCTTATGTCCAACATGTTACATTTGTGTATGTCATACGCCGTAACAAAAGGCACGTCACATCACGATCTCACACGACGGCCTCAATTTGAATTTTGGGAATCAAGCATTCAACATCTCCATCATGTGTCTCACATCTTCCTCAATGACTTCACATTCCATGATTTTAGGGACTTTATGCAAGCGGTACGCAAGAGAAGTCAAATCAGTGAAATAATGCAAGATAGGGAAGTTCAAAGGATTTTACAGCCACCGTCCTAAGGTTAGGTCAACTGGAAAGTAAAGATCTCGATGCCACAAAGATACTGGAAGAAACGGCACCAAAATCCGAGCTACGGTGAAGAAGTTATGGCCCTTTGAAAATGGAGAAAAACCTTCGGAGAATGTTGTGTATTTTGACCCCCAAACCATCGAACTTTCTCGAACCGCAGGCCAAACCGGTTTGGGGGGCGAACCGGTTCGCGGTACACCCGAACCGGCTCGGGGTACCTGACGCTGGATAGAGTTCCAGATTTTTAAAACTCTTTTTGGTTTCCTTATAAAAGCCAACTTCGGGGGAGTAATTTTGTAAGACTTGGAGAGACTTTTTTAGAGTTATATTAGTTCAAGTCTTCACCTTTTTGAGTCCCCAAACTCAAGTTTTGATTCACACATCAGTGCCAAACCTTTGTGAATCCTTTTGAAACCCAAGAACACAACTTTGAGTTTGTTCAACCCTTATGGAGAAGCCGTTTTCTTCTTCATTGTTGCGCACCTGGAGTTCCTAAGGGAGATTCCAGCCGACGACATCAGAACCGACACCTGCGGGTATTTCTGTGTCACACTGTATTTCTAGCCGTTGCTTTGGAGGTTTAACGAAGACACCGTGTATTACACTTGTGGGTGATTATTAGGTTGTATGTAAGTCAATGGTCATGTAAATTCTTTAAAGTTCTAGAAATAAAAGGTTTTACCCGAAATGGTTTTTTTCCTAAACTTTGTGTCACATGCTTCATCTATTTATGGTTTGACACGCGCACACACATAGATGCATGGTTAGGGGTTGATTTACTTTGGTTTATATAGACTCTAATTAAATAAGGGTTTATTGGAATCTTGCGAATTAATTTAATCAATTATCACACACCGAACCTATTCGATCTTTCAAATTGGTATCAGAGCGGGTTACGCTAATTTATCGCGTGATCCTGATTTTTTAAGGATTTATTTATTTTGATACAATTTGACTTCTCACGTCGTCAAATTGGTATCAGAGCAGGTTACACTATTTTATTGTGTATTCCAATTTTTCGCAAAATTTGTGTCATATTGATTTTTTTTCAAAAATCAAGTTTGTGAAAAAATCACAATTTTTTCAATGGAATGCCCGTTTAATGAGGAGACTCTGTTTGAAAAAGTTCACGACCATGCTGAAAATTCAAAAAGTTTAAATTTGAAACTTTTCAAAAGAATTAAAGTTTTGGAAAAAGAAAATCTCTCTTTAATAGTAAGATTGAATATTTGCAAGCGTTTCAAACTCAAAGTGATATTTGTCGTGAGCACTTTGGTAATTTATGTATTGATTTTGATTCTTTGAAAATTGCCAAAAAGAAGAGTGATGAGAAAGTCCTAGTTTTAGAAAAGGAATTGAAGGACTTAGAAAATTATAGGGTTCCCGTTTGTGCCATCGAGGATAAAAAATTAATCGATGATTTTACAGCACGTGAAAAGACTCTTAGGGATAAGTTTGTTTTAATTGAGGGGGAGCGTGATAAATTGTTAAGTTTAATTGAAAATTTGAAAAAGAAATCCCTGTCTTTGGAAGAGTCCAATTCTTTGCTTGAGTCAAAAAATTTGAAGTTAAAAATGATTTGATAGATTCGAGTAGGTCTGATAGTGATGGTAATGGCTCATCTTGTTCTCATGCTTCTAATGCTAAAGCCAAAACCATTGTTTGTTTTAGAGGGTTAACCGTTCCCATGGACATTAGAAAAGGTCAACCCATAGGTGTCGTTCCACCCGTTTACACATGTTCATATTGTGGTAGGAAAGGTCACCTTAGGTGTTTTTGTTTTGATCTTGGAAAATTTCCTTGGAAGTTTATGTCTAGTGTTCCCGTGATTCCCAAAGCCCCCACCCGTCGTTTCATATCTGTTTGGGTCAGGAAATCACTTTTAGAGGCACTAGATGGTAGACTTGTTGATTCTCGTTTGCTTGCACATGATTCTTCTCTTGCCATATCATATAGATGATTGTGTTTGCATGTTTGTCACACACTAGTTGTGGTTTCATGGTATATTTTTGGTAGTGTGTTAACATGTACTTTCTGTATAGATTTTTGTTTTGAAATTTTTTTAAAAATACAAAAAGATTTTATTTTGATAAAATTTTGAAAAATTCAAAAAGATTTATGTATTTTGTTTGCACCGTTTATGGATGGACACTTAGGATAACCGAGTCACAATTTCATTTCATTTATCCATGTGACAATTTGATAGGGTTTTGAGATAATAGGTCAATTCATCTATGTGCTTTATAATGTGTGGAGTCATTAAGATGTAATTAAGTGTTACTTCATACATGTTTGACTCATGATTTCCTTTATTGCATACATGCACGGATCTGTTTGATTATTGTGCTTGTCTTATCACATGTTGGTTGGGTGTTTTCACTTCAATCTTGTCCTTAAAACGAACCAAGTGCGATAAAACTTGATAAGAAAGTTGTGAATATAAGAACCGTTTTGTGAGTGTGTGTGCTTTATTTAAAAACGGTGAAGGGCTACGAATTTTTTTTTTTATCCTTTACGATTAAGCCGCCATTTAAATTGGACCTAAAAATTGAGAAATTTTATCATCCGGGGTCCAAAGAGGTTTAAAAGAGCCCAAAAAATTTAAAGGCAATAAAAAGAAATTCATGCCAAATATGGGCCATTTAGGTTTTTGCACAAATTATCCAAAGTTTGAGAATTTAGTTTATACACCTCTAAAAGAAAATATTTTTGAGGGAGTTTGGTTGGAGAATTTAAACGGGTTTGCACGTCCTTGAAATCTTGAAAAATCGCTAAATAGTTTTGGACGTTATTGGTGTGAAAATCACTTTGACTTTGATTTGTTTATTTGTATAAGACGATGTCATCTAAATTCAACAATTTTTACACCTAAGGATACTTTTGATGTTCATTCGTTAGGAGTACACGTATTCATCGTGCACATATGATTGATTGAGTTTATTTACCTATCGAATCTGTTCACACCCATACATTCCATTTCCATGACTTGGTTATTTTAGTTTAAATCCATGGTGTGTTTTTTATATCATGTTTTACAGATGTTACAAATTGTATCATTATTTTTGTACGAAAAATTTTAAAAATCAAAAATAATTTATGAAATTTTTTAGACATACCTTTGTATGCGCGTAGCTTGATCTTTGTTTGCTATGCATTTTATCATGACACTCCATGTTTTGATTGTTTCTTCTTATCTGTCTATATGGGGACATTATAAAAAGGGGGAGAAAAAATTATCATGTTATGGGGGAGTTTTTGAGATATGACTTATGCTTTCATCATAAATTGGTAGCTATATGTATCTCATTTCAAACTCGATACGTTATGTGGTATTTGATTTATCTCATGTGTGTAGGTATTACATTGAAGATCACTGAATTACACACCCTGATGAGAAAAGCTTTGAGATTCCTGAAGATTTGAAGAACAAACGATGAAGACTTATTCATTTGTATCTTTCCAGTTTGGGGTTCATGGGAGGGTAAATTTGTATAGGCAATTTCGTATTTGATAATTCGAATTTTTAATGTATGTACCGGCATGGACATAGGGGAGATTTGTAAGGACATTTTTCTTATGTCCAACATGTTACATTTGTGTATGTCATACGCCGTAACAAAAGGCACGTCACATCACGATCTCACACGACGGCCTCAATTTGAATTTTGGGAATCAAGCATTCAACATCTCCATCATGTGTCTCACATCTTCCTCAATGACTTCACATTCCATGATTTTAGGGACTTTATGCAAGCGGTACGCAAGAGAAGTCAAATCAGTGAAATAATGCAAGATAGGGAAGTTCAAAGGATTTTACAGCCACCGTCCTAAGGTTAGGTCAACTGGAAAGTAAAGATCTCGATGCCACAAAGATACTGGAAGAAACGGCACCAAAATCCGAGCTACGGTGAAGAAGTTATGGCCCTTTGAAAATGGAGAAAAACCTTCGGAGAATGTTGTGTATTTTGACCCCCAAACCATCGAACTTTCTCGAACCGCAGGCCAAACCGGTTTGGGGGGCGAACCGGTTCGCGGTACACCCGAACCGGCTCGGGGTACCTGACGCTGGATAGAGTTCCAGATTTTTAAAACTCTTTTTGGTTTCCTTATAAAAGCCAACTTCGGGGGAGTAATTTTGTAAGACTTGGAGAGACTTTTTTAGAGTTATATTAGTTCAAGTCTTCACCTTTTTGAGTCCCCAAACTCAAGTTTTGATTCACACATCAGTGCCAAACCTTTGTGAATCCTTTTGAAACCCAAGAACACAACTTTGAGTTTGTTCAACCCTTATGGAGAAGCCGTTTTCTTCTTCATTGTTGCGCACCTGGAGTTCCTAAGGGAGATTCCAGCCGACGACATCAGAACCGACACCTGCGGGTATTTCTGTGTCACACTGTATTTCTAGCCGTTGCTTTGGAGGTTTAACGAAGACACCGTGTATTACACTTGTGGGTGATTATTAGGTTGTATGTAAGTCAATGGTCATGTAAATTCTTTAAAGTTCTAGAAATAAAAGGTTTTACCCGAAATGGTTTTTTTCCTAAACTTTGTGTCACATGCTTCATCTATTTATGGTTTGACACGCGCACACACATAGATGCATGGTTAGGGGTTGATTTACTTTGGTTTATATAGACTCTAATTAAATAAGGGTTTATTGGAATCTTGCGAATTAATTTAATCAATTATCACACACCGAACCTATTCGATCTTTCAAATTGGTATCAGAGCGGGTTACGCTAATTTATCGCGTGATCCTGATTTTTTAAGGATTTATTTATTTTGATACAATTTGACTTCTCACGTCGTCAAATTGGTATCAGAGCAGGTTACACTATTTTATTGTGTATTCCAATTTTTCGCAAAATTTGTGTCATATTGATTTTTTTTCAAAATTCAAGTTTGTGAAAAAATCACAATTTTTTCAATGGAATGCCCGTTTAATGAGGAGACTCTGTTTGAAAAAGTTCACGACCATGCTGAAAATTCAAAAAGTTTAAATTTGAAACTTTTCAAAAGAATTAAAGTTTTGGAAAAAGAAAATCTCTCTTTAATAGTAAGATTGAATATTTGCAAGCGTTTCAAACTCAAAGTGATATTTGTCGTGAGCACTTTGGTAATTTATGTATTGATTTTGATTCTTTGAAAATTGCCAAAAAGAAGAGTGATGAGAAAGTCCTAGTTTTAGAAAAGGAATTGAAGGACTTAGAAAATTATAGGGTTCCCGTTTGTGCCATCGAGGATAAAAAATTAATCGATGATTTTACAGCACGTGAAAAGACTCTTAGGGATAAGTTTGTTTTAATTGAGGGGGAGCGTGATAAATTGTTAAGTTTAATTGAAAATTTGAAAAAGAAATCCCTGTCTTTGGAAGAGTCCAATTCTTTGCTTGAGTCAAAAAATTTGAAGTTAAAAATGATTTGATAGATTCGAGTAGGTCTGATAGTGATGGTAATGGCTCATCTTGTTCTCATGCTTCTAATGCTAAAGCCAAAACCATTGTTTGTTTTAGAGGGTTAACCGTTCCCATGGACATTAGAAAAGGTCAACCCATAGGTGTCGTTCCACCCGTTTACACATGTTCATATTGTGGTAGGAAAGGTCACCTTAGGTGTTTTTGTTTTGATCTTGGAAAATTTCCTTGGAAGTTTATGTCTAGTGTTCCCGTGATTCCCAAAGCCCCCACCCGTCGTTTCATATCTGTTTGGGTCAGGAAATCACTTTTAGAGGCACTAGATGGTAGACTTGTTGATTCTCGTTTGCTTGCACATGATTCTTCTCTTGCCATATCATATAGATGATTGTGTTTGCATGTTTGTCACACACTAGTTGTGGTTTCATGGTATATTTTTGGTAGTGTGTTAACATGTACTTTCTGTATAGATTTTTGTTTTGAAATTTTTTTAAAAATACAAAAAGATTTTATTTTGATAAAATTTTGAAAAATTCAAAAAGATTTATGTATTTTGTTTGCACCGTTTATGGATGGACACTTAGGATAACCGAGTCACAATTTCATTTCATTTATCCATGTGACAATTTGATAGGGTTTTGAGATAATAGGTCAATTCATCTATGTGCTTTATAATGTGTGGAGTCATTAAGATGTAATTAAGTGTTACTTCATACATGTTTGACTCATGATTTCCTTTATTGCATACATGCACGGATCTGTTTGATTATTGTGCTTGTCTTATCACATGTTGGTTGGGTGTTTTCACTTCAATCTTGTCCTTAAAACGAACCAAGTGCGATAAAACTTGATAAGAAAGTTGTGAATATAAGAACCGTTTTGTGAGTGTGTGTGCTTTATTTAAAAACGGTGAAGGGCTACGAATTTTTTTTTTTATCCTTTACGATTAAGCCGCCATTTAAATTGGACCTAAAAATTGAGAAATTTTATCATCCGGGGTCCAAAGAGGTTTAAAAGAGCCCAAAAAATTTAAAGGCAATAAAAAGAAATTCATGCCAAATATGGGCCATTTAGGTTTTTGCACAAATTATCCAAAGTTTGAGAATTTAGTTTATACACCTCTAAAAGAAAATATTTTTGAGGGAGTTTGGTTGGAGAATTTAAACGGGTTTGCACGTCCTTGAAATCTTGAAAAATCGCTAAATAGTTTTGGACGTTATTGGTGTGAAAATCACTTTGACTTTGATTTGTTTATTTGTATAAGACGATGTCATCTAAATTCAACAATTTTTACACCTAAGGATACTTTTGATGTTCATTCGTTAGGAGTACACGTATTCATCGTGCACATATGATTGATTGAGTTTATTTACCTATCGAATCTGTTCACACCCATACATTCCATTTCCATGACTTGGTTATTTTAGTTTAAATCCATGGTGTGTTTTTTATATCATGTTTTACAGATGTTACAAATTGTATCATTATTTTTGTACGAAAAATTTTAAAAATCAAAAATAATTTATGAAATTTTTTAGACATACCTTTGTATGCGCGTAGCTTGATCTTTGTTTGCTATGCATTTTATCATGACACTCCATGTTTTGATTGTTTCTTCTTATCTGTCTATATGGGGACATTATAAAAAGGGGGAGAAAAAATTATCATGTTATGGGGGAGTTTTTGAGATATGACTTATGCTTTCATCATAAATTGGTAGCTATATGTATCTCATTTCAAACTCGATACGTTATGTGGTATTTGATTTATCTCATGTGTGTAGGTATTACATTGAAGATCACTGAATTACACACCCTGATGAGAAAAGCTTTGAGATTCCTGAAGATTTGAAGAACAAACGATGAAGACTTATTCATTTGTATCTTTCCAGTTTGGGGTTCATGGGAGGGTAAATTTGTATAGGCAATTTCGTATTTGATAATTCGAATTTTTAATGTATGTACCGGCATGGACATAGGGGAGATTTGTAAGGACATTTTTCTTATGTCCAACATGTTACATTTGTGTATGTCATACGCCGTAACAAAAGGCACGTCACATCACGATCTCACACGACGGCCTCAATTTGAATTTTGGGAATCAAGCATTCAACATCTCCATCATGTGTCTCACATCTTCCTCAATGACTTCACATTCCATGATTTTAGGGACTTTATGCAAGCGGTACGCAAGAGAAGTCAAATCAGTGAAATAATGCAAGATAGGGAAGTTCAAAGGATTTTACAGCCACCGTCCTAAGGTTAGGTCAACTGGAAAGTAAAGATCTCGATGCCACAAAGATACTGGAAGAAACGGCACCAAAATCCGAGCTACGGTGAAGAAGTTATGGCCCTTTGAAAATGGAGAAAAACCTTCGGAGAATGTTGTGTATTTTGACCCCCAAACCATCGAACTTTCTCGAACCGCAGGCCAAACCGGTTTGGGGGGCGAACCGGTTCGCGGTACACCCGAACCGGCTCGGGGTACCTGACGCTGGATAGAGTTCCAGATTTTTAAAACTCTTTTTGGTTTCCTTATAAAAGCCAACTTCGGGGGAGTAATTTTGTAAGACTTGGAGAGACTTTTTTAGAGTTATATTAGTTCAAGTCTTCACCTTTTTGAGTCCCCAAACTCAAGTTTTGATTCACACATCAGTGCCAAACCTTTGTGAATCCTTTTGAAACCCAAGAACACAACTTTGAGTTTGTTCAACCCTTATGGAGAAGCCGTTTTCTTCTTCATTGTTGCGCACCTGGAGTTCCTAAGGGAGATTCCAGCCGACGACATCAGAACCGACACCTGCGGGTATTTCTGTGTCACACTGTATTTCTAGCCGTTGCTTTGGAGGTTTAACGAAGACACCGTGTATTACACTTGTGGGTGATTATTAGGTTGTATGTAAGTCAATGGTCATGTAAATTCTTTAAAGTTCTAGAAATAAAAGGTTTTACCCGAAATGGTTTTTTTCCTAAACTTTGTGTCACATGCTTCATCTATTTATGGTTTGACACGCGCACACACATAGATGCATGGTTAGGGGTTGATTTACTTTGGTTTATATAGACTCTAATTAAATAAGGGTTTATTGGAATCTTGCGAATTAATTTAATCAATTATCACACACCGAACCTATTCGATCTTTCAAATTGGTATCAGAGCGGGTTACGCTAATTTATCGCGTGATCCTGATTTTTTAAGGATTTATTTATTTTGATACAATTTGACTTCTCACGTCGTCAAATTGGTATCAGAGCAGGTTACACTATTTTATTGTGTATTCCAATTTTTCGCAAAATTTGTGTCATATTGATTTTTTTTCAAAAATCAAGTTTGTGAAAAAATCACAATTTTTTCAATGGAATGCCCGTTTAATGAGGAGACTCTGTTTGAAAAAGTTCACGACCATGCTGAAAATTCAAAAAGTTTAAATTTGAAACTTTTCAAAAGAATTAAAGTTTTGGAAAAAGAAAATCTCTCTTTAATAGTAAGATTGAATATTTGCAAGCGTTTCAAACTCAAAGTGATATTTGTCGTGAGCACTTTGGTAATTTATGTATTGATTTTGATTCTTTGAAAATTGCCAAAAAGAAGAGTGATGAGAAAGTCCTAGTTTTAGAAAAGGAATTGAAGGACTTAGAAAATTATAGGGTTCCCGTTTGTGCCATCGAGGATAAAAAATTAATCGATGATTTTACAGCACGTGAAAAGACTCTTAGGGATAAGTTTGTTTTAATTGAGGGGGAGCGTGATAAATTGTTAAGTTTAATTGAAAATTTGAAAAAGAAATCCCTGTCTTTGGAAGAGTCCAATTCTTTGCTTGAGTCAAAAAATTTGAAGTTAAAAATGATTTGATAGATTCGAGTAGGTCTGATAGTGATGGTAATGGCTCATCTTGTTCTCATGCTTCTAATGCTAAAGCCAAAACCATTGTTTGTTTTAGAGGGTTAACCGTTCCCATGGACATTAGAAAAGGTCAACCCATAGGTGTCGTTCCACCCGTTTACACATGTTCATATTGTGGTAGGAAAGGTCACCTTAGGTGTTTTTGTTTTGATCTTGGAAAATTTCCTTGGAAGTTTATGTCTAGTGTTCCCGTGATTCCCAAAGCCCCCACCCGTCGTTTCATATCTGTTTGGGTCAGGAAATCACTTTTAGAGGCACTAGATGGTAGACTTGTTGATTCTCGTTTGCTTGCACATGATTCTTCTCTTGCCATATCATATAGATGATTGTGTTTGCATGTTTGTCACACACTAGTTGTGGTTTCATGGTATATTTTTGGTAGTGTGTTAACATGTACTTTCTGTATAGATTTTTGTTTTGAAATTTTTTTAAAAATACAAAAAGATTTTATTTTGATAAAATTTTGAAAAATTCAAAAAGATTTATGTATTTTGTTTGCACCGTTTATGGATGGACACTTAGGATAACCGAGTCACAATTTCATTTCATTTATCCATGTGACAATTTGATAGGGTTTTGAGATAATAGGTCAATTCATCTATGTGCTTTATAATGTGTGGAGTCATTAAGATGTAATTAAGTGTTACTTCATACATGTTTGACTCATGATTTCCTTTATTGCATACATGCACGGATCTGTTTGATTATTGTGCTTGTCTTATCACATGTTGGTTGGGTGTTTTCACTTCAATCTTGTCCTTAAAACGAACCAAGTGCGATAAAACTTGATAAGAAAGTTGTGAATATAAGAACCGTTTTGTGAGTGTGTGTGCTTTATTTAAAAACGGTGAAGGGCTACGAATTTTTTTTTTTATCCTTTACGATTAAGCCGCCATTTAAATTGGACCTAAAAATTGAGAAATTTTATCATCCGGGGTCCAAAGAGGTTTAAAAGAGCCCAAAAAATTTAAAGGCAATAAAAAGAAATTCATGCCAAATATGGGCCATTTAGGTTTTTGCACAAATTATCCAAAGTTTGAGAATTTAGTTTATACACCTCTAAAAGAAAATATTTTTGAGGGAGTTTGGTTGGAGAATTTAAACGGGTTTGCACGTCCTTGAAATCTTGAAAAATCGCTAAATAGTTTTGGACGTTATTGGTGTGAAAATCACTTTGACTTTGATTTGTTTATTTGTATAAGACGATGTCATCTAAATTCAACAATTTTTACACCTAAGGATACTTTTGATGTTCATTCGTTAGGAGTACACGTATTCATCGTGCACATATGATTGATTGAGTTTATTTACCTATCGAATCTGTTCACACCCATACATTCCATTTCCATGACTTGGTTATTTTAGTTTAAATCCATGGTGTGTTTTTTATATCATGTTTTACAGATGTTACAAATTGTATCATTATTTTTGTACGAAAAATTTTAAAAATCAAAAATAATTTATGAAATTTTTTAGACATACCTTTGTATGCGCGTAGCTTGATCTTTGTTTGCTATGCATTTTATCATGACACTCCATGTTTTGATTGTTTCTTCTTATCTGTCTATATGGGGACATTATAAAAAGGGGGAGAAAAAATTATCATGTTATGGGGGAGTTTTTGAGATATGACTTATGCTTTCATCATAAATTGGTAGCTATATGTATCTCATTTCAAACTCGATACGTTATGTGGTATTTGATTTATCTCATGTGTGTAGGTATTACATTGAAGATCACTGAATTACACACCCTGATGAGAAAAGCTTTGAGATTCCTGAAGATTTGAAGAACAAACGATGAAGACTTATTCATTTGTATCTTTCCAGTTTGGGGTTCATGGGAGGGTAAATTTGTATAGGCAATTTCGTATTTGATAATTCGAATTTTTAATGTATGTACCGGCATGGACATAGGGGAGATTTGTAAGGACATTTTTCTTATGTCCAACATGTTACATTTGTGTATGTCATACGCCGTAACAAAAGGCACGTCACATCACGATCTCACACGACGGCCTCAATTTGAATTTTGGGAATCAAGCATTCAACATCTCCATCATGTGTCTCACATCTTCCTCAATGACTTCACATTCCATGATTTTAGGGACTTTATGCAAGCGGTACGCAAGAGAAGTCAAATCAGTGAAATAATGCAAGATAGGGAAGTTCAAAGGAATTTTGGTAATTTTACAGCCACCGTCCTAAGGTTAGGTCAACTGGAAAGTAAAGATCTCGATGCCACAAAGATACTGGAAGAAACGGCACCAAAATCCGAGCTACGGTGAAGAAGTTATGGCCCTTTGAAAATGGAGAAAAACCTTCGGAGAATGTTGTGTATTTTGACCCCCAAACCATCGAACTTTCTCGAACCGCAGGCCTAACCGGTTTGGGGGGCGAACCGGTTCGCGGTACACCCGAACCGGCTCGGGGTACCTGACGCTGGATAGAGTTCCAGATTTTTAAAACTCTTTTTGGTTTCCTTATAAAAGCCAACTTCGGGGGAGTAATTTTGTAAGACTTGGAGAGACTTTTTTAGAGTTATATTAGTTCAAGTCTTCACCTTTTTGAGTCCCCAAACTCAAGTTTTGATTCACACATCAGTGCCAAACCTTTGTGAATCCTTTTGAAACCCAAGAACACAACTTTGAGTTTGTTCAACCCTTATGGAGAAGCCGTTTTCTTCTTCATTGTTGCGCACCTGGAGTTCCTAAGGGAGATTCCAGCCGACGACATCAGAACCGACACCTGCGGGTATTTCTGTGTCACACTGTATTTCTAGCCGTTGCTTTGGAGGTTTAACGAAGACACCGTGTATTACACTTGTGAGTGATTATTAGGTTGTATGTAAGTCAATGGCCATGTAAATTCTTTAAAGTTCTAGAAATAAAAGGTTTTACCCGAAATGGTTTTTTTCCTAAACTTTGTGTCACATGCTTCATCTATTTATGGTTTGACACGCGCACACACATAGATGCATGGTTAGGGGTTGATTTACTTTGGTTTATATAGACTCTAATTAAATAAGGGTTTATTGGAATCTTGCGAATTAATTTAATCAATTATCACACACCGAACCTATTCGATCTTTCAAATTGGTATCAGAGCGGGTTACGCTAATTTATCGCGTGATCCTGATTTTTTAAGGATTTATTTATTTTGATACAATTTGACTTCTCACGTCGTCAAATTGGTATCAGAGCAGGTTACACTATTTTATTGTGTATTCCAATTTTTCGCAAAATTTGTGTCATATTGATTTTTTTTCAAAAATCAAGTTTGTGAAAAAATCACAATTTTTTCAATGGAATGCCCGTTTAATGAGGAGACTCTGTTTGAAAAAGTTCACGACCATGCTAAAAATTCAAAAAGTTTAAATTTGAAACTTTTCAAAAGAATTAAAGTTTTGGAAAAAGAAAATCTCTCTTTAATAGTAAGATTGAATATTTGCAAGCGTTTCAAACTCAAAGTGATATTTGTCGTGAGCACTTTGGTAATTTATGTATTGATTTTGATTCTTTGAAAATTGCCAAAAAGAAGAGTGATGAGAAAGTCCTAGTTTTAGAAAAGGAATTGAAGGACTTAGAAAATTATAGGGTTCCCGTTTGTGCCATCGAGGATAAAAAATTAATCGATGATTTTACAGCACGTGAAAAGACTCTTAGGGATAAGTTTGTTTTAATTGAGGGGGAGCGTGATAAATTGTTAAGTTTAATTGAAAATTTGAAAAAGAAATCCCTGTCTTTGGAAGAGTCTAATTCTTTGCTTGAGTCAAAAAATTTGAAGTTAAAAATGATTTGATAGATTCGAGTAGGTCTGATAGTGATGGTAATGGCTCATCTTGTTCTCATGCTTCTAATGCTAAAGCCAAAACCATTGTTTGTTTTAGAGGGTTAACCGTTCCCATGGACATTAGAAAAGGTCAACCCATAGGTGTCGTTCCACCCGTTTACACATGTTCATATTGTGGTAGGAAAGGTCACCTTAGGTGTTTTTGTTTTGATCTTGGAAAATTTCCTTGGAAGTTTATGTCTAGTGTTCCCGTGATTCCCAAAGCCCCCACCCGTCGTTTCATATCTGTTTGGGTCAGGAAATCACTTTTAGAGGCACTAGATGGTAGACTTGTTGATTCTCGTTTGCTTGCACATGATTCTTCTCTTGCCATATCATATAGATGATTGTGTTTGCATGTTTGTCACACACTAGTTGTGGTTTCATGGTATATTTTTGGTAGTGTGTTAACATGTACTTTCTGTATAGATTTTTGTTTTGAAATTTTTTTAAAAATACAAAAAGATTTTATTTTGATAAAATTTTGAAAAATTCAAAAAGATTTATGTATTTTGTTTGCACCGTTTATGGATGGACACTTAGGATAACCGAGTCACAATTTCATTTCATTTATCCATGTGACAATTTGATAGGGTTTTGAGATAATAGGTCAATTCATCTATGTGCTTTATAATGTGTGGAGTCATTAAGATGTAATTAAGTGTTACTTCATACATGTTTGACTCATGATTTCCTTTATTGCATACATGCACGGATCTGTTTGATTATTGTGCTTGTCTTATCACATGTTGGTTGGGTGTTTTCACTTCAATCTTGTCCTTAAAACGAACCAAGTGCGATAAAACTTGATAAGAAAGTTGTGAATATAAGAACCGTTTTGTGAGTGTGTGTGCTTTATTTAAAAACGGTGAAGGGCTACGAATTTTTTTTTTATCCTTTACGATTAAGCCGCCATTTAAATTGGACCTAAAAATTGAGAAATTTTATCATCCGGGGTCCAAAGAGGTTTAAAAGAGCCCAAAAAATTTAAAGGCAATAAAAAGAAATTCATGCCAAATATGGGCCATTTAGGTTTTTGCACAAATTATCCAAAGTTTGAGAATTTAGTTTATACACCTCTAAAAGAAAATATTTTTGAGGGAGTTTGGTTGGAGAATTTAAACGGGTTTGCACGTCCTTGAAATCTTGAAAAATCGCTAAATAGTTTTGGACGTTATTGGTGTGAAAATCACTTTGACTTTGATTTGTTTATTTGTATAAGACGATGTCATCTAAATTCAACAATTTTTACACCTAAGGATACTTTTGATGTTCATTCGTTAGGAGTACACGTATTCATCGTGCACATATGATTGATTGAGTTTATTTACCTATCGAATCTGTTCACACCCATACATTCCATTTCCATGACTTGGTTATTTTAGTTTAAATCCATGGTGTGTTTTTTATATCATGTTTTACAGATGTTACAAATTGTATCATTATTTTTGTACGAAAAATTTTAAAAATCAAAAATAATTTATGAAATTTTTTAGACATACCTTTGTATGCGCGTAGCTTGATCTTTGTTTGCTATGCATTTTATCATGACACTCCATGTTTTGATTGTTTCTTCTTATCTGTCTATATGGGGACATTATAAAAAGGGGGAGAAAAAATTATCATGTTATGGGGGAGTTTTTGAGATATGACTTATGCTTTCATCATAAATTGGTAGCTATATGTATCTCATTTCAAACTCGATACGTTATGTGGTATTTGATTTATCTCATGTGTGTAGGTATTACATTGAAGATCACTGAATTACACACCCTGATGAGAAAAGCTTTGAGATTCCTGAAGATTTGAAGAACAAACGATGAAGACTTATTCATTTGTATCTTTCCAGTTTGGGGTTCATGGGAGGGTAAATTTGTATAGGCAATTTCGTATTTGATAATTCGAATTTTTAATGTATGTACCGGCATGGACATAGGGGAGATTTGTAAGGACATTTTTCTTATGTCCAACATGTTACATTTGTGTATGTCATACGCCGTAACAAAAGGCACGTCACATCACAATCTCACACGACGGCCTCAATTTGAATTTTGGGAATCAAGCATTCAACATCTCCATCATGTGTCTCACATCTTCCTCAATGACTTCACATTCCATGATTTTAGGGACTTTATGCAAGCGGTACGCAAGAGAAGTCAAATCAGTGAAATAATGCAAGATAGGGAAGTTCAAAGGAATTTTGGTAATTTTACAGCCACCGTCCTAAGGTTAGGTCAACTGGAAAGTAAAGATCTCGATGCCACAAAGATACTGGAAGAAACGGCACCAAAATCCGAGCTACGGTGAAGAAGTTATGGCCCTTTGAAAATGGAGAAAAACCTTTGGAGAATGTTGTGTATTTTGACCCCCAAACCAGCGAACTTTCTCGAACCGCAAGCCAAACCGGTTCGGGGGCTAATCGGTTCGTGGTACACCCGAACCGATTCGAGTACCTGACGCGAGATAGAGTTCCAGATTTTTAAAACTCTTTTTGGTTTCCTTATAAAAGCCAACTTCGGGGGAGTTACTTTGTAAGACTTGGAGAGACATTTTTTAGAGTTCTATTAGCTCAAGTCTTCACCTTTTTAAGTTCCCAAACTCATGTTTTGATTCACACATCAGTGCCAAACCTTTGTGAATCTTTTTAAAACCCAAGAACACAACTTTGAGTTTGATCAACCCTTCTGGAGAAGCCGTTTTCTTCTTCATTGTTGCGCACCTGGAGTTCCTAAGGGAGATTCCAGCCGACGACATCAGAACCGACACCTGCGGGTATTTCTGTGTCACACTGTATTTCTAGCCGTTGCTTTGGAGGTTTAACGAAGACACCGTGTATTACACTTGTGGGTGATTATTAGGTTGTATGTAAGTCAATGGTCATGTAAATTCTTTAAAGTTCTAGAAATAAAAGGTTTTACCCGAAATGGTTTTTTTCCTAAACTTTGTGTCACATGCTTCATCTATTTATGGTTTGACACGCGCACACACATAGATGCATGGTTAGGGGTTGATTTACTTTGGTTTATATAGACTCTAATTAAATAAGGGTTTATTGGAATCTTGCGAATTAATTTAATCAATTATCACACACCGAACCTATTCGATCTTTCAAATTGGTATCAGAGCGGGTTACGCTAATTTATCGCGTGATCCTGATTTTTTAAGGATTTATTTATTTTGATACAATTTGACTTCTCACGTCGTCAAATTGGTATCAGAGCAGGTTACACTATTTTATTGTGTATTATAATTTTTCGCAAAATTTGTGTGATATTGATTTTTTTTCAAAAATCAAGTTTGTGAAAAAATCACAATTTTTTCAATGGAATGCCCGTTTAATGAGGAGACTCTGTTTGAAAAAGTTCACGACCATGCTGAAAATTCAAAAAGTTTAAATTTGAAACTTTTCAAAAGAATTAAAGTTTTGGAAAAAGAAAATCTCTCTTTAATAGTAAGATTGAATATTTGCAAGCGTTTCAAACTCAAAGTGATATTTGTCGTGAGCACTTTGGTAATTTATGTATTGATTTTGATTCTTTGAAAATTGCCAAAAAGAAGAGTGATGCGAAAGTCCTAGTTTTAGAAAAGGAATTGAAGGACTTAGAAAATTATAGGGTTCCCGTTTGTGCCATCGAGGATAAAAAATTAATCGATGATTTTACAGCACGTGAAAAGACTCTTAGGGAAAAGTTTGTTTTAATTGAGGGGGAGCGTGATAAATTGTTAAGTTTAATTGAAAATTTGAAAAAGAAATCCCTGTCTTTGGAAGAGTCTAATTCTTTGCTTGAGTCAAAAAATTTGAAGTTAAAAAATGATTTGATAGATTCGAGTAGGTCTGATAGTGCTGGTAATGGCTCATCTTGTTCTCATGCTTCTAATGCTAAAGCCAAAACCATTGTTTGTTTTAGAGGGTTAACCGTTCCCATGGACATTAGAAAAGGTCAACCCATAGGTGTCGTTCCACCCGTTTACACATGTTCATATTGTGGTAGGAAAGGTCACCTTAGGTGTTTTTGTTTTGATCTTGGAAAATTTCCTTGGAAGTTTATGTCTAGTGTTCCCGTGATTCCCAAAGCCCCCACCCGTCGTTTCATATCTGTTTGGGTCAGGAAATCACTTTTAGAGGCACTAGATGGTAGACTTGTTGATTCTCGTTTGCTTGCACATGATTCTTCTCTTGCCATATCATATAGATGATTGTGTTTGCATGTTTGTCACACACTAGTTGTGGTTTCATGATATATTTTTGGTAGTGTGTTAACATGTACTTTCTGTATAGATTTTTGTTTTGAAATTTTTTTAAAAATACAAAAAGATTTTATTTTGATAAAATTTTGAAAAATTCAAAAAGATTTATGTATTTTGTTTGCACCGTTTATGGATGGACACTTAGGATAACCGAGTCACAATTTCATTTCATTTATCCATGTGACAATTTGGTAGGGTTTTGAGATAATATGTCAATTCATCTATGTGCTTTATAATGTGTGGAGTCATTAAGATGTAATTAAGTGTTACTTCATACATGTTTGACTCATGATTTCCTTTATTGCATACATGCACGGATCTGTTTGATTATTGTGCTTGTCTTATCACATGTTGGTTGGGTGTTTTCACTTCAATCTTGTCCTTAAAACGAACCAAGTGCGATAAAACTTGATAAGAAAGTTGTGAATATAAGAACCGTTTTGTGAGTGTGTGTGCTTTATTTAAAAACGGTGAAGGGCTACGAATTTTTTTTTTTATCCTTTACGATTAAGCCGCCATTTAAATTGGACCTAAAAATTGAGAAATTTTATCATCCGGGGTCCAAAGAGGTTTAAAAGAGCCCAAAAAATTTAAAGGCAATAAAAAGAAATTCATGCCAAATATGGGCCATTTAGGTTTTTGCACAAATTATCCAAAGTTTGAGAATTTAGTTTATACACCTCTAAAAGAAAATATTTTTGAGGGAGTTTGGTTGGAGAATTTAAACGGGTTTGCACGTCCTTGAAATCTTGAAAAATCGCTAAATAGTTTTGGACGTTATTGGTGTGAAAATCACTTTGACTTTGATTTGTTTATTTGTATAAGACGATGTCATCTAAATTCAACAATTTTTACACCTAAGGATACTTTTGATGTTCATTCGTTAGGAGTACACGTATTCATCGTGCACATATGATTGATTGAGTTTATTTACCTATCGAATCTGTTCACACCCGTACATTCCATTTCCATGACTTGGTTATTTTAGTTTAAATCCATGGTGTGTTTTTTATATCATGTTTTACAGATGTTACAAATTGTATCATTATTTTTGTACGAAAAATTTTAAAAATCAAAAATAATTTATGAAATTTTTTAGACATACCTTTGTATGCGCGTAGCTTGATCTTTGTTTGCTATGCATTTTATCATGACACTCCATGTTTTGATTGTTTCTTCTTATCTGTCTATATGGGGACATTATAAAAAGGGGGAGAAAAAATTATCATGTTATGGGGGAGTTTTTGAGATATGACTTATGCTTTCATCATAAATTGGTAGCTATATTTATCTCATTTCAAACTCGATACGTTATGCGGTATTTGATTTATCTCATGTGTGTAGGTATTACATTGAAGATCACTGAATTACACACCCTGATGAGAAAAGCTTTGAGATTCCTGAAGATTTGAAGAACAAACGACGAAGACTTATTCATTTGTATCTTTCCAGTTTGGGGTTCATGGGAGGGTAAATTTGTATAGGCAATTTCGTATTTGATAATTCGAATTTTTAATGTATGTACCGGCATCGACATAGGGGAGATTTGTAAGGACATTTTTCTTATGTCCAACATGTTACATTTGTGTATGTCATACGCCGTAACAAAAGGCACGTCACATCACGATCTCACACGACGGCCTCAATTTGAATTTTGGGAATCAAGCATTCAACATCTCCATCATGTGTCTCACATCTTCCTCAATGACTTCACATTCCATGATTTTAGGGACTTTATGCAAGTGGTACGCAAGAGAAGTCAAATCAGTGAAATAATGCAAGATAGGGAAGTTCAAAGGAATTTTGGTAATTTTACAGCCACCGTCCTAAGGTTCAGTCAACTGGAAAGTAAAGATCTCGATGCCACAAAGATACTGGAAGAAACGGCACCAAAATCCGAGCTACGGTGAAGAAGTTATGGCCCTTTGAAAATGGAGAAAAACCTTTGAAGAATGTTGTGTATTTTGACCCCCAAACCAGCGAACTTTCTCGAACCGCAAGCCAAATCGGTTCGGGGGCTAATCGGTTCGTGGTACACCCGAACCGATTCGAGTACCTGACGCGAGATAGAGTTCCAGATTTTTAAAACTCTTTTTGGTTTCCTTATAAAAGCCAACTTCGGGGGAGTTACTTTGTAAGACTTGGAGAGACATTTTTTAGAGTTCTATTAGCTCAAGTCTTCACCTTTTTAAGTTCCCAAACTCATGTTTTGATTCACACATCAGTGCCAAACCTTTGTGAATCTTTTTAAAACCCAAGAACACAACTTTGAGTTTGATCAACCCTTCTGGAGAAGCCGTTTTCTTCTTCATTGTTGCGCACCTGGAGTTCCTAAGGGAGATTCCAGCCGACGACATCAGAACCGACACCTGCGGGTATTTCTGTGTCACACTGTATTTCTAGCCGTTGCTTTGGAGGTTTAACGAAGACACCGTGTATTACACTTGTGGGTGATTATTAGGTTGTATGTAAGTCAATGGTCATGTAAATTCTTTAAAGTTCTAGAAATAAAAGGTTTTACCCGAAATGGTTTTTTTCCTAAACTTTGTGTCACATGCTTCATCTATTTATGGTTTGACACGCGCACACACATAGATGCATGGTTAGGGGTTGATTTACTTTGGTTTATATAGACTCTAATTAAATAAGGGTTTATTGGAATCTTGCGAATTAATTTAATCAATTATCACACACCGAACCTATTCGATCTTTCAAATTGGTATCAGAGCGGGTTACGCTAATTTATCGCGTGATCCTGATTTTTTAAGGATTTATTTATTTTGATACAATTTGACTTCTCACGTCGTCAAATTGGTATCAGAGCAGGTTACACTATTTTATTGTGTATTCCAATTTTTCGCAAAATTTGTGTGATATTGATTTTTTTTCAAAAATCAAGTTTGTGAAAAAATCACAATTTTTTTAATGGAATGCCCGTTTAATGAGGAGACTCTGTTTGAAAAAGTTCACGACCATGCTGAAAATTCAAAAAGTTTAAATTTGAAACTTTTCAAAAGAATTAAAGTTTTGGAAAAAGAAAATCTCTCTTTAATAGTAAGATTGAATATTTGCAAGCGTTTCAAACTCAAAGTGATATTTGTCGTGAGCACTTTGGTAATTTATGTATTGATTTTGATTCTTTGAAAATTGCCAAAAAGAAGAGTGATGAGAAAGTCCTAGTTTTAGAAAAGGAATTGAAGGACTTAGAAAATTATAGGGTTCCCGTTTGTGCCATCGAGGATAAAAAATTAATCGATGATTTTACAGCACGTGAAAAGACTCTTAGGGATAAGTTTGTTTTAATTGAGGGGGAGCGTGATAAATTGTTAAGTTTAATTGAAAATTTGAAAAAGAAATCCCTGTCTTTGGAAGAGTTTAATTCTTTGCTTGAGTCAAAAAATTTGAAGTTAAAAAATGATTTGATAGATTCGAGTAGGTCTGATAGTGATGGTAATGGCTCATCTTGTTCTCATGCTTCTAATGCTAAAGCCAAAACCATTGTTTGTTTTAGAGGGTTAACCGTTCCCATGGACATTAGAAAAGGTCAACCCATAGGTGTCGTTCCACCCGTTTACACATGTTCATATTGTGGTAGGAAAGGTCACCTTAGGTGTTTTTGTTTTGATCTTGGAAAATTTCCTTGGAAGTTTATGTCTAGTGTTCCCGTGATTCCCAAAGCCCCCACCCGTCGTTTCATATCTGTTTGGGTCAGGAAATCACTTTTAGAGGCACTAGATGGTAGACTTGTTGATTCTCGTTTGCTTGCACATGATTCTTCTCTTGCCATATCATATAAATGATTGTGTTTGCATGTTTGTCACACACTAGTTGTGGTTTCATGATATATTTTTGGTAGTGTGTTAACATGTACTTTCTGTATAGATTTTTGTTTTGAAATTTTTTTAAAAATACAAAAAGATTTTATTTTGATAAAATTTTGAAAAATTCAAAAAGATTTATGTATTTTGTTTGCACCGTTTATGGATGGACACTTAGGATAACCGAGTCACAATTTCATTTCATTTATCCATGTGACAATTTGGTAGGGTTTTGAGATAATAGGTCAATTCATCTATGTGCTTTATAATGTGTGGAGTCATTAAGATGTAATTAAGTGTTACTTCATACATGTTTGACTCATGATTTCCTTTATTGCATACATGCACGGATCTGTTTGATTATTGTGCTTGTCTTATCACATGTTGGTTGGGTGTTTTCACTTCAATCTTGTCCTTAAAACGAACCAAGTGCGATAAAACTTGATAAGAAAGTTGTGAATATAAGAACCGTTTTGTGAGTGTGTGTGCTTTATTAAAAACGGTGAAGGGCTACGAATTTTTTTTTTTATCCTTTACGATTAAGCCGCCATTTAAATTGGACCTAAAAATTGAGAAATTTTATCATCCGGGGTCCAAAGAGGTTTAAAAGAGCCCAAAAAATTTAAAGGCAATAAAAAGAAATTCATGCCAAATATGGGCCATTTAGGTTTTTGCACAAATTATCCAAAGTTTGAGAATTTAGTTTATACACCTCTAAAAGAAAATATTTTTGAGGGAGTTTGGTTGGAGAATTTAAACGGGTTTGCACGTCCTTGAAATCTTGAAAAATCGCTAAATAGTTTTGGACGTTATTGGTGTGAAAATCACTTTGACTTTGATTTGTTTATTTGTATAAGACGATGTCATCTAAATTCAACAATTTTTACACCTAAGGATACTTTTGATGTTCATTCGTTAGGAGTACACGTATTCATCGTGCACATATGATTGATTGAGTTTATTTACCTATCGAATCTGTTCACACCCGTACATTCCATTTCCATGACTTGGTTATTTTAGTTTAAATCCATGGTGTGTTTTTTATATCATGTTTTACAGATGTTACAAATTGTATCATTATTTTTGTACGAAAAATTTTAAAAATCAAAAATAATTTATGAAATTTTTTAGACATACCTTTGTATGCGCGTAGCTTGATCTTTGTTTGCTATGCATTTTATCATGACACTTCATGTTTTGATTGTTTCTTCTTATCTGTCTATATGGGGACATTATAAAAAGGGGGAGAAAAAATTATCATGTTATGGGGGAGTTTTTGAGATATGACTTATGCTTTCATCATAAATTGGTATCTATATTTATCTCATTTCAAACTCGATACGTTATGTGGTATTGATTTATCTCATGTGTGTAGGTATTACATTGAAGATCACTGAATTACACACCCTGATGAGAAAAGCTTTGAGATTCCTGAAGATTTGAAGAACAAACGATGAAGACTTATTCATTTGTATCTTTCCAGTTTGGGGTTCATGGGAGGGTAAATTTGTATAGGCAATTTCGTATTTGATAATTCGAATTTTTAATGTATGTACCGGCATAGACATAGGGGAGATTTATAAGGACATTTTTCTTATGTCCAACATGTTACATTTGTGTATGTCATACGCCGTAACAAAAGGCACGTCACATCACGATCTCACACGACGGCCTCAATTTGAATTTTGGGAATCAAGCATTCAACATCTCCATCATGTGTCTCACATCTTCCTCAATGACTTCACATTCCATGATTTTAGGGACTTTATGCAAGTGGTACGCAAGAGAAGTCAAATCAGTGAAATAATGCAAGATAGGGAAGTTCAAAGGAATTTTGGTAATTTTACAGCCACCATCCTAAGGTTCAGTCAACTGGAAAGTAAAGATCTCGATGCCACAAAGATACTGGAAGAAACGGCACCAAAATCCGAGCTACGGTGAAGAAGTTATGGCCCTTTGAAAATGGAGAAAAACCTTTGGAGAATGTTGTGTATTTTGACCCCCAAACCAGCGAACTTTCTCGAACCGCAAGCCAAACCGGTTCGGGGGCTAATCGGTTCGTGGTACACCCGAACCGATTCGAGTACCTGACGCGAGATAGAGTTCCAGATTTTTAAAACTCTTTTTGGTTTCCTTATAAAAGCCAACTTCGGGGGAGTTACTTTGTAAGACTTGGAGAGACATTTTTTAGAGTTCTATTAGCTCAAGTCTTCACCTTTTTAAGTTCCCAAACTCATGTTTTGATTCACACATCAGTGCCAAACCTTTGTGAATCTTTTTAAAACCCAAGAACACAACTTTGAGTTTGATCAACCCTTCTGGAGAAGCCGTTTTCTTCTTCATTGTTGCGCACCTGGAGTTCCTAAGGGAGATTCCAGCCGACGACATCAGAACCGACACCTGCGGGTATTTCTGTGTCACACTGTATTTCTAGCCGTTGCTTTGGAGGTCTGACGAAGACACCGTACATTACACTTGTGGACGATTATCAAGTTGTATGTAAGTCAATGGTCTTGTAAATTCTTTAAAGTTCTAGAAATAAAAGGTTTTACCCGAAAGGGGTTTTTTCCTTAACTTTGTGTCACATCCTTCATCTATTTATGATTTGACAAGCGCACACACATAGATGCATGGTTAGGGGTTGATTTACTTTGGTTTATATAGACTCTAATTAAATAAGGGTTTATTGGAATCTTACAAATTAATTTAATCAATTATCACACACCGAACCTATTTGGTTTTTCATGTTATAATAAGTTTTAAATTTTGTCTTAAGTTGTAACTCGTTGTTACTTTTAATAGAAATGAAGTTTCCTTTAGAACGATCTGATGATGTAATTCCTTTATTTTTAGTATTTTACGATTCATAACTATGTGATTGTAATTTTGTTGCATTTATTTTAAGAAATATTTTAAATCCAGAATATTGAACGCCTTGGTGGCATGCAAGACACTCATTCCTTACTAATTTTGGGTCGGGGTCGTGACAAAAGTGGCCAAAGAATCTGCATGGATATTGTTTTCCCCACGAAACTGTTGGACTTGAACTTTACCGAACGTGACGACTAGGTCCTGGGTGACCTATAAGTAATTGGACGTATGTTCCCTGTCCTTGACCACTTTATTTGTGACCACTTTCTCTCCCCTCTTTTCCCATTTAGGCTTAATGGCAGCGATAAAATATTGTTGATCTGCATCTTGATTCCCTCTTATCTCTATTATCCCCGTTAGGTAATGCATTTGAGCTTTTAGTGATAAGTGTTGGGGACGACCTTCGTGGAGTGAATCCATTCTCGCCCTATAATTGCGTTGTATGGGTTGGGTAACTCCAAGATATTTTCACCGACCAAAAAGATGGTTGCTTTTTTTAGATCTTCCATCTTCAGGTTGAGCTTGTTGAATAACTTTAAGTGCATGACCTCTAAGGAACTTCCCTAATCGACTAATAGCTTGTCCGTATCCCACTTGAAATTGTGAGAGTGAGTACTAGCGCATCGTGATGCAGAGTTCTGATTCTGACTAAGTCTTCATTAGTAAAGACTATATGCCTGTTATAGTCAATGTCTTTTGGTTGACGACGCTTACCTGCTGAAGTTTTAGTAGTGTCAATTTGGAAAACTTCCATTACTATAGTGACCTTCTTCAACTCTATCCAAACAGTGTTACCTTTAATTTTATTTAGGCTTAAGGCAGCGTGGATGATTGCAAACTCATGGACCATATCATCATCATCTTGAATATTGTCAAGTTTATGGTCTTGCTCCACGACGCTCTTTGTGCCCTTTTTATCCACATAATCATCCAAGTGGCCTGCTTGGGACAATTATTCCAAGTGGTATTTAAGCGCTTTATAATTCTCTATTTTGTGCTCGTGCTCCTCGTGGTAGGAACACCTTAGGGCAATATTTCTCTTTGACGGATCTCCTATTATTTTCCTCGACCATTAATAAGATTTTGTAGATCAGTTATTTAAAAACTATATCGATCACCCGATACGCCTTAGTGGGATCCTCCTCGTCATTGCCTTTAGATCCTCTATTATGTTTCTTGACCCCCTTCTTGGGGGCATTCTCTTTTGTCGTCATTCTTGGTCGCTTTTGACCGACCTTTATCGTACTGGATGTTAGACACCACAACTTCAACTTTGGCACACTTTTTAATCCTGGACATGAGGTCATCAATAGTCTTGTCCTCTTTCTTTGTGAGATACCGATGCAATATAGAGTTGCTTGGCACACCGATCTTGAATGAAGCCACAATCACCTACTCAGAGCAATCCTCAATTTCATTTTAGTTTTCAAGTACCACGGAGCGTACTCCATCTAGGTTTCCTTTTCTTTTCCCTCATGGTGAGGAGTGATTCCACCCTATTTGGATGAGAACTGCTGGGATATATTAACGTTGATACAACATATAAATATTTTAGTGAATATATGCACTTATAATTGTAGGCATGCATATGTGTGTGTGGTGACAATTAAGTTCGGCAAAAATTAGCAAGAAAAAGTAATCACCATAACAAATAAAGAATGTAAGGAATGACAATCACACAACACGGGATTTACGTGGTTCAGCAAGAATGCCTACGTCCACGGTGGTGCTCTCAATATTATTTTTCTATACTCCGGGGAGTGTTTTATAGGAAAAATAATGCACGCCCTTTGCCCTGGGCTAAGGGTTTGTTATATACATGTTCGTTCTCGGGGAGTGGGGGTGTTGGACTACCCCACGTCAGTCCATAACCCCTAGAATATCTCTTTACGAGATTTTAGGAATCTGACTGGGTCGTGACTGAATAAATTAGGTCGTGAGGTCTCTAGACTTTGGGTCGGGCTCTGTTGGGCTACTCGTCTGGGCCCAAGTGACAAATCGAGGTACCCACAATTGCTCCTAAAGTTATTGGACCACAATTTGGGCTCAATAATTTTAAATGATTTGTCACGATGGCATTTTTGTAATTTGTGTAACACTTTCCAAGATCAAGGCGCCTCTTCTGAACTGATTTAGGCGGCATACTGCCTCGTTCCCTGTGCGCTATGATTTGAAACGTTTAAAAATCTTCGGGGAAGTCTCTTCTTATTGTCGCTTCAAATCTCTTCACACTTCTCTAAGTTTCTCCAAGCTTCTGCTGTTGCTCTTTCATTCTCAGGTCTCGTCTTCCAATTTCAATCTTCTCATCGTCCTTGCTTGTGACTTTACATCATCCCAAGCTAAATTTTTACTTCGTAAGTTCTTCTTGCTCCTTCTCTTTACTTTTTCTGTTGAAATTTCTTTGCATCTGTTATTAGGGTTTGTATTTTTCAGTGACGAAAATAGGCAATATATCGATTTCTGAATTTAGGAAGTTTTATAACATTCCAGATTGGGTAGACATCGAGTGTGCCCCTGTCCCTCGTAATGTTAGAGAGGTTGAGGATGGTCACTGGATTCATGTCCTCTTATTGTCCCAAGGGGGTCTTACTTTTCCTCCAAGCAATTTCTTTTTGCACTTTTTTAGTTATTTTAATATAGTCCATGCACAGTGCTCGCCGAATGTCTGGAAAATTGTTAATGGTGTACATAGAGTAAATTATCTCTATGGCACCAATTTAGGGCTTGCTGAGATCTACTTTTGTTATTCCTTTTCGCGAACAAGTTCTGGTCTTCTTTACCTCAAGGCCAGGAGTCCTAATAGGGTATTGGTAGTAAACCTACCTGATTCCCATAAAGATTACTGGCATGAGGGTTTTATTGCAAGAAATTGGCAGTTTCCTCCCCATACTGAGGGGTCGAGGTCTGGCAGATTTGTGGTCCCCTTCTATGGGGAGGAGTACATAGGTAGGCTTAGTCTTGGTTCTACTCATCGATCATCTATTTGTGTATAATTCTTCTCATATTTTTCTCTCTTTCTTTTCAGCGAAGACAAAGAACTTGGAACCTGCTCTCAGTGAGGTTCGAGCTGCTGAGTTTGTCAAATCCTAAAAAATTAGGGAGCTCTTAGCTAACGATGAACACCCTCGATTAACGGCCTTCTTTCTGGAATATAAGAACGTTAGGTCCAGCTTTATTGCGCGTCCTATGGACAACATTCTTGAGCTAGACATCACTGAAGAGGTTGCTACAGATCCCATCCAATTGGGCGAGGAAGATAGCAACTCTGGTGAGGAGAGCGAGGGTGCTAACAGGGGCAGTGCTAAAGGTGGTTCCAGTGAAGAGAGCTCTGGTGGTGAAGGATCTTCCAGCTCGGAAGAAGTTTCAGAGGTTCGAGAGTCTTCGAGTGAATCGAGTAGTTCCAGGGAGGAAGATATGGTTCCTCCCAGGAAGAATCTGATTCGTGATGATGATGATGATGTGCTCCTTTCTCGCCGGTCTAATAAGAAAAAATCTGGTAGCGAAGGAGTTTCAACTGGCTCTCAGTCTGCTGCTCATAAGCAAGAAAAGAAGAAGAGGGAGGAAGAGCAGTTGAGAAAGGTGGAGGAGAGAAGAAGAGCTGAGAAGGAGTGAAAGGAGAGGGAAGAGGAAAAGAGAAGAGAGGAGGTTAGGATGAAGGCAGGGCAGGCTCTGGTGCCTGTGTCCGCCTTACCCGAAGGGGCCTTTGTGGCCCTTTCTCCTCAGTTGGCTCCTGCATTGCTCGAAATAACAGTTCTGCCGACTGATCGTCAGAAGGCGATGGGGACCGACCAGTTAGCTCTGAAAGCGAGTCAGAGGCTAGCCCTGGTAAGTTTACTCTCACTTCTCTAGTCTCGTAATACTTTGCTCTATGCTTCCCTTGCCAATATTTAGGCTTGTAAATCGGGCTGGGTGAGCCGGGCTTGGGATAGCTCAAGCTTGGCCCGAATTTTAATAGCTATTTCCCAAGCCCGAACTCGACCCGAATTGATATAAGAAGTATATGCGCAGGCTCGGCTCACCAAACTCATGGGCTTCGGGCCCATTTTCGGACAGGCCCGATTTGAAATCTGAAAAACATTTTTATTGAAAAATATTTTAATTTAAAAAATTAGCACACTTTTTAGTTTAGAAATGTTAAAAAAATCAGCATAATTTTTTAGTTTACAAAAATCAACAACTTTTAGTTTAGAAATTTTCAACAAATCAGCACAGTTTTTTTAGTTTAAAAAAATCAGCACACTTTTAGTTTAGAAATCTTAAAAAAATCAGCACCTTGTTTTAGTTTAAAAAATTCAGCACACTTTTTTAGTTTAAAAAAAATCAACACACTTTTAATTTAAAAATATTCAAAAAAAAAATCAGCACACTTGTTTGAAGTCCAATCAATAATGCAACAAACTTTTAAATCAATATTGTGCATGCATACAGTTGCACAACATAATATAACTCAACATTAAATCAGCACTAAATCAGTGATGCATACATATATAATATAACTCAGCACTAAATCAGCATTGTGTCCAAAACTGTTGCACAAAATGTGGGGAAAAAAATGGACAAAACAGTCCTTACATCGCTAAAACAATACTGTGTCCAAAACAGCACACAAAAACTGGAAAGAAATCAGCACTTTAAATCAGCTCCGCACACCTCACAAATCATTCCTTAGAGATGGTCAAATCTGAAAATGGATAAAAAATAGTCGTCAATAAATAAAGAAGTTAAAGCGTAACAGTTAATAAAAAATAGTAATCAATTAAAAAAGAAGTTAAAATATATGCACCGAATCACAAACATACCAGAAAATGCAGAATCAACTTCCTCCTCAAATTCAGTTTCACGGGTGCATTTTGAATCCAATCTTGAGTGCAAATCATTGCTTCAATCGTAGAAGGAAGTAAAGAACAACGAAATGGGCTAAGAACACGACCCCCGGTGCTAAAGGCACTCTCAATTGCAACAGAAGATACGGGAATAGCTAGAATATCTCGTGCCATCCTTGATAAAATAGGAAACTTGGAAGAACTATGCTTCCACCATTGTAAAACATTAAATTCATCATTTGTATTTTTGCTAGGGTGAAGCTTTTCTTCCAAATAGACATCCAACTCCGACTTACTGTGTGACATATCTTCCTCTTCACTAAACTTGTAAAACTCTTCCATAAATTCCATTTTTTTTAAAGTGTAGATGAGGTACCACAAGACAAATCGTCCTTTTCTTTGTCATTTTTATTCATCTCTTCCAAATGAATGGAAACTTCATATGAAGCCTTGTACTCATCAAAAAGATCTCTAAAAACATTATCGACACGAGCCATCAAACTATCAACCGTTGAAGAACCATAAATCCTACTGTAGCAAAACTTCAAATACTTATCTTTAAATCTTGGGTAAAGTATAAGAGCAACGTAGAGTAAAATGTTTGGTTCCTTTTCTGCCCAATATTTCTCAAAATTTAAAAGCATGTTCAAAGCCATTCGTCCAAGCAAATAGTTCAGATCCAAAGAAGTTTCCCGCAATAATATTAAAATTCGATAGACCTCGCGAAAAAAGAGATATGCGGTACAAGAATTATTTGACGAAAACACTTTTGTCACAATAAAAAAAGCCTTCAAAAATTGATGAACAATTTCGGCTTTCACCCAATCCTCCGAATTTTATGGATTTTTAAAATGCGGGTCACGTGTTTTCATACGTTCATATGCTTTTTTATAGTGCAATGCATCCCTAAGCATCAAGTATGTTGAATTCCATCGCGTGGGCACATCAATAACCAACATCTTACCCCGAGGAATACGTTCTTAGTCGGCATATTTAAGGAATTCAAGTTTCCTTCTACCGGACCCTTTAACATATTTAACTGCATTTCGCACTCTACGAATGGAATCTTTAATCTTATGTAATCCATCTTGAACACACAAATTTAAAACATACGCCCAACAACGTACTTGAATATGTGCACCACCAAGCAATAATAATCCTCGAGAAGAATAATGATTCGCAATATTCCTAACAATAACATCATTAGCGGTATGATTGTCCATTGTAATGGTGCATATCTTTTCAACATTTCACTCAAGCAAGCAACTTATAATAACATCGACATGATTTTCGCCACTTGCTTGCATAGGCACCATTACAAAGTTTACAATTCTGTTATGCAACTTCCACCCATTATCAATGTAATGAGTTGCTAGTGCCAAAAAGGGTAAATCTTGACAAGATGTCCAAGTGTCGGTTGTTAAACAAATTCGTGGACATTTGTTTGATTGCAACATACCCTTTAAAATGTCCTTTTCTTGTTTGTAACATTTCATGCAATCACTCCTCACCGTGGCTCGAGAATTAAATTGATACTTAGGGCATATACCACGAATATACTTTTGAAAAGCAGGGTGTTCGACAAAACTAAAAGATAGCTCTGCGCATATGACAAGCTCACTCAAGTCTTTCCTAGAACGTTCTTGGTCAAATTTCCATGGGACAAGAGTACAATCTTCCCCCGATTTCCCTTTTTCAAACTTGAGAACACTTTGGGACGTATCTCCTTCGATGGGATTCAATCTGTTATAACTATGACACAATTTATTATCTATATGGCGAAGCAAATGGGTGGTTCCACCCTTGCTTGGATAAGAAAATATTTTATTACAATAATTGCACTTACATTCATCACGTTCACCGGGCTTAGGTGGAACCTTTGTGAAATGCAACCACACTTTAGATCTTGTCTTTACTTCTCTTTTTCGCTTATCACCCATTGGTATTAGAATTATTTGCATCGACTTCATTGTTTGCATCCGACATCTACAAAATTGAGTATATATGACAAGATAATTAACATTTATACCATAAAAATTATATAATTATAAATTAAGATAACTAACATTCATAATACATACCTCCTCCGAATTTCCCGTTTTGAGTTCTACAAATACCGAGTTTTGTTAACAATGCAAGTAGCAAGTAGAATCTGCAAAACACAAAACCATAAATGTTAAAAACATAATTATTACCAATTTAAATTAAAACTATAAACTATTACCAGGAAAAGAGAAAGTCCAACGCATAATTCATACAAGAAATAATGAATTATCAGATAATTCAAACAAGAAATAATAATCAGAAATAATGAATTATCAGATAAATTAAAATGTTCAAACTACTGAAAACCAATACAGATCAGATACTCCTAGATTTCTTAATAAAACATTAAAAAACCTTCATCGTCAGAAAAACCTTCTTAATATACAGCAGATAGATCTAAAAGAACATCAAGAAAATAAGTTTATATCAGAGACCCAGAAAATAATCACGATTCAGATCACAGACCCAGAAAATACATAATCACGATTTGGTTTTTGTATATCTGACATACATAATACCTGCTGAAATACATAATACTTGTTGATTTGGTTTTTGTCTATCTGACATACATAATCACGATTCAGATCAGAGACCCAGAAAATAAGTTTAGATCTAAAAGAACAAAAACACATCCAAGATTCATTATTTAAAACAAAACCTAGATTATTATTTCTCAAGAAAACACAAACCCATATTTTTACATCAAGAAAATACAAACCTAAATGTATTGTGTTAATTGTGTTTGAAGAAAGTGGTTGAGTAACGACGTTGATGAGAGCGGGGTTGAGCAGCAGCGTGGATGAGAGAATGGTTGAGTAGCGTTGAGCAGCGGCGTGGGTGCGAGGGTGGCGGCTTGGATGAGACAGAGTGGTTGATTGAGCAGCGGCGTGTTCCCTTTCTTTCCTCTAGTCCAGACGAGAATGAGAGAATTAGGGTAAGGGAGATCACTTGGCATTGTTTAATGAGAGATATTTGATCGTCCCTTATTTTTTTGCTGTTGAAAATGACGAAATTGTCCAAATTCATAACTCTAGAATGTATTTTTAATAAGGGATTATATGGTAAATATATTTAAAATTATATACCTAATATTGTATTATATAAAATAAAATAAATATATATTTAATATTTTTAGTTCGGGCCGGGCCCAAATCGGGCTTCCCACTGCTAAGCTCAAGCTCGGCCCGAATTACAATCGAGCTTAAAAATTTGGCTCAGGCTCGGCTCGGCTCAAACTCAAATAAAGCTCGGCTCGAAAATAGCGAGCCGAACGGGAGGGCCTCGGGCTCTCAATTTACTGGCCTACTAATATTTCTCTTCTTTGCAGTTTGTTATCGACTTCGCCGTCCTCTATCGCAGCCACGACGAGCTGGTAAAGAGGAATGTTGATCTTGAGAAAAAAAATGTCGAGCTGGAGGCCAGCTTAAAGACTGCCAATGTCGTCCAGAAGTCCTCTGATCTCGCTCTGTCTGAAGCCAATCGAACAAAGGAGGCGACGATCAAGGAGTTTGGGGAGCTGAGGCAGTCTTATGACCTAGTTTGCTCGAGCAAATTAGCTGTGGTGGAGGAGAATAAGGTGCTGGTGGAGAAGGTGAAGAAGGTGGAATCTGAGGCAGCCACCCTTAAATAAAGCTCGTACAATGTCGGATGGGCTGCTGCGTATGAGGATGTTGATGTTCAGATTGGCTATATCAGCCGCCTGAACTTTAAGAAAGGTTGGAACAAGGCTCTCCTGGCTGTCGGAGTGGATATCGACTCCCCACTGCTCGACGAGCATGATCCCGGGCCTAAGTCGGTGGTGGATGAGGCACCTACTCCTGCCTCCGACGAAGGCTTTCCTACTGCCCAGACCGTCCCTGTTGGTGCTCCTTCTGACCAAGGGACAGTGATCACCTCATATGAGGGAGGTGTTCCTTCTGCTGCAGATAAAGGAAAGCAACCAGTGACCTCGGAGCAAATTGAGGTTGCCAGTTAGCCTGCTTTAGGGATCCCTTTATATTTTTCTTTTGCTTCTTCTTTCCTTTTTTCTTTCATTGATGTACTCGAAACCTTTTCCTTAATGAAATGAAATCTTTTCCCTTTCTGCATACTGATTTCTTTGCTCTTTAATGCTTGTATGGCTTATAGCTGGTTGATGTTGATGAATACATACTTGCCACTTCTCAACTGGGAAGGATTCTTGGTCCTAATACTAGTAACCAAGTTCGCCAAGCTTTTGTAAGGATTTGCAAGTCCCTTAGGTCGAGGAACCAGAGTTTTAAAGACTAATCGGAACTTATTGCCAAACTGAAGGATAGGCTTCAGGAGATGGAAGAGGTTGGTGCTTCCGTTCAAGAGGAAGTGAATACTCCGAGAGCTAGACTTCTGGACGCCTCCAAGATCAAATCAAGTCATAGAAGTTCTTCAACAGGAGAATGAAGCTCTGAGGAGGGAAGTGTCATGACTTAGAGAGCATGCGTCGAGCGTTACACCTCAAGTTTTGCGAGGTTCCTCTTCATCGGCTGGTACAACACCGAGCGCCACCCCTTGAGTTCTGCGAGGTTCCACTTCATCGGTTGGTTCGCGAGCTGGTACAGATGCCGGGGGTCCAGCTAGGGAGATGGATAAGCTTCGAGGAGATATTCGTCGAGCATACGTGATAGCTGTCGAGCTCCAAAGAGATGTCACGCTACTAAAGCATTCATTCAAGAAAGGTCCTCGACGAGTGTGGGTTGACGGTTATGATCAGGGTTGGGCAGATGCTCCGATGAGGTTGACAGAGTTTGAAGGGCTATCCTTTATTAGGGGATGTTTGAATGCTCTCAAGGAGTTGAAAGTCCTCAGGAACTCAATCCTCTGGTATCATCATGAGCTCTCCCCTTCGACTCTGATGCCTAACCCTTTCCGAAGGGATGACCAGTGGGTCCCCATAGATGCTATTCCCAGGCAGTTACTGGATCAGAATGCAAATAAAGTAGAGTTGGAGTTAACTCCTCACCCAGATGATGGTCGAAGAGCGCAAGTAGCTGATTACGTTGCTCGGAGACCTAATCCCCAATAGGATTTACTTAATCCATTAAATGTAACTCAATTGTAAATGTAAAATATTTATATTTTGGGCGATTCGCCGACCAAACGTGCGTTGTGTATTTTCTACTTCATTAATTTCTGTTTAATTATCTTGGGCTCTTCGTAGACGACTAGATTTGATGTGGGTAGAGTTATTTTATTGTGTGAGTATCCTCCCAGTCCAGTATGCTTATGAGATACCATTTTGCCCTACTTTACCTTTTAGATCGTGTCGTCACACTCCCTTAGGCCTAAGTGTGGCAATGGAGAGGACACACTTGACATTGGATGTTCTATCCGATCAGGTTTTTTGAGCCAAACATCGTTTGACGACCAATTCGATTTGGTCGAGCTGCCTAAGAGTCCCCTGTAGGGCTTCATATATTGCTAGGGGCAATGCTAAGATGTTATTCGTGTTTGATAACGAAAACCTGAGGAGGGTTATACCCTGCTTTTTCATATTGAGTGGGGTGCCTGTCGCTTGAAAAGGATGCGCAAGTTATAAAGTTCATAATAAAAAGAAATTAACACTTCATAGAATGCCACTGCCAAATGATCCTTTATTAATAAAAAATAATGAAAAGTGGGTTTTCCATTTCAACAATGTAATAAAAGACCAATATAGAAAACTAGATGTAGAATTTCTTTAGGTTGGCCGTGTTCCAAACTCGGGGTATCTTTCTACCCTCCAGCATTTCCAAGTGATAGGCTCCCTGCAGGTTGTCTCTTGTTACCTTGAATGGTCCCTCCCAGTTTGGACCCAGCTTGCCATCAGATGGTTTTACTGTGCTGCCAATAACTTTCCTCAGGACGTAGTCCCCAACCTGGAATGTTCTTATATTGACCTTTTTGTTATAGTGCTTTGCTAGATGTTGCTGATAGCTCGCTAGTTTCACTAGAGCTAATTCTTTGCGTTTGTCAGCAGGTCAAGTTCAGCGAGTAATGCTGCATCATTCTGGCCTTGGTTGACCAAGGTGTACCTTATGGTTGTGAGGCCAACTTCTAAAGGGATGATTGCCTCCATTCCATATGTTAGTGCGAATGGGGTTTCCCTAGTTGCTCGCTGTGGGGTAGTGTGGTACGCCCATAGAATATGTGGCAGCTCGCTCACCCATGCCCCTTTGGCTCGCTCTAATCGCTTCTTTAGTCCATCAATCACTATTTTATTGGAAGCTTCAGCCTGTCCGTTGCTCTGAGGGTATGCCACAGAGCTGAAATGGTGCCTGATTTCGTGGTCGTTGCAGAAACCCTGAAATAGGCCACTTTCGAACTGGGTTCCGTTGTCAGTGATGATCATTCTGGGGATCCCAGAATGGATAATTATATTTTTCCATACGAATCTCATCATATCTGCGTCTCTGATGTTTGCCAGGGGATCCGCCTCAATCCATTTGGTGAAGTAGTCTGTCTTGACCAACATATACTTGCGATTACCGGCAGGGGTAGTAAGAGGGTCGACGATGTCCATTCCCCACTATGCGAAGGGTCAGGGGATGGTAAGTGATTTTAGGTCGCTGGCAGGTTGGTGAACCATAGGAGCGTGTAGTTGACATTTCTCGCACCTACGAGCATATATCCCAGAGTCTTTCTGCATGTATGGCCACCAGTAACCTTTCTTCATTGCTCGGAAGGCTAACGATCTGCCCCCAATATGGCTCCCACAGATTCCTTTATGAAGCTCGTGCAGGACTTGCTCGACGTCCTTTGGGTGAACACATTGGAGGTAAGGGTCAGTGAAAGATTTTTTATACAGTTTGCCCTCAGGAGATAAGTGAAAGCGAGCAACTTCGACTCTTATCTGATGAGCGGCTTTCTTATCGTTTGGTAGGGCACCATCTTTCAAATAGTCCCTAAGGGGGTCCATCCAACTGGGCGCTGGTTCGATCTGGAGAATATGGCCCATGCCTGGCAGCTCGTTGCTCTGGTTGATGCACGGCTGAGCAAGGAAGTCGATAGGAATTGTTCTTTTTAAGTCAAAGTCGATTGCTGAGCTCAAGGCCGCTAGGGCGTCAGCATGACTATTTTATCCTCTGGGAAACTGCATGATACTGACTTACTCGAAGTTAGACATTACTTTTTTTGCTAAGGCGAGGTAGGCTGCCATTCTCTCATCCCTCGCGTTGAAGTCCCCACTTATCTGGTTGGAGACTAGTTGCGAGTCGCCAAACACCTCGAGTTGCTTTGCCCCCAACGTTTTTGCCTTCTGCAGGCCTACTATTAATGCTTCATACTCTACTTCGTTGTTGGAGGCTTCAAATCCAAGACTGATTCCCTGCTTGAGGATTGTATCTTCTGGGGTAACGAGCACAATGCCAACTCCTGCCCCCTTGGAGTTGGAGGCTCCATTAACAAATAGTCGCCAAACACCTTGTGCCGAGTGTTCTTCCCTTTGACTCATGGATTGAAGTTGGTCGCAAGGTTGTTTGCCTGTAAATTCCACAATCAAATCGACAAGGACCTGCCCCTTGATTGCATTCCTTGGTTGAAACTGAATGTCAAATTGTTCGAGCTCGACCGACCACTTTGATAGTCTGCCAGATAGATCCGCCTTTCGCAGGACTGCTTTAAAGGGGCGTGATGTAGGGACGATGATAGAGTGATCTTCGAAGTAGTGCTTCAATTTCCTCGAGGCTACCACTAGTGCAAATGCGAGTTTTTTGAGTGGTAGGTACCGCTGCTCGGCGTCCAAGAGGGTCTTGCTCGCGTAGTAGACTGGGTGCTGGATTCCCGTTCTTTCGCATACTAGTGCAGAGCTGACAACGTGGATGGAAACTGCAAGGTATAGGCACAAGGAATCGTTATCTTGAGGTATTACAAGCAATGGTGGTTTGCTGAGGTAGGCTTTGAGCTCCTCTAATGCTCTCGAGCAATTCTGATTCCACTCCACTGTTTTGCTTTTCTTCACTGGCTGGAAGAATGGCTGGTATTTTTAGGATGACTTCAAGATGAACCGATTCAAGGCGGCGAGCATGCCCGTGAGCTTCTGTACGTCTCTTATTGTGCGGGGAGGCTATACCTTATTGATTGCATCGATCTGGTCTGGGTTGGCTTCAATGCCTCTCCCGCTAACCAAGTACCCGAGAAATTTTCCTGACTAGACACCGAAGGAACACTTTCTCGCGTTGAGTTTCATTCGGTATTTCCTGAGGATTTCGAAGGTTCTTGATAGGTTTGAGAGGTGGTCTTCTTTGTGCCTGCTCTTAACGAGCATATCGTCGATGTAGACTTTCATGGTATCTCCCATTTATTCTTTAAACATCTTGGTGACCAGCCTCAGCTAGGTTGCTCCTGCATTTTTGAGCCCGAATGGCATAACTTTGTAATAATATAATTCGATGGTGGTGATGAACGCTGTCTTGTCTTGGTCTGGTGCGTACAGAGGAATCTGGTGGTACCCCGAGTATGCGTTCAGGAAACTCATTCTTTCATGAGCTGCTGTGGCGTCCACCAACTGGTCGATCTTCGAGAGAGGGAAACTGTCCTTAGGGCACGACCTGTTAAGGTCAGTGAAGTCAATATAAACTCTCCATTTCCTATTGCTCTTCGGAACCACTACTGGGTTGGACAACCATTTAGGGAATTGAACTTCCCGTATGGATCTTGCATCCAACAACTTCTCTACTTCTTTCTCCACAGCCTTGGCCTTCTCGGGCGCAGTTCGTCGTGCCTTCTGCGTGACAAGCCTGAAAGTCGGGTCGACGTGTAACCGATGACAAACCACACTGGGGTCAATTCATGGCAGCTCGTAAGTTTCCCACGCGAAAATATCCACATTGTTCATCAAAAGTACTGTCAATTTCTTTTTCTCTCGATTTGTGAGAGATGCTTCAATCAAGAACATTCTGTCTTTTTTGTTGCCATCGGCTGCTACTTCTTTCAGGTTTTCAATGACCTGCTCAGAGGGGAGGATCCTGGTCTCCTCTACTCCGGGTCTTCCATACTTTAGCTGTTATTTTAAAGGTATCAAACCTTCTTGTTCCTTAACCTTCTCTCTGGCCTTCTCGGCCTTCTTTTTTGGTTTTGGGAGGATGGCCGCTATAAAGCACCTTCTTGCCATCGCTTGATCTCTGTGGATCTCCATTACTCCTCACTCAGTCACGTACTTGAGTTTCTGATGGTAGGTCGATGGAACGACCATCATCGCATGTAGCCACCCTCTGCCGAGGATAGCCTAGTAGGGCGAGTCAATGTCGACTACCAGAAACTTGATCATCTTGGAGACACTTCCTGCCCTTACTGGCAGTACGATTTTTCCCAAAGAAATAGTCACTTTTCCAGCGAAGCCAACTAGAGGGACAGTGGCTTCCTTCAAATCGACGACGCTTAACTTTAATTTCCTGAACAAGTTGAGAAATATTACTTCGGATGAGCTTCCCTGGTCGACGAGCAACTTATTGACATCATAGTTTGCTATCCCGAGTGTAATGATTAAGGCGTCTGTAATACCCCGTATTTTTATGGCTTTTAAAATTGGGGATTTATTAAATTTAAATTGAGTTATTAATTTAATATTAATTCGAAAATTTATTTTTATATTTACTAACGTGATGTGAGTTAGTAATTATGAGAAAATTGTTGAATATTACTAGACGAGTAAAGTAATATATGAGATTCATTTTATTAAAAATTGTCACGAGTGAATTAAATGGCAATTATGGAAATTTAAGTCGGGACGCGCCTGTGTCGTGTCAGGACTAAATTATTATTATATAAAGTGAATAAATTATAAGTTGCTCGTATGGTCGTTTTGAGTGCGCCAATGTGTCCAGAAGGGTCGAGATAGTCAAAATAATGTACCCGGGGGTTTAGTTTGGGTCTCGGGACGTTTTTAGGCCTAATTAACACCCCGAGAGGGCGTTTTGGACATTTTACATTTTTGGGTATGAAAACCCACGAAAATTCTAAGGGTATATCAGATGACAAGAGTCATCTTCTAGGGTTAGAAACACCATAAACCAAAGACGGCTATAGGAGAGGAAGATGAGAGGCTTCCCAAGGAGTTCTAGGCCAAGAACTCCACCGTTTACACCGCCGTCACCGCCAAACGATAGATCGTACAATGAGGATCACAACCACACAAATCTCTCCACAAAATCTGAACCAAAAAAATTCTCAGGCAAGTATCTATCTTGCTCTATTTCAGTTAATGCTCCAATAATATTAGCCTAGGATTGATTATGACTAGTTTTGTGAAAGAAAAACCCATTTTAGAGATTTAAATTCACATGTTGTATGAGTAATAGATGTATTCTGGAAACTCAATTCATATGTAGAGATTGAACCACGAAATTATAGTAAATAAAGAGTATGAAATATAGTAAAAGAATGGGAAGAAACTAAACAAAAGAAATATTAGGGTTCTTGATGTTTTTATGGATTATGCCCTTTTAATTCGTTTTTCATGATGAAAATCCGCATGCTTGACGTAGGAAATCACTTATTTGAGGTTATAATACTTGTAGTATAAATCATTTGGAGTTTGGTAGTCAAAGATATCGTTTTGGATGATTTTGGAAGAGGAAACCCGTAATCTGGAAATTCTGCAGATTGGCCATACCTGTTTTATCGATCGATCGACCCTAGAGCATCGAACACCTGCCATCGATCGATCGACCCCTCCTGTGTAACTCATATTCCCTTTTTAATAGGTCGTTCTAACTTAAATGATTAGACATTCTTGGATATTAATGTTAGAACATTTTGGAATATAAAGAAGACTAGTAGGACTTTAGAAATATATGGAACTGTTGAGGTAAGACGAGATTAACATTTCACGGGGGTGTTTTACATATAAGGGACAATGGTAACATGTGAAAAAGGGTAATACTCGTAAGGAAGTTACGTTGTAAAATGAATAAGTACCTACTGAAATTACACTTGGGAAGATAGGAATCCACGAGTGTTATGTAGTAAGTTGGAATAATCCCACAAATTAGAATAAGAGACAAACCGTTATACGTGATAACTAAATAATGAGTAATAAGGATAAATATCATAATTATGGGTCGTGAGAGTGTACCTAAATTTGATATGGTAATAGTAGTATACATATATGACTGTGTTTATGCATATACTATATACGTGTAAAAATCATTCCCGCACTACTTGCTATCCCTGAGGTTACCGCGCTGGGACAGTCTTATCTCGATGAGACCTTTATGGGAGATATTGACTCGTACCCTAGAAGATAGAAATCCTTGGTACAGGCTATCGGATTGATAGTCAGACCGTCCTAAGAGACGTGAGGGTATGTGCTGACCTCTTAGTGACTTGGAACTATGCTTCGCCTCAATTTGTATGTGCTTTATGTTAATACAGTTCGAGAGTGATTCCGAACTAGTATTTTCCTTAGTACGAGTGATACGGGGACTGGATAGCAGAGTATGCCCGCACCATAAATTTAATGTGGGGTGCTGTTAGAATATATATATATTATATGAGTATTTAATATATACATTTAAAAATGGAATTTGGGAACTACCTACTGTGACTCTGGTATGTAAGAAAATAATAATTATTTCAACTTGGGAATAAGTGTTTGAAAAGTACGATATATTACTGAGAAACTTAATTATCATATAAGGCTTATGTGAGAACTTTGTTGTTAAATAAAATTAACCTCTTAAACATTTGAAATTGTCGGTTTGAAATCTTACGAGTAACTTAAGATGAGATAAGTTAAGCTGTTGGGAAGATTAGTGCGATAGGTGTGCACATTAAAAGAGAGGTGAGAATTTCTCAAGGGAGTGCCGCACTAATATGTTGGTTGCATTAGCCGGTAAGCATTTTAAATACTTACTAAACTAATTTTAAACTGTTTTACAATCGGGGTCTGACCCGTTTCCTACTTTCTCTTCTCTCTTGTATATATGTATACAAGAGAGAAGAAAAAGTAATATAGGATCCTAAACTAATATATATGTATGCAAGCCACAGGGACGTCTTGCATAGGATCCTTTGGAAGGAACGAGCTGCAGCTTAGGTGGGAGCTGCAGGCCTCTTGCTTAGACGACCTCATTTTTTTTATTCCACTTCTAGCACTATTTTATCCAGTTGGGCATGTGTCGCCCTTTTTCCGTTATTCAGTTGTTTTATCAGAGATTGTGATTCGTTTATTTCCAGTATTTACACTTTGAGTTTATTACCGTGAGGATGTTTTTCCTTTAAGTTTTAATGTTGAAATCAATTAGTTGGATGTTTAATTATTTGTATTGTTTGTTCCAGTATAGTTATTGGATGATTCTTAATTTATGAATTATGTAAAGTTTTAAATATTGGTTTTTAAATTAAATTTGGAAATTGATGTCTTAAAAATGGTTTTGTCACTTAACTTAATTAAGTAGGGTGTTTAATTGGAAATATTATCTTTGCGACAGTGATGCTAAGAATGAACCAACCGTTCACCTTGATTATAATTTAATAAATAACTGATCACCCGGTATTTAATTAGGCGGGGTGTCACAGCGTCATGATGTGGGCTTCTTACTTCCACTAAGTCTTCATCCGTGAACACGATGTGTTTGCTGTAGTCGACGTCACCTGCTCGTCGACGCTTTCCTGTCTGTGTTTTTGCTGGATCGATTTGAAAAGCTTGCATTACTGCCGTAAGCTTCTTTACCTCCATCGGGGCTGAATTTCCTTGAATTTGTTTCAGATCCGATGCCCCATGAATCATTGCGAACTCATGGCCAGCATCTTCCTCGAGCATATTGTCGGGCCTTGTGTCTTTATTGGCAGGAACCTTCTCTGCCTTCTTCTCCACAAACTCGTTCAGGTGCCCAGTCTGGGCCAGCTCTTCAAGGTGGGACTTAAGAGCCTTGAAGTGCCCGATTTTGGTCCCTCATTTTTTGTGAAAAGCGCATCTCATTGCGTTGTTCCTCTCCGAGGGATCTCCTCCCATCTTTTTGGGCCATTTAACAAACGGCTCATCCTTGATCTTCGCTAGGACCTTGTAAATTGGTTCTTTGAAGACAGTGTTTACTGCCTGAAATGCTTTTGAAGCATCCTTTTTGCTCCCGCTCTTGGAGCTACCTTTGCCCCCATTTTTGCTTCCCTTCTTCTGGTTCTTAGCCTCGTCGTTGCCATTGGCAGCGAGCTTGGCCCAACCATTTTCCCCTGTGCTGAGGCGGGTCACATCCTCAATTTTGGCGTACTTCTCAATGCGAGCCATTAAGTCATCAATGGTCGTGGCCTCCTTCTTAGTGAGGGATTGGTGCAAGAGGTAAGAGCTGGGTAGGCCAATCTTAAAAGAGGCTACGGCTATCTGCTCTGAGCAGTCTTTAACCTCGTTGAACAACTCCTAGTACCTTATTGCGTAGTCCCAGAGGCTCTCCTGGGGCTTCTTCTTCATTGTTAGCAAGGCATCCATCCTCTTCGGATGGGAGCTGCTGGTAAGGAAGCGAGCCGTGAAGAGCTCTGTCAGGGACTCAGAGCTCCTGATGGATATGTGAGGGAGTATCTCGAACCACTTATGGGCCACATCATGCAAGCTCGAAGGGAAGATCCGATACATTAGTGCGTTCCTGTGGCTCCAGAGAGCCATAGCCTGCCTGTACTGCCTAACGTGATCGATAGGGTCAGTCTTTCCGTCGTAGATTTTGAATTTAAGAATTGCGAACTTCTTGGGGGCTTCTTCTTCTATCTCCCTTGAGAAAGGGGATTTCATCTGGGGTTTGAGAGCTCGCCAAGCTAGCTCTCTGGTCAATCTGGCACCCCGATGTGCTGGGTGTTGGTCCATCTTTCTCCGGACCAAATTTCGCATGTCATTATTTTCTCGAGCTGGACTCCTGCATTGGCGAGCTGGTCGCTTTTGCTCGAGCGAGTCATTATCCGATTCGTGCTCCTCGAATCTTTGAGATCCACGTCTAGGGCTCCTTCATCGACTGCGAGACTTGCTCGCCTGAGGGCTAGGAGTGCGATGCTCACGTCGCCTGGTGCTACGATGGAGTTCTTTCTCCATCTTTTCCAAGCTCTTTTTGAGGCGTGCATTCTCAGCTTCTTGCTTGTGAGCGACCTTCCCTTGCTCTTGGAGCCTTGCCTCATAGGCATCGATCAGCTTGGAGATTTGAGTGGACCTGACTGGTCCTTGACTTTCTTCTGAGGCTTGTCGTTCTTAGCGAGTCCTCTGTCTGAATGTCGAACTTCAGATCTGATCCTGCAAGGGGCAGGCTGTTCTTGGATATCCCCTGCTTGAGGGGCATTGCTACTGTGACCAGACATTCCAAATTCTTTGTTGGTGAGGGCTTTCTTAAAAGAAGATAAACGTTCCCACAGACGGTGTCAATTAAGTTCAGCACAAATTAACAAGAAAAAGCAATCTCCAGAACAAATAAAGAATGTAAGGAATGACAATCACACAACACGGAATTTACGTGGTTCAGCAAGAATGCCTACGTCCGCGGTGGTGCTCTCAATATTATTTCCCTATACTCCGGAGAGTGTTTTACAGGAAAAATAATGCATACCCTTTGCCCTGGGCTAAGGGTTTGTTATATACATGTTCGTTCTCGGGGAGTGGGGGTGTTGGACTCCCCCACGTCAGTCCATAACCCCTAGAATATCTCCTTACGAGATTTTAGGAATCTAACTGGGTCGTGACTGAATAAATTAGTGCGTGAGGCCTCCAGACTTTGGGCGGGGCTGTGCTGGGCTACTCGTCTGGGCCCAAGTGACAAATCGAGGTACCCCCCTCCCCCCCCCCCCCTCCCCCACATATATAGGTTAATATAATATTCAAAAGAAGGGTTTAAAAAAATACAATGGTTAGGGGTTTTTCGATGAAATGTGATTGGTAACTAATAAATGTGGGGTATAGTAAACAAATTAGATCTGAAAATTAGGGGTGTGCAAAAAAACCGAGCAAACCGACAAACCGACAAAACCGAAAATTTTCGGGCGGATTTTTTGAGGGTCGGTTCGGTTAGGTTTAATCAGGTATAAAACCGACAGGGTCGGTTCAGTTTTCGGTTTTGGCATAAAAAAACCGATTTTGAACCGAACCGAACCGAATTAATTTTTATACTTTTTAATTTTATATTTTATATTATATTTATATTAGTGTTGACATATTATATTATATTTTTAAATTTTATATTTATATTAGGTATTCAAAAAAAATATATTTTTTATTAAAATAAAGGAAAAAACCGAACCGGCCCTGTCAAAAATCGACGGGCAAACCGAACCGGCCCTGTCAAAAATCGACCTGATTCGGTTCGGTTCGGTTCGATTTTTCAGCATTTTCGGTTCGGTTCTCTTCCTCCAAAAACCGACATGGTCGGTTCGGCGCAAAAAATCCGGTCAAAACCGAACCGACCGACCCGTGAACACCCCTACTGAAAATGAGCTTGTTAATGATTAAGTGACGAAATAGGCCAAAATAAGAGTCACATTTCAAGAATTGAAATTACTACGGTTTAGCTAAATAACGAACCATTAATGTGGGCCAAACTCAAAATAACCCCAAAATGGTTTAGAAAACAATGGAAGCCTAAGAAAAGGGTTCCGTCCGGAGTGGGGCAAATTAGCATTTAGAAATTAACAATAGCAATATATATAATTTGAGAGAGCTAAAGTAGTCTAGTCTTTTATGCAGAAGAACTAAGGAAGCCCTAGAAGATGTCTGGTGTATACGGTAATGAAGGTGACGGGGGAGGCTACGGTGGCGGTTACGGTGGGGGAGGAGGATATGGCGGTCGTGGTGGCAGAGGAGGATATGGCGGTGATTCTCAGCCTCGAGGTGGTTAATCCATTTTTCTTGTTTTTGCACATTTAATGTTAATAATTATCTTGGTTTGTATATACACTATTAGGGTTTCTTTTCATGTGCATATCAACATATACTACGCATCTATGTGTTTGAAAACATTTTTTTCTTTCTTTTGGGAATTGTCACTGATTTGCAGGGGGTGGTGGATATCAAGGAGATCGCGGCGGTGGTGGTCGTGGCAGTGGAAGCGGTAGGGAAGGTGATTGGCGTTGCCCTAATCCAAGGTCACTTTTCTTTCTTCTGCTATTTTTGATGGGGTTTCTATTGTCATTGCATTTGTTATCTTGTTACACTAGTCTATTAGTATACAGGGAGCCTGATGTCTTACTAAATCTTTATGACATGCCAACAATGCCCTGTTCGAAATGCGAATCAGAGTATTCATTCTTATGGGAATGGAATGGGAATGACAAACAAAAGATAATCTTTCTATAGTTAGATGGTTGTTGAAATGTCCCAGAGGACGGAAATGGGTTAAGAGAGAAAAAAAGGAAGCTAAAGAGAAATTTTTTATTAATTTTCTAGAACAATTACAACCCTTTGATCCTGACACTAGTATAATTAAAGAGCTAACCAATGGACAACTTCCCAACAAAGTTGACCAGCTGAAAAAACCAACTTTTATAAATTACACATGCTTAAAACGTCATTGTATCTTAGCATTAAAATCACAAATAAATCTTGACACAAAAATGCCGGTCACACTTATGCGACACAAATGGTAAATGACCCCGTGCATGGATTTGTTTTAAAAGAAGCAACGACACCTTTCTTTTCTTCTTCGATGAGTAGGTCTGAAAATAGCTTCGCTTGTCCTCAAGTATCGAGGTTAGATATAGTGATGATGGAATCATAATCTTCACACATTGCGTCTGATGGATGAGTGTTATGCCATCGTACTAGCACCTAGCACATGTTCCTTTCCGAACCATCCTCTTGTTGATAAATTGGCCTTTCCCATTGTTTAATAGGAACCACTTGTGTGGAATTGTCCTATCACCTAGTTTCTTTTTCAAGAGGGACACATGAAAGGAGGGGTGGTATCGCTGTTACTTGGCAGATCCAATTTTTTGGCTGGATCCCACCTTAGCTAAGAGCATCTTCATTTTGCGCGGTTAAATTAAACCGATAAAATTGGTAAAACTTATATTTCAAATAAAAAAAGGACCTATTTTGCTAAAAACTTGGGTCTTGGTGGAACGAGCATTGGCCTACTTTGGGAGGCATCATTTTTTATTGTTTTATTTTTCTCTTGTCAATTTTGTTGAATGAAGTGGAAACTGATAAAGACAAATAAATTGTAATTACACAAAATATGACAATCACTAGAAGAAAAAAACTTTTATGTATTAAGATTCATTATTAATAGGCACAAATACAAAACACAAAGCAAAGGGGCGCTGTTCTGACTACTACGTAAGGCGTTGCGTCTCCTATGCTCTTAAAGCATGATGAAAAGACTCACCCATGACCGAACTCAACAGCAGTTGGCTGTGCTTTAATACTCCATGCTGGATCGCAACACATCACGATCATCCGTAAGTGTTCGAATCTTCTCTTCAGTTGATCAAATCAAATCCCACTGATAAAGTTTCTCTAAATGACCTTTTGAATAGTTGTACAATGTGCCTTTGCTTGCCTGCTCTCACAACACTAGCGCACCTTGCTCGGTTTTAATGTCATATAAGTCTGGTACCAGTTGGGGCAGAAGCTCCTCGTGGGCACCTGATAGATGAACTGTCACCTCCACGTCGGCCTTGTCTACGCCAGTAGATGAGGTAATGAATAAACTTCCTTTTTGGGATCATTGGAATTATAAATTAGAGATAGATAAATTCAATTGTGAAAACATATTTATAAATAAATGTAAATTATACATTACAAATGTTAGTTGTACTCGAAGGATCCACATGGAGCTATTGACCTACCCCTTGGGTGGGTTACATCGAACATATGCATCCATGCCTGAATATAGACGAGCAAGTATGACACTACCCTAAGTAAAAATTTCCCATTAATGGTCCTGGATGTCTCGCAAAGCAACCAGCCGGCTGAGCGAACTGAGGCTGATGTTGTTATAGTTGCTCGTGAGGAGCAACTGACGTTGACCTAGCAAATGAAGTAAGAATCCCTGAATTTAGGCTTGCTCCTCCCAATAATTGGCTGCCAAGTGATGATGTTGAACCCCATTAACTAGTCCTAAGCAACATCCAATGGCTTACTTCTGTATGTCTGGCCCACTATGTATTATGTCCCTCCCCCTCTCGATCGCGTAAGAGTGACGGGTGCTGCTTTAGCTCAACTGTCATGAAAAATTCAAAATCCTGTCTAGCGATAAAACCGAGGCAGTAGGACAATCCATCTTTTTCTGGATAAAAATTAGTTTTTAAGAGAATTCGAGAGAAAACTACATAAAATAATTATTTAGTCGCGTGGCTTATGGTAGATTGCGCCCCGGGGGGGTTTATATACATAAGTGTTATTAAGTGCAGATGCTGATTGCACTCCCTTTCATTTTGTAAAAGGTATCAAATCCCAAAAATGTCGAACGTCGGGAGATAACCCAAGAGTTATTGGAGTTGCACAAGTCGTGGAGAATCACCAATAATGACGTTGAAGACTTGGGGGGGGGGGGTAGGGTTCTATTTGCAAGGACTATCCTGACATCCACTACATGGTGTGAGTTGTGTAATTAAATTTTTATAATATGAGATCTACACTTTGGGCCTTATTGTGTTTCCTTAAATAAAAGTCCAAGATCCAGTGTTGCTTCGTTGTCCACTTGGTTTGACCCAATAAACAATCAGCTTACAAGGAATGCGGAAAGTGGGCAAGTGTACATGTAGTTGGATGTTTTAAAAGGGGAGCATTTTATCATAAGTTTGAGATTGAAAATGCTAGGCATTTATTTTCATAAAACTGATCATATTTTCAGTTTTATTGTTGAATGTAGATGAGTTGTCGAGTTATGAAGAATTATTGAATGAGTCTCCATATTTTTAGAAAGGCAGAAAGATACAACCAGAGAAAGTGAATCCTCTCTTTGAAAAAGCTGTTGACAGTGGAAGCAGAGGGAAGGTCTCGAAATCTACAAGCAGAGATGTCTCATAAGGAAAGGATTATTGAAACTACTATAGATGAAGCTCAAAAAAGAATTTTCAGAGGATCCTTTTGATGTTTTTTTTAGAGGAGTGGATGATACAAAGGTAGAGGACTACTTGGATTTTGGCTCCGAGAAATGATGGATGAAGCAACAGATGGGGAATCATTGTACAAGGAAGTGGAAGTTGAAATCGGGAAGTTCTTTGATTAAACATAAGGTTCCATTACAGAATAAAACATTGGTGGCAAATACCACGGCTAACTCCCATGCTTTGTCATTTGAAATTTTAAATGATTTTATTCGAGGTTATCCAAATGATCTTCTGGAAGGTAAGATTGAGTTAAGTTTCTGTCTTTGGTTCTCTCTTCGTAGGCCTTTTGATCTTCCAAAGCCACAATAATCTCAATTTCATCTCATTGATAAAATGTCAAGGATTTTATTGGTTAGTTGCTCATGATGAACATGAGATTGAGATAGAAATCCTTTAATCTTTTAAGGACTATACTCGATAGATAGTGAGTGTGAGTGGGAGGTAGAGGGTTGGAACTTGGGATGGTGGCCTGCTGATGTAGATAGAGTCAAGTGGCCCGAGAGACCTTTTAAGGAAGAGGAGATCAAGAGGGCTGTTATGGAAGGTGACAATGATAAGTCACTGAGCCCCAATAGTTTTCCTTAGAGTGGTATAAGGATTGTCGGGATATTGAGGAGAATGATTAATTGAATTTCTTCACGGAATGTGCTTATATCAATGTGCCCCATTTGTCTCATCCCTAAAAATATAGATTATGCAATTAGAGACTTTAAACCAATTAGCTTGGTCTCAAGTCTTAAAAGAAACTTGACAAAGTGCTCTCTAATAAATTGAGGGAGGTGTTGGGGGTCATTGTATCTCAACTCTCAAGCACTAGGAACCTTTTTTAAGTGGCGCCAAATTTCAGCCCTGTACTTGTGGATGAATAAAAAGGAAGGGGTGATCCTTAAAGTGAATTTTGAAAAGGTATATGATAGAGTTAATCGGAGATTCCTTGATTTCACAATAAAAAAACATGATTTCTTGATTAGTGGAGGAAGTGGATAGGGGGTTGTGTTAGGTCGGTTAAATTTTCTGATTATACTAATGGGATACCTTGAGGTGGAATCATAGGAGAAAGGGGCATTACGTAAGGGATTCCATTGTCCCCATTTCTATTTGTGTTGGTGGTTGATGTCTTATGCCGAATCATTGAGAAAGCAAGAGGGCTACGAGTTGTAGAGGGTTTTAAAGTAGGCAAAGACCACGTCAAGGTGTCACATCTACAATTTGCGGATGACTTGATCTTCTTTGAAATCTACTTCTTCGGTTTCTCGGGATCTTTCTTTCTGGAGGAACTTTAATGAAGTTGAAATGGATGATTTTATCTCGTTATCATGCCAAATGATGGGTGTTCATTTTTCTAGGTGGGTAAGTGATCAACGCGTGTAAAAACGCCGATTGTTGTTTTCTGTTCACCGCCTTAATACAAAAACCTAAACTATTGACTACATTCTTTTAAGGGAGTATAGCGGCAAGTCCGGGTATCGAAAATCCACAGAGACGAGTTGCTAGATTTTATAAGGTTTAATATTCCTAAAATAAAAGTGTAAAAGATATTTGGTAACAAAAATAAAAGATAACAAAAGGAAAAGATTATACTAGGCGAGTGTATCTAAACTAAATTAACAAAGCGAATAAAAACTATAGGATGCGACTAAGATCCCTCAAATTGAGTTAACGCGTATAAATGGTTACATGGGACTATGAATTATTAGGATTGCATCTCGTTTCGTCAATTAATTAAATTAAGAGCTGTCACACTCCTAAATTCGCATAAAAGACTAATAAGATTTTGGCTTCAACAAATACTCCGGAAATTACGCACGCAAGGTCGTAAATACGGCGCATATGATGTACACCGTTAAATTTTCTAGGCGTAAAAACTAGGACAACGCACTCGAAATAAATACGTGAATCTCCATCACCAAAGCGAAGCAACAAATCAACCCTACGTGAGTTCCATTAATCGCACCTAATTTAAATTAGCCACTACGCATGATTAAAAGCATTAAATAAATTAACTAATTAATTAAAACAACACTAAATTAAACTAGGGCACACAATAAATCTAGGCAAGAAATTAAATGCAAAGCATGGAAATAAATGAACAAGGCAAGAAAAAATACCCACTTACATTAATGGGTGTCAAACCACAACACAAATGGGGGAGAGGGGTGGTCTCCACAAAAATCCCCAATATCTCACTAAACCTAGGTTACAAAACTAAAAAAGAGATAAAACTAATATTTTTGGAACTAACTAATTGTCTCCAAATAAAACCAAGTGGTCCTATTTATACAAAGTGGGAAAAACAAATAAAAAAAAGAAATAAGAAAAGAAAAAGGGACTTAAGTTAAGTTACAATTATACAATAAAAAGAAAAGAAAAAAGAAAATAGAAAATAGGAAAGGAAAGTGGAGCAGCAAATCTCGGGCAAAATACAGAGTACCGGTCGACCGGGGGTGGTGGCCGGTCGACCGCGAAAAGGGCCAAGGGCACACTGTCAAACATCGAAGGCAAAATCCCAAACACCGGTCGACCGCCGGGTATGGGCCGGTCAACTGCGTGAATAGTGGCAGCCCACCACTTCCATTTGTGTTCTGCGTGTAATGGCCAAAAACCCAATTGGAAACTAGCAAAGACAAAGCTCCATGTGTGTATTGTGACACTCCAAACATAGAACCCGAGACCAAAGCTCCATAAAAAACGAGATACCCACCACTTCCATGTCCAAAAATGGCAACCACCTCCATGGAAGCCAAAGCTTGGAAATGCCCAAAATGGGTACTCCAAGAACCCATGAACTCGAGCTAACCGACCCATACACTCGTGTGGACAATAATCAAGCTTCAATTTCGGACAAAAGGCTCGAATTTCGGACGAAACCAAAACCCGAGCATGGAACCAAAATTTGTAACCCCCCCCGGATTTAGATTACCGTTGGAATAACCCAAATCCGAATTGGGGTGTTAATGGGGGGAGGGGGAAAAGTTTACTTTATTATTTAAGAAAAATATTTATTTAATTGATTCAAGGACATGATATTCATTTGCCAAATTTTAATTTAAAAAGAATAAACTTTTGACACGCCTAATAAATTCAACTTATGAATTTGTCCATGAAAAACCATGTAATACCACACTTAATCTATCGAAATAAAGTTCACTGAGTAAGACAACACAATAGTCCAAATCCCTTAATAAAGTTCCAAAATATTAATTAAAGTGCTACAAATATAAATCTTAAACATATTATGAAACGGTCAACAGAGCGTCTAACGTCGAGTCACACCCTCCGCACCCTTACCGAGATCCTTTCCAATGTCACCAACTGAAGTACCTGGGGTGGGGATAAGTAAGGGGGTGAACGAATGCCCAGTAGGGTGGGAAATACTAAGCAATAGTTTGATAATCAAAATACTATACATATACAATGTCTTTCGGTATTTTGTAAAATAATTTCCAATTCATTAAATGTTAACACAACTACATGCAATGCACTCGGGCTATATGCCCAACTCATACTTAAGTATTTTTCATGTCTCGTGCCAGAGACTTAACTTATTAATCCAACTATGTTGTCATTTAATAAGATCCATTTATTCAAATTCATTAATCCATTAATTTTCCCAATCATTCATGAATATTACTTTTATTACTTTGGGATTTGCCAACATCCACAATTTTACGGCCTTTCACCGTCGGTATCGAGCACACATATGTTACACTGGCCAGGTTGTTTGGGGTCTTTCACCACTAGGGACGTCATGCGCTCCTTAATTATTCTTTCCGGAAACATCCCGAATATCATTATCTTTTCATATATTCACATTCTTACAATTATTCTCATTATCCCAAGTACTCGCATTAATCTTTCGGTGTTACTTCTTTACTTCATTATTTGCCTTACTTTTAAAATAGCCGAGGAGGCCAACTAATAATAACATCGTACTTTGAACACTAACATCCGATCATCATTTACCCTATTTATTCATTAATGCATTAACACATTTTTAGTACCTTCAAAATGATTTTACTAGCAGACATTATCTTCCACTAGTTTTTCACATAATTACCAAAATTGCCATTACACCATTTTTATACCAAAAATGCATCCTTTAAATGGGTTTTCAACGAAAAAACATATCTTTATAAGACCTTACTGTTTTTCTATAATATTTTACTCATTTAATCATAAACTTAATTATTAAAATTACCATTTTAATGTATGGTTCAAATATAAGGTTTTTAAATGAGTTTTCTACACCATTTTAAGTCATTATCATCACTTTTTAACATCATCAAAATAGGGGCTGAAATTTATCATTCTTTCAAAACATGATGAAATCTATCTATATTTTTTCAAAACATATCATTTATCATGGCTAAAAAATTATTCAAGTATATTCACATGAAATGAGGATTTTTACCTAAGAAATCCATGCATATGCATCCTACACATTCATATTCAAGTGGTATATGATTATAACGTTTTTTCTTTTTAACAATTTTCATGTTCTAATCATTCATTTATGCAAGCATGATATTATGAAATTTAATCAACAAAGGCAGTTCATTTTAACACATAAAAGCATGGGTTTGCATAATAGAAAATACAAGAACTAGCAATTTTTTTACAAGAAATCATCTTTCATCAACATGGGTGTTTTAAGCTTTTGAAAATATAAATTTAGGAAGAGGAAAACCCTACTTGATTTATGAAGAGGAGATAACTTTGGAGAAGAAAACTTCCAAGTCCTCCTAGAATGCTCCTAAACTCCACTCCTATGCTCCCAAAATCAAGCTTTCAAGCCACACCAAGTTGCCCCACCCCTCGTGTGATGTTTTAATGGAGTTTTGAGCTCCTTTAATGGAGTTTGAGGAGAGAGAATATGGGTATAAGGGTGAGCTATGAAATTTCGAAGTATTTTTGCCCTTGAGGATATAAGAGAGAGTAAGAAGATGGAGGAGTTTATATTTTTTTGGTTTACTAGGTTTATGAATCCCCCCCACTCTTATTTATGTCAGTTTTAAGCTTCCCCTTTCAATATTTTGACTCATTTAAGTCTCCTAGGCTTGAAAATATAAGTGAAACACGTTTTTTTCCAAGTTGGAAAATACAAAAGCCAACCACCCAATAAATGAGCCAACCACACCACCTAAAATAATTTTTTACTATAATTTCGACATAAATCCGTCTAAAACAGGGTCTAAACCATTTTTTTTGAGGATGACGAAGAAGGGAGAGTTGTTCAAAATTAAATTTTACATTTGTCTGCAAAGTTTCAGATTTTTCTGAGCGCTTTCATTTTTTTGACGAAAAAATGATTTATTTAGTTATTTATATATATATATATATATATATTTGACCAAATTGCGTAAAACTTTACCAAGGGACTTAAATAAACCATATAAACTCAAATAAATTCCCATGTGAGACGTGCAAATGTAGATTTTTTGTTAATGGCACGTTGACATATAAATAGGTCGAAATACAAGTACGTAATAAAAAGTGCGGTTATTACAAAATCGCCATCTCCATTTACTGAAAAAACGTGTTAGGGACATAGGTGGAATTTATGAAATTGTTATTAAAGAAGAAAAGGGACACAAGGGTAATTAATTAAATTGTTATTTTTTTCTTATAATTCTTTTCCGATTAAAGCTCCTTGTTTCCTTCGTTCGGATTCCGATTCGAGCACCGTTCGCGGCCACGCGAAGCTTGGCCCGAGGGCTACAACTTCCGTGAATACTTCGGGCAAAAATCCTGAAGTGTGAAATTACGAAAATGCCCCTGAACGTGCGAATCGCGACGGAACATTACTGGAACGCGCCCAAACTTCATACTAAGCATCGTAACACCTATAAATGCTCAATAATACCTCAAATAAAGTATTAGCGTATAAAATAGAGGTTGTCTGATTAACGAGCATAAATATAGCAATTACGGTACCCGGGGGCTAAAATGCCTAAGTTCGAGGGTAATTAAATGCATAATTCGATACGAATCAGTAAGACCGTACGAGATTGTAAAGTTTGGAAGCTGGAGCATAGTTACCGTGTTTTTTACATACCCCTACGTATCTCAATTTGTGATCACCAATCCAAAAAATGGTGGGTTCGAGATCCAGTTCTCAAAAAGTGGTGTACCCACTATTAATAATAAATTTCTTTTAGATATTATAAGTAATATTGCAACTTTTGATATAGTGGATGAAATAAATGGTGAAGCAAAGTTTAGAAAAATGGTTTATATATCCCTAATATATTACATAATTATACACGACACGACTGCCTAAATTGGTGGAATACATTTATTCTTGTTAATATACTTACGGCTCTAAAATAGTTTCAACAAAAGTATTAGAATATTCCGTAATTTGAAGTAGCAAACCAACTATGCCTGCCCCCCACCGTATTGCATATCGTACACGTACCAATACCACGTACCAAAGTGACCCACGTTCCAGCGGGACAATAATGGCTTATCTTATAAGTTGACAATTCTTCATTTGAAGAAAATTTGGGCAATATATATCCTTCAAAGATTAAGATGTTTGTATGGTTGGTGGCTTATGAGAAAATTAACACCGGTGACTTACTCCAAAAGAGAAGATCTTTTATGAAGTTATCCTCAAATTGGTGGTGTCTCCCAAGAATAATGAGAAATCCAACAAGTATATTTTTCTCTTATGCTCCCTCTCTGAATTTGTGGAGAAAGTTGTTTTCAGAATCTAATATTGGGGGAGTATTGCCTTTTGATTCGATTGACGTTCAACTTTGAGAAATTGGGGGGGGGGGGGGGTCAGGAGAGTTCTCATTGGTGAAATTCTATGGAGAAGTGCTGTTTTGACTATTTTTATAGCACTTACGGTTGGAAACGAATAATAAAATATGTGAAGAAAAAGAGGAAGGTCAAGAATTGATTTGGGATGATACTATTTTTATTTTTCCAGCAAATACGGAAAACAATCTCGAAAATGTGTTGAAAATATAGGCCTTTATAGTGTCATTTCGTGTCTGACTGGGCAAAAATAATCATCTTGTAAAATGGTCTTTGGTGTCTAAAGATAAAAAATGGGGGTGGTGGTGGTAGTATATTTTTTTCTTGGTATACGTGGGAACTTCCCAGGAACGGGTCACATCGTGGCTTCCCTTGGTATCAAACCCACTCAGAAGCGACCGAGGGCGGTGAGAATCGATCTCCTTGTGGTGCTTCGTTAAAAGCATCCATAGACTAAACTTATATTTCCAAAGGCCTTAGCTCCTTCCTCGAGTGTGTGACCTTCGATGTGAGGGGTGAGGATTTCATTAGATTTTAGGAGGATGTGTGGATAGGGTATTTTTCTGTCCAAAAATCGTTTTCCTCAATTGTTTTGGGTCTCCTCAAACCATAATCATAGCATTCCCTCATTGGTTTGTGTGGAATCATTCTTTCAAAAGAAATTAAAGACAATGAATTTGAGCAATTTGTGTTTATTATGAGGGTTTTGAGTGATGTTAGGTTGGTGGGCTTTGAATGTCTTCGGGATGACTTCTTTTGTAAATCTTACTTCAATCATCTTTATGCTTTCTCTTCTTCCTATTGATTAACACCATTTAAATTCATTTGGAATAGTGGTATTCCTTCAAAAGTGGAGGTTTTTGTTTGGTTGGTGGGACATGAGAAGGTGAATACCGATGCTATAATTCAGAAGAGAGACCAAATTTTGTCTATCTTATAGTTTAGTTGGTGTGTGTTGTGTTGTCAGGCTATTGAAGACGTTGATCATATGGTTATTCATTGTGACATGATAGCTTTTATTTGGAGCAAGGCTTTGAGAAAATTTGGTGTGTGGGTGTTCTTCATGGGGAAGGTAGGCATTCATTGCTCACGAATATGGTGGGACATGGAGTAAAGAAGTAATTCAGGAGATGATTTGTATTGGTTGCTTTTTGGAAATTGTGGAGTGAGAGGAACACAATAATTTTTAAAGACAAAAAGACTGTTAAGGAGACTATTTGGGGAAAAAATATTAAATTCACAGCATTTTTATAGGCTTCTTCATCTCCGGTTCATTTTTATAGGCTTCTTCATCTCCGGTCTTCAGACATATCCTGTTTATTTATTATTATTTTTTTATATCTTTGAATTAGAATGACTGTATCTTGAAATGGCTCAATAGTGTCTCTTTTTGTTTTGGTGTTTTTTTAATAGGGCCTAGTTAGATAAATGTTTTTTTTCCAAGGTGGACACCTCCTCTCTTGTCGTACACTATTTCTGAACTTTATTTTAATCTATTTTGTTTCTGATATATAAAATTTCCAATTTTTTTCACCTACTCTTGTCAACACACATACATTCCAAAAGTTGCCTGCACAAAAAAATGATTAAATATACATTACAAAAAATTGCATATAAGTTTTTAAAAAATAGCATAATATCATACATTCTAAAGCCACATTCACAAAGATATTCATTAAACCATTAACTTTTACCCAACATAGAAAAAATATCAAAATTGATGAAATGCAACATAACTATGAGACAACACAACATAAAAAAAGCTAGGGTTTTCATTATAATATTTCTCATATTTTCACATGTAAAAATGTAATAATGAATATGAGGCAAGCTTTTTATAGGGAAGGGTTACCTAAAGAACTAAAGTACCTGTTCTAAAAGAAGGAAATATCAATTACAAATAAAGAAGTGTACTATTGTTGACACGACGTTAGCCATCTTCTTTGTTCATAATGACAAATACAATACCTATACCTTTTCTCATGAGAGTGATGGGATTCAACTCCAACCAATGAATATGCTAAGTTGCGGCCAACCATCCCGTCAACTACCCTAGTTTCTTGTTCAACCCTTGTGGCCGAAGTTTGAGTGGTGGGTTTATGCTATGCCCCTTGGTGAGCACTCTTCCTACGGAGACGAGAATCCCTCCAACCATTCTCCAACTACTTAACTCACTTACTATGTAGGGTCTTTCACTGTTCCAGGCCAGCTTTACAATTAGATGGCACCCAACGAGCTATGCCAAGTTTGGGCTTGCTACGAGAGAGTATGTCTGGTTATGTAGTCTCCATAGTTATATATACAAAACCTGGAGCCTAGGCGAAGTGAGGCGCACATTATACAAAACCTGCAAAAATTGTATATCTATAATAAGAAAATTAGTTTATGATCTAAAATTTGAAATATATAGCATAAATTACTATCACGTGAGGTTACGGAGAGAGACAAAAGAAGATATATCATATATTTAATATACCATATGAATAAATTTATTTAATATTTTAATTATCAAATAATCATTAAAAGCAAATATATTAATTTATTTAAAATAAATATACTCCTATGTGAAGAAAAATAAAAATCAATTGAAGATGCAATAATGTTGGAATTGGTTTCTTTTGCCTGAGTAATGACGAGTGAAAACAGGTTTACCACAACTTAGGCTTGAGTTTGGTTAGTTTGGGCTGGAAAATGATTTGATTCTCCATATTTCATTGGAAAAATATGTAATGTCAATATATCTATTGGTTCATTCTTGTATTGGGGGCATTTTCAAGAAAAAAAATTAACAGGGCGCACCTTGGGCGGCTCTCTAGCTTGGAGCCTATGGTCACAAGGTGTGTGTCTTACTAAGGGGCCTTGGCTGAGTTGAGGTGAGGCACCAATGTTGCGCATTGATAACGCTGGAGCCTAGGCCCGCCTTTAGCAACTTATGGTCGTCTCGACCCTACTAACTCTGAATGCATATGGGATTTATTGCATCTGTGTTGACGGATGGGCCATCGATAAGAGCATTGTGTAGCACCGCTTTTCCATTCCTCAGGTGGGGGATATACTTGATCTGTTATGTGAGTCATGTGTTTCTCCAAACTGGATTTGAAGACCGACTATTATTAGATATGAATGAGGCCGGGGATGAGTGGAAGATGACTTCCAAAACCAGGGATGAGTTCTACGAATGGACCATCATGCCATTCAACCTTTTTAACGCCTCGTCCCCAATCATGCGGATGATGATTGAGATTTTGGGCCGTTCTTGCATAGGTCTAATATGATGATATATTGATTTACAGTCGGTCATGTTGATCATTCTAGACTTGTCCTTGAGGTTGACTGAGCACACGAGTTCGACCTTGAGCTAAAGAAGTGCTCCTTCATGGTCCCGGGGCCTAGGATACGTTGTCTCCAATTAGGGTCTCTAAGTTAAAGAAGTTAATGTTCAAGCTAATGTTAACTGCCCTACACCTAATGCCGTATCTCAGTTGACGAGTTTCCGTGGGTTAGCCAACTTCCACGTTTGTCGACTTGCATATCTCCTAGTTTTTCGAGCTTTTATGTGACAGGTGCAAAGCTAGTTTCGGTGACTAAAATATCTGTGTAGTGTACTTAAAGAATGAAATATCAAATACAAAGTAATAAAGGCAACTATAGCCCCAAGAGCTATGCCCCTGCATCAAATAAGGTATCAAGTGAAATCTTCCAGTGGCACAAGTTCAAATCACAGTTCCTAACCAATCTTATTCCCTAGATAAGCTTTGCGCCAAGCAAAATTAATCTAATCAGCTTGTAATATAATGTAGCCAATAGCTTTGTATGCATACTCAATCAATAGTGAATCACGAGACCATAAATCTTTTCACGTTCCGCCTCGGAACAAAGAAACACTTTCGAGTACAATCCAAATTACAACCAAACTGTTCCCTTCTCAAGTGAAGTTGTACCTCTTGATTGGCCAAGGATTGCAACCGGCATTTTCCCTTACCATATTGTTGCCTCAGTGGATCACAATCAGAAGCGGCCAGATGCGGCACTAGATTACTGAAACACTGTTCATCATAATCCTCGGCAAATCCATCACAACTCAGCGGCGATATTTCACACACATGTATTTCACTGATCTGACACTGAAGGGTATATGAAGCTTATATTTGACATATTAAAAAACGAGTCAGTGATGGGAATGGATTGAATTAGGAACTAGCAGCACTGGGGCACATTTCAAATTTTTTTCACCATGCTTTGTAAAAAACCTTCGTTAAGGAGGAATCCTAAATTATCAAATCGTCAGTTCACAAAATTCCCAAATGATTATTTATTTTAATTTCCCTTATATTATCAGTGTTGTAGAAATTTTTTCATCTTCAATTGACCTGATGGAATGCTGTCGACTTCAACTTAAAATTGTTTCTCTTTTTTGGGAAGTTATTTGGCCTTGAAAGATCTTTGGATCAAACCAATATTACTCCCCTGAAAAATGAAAGAAAAGAAGCAGAAGCCTATTTACTCATTTTGCACTTCTTTTAGAACTTTAATTCGATTTTTATTGAGAATTGTATATGTGGGTGCAGCTGTGGGAATTCCAACTTTGCAAGAAGAGTTGAGTGTAACAAATGTGGTGCGCCTTCTCCTGCTGGTTCTGGCGATCGAAGCGGAAGAAATAACGATGGTGGAGGTTACAGCAGAGGTGGAAGCGGCGGGGGATACGGACCCAATAGAGGAGGTAGAGGTGATAATTATGATAGTGGAAGCGGCGGAGGAAGTAGTGGCGGTGGTTCTTACAGCCGTAACCAAGGAAATGATGGTGGTGCTTATGGTCAGGGTCCTCCAGCTGTACCCCCTTCTTATGGGGGATCAGGTAGCAATTACCCGCCACCCCCGAACTCTTTTGGCGGGAATTCTAATTATGCAACAGATGCAGTTCCTCCACCTACAAGCTACACTGGCGGGCCTACTTCATATCCCCCATCGTATAGTGCTCCTACTGGTTATGGTGGTGATGCGTTGCCTGATTCACGCGTTGCTGGTGGTAGGGGCAGCTCAGGTGGTGGTTATGGTGGTGGTTCACGAAATTCAGGTGGTGGTTATGGTGATGCGCCTGCAGACGAGGCTCCTGTAAAAGTGAAGCAATGTGATGAGAATTGTGATGATTCCTGTGACAACTCAAGAATTTATGTCTCAAATTTGCCGCCAGATGTGACTATTGATGAACTGAGAGACCTTTTTGGAGGCATTGGACAAGTAATTGGCAATTTCCTTTCTGTGGCCTCATAAGTTGTATGCATTATGGTTTATTTTGAAATATTTTGATTGGAGGTTAACTTAATGCCTTTGGTGAAAGTCGTGTGCTTAGGCTAGTTCCTCACCTCCCTACCCCTACCCCCACTCCCATTACCTCTACAAAAAAATAAGGAATATTTGCCTATAATCTCTCCTTTCAATTTTTTTATGTGATACATTCTTCTTTTGGGAGGACTGCAATTTTTCCTCGTTATATCGTATATTTGAAGCAAATAAATTACAGAGTATACCTATATTGTACTTAAAATTGTCTAATATTTATTGCTGATGAAGAACATTGTTATTGAAATTCATTTATTTAGTGGCTTTATATTTAAATAATTACTTGACAGTAATGTTGGTAGATTAATGCCAAATCTATTATATAGGTTGGTAGGATTAAGCAGAAGCGCGGTTACAAGGATCAATGGCCCTGGAATATCAAAATATACACAGATGAGAAGGGGAAGTACAAAGGAGATGCATGTGTGGTCTATGAAGATCCATCTGCGGCCCATTCTGCTGGCAGTTTTTACAGCCGTATATTCTGAGTTTTCCTTGTTTTAAAGTTTTAACATTATATGTGTTCTTCACTAAATACTATCATGAACTCTGCCAAATCAGATCATGACATGAGAGGTTATAAGATCAACGTTGCGATGGCTGAGAAGTCTGCTCCAAGGGCCCCTCCTGCATATGGTCAAGGGTAAGTTTGATTATTCCACACTTCAATAATCCATTCTTTAGTCTATTCATCCATTAAACACGAAAAAATATGATACTATTAAAACTGAAGTAATATTAATTCATCCATTTCAACCACCTCAATAGAATAACCGAGAGGCATGAACTCTATCGACAAGATCAAAATAATCATGGCCCTTTAATTTGAGTCATGACCCTGTAATTTGAATTTTACAACAGTGAACATGAATGAAGAATATGCTCTGATGGATTGTGCAGTTACCTATGAAGCGACCGACACTCCCCGAGGACTCTGTGTTGTCGGACGTGTGTCGGACTCTGGCACGCTACCAACACGTGTCCGATACGTGAAAAGAGTGTCCAAATATATTTTTTATTTATTTTTAAAAATCCAACACGCTGGGACACGTGGGGGGGGGGGGTGGAAATTTCAAATTTTAGAACAAAAATTTGGGGCTAGAAGTGAAAAACTGAAAATTTTAAAAACAAAACACCTGGCATATAAAATGCCCATTCTGTCCCTTATTTGTAACATTAAACAACAAAAAAAGAGAGCTGAAAAGTGAGTAGAACAGAAGACAAAGAAAACACTTTCCGCCTTGAACCTTTTGGCCTAAACCCTCCTAGCGTTGTCGCCTGCGCCGGCATCGCGTCCTGCGTCATCTACTGCTGGCGTCGCATCCTCCGGCGTCATCTCTTTTTATCTCCTGTGTATCCTTTGGCTGTTGAAAGATTTCAAGCTTTCAAGGCTCCTGTGCGCAAGTTCAAATTGTCTTTCTATTCTCTCTCCATGTTATATTCTATTTTATGGTTTTTATTGCTTATACTTCTAGGGTTTTAGTGTTTATATTATTGAATATATCAGGGTTTCAAGTTCTATTTTTCTCTCTCTCTGCATGTCTCTCTCTGTGTGTGTAATACTTAAGTTCAAAGTTTATACACAATGTTTATATTTATTAGGGTTTCATGTTATCTTTATATATATGTGTCTGGATTTATGCTTATTAGTGTTTGAAGTTCTCTAATGTATGCTCTGTTTTTTACATTCTATTTTTTTGGATAATTTTTTCCTGTTTAATGTGTTAAATTGTTATTTGCATGATTTTTGTATAGATATAAATATAGTTTGATATGGCTCCAAATGAAGATGTTAACAAGCCTTGTGAAGTTAACTTTTGCAGTATCATTTCCAATAATATTGTTGATGGATGAATTAATGAAAGAATGAAGAGATCATATTCTTATCTGTTGATTTATTTAGATTTGAATTGTTAATTTTTTACTTAGATATTGATATTATTAAGTGGTTAATGAAAGATGAGGAATGTAATATGCATTGTTTATATAAAAATAAAAAATATATATTATACCCAACGTGTCCTATATTTTTGAAAATGTTGGGTCTGTGTGTCGTTTCATGTCTCGTGTCCATTGTACTAGTAGTAACTCCTGCACTGTAACAGCAAGTGTGGAAAATAAATTTATTATATAACTTCCAACATCATCACATTATGAAAAAAATATGATTATTACACCATCCATCTATTCTAATATACATGAGCAATATAGTGGATGCTTGAAAAGTTTCCAAACCCCAAATTCCAATTTTCTCAAATTTTTGATTTTTTTAAAAAGTTTTACAAAACAAAGAACCAACTATGGAAACAAACACTATTATTTAACTATGGAGAATAGAAGTTTTCATTTGATTGCATGTAGGGGGGGTAAGTCA